>BTCW01000008.1:37216250-38575000 GCA_033239725.1 Echinochloa phyllopogon
ATTTTCGTTCTTGGCTCGATTCTTCGTTTCTAGACCGTTTGGCTCCGGATTTGTTTGAGAGGATCATGGGTGAGTGCCTTGCGCCTCTTTGTGTGTGATCTTGCCCTCTCAAACGCCGGGAATCGGTCTCGATTCGTAGTTTTTTGGGATGAACTCGTGAGAAGGTGTTCTTCCGCGTGATCCGCGATTTCTTGAGTTGTAGGGAGTTAGAGGCCGAGATTTTTGGGGCATAGCTTCCCCTTAGGGTGCTAATCATCTTCCCAAAGTTTCGTCTCAAGAGCTCTAGCCGTTTGGGAGATCCGGTGATGGATTTGGGAGGAGAGATCCGCGGGTTACTGTAGCTGTTCGTTCTGTTCGTCCGTCGTGTTTCTCGGATGGTCCGCGCGGGGTTGGCGGACGGTCCACGAGGTTGCCGGATGGTCCGCATGTGATTGGCGGACGGTCCGTGCAGAAGAGTTCGACGGTGTTGTCTTGAATTTGGCTAAGTGTTTTCACGGACGGTCCGCGTGACCTCCTCGGACAGTCCGCGACACTGGCGGACGGTCCGCGGTAGGAGCTCGGACAGTCCGCGAAAGGGCCTGGAGCTACTGGAGATTTGAGGTGATTTTACGGACGGTCCGCCTTGTCTAGACGGACGGTCCGCCGTGACCACGGACAGTCCGCGACCCCTGTGCGGACGGTCCGAGCTGACCCAGGCAGATTGCAAATCGTTTTGGTTCTTGAGTTGTGCTTCCGCTTGTTATTTTGTTCTAGCTTGTTCCTAGGGTTGGTAGGTTCGCTGTGACTACGCTACCTTGACAAGCCTGTGAGGAATCTTTGGCGAGTGACTTTGGGACATAGGCCGAGTTTCGAGAAGAAATTTTATCGGCTCCCATTCACTCCCCCCTCTCTGGTCGCCACTTCGATCCTTCAAAATATTTCCAAAATCAAGGGCAACATAGTTGAATTTGAACGCAGCGAGAAAAGAGGTTTCGATGCCATTGTTTTTGCAACTGGATATAAAAGCACGGCGAATGCATGGCTCAAGGTAGCAACATCAATATTTGGTCTTACCATGCAACTTCATTTATACAAAACTTGTGCCATTTGCGTTTTAACATATGAACATAATTTTGTAATTTATGATTTCAGAATGGTGAAAGCATGTTGAACAATGAAGGATTGCCTAAGAAAGAATTCCCAAATCACTGGAAGGGTGCAAATGGTCTCTATTGTGCTGGTTTGGCGAAGAGAGGACTGGCTGGTATTGCCATGATGCCAAGAATATTGCCAATGACATCTTGTCTAGCTACCATCCATAAACTTGATATCTAGATGCATTAGCAAGCCTGTAGTTGTATTGTCGTGGGCAGTGGTGCTATCTTGTAGCTAGTATCCATATTATGTGGTTTATATCTTCATCTTGTGAAATGATAAGGTTTTTACTGTAGTTTGTTAAAGATTTTACCATCAACATTCTATATCATATTTATAATGAAATTTCAAATTTGACATTTGCACAGGTTTTATATACCCCTTTCTTTCTCTACCAGGATTTTATAATTCATGCAGATTAATCTGGACTTATGCAAGTCTCATCCAACTTTCATTAGCCCCCTTTGGAACAAAGTATTGCTATAGGATTGTTTTTCCCTATGTGTCCATTTGGAACAGAGCATTGGACATCTAGTCCTTCAAGATTCCTATGAACACCTAAATCCATGGAAATTTCCTATATTCTGAATTCATGTAGATTGCAAAATGCATCCAACTCGAATCCTAAATTTTTCATCTTTCCTATATTAGAACTAGCAAAGTTTTAACTATATTTCTTAGCAGGAACCACGTCATTTCTTCGCTGATATATATGGTTGTTATTGTGCAACCATGGACTCCTCTCGCAATTATAAACAATCATGCTACTTATTTGAAGCAATCACGATCTATTAAGGTTTTTGTACCAATTTGCCTCCCAAATGGGCTGTTGATTCTTTGCAAAATAGCCCCTAGTTTGTTTTTTCGCAAATAACTCCCTAAATTGGTGATAATCGTGTCCAAATATTTACAGACATTAACCTACTAAATCTCAGGTCAAAACTAATAATCGTGACCTAGCCTTTTGCATACGAGCCAAGATCATGGTGCAAAGGAGTCAATGTGGCAAGTTTTGTTCATCCAAATTCATGATACAATGTCTTCCTGAACCTGCATATACAAATACGCAGCGCCTGCAAGTCCAATGGCTATGAACAATGCATGCATTCATAGTCTCATTTTTCCTTTTGACATAGATCATTCATAGTCAGAAAGCCAAGATTGCATACATCTAGAGCACATATCCTCCATGAACAAGCTCTGAACTTTCAGTCGTGAAGTGGCGAGATGATTCTGAACATCCAGAGCAGCTGCACTTGCCGAGCACGGAGGACTGATGGAAAGGTTGCGACGACGACGAGGAAGGTTGCAGCGAGGTCGGCGGAGCCAAGGGTCTCCGCCGCTGCCCGGCGGGATCATTCGCCGTCGAGCTCCATGTTATGGCTCGCGGCCATGAAGGTTTGACCAAGTCTGGAGGCTCCTCTGCTCCGATCCGTGCCGCACGTAGTTCATCCTACGGCTGTAAAGGACCCAAGGGGTGGTCGGTATTTCAAATACCGTCCACCCCGCCACCCCAGTTCCGCCGTGCTCGTCAGCCGGGATCGCCGGAGCGCCGCCGCGTTCCGGCCGATGCTCTTCTTCTGCGCCCTCCAGAGAGGCGGCGCATGGCGAAGGGATGACACGCCCGTGTTCTGCGGCCGGTTCTTCTCCTCCCCAATGACGGCCAATCAACGGTGGTAAGTGGGACGACAGCAACGACGAAAAGATTGCCGCGCGTCCGTCGTCGGAGGACCGGCCGGAAGTTGGTCGGACGCATCTGGTTCTTGGGTAAGGCGCAAGGCGAAGCCGGAAACGAGGCACCATGTCCTTTGGTGGCCAGGGTCTCTGTTCAGACCGAGAACTTGCAGTAGAATATTCAGAGATGAGTTTGCGTCATTTGAAGAGTGCGATAATATCGTCAGAGCCTATGCCATTTGTCCCTTGATTGCAAAGTTACTGAAAACATGGGAACCAGTGATAGCTAAAAAGACGAGACACTAATCAGCAAAAATCCTAGTACTACTGACTCACTAGTATTCTCCTCAAGAAGTCCTAAACCCTGTTCATTTTGAAGCACTTCTATCAGGTTCAGATTCTGGTTCTTCATTCAGTCTCCGGTTCTAGTTCTTTTCTGCCAATTTTCAGGTGGATTGAAGCCCAACTGAAATGGCTGCCGCAGGCCGGCGCGGGAGCCATGTCCGTCGACGGCCTGGCCCTCGCTACCATGCTGCTGCCATCATCACTGTGACTGACTGATTGGATCATCATCTACAGGTTAATACTCATTATCCAATTAGAAAAAAAAGGAAAAGAAAAGCCCACAAAGGAGAAGGAAAGCAACGCCCAGCCCATCATCAACAGGCCGCTGGTGGTTTCTTTTTTTCCAATGTCGAATGTTCAAGTGATCACCACAGTTTGGATCGGAGGAATTAGTGAGACTGTAGTTTGTGCCTCGGTACTATTGTAATATTTTATTAGGTAAGACATTATAAAACATGAATCTGAACTATTTTTATTACAATTTTTACAGACTTTGAACTTCATATGTTATAAATTTACGATCTCATGAGACCCTCCATATCTACTATCTAGTACTAGTATATTTGAAATACCGTCCACCCCCGACTCCCCGACGGGCTGCTCTGCCTCAGGGCTCGCCGGAGCGCTGCCGCGTTACGGCAGCTAATCTGCTTCTCTCCTGTTCCTCGCCTGAAAAGTGCCTCGGCATCTTCGGCCCGACCACCCTCTGGGCTGCCAGAAGCCTGTTGTCCATGCTGATTGCTTCATCGATTGCAGGCGGGCAGGCTCAACTTGAAGCCTGCGTTCAGGGTGTAAAGATCCGCAAATTCTGTCGATCGGTGAAGGGTAACATTCAGTCAGAGAATGACGGATTCAGAGAAAGAAATGGGTGCTTCGAGGTTGCAGCGATGAAATGGCTCTGGCTCTCTGCACAGCATACACGAATGCTCATTTTGATCGTGCATTGCAAGCATGCTTCATTTCAGGCTGGTGCAACTGGGGCTCGCATACGTTTGCTTGGCCAGCTAAATCTGAACCAGTAATCGGAACGGTGGTCTTGTACTAATTCAGGATACAGTGTCTTTCTGTTGAGTACATCAACTTTACCAGACCTGGCCTAGAATTCGATTGCAAATATGAATCACCTAACTAAATGTGCCATTGCCCAATTCAGGGTACAATATGAATCATCAACTTTACCAATAATGATTGATACATACAGATTACTTTGGCTACATAGTCGATTGGGAGACAGAAAGAATATAATGTAGATTACCTGAACGCATGAATTGGTTTCGCTCCAACAATATTCCTGCAAGTGACGTCTCAGTCTTACCTTGTAGCCTACAAGTTGTAGCTGATATCACATTTTCCGATATGGCTGATCTTGTTCCACTCGGAGGTACCTGGTGATAAGGATTCGTACAGCTTCTTGCTGCAACCCACTTGGAGATGCCTTGGTTTTACAGCTTGAAGAAATCCTGGGAGTGTCTCCATGGCGGCATCCCACAGCACCATGTGATCAAGTACTAGGAGACCTTGCACCACCTCCAGATTGGGGCACCGGATGATCCTAATCTTGTGCAACTTGGAGAGTCCACTGATTATCCTGAGCCTGGGACAGTCGAACACGTCCAGTTCAACAACCGAAGAGAAGCCCTCCACAGATGCTAGCTCTGTCAGCTCATACAGGTAAAGTTGTCTCAGAGCATGCCTCATGCTGTTAGCAAGCCCTTGAGGAAGATAGCTCAGCTTGCAGTTATGGATTTTGAGTCCCTCTAGAGAAGGCATGGCCAAGGTGGCTGCAGCTGCAGTCATATCCTTGTCTTGCTCCTCCCAGTCCCAGTCCGTCCATTCACACAAGCCTTCCAGATAAAGATACGCCAGATTTGGGAAAGCTGTTGTTGAGGTAGCAGTGACTACCCCACCCATTGCCAAGGAGGAGGATGCCTGGAATTCAAACCCAATGCTCTTGATGGCTGGTGCATCTATAATGTTCAGCGTTTTAAAACTTGGAAGCCGACCCAAACCGCTTGGGAGTTCGGTGCAGCAAGGCAGGTCCTGCAGCCTCAAAACCATCAAGCTCTTGAAGGCCCATGTGTTCTGTATCATCATCCAATCTGGGAACATGCGACCAAAGTATCCGCCAATACCTCTTCCACTGCACGCTGCTGCTGTTGCTTCTCGATCTCATCCCTCAATTCCATGGATCCGCTGCTACTCCAATGTAACTCCAAGTAATTAAGGTGCTCCTTGCTCCTAATCTTGGCCATTTCAGCTAACGAGCTAGCAGCCACATTTTCCAACCCATGTAATGTGAGTTGCCTAAGCTGGGAAAGAGGCCCAATCTCTTCCAAGCTGCACCAGTTCCCATCCATGCCCATCTCCATGTGTACCAGGAACCCAACAAGTGATCTCAGATTTGTTAACACACCAAACCTCTTTGGTACAACAGTGGCACTTGACATGAGCATGCTAAGGGTTCTTAGATGAACAAGTTGCGTAATGCTGCTAGGAAGATGGTCCAAACTTGTACTATCAAGCACAATGTGCTGCAGGAGCTTCATTCTGTACATGTCTTCAGGCAGCCTAGATATATTTGTGTCCTCTAAGTGAAGGTACCTTAGGTGCCTCAATTGGCATAGAGAGTCAACCAACCTACCACAATTTGCACCGTTTATAAACAATACCCTTAGCTTAGAGAAACTAGTAAATGAATCACTAGGCTCAAAGTTGATCACTTTGGAATTTATAATTAGTGTTCTTAGTGACTCTTGCTTTTGTAGAACGGACCATTCTTGTACCAATTTGTTTGGTCCTATGGACATGCGACGAACAAGGCTATCATTACTAATGCCACGAACTTGCCTGTCTTGGAGCACAAGTGACTCTTCTCTTGCCATAAATTCAGCAAAGGAGCGCACCACATCATGCATTGTGCACTCGCGCCTATCGATATTACTATCTTCTGTAGGTTCTATAAGATTCCTGGTGATTAACTCCTCACAGTACTCGGTTGCTACTTCTTCTAGTCGATCATCAGGTGAATTGCTTCCATCTTGAGGTTGGATAAATCCCTCACTTATCCACATGGGAACAATGTATCTCTGGCTAATACCAGTAATTTTGGGGAAAAGTGAGCAGTATAGGAAGCACTGCTTCAACTGTGGAGATAAATCCTCATAGCTCAAGTAGATTCGGTTGTCCAGCTCCTCAGGCAATCCAGAAACTGACCATGCACGGTGGTTCAAAACAGCCTCCCAGTCACGCTCGCTTGGAGACCTCGTGCTTAGTAATCCTCCCATCACTTTGATAGCGAGTGGTAAACCACCACACTTTTTGATAATTTTCATCCCGATATCTTTTAGGTGATCAGTTCCAACTACCTGCCAACAATCAAAAGCTACTTATTGACAAAGAAAGTTCTTTCCCGGATCCATGCATTTTTATTTAGACATGAAATTTACAAGATACTGGTTATGAAATGATTTTTGCAAACCTAAGCAACTAATATGAATTATTTTCATTCCCTTTTCTTAGGAAGAATGTAGGATGCCAATATGCTAGCTAGGCTAATACCATTAGGAGATTTCATAAATTGATGTTTCAAAGATGACAACATATCCTATGCAAATCAGATTCCTGTGCGAACTATGTAAACTGCCACCACAACCATTGGATCCCCATACGATGGCCACATAGAGAGGTAAAAAAATTTAGCACTTAAACCCTCCCACCATTAGTTTTTTTAATCATAATTTGTCTAGAACCCCCTCTAATGGACCCTGTCGCGTGCCGTTTCCCCATGGGCGTTGTTCTCTCGTCACCGCGACTGCTCGGTTCGTCTTCTCATTGGGCCGTCGTCCTTCCCAGCGCCGCCGGTCCTTCCCATCGACGACTAGAATTTTACCCTATTGCCACGGGATGCATTGCAACAACAGCAATTTTGTTGCAATATGTAGTTCTATTGCAACAATTTTGGAAAAAATAGTTATAATATGTAGATAATATTGCTGCTAATATTGTGCATTGCGATAATGTTGTTTTTCGTTGCAATAAAAAATTTTATTGCCACCAATTTTAAATATGATTGCAATATATGAGAACTATTGCCACGCACAAATTCCGATGTGATATTCTTGGTTTTTGTTGTAATAAGTAGGTGTTATAGACATAATATAAATAATGGTTGCAATATATTAATACTCTTGCAACGAATACTTTGTGATGTGATAATCTTGATTGCCGTTGCAATAGAATGATGTAAATAGCCACAAAAATTAATTGGTTCCAATTAAAACTTATGCCACGAACATCTAAAACAATACAAGATATAACTAATTGGTGAGAATCTGTATTATAAGATTTTTATTGGAAAACATAAAAAGGATGTATAACTAATTGGCGAGAATCTGTATTATAAGATTTTTATCGAAAAAACATAAAAAGGATGGGGTTGAACCCACAACCTAATAGCAGTTACTACAATGCATGGCCAGTACCGCTCGGAGTGCACTATGGTTTTTCTTAGGAATAGGATTGTAGCATATTTAAACAGGTCAACATGGATATGAAACACTTTAATGTGATGGATCACTTGGACACATTGTCTTTGTAGACTGATCCAAAACGCATTGTACCAAGTGGAGCTACACCGACAGTTTAGAAAGATGCTACCAATGCTCGAGCTTCAAATTTGAGCCGAAGACTTTTTCAAAATAGCAAAGGCAATGGGCCACCAACATTTATTTCTACAAAACAACTTATGAATGTTGATACAAACCATGTACGAACAAGGAGCCAAAAGGTATGAAATGCAAATCTGACTTCAAATCAATGTAGAGAACTCTTTATATGACCTGAAATGCGTGTCCATTGTAACATTCACACGTGCCGATAAGAATGATCTGTAGTTTATAGTGCATAAAAGAGACTAAATTTTCTAATTCACCAGGATGATGCAACCTAAATGGATCACTCAGACTTGGAGTCATGCCATGGACAACACATGGAATTCTGCAATGTCAAACAATGTTTGCTATAGGCTACATAGGATATATTTAGTAGTGTTGACCTCTCAACACTAGACATGAACTATTTTCAGTTTGGAGAATGTTTTGGGCACTTTATCATGATGAATGTACATACTAAGTTTTCATGATTGACACTTAATGATTCGTTCATTTCATATTCACGATGATGCATTTCAAGGAATATTTGTTTTTTTAAATGTCTTATTGCCCAAATATATCAAATGCAATATGCATTGTGATAGAGATATTTTTGTTGCAACAAAACATGAAGGCAACAGCTGTAGTTCGTTAAAAAACCATATCTGCCACAACCTGATACAACTTATTGCTATAATAGTTAATAACCTTGACTAATATCTTGTTGCAACATCATTTCTTGCATCCAACTATTTTTTATTGCAATAAAAATTGTTGCCACCACAATGGAAGATAATACAAACTGAATTAATAAAGTGGAAGATATAAGTGATTGTGCGCTGAATTGCAAACAATAAAAATTGGCCTATGCTTAATTAGACTAACCTGATTAGGCGAAGGGCGGGGCGGGGGCAGCTGTTTATATTGAGTAAGGACCAAGCGTCTTCATCATTGAGTGGGCTGACACGGTGTTGGTAGAAGGATGCTCCCATCCGTTGAGCCAGGTCTCCTAATCTTGTAGTGATAAGAACCCTGCTTCCCTGATATTTCTGGCTGGCTTTTGTGACTGGGACACTAAGCACAAGACTCCATGCTTCGTCATTCCACACATCATCTAAGACCAAGAGAAACCTGCTCGAGGATAAGGTGTCGGTGAGGGTTCGCGTGAGGAGCGTCTTGTCTTTGGCGTCGCCATGCTGGACTCCTCCGGCATCACTACCAGAATGATCGACATCTGCACCGGGTGGGAAAGCCCTTTAGCACCGGGTTTCCCACCCGGTGCAACTAATCCGAGGCTAAAGGGGTACCCCTTTAGCACCGGGTTGAATAACCGGTGCTAAAGGGGCCCTTTAGCACCGGGTGCAGCCACGACCCGGTGCTAAAGGGCCTGCCCCGCAGCGCCGGGGCAGGGCCTTTAGCACCGGGTCGTGGCTGCACCCGGTGCTAAAGGGCCTGCCTTTAGCACCGGTTGCTGCCTGAAACCGGTGCTAAAGGCCCCGGATTTCTTTTTTTTTTTTTTTTGCTTTTTTCAGTAGCCATGCGTGCACGTCTATATACGTATATATTCTAATACGTGTATTCTAATGCGTATTCGGCCGACTCTATATTCATACTAGCTGACATTTCATCAAAATAGAAGACATATATATTACAAAAGTAGATATTCATGCATGTCAACTCGAGTTATATATATTTAAACTGTATTTTCTACATAATTAAGATTGACGACTAGCTAGCTCTCGTTGGACTGTCCGGCACGTCCTCCAGTATTGGCGAGTGGAATTCTCCTCGGGGATTGACGACCTCATCCCAGATCCATCCGACGAGCTGTTCTGCAATTGCGTCAATTCTTTCTATCTCTAGGGACTCTTCCTTCAGGTTGAACATCTATAATTTAAAAATATTTGAAAGACATTTAATCCGTCGAGTTGGAGACAATAATTGTGCACTTAATAATAATGGAAATGTCTTTATTATTACGTACCATAATATCGCGTTGTGTGAGCTTTTTATGTCCCCAATTCCACATGTAGTCGCACACATAGTATGCACATAAATTATTTCCCGGTCCCTGTTTGGCACACTGTCGACCAAAAGAAATCTAGTAAAATTCATATAATATATTAGTCGATGCCTACATGTACAAATTACTTGCTTACCGGAAAGCCAATGTTCCATTTTAGTGTTTCATGTTGTATACCCGTGTGTTCTGTACGAAATTGAATCCAGGCCCTGCGAACAAAAAAATTGAGTTAAGTCATTGCGAGTGGAAGGGGTGGATTAAGTAGGGGAAAATATACATCACCTTGCCATCATGTCCATGATGTTCTGTAGTTTTTCTTTTGGGGTGTGCAATGAATCAAAGACGTTCACGACACCCCGATCAGGACACAATATAATTAGGAACCAGTGGAATCTGTGCACATGTATACATTATAATCAGAAATGAATTGTTACACAGACAGTATAAGAAGAAGGCTGTGAATGTACTCACTCGATGTTGTACGGGATTAGTATGGAGTCACAGTAATTTTGTTTCTTGATATATTTGTATAGGTTTAAATATGTTTCCTCAGGATTGTGCATTATCATTTCTTCACTTATCCTTCGAGGGTCAACGAAACCAACGTCATATATATTGTCTCTGCGACATTTTTGAATCTCCATTCTGCATATGTTAAGCAATAAATAAAGCCCGCGTCAACATAGATTGGAATTATTGTTTTTAAACTGTGAATTATAAGCAACAACAAAGTACTTACAATGTCCAACATGTGATCAAATCCACGTCCATGGCGTCGCGGTGGTACAGCTCATATATATCATTAAACCTGAGCCAGACAAAATCCGCGTCACCATTGTAGAAGTCTTGGTCCTTCACGCCTACTTTTATCATGCGCCGTTTATTCCTTCTTGATTCTTCCAAATACCAGTCATGGAATCGGCGCATCTTCGTTTGTAGCTTCCTCTCCATTTCAGGAGGGACCATAGGCTCGCCAAGCTTAAACGGCCACTTCAGCGTTGTGTTTACTGGCACATCTTCTTCCCCCAGGACTTGCGCTCTGGTTAGTCCAGTCTCGGCCATTACTCGTTGAATGTTAAGCTCGTCCAGAGATGGCAATGGACCCAAGGGACGCTGAGGTTGCTGGCCGAGTTGAGGAACCTTTTTGGATGGGCCCGCCTCCTTATCCGCAGCCTTCCGTTTCCGGCGAGATTTCAGTAATGAGCGGTCATAGTCTGTTACTATTACTTCCTTCTGTTGACCCTTGCTCAAATTACCGAGGAATGACTTCACGATGGTGGGATCAAGCTTCGGCTCCGCCTCAGGTTTTCTCCTCCACTCGGCCATTTGCCTCTTTGTGTCTGCTTTTACCGAGGCTTCGAGCTCCTCTAGAGTCTTCTCGCCCGCTCTTTTCTCTGGTGCGGGCTTCTCTCTAGTTTTTCGCGCCTTCTTCGCTGGTGGAGTGGGGGCAGAGGCTTTAGTGCGGCGTCCCCTCTTCGGCGGAGGAGACGGAGACCTCTTCGGCGGAGGAGACGGAGACCTCTTTGGCGGAGGAGACGGGCTTGCATCAGGAGCTCCCGGAGAATCGTCATGATCCTGTGGATCTCTTGGAGGTGACGGGGGCTTGTTGGTAGCCGCAGGTGTATCGGGTATAACGATGTCTGCCTTGCTCCATAGAATGATGCAGTGAGAACACTGACCGAGTTTTGTTTCTCCGTCACCTCCGGGGATGTCAAGTTCCAAGTCTTCCCAGCTGGTGACGACTTGCTCCACCTCAACAGGTACGTAACCATGTGGAATGTCATTGCAGTGCCATTTTTGCCCTTCTTCCACACGTTTGGTCATACCGTATGCGACCTGATAAGTTAGTAGTCACAAAGAAAGTTAGTAAATGAATGGTATTTACGGTGAAATGTATGCAGTATGAACTAAGGTCGCATACGTACCACCACAGCTAAGTTCTTCTGCCTGACGACAAGCTCGCACGCGGTCCGTTGAGTTATTTCATCCACGGTGTAACGGACCGCTTCGGCGGCCTGTGTGGAAGCGTGACTGCTTTGATATTGCTGTGGAGGGCTAATAAGGGCCGCATCTTGGAGAGGTGCATGCTCTGTGGAACCGGTCCCGCCTGTGGCTTGTTGGAGAGGTGCAGGCTCTGTGGAACCGGTCCCGCCTGTGGCTTGTTGTATCTGCAGCCATGCTACCTTCATCCGTCGCTCCATCTCTGACTCCATTTCTTGGAGCTTTGAGCCCTGGGCGGCAACCGTTTGCTCTAGGTCCCTTACCCTCTGCTCATATTCGGCCTTCTTCCTCGAACGGCTCCTATAGGTGGCGGCGTGCTCTTGGAAACCTTTCTTCCATGAGACGCTTGTGCCTACGCCGCGCGTCCGTCCAGGATGCTCCTTGTTCCCTAAGGCATAGGTTAGCTCATCTCTGTCTCTATCGGCAACAAATTCTCCCCTATCAGATGCCCTGAGGATATCGAGGAGACGCTGAGCTAGTTCTCACAAGTCCTCGGGAAAAACTAAGGAGCCGTCGATTGGGCTCAGGGTGCCTCCATGACCATAGTACCAATGCTTGGTCCTTGTGGGCCAGTCATGTGTCGCTGGAGTGATGCCTCTAGCATATAGATCTTCTTCCATCTTCTCCCATTTAGCGATGCTTGCCTTGTAACCTCCCGAACCCATCTTATGCGAGTACTTCTTATTTGCGGCGTTTCCAGCGTTTCTAGCGCTAGCCGTTGCACCCTCTTCGGAGGTTTTGTACTCAATGAATGCTTCCCACTCGTCATTGGTGATCTTCTTATACTTCTCAGGATCCGGGGCCTCTCCGGTTTTGAGAAATTGCGAGTACAACTTCTTCTTGAAATCCTGAAACAGAACTGCCATCTTCTTCATTGTCCAATCCCTCAGTTCTGCTTCATGAGTGCTAGGCCAGTCGAATATTGCCTTTAATTCCCTCCATAGCATCTCCTTCTCTGTATCGGGGAGCACGTACTCCTCAGTGGGGTCCGTGGACTTCCATTTTCTGATACTAATGGGCACATTGTCCCGTACAATTACCCCGCACTGAGATACAAATTTCTTGGCCACTTTTGGGGGCTCAACTGGCTCCCCGTCATCCTCCACTCGGGTGATGTGTAACTTGACATCCTTCAGCTTCTTCGTGGTCGATCGTTTTGATTTCTTAGCAGAGGCGGCCTACACAAATTACATATATACGAGATGATATAGAGATGGTATACATAATTGACATGTACAGTACAAATTTATGTTATCTATATACACACCTGACTAGACGAGGGCGCGCTACCGGCTCCTTCAATAGTTTCGGCCCTTGCAACATTGTCGCCATGGACATTGTCGTCCCTTCCAATGATGCCCAACACATCATCCATCGACATTGGTTGGGTTACAATATTGAAAAGTTGATTCGCAAAGAATGTGTCGTTGTCCTCTTGCATGGGTAGGACAGGGGTGTTGGTGTCCTCTTGCATGGGTGGGACAGGGGTGTTGTTGTCCTCTTGCATGGGTGGGACGTTGTTGTTGTTGTCCGCCATCTATAGAATTAAAAATAATTGGTAAGAATTGATTCGGGTGGGACGTTGTTGTTGTTGTTGTTCGGGTGCGCGGTGTGAATTGATTCGCTAAGGGTTCGCTAAGGGGGTCGGTGCGCGAAAAACGGATTCGCTAAGGGGTTCGGGTGCGGGATGGGTTCGGGTACGCCATAGAATTTCCGATAATAAACATTTTCGATAGTATACATTATACAAACATATAACATTTCCAATATACATTTAAATGAAGCACATATATTTCTAATATACATAGAATTTCCAATATACATTTCAATGAAGCATTTTCCAGTATACATTTCAAACATATAACATTTCCAATATACATTTCAATGTAAATATCTCCAATACATTTAAATGAAGCATTTTCCAATATACATTTCAAACATATAACATTTCCAATATACATTTCAATGTAAATATCTCCAATACACATTTCAAACATATAACATTTCCAATATACATTTCAATGTAAATATCTCCAATACATTTAAATGAAGCATTTTCCAATATACATTTCAAACATATAACATTTTGAGACGAACATATCATGTATGGACTACTAAATGTAGATAAAATCAAAAACTAATTGCATGGATTGGTTGTACTCTACGAGACGAACATTTTGAGCGGCGCGGGACGAGGGGCACCGGCGCGGGGACGACGACGGCGGCGGGGACGACGGGCGGCGGCGGCGTGGGTGTCGGAGCGCGGGGACGACGGGCGCGGGGACGACGACGGCGGCGGGGACGACGGGCGGCGGCGGCGTGGGCGCGAGGACCACGGGCGGCGGCGGCGTGGGCGCGAGGACGACGACGGCGGCGGGGACGACGACGGCGGCGGGGACGACGGGCGGCAGCGGCTGAGGAGACGAGGCGGCGGTTTCTGTGAGGATTGAGGGCGAAGTGAGGGAGGGGAGAGAAGTCCCCGGCCTATATAGGACCGGGGCATTTAGCACCGGGTGCAGCCACGACCCGGTGCTAAAGGCCCTTTCGCACCGGGTGGTGGGAAGACCCGGTGCTAAAGGCCCCCCCTTTCGCACCGGGTCTTCCCACCACCCGGTGCGAAAGGCCCTTTAGCACCGGGTCTTCTACACCCGGTGCGAAAGGCCGTAACTGTGCGCCAGACTGAGGCCTTTAGCACCGGGTGCAGCCACGACCCGGTGCTAAAGGCCCCCCTTTCGCACCGGGTCTTCTACACCCGGTGCTAAAGGCCCCGTAACTGGCGCCAAACGAAAATTGGGGGCCTTTAGCACCGGATTTTAGATCAACCCGGTGCTAAAGGCCCCAACTTTTCGTTTGGCGCCCAGTTTCCAAACGGGCCTTTAGCACCGGGGGCTACTATTTGGGAATCTTATAAATATAGTTTTTAATGTATAGTTATTAATACTTGTTTTAATTCAGTTATTAATACCTATTAAAAATATATATTAAAAAAGAAAATCTTATACATTACTAGAAAATCAATATGAAATGCTAGAAAATCTTATAAATTACTAGAAAATCTTATAAATTAATAGAAAATCTTTTAAATTACTAGAAAATCCTGTAAATTAATAGAAAATCTTATAAATTAATAGAAAATCTTATAAATTACTAGAAAATCTTATAACTTACTAGAAAATCTTATAAATTACTAGAAAATCTTATAAATTACTAGAAAATCTTATAAATTACAAAAATTGATAACTAAATGAAAGATTTTGGAACATTAAACGGTCTCAGATGAAAAAGTCATGAATACCAAAATTTCATATCTCATCAAGATCTACAATCTTTATTTAAGTCATTTTTGCATTTGAGAAAGTGGTAGTGTACATTGTTCATTAATCCTAGATTCACTCGCATAGTTTCCAAAACTTTGTTAGAGACTTGTCAAATTTCTACTACATGTTATTACCCATTTTGAAAATGACAAAATGACCTAAATAAAGATTGTAGATAATGATGAAATATGAAACTTTGGTATTCATCACTTTTTCATTTGACATCACCTAGTGTGAAAAAAGCCTTGGTTGTAGGTGTCATTTTTAATTCAAAATTTGGATTGTTCAAACACGAGAAGATTTTTCAAAATAATAACATTAATATGTTTCATAACCTGATAGAGTATGATTTTAGGAATTTTTAGGAAGAAAAATGATCTTTTTTGAAGTTTGTACGAGGGAGAACGACTAGTTACAACTTTTATACAGAGATTAAAAAGAAAAATTGTTCTTGTTCATCCAGTGACGTGGCCCGGTGACGTGGCCGGCCGCCGCACGGCCCCCGCGGCCCGGTCGTGGCCTTTAGCACCGGGTGCAGCCACGACCCGGTGCTAAAGGCCACGACCGGGCCAGTGACGTGGCTCGTGTGCGCCCGGTGACGTGGCCAGCCGCGGTCGTTGCCTTTAGCACCGGGTGCAGCCACGACCCGGTGCTAAAGGCCTAAATCTTATAAATTAATAGAAAATCAGTATAAAATGCTAGAAAATCAATATAAAATGCTAGAAAATCTTATAAATTACTAGAAAATCTTATAAATTACTAGAAAATCAATATAAAATGCTAGAAAATCTTATAAATTAATATAAACTCTTATAAATTAATAGAAAATCAATATAAAATGCTAGAAAATCAATATAAAATGCTAGAAAATCTTATAAATTAATAGAAACTCTTATAAATTAATAGAAAATCAATATAAAATGCTAGAAAATCAATATAAAATGCTAGAAAATCTTATAAATTACTAGAAAATCTTATAAATTACTAGAAAATCAATATAAAATGTTAGAAAATCCTATAAATCAATAGAAATTACATGGCATCATCGTTTACTCGGACACTAATAAACTTCCTCTTTACAAATGTTCCTTGATTGTGATCACGCCGTAGATACGGTGTCTCCTCCGCCGCTAACAGGATGCTTGGGTCATCAGCCACTGAGAATGGAGGCCGGCCATCGAGCATATCATAATCTTCATCCGTCTTGTCCTCAACTCCCACGATTTTTCTCTTTCCAGGAAGAACTATATGACGCTTTGGCTCGTCTTGTGATGGGTCCAATTGCTTACCCCCACCTTTCTTATCCGCCCCTTTCTTCGGTCTGCTAGCCATGTCCTTCACATAAAAAACTTGTGTGACAGCTTTGGCCAGGACGAACGGTTCGTCTAGAAAGCCAATCTTGTTTAGGTCCACTAACGTCATTCCATAGTCCGCTTCAACTTTAACACCTCCTCCAGTCAGCTTCACCCATTGGCACTTGAACAGTGGGATCTTCAAAGGTCCGTACTCTAGTTCCCATATCTCCTCTATGACTCCATAGTATGAGTTTGTATTGCCATTGGTGTCTGTCGCGTCGATCCGGACACCACTGTTTTGGTTGGTGCTTTTCTTGTCCTGGGCTCTTGTGTAAAATGTATACCCATTGATGTCGTATCCTTGGAATGTCAAGATCGTGCTCGATGGACCTCTAGCTACAAAAGCTAGCTGCGCATCAATGCCCTCGACACCCATAAGACGTCTTCGCAACCAATCGGCGAAAGTACTATTGTGCAGACGCTGAATGAAGGCCGCAGACTTTGTTGAGTTTTCGTCCCTGAGAATCTGCATGTGCTCCTCGATGTACGGAGCAACTAAGGTTGATTGTTGCAAAACTGTGAGGTGCGCTTTACGAAATGTCTCAACGTCCTTGATCACCATCGATCTTCTCCCTAGTGTGCCCTTTCCACCAAGTCTCCCCTCGTGATGGGATTCGGGCACACCAATCGGCATAAGATCGTCGACAAAGTCAACACAGAATTCAATGACCTCCTCCGTTTCGTATCCCTTAGCAATGCATCCTTCTGGACGAGAACGATTACGGACATACTTCTTTAGGACAGCGAAGAACCTCTCAAATGGGAACATGTTGTGTAGAAATACTGGGCCCAATATACGAATCTCTTTGACGAGGTGAACCAATAGATGTGTCATGATATTGAAGAAGGATGGTGGAAATATCATCTCAAAGCTGACAAGACATTGCACCACGTCGTTCTGTAGCTGATCTAAGTGGTCTGGATTGATCACCTTCTGAGAAATTGCATTGAGGAATGCACATAGCTTCACAATGGCTTTCCGCACGTTTACTGGTAGCACACCCCTGAGTATGACGGGAAGCAGCTGTGTCATCAACACATGGCAGTCGTGAGACTTCAGGTTTGTGAACTTCTTCTCTTTCATATTTATTATTCCCTTAATATTGGAGGAGTAGCCAGACGGAACCTTGATACTGTTCAAGCATTCAAACATGCTTGCCTTCTCTTCTTTGCTGAGAGTGAAGCTGGCAGGATGCAAGTACTGGCGTCCTTTGTCTCTCTTTTCTGGATGTAGATCAGTCCGTTGCTTCAATCGTTTCAGATCCTGACGTGCTTCCAGTGTATCTTTTGGCTTCCCATAAGTACCCAGGAAGCTTATCAAGTTCACGCAAAGATTCTTCGTCAGATGCATCACATCAATCGCGTTACGGACCTCTAAACGTTGCCAATAAGGTAGCTCCCAAAAGATAGACTTCTTCTTCCACATCGCGGCACGACCATCCTCGCCCGTCGGAGCAGCCTGGCTTCCGTCTCCCTTGCCAAACACCACGTGTAGGTCCTTCACCATATCAAATAGCTCTTCTCCACTCCGGTGTCTCGGCTTTGTACGGCGGTCAGCATTCCCGCCAAAATGCGCACATTTCTTTCGTAGCTCATGCTTCGCCGGAAGGAATCGACGGTGACCCATGTACACAACTTTACGACAATGTTTCAAATACATGCTTTCGGTTTCCTCTAAACAGTGAGTGCATGCTTTATATCCTTTGTTTGATTGTCCTGATAGGTTACTTAGTGCAGGCCAGTCGTTGATGCTTATGAAAAGCAGTGCTCGAAGGTCAAACTGCTCCTGCTTGTCCTCATCCCACACGCTAACACCTTCATTCTTCCACAGCTGCAAAAGTTCGTCAACCAATGGTCTTAGGTACACATCAATGTCGTTGCCAGGTTGCTTTGGGCCTTCGATGAGCACTGGCATCATAATGAACTTCCGCTTCATGCAGAGCCAGGGGGGTAGGTTGTAGATACAAACAGTCACGGGCCAAGTGCTATGACTACTGCTCATTTCACCAAAAGGGTTCATGCCATCGGTACTTAAACCAAGCCTAACATTCCTCGCATCAGCATCAAACTCTGGGAATGCTCTGTCGATGTTCCTCCACTGGGATCCATCGGCGGGGTGTCTCAACATGCCATCCTGCTTACGTTCTTCTTTGTGCCAGCACATCAGTTTGGCATGGTCTTTGTTCCTGAACAAACGCTTCAGACGGGGTATCAGAGGGAAATACCACATCACCTTCGCAGGGATTTTTTTCTTAGAACGCTCTCCCCCAACATCACCAGGGTCGTCCCGCCTGATTTTGTATCGCGCGCAGGTGCAAACCGGACAACGATCCAAGTGTTCGTACTGTCCGCGATAGAGGATACAGTCATTAGGACACGCATGTATCTTCTGCACCTCCAAACCGAGAGGGCAAACAACACGTTTTGCTTGATACGTTGTCGATGGCAATGTGTTACCCTCTGGAAGAATCTTCTTTACGAGTTTCAGTAGCTCCTCGAAACCCTTATCAGTAACACCATTTGCTGCCTTCCACTGCAGAAGTTCAAGTGTGCTACCCAACTTCTTTAGCCCCTCTTTGCAATCTGGGTACAGGTCAGTCTTGTGGTCCTGCAACATGCGCTGTATCTTTTTTATATCCTTATCATTGCCGCAGTCTTTCTCGGCATCACGCAACATTTGCCCGAGCCCATCAGTAGGTTCATTTTCCTGAGCAACATCTTCCTGAGCATCGCCTTCCCGTGCAACATCTTCCTCATCGGCATCACCCATTGCAGCATATGCAAAGGAACCGTAGTATTGAGCCAATAACGGAATGTCGTCATCGGCCTCGTCTTCTTCATCTTCATCCATTAGAATTCCTCTTTCACCGTGCTTCGTCCAAACAGAATAATTCCTCATGAAACCGTGCCTCATCAAATGCACTTGAAGACAACCTCTTTGTTTGTACGATTGTATATTTTTACAATGGGTGCATGGGCAGAACATGAAACCGGACGGCGTCCTGTTAGCCTCGGCGGCATCGAGAAACGTCCTAAGGCCATCACGGAAGGCCTGAGCGTGGGGGTCCCCGTACATCCATTGTCTATTCATCTGCATTATTAACCAATAACAAATATACAATACAATTTAAAGATAAAAAAAATTAATATATAAATAAATACAAATTATAATATATATTCCATTATATAAATAAATTTCTAAAACTACATTACTATATTCATTAAATATAACATTACTATAAGCCTTATAAGATTTATAAGATTTATAAGATTTTCTATTAATTTATAAGATTTTCTAGCATTTTATATTGATTTTCTAGTAATTTATAAGATTTTCTATTAATTTATAAGATTTTCTATTAATTTATAAGATTTTATAGCATTTTATATTGATTTTCTAGTAATTTATAAGATTTTCTATTAATTTATAAGATTTTCTAGCATTTTATATTGATTTTCTAGTAATTTATAAGATTTTCTAGTAATTTATAAGATTTTCTAGTAATTTATAAGATTTTCTAGCATTTTATATTGATTTTCTAGTAATTTCTAAAACCACATTACTATAAGCCTTACAACTATTCACAAGTCATACAAAACAAAATACTAACTAGCTTGCCTTCTCTCTCCATTTAAAACACAACATGCATGAACACTCTCTCCACCATGAACTCAAGCTCTCTCCTCTCTCTCCTCCAAGAACACAATCTCTCTCTAGCTAGCTTTACTTTGATTCACAAATCCCTCTATTTCTAAATCATAGAAGGATTACAAGCTAAATAAAACATTAGAGAATGAAAGAGTGTACCTTGTAGTGCTCCTTAGATGAGTAGATTCTTCACAAATTTTGAAAAAAATTTGGGCAGCACCTCCCCTCCCACGGCCGAGCAGCATGAACACAGCGCCTAAGTGTTCAGCTGGCTCGGGCGGGGGAGGGGAAGCCCCTATATTCAAACACATTAGCACCGGGTCGTGGCAAGACCCGGTGCTAATGTTCACCCTTTAGCACCGGGTGCAGCCACGACCCGGTGCTAATGTGCCCGAGGCCTTTAGCACCGGGTCGTGGCTGCACCCGGTGCTAAAGGGTGAACATTAGCACCGGGTCGTGCCACGACCCGGTGCTAATGTGTCCGCCCGGACACACCTCCGCGCCGCCCCCGCTCCTAGCCGTTGGACCCGGTGCTGAAGCCCCATCAGCACCGGGTCCAAAAATGGCCGAGGCGGAGGAGGCGGGCGGATGTGAAGGATTCTGGTAGTGCATGCTCGATCGCCGTCCTGAGCAGTTCAGTCTCGTTGACGTGCTGGGTGATGCTCAGCCATATCTTCACCTTGAAGTGCTCTTGGACGGTTGTCTCGTTGAAGATCTTCTGTGCAAGAGTGGTCTTTCCCATGCCGCCTGTGCCCACGATAGACACCACCTTGATGTTGAGATTGTCGTCGTCATTGATTAGCACCTGGGCAAGCATCTTTGTATCATTCTCAATCTTCTCCCCTACAATGGCCGACTCAGTGAACTCAGACGTCGTCTTTTGGCTAGATATTCTTGCATCAGTTAGCAGCTTCCTCGGCTCCAGGTTATTGGAGCCAAGGTTGGTAATGAAGTTGAACTTGGCAGCCCCCTTGTGAATGTTCTCCAGCCTCTGGTTTAGGCCCTTGATGCGGCTGCCTATCTCGTGGACAAACACGGGATTGCGCAGGCAGAACAGCAACCGCTGCAAGAAATCCTGAATCTTCTCGATCCCCCCACACGTGATGAGGGTGACGATGGGGTTCCGAAAGCATATCAACAATGGTTGGCAGCAAGCTACCGGGTTCTGCTTATCGTCAGCTTCGAGTTGACACAGGTCGTCTATGATGTCGGTGGCGTCGTACATTGCGTCCTTGAGCTTCCTCACCCACATTTGCACGCTCTGATCGGTGATGCGCCTCCTCTCGGCATCCGCGAGGAAGGCTTTGATGCTTTCCATGTTGCCCTTCAGCTCGGTGATGTCGCCTGAGACGCCCAGCAGCATGGACACCTCTTCTTCAGCCATGTCCGTGATCAGCTTGGTTACGTAGGGTGCCAAAGCATCAAGGACGGCCGCCATGGTGTAGCACCTGCTAGCAGTAAATTAATCATCCATAAGCACAGGTTTATAGCCGGAAAGAGCTTATCTGATCAATTAATTACTACTACTCCGGTCCTACTTGATCATCAATTAACACACAACAATATGCCAATATGCTCACCTCAACGTGATGGGCTCGACCCGCGGAAACAAGTGGTGAAATGTCAAATGTGTGAGGACAAGTTCACCAGGCCAAAGGAACGAAGCAAGTGACTCCTGATATAGGAGATGGGTAGCAAGTTGCCATTGTGCATTCAGTTAAGGACTCCTTAGGAAAGTCAACTAAGCTAGCTGCTCTTATCTATTATTATTAATCTCTGCATAATGTCGCAAGGCGAGGGTCACATGGATGCTAATCAATCTGTCACTATGGGAAATCCCCTATACGCCGAGTGCTTACCTCTTTGCCGAGTGCCAAATGTCGGGCACTCGGCAAAGACAGGCTTTGCCAAGTGCCAGGCGCCAGACACTTGGCAAACAAAAGACACTCGGCTAAATATTGAGTTTGCCGAGTGTCAAACAAAAATCCACTCGGCAAAAACAAAACACTCGGTACATCCACATATTTGCCGAGTTCCAAATGTCAGACACTCGGCAAAGCGCTTGCACATGCCCCACACGTGCCACGGCCGCCGACGGCAGCGGGCGGCCGTTTGGCACGTTCGCTCTTTGCCGAGTGTCTGAAGCCTGGCACTCGGCAAAGACGTGACACGTGCCAAACACGTGCCACGCCCGCCAACGGCCGTTGGATGCCGTTTGAGGCGCTAGCTCTTTGCCGAGTGCCGACTGCCAGGCACTCGACAAAGTGGTGGCACGTGCCCAGCACGTGTCAAGCCAGGAACATGGTTGGACATTTGCCGAGTGTACAATGGAGACACTCGGCAAAAAATTTGAAAATTTGGAAACATTCCTAAAAATCGTTGGAATTCAAACACAAAAAGTTTGAAAATTTTAAATACAAAAGTTTTTTGGATGGCTCAAATGGTAGGTTTGCCGAGTGTTGCAATCTGGCGCTCGGCAAACGTACTCTTTGCCGAGTGTTTTAACTGCAACACTCGGCAAAGCATCTCTTTGCCGAGTGCAACACTCGGCAAAGGGTGGCCCTTTCTATTTAAACTTATGTTTTGGGGCACCAAACTTTTTTTTTCCAATGATACTTGTCAAAGGCTCTTTATATCTTATGTGGAGCCTGTGGCAAAAGGTTGGGACGATTTCGAAAACTTTATATATACGGCCCTTTCCAATCGGAGCATATCCCCATAGAAGTTTCGGAGAGTTGAGAAGGAGACAACTGGATTTCGAAACGAAGTGAAGTTGAATTAGAGTTTGAGTTCATAACTTTTTCTATAGGCAATAGACGACGTAGATTGCTTCATTTGAAGTTATCATATTTTTCCGGACCCATTTGATATTTTTAAATTATTTTTACACCCTTCTCCGCATGAAATAATGAAATATATGAAGGAATTATGAGCTATATTGGCATGAAATAATGAAAACATTTCATTGGAGCATAAAATGTGCATCGTTGAATGTATTTGACAAGATATTTTGATGTGTATTTGATCAAATTTGAAAATTTATGTATGGTGCAAATGTTCTGGGAAATGTTTGTCGAGTGTTACACTCGGCAAACAAGTCATTTGCCGAGTGTCAGCTCAGGGACACTCGGCAAAGAGGACCTTTGCCGAGTGCCTGCTCGGTGGCACTCGGCAAAGAGGCCACGTGGGCTGGCCGGCCCGCGGCCGTGCGGGCCACGTCATTGGCCCACGTGGCCCATTTGCCGAGTGTTGGCACTCGGCAAAGGGCATGTTTGCCGAGTGCCCTGGGCCAGACACTCGGCAAACAGGCCACGTGGCCGTCCCCTTCGGCCGCGCGCGGCCATGTCAACTTCCAGCGCGCGGCCACGTGTCAGATCTGTTTGCCGAGTGCCCGATCTGGGACACTCGGCAAACAGGGGGTGCCCGGGGGGACTTAACCGCCACGCGGCCCCAACCCTACATACACACACACACACACGCGCACACACACCCGCCGCCGCCGCCGCTCCCCGCCCACCCGCCGGCCGCCGCGCCCGGCCTCCGCAGCGACGCCGGCCGCCGCCTCCGCCCGCGACACCGGCCGCCGCCTCCGCCCCGGCCCGGCCGCCGCGCAGGGCCGCCGCCGCTCCCGCCCCGACGGATGCCGCCTCCGCCCCGGCCCCGGCCGCCGCCTCCGCCCCGGCCCCGGCCACCGCCTCCACCCCGACGCCGGCCGCCGCGTCCGCCCCGGCCCGGCCGCCACGCAGGCCGCCGCCCCAACCCCGGCCCCGGCCGCCCCCACCCCGACCGCCGTGCAGGCCGCCCCGACCCCGGCCGCCGCTCCTTCCCCGGCCGCCGGCTCGTCCTCCTGTCCCCACGCCCGCCCGTCCCGTGTAGGTACCTCGCCCGTCTTTGTAGCATTCCTGAATTTGTTACTTGTTACCTTTGTTATTTTGTTCATTTTGCTGCAAAACTTGGATGTGGTAGTTGTTGTTTTGTGGTAGGATGTGGTAGTTGTTGTTGTTCATACATAAGATAGAAACATATATATGTATATGAATGGATGTGGTAGTTGTTGTTTTTCATACATAGGATAGAAACATATATATGTATATGTATATGAATGGATGATAGAATTTTGATGCTAGCCACCCCGTTCATATGGATGATAGAATTTTGATGTATATATGTGGTTGTCGGCCTTCGTGCCATGGATATGGTTATGTGGTTGTCGGCCTTCATGCCGCATCCTTGTTATGTGGTTGTCGGCCTTCATGCCGCATCCTTGTTATGTGGTTGTCGGCCTTCATGCCGCATCCTTGTTATGTGGTTGTCGGCCTTCGTGCCGTGTTTTTTTGCAGGATGTGTGGTTTCAGAAACCTCCCCATGTAGGGGAGGTGCTGCCGAATTTTTTATTTGACAAAAATTTGTTTTTATTTCAGTGAGGGCGTTGCACCGTCTTCGACTTGGATCCCGACGCCGCACGTCGTTCCCCGCCGTCTGCACCGACACGAGCGTCACCGACTCGCCCGCCGTCGAGCCTGTAGGTGAGCACATGCAAAACCATACACCCTCAGTATTTAATTCGTAGATCCATATTTAAGTTGTGTACCTTCTTCGTCTCTTGTATTTATCTTTACCGTGTGGCTTCTTTGCCATGTTCTTGCGTTTCCTACAGTAAATAAGATGATATGACATCTTATTTACTGTAGGATACACAAAAACATGACAAAGAATTCATACCGTACAGTTAAATACAACAGGCCAAGATTGTGCACAACTGTGTCACGTCTCCCGTTCGAAAGAGATACGATTGTGAATATGTGAATCTTTGCATATGTCTAACCGTATCTGTTTCGAATTGTCCACGTTTTTGGACAGCTCGAGGATGTGTAGATGGGTAGTTTCCATGCTCTACTCGTACCGAGGCTGAGTTTCGGCATCATTTCCCTGTTGTTCTCTGAATACACAATCTCCGTAATTGGACGTGTATTTAGAGAACAGCGGGGACGTGCTGCCGAAAGTCCGTCTTGGATACGAGTACAGCATGGAAACTAGCCCTTCTACACATTCTCGGGTGGGATTAGGACCTATCTTTACCTATTAGACATATAAGCTAGCATCCGGTAGATGCATTTATTATTAGGAAGAAGTCCATTTTTGACCATTGAACTATTGGTAAAGTTTGGTTTTGACCATCGAACTCCAAAACCAGGAATCTTTGGCCATCGAACTCTTAAAACCGTTCACTTTTGGCCATCCGGCGGTTTTGCACGGTGGTTTCACTGACATGGCTGCCACGTGGCGGCGGGGCCCAAATGTCAGCCACGTCTCTCTCCTCTCATCTCCCTCCTCTGTCTCCTCTCTCTCCCCGGCCCGCCCTTCTCCTCCGCCCGCGCTCGCCGCCGCCGCCCGTCCACTGCCGCCGGGATCGAGAACCCCTACTTCAACCTGCTCCTCGTCCCCATCGCGCTTTGCCTCGGCGCCACGCTGCTCGCCGTGCACAGGCCTGGGGGAGGCCGCGCCGTGGCTCGCACGGCCGAGCGCGGGCAGCGGAGCTAGGCTGAGCGCGGGCGGAGCGGGAGGAGGCCGTCTGCGCGGGCTGAGCGGGGCTCAGCGCGGGCAGAGTGGGAGGAGGTCATCTGCGCGGGCGAAGGCGGGCGAAGCGGGAGGAGCGTGGTCGTCCAACGGTGGGTGGCGGCGGGGTGGAGCTCGAGGCCTCTCTCTGCCGTGGAGCTCGCCGACGCGGGGCCACGACCTCACGCCGCGGAGCGCGTCCGTGCACCGTCGTCTCGTGCTTCCTCGCGGTCACCGGGCTCCCACCGCATCCTCCTCCCCGCCGCCCGGCTCCCGCCGCGCTTCCTCTCTCTGTCCTTGCTCATGGCCTTGGCGAGGTGCTGCTTCTCGAGCTCGGCGAGGCGGGGGTGCTGTTGTGCGAGCTCCGCGAGACGGCGACCGAGCGGGCACAGGCGGGCGGGCGGGCGAGCCAGCGACGGCGAGCGGGCGGGCGGCGAGCCAGCGAGCGAGGATCTCCTCCTCCCCCTACTCCCGCCGCGCCCTCATCCTCGCCTTCCTCTGCCTCAGCGGCGGCTATCGCGGGGCCAGCGGCGGGCTGCAGGGCGGCGGAGCACGCGAAGCTCGGCACGGCAGGCGGCTAGCGGCGGGCAGGCGGCGGCGAGCACGGGCGGAGGAAAAGGGAGGGCCGGGGAGAAAGAGGAGACAGAGGAGGGAGAGGAGAGGAGAGAGATGTGGCTGACATGTGGGCCCCGCCGCCACGTGGCTGCCACGTCCGCGAAACCGCCGTGCAAAACCGCCGGATGGCCAAAAGTGAACGGTTTTAAAAGTTCGATGGCCAAAGATTCCTGGTTTTGGAGTTCGATGGTCAAAACCAAACTTTGCCAATAGTTCGATGGTCAAAAATGGATTTCTTCATTATTATTATAAATTTGGTATTGAAGAAATTTATTTCTCGGTGATATGTAAAGGGATGGATGATCGTGAGTGGATGTACACTGGCCGCTCAAGTAAAGGTGAGTGTACAAATGAATGGATTGCCAAGACTCAGGCGTTCTTGAAGCAAGCTTTTGAAAATGCGAAAGGGGTGCCAACTACTTTCTGTCCATGCGCGGTTTGTGACAACCGTAAACGCCAAACAGAAGTTGTGATGGGTAAACATCTCGTTATGTCTGGATTTACGGAGAACTATACTCGGTGGACACGCCATGGTGAAGCCATTGATCGTGTGAGAGACGAGGCCGTGAGCCAGCGGATCGAGGAGTTTGATGATGAGGCAGGGGTGGGGGGCATGTTGCATGACTATGGTGAAGCACACTTCAATGATGGACCTAGGGAGGAGGAGTCGGAGGCCACTGCAAAGGCTTATTATGACATGTTGGCAGCGGCACAACAACCCATTCACTCACACACTAAGGTTTCTCAATTAGATGCCGTTGCACGTCTGTTGGCCGTCAAGTCCCAGTTTAGCTTGGGTCGAGACGCCTTTGACCACATCCTGACAGTTTTTGGCGGCGTCCTTCCGGAAGGTCACATTCTGCCAAAGAACATGTACGCAGCACAGAAACTTCTAAATGCACTTAAGATGCCGTATCAAAAGATACATGCTTGTCCGAATGGATGCATCTTATTTAGGAAAGAATATGCGGACGCAAAGCAATGTCCGAAGTGCCAGGCTTCTAGATTCGTGGAGATAGTCGGTGCTGATGGTAAGAAGAAGCAAAGCAAAATACCCGTGAATATCCTACGGTACCTTCCACCTATACCGAGGATCCAACGGCTTTACATGACCGAGGACTCCGCGAAACAGATGACATGGCACAAAAGTGGAGTGCGATACAATCCTGATAAGCTCGTACATCCTTTTGATGGTGAAGCATGGAAGCACTTTGATGGGATTCATTGTGACAAGGCTAGAGAGGCTTGGAATATGCGTGTTGCGTTGGCAACAGATGGGTTCAACCCGTATGGAATGACGGCTGCCCCATACTCTTGTTGGCCAATGTTCGTGATCCCACTCAATCTCCCCCCCCCTCGGCGTCCTCTTTCAACGACAGAACATATTTTTGTCGTTAATTATTCCTAATTACCCGGGGAAAAATATGAGTGTGTATATGGAGCCTCTTGTTGATGATTTGGACCGTGCTTGGGAGGAAGGTGTATGGATATACGATCGAGCTACAAAAACAAACTTTAAAATGCATGTCTTCTACCAGTACTCCCTGCATGACCATCCGGCGTATGGGATATTTTGCGGCTGGTGTGTCCACGGGAAGTTCCCATGTCCAATATGCAAGGCATCTCTGAAGTTCATCTGGCTGACCAAGGGTGGAAAATATTCATGCTTCGACAAACATCGTCAATTTCTCCCTCTTGAACACGAATTTAGACAAGATATCAAGAACTTTGGGGCATAATCATGAACATTCCTGATAAAACCAAAGACAATACAAAGGCAAGAGTGGATCAGCAGCGGTTATGCAATAGACCGAAGCTAAATATACCACCTCCCAGGGACGGCAAAACATGAAAAAAACCTAAGGCCGATTTCGTTCTCGATAATGACCAAAAGAAGGAAGTGCTAAGTTGGTTCCAAACATCAAAATTTCCTGATGGGTACGCAGTGAATTTGAAGAGGGGAGTGAACTTAACTACTTTACGAATCAACGGGCTCAAGAGTCATGACTACCACATATGGCTTGAGCGGCTTCTTCCGGTGATGGTTCGAGGCTATGTCCCCGAGCATGTCTGGCTAGTGCTGGTAGAGTTGAGCAATTTCTTCTGCCAACTGTGTGCTAAGGAAGTATAGAAGACCATGCTTGCAGAAATGGAAAAGCTTGCTCCTGTGTTGCTATGCAAGTTGGAGAAGATATTTCCACCGGGTTTTTCAACCCGATGCAGCATATGATTCTGCACCTTCCGTATGAGGCACGAATAGGAGGGCCTGTGCAGAACCGCTGGTGCTATCCAATTGAGAGATGTCAAAAGGTTCTTCGAACTAAATGCAAAAATAAATGCAAGATTGAAGCTTCTATTGCAGAGGCTTACAATCTGGAGGAGGTGTCAAACTTCACAACGAAGTATTATGCTGACAACCTCCCTAGCGTGCACAATCCACCGCCTCGTTACAATGTTGGCGAAGTTGAATCGAACCTCAGCCTTTTCCGAGGGCAACTGGGAAGTGCAAGTGAAGGCACCAATAAAAACTTGACAAATGCAGAGTGACGCGCTATCGTGCTTTATGTGCTCACCAATCTATCCGAAGTTGAGCCATACATGCGGTAAGTTCAGAACAATCTTGTTTTCGAGTACCTAGCCACTATTCTGCATCCAACAATCTTGTTTCTCGTTCATACAGGGAATTTCTTGATCAATTCTGGCGTAATAGGAGGGCTCCTACCGCGCACGAAGTTGATAACCTTCTTAAACATGGAAACCCAGATTTTATTTCTTGGTTCAAACAGAAGGTACACTTAATTTCAGTCTTGTCTTAAATTCGACGTTACTGAAGTCGTGTCATTAATATAACAAACTATCCTGTTCGAACTCGCAGGGCCAATCCGATGGGTCTATGAGTCCCGAGTTGAGACAGATCGCCGATGGTTGTGCGTACAAGGTCAAGTCATTTACCGGATATGACGTGAATGGTTATCGTTTTTGCACAACAAGTCATGAGGCAAGGATGCCCAATCGAAGGACTACAAATATCGGAGTTTATACTCCAGACTCTGATGGGTTCGATTACTATGGGAGACTTGAAGAAATATACGAGCTTAATTTCGGTGGAAGCAAACCTCTTTCTCCTGTTATCTTCAAATGTCATTGGTTTGATCCTTCAGTGGTGAGACAGACCCCTAGTCTTGGGCTAGTCGAAATTCGACAGTCATCTGTCTTACCTGGAGACGATATCTATATAGTGGCTCAACAGGCCACCCAGGTGTATTATTTGTCATACCCATGCAAAAAAGACAAAAGGCTTGAGGGTTGGGACGTTGTATACAAAGTGTCGCCATGCGGTAAACTACCAGTCCCAAACAATGAAGATTATAACATAGATCCAAACACCTATGATGGAGAGTTCTTCCAAGAAAATGGGATAGAAGGGTCTTTTGAGATAGACTTAACCCAAGCGGTCGGATATATGTGTTTGTTTATGGTTGTGTGATGGATGTTGGATGTTTGGATGTTGAATTTGTGACATTTCTGTGATGTTAGATGGTTTAGTGACTTATATGTGTTTGTTTATGGTTGTGTGATGGTTTAGTGGCTATATATATATATATATGAATTGTCTGTGATGCCTATTATAAACTGCATGTGATGTCTATTATAAACTGTCTGTGATGTTTTTATTGAGGGGTCCTTTTAACGCAATAAATAAATAAAAACAGGGGTCAAATTGATGCTTTGCCGAGTGTTAAGGGTCTGTTCGTCGAGTGTATTGGCCATAACACTCGGCAAACAGGTTGTTTCTGTTATTTTTGGAACTTCATTTGCCGAGTGTGTGGGCTTTGCCGAGTGTTTTTGCCCTAACACTCGGCAAAGGCTGCCTCTTTGCCGAGTGTTAAAGCCATAGCACTCGGCAAAGGATGGAGTCTTTGCCGAGTGCGACACTCGGCAAAGACCCCGTTAGCACTAACAGACGGCCGCGAACGGCACGACGCCGTTCGCAGCCGTTTGTTAGTGCTTTATTTTGCCGAGTGTCGGCTTCTGCCCTCGGCAAAGCCTTTGCCGAGTGCCCGATAAAAGACACTCGGCAAAGGGGCTGTTTGCCGACACTGGCTATGCCGAGTCCCCTCTACTCGGCAAAGGGTTTGCCGAGTGTATATGTTTCCTGTAGTGTGTGTAGCAGTCTGTTAATTATTCATCCGCCAGCCTATTCTCTGATTGCGATCTTGGTTAACCCTATTCTTAATTTGAGCACCATCTCTGCGTGCCGATCCATTAATCCACCGATCTACACGTATTTCTACACGCGTCCTACTATGTATCATCAGCACCAATATATAAACAGATTGTTCGGCCGTCCATGTAGCGTGACTGCGTGCTGGGGATAGATATGGACGCCGAAACAACATTATCACTGAGCGCATCCTTTACCTAATCAATGACTCAGCGTCGAGTCTCAAATTTATTGTCATGTTTATTTATACTATCATCGTAGATGCATATATGTGCGACACACACGACCATAGAAAAGGATTAAGTAACCCAACAATTTAATATTTTATACATAAAAAAATTCAATCCAAAGAACTTTTGGGGGTAAACCAAAAAAATCAATACCATAAGTTTTGTCTTTTTTTAGTTAAAGGGAGTTCTATTTCATCAAAGAAATGAAAAATGTCCCGGCTTCTGCAAACAAGTTTGCATCTGGCCAAATTATTACAAAATTTTTGCTATTTTAGAGACTCCGTCTCTCTCATAGCACACTCAGACACCATAGCACAAAACGCTAGCATAAAAAGTGAAGATAAAGCAAAACAAAGTTTTAGTCGCCCAATCTATAGCTAAACCTCCACCCATGCGTGGCGAAAACTTCCATGGCCATTGTCTCCAGATGGCGGCATGCTGTTCTTATGAAGTCTCTTTCTTCCTCCTTTTGGAGTATCGCCCATGATCTGATCTAATGAGTTCCTCTGAAAAGTATCTGTAACAAAAAGAAACATTCTGAACATTATTGCGATAGTTTTAACAAGGTAGTGCATACGTTAGCGGCGCATCAGTGCATGGGTGTTTCGAAGAGCTATTCGCCGGGAGTCGGATGATCGTCTCCTGGCCGGGTCCTGTACTGTCACGAGTCGATCCACCGAGCATGAAGTGCAGGGGCGTGCAGCTTTGGCCATGGCAACGAGGCTTACGCTGACAACGATGTCCACATAGCACAGGGGCATGGTCATCATGCGTAGGGTAGGGGATGAGATGAGTGTAAATATTCAAGTTCAGGTTCTAGTTCACCTTAGGGAAACTTCATTCAGCGAAATTTTGGGCGTGGAATGAAGTTTCAGTAATCGCATCTGTGATAACCAACTGAATTTTCAGTGTGCCCCGTTCTCGTTTTGTTCATCTGGGTAATCTTGTTCATATGCTGTCAGCAATTTGACTATGCTAATGCAGACTGGAAGTCAGATGCTTGTCCCTTGGCCTTCTCTTGTTGCATCTTAATTACCCATGGGCTGATGGTGTGTGATTTGGAGATGGGTCGTCGGCTAAGGTCTTTGCCGCGGTACTAGACTATACCACCGATTTTCACTAAAAACTATAGAAAATACCCTAAAATGCGTCCTATTGTATCACTTTTTTTTAGAATTACACAGTACAACGCAGACGCTCACACACGCACGCACACTCACCCCTATGAATACACGTACGCAAACCCTACCCCTATGAGCACCTCCGAAGGACTGAGCAACGGCAGATCTGGAGATTCCCGAAGTCACCATTGGCACCTCGTTGTTGACGGGAACGCCGCTTACCACTTAACGCGTAGCGCCGGTAAATCCTGGAAAATCCCAGAAAAAGATGCGAGCACCAGGATTTGAAACCTGGTGGGTAGCGTCCCACTGGACCGTCCTACCATTGAACTACAAGTCCAATCGCCTATTGTATCACTTTTTCCTTAGGCATTTAAACAATTAGTTGTTTGCTTTTGTGTTTACGAGAGTGTGGACATATTTCAACAAAAAGTGTACCTATGTCAAACTGGTTTTAAAAAAGCGTGGTTTTGCAATAATTAAAAGGGTTTCAAAACGTGAATCCTCCAGTTGACTAAAAAACTAAACTTTATTTGTACAGAAATCCAATTAATGTTTAATGGTAGTTTCATTAGCCGTAGCATGAAGCCATCTCTAACTAAGAGATTGAAACCTGAACCTGAATGAGCAGCGGAAGCGTTCCTCGCCACCCGGAGCTGCTGCCATGTACAGACTAAAAGGGTGACAAATGTCTCGATGATTCTCAGACGACTCTAGGAACAGAAATTGCGCTTGAGGCAGATTATAGTATGTATGGAATTAACGTACACCTAAAAGATATTTTTTTAATATATTGTGTTCCTTACATTTGTACAAGACAAAGCTTTCGTACTGCTATCCAAGAAAATAATGCTTATAATAGGTCAATTATCTTATTATATTTTTGTTTCCCTATATGTACCATATTAATTGTAATAGACAACACATAAAGATGTCTCACGCCAAGTCATAATATACATAAAGAAAGTTTCTCCAAAGGGTCACCGTGCTATTCGATCACCATTACACACACAAGCATTCAAGACATGCTTTGCCCTTTGGTCTAGCATTGCCAAATTTGACAGAACCACGCGTTCTCACTCAGTCAATTTGATATACGCGTCAAAGTAACATATATATACCCCCCCCCCCCCCTCCTTTCTTAAGCACACATTGCATAATCCATCAAGCAAACAACAACCACCATTTCCAAGTCCTATCTTCACATCTCTACCCCTAGAGCTTCAGAAGGTCTCTTGTTCCCCCATGGAGGAACAGACTGTAGTCCTCATCGTGGGGGCACGCCCAGCAGGCCTTGCAGTGGCAGCATGCCTCACCCAACTCTCCATCCCTTACGTAATCATTGAGCGTGAGGGTTGTAGCGCATCCCTATGGCGCAATCGTGCCTATGACCGCCTCAAGTTACACCTAGCAAAGGAGTTTTGTGAGCTACCCCACATGTCATACCCAGTAGATGCCCCAACCTACATCCCAAAGGATCAGTTTGTCAAGTACCTAGACAATTACATTGAGCATTTTGACATCCAGCCGAAGTACCATACTTCCTTTGTGTCATGCACATATGACGAAGACAGAAAGTGCTGGTTCGGCATGGCCAATGATATGATAACAGACATGGTTGTCGAGTACTCAGCTAGGTTTCTTGTCGTGGCAAGTGGTGAGAACAGTGCAGGGAACATTCCAGTGATCCCAGGTTTGCATGGATTTGCTGGAGAGGTTATCCACTCATCAAGATACAAATCAGGTTCCACCTACTCGGGGAAGAATGTACTAGTGGTTGGGAGTGGTAACTCTGGAATGGAGATCGCCTATGACCTTGCATCTCATGGTGCCAACACGTCCATTGTTATTCGCAGCCCGATAAGTTTGATGTTTCCACAAGCGACTTTAGTTAATAATGTAACAAAGATCTTAATTAGGCGTAAAGGAGCATCAACAAAATAAGAGCTTAAATTTTTCATAAATTTACTCCAATTTTCAAAAACAAAATGACTATGTGTGCACTTCTAAACATGAGAAAATGTATGATAGTAGTCTATAATAATAATATAAACGTTTTGTGCATATCTTGCCGTTGTTACAAAATACTTGTGTGTGACATGTTTTGTGCTTGCAGGTACATATAGTGACAAAAGAAATAATAAGGCTGGGCGTGACATTGGTCCAACATATACCAGTGAATGTTGTGGATGATTTTCTTGTGAGGATGTCAAATTTTGTGTTTGGTGATCTATCAAGGCATGGCATTGTGAGACCAAAACAAGGTCCTCTACTCCTCAAGGCAAAAACCGGTCGATCTGCTGTGATTGATGTTGGCACGGTTGGTTTAATAAAGAATGGCACTATCAAAGTGAGAATATATCCTCATTTGATAGCATTTATGTTGAAAAGTTTGTACATCAATTTATTAAAATTTATTTATCTCTTTAGGTGCATGGAAATATTTCCAAAATCAAGGGCAACATAGTTGAATTTGAAGGCAGCAACAAAAGATGTTTCAATGCCATTGTTTTTGCAACTGGATATAAAAGCACAGCGAATGCATGGCTCAAGGTAGCAACATCAATATTTGGTCATACCATGAAACTTACTTCATTTATACAAAAACAGTGCTATTTGCATTTTAACATATCAACATATTTTTGTAATTTATGATTTCAGAATGGTGAAAGCATGTTGAACAATGAAGGATTGCCTAAGAAAGAATTCCCAAATCACTGGAAGGGTGCAAATGGTCTTTATTGTGCTGGTTTGGCAAAGCGAGGTCTGGCTGGTATTGCCATGGATGCCAAGAATATAGCCAATGACATCTTGTCTAGCTACCATCCATAAACTTGATATCTAGATGGATTAGCAAGCCTTTAGCAGTATTGTCATGGGCAGTGGTGCTATCTTCTAGCTATATCCATATTATGTGGTTTATATCTTCATCTTGTGAAATGATAAGTTTTCTTACTGTAGTTTGTAAAAGATGTTAACATCATCAACATTCTATATCATATTTATAATGAAATTTCAAATTTCTCACTTGCACAGTTTTATATAATCCTTTCTTTCTCTACAAGGAATTTATAACTCATGCAGATTAATTTAGACTTATGCAAGTCTCATCCAACTTTTATTAGCACCTTTTGGAAACGTGGATCATGCGCGTACCTCAACATGTTAAATGATTAAAATATTACTGTTATATTATTAGAGGTTGCAAAGTTTTAACGATATTTCTTGGCATGAATCATGACATTTCTTCATTGATATGGCTGTCTTCTTGCTGCTGTGCTTTGTGTTTTCAAACATTGATCATTCGCGTACCTCAACATGTTAAATGATTAAAATATTACTTTTATATTATTAGAGGTTGCAAAGTTTTAACGATATTTCTAGGCATGAATCATGGCATTTCTTCATTGATATGGCTGTCTTCTTGCTGCTGTGCTTTGTGTTTTCAAACATGGATCATGCGCGTACCTCAACATGTTAAATGATTAAAATATTACTGTTATATTATTAGAGGTTGCAAGGTTTTAACGATATTTCTTGGCATGAATCATGGCATTTCTTCATTGATATGGTTGTTATTGTGCAACTATGGACTCCTCTCACAGTTATAAACATTCATGCTACTTATTTGAAGCAATCACGGTCTACTAAGGTTTTTCTACCAATTTGCGTCCCAAATGGTTTGTTGATTCTTTGTCAAAATAGCCCCCTAGCTTTGTTTTTTTTGCAAATTAATTCTCTAAATTGGTAATAATCGTGCTCAGATATTTACAGATAATTACCTACTAAATCTCAGGTCAAAACTTATAATCATGACCTACTATACGATTTTTTTTTCCTATGTGTCCCTTTGGAACAAAGCATTGGACATCTAGTCCTTCAAAATTCTTTTGAACGCCTCAATCCATAGAAATTTCCTATATTCTGAATTCCTGTAGGTTGCAAAATGCATCCAACTCGAATCCTAATTTTTTTCCTGTTCTGATATTTTTAGAATCATACGTTGCAAAGGAGGCTAACTAGGATGTCTTACTGGAAAAAAACTGGGGTTTCTTCTTGCAGTTGTGTTTTCGGTGGATCACTCACTACCTAAAAATGTTGAATGATAAAAGTATTGCTGTTAGATTATTAGATCTAGCAAAGTTCCAATGATATTTCTTGGCATGAATTACGGCATTTCTTCGCTGATATGGTTGTTATTGTGCAACCATGGACATTGGACTCCTCTCACAATGATAAACATCATACTACTAATTTGAAGCAATCGCGATCTACGAAGGTTTCTTGTACCAATTTGCCTCCCAAACGGATTGTTGATTTTTTGCAAAATTCCTCCTATTTTGTTTTTTTTTGCAAATAATTTCCTAAATTGGTACTAATCGTGTCAAATATTTACAGATAATAACCTACTAAATCAAGTCGAAACTAATAATAATGACCTAGCCTTTTGCATACGAGCCAAGACCATGGTGCCAAGGGAGTAAATATGGCATGTTTTGTTCAGTTGGTTTGTGATGGTCTCAAAGTTTGAGCCACTCTGAACCTGCAAAGGGCCTGGTCTGCCACTGCACTCCAGCTATGATCGTTTTTTTTTTTGAGGAATAGCTATGATCCATCGTTGATTTCGATGCTACACTGTAAGCATGCTTAATTTTTTTGTGATGGTCTCGAAGCATGATCCATTTTCTTGGCCGGCTGGATCTGAAGAAGTGACTGGAACGGGAGTACGGTCTCATCCAAATCCAGGATACGATGTGTTCCTGAACCCGTGGATATGTGCTGAAGATGTGCATCGAGTGACGAGGTGGCATCAGGGGGTTTGCGGCGTGAATTCATGATGTCGAAATGCTTTACAAGCCGTACAAAAATCCCAACCAGTTCTGGACTTTGGGACCTGATGAAGGGGCAAGACAATCCTGAACATTCAGAGCCTGCACTCTGCACCACGATCAGGAGACGCAGGACAATGGACAGTTGGAGAGGTTGCGTCTGGGGAGGCAGGAATCGTCGGCGACGACCACGAGGAAGGTGGCGGCGAGGTCGGCGGAGCCAAGAGGCTGCCCGGCGGGATCATTCGCCGTCGAGCTCCGCGCGGTGGCGCACCCCTTCCCCTCCAAACTCTATCTCGAACCTGAAGGTTTGAACAAGTCAAAGGCGTCTCGTATCCGTTCTGTGCCGCAGGTGGATGATCCGACAGTTGTTAGCCACCCAAATACCGACCACCCCCGACCCCGCGACTGGCTACTCTGCCACACGGCTCGCCGGAGCGCCGCCGTGTTCCGGCCACTAATCTGCTTCTCTCCCATTTCTCGCCGGATAAGAGCATCGTCGTCTTCCTTGCGCTCACCCTCCGTGGCCGCCAGAATCCTTGTCGACCCCGTTGATTGACGGGGATTGCCTACACAAACAGACCATGGCGCTCCGCTCCACGGCCCGGGCTGGGGCCAACGGACGCCTCGCTGCAACCGACGGGCTTGCCGGCGCGCGTTCCAAGCTCATAGCTTCGAAGAGCTTCACGGCCAGGGGCTCTGCAGGAGGCTCCCAATCCCATGCCGTCGTGATGGCCGCTCTCCAAGGCGGCGTTCACCGATTGCAAGCAGGCAGGCTCAACTTGAAGGTGTAAGATCCTCAAATTATGTCGATCGGCAAAGGACCGACTGACGGAGATAGGAACCGTCGGCGACGGACACGACGAAGGTGCCGGCGAGGTCGACGGAGCCATATGGGTCTCTGAGACTTCCTCGAGGTGGAGCATCCCTTCGCCGGACCTCCTCCTCCGTCGCCGGCCTCACCACCGTTGACCCCGAGCCCAGCCCACACTCGGCGCTCAGGCCGCCACCGGGCGAACAGAACTCAGCAAGGCTTTGGGCCCGCGCGCAAAGTGGAGCAGCAGCCGGAACGCAGCGGCGCTCCGAGACACGACCAAGCGGCAAAGCAAGCCGGTCAAACCACCCCTTGGGTCCTGGTAGCCGTCAGATCGACAACCTGCGGCACAGATCGGCGCGGTGAAGGCTTTGGACTCGGTCAAACCACCGAGGCCCCGGCAGAGAGGCTTTGGACCGCTGGCTCCGCCGACCTTGCCGTCACCTTCCTCGTGCTCAGGTCGCCGGCGATTCCTTCTGTCTGCAGACTAAAACTTGGTCTGAATCTTCAGGTCCGACTGTTCACCACTGCTGACCTAGTGTTCTAAGGACGTGCATGATTTTTGGACGGATCTTTCAGGCACTGCAACATGATGAATTTGATAATGCTCTTCAGCACATACATATCCATCCGCTGCAAGAAGGTTCAGGATTTCAGCAACAAATTGTATCCTGAATGTGGATGTGCTTCAGATTTGTGAGGCCAAGCGTAGCAAACGGGCGTGTGCCATCTCGGGGCCTGGAAACGAAGCACGCTTGCAATGCTGGATTCAATTAGACCTGGAGATCCTTGTCAGCATGAGCATTGTCTCGTCGCCATGGCCATCAGGTCAAGCTAAAGTCTCAAGACAAAGCCAAGCAACCATTCCGGGTTGCTGGGTCTGGCTGAGAATGAGCATTCGAGCCAGAGAGCGTGGATGCGGATGGCGGCGAGCGTGGCGCCGCCGCGCGGGGTGATGCCGTCGCGGGAGAAGTTGATGCACGAGCGCTCGCACGCACGCCACCGCCTCCTCGCCGATGACGAACCACAGGCCGTTGGTCGTCTCCCGCTCATCCTCGTCGCTCGAGCAGCGGCGGCGGCGTCGTCGTCGCGGTGCAGGTCGTCCGCCTGGACGCGTAGCGGCGGCGCGCGTCGCCGGACGCGGTCGACTGGAACACCGCGTGCTGCTCCAGGTACGCATTGGCGAGGTCGTCGCCGCCATTAGGATCCTTGACAGCCGTAGGATCAGCTACGTACAGCACGGATCGGAGCAGAGAAGCCTCTAGCTCTAGACTTGGACAAACCTTCAGGTTCTGACCATTAGCTCCGCCGACGCGGAAGGTTCAGGTTCGCGGAGAGATCGACGGGAAATGACCCGGCCCGGAAGCCATGCAGGCCCTTGGCTCCGCCGACCTCGCCGCAACCCTCCTCGTGTCCGTCGCCGGCGGTTCCTGTCTCCTGACGCAGTCCATTGCATGTCCTGCGTCTCTTGATCAGAAGTAAGCATGGTGCAGAGTGCAGCTGCTCTGAATTTTCAGAATTTCCAGAGTTCATGCCGCAATCCCCCCGATGATGGGAAATCTTCATTCAATGCGACAACTTGAAGCAGTCAGTGGTTGCATACATCTTCGATGCACGTCGTATCCTAAATTTGGATGAGACCGCGGTTCCAGCTAGTCTACTGGTTCAGATTTAGCAGGCCAAGCAAATGGATGACCTCAAGCCTGAAAAGCTAGCTAGGAAGGATATGCAGGATCGAACTGGACGATGGATCAAATGGGTTAGCATTTTGCATAGGCCTCCAAATCTCCCCACCAAGCCTCCATTCCTAGAGGCCCTCCAATTCCCCCTTCAAAAGTGGGTTGATTCACTGACATATGGGGCCCATAACCAAATAGAGGGCTGAGTTGATTTGTTGCTGGAGTTGAGCTCTAATTTGAAGGGTCTCTATTTTTTTGTTGGGCCTGCAAATTAGTTTTGAAGGCCTCAATTTGCATATCTTGCTGGAGTGCAGTGACAGCCAGGGTCTTTTGCAGGTCCAGCGTTGCTCAATCACGATGAGATCCAAACCGACTGAACAAAACTTGACACATTCAACAACCTCGGAGGCGCGCAGTTGGCGTGGCGTGTGCTCGCCTCGCTCCTTGGCTCCATGATCTTAGCTCGTATGCAAAAGGCTATATCATGATTAATAGTCCTGACATCATTTAGTACGGTATTATTTGTAAATATTTGGACACGATTAGTCTGAATTTAGGGATTTTTCAGAAAAAATAGGATTAATTTGCAAAATATCAACAATCCATTTGGGAGGAAAATTGGTTGACCTCAGTTGATCACGATCGTTTCAGTTCTTTTATGTAATAGTTTAGAACTGTAAGAATTGCTATTACATGAATGGCTTTTGGGATGCAGAATATCCTTGCAGACATTTTTGACAAAATATTATTAGAACAAACTTATCATTTCACCAGATGAAGATAAGTAGCATATATGCACCACACAATATGGCTAGAACAAGATAAGTATGGCTAGAAGATAGCAGTAGCACCACTGTCTACGACAATACAAAGGCTAGCTGGTTCATCTACGCGTATGCACGGTAGCTAGCAAAGATATCATTGGCAATATTCTCGGCATCCATAGCGATACCAGCCAATCCTCTCTTTGCCAAACCAGCACAATATAGTCCATATGCGCCCTTCCAGTGATTTGGAAACTCTTTCTTGGGCAGTCCATCATTATTCAGCATGCTTTCACCATTCTGAAATACAAAATGACATAACGGTTGTTTTTAATTAATTTAGTTGCATATGTAAGACCAAACAATTAATTATGTTGCTACCTTGAGCCATATATTTGTCGTGCTTTTATTTCCGGTTGCAAACACAATGGCATCGAAAGCTCTTTCCTCCATATCTTCAAATTCAACTACGTGGTCCTTGATTTTGGAAATATTTCCAAGCACCTATAGAGATAAAAAAATTTGAATAAATTGATGAAGAAGCATTATTATATTAATGTTGTCATAAGAGGAAATATGCTCACCTTGATAGTGCCATTCTTAATCAAACCAACTGTCCCAACATCAATCACAGCTGATCGGCCAGTATTTGCCTTTAGAAAGAGAGGACCTAGTTTTGGTCTCACAATGCCATGCCTTGATAGGTCTCCAAACACAAAATTTGACAACCTCACAAGAAGATTATCCACAATGTTCAATGGTGCATGTTGGACCAAAGTCATGCCTAACCGTATAGTTCTTGTGTCACTATATGTACCTGCAAGCACACAATATGTCACACTTATAATTTTTGTGACAGCTGCAAGACATGCATAGAGAATTTGTATTATTATTATTAGAACCATATATTGTCATAACTTTTTCTCTTATTTTGGGGTATATACAATGTTCTCCATACGAAAATTAGAGTAGATTTAAGACAAATTTAACTCTTATTTTATGGATGCTAGCTCCTTTACCTCGAATTAAGAACTTTATTACACAATTAACTATGGTCGAATGTGTGGTTTTAAATTTAGGAGGAACGTCAAACTTACTGGGCTGCGAACAACGATGGATGTGTTGGCACCATGTGATGCAAGATCATAGGCAATCTCCATACCAGAGTTGCCGCACCCAACCACTAGTACATTCTTCCCTGAGTAGGTGGCACCAGATTTATATCTTGATGAGTGGATCACATCTCCAGCAAAGGCATGTAGCCCAAGGATAACGGGAATGTTCTCTGCACTGTTCTCACCACTTGCCACTACAAGAAACCTAGATGTGTACCTAACAACTATGGATGTTGTCATTTCACGTGCAATACTGAACCAACATTTTCTACCTTCGTCATATGAGCATGACTCAATGGCAGTAAGGTACTTTGGCTGAATGTTGAAACGCTCAATATAACTGTCTAGGTACTTCACATATTGATCTTTTGGGATGTAGGTTGGGGCATCTATTGGGTATGACATGTGGGGCAACTCACAAAACTCCTTTGCTAGGTGTAGCTTTAGGCGGTCGTAGCACGGTTGCGCCATAGGGATGCACTACGATCCTCACGCTCGACGATGACATAAGGGATACTAAGTTGGGTGAGGCATGCTGCTGTTGCAAGTCCTGCTGGTCCTGCACCCACGATGAGGACTATGGTCTGCTCTTCCATTGGGAACAAGAAAGCTGGAGACACAATTGGGGGTTGCGATGTGAAGGTAGGCTTTGGGGTAATGGCCGGTGAGTGTTGTTTGCTCGATGGATTGTGAAAAATGTGCTTAAGAAGGGGAGTATATATGTCTTACTTTGACGCGTAATTGTATTTGACTAAATGGGAACGTGGTTGATGCCAAATTTGGCAAAACAGTGTCAAAGGGCAATGCGTAGTATGGATGCTTGTGCATGTCAAACATGTTGGATGAAACTGTGGCCCTTTGGTAAAAACTTTCTTTACATATTAATATGACTTGGTGCCAGACATATTCTTGTGTTGTGTGTATATTACAATCAATATAGCATAGATTGGGAAACGTAAACTAAGGAAGTGGAGTAACCAAATTTGGGTTTCTTGTGTATATTTTGCCAGTAGTTCTAGAACTGAATGTCAGTTTGAAAGCTTTGTCTAGGACAGAAAGGCTAGACGCACGATATAAAAAATTTATCTTTTAGGTGTCTGTATGTTACAATTTCATAATATAATTTTCGTCAAGCATTATTTATGTCTCTAGAATCATTGAGAGATGATGAATTTAGAGTTTGGTTTATCATTTATGCCTTGGAACGACGCATGGGCACAACATGTGAAATCAAGTATGCCTGCTACGCCTGCACATTTAACATGAGCAAATGCTCACACTCAACCAATCAACCTGCCAACAGACGGTAGGCAACCCTGGTCCAACTGGAACTAGTATATGAGGCGAGGAGTGCAGGTGGCCAGGGTTCAGAACTTTTGAGATAGTAGGTTATCACTAAACTACACTTCAGTTGCTTCAGGAATTCATCAAGATTATCCACCCAAAAAAGGCCAGCTCTTCGGTGCTTATCGCCCAGAACATGTTCAGGAACTAATCACGATTATTCCGAAGTGCTGCAACACATCCTACAAATGTTCAGTTGAGATTTAGAACAGAGCCAAGCAATTTGAGCCCTCTGCAAGCCAGAAAATGAAATGCTGCAATTTGCAGCGGAGGCCTTGTACATGTACAAGGCCACGCCTCCTTGACATGGAGCACGGCGGGAGCATCCCTTCGGCCGCCGCCGCCGCGTGCAGGACCTCCACTGCGCGCCGGCTATGGCTTTCCGACCTCGCCGTCGCCTCCTCTCGTGCTCTGAATGTTGATACAGTGTAGTGGCAGATAGGGATTTGTGCAGGTTCAGTGTTCCTGCAAACTTGGGGCCATCACAAACCAACTCAAGTACTCAACAGAACATGGCACCGATTGAGGCGGAGATGCCATTGGACTCGATCAACCCTTTTGTCTCGCGAGATGCAATTGGAATGGATGTGTCACCTGGAGATCCTTGTCAGCATGAGCATCGTCGCCATGGGCAGCTCAAGCTGACAAGCTGTCGCCTGTGCTCATGGCACAAAAAGTATGAAGAGAAAGTCGAGCAGCAATTTCGATCGTGTTGCTGGCTGAGAATGAGCGTTCGAGTCTGACAGTGCGTGTTGTTGATCGACGAAAGCTCGACCGGTCCGAGCTCCGGCAACCCCGACGGTGGTGGCGAGGCGCTCCAACAACCCTTGGACTGTGCCTGCAAGCACTCAAGTCAGTTAGCGGAGACGACGGGCTTCTCGTATTTGGCCAGAGGCGCTTCGGCGAGGCAGATGGCGGGGGCCTCGGAGGTTGGTCGGTGTTCCAAATACCGACCACCCCTTGGGTCCATACCGACCATTAGATCAGCCACGAGTGGTCCGGATCGGCCTTTAGACTTGGTCAAGCTTCTTCCTCGCTACAGCCAGAGCGCGGAGGGCGGGCGCGGATGGCGCCGCCGCACGGAGCTCGACGGCGCACGAGCCAGCCAGCCATGGACGTGCGCGGCCTGGCCGTCTCCTTCCTCGTGGGTCGTGGCCGCCGCCGGCGATTCCTGGTGTCCAGACGCGATCTCTCCGCTGCCCTGCCTTGAACACCTAGCTGATCTGCTGATGGGGAGCAAGCATGGTGGAGATGACAGCTGCTGCTTCGAACCTCCAGAATCATCTCCGGTGACGTTGTGTGTACTAATGACATGATTTTTGGACGTATCCTTTTAAGCATAGCAACATGCTGAACTTACTATGGAATGTTAGAGTAATCTTGTTGTTTAGATATTTATGTGAATTTTCAACGTGTCATGTTCCTTTTACTAGTACGTGTATGCGTAGTTAGTTTGATCAGAGAGGTTAGGATATGCATGTAAGTGGCTTGGAGGTACGGTCAAGTCAAGCAAACATGCAGGTGCTGTGAAGACCGGACCAACTAGCTAACGGTGGCCTGCATGTGTTAGCGGTGATCTGCATGCAAGTAGATGTGTCCTGCATGTAGGGAGGTCAGTTAGTGAGTTAGTGGTGGGAGGCCACGGAGTGCTCGGCCGATGTGTGCGGCCGGACGTGGTGGTGGTGTGTGTTTATTTAAACTAATGTAATCAGTGTGCATTAGAGTGCTGTGGTGAAGAGAATAGAAGTGGTGTGGGCACTGGTGTGCAGTGCTGTGAAAAACAAAGTGCAAGCTAGTGCTGGTACGGTGTGCAGCACCGTAGTCTGTGTGTGTGCTAGTGTTCCTGTTCGTGTTCTTGAGAGTGCTGTGTGTGTGAGTTGAGAGAGCGCGAGCGTTTAGAGAGTGCCCGAGTTTGAGAGAGAGAGCTGGGCCAACATGGAACGCCGCAACTGAAAATCGTCGTACAATGCGACAAAACTAGTATTCTGTACAAACAGAAGCCCACTCCATCTTCAGGCTGGATCGATTTTGGAATACATTGTATCCTCAGTTCCAATTGCTGGTTCAGATTCTGGATCGATTTTGGAATACATTGTATCTTCAGATATGGATGCGAGGATGCAGAGAGCCTGGAAAAGAAGCATCTTGCAAGCAGGATCGAAGTGGACGATGTATCATTACAGTGCAGTGGCAGACAATCAGGGTTGTTCAAACTTAAGACCATCACAAAACAACTCAACAAAACATACATAGCCGGCCATCTTCGTCAGGCAAGGCTGTGAGAACATTTCTATGTCTAATAAGATAATAAATGGCTACACACTGTATTGAGTTGAGTCAGACTTGAACAAGTTCTAAACTTGAGGAGTTATATAGTAATGTGTCGGGTGCAAGGGACAAATCAGAAATTCCATGATAAAATGATGCAGACACTACCAGAATGATCGACATCTGCACCGGGTGGGAAAGCCCTTTAGCACCGGGTTTCCCACCCGGTGCAACTGATCCGAGGCTAAAGGGGTACCCCTTTAGCACCGGATTGAATAACCGGTGCTAAAGGGGTCCTTTAGCACCGGGTGCAGCCACGACCCGGTGCTAAAGGCGCTATGAATAATTGCAAATTTTTGTGTGTACAAGATTAGAATAACTTCAAAATAACTGACATAATTTTTTATTTTTCCTGATCAGAAAAATACATGAAAAAGAAAGGAGGTAGAAATTTTTTTTGATTTATGGTTAAAGAAGAAAAACAAGAAAACAGGGTTCTGTTGAATTTCAAGTATTCAGTTTCACCAATAAGATACGGAGACTTGCTTCACATTTGGAATTACACAAAAAAGATTTTTCATCGGAAAGAGGTCTACGAAGACTTTTGGGAAAACGTCAACGTTTGCTGGCTTATTTGGCAAAGAAAAATAGAGTACGTTATAAGAAATTAATCAGTCAGTTGGATATTGGGGAGAAGTAATTTAATCGTTCGAATTTTTTTCTTATTTTATTAGTAGTCTTATAGTAGTCTTAGATTTTGCATTTTGACGAGCCTCGTTTTGAGGAATTCATGGAATAATCTGCAACCGGTGCTAAAGGCCTCGGATTTCTTTTTTTTTTTTGCTTTTTTCAGTAGTCATGCGTGCACGTCTATATATATACGTATATATTCTAATACGTGTATTCTAATGCGTATTCGGCCGACTCTATATTCATACTAGCTGACATTTCATCAAAATAGAAGACATATATATTACAAAAGTAGATATTCATGCATGTCAACTCGAGTTATATATATTTAAACTGTATTTTCTACTTAATTAAGATTGACGACTAGCTTGTTGGACTGTCCGGCACGTCCTCTAGTACTGGCGAGTAGTATTCTCCTCGGGGATTGACGACCTCGTCCCAGATCCATCCGACGAGCTGTTCTGCAATTGCGTCAATTCTTTCTAGCTCTAGGGACTCTTCCTTCAAGTTGAACATCTGTGATTTACAAATAATTGAAAGATATTTAATCCGCCGAGTTGGAGACAATAATTGTGCACTTAATAATAATGGAAATGTTGTTTATTATTACGTACCATAATATCCTGTTGTGTAAGCTTTTTATGTCCCCAATTCCACATGAAATCGCAAACATAGTATGCACATAAATTATTTCCCGGCCCCTATTTGGCACACTGTCGACCAAAAGAAATTAAGTAAAATTCATATAATATATTAGCCGAGGCCTACATGTACAAATTACTTGCTTACCGGAAAGCCAATGTTCCATTTTAGTGTTTCATGTTGAATTCCCGGGTGTTCTTGACGAAATTGAATCCAGGCCCTGCGAACAAAAAAATTGAGTTAAGTCATTGCGAGTGTAAGGGGTGAATTAAGTAGGGGAAAATATACATCACCTTGTCATCATGTCCATGATGTTCTGTAGTTTTTCTTTTGGAGTGCGCAACGAATCAAAGACGTTCACGACACCCCGGTCAGGACACAATATTATTAGGAACCAGTGGAATCTGTGCACATGTATACATTATAATCAGAAATGAATTAGTACGCAGACAGTATAAGAAGAAGCCTGTGTATGTACTCACTCGATGTTGTACGGGATTAGTATGGAGTCGCAGTAATTTTGTTTCTTAATATACTTGTATAGGTTTCCATATGTTTCCTCAGGATTCATCAATATCATTTCTTCACTTATCCTTCGAGGATCCACGAAACCAACGTCATATATCCCGGATCTCCGACATTTTTGAATCTCCATTCTGCATATGTTAAGCAATAAATAAAGCCCGCGTCAGCATAGATTGGAATTATTGTTTTCAAACTGTGAATTATAAGCAACAACAAAGTACTTACAGTGTCCAACAGGTGATCAAATCCACGTCCATGGCGTCGCGGTGGTACAGCTCATATATATCCTTAAACCTCAGCCACACCCAATCCTCGTCACCATTGTAGAAATCATGGTCCTTCACGCCTACTTTGATCATGCGCCGTTTATTCCTTCTTGATTCTTCCAAGTACCACTCATGGAATCGGCGCATCTTCGTCTGTAGCTTCCTCTCCATTTCAGGAGGGACCATAGGCTCGCCAAGATTAAACGGCCATCTCAGCGTTGTGTTTACAGGCACCTCTTCTTCCCCCAGGACTTGCGCTCTGGTTAGTCCAGTCTCGGCCATTACTCGTTGCACGTTAAGCTCGTCCAGAGATGGCAATGGACCCAAGGACCGCTGAGGTTGCTGGCCGAGCTGAGGAACCTTTTTGGATGGGCCCGCCTCCTTATCTGCAGCCTTCCGCTTCCGGCAAGATTTCAGTAATGAGCGGTCATAGTCTGTTACTATTACTTCCTTCTGTTGACCCTTGCCCAAATTACCGAGGAATGACTTGACGACGGTGGGATCAAGCTTCGGCTCCGGCTCAGGTTTTTTCCTCCACTCGGCCATTTGCCTCTTTGTGTCTGCTTTGACCGAGGCTTCGAGCTCCTCTAGAGTCTTCTCACCCGCTCTTTTCTCTGGTGCGGGCTTCTCTTTTGTTTTCCGCGCCTTCTTTGCTGGTGGAGTGGGGGCAGAGGCTTTAGTGCGGCGTCCCCTCTTTGGCGGAGGGGGCGGAGACCTCCGCGGCGGAGGAGACGGAGACCTCTTCGGCGGAGGAGACGGAGACCTCTTCGGCGGAGGAGACGGAGACCTCTTCGGTGGAGGATACGGAGACCTCTTTGGCGGAGGAGACGGGCTTGCATCAGGAGCTCCCGGAGAATCGTCATGATCCTGTGGATCTCTTGGAGGTGACGGGGGCTTGTTGATAGCCGTAGGTGTACCGGGTATGACGACGTCTGCCTTGCTCCATAGAATGATGCAGTGAGAACACTGACCGAGTTTTGTTTCTCCGTCACCTCCGGGGATGTCAAGTTCCAAGTCTTCCCAGCTGGTGACGACTTGCTCCACCTCAACAGGTACGTAATCATGTGGAATGTCATTGCAGTGCCATTTTTGCCCTTCTTCCACACGTTTGGTCATACCGTATGCGACCTGATAAGTTAGTAGTCACAAAGAAAGTTAGTAAATGAATGGTATTTACGGTGAAATGTATGCAGTATGAACTAAGGTCGCATACGTACCACCACAGCTAAGTTCTTCTGCCTGACGACAAGCTCGCACGCGGTCCGTTGAGTTATTTCATCCACGGTGTAACGGACCGCTTCGGCGGCCTGTGTGGAAGCGTGACTGCTTTGATATTGTTGTGGAGGGCTAATAAGGGCCGCATCTTGGAGAGGTGCATGCTCTGTGGAACCGGTCCCGCCTGCGGCTTGTTGGAGAGGTGCAGGCTCTGTGGAACCGGTCCCGCCTGTGGCTTGTTGTATCTGCAGCCATGCTACCTTCATCCGTCGCTCCATCTCTGACTCCATTTCTTGGAGCTTTGAGCCCTGGGCGGCAACCGTTTGCTCTAGGTCCCTCACCCTCTGCTCATATTCGGCCTTCTTCCTCGAACGGCTCCTATAGGTGGCGGCGTGCTCTTGGAAACCTTTCTTCCATGAGATGCTTGTGCCTACGCCGCGCGTCCGTCCAGGATGCTCCTTGTTCCCTAAGGCATAGGTTAGCTCATCTCTGTCTCTATCGGCAACAAATTCTCCCCTATCAGATGCCCTGAGGATATCGAGGAGACGCTGAGCTAGTTCTCGCAAGTCCTCGGGAAAAACTAAGGAGCCGTCGATTGGGCTTAGGGTGCCTCCATGACCATAGTACCAATGCTTGGTCCTTGTGGGCCAGTCATGTGTCGCTGGAGTGATGCCTCTAGCATATAGATCTTCTTCCATCTTCTCCCATTTAGCGATGCTTGCCTTGTAACCTCCCGAACCCATCTTATGAGAGTACTTCTTATTTGCGGCGTTTCCAGCGTTTCTAGCGCTAGCCGTTGCACCCTCTTCGGAGGTTTTGTACTCAATGAATGCTTCCCACTCGTCATTGGTGATCTTCTTATACTTCTCAGGATCCGGGGCCTCTCCGGTTTTGAGAAATTGCGAGTACAACTTCTTCTTGAAATCCTGAAATAGAACTGCCATCTTCTTCATTGTCCAATCCCTCAGTTCTGCTTCATGAGTGCTAGGCCAGTCGAATATTGCCTTTAATTCCCTCCATAGCATCTCCTTCTCTGTATCGGGGAGCACGTACTCCTCAGTGGGGTCCGTGGACTTCCATTTTCTGATACTAATGGGCACATTGTCCCGTACAATTACCCCGCACTGAGATACAAATTTCTTGGCCACTTTTGGGGGCTCAACTGGCTCCCCGTCACCCTCCACTCGGGTGATGTGTAACTTGACATCCTTCAGCTTCTTCGTGGTCGATCGTTTTGATTTCTTAGCAGAGGCGGCCTACACAAATTACATATATACGAGATGATATAGAGATGGTATACATAATTGACATGTACAATACAAATTTATGTTATCTATATACACGCCTGACTAGACGAGGGCGCGTTACCGGCTCCTTCAATAGTTTCGGCCCTTGCAACATTGTCGCCCTGGACATTTGCGGCCCCTTCAACATCTTCGGCCCTTGCAACATTGTCGCCCTGGACATTGTCGTCCCTTCCAATGATGCCCAACACATCATCCATGGACATTGGTTGGGTTACAATATTGAAAAGTTGATTCGCAAAGAACGTGTTGTTGTCCTCTTGCATGGGTGGGACATGGGTGTTGTTGTCCTCTTGCATGGGTGGGACAGGGGTGTTGTTGTCCTCTTGCATGGGTGGGACGTTGTTGTTGTTGTCTGCCATCTATAGAATTAAAAATAATTGATAAGAAATATATACATATTCCCAATATTTCTAACATTTTCGCTAAGGGGGTCGGTGCGTGAAAAACGGATTCGCCAAGGGGTTCGGGTGCGCGGTGTGAATTGATTCGCTAAGGGTTCGCTAAGGGGGTCGGTGCGCGAAAAACGGATTCGCTAAGGGGTTCGGGTGCGCGATGGGTTCGGGTACGCCATAGAATTTCCGATAATAAACATTTTCGATAGTATACATTATACAAACATATAACATTTCCAATATACATTTCAATGTAAATATCTCCAATACATTTAAGTGAAGCATTTTCCAATATACATTTCAAACATATAACATTTCCAATATACATTTCAATGTAAATATCTCCAATACATTTAAATGAAGCATTTTCCAATATACATTTCAAACATATAACATTTCCAATATACATTTCAATGTAAATATCTCCAATACATTTAAATGAAGCATTTTCCAATATACATTTCAAACATATAACATTTCCAATATACATTTCAATGTAAATATCTCCAATACATTTAAATGAAGCATTTTCCAATATACATTTCAAACATATAACATTTCCAATATACATTTCAATGTAAATATCTCCAATACAAGCATTTTCCAATATACATTTCAAACATATAACATTGTCAAGGCATCATCTCGCAATGCATATAATTGTTGGCAATTTGAGCACAATTGAGCCATGCATATCAGATGTAGAATCATATGTCGGCAAGGGAACACATAAATTTCATACTAGTATTGGGTATAAAACCCAAAGCAATCCCAATCCTACAGATTAAAGTTTCCCTGTTCATTGCAAAACAACCTTTCCCAACCCATGCACTCACTTCAACTAGCGTAGCGCGGGGACGACGGGCGCGGGGACGACGACGGCGGCGGGGACGACGGGCTGCGGCGGCGTGGGCGCGAGGACCACGGGTGGCGGCGGCGTGGGCGCGGGGACGACGGCGCGAGGACGACGATGGCGGCGGGGACCACGGGTGACCACGGCCGGGCGGCGGGGACCACGGGTGACCACGGCCGGGCGGCGGGGACGACGGGCGCGGGGACGACGACGGCGGCGGGGACGACGAGCGGCAGCGGCTGAGGAGACGAGGCGGCGGTTTCTGTGAGGAATGAGGGCGAAGTGAGGGAGGGGAGAGAAGTGCCCGGCCTATATAGGACCGGGGCCTTTCGCACCGGGTGCAGCCACGACCCGGTGCTAAAGGGCCTTTCGCACCGGGTGGTGGGAAGACCCGGTGCTAAATGCCCCCCCTTTAGCACCGGGTCTTCCCACCACCCGGTGCGAAAGGCCCTTTAGCACCGGGTCTTCTACACCCGGTGCTAAAGGCCGTAACTGTGCGCCAGACGAAGGCCTTTAGCACCGGGTGCAGCCACGACCCGGTGCTAAAGGCCCCCCTTTCGCACCGGGTCTTCTACACCCGGTGCTAAAGGCCCCGTAACTGGCGCCAAACGAAAATTGGGGGCCTTTAGCACCGGATTTTAGATCAACCCGGTGCTAAAGGCCCCAACTTTTCGTTTGGCGCCCAGTTTCCAAACCGGCCTTTAGCACCGGGGGCTACTATTTGGGAATCTTATAAATATAGTTTTTAATGTATAGTTATTAATACTTGTTTTAATTCAGTTATTAATACCTGTTAAAAATATATTACTAGAAAATCTTATAAATTACTACAAAATCAATATAAAATGCAAGAAAATCTTATAAATTACTAGAAAATCTTATAAATTAATAGAAAATCTTATAAATTAATAGAAAATCTTATAAATTAATAGAAAATCTTATAAATTAATAGAAAATCTTATAAATTACTAGAAAATCTTATAACTTACTAGAAAATCTTATAAATTACTAGAAAATCTTATAAATTACTAGAAAATCTTATAAATTACAAAAATTGATAACTAAATGAAAGATTTTGGAACATTAAACGGTCTCAGATGAAAAAGTCATGAATACCAAAATTTCATATCTCATCAAGATCTACAATCTTTATTTAAGTCATTTTTGCATTTGAGAAAGTGGTAGTATACATTGTTCATTAATCCTAGATTCACTCGCATAGTTTCCAAAACTTTGTTAGAGACTTGTCAAATTCCTACTACATGTTATTACCCATTTTGAAAATGACAAAATGACCTAAATAAAGATTGTAGATCATGATGAAATATGAAACTTTGGTATTAATCACTTTTTCATTTGACATCACCTAGTGTGAAAAAAACCATGGTTGTAGTTGTCATTTTTAATTCAAAATTTGGATTGTTCAAACACGAGAAGATTTTTCAAAATAATAACATTAATAAGTTTCATAACTTGATAGAGTATGATTTTAGGAATTTTTAGGAAGAAAAATGATCTTTTTTGAAGTTTGTACGAGGGAGAACGACTAGTTACAACTTTTATACAGAGATTAAAAAGAAAAATTGTTCTTGTTCATCCAGTGACGTGGCCTGTGTACGGCCGGTGACGTGGCCAGCTGCCGCACGGCCTCCGTGGCCAGACCGGTCGGCCCGGTCGTGGCCTTTAGCACCGGGTGCAGCCACGACCCGGTGCTAAAGGCCACGACCGGGCCAGTGACATGGGTCGTGTGCGCCCGGTGACGTGGCCAGCTACCGCACGGCCTTCGTGGCCAGGCCGGTCTTTGGCTCCGCCGCACCTTTAGCACCGGGTGCAGCCACGACCCGGTGCTAAAGGCCAAAATCTTATAAATTAATAGAAAATCTTATAAATTAATAGAAAATCAATATAAAATGCTAGAAAATCGATATAAAATGCTAGAAAATCTTATTAATTAATAGAAAATCTTATAAATTACTAGAAAATCAATATAAAATGCTAGAAAATCTTATAAATTAATAGAAAATCTTATAAATTAATAGAAAATCTTATAAATTACTAGAAAATCAATATAAAATGCTAGTAAATCTTATAAATTACTAGAAAATCTTATAAATTAATAGAAAATCTTATAAATTACTAGAAAATCAATATAAAATGCTAGTAAATCTTATAAATTACTAGAAAATCTTATAAATTAATAGAAAATCTTATAAATTACTAGAAAATCAATATAAAATGCTAGAAAATCTTATAAATTAATAGAAAATCTTATAAATTAATAGAAAATCTTATAAATTACTAGAAAAGCAATATAAAATGCTAGTAAATCTTATAAATTACTAGAAAATCTTATAAATGAATAGAAAATCTTATAAATTACTAGAAAATTAATATAAAATGCTAGAATTAATAAAAACAATCTTATAAATCAATAGAAATTACATGGCATCATCGTTTACTTGGACACTAATAAACTTCCTCTTTACAAATGTTCCTTGATTGTGATCACGCCGTAGATACGGTGTCTCCTCCGCCGCTAACAGGATGCTTGGGTCATCAGCCACTGAGAATGGAGGCCGGCCATCGAGCATATCATAATCTTCATCCGTCTTGTCCTCAACTCCTACGATTTTTCTCTTTCCAGGAAGAACTATATGACGCTTTGGCTCGTCTTGTGATGGGTCCAATTGCTTACCCCCACCTTTCTTATCCGCCCCTTTCTTCGGTCTGCTAGCCTTGTCCTTCACATAAAAAACTTGTGTGACAGCTTTGGCCAGGACGAACGGTTCGTCTAGAAAGCCAATCTTGTTTAGGTCCACTAACGTCATTCCATAGTCCGCTTCAACTTTAACACCTCCTCCAGTCAGCTTCACCCATTGGCACTTGAACAGTGGGATCTTCAAAGGTCCGTACTCTAGTTCCCATATCTCCTCTATGATTCCATAGTATGAGTTTGTATTGCCATTGGTGTCTGTCGCGTCGATCCGGACACCACTGTTTTGGTTGGTGCTTTTCTTGTCCTGGGCTCTTGTGAAAATGTATACCCATTGATGTCGTATCCTTGGAATGTCAAGATCGTGCTCGATGGACCTCTAGCTACAAAAGCTAGTTGCGCATCAATGCCCTCGACACCCATAAGACGTCTTCGCAACCAATCGGCGAAAGTACTATTGTGCAGACGCTGAATGAAGGCCGCAGACTTTGTTGAGTTTTCGTCCCTGAGAATCTGCATGTGCTCCTCGATGTACGGAGCAACTAATGTTGATTGTTGCAAAACTGTGAGGTGCGCTTTACGAAATGTCTCAACGTCCTTGATCACCATCGATCTTCTCCCTAGTGTGCCCTTTCCACCAAGTCTCCCCTCGTGATGGGATTCGGGGACACCAATCGGCATAAGATCGTCGACAAAGTCAACACAGAATTCAATGACCTCCTCCGTTTCGTATCCCTTAGCAATGCATCCTTCTGGACGAGAACGATTACGGACATACTTCTTTAGGACAGCGAAGAACCTCTCAAATGGGAACATGTTGTGTAGAAATACTGGGCCCAATATACGAATCTCTTTGACGAGGTGAACCAATAGATGTGTCATGATATTGAAGAAGGATGGTGGAAATATCATCTCAAAGCTGACAAGACATTGCACCACGTCGTTCTGTAGCTGATCTAAGTGGTCTGGATTGATCACCTTCTAAGAAATTGCATTGAGGAATGCACATAGCTTCACAATGGCTTTCCACACGTTAACTGGTAGCACACCCCTGAGTATGACGGGAAGCAGCTGTGTCATCAACACATGGCAGTCGTGAGACTTCAGGTTTGTGAACTTCTTCTCTTTCATATTTATTATTCCCTTAATATTGGAGGAGTAGCCAGACGGAACCTTGATACTGTTCAAGCATTCAAACATGCTTTCCTTCTCTTCTTTGCTGAGAGTGAAGCTGGCAGGACGTAAGTACTGGCGTCCTTTGTCTCTCTTTTCTGGATGTAGATTAGTCCGTTGCTTCAATCGTTTCAGATCCTGACGTGCTTCCAGTGTATCTTTTGGCTTCCCATAAGTACCCAGGAAGCTTATCAAGTTCACGCAAAGATTCTTCGTCAGATGCATCACATCAATCGCGTTACGGACCTCTAAACGTTGCCAATAAGGTAGCTCCCAAAAGATAGACTTCTTCTTCCACATCGCGGCACGACCATCCTCGCCCGTCGGAGCAGCCTGGCTTCCGTCTCCCTTGCCAAACACCACGTGTAGGTCCTTCACCATATCAAATAGCTCTTCTCCACTCCGGTGTCTCGGCTTTGTACGGCGGTCAGCATTCCCGCCAAAATGCGCACATTTCTTTCGTAGCTCATGCTTCGCCGGAAGGAATCGACGGTGACCCATGTACACAACTTTACGACAATGTTTCAAATACATGCTTTCGGTTTCCTCTAAACAGTGAGTGCATGCTTTATATCCTTTGTTTGATTGTCCTGATAGGTTACTTAGTGCAGGCCAGTCGTTGATGCTTATGAAAAGCAGTGCTCGAAGGTCAAACTGCTCCTGTTTGTCCTCATCCCACATGCTAACACCTTCATTCTTCCACAACTGCAAAAGTTCGTCAACCAATGGTCTTAGGTACACATCAATGTCGTTGCCAGGTTGCTTTGGGCCTTCGATGAGCACTGGCATCATAATGAACTTCCGCATCATGCAGAGTCAGGGGGGTAGGTTGTAGATACAAACAGTCACGGGCCAAGTGCTATGACTACTGCTCATTTCACCGAAAGGGTTCATGCCATCGGTACTTAAACCAAGCCTAACATTCCTCGCATCAGCATCAAACTCTGGGAATGCTCTGTCGATGTTCCTCCACTGGGATCCATCGGCGGGGTGTCTCAACATGCCATCCTGCTTACGTTCTTCTTTGTGCCAGCGCATCAGTTTGGCATGGTCTTTGTTCGTGAACAAACGCTTCAGACGGGGTATCAGAGGGAAATACCACATCACCTTCGCAGGGATTTTTTTCTTTGAACGCTCTCCCCCAACATCACCAGGGTCGTCCCGCCTGATCTTGTATCGTGCGCAGGTGCGCCTGATCTTGTATCGTCCCACCAGTGTTCGTACTGTCCGCGATAGAGGATACAGTCATTAGGACACGCATGTATCTTCTACACCTCCAAACCGAGAGGGCAAACAACACGTTTTGCTTGATACGTCGTCGATGGCAATGTGTTACCCTCTGGAAGAATCTTCTTTACGAGTTTCAGTAGCTCCTCGAAACCCTTATCAGTAACACCATTTGCTGCCTTCCACTGCAGAAGTTCAAGTGTGCTACCCAACTTCTTTAGCCCCTCTTTGCAATCTGGGTACAGGTCAGTCTTGTGGTCCTGCAACATGCGCTGTATCTTTTTCAGTTCCTTATCATTGCCGCAGTCTTTCTCGGCATCACGCAACATTTGCCCGAGCCCATCAGTAGGTTCATTTTCCTGAGCAACATCTTCCTGAGCATCGCCTTCCCGAGCAACATCTTCCTCATCGTCATCACCCATTGCAGCATATGCAAAGGAACCGTAGTATTGAGCCAATAACGGAATGTCGTCATCGGCCTCGTCTTCTTCATCTTCATCCATTAGAATTCCTCTTTCACCGTGCTTCGTCCAAACAGAATAATTCCTCATGAAACCGTGCCTCATCAAATGCACTTGAAGACAACCTCTTTGTTTGTACGATTGTATATTTTTACAATGGGTGCATGGGCAGAACATGAAACCGGACGGCGTCCTGTTAGCCTCGGCGGCATCGAGAAACGTCCTAAGGCCATCACGGAACGCCTGAGCGTGGGGGTCCCCGTACATCCATTGTCTATTCATCTGCATTATTAACCAATAACAAATATACAATACAATTTAAAGATAAAAAATTTAATATATAAATAAATACAAATTATAATATATATTCCATTATATAAATAAATTTCTAAAACTACATTACTATATTCATTAAATATAACATTACTATAAGCCTTATAAGATTTATAAGATTTATAAGATTTTCTATTAATTTATAAGATTTTCTAGTAATTTATAAGATTTTCTATTAATTTATAAGATTTTCTAGCATTTTATATTGATTTTCTAGTAATTTATAAGATTTTCTAGTAATTTATAAGATTTTCTAGTAATTTATAAGATTTTCTAGCATTTTATATTGATTTTCTAGTAATTTCTAAAACTACATTACTATAAGCCTTATAACTATTCACAAGTCATACAAAACAAAATACTAACTAGCTTGCCTTCTCTCTCCATTTAAAACACAACATGAACACTCTCTCCACCATGAACTCAAGCTCTCTCCTCTCTCTCCTCCAAGAACACAAGCTCTCTCTAGCTAGCTTTACTTTGATTCACAAATCCCTCTATTTCTAAATCATAGAAGGATTACAAGCTAAATAAAACATTAGAGAATGAAAGAGTGTACCTTGTAGTGCTCCTTAGATGAGTAGATTCTTCACAAATTTTGAAAAAAATTTGGGCAGCACCTCCCCTCCCACGGCCGAGCAGCATGAACACAGCGCCTAAGTGTTCAGCTGGCTCGGGCGGGGGAGGAGGAAGCCCCTATATTCAAACACGTTAGCACCGGGTCTTGCCACGACCCGGTGCTAATGTGTCCGCCCTGACACCCCGCAGCGCCGCCCCCGCTCCTAGCCGTTGGACCCGGTGCTGAAGCCCCATCAGCACCGGGTCCAAAAATGGCCGAGGCGGAGGAGGCGGGCGGATGTGAAGCATTCTGGTAGTGAGAATGTCCTTGGTAACATTTTTTTTACAAACTATTACCAGACAACTTATCATTTCACAAGATAAAGATTGCTAGGATATATAGTGAAACTCTGTTATATAGAACACAATACGGCTAGAAGATATGATTATGCATGGTAGCTAGAAAAGATGTCATTGGCGATATTCTTGGCATCCATGGCAATACCGGCCAGTCCTCTCTTTGCCAAACCTGCACAATAGAGCCCATTTGCACCCTTCCAATGATTTGGAAATTCTTTCTTAGGCAACCCATTGTTATTCAACATGCTTTCACCATTCTGAAATAGTAAAATTACAAAATTAAATTGATTTGTTAAAACATAAATGACACAATTGTTATATAGATTAATTTAGCTGCACGGTAAGATCAAATATTCATGTTTCTACCTTAAGCCACGTATTTGCCGTGCTTTTATATCCGGTTGCAAACACAATAGCATCAAAAGCACTTTCATTCCCACCTTCAAATTCAAATTTGTTGCCCATGATTTTGGAAATATTTCCAAGCACCTGTATATATAAACAAACTTGAATAAATTGATGAAGAAACTGTGTTATATAACTTGCTTTTACATATGAGGAAACATGCTCACTTTGATAGTGCCATTCTTAATTAAACGAAATGTCCCAACATCAATGACAGCAGATCGACCAGCTTTTTCCTTGAGCATGAGAGGGCCTATTTTTGGTCTGATAATGCCATGCCTTGATAGGTCTCCAAACACAAAATTTGACAACCTCACCAAAAGATCATCCACAACATTAATCGGTGTATGTTGGATCAAAGTCATGCCCAACCGAATAATTTCCTTTGTGACTACATGTACCTGAAAGCACACAACATGTCACACAAATATATTTTGTAAGAGCAGAGTAGCATAACATGCAAAGAGTGTTCATCTTATTAGAAGTACATGCCTAAATTTTCTCATGTTTAGGAGCATACACACCATTTTCCTATGGAAACTTTATGCATGCTCTTATTTTCTAAATGCCACTTTGATTTTAGTTAAGAGCTTTGTTTCATTCTTAACTGAGGTTGCATGTGTGCTTTTAAATGAAAGCGGAACAACAAACTTACCGGGCTGCGAATAACAATAGATGTGTTGGCACCATGAGATGCAAGTTCATAGGCAATCTCCATTCCAGAGTTGCCACACCCAACTACAAGTACATTCTTCCCTGAGTAGGTGGCACCTAATTTATAAACTGACGAGTGTATAGCCTCTCCACCAAATCCATGCAGCCCAGGGATCACCGGGATGTTCTCTACACTATTCTCACCACTTGCCACGACAAGGTACCTAGCTGTGTACCTAACAACCATTGATGTTGTCAAGTCACGTGCTATGCTGAACCAACAGTCTCTACCTTCATCATATGAGCATGACTCGATGGCAGTGAGGTACTTCGGTTGGATGCCAAAATGCTCAATATAATTGTCTAAGTACTGCACGAACTGATCCTTTGGGATGTAGGTTGGAGCATCTGTTGGGTATGGCATATGGGGCAACTCACAAAACTCCTTTGCAAGGTGCAGCTTTAGGCGATCGTAGGCGCGGTTGCGCCATAAGGATGCACTACAATCCTCACGCTCGACGATGACATACGGGGTATTAAGTTTGGTGAGGCATGCCGCCATTGCAAGGCCTGCCGGTCCTGCGCCCACGATGAGGACTACGGTCTGCTCCTCCATTGGGATCAAGAGAGCTAGGGGAGAAGCTGTGGGTAGTGTGAAGGTAGGGTTTGGGGTAATGGTAATTGTTGTTTGATTGATGGATTGTGGAAGTAAGAAATGGAGAGTATATATGTCTTATTTTGACGCGTATATTGCCTTTGACCGAATGGGGGTGTACGTGTTTGCTGCTGAATTTGGCAAATCTGCGTTGAAGGACATAGTATGGATGCTTGTGCGGTTACCCTTTGGAAAAAAATTCTTGATATATTATGACTTGGTGTGAAACATCTTCATGTGTTGTGTATTAGCATGAATATGGTACAAATTGGGAAACCTAAACTCGAAAAGAGGAGTTACTCTACTATGCTATGGGGGTGTTTTGAATGCTTTGCCAGAGCACAATTGATAATATCAGATTGAAAGCTTTGTCGACTGCAGAAATGGTTAGAAACATGATAGGAGATGTATCTATCTTTGAAGTGTATGTATATTATTATTTTTCAAACGGGAGTGTATATTAATTGTATACTTTAATTTTTCCCTCACCGGTTCGATGACCAGGACATTCACGGCTCACACGGTCACACTCAATCAAAATTCGGCGCCAGTTGGAAAATTGATTCAAGTTCTCATTACGCATTACATATTGCTAACTTTTCAATTTATGTATTTTTCCCATTACAGGTTGTCTATTAGACACATTTACACAATCAAAATTCTACTACTAGAGAAAACATCATCGGCCCCCTCATATGTCTTGGCGCACTCAAGATCTTGTGCTAATGCAACATTAGCACCGGTGTAAAATTAGGGTGCCCTCGGGGACCCTTTAGCACCAGTTGGTAACACCAACCGGTGCTAAAAGTCACCTTTAGCATCGGTTCTTACAGCCGCTCCCCCCTTTAGCACCGGATTCGTATTACCAACCGGTGCTAAAGGGTGCTAAAGGGGGTCACATGCTAGTTAAAAAAATAAGCATCTTTTATCTAGGCCTTGTTTAGTTTCCAAATTTAGTGTACCAAATTTGGGAGTTTGTGGTCTCTTCGTAATCATTGCGTCGCTGTAGCATTTCGTTTGTATGTGTGAAAAATTATCCAAAAATTGATTAATTAGGCTCAAAATATTCGTCTCGCAGAGTAACAATAAAACTGTGCAATTAGTTTTTGATTTCATCTACATTTAGTACTCCATTCATGTTATGACATTTTGATGTGACGGGGAATCCTCTTTTTTGCATAGTGAATTTGGGAGTTGCTTTTTGGAACTAAACAAGGCCCTAGTCACATGCGCTGTGTAGGTGAGATAGTAAAGATGGTATGCGCGAGCCAAGAGGTCCCGAGTTCGATTCCCAGCAACACGCAGATATTTTACTCGGTACTTCCAACCGGTGCAAAAGCATCCTCCTCCCGTAGTGATTATATAGTAGAAAAAAAATATTATTCAACTAGTGCTATCGTTGAAGTCTGACGGTCGTCAGCCACCCTCCGTTTACTGTTCAGACGGTTGAGACAATAGATTATGTGGTTCAAATGATTTGTACTGTACCAGAAAATATACAAATAAATATTATTGAATAATACATGCGGATAGAGGACAATTAGACATGACACATGATGAGATGATCATCTAAATTTTCTCTGTCCGCATCCAATTATCCCACATATGAAAGTTCTTTATGGACGAGACAATCATCTAAACGTGTGTTTTGGCGTGCAAATGCATTTACTTTCACTGTTTAAACCATTTTTATATAGTGATCCGTCTATAATTTGTTTGCATTGAGGTTGGCAAGTAGACCATAAATTCAATGTAAGGAATTAAGTTAAATATGTATCCTTGCAAAAAGATTATAGTACATGCATTTTGTGTAGTTTTAAAAGAGAATTGCTAGCAGCACAGTGCTTCATACTCCTTTTTTAAAAGGGAAAATCCATCGCGAGCCACGACGCCGCCCGGCAGCCACCGCAAAAGATCATCACGAGCTCGGAGCTCAGGGGTCACGGACTCACGAGGGTTGTTCTGTTGTTACCTGCTCTCTGAATTCTCTGCACAAAAGCATGGTAAGCAGGCTGTGCAAATAATTTGCTTCAAACGGCTTTTTTTTGACAAAAATGGCTAATTATTCTTCCCCTCATTTCTCCTGAAATCTGAGTGTGTACAACTCCAAGCAACTGTAGATGCAGTTCATTTGAGATGTGGCTGTCGACTAGCATTTTTTTTTTCGGTATCTTAATTCGCTGAAGTTAACAGGGCATGTCACAGCGTTTCTGTTCACACTTTGATGCCACCGGGAATTAGCCAGGCAGCAAAAATGAAATGACGAATTCAGCATGGAAGCAAAGATTGTATTCTACAGGCTCATCTGAGAAGTGGTTTGCTCCTGCAGTCCTGCATCATACTGGCTCGGCCGAGTAGGATTGCTCTTGGAATTTTCAGAATTTGGTTCGAATTTGAGCTAAATTGTGTGGTTAACACAAACTTCACTCGTGTAGTCTTTTCTGCACACTCGTCATACTTGTCACTACCCTGAATTGTATGCAATCGATTGGATCCTAAAAATATGATCTCTGACGCAACATGGCATCAAAGGGCCCCAGTCAGCCTCGCCCTTTCCCTGTTTTTTATTTAAAGAAATGTTCACTGATTTTTCAACCATGTGGTGCATCCATCTGTGAGTTTTGGTGAATCCCAATTCCCAATCCATTGTGTTTCCAAAAATAAAGACCGGGTCTTCTTATGGGATAGGGTGATGAAACTATAATATGCAAGAATTAAAGAAATAGAAGAGAACCAATAGAAAAGTATGATCTTAGTTCCAACACAACAAAAGGAGACTGGGATAGGATGCACCATGGAACGTGAATTATGAGTAAAAAAGGCAATGCAGGAAAACCTGACAGCACCACCCACTGTCCACTAGAGTAACCTACAGACACAGATCCTGAAGAACATAAGCACCACACTGTCAAATTGCAGAGAGGAATCAGAATGTCCAGATGTTCGACTGCACTTCAAAAACAGCGTCGGAAAAAACCTTCGAAATGAATTAGAATATAATGTAGCAGCATTATTATTCTCTGGGGCCCGGAAGGGGGGCATCCCCTCAAAAGTTGCACTAGGGAAAAAACACAGACCAGACCTCTGGTACATACACTTCAGTAAGACAGGATAAAAGAACATAAGAAAAAGGTAAAAAAAAACTTATCATCTTCTGATAACAACAGCTAGCACACAAATCCGAAGGACGCTACTAGAGCAGTTTTCTCTATTATACTGACAAAAACCCGACAAGGGGGTTGGGTCTATATGGGGGGCAGCGCCGCCGTACAACTGAACACTCTCCAGGTATATATATCCCGCAATCTTAACTTCACATCATCTCATCCGACCAAAAAACACCCAAGGTTGCCAAAACCTAAACTCTCTCGCTGTAGGAAATCCGAAAACCCACAATCCCAAGCCTGTCATAAAATGCAAATACGCTTTAAAAAATGTCCTCGGAGGATATATATCTGACCGCATCGACCGACTCCCCTGGTTAGCTCTATTAACTAACCCATGTTTGTGAATCATGTGAGGTTCAAAATTTGCACCTGTTGCACCTCCAGTCCTCTCTTCAACCTATTATGACAAATGTTGTATGCGAACGAAAGATTCCTAGGCGGCGTCATTCCTGCACAAGGCAAAGTAGAAGTTATTAGTAAATAACCCAACAAGTGTAGCATGAGAGGACCAGAAAGGGGTTGTGCATCCCAGTGTCATTTACATCAATAGTGGATGATTGATATGAAGTTTATCGTTTCTAGAACACAATAAGGACAGGAATACCTCACAGAACAATCATGATTTCAAACGCACTAGAAGTTCACGATCCAAAACAGCGCTAACTCTAAAATTTCCCTAAACTGTACTAGCATTTATTCCCAAAAACTCAAAATGCAAGTGCATATCCTACAAAGATAAATGTCTCAAGGTACCAAGTAGCTACAAACTACATCAACCAAAAGAGTAGGCTAACAGAAAATGCCCCTATTGTTTCTCAACTCAGCTTAGTGAGTTTCAAATAAACCACACATCAGATTAGATTCAGCAACTTTTTTCAAGTGAACTTACTCAGCTCAAACCATCCTGTACCAAATGAAAAGCCAACTATAGAACATATTGAAATAAACTCTGACACAAAATCAAAGAATGACTTAAGAGAACAAAGTGGCTTAAGTGACCTGTGGAGCTGCGGGGTAGCGTAGGCTGCTAGGCTCAAAAAAGACAAAAGCACCCAAATTTTTCCAAAATACCAAATTTTGGATATATGCTTGGGTATCTTCACAGTAATCAAAGCATGGAAATTAATTATAATGTGATAAATTTGGAGGGCAGTTTCTTTTTCCATGTAGGAGAAAAAGTCCAAGTATTCAACAGAAGCATACAAAAAGACCACAGTTTTGAACCAGCATTACGTTACATTAAATATTTTGCATGCACATATCCATGTGTAAACATGGATAATATGTTTGCATAAAACAAATTCATAAGGATCAATGTTTTCGAATTTTGTGTTGGTGCAGTTCATAAGAGATAATTAGGCAGAAAGAAAAAATATTTAAATGTGAACAAACAGCTCCACGAAGTAGAAATGGATCAATGATTGTTCAATATGTGAAGTGTATAATGTTGGAAAGTAGTTCATTGTTTACCCAGCCATCTCATGACTCCTATGACGTACCTCTTGACATGAAAACATAAGAGTGGATGTTATGGAAGCATGGGTGAGGAAACAAAGGATTCAAGATTCTATTAGTAACCAGTGTTACACTAAAACTATGAAATAGCAGCTGATAGTGGATGTTATGCCTGTCTGGTTATCCCAAATGAAGCTAACCAGTGTAAAATTAAGATACTTTAACAGAATCTAATGTTACAGTTGAATAGTAAATCTACACCTGATTAATGTACTATTAGCACCTTCTACTTCCAACATATTTGTAGCGTCTATCAAGCAACCATCATTAGTATGCAGTTGCTGCACCATAAATACAAAAAAAGGGTTCAAATGCAATAATGAAAGTAACTGCTTAATCATGGTCTAGAGAGGTTCAAGGATACATCTTTGTCTAGAGTTGCAGAGATTCAAAAGTAATGAGTAAATTTCTGTATCATTCCCAGAACAACTAAGAGCAATCACCCATAGTTCAGATCAGAAATGAATAAACAATGTTTCTATGTGTAAATAAGCATAAGAATGTAAGCACTTCATCTAGAGCCACTGCTTCAGTACAGGTTACACTCAACATTTCTCCCTTTCAAAAGATTGCATTGAGTATAATAATTGACAAACTATCGAAAAATTAACGAAATGCAGACAACATAGCAAAACACAAGAAAGAAAATAGCTAACCTCTGTCAGGGACCCAGGGGATGGTCGGTGTGCTGCTCTGCATCGGGCTCGCCAGAGCGTCGCCGTGTTCTGATCATTGCTCTGCTTCTTCCGTGACCTTTAATGCCACAAATCAAAGGGCATCGGCGTATTCCTCAGCCTCAGCCTCCGGCCGAATGCGAGAAGGTCGTCGTCTCTGCTGACTGACGGGGATCGCTTGCAGGCGCAGGGCATGGCGTTCAACATCAACACTGTGTCATGTGCTGAATGAACATGCTATGGAAACATCAAACACCCCAAAATAGCATTAAGTTTGTCGAATCAAAAGCAACTTCATATTTGCATCAAGCGTGTCACCGAGAAGGAAATCTGAAAAAAAAAATACATGCAAATGAAGAAACCAAACTGTTTCTAGTAGGAATGTAAGATCATGTATGTATAGCCTATTTGTGGCAGGTGAAAGCTAGAACAGACTCCGAAAGTATTCAGTGTGCCTGATGTGGGAAAGCAAGTCTATACCTTCCCTATCGGAGGTCTTTAATTATCTCACTCTCCACAGGATGTAGTGTTACAGAAAAAGAAACCTCACATCTAAGTGGTTATTTCCCGTGCAACAAACAAGTCAAGCCAAGAGAATTTTGTGATGATCTAAGCTCCCATGTAATATATTAACTGGGACCTGCTCCTTCAAGAATATGATACTTTTCGGGGAGATGTCTAATGTGTTTCTGGCATGTTCCTCCTCTTGAGAAGAGATCGACCAACAACATTGTGGTAGAATCATCAAGCGAAAAGTTCCTCTCATCAATTTTAGATAGATAAGTTCCAGCCCTCACTATCTCATGTTTCTCCAGCAATGCCCTGACCACATGATTCAGCAGTCGAGAGTCGGGATCACAACCAGCATTCTCCATGCATGAAAACATATCATCTGCCTCTTCCAGGTTACCTTCTTTAATAAGATTTGTCATCATTAAACGATAAGTCTCAACAGAAGGCACCAGGCCACGTGCTGGGATAGAAGCAAACAGATCCTTAGCTTCTTCAATTCTCCTAGTTTTGAACATTTCAGCAATCATAATATTAATTGTTATGATGTTAATCTTAATCTTCGTTGCACATAACTTTTTGAAAAGGGTGATTGCTTCATCAGAACAATTGTTTTTGCAAAGTCCAGTAAGAACTATGTTGTATGTACGAGTGTTAACAGAGATTCCACTCTCCACCATTTCATGAAATTTTTCCATTGCAGAAACTGTTCTCCCAGCCTGAAACAACCCAACCAGTATGATGTTGTATGTAACAGTTGACGGCTTAATTCCCTTATGCAACATTTCTCTGAAAACACTCAACCCATTATCAATACTTCCAATTTTACAATAGCCATTAATAATAGTACCATACGACACAACATCAGGTTCAACGCCAGCTGACACCATCGAATCAAATACTCCCAATGCTTTATCCATCTCGCCAATTAGGAAGTGTCCATCCATCAGCGCATTATAAACAGAAACAACAGGATGCAGACCGACACTTACAATTAAGTCAAATATGTCATGCGCGTCTTTTACCCTTCCATCTTTGCAAAGGTTGTTTATTATTGAACTGAAGAACACAATATCAGGACACATACCTTTTCTCATCATTTCAAAAACCAATTCCTTAGCTTTCAACAAGCCACCATGAGTACAAAAACCCTGAATCAGGCAGTGGTAAGTAGCTATAGTGGGTGTTACTCCTTCATCAATCATCTGATTGAATTTTTCCATAGCTTCATCAATTGTACCCATCCGGCAAAATGCTGTTATTAATGTCAAATAGGTTACCACATTAGGTTTCACTCCTTGCTGCCTCATTTCATTGAAGACAATCATAGCCCTATCCAGCATTCCACATTTAGCATATCCCTTGATCAGTACACTAAAAATATGGTGGTCAGGTGCAATACCATCTTCTTGCATCAAATTGAAGAGGTCTGTCATATCATCAAAGCACCCTTCAGTAGCATACCCGTCCAGCATAATTTGGTAGGAGATAATATTAGGTTTATGGCCCTTCGCTACCATCGAGTCAAAAACATCTCTAGCTTCCTTGATTTTACCATGCTTGCAAAGGGAAGCCATTAACGAGCTCCAAGTAACACCATCTGGTAGAACACCCCGATTAGTCATTTTTTTGAATATCCTGACCGTGTGTTTCCAATGGCCTCGTGAGGAATATCCATAGATCAAGCTAGTATATGTCCTGATATCTGGTTGAACACCTTTATCCACCATTTTTCGAAGGACCACCTCAGCCTTGTCCATTGCTCTTGCCTTGCACAGTGCATCAATAATGGAGCCATAAGTCACAAGATTAGGTGAAATCCCCTGCTGCATCATTTCAGAGAACAGGTCACATGCTTCAGCAACTTTTCCCTCCTTAAAGAAGCCATGGATGACCGTGCTATATGTGACCACATCGGGTGAGCAGCCGACTCCCTTTCCGGCCATCATCTGTAGCAACTCAAATGCCCGCCAACTATTTCTGTTGTCGCAGAAGCTCTTCAGAAGTATGTTGTAGCAGACAACATCAGGCACACAACCTAACTTGGGCATCCTGTGGAGCAGCACATCCAAGGCCTCATCTGTCCGCATTGCTTTACAGAGGCTCTTGAGAAGGATGTTAAAGGTGATGACATCGACATCCGAGCCTGTCTTGAGAAGCCGGCCGAAGAAGGCCAGCGCTAGGTCCGGGCGGCGCGCACGGGTGCAGCAGTCCATGAGGATGCTGTAGGTGTGCAATGAGAGCGACACCTCCGTTGGGCCGGCAGCTCCGGACATGCGGTTGAAGAAAGCGACGGCGAGGGCCGGGCCATCGATGCAGGCGGCGGACGGCGGCGCGCGCGCGAGCGCGGAGAGGAATTCGTTCAGCGCGCGGGACGGCACGGGTGGTGTGCCCTGCAGCCGCAATTCGTCGAGCAGTTGGCGTGCGTCCTCCGGGCCGAATGCCCCGGACCGTACGCGCTCCGTGGCGGCGGCCAGGGCGAGGAAGGGAGCGCGCGGCGACGGCGCTGTGGAGGCTGAGGCGGCGGCGGCGGTGGTGGCGGCGGCGGAGAACCCGGCCCGGGACGGCATGGCCGCGAGAGATGTGCGCCGCAAACGGTGGAGAGGTTGCTCCGGCCATCGAGGGATGTCCCGCAAATGTATAGCTCTGCCCATCGCGCTGACGCGTCGGGAATGGTGTGGGACGAGGCCGGAGTTGCGGCCGGCAGATCAAGGGGGGAGCGCCGCCGCGGTTCGGCGGTGGTGCGGGAGAGGAGGCAACTGAAACGGAGATGGGCCTGGGCCGTTGGACTCCGGCCTGAGAGGGCCCAATAACAGACGCTATCTCTCCGGCCTTGAACAGCTAGCTGATCGATCTGTCCTAAGCAAGCTGGTGCAGATCGAGGACAGCTGCTGCTTCGAACGTCCAGTTGAGATTTCTGAACCTTAAACCCACCCAAAAATTGAGCACAGAAGCTGAACCAGGTCGAAATTAACTGCACTGAAATGAGCATCATTAGCGGGAGACGCACTGCTGCGTCAACACTAGGATTTTCGCTTGTTAGGGCATCGTTGTCACTTGTTAGCATGAGCGCCGTCGTCGTCATGGGAACTTGCAGCTCGGTGGTGTTCCTTTTTCCGAATCCATCCATATCTAACTTATCGTTAGCCATGCCGGTTGATTTTGCGAATCTGAATCCCTGAACACAGCGCAAGCAAGCTTCAAGTTGAGCCTGCTTGCAACCGGTGATCGAGAACGCTACGGAGAACTTGTCCTGTTTCCTGTTCAGTCCTGATATATTATTGGCAGTAAGTAACTAAGCATGGTACGTGCAGCGGCTATAGGTCTGCAAATGTTCAGAATAATCGATCATCTCGCCCCTTGAGGTCCGGCCGAATGTTCAGAACTACTGTCCGCAACATGCATGATGGATTTGCTAATGGGATGCGCGCAGAAGCTCCGCCTAGATGCGAAATGGTCACTCGATGCAACAACTTGAAGAAATCTATGCGCTGTTGTCGTTGGACGATTTTGCATCTCGGAGTTGTTGCGCTCCATTAATTACCAAATTCAGCATGTTGCAAACTTGCAACGCATGAAAAATCTGTCCAAAAATCATGTCTTTAGTACACACGAGGTCACCAGTTCAGCTGAACATTCGGGCCTGAATGAAACGATTCTGAACATTCAGAGCACCTGTCCTGTTCTCTGCCGAGTAGGACTCATCAGGAGGCTAGGAAAACGGCGATGTTGCGCCTGAAGACGGGAATTGTTGACTGCGAGGAAGATGGCAGCAAGGGCGGCGGAGCCATGCTCGCACCGTTCGCCGTCGACCTCCGCTTGGCGGCGCTATGCGCTATGATGACCTCTGGACTCGCGACCCTGAAGGTTTGACCAAGTCCAAAGGTTTCTCCGCGCCGATCAGCGCCGCACGTGGATGATCCGACGGCTGTCAGGACCCAAGGGGTGGTCGGACACCCCGACTGGCTGGCTATTCTCTGCCGACGGAGATCAGAGATCAGTCCCCGGAGCGCCGCCGCGTTCCGGCCGCTAATCTGCTCCCCTCCCGTTCCTCGCCGGAAAAATAGCATCAGCATCTTCCTCACACGTATCCTGCGGGCTGCCGGATGAACTCCAGAACCCCCGTCTTCTCCGCTCAGCTGATTGACGGGGATCGCCTGCATCCGCAGACCATGGCGCTCCGCCGCGCGCTCCATGGCCCGGCTGGGGCCAACGGACGCCTCGCTGCAACCAGCGGGGTTGCCGGCGCGCGTTCTAGGCACGTCGGTTCGAATGCTCATTTCCATCCCGCATGGCAAATTGGCAATCATGCTTCATTTCGGCCTTGCAACAGTCTGAACCAGTGAATGGAACGGTGGTCTGTCTCCTCCAAGTTCAGGATTACAGTGTCTTTAATTACTCTGAACTTGCAGTGGGTGTTTTATGTGCCCATTTCTTTCTCTACCAAGATTTAGACTCATCCAACTTTCGTTAGCCCCTTTGGATCAAAGGATTGGTGGAGGAATTATGTAGGATTTGATTGATTGCTATAGGAATTTTCCCTACGTGTCCCTTTTGGAACAAAGCAATGGACATCATAGTCCAAGAAAATTCCTATGAATGCCTCAATCCAGAGAAATTTCATGTATTGTGAATCTTGTAGATTGCAATTGAGATCCAACTCGAATCCTATTTTTTTTCATGTTCCTAAAGTTTTAAGAATCATTAGTTCCAATTAGTATCTCTTTGCTTTTGTGCTCTCAAGCATGGCTTACATCGTACATACTCAACATGGTGTTTGCACCCAAAATTGGCAGTTGCCTATCAGGCCGAGGGCAACCGGTCAGACCGGTTTAACTGTAGCCGATCTGGCAACGGTCAAACCGGTCTGACCGGTTTCCCTATCCGGTCTGACCGGTTTCTCCCGTGTTGGAGTAGGTTTAGGACTTTAGAGTTTTATCCCATATTGTAAACCGACCTAAAGGGGTACGACTTCCCCACCCTATAAATATAAAGGGTCATGGCCGATTGAGAATCATCATCCAATCGAACAACTACTATTTATCTTTTATCTTTTACTTTTTCTTTTTACCCAACTTTTCCAATCTATTATCATGCTGTTCTTCCTTCGTCTCTATGTCGATTGGAGGCGTTCTAGGTGGCCTACCGATCCTAGAACAACCCAAGGTGCGTCTGTCCTGACGGGGTCCCTCCCGGACGGACGTTCGTTGGTCTTTCGCCGGGCACCGCCGGCGAAACCGGTCTGACCGCTTTGCGCGGAAGGGCAGCAAGGAGCTACTCCGCGTGCTTGTTGTTGGCGCGATTTCGTGCCAACAAATTGGCGACTCCGCTGGGGAGGAAATCTCTGGTTATCATGGCTGATTTATCAAGTGATTTGATGTCGCGTAAAGAGCTGATTGAAGAATATTATCAAGAATATGACAGAGCAGTTGAAAGGATATTCTTGTCTTGCTTCATTAAGACAGAACAAGGTGTCATCAAGATTAAAGAGTTTCAGCCACCATCGAACATCGCCGTATTAAAGGAGATACAATCTTCCGGTACTATATCTACCCGTCTATCTGCTTATGTTAAATTTTTGATTTCTAAAGAGGATAAGGTAGATTCAATTCCTGTTGTTCAAGAGTTGGCTATTGAGAAGCCAACTAATGCTATTATTGATCCTTGTAATTTGCCAAATTGTGATGTTGTTGGTCAAGAAACAAATCGGCCGTCTCTAGCCGAAATTGTTGATCCAAAATCCTCTAGCATGAGCATAAAAAGTGTATCTAGTACTTCAACGCTCGGGGGGCAAGAGAACAAAGGCAAAGGCGATGGTTGCAACACAACCAGTCTGGCCGGTGCCCAGACCGGTCTGACCGGTTCTCAAACCGATCTGACCGCTTCACCTAGGGCTTCAAAAAATAAATCAAAACCAAAGATGGTTAAGCCAAAGAAGCCCGAGATTGGTGTTTGGAAAACCATTGAATCCAAAGGCCGTCATAAGCATCAAAGAGAAAAGCCGAAGTGTAACAAGAAACTTCCGGCTAAGTCTCAAAGACAAAATAATGTCAATGATGCTAGTCGGTCTAAAAATTCCAAACAATCAAAATCTTCTCCTAGAGAGAAGTTCCATAATCGGGATCGGCAATGGAATAATTATCACAAATCAATGTCGTTTCTACTGTATGGATCACCTACACCGATGCCATGGGAGTCTTGTTTTAATATGCCTTATTCTTATTCTCCTTGGTATTATAATTCATATATGCCGTCTTTTCCTAGATATTTATGTTCACATTATATTACTTATAGGGAGCCGGTAATTAATGAGCCATCACATATGCATAATGACCGTTTTGATCAAAAGAATCGGTCCACACAGAAAAATAAGCATATGGTGATTAAACAAGTCTATCGTGTCAAAAAAGATGGAAGATTAAATAAAAATCCAGATTTGACACTAGACGTAGAAAAGCCATGTATTGAAAAATCATCGGCTAGTTATGTTGATCAAATTGTCCCCAATAATAAGCATATCACAAATATTATAGCTGAGCAACAATCATGTTCGGCTGGGGGGCAATATGATCTCAGTGTGACTGGTTCTGAAGGAACCGGTCTAACCGGTTCTAAAAACCGGTCTGACCGGTTTGACAAAAAAATTGATAAATCTGCAAGTGTCACTTCAAAGAGCAAGGTGATGAAGAAGAAGCCAAGCTTTGCTGAATTGTTACATAAATATCAGAAGATAGCCGAGCAAAAGCAAAGTAATCGGTTAGAAGATCAAAGTTGGAATTTTTCATCACCAAAAGCAAAGAAGCATCAACGGTCATCTCATTATTCTTCAACATTTATTCTATCGATGCATGTGCCATGGAATGCGTATCCAAGTATACCTAATTACAATTCATGGTTTTGGTATAATCCTTGGTCTTCTTTTTACAATTATCAATATTATGCTTCTGATGTACCAAGGAACTACGATTGGTTGTCATGGCCATATCAAGATTTCAATTATTAGATGACCTGATCAGTGAAGATTATTTTCTGGCACGCAAGCTTTGCCAGAAAACAGGGGGTATATATTCGCACCCAAAATTGGCAGTTGCCTATCAGGCCGAGGGCAACCGGTCAGACCGGTTCTAGGAAGCGGTCAGACCGGTTTAACTGTAGCCGATCTGGCAACGGCCAAACCGGTCTGACCGGTTACCCTATCCGGTCTGACCGGTTTCTCCCGTGTTGGAGTAGGTTTAAGACTTTAGAGTTTTATCCCATATTGTAAACCGACCTAAAGGGGTACGACTTCCCCACCCTATAAATATAAAGGGTCATGGGAGAATCATCATCCAATCGAACAACTACTATTTATCTTTTATCTTTTACTTTTTCTTTTTACCCAACTTTTCCAATCTATTATCATGCTGTTCTTCCTTCGTCTCTATGTCGATTGAAGACGTTCTAGGTGGCCTGCCGATCCTAGAACAACCCAAGGTGCGCCTGTCCTGACGGGGTCCCTCCCGGACAGACGTTCGTTGGTCTTTCGCCGGGCACCGCCGGCGAAACCGGTCTGACCGGTTATCAAAACCGGTCTGACTGCTTTGCGCGGAAGGGCAGCAAGGAGCTACTCCGCGTGGTTGTTGTTGGCGCGATTTCGTACCAACAAATGGTAAATGATAAACACACTGCCGTGATATTGTTAGAGCTAGGAAAGGTTCTGCACAGCTGGTTTGTGATGGTCTCAAGTTTGAGCGACTCTGAACCTGCAAAGAGACTGCCTGCAGGGACTCCAGCTATGATCCATTGTCCAAGCGTACTTCATTTTGCAGGCTTGCAACAAGCTCACATCCATTTGCTTGGCCTGCTAAATCTGAACCAGCAAACTGGAACCTCGGTCTCATCCAAATTCACGATACGATGTGTGTTGAAGATGTCTGCACTGACAACTTCGAGTTGCTTGCGGTATCAACTCTTGAAATGCTCAAAACATCCCACACCAGTTCTGAACTTTGGGACATGAAGGTGCACAAGATGATTCTGAACATTCAGAGCAGCTGCACTCTGCACCATGCTTTACTTCCGATCAGCAGCAGACACAGGACAATAGAGACTGATGGAGAGGTGGCGTCTGGAGACAGGAACCGCCGGCGACGGACACGACCAAGGTGGCGGCGAGCTCCGCGCGGCGGCCCCATGCTCGCGCCATCCCCCCTCCGCACTCTGGTTCGCGACCCTGGAGGTTTGACCAAGTCCAATGGCGTGTCTGCTCCAAATCCGTGCCGTACGTGGCTGATCCTACTGCTATCATGGACCCAAGGGGTGGTCGGTATTTGAAATACCGACCACCCCCGACTGGCTGTTCCTCGCCGGAAAATTGCCTCAGCGTCTTCCTTGCGCTCACCCTCTGACTCTCTGAGCCTCTACAAGCCTGTCGTCCCCGCTGATTGCTTGCACGAGCAGAGCATGGCGCTGCAACCGGCGGGGTCGCCAGGGTCTGCAGGAGGCTCCCATGGCGTCGTGGTGGCCGTTCTTCATGCCGTTCACCGGTTGCAGGCAGGCTCAACTCGAAAGCATGCGTTCAGGCCTTCAGGGTGTAAGATTTGAAAATTCTATCTGAAAAGGGTAACAATGTAACATTCAGTTAGAGAACGATGGATTCATCAGAGAAAGAAACATCCTGATGAGCACGGTAATTTTAACAAGGCTGTTCATTTTGGAGCACTTCGATCAGGTTCAGGTTAGTCACCTTAGAGAAGTTCATTCCGTCTCGAGGTTATAGTTCGTCTTTTGCCAGTTTTTGGGTGGACTGAAGCTTCAGTAGTGGCAACTGCGATAACAAACAGAATTTTCAGTGTGCCACGTTCGCGTATGCATCTGGTTCTGTCTGCGTTTTGACTATGCTACTTGAGACTGGACGATGGGTTGCATCTCAATCACCCAGGGCTGGAGTGCAAGACGAAGCCAGAGAGAGTGTGACAGGTTCTAAGCAAGGCGCCCCTGCGCTGCAAATCTGCAACGGTCTATAAAAGTTTTATACCTGATGTATAATTTTATTTATCGGATAAAGCAAACTGACTATTCAAAAGTGGTGGTCAACGTTTGGTTATTTCATAAAGATTGATGCTTTTACCTTAAATCGTTACGCTTACGAGTAAGGAAAGGTCGACATATATGAAAATAACTTTTAGAAACTTTGCACTCGATACTGAAGTTTGAAATGTCAGTGTCAAACTGCAAAATGAGCAGTAGCCTTCAGGTTTGCCTTCCTAAACATAGCGCACTAGCTCTGAATTTCAGAGCTTATAACTTGGTGTATACAGCTCCAGAAGCATAATGGTCAAGATCAATGTGAACTGTTGAAGACTTAAATAAGGTTTAGCAATTGATTTCATTAATCAAATCTCATCCTATATGTACTGGACCACCAAAAATTCAAGCGCCATGGATGCATTGTTACACGCAGCGAAGGGGGGGCTTCACCAATGGCATCTCCAGCGTCAGTGCGACACACATTGCTGCAGCCTGCAGGGACCAGAACAAAAGCTCACTCTGACACTCTGCATAGCTTCACGTTCTGTATGTACAGGCGGATAAGCAGGTCTCCAACTGAACATTGCCCATGCCAAAAACAGACAGCGGTATCTGACTGCCTCAACACATACTTCAAATTCACACATCCCTGGAGAAGATGCAAAGCTTAACTAATCCATAAATCATTGGAGACTTCGACAGAAGGTGGGTAGGGGTATCAACAGATTCATGTCCTACAATTCTGCTGCCAAAAAAAAAAAAGAACAAAGAAAACAACTCCCTTCCTGCATACAAAATACAAGAATAGCGCTTCCTGTTGAGTACATTAAGTTTGGTGTCTAGCCCACAGAGACCCTCAAATTTGGAATCTGTATGAATTTAATCTGCAGCTATTTGGTGGATTGTCCTTTATCAATCTTTCTTCGCCCGGTTGCGTGCAGCCCTGGCTGAGCTTGACCGCTCCGCCTGGGAGAACATGATGAACACATGCATGACTCCTGTCACGAGGGCCATTCCAGCGGCAGTGAACGCTACGCCTCTCCATGTCGATAGGAGTTGTGTCCACTTGAAGAACTCAATGGCACCGAACAAAAGGAGGCATGCCCAAAATAGTGTCACCTGTTCCATCAGGAGAAATAGGAAGTCAGTTAGTTGCCACTTTCTAGGGACAACATGCTAGACTGCTGACGCATTTAAAGATGACACGTCAATTTGGTTAAGGCAAAGCTATTGGGCTATGAAATGGCTAGCTAAATTTTACAATTTGAGTACCAAAAGAAAGGTTTCCTGCAACAGTGCAACAAGTGCTGGAGGTTTTAAGTATAAAATAAAAATTGCTGGAGGTTTCTACAAGGAAGTACTAGTAAAACATGGGGCAGCACAACCACCTATTCTATGGCCCAAAAGACTCAAGCCGAATTGCATACCACAACTGCCGACTGAAGCTAATCCTGAAGTGGTCATTCTAGACAATTCCTAATACTAGTAAATCCATTTTCTGGTTGAGCAGGATCATGTGTAGATAGTATCTTCCACATGACACTTGCTTGACTAAAGTAACCTGACCCACAAGCAAAAGGACACTGCTACAAACACATTTACACAAAACCACCAATTGCCCATGGAAGCAAGACCAACTTTTTCTTTTTCAGCAAAGCCAATAATCGATGCCAGTGATCATGCTGTTGCAGATTATATTTGTATAGAAAGCTAGTGTATTGAAGTTTTACCAGTAATGATTTCACCGGACGACCAATCGGTCTAATCTCCTCATCAAACGTGCCTGATGCCAAATGCTTATCCAGTAAGGCATCCTGCAGCAAAAAGGGAGACAGGTGGTACTTAATAATTAATTGGTTGAACAATAACAACAAGTTCCAAGCAAAACACATCTGAATAAATACATATAGTTCAGTACCTTTGCTACAAAGATGTCTTTGCACCACTTTGAAACATCCTCATCTGACTTTGGCATCTCACTCATTGCATGGCGTTTCATGCGAACATGAATCTAGAGACAATAACATCACAGTAAGTAGTTGGCCATTGAAATTCACAATTTATTATGACTGTCCAATTTGATTTTAGTACACTTTTAGTAGTACTGAAAGACAATCAACTCAGTTCAGTGTTTAGTTTGCAATTCTATTTCCATATTGGTCTGCCTTCAGGTATTCATGAAGTTAGCAAACTTACCACTGAAGGTTGCCCTTTCAAAATCCGGAGCATTGTTGGTTGAGGTGAATCTTTTGGAACTATTACAGTTGTGTCATAAATGGCTGGAACAAAATCTCGCATAATACTCACAGCAGATACGAATCCCTGGAATTTTCCACAAGAGGCCTCAGTACATAATTTTATAGCAAAACATATTAAAGTGACACCAGAATACATAAGAAGCAAATGTATGATACAACCAAAGTTTCTTGATAAATATTGTCAATAGCTGTCAAGAGATTACTCAGCTATTCCATAAAATCAAGAAAGTATTCGGTATTTATTACTTTACATACTACTATACTAGAGACACATGTTCCCAATAAATACTACTCTGAAATGTTGTATTAGAACCTCAAGATTAGCATTTTAGCATTATGATTGTAGTTGTGTCATCAATGTACAAGAAGGCTGCATTTTTTTTCTTTCAAGTTTGCACATATAATATGCAGCAAACTGCTGAAAAATATTCTGACTATTATTAAAAACATTATGAGGGATGAATTCTGTAAACAAAGTAAGGAATAAGTTACTTCAATCATATGAACAATGTAATTTTGGGAGTATACCAAGTCACATTTTGAAATTAGAATCACACAATCTGCTGTGTACAATACAGACTACAACAGAAGGCTAATGTTGGTAAAAGCTCATGGATGTTTGTGATGTTAGAATCATTTCAACAGGGGAACGGCAAGGTACCTTAGTGCGGGGAATAAGTACATTTCGCGGAGCTGGTAAGCCCTGTGAAGCTGCATATTCCTGAGCTGCAAGAAGCTTTGCTGGAGTAAAGCGAGTACCCTCGACGAAAAGGGCTAGCCAAAATGGCCTGGGGAAATCTTCCAACCTTTGGAGGCCCCACTATAACAAAGATTTAAAAGTCACTAGGTGCAAAAGGAAAACCAAATTCCTGGTACACATAAGGCGGGGAGTTACCTTTAGTGTCTTTTCATCCTTTGCCCAGCTCCTCTCCAAAAAGAGGTATTCTGCAAACCACATGGACCAGCCAATAACCTGCAGAAAGTGATAAAAACAGCTTAAAGGATATCAAATCATGAGCCATGTGCTATAGAAGATATGGTAAGAATTAACTCAGGTTTCATCAAATGCTCAAACAGGATCTGAAAGCATGTTTGCTTCGCTTGCTCCCAGTGCACGAATGCCTTATAAACGTAAAGGGATCCTAACATAAATATCAGGTAACTTCCACATAACCAATCCTAATCATGGCAATGTATTTCTTTTTCTCTTTTACTAAAAGAAGATCTGGCATTAGCTCTGTCAATTTATTTCCAGATCTACACAATTTAGTTGATGCTTAGCAGTTGGTGCAGTTGTATAGCAACAACAACAACAAAGACTTTCAGCCCCAAGTAAGTTGGTGCAGTTGTATAGCACGAAAATCAAATCTTCAAGAAATTTTGCTTCGGACTACTGCAAACAGCTCTTATAGTGAGAACATAACAAACTGACAAAGTAATATGCTATCCTAATATCTTAATACCAGACAAGCACGTTTCTACTCCCAAATATATTTACTTATGCCACAAATAACTTTTTGTGTGTGCTTTATGATTAATGGCACTAGCCAATGAGAATATAGACTGTAAAATACTAAAATTAAATGTTACAGAAAAAATACATATGAGCTAACTCACTGGAAGGAACTTTGATGACTTTTTCATCACAGCAAGCGTACTTCCAAGGCATCCCGAGCGCTGAACACATGTGCAGAAAAAAAATATGATTGATCATTTAATACAAATAAATTTGAACATAGTACAGTCAATAAAATATACAAGTTTGTGATAATTGTTCAGAGAGATGCAATAATTACCTGTGCCAATATCCATCCAATAAGCCAATCAATATCACTACGATGATTTGATATGATGAGTGCATGCTCTTTACCTACAAAATTATTCAGGTAAGCTTGTAATCCAACTTAACAGTTTTCTTAAGCTGGCATGGCGGTTAACGTAAGCACCAGCAGTTTGAGTAACAAAATTTTAAAAAATGGTTCTTTACCCATTGATCGGTAGGTTTCTTCATCAGCATGAAGTTGTACCTGCAGTATGTGAACTGAAGTTATATTGTGACAAGGAGCAAACACCACTAACTGCTTTGTAAACATCAAGTTTTTACGCTAAGTACTTGACAAGTATGTTCATTTAGATTTATTCATGAAAAGGTAGAAACAAAAGCCTCAACAAGCATCTCAATACACTTAAGCCAGTTATGTAAATGTTACATCATCGTGTCTAATACTACCTCCCACAAAGTAACAAGCAAAAACCCATGTTTCCCTGTTAAAAAAAAGTTAACTATTTTCCTTTTTAGTTTTACAAGACACACTGCCACGGTTCTTCCTTTTTTAAGTTTTACAAGACACACTTATCAGTTCATGCACTGTTACGGTAAAATTTTCAAGTTTGGAAAGTATGCAACAAGTGTTAACCAGTAGGACCCTTAAACACATCACACTCAACTCTTGTCAAGGTAGTTCATTGACCGTTATTAATCCCCGTAACATTTCTGTTGTGTTAGTCCTTGAGACTGCATTTTCTGAACCTGGTGTGTGGGAGCTAAGTTCTTGAAACCGCTTTGCTTACTTTATTCAGCTCGACACATCCATCTACCAGATTCTGTTAGGGTGTAATACTGAAAATAGCTACTTGGCTCAGCATGTTCATAAATGCTAGCTATTTCCCTGGATAACATTTCCAAAACATGACAAGTACAAGCAAGGTCGACTAGCAAACGGACAAAATGATTCAATCTCTTGGCGCGAGTGCAACTTTAACTTCAAATGTAACGGCAGAAACAAGTTAAAGCAAATCTAGCAATGGCAATGAAAAACAAAATTATGCGTTTTCAGTTGATCACATCTGGATACCTTGACACCTGCCCACCAATCAACGACCCAAACCAGCTGAAGCCACAGCAGCTCGGCCAAGAATCTGTTGATCCGCCGGTAGAAGCTCTTTGAGAAGGGCCTTATTGTCACAAACAGGATGGCCTGAAAAATTTTGCACGGATACAAACAGATCAGGAAATGCTACTGAGTTGTTCACGTCATTAGCAGATCGGTAGCTGTAAGTCTGATAATTTCGATAATAATTTGCAGGTTTGAGCACAACAACCATACTGAGCTAGTCAAGGGAAATTTCTGAATTATGTGTCACAAAAGCATTATACACCACAAAAATCAACAGACCCACATGAAACTTTCCCTCTAAAAGACAATCTTTGAGTGAAAAAAGCGTCTGGAATCATCAGGACCAACTAAATCCCAGAGGGTAACCGTGGCAATCCGTGTCTAAAAAGATCAAATCTTTCAGCAAAACACGAATCGGACTAGATTAACCTACAACGCGCAACCATAATTCAGCTATCCAACAAAAATGCCTTGAGCCACGCCTTGGATGGGGAAAAAAATCAAATCTTTTGCTCAGCCACCGCATCAGATCAGCCCTTCCGCCGCCGAAAAAGGAAAATGGAAAACAAATCGAGCTGGGCCCGGTGGTGGGGAGGGGCCGAGGGAGGCTACCTGGATGGTGTTGACGATGAGGCCGGACAGGAGGAAGAGCAGGCCGAGGGGGAGCACGACGAGCACGAGCGGGATCGCCATGGCCGGCCACCGCCGCCGCCGCTTATTCCAATCTCGGAGGTGGGGTCAGGCGGAAGGCGGCGGTGGAAAAGCTCGGCGCGGCGGCGTGAGGCGGCGAGAGGCGGCGAGCTGCGGTGGGCGGAGGCGGCTCCGCCGGCGACGAGGAGGACGGGGCGGATTCGGAGGCGCTCTTTTATTATGGGGGGCGGTGCGGTGGATGGAATGGATGAGCGCTGGATGGAGATGGAGGGGGAGTGAAGCGGATGGATGCGTCCATGGTTTGGCATTGCAGCACGCACGAGAGAATGGTGTGCCACGTCGGATAACTCATTTTTCTCAAAAAAAAACAAAATTCTCGGATGATTTTGTTTTTTTAGAATTATGTTGGGTTTTTAAAGTACAAATCGAATTACAGTGTATACACAAAAGTAAGCTGTTCTAATATTTATACCTAATTTAAATTAAAAGATTTTACCCAAATGTTATAAATATATCTAGTTCAAGATCTAAGATTTCATTGAGCGGCCCACTCTAGTCCGTCACGAAGAAAACATGTCTCTGAAAATGAGGAAGCCTACACAAAAAATGTGTGTGAAAGTGTGAAAAATGTGTCAGTCTAATCTAGAGAGAGATGTTAAAAGGCTCTCTTTTCTCATGCATTTGGTACATGTCGAAAATTTCGTTAGGCAACGTCTCGCAAAAAAAGAAATTAGTTCTTCTGGAAGAGGCGTGTAGAACTCTTTTCGAGTTGATGCTGTCTTCAAGCGGCGCCGTAGTAGCGTGTGTTCCGATCTAGCAGCCTAGCAGGACGTATCCAGTAGCTAATCATGATGTCCCAAGCGACGTTCACGTTGATCAACACGCTGCAAAACGACAGGAACAGAAAGGGCAAAAAAATGAGGTAGACCAAAACGTTTGCGTGAACCCTTGCACTTTGTCAACAAAAGTTTTTTTCTTCTTGTAGTTTTTCAGATGAACCATTTCTTAAAGTTTTTCTGATGTATTTTGCTTCTTAAAGTTACTGTAGTTAGAGTGTGACAGCAACTAGAGAAAAATCCTAAGCTTATGAAAAAGAGAAAACATTTTGCATTCCTCAGGGCATCAGAAGACTTCATCGTCAGTAAAATTTGCACAAATATGTATTTCTGCACAAGCATATGCGCTATTTTACCTTGTTTAGAAAAGTTATTTATTTTATACATGCATCTGATCTACTGACAGCCGGTGATGGCCGAAGAAAGAATACTGCAATTAAGTAAAAGGACAAAGATGCCAAGGTGAGGTCAGAGCTCTGAATCTAATTGGTCAGGACAAGGAGGCGACTCGATCAGACAAGCGAGTGAATGTTGCCTTCATTTTCAATCAATCTGGGCAGATATTTGTTGGTGAGCCGCCGCTAGCTCGGCCTGAATCTGAATCCCCAATTCCCCAGCCCTCCTGCATCTGCATCTGCATCTAGAGTCATGCGGCTGTACTACCGGTGCAGGCAGCTCCCTGCCAAATAATCCAATGTGATTTCGACCGAGAAAAACTGTGATTTGTCGTTCTATATCTTTTTCATTCCGACAAAATTTGTTTAGAATTTCATATTTCATTAAGAAAACACTAGAAATTTTTAAAAGGCAAGGCGAACCCCCATGGCACCATCACCATGATGGACACATGTGGAGGGGCAGCAGGTGGTTTGGAATCGAGAGAGCCCGTTGATGGCGGTTGCTGTCAGGAGGCTGTTCAACTAATTAAGGGCTACGATGTTGATTAAGCACCAAAGTCACATCCAAGAGACGACACCACCCAAACCGTTCAACTGTCTCTGCTCTGACAGTGATAAGTGTATGCACGAGGTTGTCACGATACAATCTCAACAAAGCTCCAAACTTCTATGGTGCGAATCAAGTATACAAAATTATTAAAAAATAAGCAGCGATGCAACTATGGTGCTGCTGCAAGGTTGTCTTGACATGCATGGTCCTAAATCAAACCCAAACCCAAACGGACTGGGATCCAATCCTCCAATGACAGCCTGACCCCACGCGCCACACCAGGCACGCCAGTTGATGACGCCACGACGGAATCACCAAAGCTTCTCCCTCTCTCTCTCTCCAGAAAGATACACGGAAAATGAGTTTGCATGGGTACCATACCAAGCACCTTTCACGCATGTGCAGCCAACGTGTGGGTGTAGCACAGGTGACCAAAAAAATGTCACGATAGGAACCGGCACGCGCCTAACGTGTGACATGTAGTAAACTTAGCATATGCACTCCCAGTTAAAAAAAAAAACTCATCTGGAAGTCACCAAATGATCTCAAATGACACAGACTAGCACATCGACACTATGTAAGTCACCAAACTCATCTGGAAGAAGAAGACCTGACGACTGAAGAAAGCAGGAAAGCTCTTAACGGCTAATTACATTACCGATTGATGCCAGAATAGTCATACTGATTACTGAACAAAAATAATTGGTCCATCCTCTCCTGCTCCCTGATCGAGGCTGCTGCATTCAGCATTCCGGTGAAGACCGACAATTAACCATTCCCAATCAGAATTCAGAAGGGACGAGAGTCCGCATCTGCTCGTCGTCTTCGTGTGCTCTGCCTTCGCGCTGGCCTCTGCTCTGAGGCCGAGTCCGAATCGGAGAAAGGGGGCAGGGGCGCGGCAGACACGGTAATGAACTGTGTCTTGACGAGGCCTATATACGAGGAGATCGATGTTGATGAGGGCATGATAAATTAGGCAGTGCAGGGGATCGGTGGAGGTTCCGACGCTGGTAATTGAGTTTAGTTTTTCTTTTTGATGCATGGTAGATCCATGCACTTACAGTGTAGTAGTACTGTGTAAGCTTAAGTAGTTATTATGTTAACAGGAGTTTTATACTCCTCTTCAGGTAACTGAGATCTTGCTTATCCAGTTTCTACTAGAGTTGGATTAGTGATGAGGATTAGGTATGAATCATGAGCCGAATTCTATTTTAACTAGCACAGAAATAGAACCAAGATTTGTTGGTGACTCATTAGCAAAATAAACTATTAATATGAATCATGTAAATTGTAAATACCCCAAGGATTTGACGGCAAAAACTCATTTTGTTGTAGTGTGTTCATCACTTCATCTTTGAAAAGTAAAACAAACCGGGAGAGTACACATGAACAATGAGGATCAACAGCTAGAATTTCCATAAAAAACAAATCTAGAATTAAATTTGATGGCAAGTACGATTATTACAATACGGGGGAATGCATCTAAAGGATCAAACAAAATGAAGAGCTAAACGAAGGAGCGAGGGCTCATGAAACGTCCAAGTGCTTATTACAGGCTTCCATACGCTAATTAAATTCCTAGAACATGCAGGGCGTGTACACAAATGATTCATGCAAACCACGATTATAGGTGCGTGGACTCATCTGTCCTAGATACTGAGCCTTTCTGCTGTTCAAATGATAGGCAACCACTGTCTCACCGTGTACCAGCAAGAAGATGACCTCCTTGTATGGATGAAATCCAGCGAGACTAACATACCCTTTGTTGTCATCATCACTGCCGTCGTTATTATCAACAATGTCGTTGATAACAACATCGTCATTATCCGAGCTCCATCCTCCCTCATTCTGTTCTTCTTCGCCCTTGGTTTTATAGAGATCATCGATGATCCATGGCCCATCATAAAAACCCCTCTGTTCATAGCCTGGATAGTTAACCACACTCTGATGCTTCAACTGCCACTCCATCTTGTCCCCCGACTCGTCAAGGATCCAAATGCGAAGTCGATCCTTCCTATCAACAGCTGCAAAGCGTACACTGTTTCCAGATCTCCCTATAACTGATTCCACACGTTTGTGACATTCAGCTTGGTCTATTATTGGTAGTTTAATCACTTGGCACTTGTTCGTTGACGTGGATAGCCTGCATGCATGCAAGAGAGCACGTACTACGTCAACAAAGATTTTACAAATATAACTACATCGGTAGTATTACCTCTATTATAAAATGTAAGTTGTTTGACTTTTTTATCACAAATTTGACTGCTCGTTTTATTTAAATTTTTTATTAAAAATATAATCAAATTTAAGACATTATTGAAGATTTTTTATTAATAAAGCAAGTCACCATAAAATATGATAATTTACACAAAATTTTGAATAAGATGAGTATAAATTAATATAACACGATATATAACTGCTGATTTAATACCTTGTGACATATTCACCGCGGCAATGCAGATAAAGCTTCCCCTGACAGTAAGCGTGGGAGGGCCATTGGGGTTCTTCAGAATTCATCAGCAAGCCGGCCACCGTCCCCGCCGCCGCCCCCTCCCGGACGAACACCGTCTCCTCCCACCTTCTCGTCCTCGAAGATATCACCTGCCATGTCCACGTCGCCGGCGGCCACTCCATCGTCTCCAACGCGCCACCGTCCTCCTCCGAGGTCATCCTTCTTCCATCGCCATGCCGATCCATTTGCTTCTTGTGCGGCTCGAGGGGCACCAGCAAGACCTCGAAGTACGGCGACGCGGCGGGGTCGAACGCGACGAGCGCGCGGCGCCAATGGCAATGCCAATCATCCCCGCTAGCAGGTCGCCGGCGCCGCCGTGACGACGGCGGCGGCGGCGGCGGCAGGCGCGCCCACCGCCGCGTCGCGGGGTTGCACACGTAGAGGTCGTCGTCGTGGAAGAGGACGAGGCCGTTGCAGTGGTCGAGGACGCTGTGCCAGGCGTGGGGCTTCTCCCGCCGCGCGGTGACGAAGCTGAACCGGCCGTCGATCAGGCGGCGATGGCCGGCATGGTCCGGCGGCGGCGTGGGGCGGCGGGCGAAGAAGTGCGGCGTCTCGTGGTCGTAGTAGTTGCCGAAGAGGCCGGCGACCGAGTGCGGGAGGAGGTGCGGGCGCAGCAGGCGGCGGCCGTCGATCAGGCCGCGCCAGGACCGGCAGACGCGCCGCGCCGCCGCCAGGCTCCGCGCCGGGAGGCGCCCCAGCACGCCGGCGAGCGCGTCGTCGGGGAGAGTATCCATGGATGGACACAGTCACACGGCGGACACTGTATGCAAATGCATGTATGCAGCGGCAGAGAGAGGCGCAACGGCGGCGTCTGGTATTTAACTTTGTTGGATGGGAAATGTGTGGAGGTGTTGGCGTTTAGATCCGGATATGGAGGCGTTTGTTGAATAACGTCAAATGTGACGCGATACATCCGGATCCAGGAATGTGTCTGGTGCCTCAAATTGTTCTTCCCCCCGGCCGAGAGCTTCTTCGAGTGTACCATCAACACCCAGATGAAGAACAACAAGTTGGTCGACGTGAAGGAGGACATCTTGAGCGCTTCGACAATGGCCTCAAGAGGCTGTTTATTCTTCCGGAGGAATCCACTCTTCTTCCCGAGGAATCTACTACTGTCTAGCTAGGGCCATTAGCTGAAGTAATTAGGTTAGTTATGTTATTATCTGCCACGTCGTATTCGTGAGATCGTTACTATGTTGATAAAACTATTTGCGCGGGTAGCTATAAATCTTTTTTTTCTCGATCTTTATGGTATTTATTATTTACAAAGAAATGATTGCAGATATTTTTTTAAATGGTGTCGTAATTATTTTTTCGATGGCTCAAATCGAGGTGTCATCTATGATTTTTTCATGAACAATGTTTCATATAGCTTTTTTTTCCTCGACATGAACTCAGAAGTAAACAAAAACCTTCCTGCAGCCGCGCCCCACGATAGGAGCTTTCACTGGTGGAGCCCCCCCCTATTTTCCTCGTCAGTGAAAAATTTCATTGGGCAGGGGCGGAACAATGCCCAGTATGGCGCTCCCCAACACTACGCCCCTGCAGTCGACCTCTTCGGCAGAGAGGCGCATCGCAATGGGGTTGATCTGGTATTTAATTTTGTTGGATGGGAGGGAAATGTGGAGGTTGGCGTTGAGATCCGGATATATGAAGGCGTTTGTTGAATAACGTCAAATATGAGGGCCGGATCCAGGAATGTGTCTCTGGTGCCTCAAATTATTCTTCAGTCCATATATATGGTTTACCAAATTATCATGCTTGATTTGATTTACTATTTAGGATCATACGTACTACAATATGTCAGAAACACGTGAATTAATGAATGGACGCTGTCAAAAAAAAATGAATCGCACACGAGTCACGAAAGTGTACGTGCGTTACTCCGAGTTGGAAAAGGAAAAGGAAGGGGTCCGAGTCCGACGCGACAGAACCTAGCAAGGAGAGCTCCTGGCTATCTAGGATTTTTTTTTAATTTTAACCAATTTTTTAAGATAATTTTTAAAAAACCCCGTCGCCAACTTTATTTACACCGGGTGACCCTTTTTTTTGGTCACGCCAGAAGTGATGGCACGATGAAACAACATTGTCGCGCCGGGGCATGTGGTGCGACAGGGCTGCCACCGTGGCCGGGCGGGCGGCGGGCTGCCACGCTGGCACAGGCTCTGTCGCGCCACATGCGCCGGCGCGATAGAGCCTGTCGCGCCAGTCGGGGTGGCGCGACATGCGCAACATATAGGCCCGCACGCGGCCCCCTCTCTCTCCCCTCAATTCTTTCCTCCTCCAGACGCCCGCCGCCCGCGAGGAGCCCTGCCGCCGCCCGCCGTTCCCGCCCCAGATCCCGTCAAACTCGGCCGTTTTGGAAGGGGAAAAGTAGGGGGAATTGATCTCCACCTCGTCACGAAGGTATTCCCCCAAATATTTCCATGTTTGACCATAGGATTTTGTAGATATTGGGTAGTGTAGGTGGATTAGGGTTAGGATTGATTTTCGAAATTTGTATAAACTGGTGTTTTTCCTTATTGATCGGATGCTTAGTTGGTGCGTAGTGTAGTCTCTGTCCGCGGTTTTGACGTGTAGAATGACCTGAAAGCTTTGCTTTTTTTAATGTTATTAGATTATCCTAATATGTGTTATTGAATCATAGGATGCCTAGGCCGCTTGGTAGAGGTGGTCGAGGTGGTAGAGCAAGGTAAAGTCTCTGATTTTGTTATTAGATTAGTTAATTTGAAAAATTCATTAATAATGTTGGTTGTTTTGTTTAATAGGGGAAATACCTATCAACTACGCCCTCGCAATCCCTACGTACCTTATGAAGTGCCTAGTGGTGTTCCCGTGCCGATGTGCTTTTGCGGTGATCCTTGCAAGGTAGAAATTTCTGAGGAAGAGTTAACTTTTAGGCAAAGGTACTGGATGTGTGCGAACTTTTCGTTCGATCCACCACCATCGATGGTCCGCGCGCGGCTTGATGGTGAGAACTTGACGGTCAAATTAGTTATTTTTTAGTCGTTATATCATCTAATGGTTATTTTTGTTTGCAGACTCCACTGCCGCTGTGCGATTTTTAGCAGTGGATCGACACCGAGATTAAGGAGAAAGACAATAGGTTTTGGGATTCAATGAAGCAGTGGGATGCCGAGATAAATGAAAGGTTAGAGATGAGGCGCAAACAGGAGGCAGAAAGGAAGCAACGTGAAGAGGAGCTAGAAAGGAGGCGTGCTGCGAAGTCGAAGGAGGAGAGGGACAAGAAGTCGGAGCGTGTCCGTCGTGCGAAAGAAGCATTGGAGGAGAATCCTGACGCTTTGAGGAAGGGAAAGTGGCCTCGCTGCACTCAGTAGCACTCTAGATTTCCATGTCCCAGGAAGTTGCTATGAGCACTGTTGGAGAGTATTGGACTATTGTTGTAGTTTGCGTGTAATGGACTTTTATTGCAGGCGTGTTTAATTCATGAACAATGTTGCACTTTTTATTGTGATGACATGTAATAGACTAGTTCTCAAGTGATGTGTTTTGCGCTTCCTTGTCCCGTGATACGAATAAAAGATTAACGAAGTAGTGCGGTAGATAATTCAACATACGCAACACATGCAGTGGCATGAGAGGACATGTACCCAACAAGGATAAAGATGTCCTAGGCTAAACCTAACATGCCTTAGGGAATTTTAAATAACAACAGCAACATGGATGTAGCACGCGACTACGATAGGTTACTCCTAGTAGTGTCCCCACATAGCATATTGTGTTGCACCTTCTCCATAGTATCCTCCCATTGGAGGCGGGGGCGGAGAAGACTGTGGCGGTGGAGGTCCATCCTTCTTGTGACATGCGCAGGTGCAATAAGGTTCCGTGCACAATGCCTCCTGTTCACCATCACCATTGCTGTCCTCATACTTGTCACCGCTGCTCATGTTCATTTCTAGATCAAAGATACGATTCTGCAGGTACTCGATGTACTCCTGATATGGGTGAAGAGGAGCAGGATCGACCCACCTAGTAAAGCCACAATTTTCTAGGGCCTTGGAGGACTGTAGAGAAGATATCATCAGGTGCTGCAAACAATATGAAAAGATATGAACACAGTAAAACGAATAATATGTACCCATGCTCGTCGGCATTTGAAGAAACGACGGCCATCATTTGCACTAAGCAATCCTCACCATGCCTGCATTTCGGCCAATCCTCTGTGCGGTTATCGTATGATCTAAGAGGGCATTTTTTACTGAAATCACTCTTGCTCTCAACTGGAAACTCATACACCGCCTCTCCAAACTCATCTGGACCAACAGACCCTTCCCATATAATGGGCGGTCCCTTCCTCCCACCCTTTCCTCTACCAAAGCCAAAACCCTTTCCTCTAGACGACCCGCCAGACATGGCTACTCCTGCCAATGTTTGGCTCTTGAGTGTGTTTGTTTATATAGCCGTCCCCCTCGGTACATTGGACATGGTCCGTGTATATTTTGAACTCTACATTAGATGCTCTCTGCAACTCTGAATCGTTGAAACGATGGCACACTGAAAAGCCTATGCTCTGAAAACCTATGCTCTGAAACGATGTGTACTCTGACAAACCTATGCTCTCAAAAAGCCTATGCACTGAAAAGTTATGATGACTCTGGCAAACCTATGCTCTGAAAAAGCCAAAGGTTACTCTGTGAAGCCTATGCTCTGAAATTTCAGTACATTAAATTCAGCACTTGGTAGTTGTGGAGTCTGTTGCGCCGAGAGGCCTGGCGCGGCATCAACCCTTTGTCGCGCCAATAGCCCTGGCGCGACAAGAACCCGCTGTCGCGCCGAGCGAGGTAGCGAACCAGGAGAAAACGACGGCAAAATCCAATCGACCGCGCGAGCGGCGCGACAACGCAGCTCTGCCGCGCCAGGCCTCTTGGCACGACAAGGGCCTGTCGTGCCATAGTGCTCGGCGCTTCAGGGAACCTCTGTCGCGCCATGCGGGGTGGCGCGGCAGTAGGTTTCCAGGCAGGCAGAACTGCGACTTGAGTGAGTTTTTGACCGAGGCTTTGAGCGTTTTTTCAGCAAGTTTGGACAGCGAGTTGGGACAGCGAGTTGATAGCCACATAAATTCTCTTGGAGACCAAGAGTGCACACGTGAAGTTTGAACACACAATTGTCACACAAAGTTGTCACAAGTTTCAATGAATTCTCACATACAGTTCCCACAAATCCACTACCAAGTGCACTAGGAAGGTAGCAAAGATCACATCAACGGCGACGACGGCGTTGATCCGGAGGGCTAAACACGTCAGGTGGACGGCGTTCCTTCCCGGGGTCGGTCGGCAAGAGGTTGCCACTAGCAAGGTCCGTATGGTCCCGGGCACGGCGGCGTGGGCGGAGTTGCCTCTCCGTGGGAGTCGCTTGAAAAATACAAGACAAAATTACAGAAACAATGTTTGCAGCTATAATGTCAAAAATTTAAGGGCTCAGTGGCATACCTGACTTGACTGGCCCTGTGTCTGCGTGACTGGAGGTGCATCAAACATTTGAGACATTTGAAGCGTATCATGAAGCGTTGGGTCCTCATCACTCGAGCTACCATTGCCATCACCTTCATCACTCGACGGAGGGGTGGCGGGGGCCTTGCCACGCGATGCAGAAGCACGTGCTGGGGCCGAGGTGGTCCTTGAGGTCGAACGTGAAGGGGTCCTTGCCGAGCCTGCACCGCCGTGGTGGACGGGAGTGCGACGACTCGATCCTGAAGCAGTACCGGCAACAGCTCCTAGAACGTGTGGCACGTCCGCGGCGGTCATGCAGTTGAGCCTCATGGCCATACGACGGCAGCTCCGTCGAACCCTCTGCACAAAAATCGAAGAATTAACAAATTTGTAGGTACAAACGATCATAAACGCGAATGTGCTCACTAACCTCAGCAAACTGACGCAGCGCACCACCGTGGTTGGCGGAGCTACTTACATGGGACATGGCTACCCCGGCCTCATTCGCGAGCCTCGCTAGTTGTTGCGCCTGCACACATAGGTAGGAAATGAGTTTTCAAAGAAAAAAAATAAATTGTTGGGAGGGAGAAATTATAGTCTTACCATGTAGTCCTGCAAAGGAGCACGCTCCGGCTGAGTACCAAGCCTAGTCATATTATTCTACTCATCGACAATATCGTCATCGTCATCTGAAGGGTGGTCCTCAATTGGGACCGTCGTCCAGGCAGGCTTTAGCTTGGTTCTCGTTGATCTATGGTACCATCTGAGGTACTCCTTGTGTGGTCCTGCACGCCAAAATGCCCCGTCAAATGGGTCAACCCTTCGCGCTGGGTCTGACCACTGTTGAATCCATTGAGCATGCGTAATCCTCCAATCTTTCTCCTTGTACCGCTTCTTCCTGTCAAACCTGTATTTCGTTCAAATGAAAATGTTAGTGCAAGCACATTGGGAGGGATAACTGGTGGCACTAATTATCAAACATAAGCGTTGTACCACTTACTTGTGCAGAGCTTGTGAAGTCGATATGTTAGGAGGAGGCGCCAATTGTGCCCTGGCAAATTGCCGTGCCACCCTTTGTGGCAAGTGCATCTCCACCACATGGAAATATATCAGTGGGAGTGTGCCCTCCAGAGGGTGTTGTCTCTGTAGCACATTTCGGACGGCTCAAAGTATGTAGTCTCAAAATCCCCGTATGGCTGCCACTCAACCTGTATATTGGTGCACAAAATTTAAATGAAGATAATGAAGCCGCAATTTTGACTGAATTACAATGTAGCTCGATGGATTACCTGGGTTTGTGTGATGCAGTCAAGCTCATTTGTGTAGGTTTTGTAGCGCCTCGCCGGAGGACCACGTACGTCGAGAACGTGCTTCCACTTGTACGCCACCATCGGTCTAGCATCAGCATGCGGCCATTCCTACCAAAGGAAACAAAAACATTAACATGCGAGCAAACAATATAATGACAGTGCCATGAAAATATTAAAGATGCACAAGGTATATACCTCTGGATCGCCACGATGTGGCCGACCAACGGAGATGCGCTCCCAAATCCAAACCTGTAGCAGGTAAGCGCATCCTCCAAAATTGGAATCTTCACCGATACGTCTACAAGCCTCACACAGCTGCCTATATAGCCAAGCAAGTACCGCTGACCCCCAACTGTAAACTCGAATGTTCTCCCATTGCTGGCCTAGTATCGGAAGAAGAACCCAAGACACAGTGTTGCCCGAAGCATCTGGAAATAAGAATCCACTGAGAAGGTGCCACAACCAGACACGAGCATAGCGCTCAACTGTAGCCTCATCTGCTCCCGGTGGACAGTGGTTGAAGTTTGCCTTCAACCACGCCGAGCTAACACCTGAGGTCTTCCGGTCTCTAGCACCCTCTGGAGGCTCTGGAGGGCGTAAACCAATGTGCTGCTCAACCATATCCCTCCAGTTCTCAGTCTCAATGATCCCGGTCACTCGAAGACCATCTAGTGGTAGCCCAAGTATCATGGCCATGTCCTCCATGGTGACCGTCATCTCCCCACACGGAAGGTGGAAGGTGTGGGTCTCCAGCCGCCATCGATCAATCATAGCAGTCAGTAGAGCATTGTCCATCTGTGGGAGACCTCCGACAACCAGGCGGGCTAGGTCAAGCAAACCAGCTCTGGCAATGAAGGAGCTGTACCGCTCATCCCACCTGAGCGGGTGGTGTGCCCGTGGCCGCAACACCGCCAAGTCCTGCAAAATTGAAAATTTGAGACCATTAGGTGCAAGTTTATAGACACATGGGAAATGAGTACGAAAACAAAATGACACAAACCTGCCCGTTGTCGGCGATGAGGTGTGCACGGTGGCTGTTGTCGTAAGCCACCTCAAGCAGAGGGTAAAGTTGGTGCGCCATCCTGCAAATTGGACATAGACGTATTAGTTCAACGAAATAAATAGACAAAAGGCTTACAAATAATATAAAGCGATGCATATGGATTTAAAATATGAAAAAGCACATCTACATTACTAAATTTGCAAGAAAGCACGCATATTTCTGTAACAATAGATGACTCATATACCTCCGTGGCTACACTTCGTTTCCTTGATCTTTTGCTACTTTTCTTGCCCTTTGATTTCTTCCCTTTTCCTTTTTTCTTCCGGCACTTGCAATTCTTAATAAAGGCATGACACTTGGAGCATCGATTGTCGGTCTTGGGAGCATCAAATTCCCCTAGGCTATAGTCGGCACCCCTCTGGCCTTGAGATGCATCCATATCGCCTTTCAACCGTTTGGTCCTTCTCCTTCCCTTTCCAGTCTTTATCAAATCATCGTCTGGGATAAATTCCAAACCATCGTAAGGTGGCCATTGCTTAGGATCTAGATATGATTCAAAGCTCGATTCCCATATCTTAATGGTGTTTTCTCTCATGTACAACGGCGACATGTATGTGTGCCAATCAAGTCCTCTAGCCCTACAAGCTGTAATCAAATGTGAACATGGTAGGTGTTTCAATTATGGAATCATGCATTTGCACTCGCCAGCTGTCAAGTCTACTCTATAATTGCGTCCTATGTGACTCTCTCCGCCCTCTGTTGTGCCTCCGGCACCTCTAACAGAGTACACCATTCTTTGGGGCCAATATGCCTCCCCAATTTGAAGAACTGAACGCTCTTGCGCACTTGCCAAGTGTTTCTCAGCAATCGAAGAACTGAACGCTCTTGCGCACTTGCCAAGTGTTTCTCAGCAATTGCACCAAACTTCTTACCATCATCAAGCAAGTCACGCGCCTTCTGCCACCTATTCACAAAGTACTCATTGCATTTTTGGAATGAGTACTCAACGATGCCGACTACCAGTCTACTTCTGATTCCTTTGAAAACATTGTTCAATGCTTCTGAGTTGTTTGTTGTCATAATTCCGTATCGTTTGCCACCCTCATCATAAGCAAGTGCCCACTTATCCTTGTCCGCCATTTCATTTTCCAACCATTCCTTTGCTGGCTCATTCAAATCCTTGATTAGGTTTTTTAGAGTGTCCTCAAATCCTTCAACTGTCTCCTGACCACACAATATTTTCAACTTTTCAATAACAGCATGCTTCTTTTGTCGACGCCACATATTAGCGGCAAAATGCCTCATGCACCACCGATGGACAAGTGATGGGTATCCATCCATGTGATCACCGGCACACTTGAGAAGTCCTGCATGCCGATCAGATATCATACACACTTGTCGTGATGGACCCAACACATGCCGGCGAACTAGAGCCATGAACCATGACCAACTTTCATTGTTCTCGCTCTCAGCCAATGCAAAAGCAAGTGGGACCAACTGGCTTTTAGGGTCTACTGCAACTGCCATCATCAATGTGCCCTTGTACTTCCCGGTCAAGAATGTGCCATCAACAAGAATCACAGGACGACAATATTGAAAAGCAGTGGAGCACTGCGGGAAGCACCAGAATACCCTTTGAAGCACATACTTCATAACACCTTTGTCCGGCCGCATTAACCCCGAATAGTAAGGGTACCATCTAATGCCCGGATTAAAGTGAGCCATAGCATTTAGTACATGTGGGACCATCGCATAGGACTCCTTCCAATCACCCCACAACACAACCAATGCGTGTTGCTTTGCACGCCAAGCCTTCAAATACTTCACCCTAAAAGAAGTGAAGGCGAAAATGGATTCCACAAGAGATGCCACCGACGTGTCGCTGTCCTCTTCAATAATACCTTGAATCCGGCGATCAAGGTACCTTGCCGTCAACTGCGCATGCTCTTGCTTCACCACCACCGTGCTGCAAGTGTGAGGTTGCACCAAATTAGTAATCTTTCATTGTCTAGTGCTCCTCACTAGTCTACACCAAACACGCCACATGCACCCTTGCTTGCAGATAATATCATATCTTAGGTTCCGATCCGAGTGAACAACACTGAAATGCCTGAAAACCTTAACCGCATAGTCAGCCAAGAAAAATTGCAATTGTTCTAAGGTGGCAAACTTCATCCCCTTGCGAATCTGTGGGTTCTCCAAAGAAACAGTACCCTCTGATTCCCCAAATGCGGAGTCACATACGGCTTTGTGGTACATGCTTATGTCCCTAGAATTGGGCACCAAAGAGAGTTCAACGTGACATTCCTTAAGCAACTGCAACTCTCGTTCCGTATATGAAAACCGCCCGTCATCACGTGGCACGGATGAAGGTTGCGATGCACCTTCCTCTAATTCTTCTGGTTCCACATCATCTCCCGCTTCTTCTTCAGACACTTCATCAACTTCGACTTCATCCAAATCATCCTCTTCGGATCCTAATGATATTTCATCATCGTCAACATTTTCTTCCTCTTGCTCAAAATAATCGGCCCCAAAATCATCCGAAGCCACCGCTAAATCAAAATGAGGGGAGCGAGGAAGTGACAGTGACGAAGTAGGTTGAGTTTCAGTTCCATCATTTGCAATATCCTCCGAACCCATCGCTAAATCAAGTTGAGTTGCTCTAGCGGCATCACGTGAAAGGGTTGACTGTTGGCTTAGGTTCTCCACAACTACATGATCGGACACAACATTATCAACATTGCGATTACTTCCAACCACACGACATATGTCAACCACCACCTCCATGCAAACCACATTGGCATTCTCAACTATTTGCTTGTATTGGTTTCAATTAAATTCCGAAGACAAGTTCATCATCACATAATGTGCATGAGCTTTACCACAATCAAATTGACCTCTCAATTTTACTTCATCCACCCCACACCCATACTTTGCTGTCACACGGTCAAGTACATCCCTAAAACTTGGACGAGTATCAAACAACTCAACATCCTCATTCATATTCTCAAATTCTCCGCCTTCTTTCACAACTCCACCATGAAATAAACGAACTAAACGGTCCATCTACATACACAATACACAAAGATATAACCCAAATGTCATATGCATCAATTAAATCCAACAAAACACTGCCTACATTGCAACAACAAAAAATTCATACTAACATGTGCATATACACTACACACATCCATCAACATTTGTAATATCGAACCATGCAACTAATTCTACACGTTACAATCGCCGGCAGAGACTTCACTACATGCAAACTAAGCATCCGATCCAACCAAAAAAACATATACTTCATATAAATTTCAAAATCCAATCCTAACGCTAGGTCACCACAACCACTCAATACCTACCAAATCCTACGGTGAAACAAGGAAAAAACAGGGGGAATACCTTCGGGACGACGCGGGGAACGATTCCCCCTACTTTTCCCACCCCAAAACGGCCGATTTGGGGGGGGGGGGGGGGGGATCTGGCCCTGCGGCGGCGGCGGAGCTCCTTGCGGGCAGCGCGGTCTGGAGGAGGAAGAAGTGAGGGGAGAGAGAGGGGGGGCCGTGCGCGGGCCTGTATGTTGCGCCTGTCGCGCCACCCCGCCTGGCGCGACAGGCTTTGCCGCGCCGGCGCATGTGGCGCGACAACGCATGTGCCAGCGTGGCAGCCCTGTCGCGCCACATGCCCCGGTGCGACAATGTTGTTTCGTCGCGCCATCACTTCTGGCGTGACCAAAAGGGTCACCCGGTGTTAATAAAGTTGGCGACGGGTTTTTATTAAAATTATCTTAAAAAATCGGTTAAAAATAAAAAAAATTGCTATCTAGCTGGGCCATATATATATATAACGCGAGCGATGCCCTCTCGGCCTCTTCCACGCGAAGACGACGACACGTTGAAGATCGACGAGCTCCGGTCCTGATGGAGCTGGATTCATCGGCGGCGGCGGCGGCAGCGGGCGGAAGCGTCAACGAGATCGTCGTCGTCGCCACCGAGCACCCGGAGGCTGCGGCGGCGGCCGTACCAGCGGGGAACGCGGCGGCTACCGGCGCGGCAGGGACGACGACCAGCGTCGAGCCGTCGCCGAAGCCGAAGGTGGTGGCGGTGAAGGCGGAGAAGGTGCCGGACGATTACATCCAGCGACTGCTGAAGAATCCTCCACGGAGGCTAACTCTTCCCCCGGAAAGCTTCTTCGAGAAGTACCCTAGGCTCCGGGAGTTAACCATCAATCAACACCCATAGGGATATCAACTTGTTCGTCGACGTGAAGGAGGACATCTTGAGGCAGTACCGCAAGAAGGGCTACGCCGTGGTGGGAGTCGAGCACATCGACAATGGACTCAAGAGGTTGTTTATTCTTCCGGAGGAATCCACTGTTCTTCCAGAGGAATCTACTACTGCGTAGCTAGGGCCGGTTACTAGCTAAAGTAATTATAAGTTGTTATCTTATTATCAGCTACGTCGTACTGGTGAGATCGTAACTAATTACTATGTTGATTAAATTATTTGAGCGGGTAGCTCTTTTTTTTCAATCTTTATGACAGTTATTTACAAAAAAGTGACTGCAAATTTTTTTCCAATATATGGCGTCGTAATTATTTTTTGGATCGCTCAAATTGAGGTGTCATCTATATAGAACCCACGCTATCCGACGGTTTCCACACGCTTGGGAATTCACGCCCTCCCCGTCCTCACCCGCCGCCGCGGATCTGCCGCCGCCGCCGATTCGCTGCCGCACAAGCCTCACCGAGATGCCGCAACCCGTTGCTCCAACCCGCTGCCGCACATGCCTCGCCGGTGCCGCCCACCGCTCCAGCCCGCTGCCACACATGCTCTGCCCCGCCGCCCCGCGCGCGTCCCGCTGCTCCGCCACCGCGCCGCTTCCGCACATATGCGCGCCGCACATGCCGCCGCGCCGCTCCGCCGACCCACTGCCGCACACGCCGACGCGGCATGTGCGGCAGTGGGTCGGCGGAGTGGCGCGGCGGCATGTGCGGAAGCGGCGGGGCAGAGTGGCCGAGGCGGGCGCGTCGGCGGCGGGGTGGGCGAGGTAGGGGAGGGGGAGGAGTTGAGCACGAATCTTAAAGTGCGGTTGGATGGTAGAAGATAAGGCGAGTGGCACCTTAGGGTTGTGGTGTTGCTCATCTCTGTGTAGAAGACCAAGTCCATGTTCCTGTGAACGGCTCCATAGCTAGCATGTTTAACGACTCCTACATGTACTCCTAGAATTTAGGATCTCTAGCTGCACACTCTGCATTCCGCCTTCCACTGCCCTCCTCTCCCCATGGCGGGTTCCATGACCTCCGGCTCCTCCTCCACTAACCCCTTCGCTGCTCCCCTTGCTGATCCTCTCCTCCCACGGCCACTGTCGCCATGATCAACATCAAGGCACATGTTCCCATCGTCATCGACATGGAGGCTGCCAATTTCCATCAAGGGCACACCTTCTTCGAGCTGACGTACCTTCGAGAAGTTTGGCCTCGTCAACCACGTCAACGGCTCCATCGACGCCGTCCTAATGCGTGACGATGTTGAGTGGATCCAGATCGACTCTTGCATTGTGTCTTGGGTCTACACATCCGTGTCCCAGGACATCATGGACACGGTGTACAAGCCTCGTCTCTGCGCTTACGCGGTCTGGACCGGCATCAGCAGCCTCTTCCTCGACATTATGTTTCTCTACAATCTATTTTTTATCAACAATTTTTTGTAGAGCTTTTTTTTCAACATGAATTGAGGAGTAAACAAAAACCTTACATGCAAACAAAAACCTTATGCTTCATGCGCTACGCCGCTGCAGTCGACCTCATCGACGCAGCGCCGCCACATTATTGGACCTCACCATCCCCACGCCGCCTGAGGACGCCGCCGCTCGTCCCTTGGAGAGGAGGAGAGGGACAAGGAGGAGAAGTCCAGAGTTCCATCTAGATTTGGGAATGGGGGGCCGTAGAGGAAAGCAAAAGATAATGAGGTGCTTGTAGGGTCCACTATGTGCCGCCGCCGCCTAGGACACGGGGGAAGAGTTTGCATAAGGAAAATGACCCTATGCCATTATTATTTGTAATTTTGGTAACTAGCAAGAACGCACGTGCGACACGCACATTTATTGATGACATATAGGTAATAAAATAATGTTAATTTAGTGCAAAACATTTTTAAAAATACTTTATATTCGCTCTCTCATGTATATAGAGTTTTACTGTATTCTTAAAACTCATGATAGTTGGCATTTTTTTATATGGAGAAAACTCTCTAATTTATTGTCTATTAGCAATACGGGATAATTGTGTATAGACGTGAGTACAAATGTTGGTTATTTATGTGGGTCCTTTTTTGGATGAATTTTTTTTGTTTCGAGGAGAAAATCAACACAGAAATGTCCCTCCCTCCCCCTTTTTCCACCATTTTTTATAACTTTAAGCCTGACAGGTGGGTCCTCTGTGAGATAGGAGGTGGGCCTAATCTTGGTGAGAATTGTTTTCACCACCGTACTAATATAACGCGACGCCATCTTCTACACGAACACGACACGATCAAGAATCGATTGGATTGCAGCACCAACGCACAAGCTCTCTCCATCCCTGACGATGAAGCCAGATCAGGCGGCGGCCGGAGCCATGGACGAGATCGCCGCCACCGAGCGCGCGGAGGCCGCCGCCGGCGAGACGACGGCCGGAGCAGCGGGAAGCAGCAGCGCGCCAGCGCCGTCGAGCCGCCGGCGGCATAGGAGGCGGAGAGCGGCAATCCCAAGCCGAAGGTGGTGGCCGTCAAGGTCGGGAAGATGCCGGAGAATTACATCCAAAGGTTGCTGAAGAATCCGCCGCGAATGCCGCGTTCCACGCCTGAGAGCTTCTTCGAGGAGCACCCCAGGCTCTGGGAGTGTTGCCTGAGGACTCTGTCCGAGGCCAACAATCTCGTCGACGTGAACGTGGTGGGGGTTGAGGTCTTCGACAATGGCGCCGAGAGGTTGTTTGTTCTTCCCGAGGAGTCCACGTACTTTTCTTCCTGATGAGGATTATTCCATTCCACTGCCTAGGGCCATTATTAGAGGTTGTTGCTAATTAAGTTGTATATCTGGGTGCTCGTTACTATATACGGAGTATATATGTTGCTAAATTAAGATGTTTTGGCGTGTTATCTTATAGTATAGATATCGATTGATCGAGTCTATATATATCAGCTCTCGATTGTTCGTTGCGAAGGCGAACCACTGCCATATATATAATATACGGCTACTTTTCATACATTCGTAGTAAATCTATACTACAAAGATCCAGTAGAATTGAAAACGCTTCTCACCTAAAAAAATCCTACCAACCCCTCACGGAGGACCCACCTGTCAGGCCCAACGGTGGAAACGACGTGGAAAGTTTTTAAAAAACGATGTTTCTAAAGAGTTTTTTGCCATTTTGGACATTGTCTTTCTCGCCATAGAATTTCTTTACCCACCCCACGTACCCACCAATCAAATAGTCTAAAATAATACAACCGGTATCCTGTCTTAATATAACCAACTAAAAGCCTTCCTTGATAATGGAGATCGCGTGGAACTCTCAAAGACGCTGCCGTTTTTCTCCTTTCACAACATCCACGAGAGGATGATTAGGAAACCAAGAGCCTTCCGGTCTTTGCTGTCCTCTTCCAACCCTAGACGCTCATCGCCCGCCGTTGGTCATGTCCTCCTTGCCCTGCCCCCTCTTTCCATCACCGTTTCGCAAACAAACGCAGACACCACGCCTCCATCGCTGTAGCAATGTAGTCACGCCACGAACGCCATCACCACGAAAATCGAAAAATACTTATATTGTGGGACGGAGGGAGTATGTTCTTTGTATATCAGCTTGATTAAAGACCACCCTCTTTTGCTCTTCCGTCCGCACTTCCCACGTACGATTGGGACGCGTGTCACGCTGCACGAGCTCGGCAACCACGGAGGGAGGGAGTTCTGACCGATGGGCCATAATCCCCGCTGGCCCACGTTCAGTGGCAGGGCTCGATTACAGGTTGGTGCTGGTGGGGGGGAGTGCGGCGCGTGGGGAAAAGCCGCGTGCGCCGCCCGCGCCTGCTCGCCGGCCGTCGAACAGTGCGCGGGGTGGGTGAGCGAACGCGCCTGTTCGGTGGCCGTGCAGCGCCCGACGCCGCTGCGCGGTGGGCCTGCAATTACGGTGGCCCCGCTTGGCAGTGGGCTGCATCTGCCTCTACACGGTGGAAACAATGAGAGGACGGGGAGGGGCGCTCCATGGCTCCGCTGCCAGGTCCGTGCAGGCTTGTCGTCTCTTCTGCCCAGGCCCCTCCCTTGGACCAGCCCGAGCTTGCGCCCGCGCGGTATGGATGGGTTAGGCAAGGCCGCCCCCCCCCCCCCCCCCCCCCCGCGGCGGAGCAGGTGGCCAGGACGGCCAATCCCGTCGGTGCGTCCTCCCGGGCTTCGATCCCCTCGGTAGCCGGAGTGGAGATAAGTCCCCCACCTCTCCCACCCCTTTTCTCCTTCCTCTCGCCCGGGCTACGAACCTTACCTCCTGGTTTCCCATCTCCGTTTCCACCTCCTGTTTCTCCGTCGCAAACCACTGTGTGCGGATCTGTGAGCTCTGCCTCTTTGCTCCCTCCTCTTTCAGCTGCCTGAATCTGTCGTGTCTTGACCTGAACCGACGGTTCTTGCTCTTCTTGTGCAGGTGCATAAGCGGCCATGGATACGGTGACCTAGGCCTTCGTGCGGCCAGTTGTAGGAAGGTGGGTCAGCTAATTTTATTTGGACCCTTCCTTTGTTTTATCTGATGCCATAGATATTAAATGATTGTATCTAATTCTCTTTCTGTGGCTGCAGCGAACCTTTTGGATTAAGTCAAAAGAATCTCAAGGTGAGTTCAACACTTGTACAGACCTTTTCGGTTGTTTGTGTTCACTTCCTATTGTCCCTTTCATCAGTAAAACGCCTTTCATCGGTAAAACGACATTGTGATCATATCTCGTGTTTTTTCTTATGCCTGCAGCAGGCTTCTTGGGTTTGAGCATCAACGTCTCAGGGTGAGTTTGCCCCCTCCTCTGTTGCTTTCCATGTGTTTGCAGTTGCCCTGGATTAGTGAGGAAAAGGTGGAAGCTGAAGCTTATTATGACGCCTTGCTTGCTCTATACAACGTGGTTGTTTCCTTTTAGTTTGGATGTGATGTTTGTTGGGTGTATTTTCATAGATACCTGCTGTGTTCGTAGATTATCTTGGTTGTTTTCTTTATCCTGGTTGTTTAGGATGTATGTTAGTTACATTATCCTGCCATCTTGCATTGTTGCTTGCTGCGTAGAGCATGTGGTCTTTATTTGCTATGTTATATGGTATTAATGTGCCTTTGATCTGGATGTATGTGACTATGTTCTTCCTTGTTTCTAGATCATCTCTTGCTGAAAGAGGGTTGCTGTCGGGTTGTTGCTGCTTTCTGCTCTGTGTGTGCAGCGGGCTTGCAGAGGTCAGTTTGCTCTTCCTTCCTTATTCCTGTGCATGCACTATGTTTGTCCTGCTTTATATGTACATCATGGTTCTGTGGTCATCCTCTATAGATCTCTCTGCTTCCCTGCCTTTTATTTATAGAAGATATGCCTTTTGGGTTATCTTTGTGGTATTTTGGTAACATGATTTCTATTGTTGTTATTTTTTTTGTGTCTCCTGCTTTGCTGTTCAGTGTTGATTGTGATCGTTATGTGTTGTGCTGGAAAGAATGTGTTGTTCTCTAATGTTTGATGTTGATTGTGGTCCTTCCATGCTGTGATGGCTGTTTAGTAATGGCTGGGTCTCCGGGCGAGAGGGTTGCACGGTGTCGTGAGAAGGTCTGTAGGATTGTTGCTGATTATTTTATGATAGAAGGGATGCTCTTTCTTTTTGTTGATGGTGTTGTTGTCTATATTAGATCATTCTTTGTTACGCTCACCTGGCCAGCCTGAACTTGCTGGCAGTAGTGGACTTGCTGGCAGCCTGAACCTGCCAGGCCCATCCTCCCAACCGTTCCCGTTTCAGCTGGCAGAACCATCTGATCCCCTGTTGGTTTCTCGAAAAAGAACGAGTGAGTGGATTTTAGACCTGCTAACTCCATCTCATTTGTCAAAAAAAATTTATGTTCCAATGTCCGGGGCTAAACAGGAGTTACAGGCAAGAGTGGACACCAAAGTGCTCTTTACGGGTGAGGAGCATTATTCTTACTATCTAATGAGTGTGCTTTAAACTTTCTATGGCAATAGCTTATGATTTTGTTATTTCCTAAAATAGATATGATTGGAGTGATAACTGCTATCTCAAATGTTGGGGTCCAAACAAGCATGAGGCAGGGTCAGAGTTCAAGGCGAGACGTCACTATACGCCTCCCATGGTAAGTTATATACTATTGTTGTTCGCGGTGTATTTTAGTTCTGTGATTGTATGCTATACTGCACACTGACATCTGGTTTTCCTGGTACAACAACAATGCTATGCTGGATGTTGTGCTTTGGTCAGAGCGGGCAATTTCATTTCCAGCTGAGGACATCTACAAGGATGGACAGTCTTCTCCACAGATAGTAATCTTTGTTGGTACTCTTGTCAAAAGCTTTGGAGGTATGTCGCTCTCTGGTGGTTCATCATGCAAGTGGTACATAAATGCTGAAGTCCCCGAGATAAAGAGGCTTATGGCCAGGTAACAGATTCATCTAAGCATTGCCTTCATGCGTGTGCTGTGTCTTTGAGGTTATTGCTTCTAACAGAGGATGTTTCTCCTCACTTTCCTGGGCAGTGCTAAGGCTGTGCATCAACCAATTACCTGGGTTGTCGCCTCCTCTGAACAGAAAAAAGCTGCTGAAGAGAAAAGCATGTCTAAGATCTTGACCCTCAATCCGTTTGAATGCAAGGTATTGTTGTTGCTACAGAATTCCATAAGGCTGATCGACACGTCTTTACTTACAATTTCTCCTGTGCAGAAAAATGAGTTCTTGGTTACAGTTACAATAAAGAAGATTGACAATTCCTGGTGGTACAATGCGTGCAAGAAATGTATGAAAACAGCTAAGTGTCATGGTGATTCATACAAGTGCATGAATCCTAGATGTGGTGCTATTGGAGTGCCCACTCAGAGGTCAGTTGGTGGCTATTAGTATTCACTCCCTGTTTAGCATGTGTTCAGACTATACTGTTTTCTAATAGTGCTAATTATGTAGGTTCAAATTATCCATACTTGCTGGAGATGAGACGGGTGACACTAATTTCATTCTCTTTGGACGTCAAGCTCAGCGGCTTGTAAAAAAAACAGCTGATACCCTTGTTGCTGATAACCCAGTTGGTTTTATCCCAGATGAGCTTACAAGGCTTCTTGAAAAGAATTACAAATGGAGTGTCAGTTTTACAGACAACACTACAGACTCAGACAAAACCACCTTTCAGGTTAATGCAGTAGTGGGAGAAGTTAATAATGGTGGTGCTGTCATTCCAGCAACACCAGGAGCATCCCAGACATCATCTATCATCTGCTCAGAAGGCGCAACCACCAGCTTGCAGAACACTGATAATGCCTTGACTATATCCTCTTTGCCTGCTGCTTCTGAAGCTAGCCTCGCCTCAAGTGCCGCACCAACCAAAGCAGCAATGGATGGTTCTGGGGCAGCCGACACTCCACAGAGTAAAAGGAACAATGCTCATGATCAGGTAGTTCACTCTTTACTTTACTGTTGCTACAACTGCATCTAGGCATTTCATGTCAGATACTTTCTAATGCTAATGATGCTCTAGAAAAATATGAATCATGCAGTGGTAACTGATATGGTTCCCTATGGTAGCCTTTCTTCCTAATTTTGGTATATCTTGACACAGGAGAAGGCTTTGGTTGCTGCTGCAGATGTACCTTCTAATTCCTCCACAAAGACAGAGAAAAGTGCTGCAAAAAAAAGGTTAAACCCAGCAGCCACCTCTTATATCTACCAATTGGTTATTATTGATCATAGAACTCATATTTGTACTTCTAGGTCCCGTCCTTCCCCTAACAAGAACACTGCTAAGAAGCTATTTACTGGTGAAGAAACTGCAGATGGCACTGGTGGCAGTGACACTGGTGCAGCCACCTCTGATCAGAACAGGTACTTAGCTATTCTGATTGTTGTGTAAGTTTGCTTAAACAGAGTGATATTTTGGGAATTGATGATGCAGTCATTTTGTTTGCACTATTACTCATCATTTGTCCCCAAAAATAATGTAGCCAAATGTAGGGAAATTTTGGATATTTGAAGTAGCAGATCATTTGGTGGTGGTTGTTACATCTCCATGGCACATGCTTGACACTAAACTATTATCTTTTTGCGGTCCATGCAGGGATGCATGAGCAGTGAAGCTCATGTTGATTTTGCATCTACTAGTTGCAGGCGACTTTTGTGTGCCCTTCGTCTCAAGTGAGAAGAGTCAGATGCATGGGATTCAGAGTCTGCATCCACCTCTGCCTACAAACTGTGTAGCATGGTGATTAGTTTTTTACTTCCAGTTAGTATTCAAAGCTACCAGCAAGGTTGTTTGGTAGCTATGCATACTTGTTGCATGTAGATTTATGGTGCTCGGATGTGTTGTAATATGCTTCAAATGCCCGATAGACACCTTATGGATAGGATAGATTGGTGATTCGATGTGCTTTAGTATTGATGATTAAGATGCGGGACAGACACCTAATGAATAGGATAGCTTGGTGCTGGGATGTGTTGTCATATTCATTATTCAGATGCCGGACAGACACCTAATGGCTAGGATAGTTTGGTGCTTGGATGTGCTGTAATATTTATGATTCAAATGCCAGCCAGACACCTATGTTCCCAGGTTGATGATGTGCTTCTACCGGATGTGATTGTATCGTCTTTTATTGTTTTATCATTACTTGCATTTAATTGTTTAAATGGTGGGGCGCGCATCGCGCCGAATGTTCTAGTACATTGAATATGTGATCGATCAGACGAGAGAGAGATAGACAGCGTGCTGTGCTGCCTTTGCCGATCGGCAGCTGAACCGGGCGGGATGACTAGGCGCGAGCGCAGCGCGACACCCGCCTCCGCAGGCCGCCGTCCGCGCGAGGAACGAATCGGCCGATGGCAGGCACTCTGGTCGCTCGGCCGCGCGCTGTGCCTGTGCGCTCATGCGCAACACATTCGACTTGATCCAATTAATCTCAAGCACCAGCGTCGACCGTCGAGCGCATCATCAAGCAGCAGGTAGCAACTAGCAAATAGGAGTGTTGACATTTTGCCTGCTCTACGGATTAGATGAATTGATTTTTTATGTTTGTTTTATTATGAAAGATAGTTACTCGATCCGTTTCGTTGCAGGAGCCCACCACAAATCGATTGTTAGGAGATCAGTGAGGGATATTATTATGAATAAATGATATTAGGATTTCCGACATGCTAATATTTTAGATCGATCCAGTATATTTTGTTGCTTTTTTCCCGAGCTTTCAATCACTAATTGGTTTTTAATTGTTCAACATATATTTTGTAAAGAAGTATAACATAAAGCCTTGCACTAATTTCATTTTTATTTATCCAAAAGTGATCAAGTGGTGTCTCAACCTAATTCTATAAGAGATTGTGGCCATGTTGTGTAAATTTGATTTTAATAATCTTATTCATCTTATTTAATGCATATGTTTATTTTAGCACTGCTTATTATTGTTGAGACTAGGCTATACTTAATAAGTTTATTTTTTGACTTCAGTCTACTTCTGTTTTCATTTTTCGTATTCCATAGAAACAAAAATGCCCACCGAATTTTGAATATGTAGGAAATCATTAGAGGAAATCATCGTTAGAATTTATTCATGTAATAGACAAACTAATTTTAATTTCTTTTTCTAGCAGGAATTTGATAATTTGATGTACTAATGGAGTCTAAGACTGGCAAAAAATCTAGCAGTAGTCGTTCCATGATGTATGAATCTTCCCTTGGCTACAACATTGAGGACGTTCAACCTACCGGGGGCGTAAAGAAGTTCCAATCCGTCTTTTTAGTTTCTAAAAGTTTTCAGATGAAAACATTGCTAGCCCATCGGATCACCTGACCAACCACCACCACCAAACATCTTGCTATTTGGGTTGAGATAAGTGAGTTGTGTCATTTGCTTTCCTAATGTCCAACTTATAGCAAATATATTATTTTTTCTTTTTTATTTACCTATGTACCGAGCTATCCTGATCTGTGGCCTATATTTTTTGTATTGGATCTATAAATTACAAGTTTATTTTGTTTCATATTATTCATCCATTAAATTACTATCATCTTTCGTTATAATTTTAAAAAACTATGAAATATGTAAAATTTAACTCATTTCAAATACTTATGATACTCTATTTTGAAATATTTCTAACGTAAGAATATAAAATTTAATATAATTTAAAAATATAAATTTTTTATTTAGTATGTTTTTCTAATACACGTGTGTGCCGCGCGTGCACTCTACTAGTATAATCTAACAAGAGGAAGAAATCTTCCATAAGCCCAAGCTGTATAGAAAACACTGCACAATTCGATCTAGTATGTTGCATGACTTGCATCTGTATCAGCATAAGCTTGTTTATGCTTGGCACTGATCAAAAGATGACAGGCCGGGCAGCTGAAACTGAAAATGACGCCTCAATTTTGAACCATGCTTAAAATTACTACCAAATGCACAAACAGGAGAAGCTGTATATAAATATTGCAAGCAATGAAATTTATACTGCACGTGGCATGTCTTGTGTTCAGCATATATTGTGTCCAGCATACAGTTAATAAAGTTTTCAGAATAATATATTAATATACTTAAATATGATAGAAATATTTAGCTTAAGATGATGTGAAAATTCATTAGACAGAAAAACTACAAAAGATGGAGGTAAAGTTCTCATCGATCTGATGGGTGGAGGTTACCATACCGAAGTCATTCTTCCAACCAAACACGATCTTGTATCGTCCAGCACCATTTCATACAAGTAACCAAATAAAATCATGTATCATACTATACAGGCAACCAAACATCACAAAGTTGTACCATCTCATTTAGGATCATCCTGTACAGCGAACCATTTCATGCATGTTCAGCCAACGGGTACCTGCTAGCTATTTGTTCTTCGATCCATATCCAACTTGATGTGATTTTATGGTTCTTGAGGTCTCGATGAGATTTACTAATTTATACATCTGTGAGTTACAAATGAAAACACTTCATGCTCTTTGAATTTATTTTAGAAACTCTATGTAGTGGTATAATTGGGTTGTTGTAGGGGGAAGGGGGACTCAAGCCCCCTTAATATCCTTCCGCCCATAGAGGCCTCCCTTACCCCACTGCGATGGAAGAAGGATGAAAGACACAATGTGTTTCTGTCTTGTTGGAGCTGAAAATTAAATGACTTTGCCTTTAATTTTTGTATCTCTTACACTGACTCCAAGTTTCCATCTTTATCGGGGCATGTGTCAAGGCAACACACCCTGTGCCATGGTTTCATTTACATGTGTCATCTAGCATCGTCAATCTCATAGTATACCACGTAGGTGTTGTTGTAGCCGATGGATAGAACATACTGGTCTATTTGGCAGAGCTTCATCAAATTTTGATTCTTTATAAAAGAGTGATTCTACGGCTAAAAGTGATTCTCTAGCATAAACTTTCAAAATCCGCTCCTAACATCTTAGTTTATTTTAGAGAATCACTCTGTGAAATCATCAATGAAAAACTGTTTGGCGGACCTCCTAAATTCACCAGAGAATCAACTCTAGGAACTTAAAAATCTATTCTAGAACCATGATTATTTCATATTATATTTATAAATCGCATAGTGGTTCTTTTGTCATACTACTTTTCGCTCATAATCTAGATTAATAATCTACAAAGCAAATAGAAGTGGCCTAAATCATGCAAGCTAGTGAAATTACCTGTGTGATCATAACTAAAACGACAAACCACCACTTTGGTGGGACGGACGCAACCCAAACTCGTTGGTGGGTCCCACCTCTCCACCCTTGTTCACTGACATCACGGGCCCCACCTGCCATACTCACACCCCCACTCCCCGCCCGTTAATAACGGCATCCTCCCCGTCGCGCTCCCTCCCTTATCCGCCCACGCTGCTCTGCCCACCGCCGCCGCGCCATGGCCGCCATGGCGCCCTCCTCCACCTCGCTCCCCGCTCGCCTCCCCTCCTCCAACACCCTGCCCCGCATGCTCCGCCACAGGGCCCCTCCCGCCGCCGCGGCCTCCGCCCCGCGCCCGCTCCTCCTCTCGTTCCCCACGCCCGCCGCGCCCGCGCGCCGCCGCGGCGCCGGAATCCGCGCTCCTGCCGCGCAGCAGCAACGCTCTGCCGAGTACCAGCTCGAGGATGATGATGATGACGAGGAGGAGGACCAGTACGACGGCGAAGAGGAGGAGTGGGAGGATGATGAAGACGATGAGGATGAGGAGGAGGAGATGGACGTGGAGGCGATGGAGGAGGAGGCCCGCGGCGCCGCGGCCGACCTTTCCAAGCGCCTCGCCAAGGAGCTCCACATCGGTGAGTGTCACCATCTCCGTGCCGCCTTTGCGTTCCATCCTTCCCGCTGCCTCGCGGAAGTACTTTGAATTGCTGAAGCTGGGCTCCGAGTTGTTCAGAGTTTCAGACTGAGAAATTACTGAAGATGGGCTCGCGCTTTGTCCAGTATCAGAATAACAGCTTTCGTTTGATAGTATCTGCAGAGATAGATTGCTGCGACCAAACATTAGATGGTAGTGTGTTTCACTTTCACCTGTTGTTAGTATCTGCCATTCTGGAGCACATAATGGTGGGAGCTCTAGTTCAGAGTTCAGATTCGATGCTGTGGAAGAACCCCATGATTAGCTTAGCAGGCAACTGTATGGGCATGTTTTTAGCGGTAGAAGGATCAGCTCATGCCTTAGCAGTTAGCAAAAATTCAGGTGTTTCAACTGAATCCTGCAATCTATCTCTGCATTTTGGTCTGCTGCATGTTCATGCTTTGGGTACAGCAGACACCGCTGTTTTGCTATTTGAAGGCATGTAAGAACTAATCACTAGCCTTGCCTTGCAACCGCATTGCCTTTTTTGGTCTTATTATTTGTCCATTATTCATTATGGTAGCTGTAGGGTGGAATGGTGTTCCTGCTTTTTAGCTTAAAAAGCCACTGTATTGTCCACAACTTCATTCTTCGGTTATTTATAGACTAATTGCATTTCAGATGATGATGTGCGGGAGAAACGAAGAAACATCAGGGATAAGGCATCTGTGTCTAAACATGTCAGTATGAATATCTTCATGTTCTACTGAATCAAAATGCCTAAATGCTGAAAAAAGTTGTTTCTTGATGTACTGCCCTATACATGATTCAGATCCCAGATAATCTTCTTCCAAAGGTGGCGATTATTGGGAGGCCAAATGTTGGTAAATCTGCTCTGTTCAACCGTCTTGTTGGGGTATGCCAATCATCATGACTTCAGTGTAGTGTCTGCAATTTTGATCACCATATAATTTTGAGACCACAATGCAGAAGTAATTTGAATTATGGTTTCTTGCAGGGCAACAGGGCTATAGTTGTTGATGAACCTGGTGTGACCAGAGATCGCTTGTATGGGCGATCTTATTGGGGTGATCAGGAGTTTATGGTTATTGATACTGGTGGTGTAATTACTTTATCAAAGTCTCAAGCAGGTGTCATGGAAGAACTTGCTGTCACCACCACTGTTGGTATGGATGGGATTCCTCTCGCCACAAGAGAAGCTGCTATTGCAAGGATGCCATCAATGATTGAAAAACAAGCAGTTGCAGCTGTTGATGAAGCAGCCGTCATACTGTTCGTCGTGGATGGTCAGGCAGGTTTAGTCAATTCCTTTTTTTTTGTTCTACGAAGTGTTTGTTTAATATTTAAATTCATATTAACTGTAAAACACAAATTCTTCATCATTGCATTTTTGTAGGCTCATTTGTGAAATGGAATGCACATGTAGCTGTAATTCTAATACTTGCCTTAAACTTGTTTTTTACCAAAATTGTTATGTAATTTCTTTTTTTAAGCTTTGTTCTTACTAACATGATGGTGCCAAAAATATTTCAGGCTGGTCTTGTGGCAGCTGATATAGAGATTTCTGATTGGTTACGACGCAACTACTCTGACAAGTGTATTATACTTGCTGTCAATAAGTGTGAATCTCCACGGAAAGGGCAAATGCAAGCATTAGATTTTTGGTCACTAGGGTGAGCATACAACTCCCTGTCTTTTCAAATTGCACATCATTGTGTTCTTTGTGATGCGATTTATGTACATTACTGTATTGGTTCATTTATGTTATATTTTGGACAACATTCTTAGTTAAAACATGGCACATAATACAACACACTTGGATAAGGTAAAAATACAAATTAACACGAGACTTTTGTTTGCTGTAAATTATGTATAAGAAACAAACTGCTGTCAGAACTCAACATTACCACTAACTCTAATGTCAAAGTTTCTAGAATCTCTTGTCTGAAATTCTCCACTTCTGTGCTTTGGCTCTAATGCTATAAAATATCTTAACAAGCACATCTGCTTTGTTGATGGGGTGCCTTTTCTTTACTGCCCAACAGTAAGCCAAGTTGCTCTGCTCATCCTTCTGTTACTTCCTGCTAGGTTTTCTCCTCTGCCAATTTCTGCTATTACTGGCACAGGAAGTGGAGATCTCCTCGATCTGGTGTGTTCAGAGCTGAAAAAATTTGAGGTATTGAAATTGCTATCTTTACCCAAACACTTGTAGGTTCATGTTTTTTCATGTTAATGAAGTTTTTTTTACATAATGATTCGACGATGTGACTGTAACTTCATGGCACTTGACCACGGAGGCAAAACAAGTACCGTTACTTACAAAAAGGCTATGCTAATCAACATAGAAGATTTTACAATAAGTGAAGGGCTAGTACTGCTCAGTGTGCTGATTACCTTTATCCCACAATAAGAAAAATAAAGAATCTGGAAAGTAGAAAATGTGCTGGAGTCGTGGCCCCTCATGGTTTTATTGGGTATTTGACTATGGAGGCTGTAACCTTACCTCAGAAATTTATATCATTAAAATATTTTGGATAGCTGACATTTTTCTTTCCTTTTTTGTTTGCTATGTGGATATACTGTCAATTGCATTGCATAAAGCAACTTTGTGCCTTACAGGGATTGGATGGAGTTGAAGAAGACAAAAATAAGGTTCCTGCTATTGCCATTGTGGGAAGACCAAATGTGGGGAAAAGTAGCATTCTAAATGCATTGGTTGGAGAAGATAGAACTATTGTGAGCCCAGTTAGCGGAACAACGCGTGATGCCATTGATACTGAGTTTACTACAGCAGATGGGGAGGTCTGTTCCCAACACTTTTGCCAATGTGTAATTAAATCTAGTGCTGCTACATTGTTCCACTGAATGGACTAATTATATCCACTTTCATTTACTTCCTTCTTCCTAATGAAATAAAAAATTGACTTTAAAAAGACTGATTGCTTTCATAGCAATACAACTAATTTGCTCAAATATTCTGCAGAAGTACAAACTCATTGATACTGCTGGGATCCGACGCAGGGCAGCGGTTATTTCTGCTGGCAGCACAACAGAATCGCTGTCGGTGAAACGTGCATTTCGAGCAATTCGCCGCTCTGATGTGGTTGCCCTTGTTATTGAAGCAATGTCCTGTGTTACCGAGCAGGTATGTTAACTACAGACACATTGTTGTTTTACTATTACTTTTTCTTGTATGATTGTCTTGTATATTCATTTTAACACAATAAACTCCTGTGGCATCAAGGACTATAAAATTGCAGAGAGGATTGAGAAAGAAGGAAAGGCTTGTGTCATTGTTGTGAATAAATGGGATACAATCCCAAAGAAGAACCATGAGAGTACGACACATTATGAGCAAGATGTAAGAGAAAAGCTTCGCATACTTGATTGGGCACCTATTGTCTACTGTTCTGCGACAAATGGAACTAGTGTTGAAAAGTAAATCCCTCATCTTTGCATACCCAAATCTTCTTGCAGCTTATAATTGATATTGTATACCTCTTTCTTTCTTAGCAGACTTGTGAATCTTTCATTTCCCCTCAAAATTTTGATTGCTTTCACCTGTGATCCAAACACCTGCTTTGTATAACCCTTATATAAGAGGGTTAGCTTCCCAAATTATATATCCAAATGTCGATAGTCTATAATATGTTGTATCAAATTGTCTTCAGGATAATTTCTGCTGCTGCTTTGGTTGAGAAGGAAAGGTCTAGAAGACTTGGTACCTCTATTCTTAATCAAGTAGTTAGAGAAGCTATAGCATTCAAACCACCACCACGAACAAGAGGTGGCAAAAGGGGTCGTGTCTATTACACAACACAGGTATCTTCCTAACTCCTCAGGCCCCAACATACTTATTTTTGTAAGCAAACAGATATATGATATCATCTTCACAGTACAAGCTGAAAATTCCACTTCAATTTTTTTTCTGCAATCAAGTTTTTATTTCCCATCTTGCAGACAAAAGAATCAGCAACAATCCTAAAATCATGTTTGAGTATTTGAAGATTTAGGAACAATCTTTATTTGCCACCCAAAAATGATTAGATCGTGAAAGGAATAAACTGTAAGCAAGATAGGATGCGTATGACCATGGTCGATTGGTTGTATTGCAATGAGCCCCTAGGGCGGTATATATGAGAGTACAAGGAACCTCCCGTGAGTGCATAAGCAGTACGGGATTATCCTAACCATCTATACTCTAACATCCCCCCGCAGTCGTAGCGGTAGCAGACTTATCCCCCCGCAGTCGGAACGTCGGTGCGAATGCTTTGACTGGAGACTCATGCAGATGATAGCCCCTTAGTGCCGAGGTAGCCGAAGTCGAGGTGGTCGTGGTCGAAGCCTGAAGTGGAGGGCGCAGCTTCTTGCCAGGCAGGTTCAGCACGACGGTGCGGCAGGATGGTGGTGACGATGGCGTAGCTTAAGCGCGGCTTAGTGTCTTCGGTCAGCACATCGGGGGCGGTGTCTGCGAGTTTGCGGCGTGAAGCGTGTGGCCCTAGGATGGTCGACTGAAGACGTGGGGTTGAGGCGCTGAGTCGCCGACGGGCGGCGCCGGGGGGCGCCGAGTGGCCGGTTGGAGGCGTCGAGTGGCGCTGAGTCGCCGACGGGCGGCGCCGGGGGGGGGGGGGCGCTGAGTGGCCGGTCGGAGGTGCCGCGTCCGCCGGTGGCGCTGAGTCGCTGACGGGCGGCGCCGAAGAGGCGCCGAGTGGCCGGTCGGAGGTGCCGGTGCGGTCAACCGGGGCGTCGAGTGGTCTTCCGGGTGATGCGGGCACCGCCACCGCGAAGGCGACGGCACCGGCGTTAGAGGCTCGATCACGAGCGTCATCGCTGCAGCCTGAGATGAACGGCGACGAACGGCAGGGCGACGCAAACCCGATAGCATATCGGGAAAAACCTAAGAAAAACACAGCAGCAGATGGGGAGACCTCCGGGTACAAGCTTGGGTGCGCGTAGCGGACTCCGACGGTGGCGGCAAATCCTTGGCGAAGGAGAGCCGACGAGGGAGGGCGACGGGGGCCGGAGCCCATGACGCGGCGGCCCGGCGGCGACGACGACCGGTGGTGTTCAGCCCGTCCGCCCGACGGCGAGTCCGACGCTTCCCCTCCAACCGCGTATGCTAGATGCGGCGGCTGTGGGAGGGGCTCCTCCCCCCGCGGTGGCGGCGTGGATGGGCGGAGGCTGGCCGGAGGCGCAGGAGGGGCGGGGAAGTCGAGCGGTGCCGGGGACGACGGCAGCGCGGGGGCGGCGGCGGCCCAAGGCGGGGCCATGGCGACGCTAACGAACGACGCAGCCATGGCGGCGAGAGGAGGTGCGCCCTTCTACTCCTGGTTGACGGCGACGGCAGCGCGAATCAGAGGGATCCGCAACGCATCCTACGAGGGCGCTGCCCCCGGCGGAGATCGATCTCCCCGGGGGCGGCGCGGCGGCGGCGGAAGCCTTGAGCCTAGGTCGAAACCCTAACTCGTGATACTATGTAAGCAAGATAGGATGCGTATGACCGTGGTCGATTGGTTGTATTGCAATGAGCCCCTAGGGCGGTATATATGAGAGTACAAGGAACCTCCCGTGAGTGCATAAGCAGTACGGGATTATCCTAACCATCTATACTCTAACATCCCCCCGCAGTCGTAGCGGTAGCAGACTTATCCCCCCGCAGTCGGAACGTCGGTGCGAATGCTTTGACTGGAGACTCATGCAGATGATAGCCCCTTAGTGCCGAGGTAGCCGAAGTCGAGGTGGTCGTGGTCGAAGCCTGAAGTGGAGGGCGCAGCTTCTTGCCAGGCAGGTTCAGCACGACGGTGCGGCAGGATGGTGGTGACGATGGCGTAGCTTAAGCGCGGCTTAGTGTCTTCGGTCAGCACATCGGGGGCGGTGTCTGCGAGTTTGCGGCGTGAAGCGTGTGGCCCTAGGATGGTCGACTGAAGACGCGGGGTTGAGGCGCTGAGTCGCCGACGGGCGGCGCCGGGGGGCGCCGAGTGGCCGGTTGGAGGCGTCGAGTGGCGCTGAGTCGCCGACGGGCGGCGCCGGGCGGGGGGGGGGGGGGGGGGGGGGGGGGCGCCGAGTGGCCGGTCGGAGGTGCCGCGTCCGCTGGTGGCGCTGAGTCGCTGACGGGCGGCGCCGAAGAGGTGCCGAGTGGCCGGTCGGAGGTGCCGGTGCGGTCAACCGGGGCGTCGAGTGGTCTTCCGGTTGATGCGGGCACCGCCACCGCGAAGGCGACGGCACCGGCGTTAGAGGCTCGATCACGAGCGTCATCGCTGCAGCCTGAGATGAACGGCGACGAACGGCAGGGCGACGCAAACCCGATAGCAAATCGGGAAAAACCTAAGAAAAACACAGCGGCAGATGGGGAGACCTCCGGGTACAAGCTTGGGTGCGCGTAGCGGACTCCGACGGTGGCGGCAAATCCTTGGCGAAGGAGAGCCGACGAGGGAGGGCGACGGGGGCCGGAGCCCATGACGCGGCGGCCCGGCGGCGACGACGACCGGTGGTGTTCAGCCCGTCCGCCCGACGGCGAGTCCGACGCTTCCCCTCCAACCGCGTATGCTAGATGCGGCGGCTGTGGGAGGGGCTCCTCCCCCCGCGGTGGCGGCGTGGATGGGGGGAGGCTGGCCGGAGGCGCAGGAGGGGCGGGGAAGTCGAGCGGTGCCGGGGACGACGGCGGCGCGGGGGCGGCGGCGGCCCAAGGCGGGGCCATGGCGACGCTAACGAACGACGCAGCCATGGCGGCGAGAGGAGGTGCGCCCTTCTACTCCTGGTTGACGGCGACGGCAGCGCGAATCAGAGGGATCCGCAACGCATCCTACGAGGGCGCTGCCCCCGGCGGAGATCGATCTCCCCGGGGGCGGCGCGGCGGCGGCGGAAGCCTTGAGCCTAGGTCGAAACCCTAACTCGTGATACTATGTAAGCAAGATAGGATGCATATGACCGTGGTCAATTGGTTGTATTGCAATGAGCCCCTAGGGCGGTATATATGAGAGTACAAGGCACCTCCGGTGAGTGCATAAGCAGTACGGGATTATCCTAACCATCTATACTCTAACATAAACATCTAAAGATAATGTAGAAAACTAGTAGAGAAGCATTTTACTACTTTGAGATTTGTTTCAAAACTAATATTTGATATTTGGTCATTTGCAGGCTGCAATCGGTCCACCAACATTTGTTTTATTTGTAAATGACGCAAAGCTCTTTTCCGATACATACCGCCGTTACATGGAAAAGAAACTCCGGTCAGATGCTGGATTTCCAGGCACCCCTATTCGGTTATTGTGGCGTAGCAGAAGGCGTCCGGATAAACGAGGTGGGAAAAATGCTTATGCACAACTTTAGTCGAATATATATTTGAATAGTTAGACATGCCAATAAGTTCTGGGGTCAGTGAGAAAAATAGGGGGGAAATAATTAATATATCGCTAGCTTTGGTCAAGTCAGATATTGGTATAGCTATAACTAGTAGGGCATACAAAGTCGTTGTAGCATGAACTTGTGGGATTCCTATATTGCTTTAAAGTCACAAAGTGGTTTCTTCAGTTCACGTGTCCATCTTTAGCACCTGCTACAAATTTGTGGTTTCCTTTTGCGTTAGCCATTGCAAAACTACTAAAACTCTCTTTTTTTTGCCATTTCTTCTTGGTAGGTAAATCTGCAGATAGTAAATCGCAGAGCCAAGGAACCCCTAGCAGAATGGTTCTGGCTACCTAGAATTTGTTCAGATTTGAGTATAACTGTTGCTGATGTAAAACTTGTGGAGTTTGAGATTCAGAATGAACTTTTGTGCCATTGAAACATCCATGGGAGGAGATGCAGGGGCAACTTAGTGAAGTGGAAGTGAATGATGAGGATGACAGTATGATATGGACACTAGAAAGACAAGGGAAATTCTCGACCAGGTCATTATACAAATTAATTAGTTTTAGCGGAGCAGCGGATATGAGAATTTGTGGAGATATGGAACACATGGTTTACCGTTGAAGCTCCAAATTTTCCAGTGGACCATGGGTCACGCGACAGGTTACAGGCAGCTTCGCGGTTGGTTAGGAGGAACCGGGATGGATCAAGACTTTGCAAGCTTTGTGAGGAGACAGATTGGAGTACAAGGTTTTGAATCAAAACTTATATGGAAGACCAGGCGCCGTTGGAACCTGTTTCTCTTTATATGTTTTGTCAATGGTTGATCTCAGTTTATGTAGTGAGCAAGGAGCTGAGAAGCTTTGGATGTGGACAGATGTGCAAACTAAGCCGGGAACTGGTGTATATGTGTTTTTATTTGGGTATTTGTACCTGTTTTGCCGATGATCTCGTTTATGTTAATCAGCCGGGAGCTGAGAAGCTTGCAAATCTGCTGCTAAGATCAAACTAAGAGAGGTCTATTTCTAGACGGGCAAGGCGAGGGAAGCGCTTGCTTGAGAACCAAACAAATTTACCTACTAGAAATTCGCTGTTTGTTTAAGTTTCTAGTTTTTCATGTTGAGAAGCTGCACACAAGCTCAGACAAATAGTCTAGTCTGGGAGCAACCATTCTGTATAAATGTCCAACCAGCAGCAGTAGCACATTGTCGAGTGTAGTCGAAATCGAGTCATTTATAATCTATTTTATGTTAGAGCAATGCAGAACACAAGCAACAAAACAATATTGCTTCCGATGTACATCCTGAATCGATACAATATTTCTTCCAATTACAATCTTCGTATTCTTGGATTGACATAAGGAGCGGAAGAGAGCCCTCCTCTCCGCTCCCCTCCCGGTCCCTAGCCCCAGCACAGACACCCTCATATATGCCTTATTTAAAATAGCATGCTACTGAAATGTGCCACCGCGCTCATACAAACACTTAGTGCGACCTTTTCTAATAAAAATGAAAATGGAAATGTATCATCATTGACAGCATGCTGTTTTTCTTGAGCTTCGGACAGGTACTTCGCGCAATATCATGATCCATTCAAATCGAAGGTGAACTGAGAGCGATTCGGGGATCGATAAGATGGGAGCTAGCAGAGCCGAGAGTGCGGCTAACAATCACGAGGCAGGCTACACAGACACAGCTGCTTGTTCAGATTCAGATGTGTCGGTGACCAACGGTAACACCCAACGTACGGCCTCGTCCAATCCAGGTTATTCAAGTTCCTCGAGGCCGGCCAACTCATCTCGTCTAGAAAAAATAAATATCTATTATTCTAAGTCAAATTTTTTAATGTTGATGAAATTTATAGAGAAAAATATCAAGAAAACAAATAAGCATACGATGAACTTATATCTCTGCTTCGAATCATAAATATTAGTAGCATGAACTTGGATGATTTATGATAGCGGAGGAGGATGATACTAAAGCTCAAGGATGATTTTCACATTCTCGAGATAAAATGTATTTTATCAGTGGGATATTCATATAGGTGCACATGGACTCAGGCTCTTTCGCCCATGCTATTTTTTTTTTAAAAAAGGGTGGGAATCCATTCTCTTTTTTACTTCGGCCTAGTTTCTTATGTATAGTTTGTGGCATTCAATAAAATTGACCTGCACGTACAGCTAGCCAACTAACCACACTCCACACCTTCCAAAACACAGCAGATCTACGCGGCGAGCCTAAGATCTAGCGCAGCAACAATCTTAATCTAATCCTCCCATGATTAACAGCCTGCCGATCCCATTCATTTTTGGCCGGTGCAGTGCAGTACGTGCATGGTCAACCGCCGGTGATCCATCACCTCTGTCCACGCGCCCATGCCGCTCGGCGGCGGCCCGCCCCCACGTGCCTCCCTCTGCTCCGGCCATGGCGCGCCGGGCCCACGACGCCGACTCCTCCCTATATCATCACCTCCCTCCATCTCTTCTTCCTCCTCCATCCCATCTCACCGTCACACACTACATACTTCATTCTCCTTCTTAATTAATTTCTCCGGCCAATCAATCTCTGGTAGGTGATCGTCGATGGGCATCGTGGACGTGGTGTCGGAGTTCTGCTCGCTGCCCCGGTACGGGCGGCGGCGGCGGCCGCGGAAGCACTTCCAGACGGTGGAGATGAAGGTGCTGATCGACTGCGAGGGGTGCGAGCGCAAGGTGCGGCGGGCGCTGGAGGGCATGGAGGGCGTCACCGCCGTCGACGTCGCGGCGGCGCAGCACCGGGTCACCGTCACCGGCCACGTCGACGCCGCCAAGGTCATGCGCCGGGTCGCCTACCGCACGGGCAAGCGCGTCGAGCCCTGGCCGTACGTGCCCTACGCCGCCGTCGCCCACCCCTACGCGCCCGGCGCCTACGACCGGAGGGCGCCGCCCGGGTTCGTCCACAACGCCGCCGTCGCTAACCCCGCCGCCGCGCCGCTCGCCCGCGCGTCGTCGGCGGAGGTCAGGTACACCGCCGCGTTCAGCGACGAGAACCCCAACGCCTGCGCCGTCATGTAGGCTGTTGCTGTTGGGGGTACGGTGTGGCAAGGAAGAAGATGATGATATATGCTTTGAACTTTTGATCCGGCGAGCTGAGGAGGCCGGCAACGATGATGAGCGAGCGAGCGAGCGCTGACAATGACACGGCTACGTCGATGCATTATTCCATTCCGGTGGTTGCAAACTCGTAGTTGCTGGCTTGTACGTGATGTGTTTGTTGAAAATTGGAACACAAGCTATGTGTGAGAAAATAAACAAAAGATGCTGTTAATCATGCATGTCGTACGGTATCATCAATATAAACCAAGTTGCATCGGTGAATATTACGGGGACAGCGGAAGCGGACAGGCCGAGTGCCGGACGCGCGGCGGCGGCCGGAGAGACCACGGCGAGCCGCACTCGTCTCGCCACCGACAAGGAGAGCTCGAATGACTGACGAAATGCATGCCAAGTTGCAGTGCTGTGCCATTGTTGGTGACTGCAGCTAGCGATGGATTTTCTTTACTCACCGACGACCCATCTCGACCGGGACAAAGAAGCTGACAAGCAATTGGTTGCGGAGCCTGCCCTGTAAATTACGGCATGCGAGATGGCGCGCGCATACCCCGAGATTTTGATATGCCCAGGCGAAACACAATGTGGCCGTCCTACTCTATATATTTGAAAACTACAAAAAACTGAAATATATTTTGATTACATTGTTTATTTAAGTAACATCACTCATATGAGCCTATATCTTGAGGTGGGGCTCGTTGGGCCGTTCTGTGGCGGCCCGAATCGACCCTTACATGCCATGGGCCGCTTCATGCCTACACTTTTAGTCCATGGCACGGGAAGCTTTATTACAAAATATTTTGAGATTTTTCTTTTGGCATCATGATAGTTATTTAAAGGCAAACGAAACACTATATCGAGGATAGTAAATTTGTATGTGTATTGAACTATTGATAGAGCTATTTTTGTGCCCTGTGTTAGTCCAACCACGGTCCAAAATACGTTTTTGCCGTGCCATGATGGAATGACTTAAAATTTATCGTACCACACCGTGTTTTGGATAACTCATAAATATCATGATTCAAGTCTCACCTCTACCTATATCACACTGACCTGTGTGCTAGTTTGGCTGCGCCGGAGCGGCGAGCCATAGTCCTAGTTATTAGGATTGGATCGGTCTGCTTAGAAGATTGGGTAAGCAATCGGCCCGGTATAAACTGGATGAACGACTATCGGTTTTTATGTAAACCAGTACAAAAACCGGTATATAGGTGAGCCTTGTGATCTCAGGCAGCCATGCATGTATCAAGTTTGTGGCCTTCAAAAGGTTTCTAGCAGCTCCCATTTAGTACGTGTTAGACTGCATGCCTAGCGACCTAAACCTCTCATATTGCAATGAGTTTTCATGCTAACAAATGAGCAGTTTATTGATCCAGGGGAGTGTTAATTAGCAAATAGATTGGACTGGAAGTCATGCTAATAAAAGAATCAACAACAATGTGTATGCAACTAAAAACAATTCCCATAAACTTAACAATATTGAATTATATTAGCACAAATAGACTCAAACCAAAATAAAATAAAATTGCATGCTTTAATGTTTGGATCACGCCCTTGCGAGATTTGATCGATGAATTTTCAAAAGATCGAGTTACTTCAAAGACGATGCATCACATCAACGAGCAAAGACAAGCGCTATCAGTACGTACCCAACAACAAGCTGAGTAAGTATAAAAAAAAACAAGCTAATTAAGTGCAGCAAGTTCGCTTCGACACCTGCCATGGTTCTCGAGCGCTAACGGGGTTGAACGACAATTCGCCACTACCATGATATGATGAAGCTTCTCTAGAATTACATTTGACACGTAATTCCCATGCCGGCGTGGTCGTCCCAACTCCCAAAACGATGCCTAATTACCCGCCGCCGCCGCCATCGCCATCTCCTCCATGTCGCCATCGTCGTCAGAGACCACGACCTCGATCTCAGCGAAGCCACACCGGTCGTACTGCGCGAGGATGTCCAGGTCCCTGTCGCGCACCTCCCGGTGCCGGGCGGCGACGCGGGCCATGAGGTCGCGGAGGCTCTCACCGCCGTCCTCGTCGTCGTCGTCGTCCCCGTCGAGGAGGTGCTGGGGCACGCCGCGGAAGGGCTTGTACGGCGTCGCCTTCAGCCAGTCGATGTACTCCTGGCTCACCTTCACCATCCTCGTCTTCGTCCCCGTTCCAGGCGCCGGCGTCGACTCCAGCTGGCTATCGGATTTCTTTTCGGCTCCTCCTCCGACTCCCATGTATGTCTCCTCACACACGTTACGTTACGTCCCCCATCGATGTGGATGTTTGTGGCATTGGACATATGTTTGCTGTCAAATTTCAGCGCTAAAAATAAAGTTTGTGAGTTATGCAAACTGTATAAAATTGATTGAAGCTCGATCTTGCATGTTGGGCGTCATCCATCAATCATCAATAATGGGCAACTAGCTTAGCTTAGTAGTTTGAGAAAGTCTATGACAAAGTGAGATGGTTTTTTGTTCAACAAACTCTAAGGATGAAGGGTTTCTCTCTCAAAAGTGAGGGCGATGGATTGAGGCTTTCACTCGAAGGGGACATGTGGGTATTAAAATAAATAATCAGGTAGGGGAAAACTTCCAGACTTGGAAGGGCCTACGACAAGGGGATCCACTATCACCTATTCTCTTTAATATTGTTGTTGACATGTTAGCAATTTTCATCAATACAGCAAAAGAAGAAGGACAAATTTCTGGGGTTGTGCCGCATTTAGTTGATGAAGGACTCTCTATCTTACAATATGTAGATGACACAATTCTATTTATGTTTCATGATACGGCTAAAGCTACGAATTTAAAGTTATTGCTATGCGCTTTCGAGCAATTATCTGGTCTTAAGATTAACTTTCATAAGAGCGAGATATTTTGCTTTGGGCGAGCTAAAGAGTGCGAACAACAATATGCTGAGCTCTTCGGGTGTCAGTTGGGATCCTATCCTTTCCGTTATTTAGGTATTCCGATGCATTACAGAAAACTTAGTAATTCAAATTGGAAAATGATTGAGGAAAAGTTTGAGAGAAAATTGAGTAGTTGGAAAGGAAAACATATGTCATGGGCGGGAGACTTGTGTTAATAAACTCTGTCTTATCTAGCCTAGCGATGTTTATGATTTCCTTTTTTAAGTACCAAAAGGAGTCCTAGAGCGATTGGACTACTTTAGATCGAGATTCATTTGGCAATATGATGAACATAAGAGGAAATATAGATTAGCCAAATAGAATATATTATGTCAACCAAAAGAAATGGGTGGTTTAGGGATTAAGAACTTGGATGTACAAAATCTATGTCTGTTGAGTAAATGGTTGTTTAAACTTATTAATGAGGAGGGTTTATGGCAACGGTTGCTAAAGAACAAATACCTTCGGTCGAATACTATTACGTAAGTATAGAGGAAACCCGGGGATTCACACTTCTGGGCGAGACTGATGAAAGTGAAACGAATCTTTTCTAGTCTTGGTACTTTCCATTTAAATGACGGTAAACAAGTCAGGTTTTGGGAAGATAGGTGGCTAGGTAACTTTACTCTCAGTCAGCAGTATCCAGCCTTATATCACATTGCTAGGAAGAAACATGACACAGTGGCCACGGTTTTCTCGAAGATCCCCCTTAATGTGTCTTTCAGGAGATCATTAATAGGGCCTAATTTAAATTTGTGGCATAATCGGGTTAACCGTATATGCCATATTCAATTAAATGACAGTGCAGATAGCTTTAGATGGAATCTTACACCATCTGGTCTGTTTACAGTCAAGTCTATATATGTGGCTCTCATTAGCAATGGAAATGTACGTAATACTCAGATATGGAAGCTGAGAATTCCGTTAAAGATTAAAGTGTTTATTTGGTACTTAAGAAGAGGGGTGATTCTCACAAAGGACAACTTAGCTAAGAGGCATTGGAATGGGAGTAAACTATGTTCTTTCTGTTCCAACGAGGAAACGATTCAACACCTCTTTTTTGAGTATCATATGGCCCGGTTTTTATGGAGAATTGTGCGTATTTCCTTTAACTTACAAACACCCAATAGTTTTAATTATATGTTTAATAATTGGCTGGTAGGGGTGGATAGGAAGTTAAAGAATAAACTGTTGGTCGGCGCTTCAGCTTTATGCTGGGCAGTTTGGCTCAGTAGGAATGATATGGTATTTGATAAATCTCCGATGAAAACTTATTTGCAGGTACTATTCAGATGGACGTATTGGCTTCGGTTTTGGGCACAGCTACAACGGTGTGACCAAGACAGAGATAAAATAAACAATGCATGTCAAGCGATGGAGGTTTTGGCTATGCGTCTCTTCGCTCACCATGGATGGAGGTTTAGCAATATGATTGCTTTGTAAATCTCTCATCAAACTATGTGGTGTGGTTATTTTGGTTTCCTGAGTGTGCAGTGGTTGGGCTGCTGGTTTGTAACTGAGGCTATAGCCAAACTTGGTCAAGGCCGGGTTTATTTAAATCCATTATCTAAAAAAAAGCTTAGCTTAGTAGTAGTCGTACCAGCCACGAGACGTACGTTGTACACACGGCCTCCACGCAACAGCAATCAAACGTTTGAAAACACGATGCAATTAACTTGGTGTTCCCAGCTCGATCTTGTATATATGGAAGAAATCATTATAATCTTTTTTTTAAGTAAAACAGGAGGGTTGCCCCCCTACTGGTTATATTAATAACTAAGGATAGTTATGTTACAACCCAAGCTCAAGAAACAAAAAAAACTAACAAAGAAAATCAAAAGAATCACTGCAAGGCTTGCACCCATTGTTCAAGCAAGGTGGAAAGGCTTGGCTTTGCACGTAGGACAACCCAGGCAAGCTCCACTTTGAGGAAATTTCGACTTGCTTGAATAGTTGGAATCAAATTTCTGAAAATTAAATCATTCCGCGCCATCCAAATGACCCAACAAACCAAGATAACAAGGTCCATGGCAATAGGCACTGAGAACTGCCTTGCAATCACGTCCAAGGATTCTGCAATGTGCGTGTGCTGCTGTAACTGAATTCCAAAGGAAGACCAAAGCTGTTGAGCAAATGTACAGTCCAGAAACAGGTGCTCAACCGATTTCTCAACTGACAAAGAGCAGAGCACACAATTAATCATATATTCTCAAACATATAATCATTATAATCTTCTTGTTTTATTTCTCAAACATATATTTGTTATTTTAGGCACACGTACAATAACACCAATACACGCCGCGGCGGGTGGTACCGGCGGTGACGGACTGAGGGAGAGGGGCCATGACTAGAGAGACGCCGCGAAGGAGATGGCCTGGAACGGCTCCTGCAAGCTCGGTGGAATTAGCAAAGCCTGAAGGACAGTCATCTTCGGATGATGGCGATTGCCTCTGGGCCTTCGCACAAGGCACAATAAGCACGAGTGCCATGGCGAGGAACATCACGAGCACAGACGACGAAGCCATGGAGTTGGATGATGCCATTATTGTTAGCTAACTGTGGATCGACGATGCTGTCAACTGTTGTGTGTGTGTTAGTGTATCCAACATATCACGTATTTATAGGCTAGCAGTACCTAGTGCACACGCCGCTACTACTGTAGTGATTTCGATGGGTATATAGTACACGTACTTGCTGGCCGGCATGGTTACCAAGCTCTTGAATTTCTACTCGTGGAACATGCTCTCATGGACAATCGAGGTCGCATATACTCCTATGATAAACACGTACTACCTCCGTTCCAAATTACTATTCGCTATTGACTTTTTCTCGTAACGTTTGACCATCCGTCTTATTCAAAAAAATTGCAAGTCTCATTTCTTTTATTTATGGCTTACTTTATCATCACATATACTTTAGGTATGACTTAATTTTTTACATATTTGAATAAAATTTTTGAATAGGACGAATGGTCAAACATTGCGAGGAAAAGTTAACAACGAATAGTAATTTGGAACGGAGGCGGTACATATGTAGACTTCAAAACAGATTAGCGTATGAACAGACGCATGTATACTCTCGCTCCTATATATATATGATATAGGACGGCTACAGTAGTACTGCCTTATTTATTGGACGGGCGAAGAACTTGTTCTATCATTTATGACCAAAACCAGTCGTCTTAACAACTAAATCTCCCAAATATTTGCAGGCAACATGCATGGTCAAATATTTGCAGGCAACACGGCCAAATATTACATCACAAAGTCTTCATCTTCATTTTCTATACGCCTCGCTTGACCTCACGCACCTTCATTTACCTTAACACAAGACCCGATGTTTTTTTTCTTTTGTGTTTTAACTCCGCTTCAGCACTGATGCCATTTCCTCCATTAGGCTTTGGTCTTTCTCGTATTTAGCTTTCGAATTGGTTCTGATTTCCCTGAATGATTCTTAAACAAAACGATAGTGATCAAATGGGACTTGCATATTTACAAGCAGCTCGTAGATAAGGCTAAGGTCATTCGCAGTGAGGAATTATTTGCAGTTTTCAAGAATGGCGCATCATCCAAAAATATATGAGTTGACGAATAAAACAAGCTAGGTCTCCAACATGCATAATTTTATTCCACAGTTTCATAAACTAGCTATAGCATTAATTATGAGGTATAAGATTGGACCTAGCTAGTTGGATGAAATGAAGAAAACCTCTCTCCTATTTCTTGTTTTGCTTAATTTGTATGGAGGGGGTTGGATAACAGTTTTTTAGAATAATATTGGTTTTGATAGTGGATTTTGGATTGCATCTTAGACATGGTGCCCTGATTTTGCGCGTACCTGTCGTGATTTTGTAACACTATTTTCAATTTGGCCATTTATAGTACACTAGCAAGAACGCACGTGCGGCACGCACGTTTATTAATGACATGTAGGTACTAAAACATATCACTTCACTTTAGTGTAAAGCGCTTTTAAAAATACTTTTTATTCGCTCTATCACGTATTGAGAGTTTTAGGTATTCTCAAAACTCATGATAGTTAGCATTTATTTACATGGAGAAAACTCTCTAATTTATTATCTTTTAGCAATACGGGATAATTGTGTATAGACGTGGGTACAAATGTGAGTATATTTAGGTGGGCCCTTTTTTGGGTGAAAAAAGTTTTGGATTTAGAGGGGGAAATCAACATAAGAATGTCCCTCCCCCTTCTTTTTTGACCATTCATCAACCAATTTTCCCGACAGGTGGGTCCTATGTGAGGTGGGTGTGGGTTTTTTGTTGGTGAGAGGTGTTTTCAAATCTAATTCTCTTTATAGTATAGACTAGTCCATCAACCCGTGCTCCATCACGGGCTAGTAATCCTAGGATGTGAGTATCAAAATAAAATGAACTAAGGGTACATAGAAAGCTATTACTATTTGTCATTGATTAGTAATAGCACAATACTGATATATAAATTTATTGGTTAACATTATAACATAACACGAATATATACATTTTATTATCTTTATTATTCACTTGTGACAGAGTTTAGTTTTTTCTTTGCCTCGCCCCTCCATGTGCGTTTAACACGTGTTTGGTTTCCACCAAAGCTTGAGCTATGTTTGACATGTAAATTGGTATGTTTATTGCTTATTGCATACACGTATGCATGATTTACATGGTAACACATACCATTCATGTATAGCTTCAGTATGTTTTTCTATATTAAAATAATAGATGTGGATAATTTAAAATCATATATAGGAGGACTTTGGGATATTTTGTTATATTAATAGAGGTAAGTTATATGTACATTATTACTATTTAGAGATTAGATTATTTTACTTCTAATTAATGAATGCAGGGGTGGATGATTTCTTTTGAAATTTAGAGGGTTGCTTTCGATTATTTTTTATAGTGACATAGGTGGGTTATTTAGATAAAGATGGTGGGTAATAATAAACTATTTTCTATATTAAGAGATGTGGGTAATTCAAATATACACTTAGGGGTTACTTATTAATATGGAATTGCTTTATTCACTCATATATTTTGTCATGTTTTCTCATTCTATTTCACTTTATCCTATTGGCATATTTCACCTATGGTTTGCATCTCACTCGCTCGTTGTTCCTCATGCTTTTCATTCTCTTGATAAATTTTCCTCCTTTTGGTTTTGGTGTGCTTAGTTGAAAGCTTTTCTAGGACCACACAAAGATGTAATCCCATAATTTTGTTTTGGACATAGTTCAACTATCTAGGTTTTATATGAGTCTAGTCAAGATGAGGCCAGTCTCAATGCGGGCTTCATGACATTAAATTTATTGATGTAGCAGAAGAGAGAAGAAAATATTTATGTCATGTAAGGGGAGTTTCACCCCTATGAAACTCATTTGACTCAGTGACTTAGTTTCTAGTCTTGTGTCACACCCCAAAATTTTCGAATTTTGGGATGTGAATTTTCAACGTAATTAATACAATATTTTCTCAATTTTCTAAAATTTTCCAAGCTTTGTTTGATTTACAGGAAATTTATGATAAAAACAAAATATTTGAAATAGAAATAAATTTTCTTTGAATGTTGCATTCATGCTGGCTGCATTAAATTTTGTTTGTGCGTAGTTCGAATTGGAATTTAAATCTAATTTAAATTCGAGATTGAATCGCTTTGTTCTTAGCTCTAGAAAAGTTGTTCGGCCCATAGTTCGTTTTCGCCCCTCGAACTCTTTACCCGGCTCGTTTCCGCTCCCTTCACTCTTCTCCAGCGTCCGGCCCAGCCCCCGGCCCACTGCCTCCCCCGCGCGCGCAGCCCGCCTCCCCCACAGCCAGCGCGGCCCAGCTAGCCCAGCTGCCAGCGCCTGCCAGCCCAGCTCGCGGCCCAACTCGCCCCCACGCGCGGCCTGCCTCTCGCTCGGCCCAGCTCGCGCGCGGCCCACGCCGCCGAGCCGGCTCCCGCCCGCCCCCGCGGCAAGCAGCGCCGCCGCCGCCGAGATTTCCGCCGCCGCGCCGCTGCCTTTCCTTTCACCTCGGCGCCCGAGCTTTCCTTCCCCGAGCTTACTTATGGCCACCGCCCCCGCCGTCTCCCATCATCGCCTCAGCTCACACAGCCTCCACAGCCGCCAGCTCAGCGCCCCGCCGCCCGCAGCTCGCCGAGCTCCGCCGTCGGCCATTGGCGCCGATTCACCACACCCCGGCGCCATTGGAGCAAGGCGCCGCCGCCTTGAGCTTCTCCAGCCCAGCACGCATCTTCTCCACCTCGTGCCTCTGCGAATCGCCGCCGGGGAGCTCCTCTCCGCGCAGCGCTGCCGCGGCCAGGGCGCCTCGGAGCAGAACGTCGCCGCCGGCCTCCTCGCCCCGATTCCGCCGCCTCCGACGCTCGACGGGTGAAGTCGACGCCGCCACGACATAACCCAGGCCGAGACGGTTCTACCCCACCGGTCATCGTCGCCGCTTCGCCGTCGGAGGTACTCCTCCACGTGAGCCGCTCGCCGCCGGCCCCTGCCTCCTCCGCGGGCGAGAATCCGGTTGCATCCGCGTGTCCCCCGCCGTCGGTGAGTCCTCCAACGAGTTTCCCTCTGCCTCCTCTCTCCTATTCGCTACCTCACCGCCGCCCTAACCACCCCAACCGCCGGCGAGCTTGAGCGCCCAGAGGCATCGGCTGCCATGGCCGAGAGCTCCCCTTCCTGTTCAGACAAAGGAGATGAAGATTTTATGGAAAACCCCCTGCAGAAATTCCCTTCCTACACTTCAACCCAAGCCGAAGCAATTTAATAGGTCTAACCCCAGCCTCTGCCGATTTTGCGAGCGTTGTTCTATGTGTCTCGTGGATCTTACCAGCTGGCCCCTGAGATTTAGGTTTAATTACAAATAGGTCCCCCCCAACCTTGTTTATCCCATAAAATCCGCATTTTAGCTCCGTTTTAATCCGTTTTCGTTGCGTTAGGTTCATACCAACTTAAACTACTCGTTAGCACTGTTAATTGACATCTAATTTGTTTCTGAATTTTATTCAATATTAATTTGACTAAAGATTATTTAAATGTGGTTTCTAATTAAAATTCAAGTAAGGTTTATACTCGGCTTTTTATTAAATGTTAAAATTAATTAATAAATTATTCAATTTATTTCTGAATAAAATATAATTAAGTTTCATCTCGGTTCTTGTGATGTTAATTTGATTAATGTTTACTTAACTAGCTCTTTCTAATTAAAAGCAATTTAGAGTCAACCTCCGGTTTTTCATAAATAAATGTTACATTGATTAATATTAACATAAATATGTTTCTGAATAATAATATTGATTTAAGCAACCCGGTTCATAAAGATATTCGATTAGATGCTCTCAGATGCTTCTTTTCAAGTTAATGTTTTAATTTGAATAAGTTATACTTGAATATTTATAATTAAAATATGACTAAGTTTACTTCGTCTTTTCTAAGGGTCAAAATATAATTTGTATTCATTATTTATACATGGTTTTATTTAATTAAAATAAATGAAGCACATAGTCTTCCATTAAATGCAAATCTTCCGACAGTCGTATCTTTTCAACCGTTGCTCCGTTTTCAGCGATCCTTACGTTCACGTGACCATAAAACCAAGCCCTATCCTTTAACGCGCTCTTTTAAAGCCTTCTCTATTGATTGGTGTATTGTTCTTAGTTGTTCTTGTTTGTTTGCTTGTCTAGCTACATGTTTGTGCTCGATGATTGTTGCGAGTAGAGGAAGGTCGTTCGAGAGATTCAAGATGAAGAACTGAAGACTTTGAGCAGCTATTAATTGGATTTAAGGCAAGTTATAGCACGGACAATCCTTGCTACCTATCTCACTTTTAATACACTGTTCATTACATACGCATGTGTCTAATATTGTTTACCATTAAGGTTGTACCTAGCATTTACTTTCCTTGTCCTTGTACTCCTATGGGTTTATGCATTTGGGTAGTATTTTTGCTAGGCGCAACTACTGTCACCTTTACTTAATTGTTAATATTGACTTAATGGTCCACTTCAACTCTAATGATTAAAACTTGCTTTTTAGTAACATGGATAAGGGGGCTAGAGCATGTGCTGTGCTTTGCTCTAGTGTCTCCCTCTAAGGACCGGTTCTTAAAGCGGCAACCCAGGAGCCTGTCGCCACCGCCGGAACTATAATGGCTCTGGTCTTGGTCAAGTAGCTTGTACGGCTCTAGCTTGATAGTGGTTACCGAGGGGCCAGCGGCGTTGTGGGAGGCAAGGCACGGGGTGTTTTCCCGATTCCACCGAGGACGGTAGCCCTGTCGGCTAGGTCTCGTTAGACCCAGTCCCGTGTTGGGAGTCTCAGCGATTGAGGACTCCGCACGTTGCGCATTGTTGGGGTGGATACCCGCGCTCTGGACGCCATCGACCCCCTCATGGTGAGACTCCGTGGGCGTACGTCGATCTCGGTGCCTAAGGACTCACCACCTTGTATTACTGCAGCGGCTACTATCTTGTTAGGGTGTCTTGTGAAAGCCTCGTAGCGTCCCTATGCAGTCACACCTCGGAAGTGTTGATGTGCGTGGTTGGGTGCAAAGTTCCTTTGAACTTTTACGCGACTGGTCGGTAAAGGGCGAAACCTCTGCAGAGTGTACGATCTATCATGATAGCCTTGCTCAGGGTCACGAGCGACCTGGATCCTTTTTGATTAGAACTTGATATTTATTACTGCTTAATGTCACTTACACTTTATTAATTGGGTTACAACCGGGTATTCATTCACTTGTAGTAACTTGGATAATGATAAAATGAACCAACTAAAAGTGCTAATGCAGTTAAGCCAGTGTCTAGCCTTTTTGAGCCTTCATAACCCGTGCTATACTTGCTAAGTAATTTTCCATTACTTACACTTGCTGTATTACTATTTTTGGGCAAAATCCCGGACGGGTAACAGATTGGAGTGAGGCTGATTACGCTGTGGAGTTTCCAGAGGACTTGCCGTACTTCTGAGTTGGCGTTCTCCCAGTCAGAGTCCCTGTGGGATTGCGGCTACGCTAGAGAGATGTATTAGTCTTCCGCTGTCAATGTTTTTATTTCTGAAGCACTCTGATGTAAACGCTACTTTATGATGAGAATAAAGCATTGTACTCTGAATCTATTACCATATTTGTTCGCTATATGTGTCTGTGGACTTCCTGGGCACACATATGGCCACATTCGGGTTTTGTGTAAATCCGGGTGTGACATCTTGGTAGCTGTGTAATAAAACTATGCACTGAGATTGGCCTGAGACCATATGAATATTATTTCCAAGAAGTAGTTTGTTATAGCACTAAAATATAGAGCATGTAAAAAATAAAACGACCTATAATAGGTTGTTTCAACGACCGATGTTATTTTTGTTGAGGTGTCACTCTTAGAACCAAAAAAATAAACTCTACATTGGGTTTTGGCCTTACCTATATCAATCATAATTGTATAAATTGCACTAGATTATTAATGATTTGATATTTCATTTTATAACTACACATTAATAAGAAACAACAAAGAAGAAGAGATATAGTGGATGCATGCATGCATGCCTCGACTTGGAATGGAACTCAACAGAGAACAGTTCAAATAAAAGAGGAACAAAAGGGACGAAGATAAACCTCCTATATATGGATCGAATGTATCTCTCACCTCAGGTGCACCGTATATATATATATATATATATATATATATATATATATATATATATATATATACACATGTTTCTGTTGATACTCTTGTCACGAGTAGACTGCGAGATGACTGTGGTGACGTCGTCAATCTCGAGATTTACCGACTCAGTCTCTCGGAGGTCCTAATAGAGATAGGTTGTGTTTGTGTTTGTGAGTGTCTACGTGTGCATTGTGTTTCTCAAAAAAAAAATCGAGTGCCCACAAACTCCCATTAGCCAAAGACCTCAGAAAGGGGGCTCCGCAGGAAGAGGATTGTACCATGAGAGAAGCACAGAGGTCAACCCGCTTCAAATATGGAACATGGATTTTGGCAATGCAACGGAGTTGGGTCCTCATATCGATCCGAATGAATCAGTCTTTCTACATAGGTCAATCTTTGCCTATTAGGCAAGAGGATAGCAAGTTCCTTTTCTCATATTTGAAAATAGCAGATCTTAAGAGGATGTTGGCAAAAAATAAGGGGGGATCCACTTTTTAACATACTTTTTCGTATTTCCGAATGGTGCTGAATAGTCATTCAACTGATGCGGAGAATCTCACTCAACCACACTTTAGTGATTGAACATGGGTCGGTCCCTATTTGACAAGGGAACTTCACCCATTTCATTGACCTTCGAACCGCTCTTGCCAAAAACAAACAAATTCTGTCTTGGGAACTCAAAAAGAATCGGAATGGGAAGTATTTAAGATATGTTTAAGACGTGGATGATTATCATAAGAAATGCCCACCATATCATAAGATTCGCGTTCTTGAAAATCAGCACTTCTCCAAACCCAGAAGACAGATGGGATTCTAGGATTATCTTTTTGGGCAAAGACTTTTATGCATACTTTTTCTGGGTTATCTATCAGATTGTGTTCTATCAGGGACATGTGTAAAATTCCGCAAACTCCTGCGTCTATACCATTCACCTGCATTATATTCATGCAATGCAAATTATGGAATGCTCCATGCACTTTGGGAAGCGGATGAAACTATACATGAGTATATTAATCATACTGTGTCAAGTAGGCTTCGAAGTATCATCCATCTCACCTCAAGCAACAACAAACTAAGCCTTAATCAACTCCCTTACCCACCGTGCCATTAGTAGATGGGTTTCTCGCCGCTAGGCCTTGCCTCCGCCCCACCATTGAAGTTCGGCGCTCACGCTCGAAAAAAGAACGGTATATATCCAAGAAATTTGGTTAGCTAATTTATTTAGATATAAAAATTGTAATTATTTTTATAATGGCATAGGTGGGTAATTTAAACATAGATTTAGGGGGTTATTTTAGACTAATTTTATAATGACATGGGTGGGTAATTTTTAGAAAACATAATATAAATCTAATGGCTATTATTATAACAATGATTAGATTCTATTAGATTGATGGCCGAATGTTTCTGATTTTTTTGTTAGAATTTCTAGGATTCATCTTTTTTTTTAGCGTGTATCGGGAGAATTAACGTCGAGCCTTCAAAAGGAGCCTCCAATTAATAATAGTAAGACATGAACCCTTTAGATTCACCCGCTAAATTTTAGTGGCTAGGATCCAAACAGGCAGCCAAAGGAGCGGTTAATTTTAGACATCGCCCGATGCCTGAGCGTCAGCAAGTCCCAAAGAGGCAAAGATATAAACCGGTTGCATCCATTTGGGCTTGGCCCACGCCATCATAGGTTCACAGGTCCATTCGCTTAACAGGCTTTCTCTCGTACTGCATGAGGAAGCCCGCTTCCCAGTCCATGCATTTTAATTTGCCTCTAGACTCTCTGTGAGGTAGAAGTTGTAATGAGGTAGCACACTCTCTAGCTAGGTCAGCTGATCAACTCTCTGAATCAGTTTGGTTTCATGAAGCTCCCGAGTTTATTCGGGCCTGTCTGTGTAACGATACGTTGATTGAATGAAAAGCTACCCGTTACCCTCAAAAAAAAAATTTGCCTCTAGACGGTGACAGCTAGCGATGTAGTGGACGAGTTTTCACTCCGCTAGATCCCGCATGTCCCCCGCATCGCCTGGTAGGTGACTCGGGCGGAACTCGCCTTCGCCCGGGCGCTCGCTGCCGCCGGCGCCGTCAGGTCTGGCCCCCCGTCTTCCCTCGTCCCCGGTCTCTTAGCCGGTGGTGAGGGGAGCGGGGTCCATCCTTTAGTAGATCTAGTCCTTTTAGTCTAGGGTTTACTCGCCGCCGATGCTCGGCGGTGGAGTTAGGTTTGCCGGAGGAGCATGGCTCATCTGCGGCTTAGTTTTCCTAGCGGCGCCGGCGATGCGGAAGCGACGACGTTGCAGAGGAATAATTTCTCCCAACTTCTTCCGTTCTCCGATGGCGATCTACTCCGACGTCAACGGAGAGGCTGGTGAGACCTGTCCATAAGTTGAGGGCTAGCGTATTGTCGTCTTCTTCAGATGATGATGGTGTTGACCCTGTTACCGGCGGTGGAATCGATGATGCGTCGTGGGTACCGGAGTTGGCCGATGCGCCTGGGAGACAGTGTACTCGGCTGATTCGCCTAGAAGTAAGCCCTCCTCTGCGGCCTCCACCTTGTGAAGATTGGCTTTGGTGCCCGGCGACGATTGGGAAGCGGCTTCAGCGGTGGTGATGAACAGATCTCTGAAGCCTTCGAGAAAGATAAACAAGAGTTTGAGACTTTTTTATATTTTTTCTTTTCTTTGAGGTCTTTTTTGTAAAAAGACCGGTGTAATGGGCTAAGATCAATGCATCTTTCTTCTAAAAAAACTAGCGATGCAGTGGAGTCTAGCTTCTTCGTTCGGGAGCTTGATGGTGGTTGCACACGTCCACGAGCAAGCATGACGACGATCGACATGGAGAAGAGAGGATCGATCGTGTATCTCGTCTTGGGTCGTGTGCAAACAAAGAGTGTTGTTAGAGATCAGAGACGCGGCTGTCAGCTTTGTGCTATCTTTTCTTTTCCTGTTTTCTTCTTTTTTCCTTAAATTTCTTCGCTTTTGTACTGATGATTCCTTTTTATTATTATTTAATATTGTATACATATATGATTAGTAGGATGCACACCTTCTGTTTTTGAAACATATATATTTGGCATTTTAAGGACACGTACAATATAACAGCACCAACAATACATGTTACACAGAAATGCATTACATGATCGAGCAGGGCCAAGATCTTTGGGACAATAGTAGTGATCAATCAGTCTCCACAGTCCACACGCAGGCGCAGATGCATGATCATCAGTAGACGACACATCACACACATGTACGTACGTGTAAGCATACAGACGACCACTTACTTATTTATATATGTATCTATATAGTATATGTATACTAGTATGTGTGTGTGTGTGTATATATATATATATATATATATATATATATATATATATATATATATATATATATATATATATATATATATATATATATATATGTCGTCTATGCACGCATGTACGTATCACGTTGAGGCACCACGCACGCAGGTGATGGGGGCTGTGACGTCGGGGAAGAAACCACCAGCAATGTTTCTGGAGTAATAGCACGAGCATGTCGTCACGCTGCTGCTGCTGCTGCCTGGGGTGCTACCGATGGCAGACCGAAGGACTAAGAGTAGAACGACGCGGCGCTGGAGATAATACACCGGAACAGCTGCTATGAACGCGGCGGTATTAGCAAAGCCTGGAGGACACGTCGAGTCCTGTGATGGCGGCGGCGGAGGTGAGGGCGTCGGCGGCGGCGGAGGTGAGGGTGTAGGTGGTGGAGGAGGAGATGTGGGTGGCGCAGGCGTCGTCGGTGCCGGTGTCGGAGCAGGTGTTGGTGCGGGCGGCGCCGGAGAAGGTGAGGGAGCAGGCGGCGGTAGTGGAGCCGGCGTAGGCACAGGCGCCATGGGAGCCGGCGTCGGAGAAGGTGTTGGTGCAGGCGTTGGAGCCGGTGCCGGCGTCGAAGAAGGTGTCGGTGCAGGCGATGGAGCAGGCGGTGTCGGTGCCGGTGTCGGAGAAGGTGTCGGTGCAGGCGATGGAGCAGGTGTTGGTGTCGGCGCCGCCGTCGGAGAAGGTGTTAGTGCTGGCGATGGAGCAGGTGTTGGTGTCGGGGTCGGAGAAGGCGTGGGCACAGCCATGGGAGCAGGAGTCGGTGCAGGGGTCGGAGCATGTCTAGGAGCTGATGATGGGGTAGGTGCACTCCTTGGAGCTTCCATTTGTGCAGGCTTAGGAAACGGTGCAGGTGCCCGTGCCTGGGCCATGGCAGAAGGCATCACAAGCAGCACGAGTGCCACGGCGAGGAACACGAGTGCCGCATCGAAAGCTATGGCGGACTTGGACGCCATTGCCATTGCTAGTGACACTCGATCTCGACCGTGTGTATTAGCAGCGTATACATCCCAGTATTTATAGGCCATCGATCAGTAAGGACTTTGCAGCATCGAGTTTCTCATCAGAGGGTGATCGATGCATGCATGCATGTACGTGTTGTCTAATTCCGATGAGTCCTTTGCCGGCCGGCACAATGATCAGGCTTATTTTTCTACGTACTGGTGCAAAGTGCCGTCGTGGACATTTGATCGAGGTCGCATTATTCTCCTACGTGAGAGACTGTCATTAGTTCTACAAGATCGAGACGATGCTACGATCGATGATGCATGCTCAAGCATGCATGGATGTCGACTTTTGTGCCTTGAGTTGCCGATAGTTTGTGGACTTGGGCACTAGCAATTTGCAGTAAGTACGTGTAGGACGCAAATGTGCGCCTAACTTAGGTACGTGCCGATATCATGCAACTAGTTTGTCCCGATATGCGTACATATATAAACTTCCAAACACATTCACTGGCATGTGTAGTCTCGCTCCTATGATATAGGACGGCTGCACTAGTACCTCCCTATTTGTAGGACTGCCAAAGAACTTGTTCCATAATTCATGACCAAAACCAGTGTACAGCCGTTAAATAATCTCCAGAAATATCTCTGTAAGTAACACGGTTATTACGTAACTAGATGAATCCCTGCGCGTTGCTGCGGGATAGTTTGTATGGTTATTTGATGTATTTGTGAAGGATTATTCAGCCTTTTGACGACGTGAAGGTAAATTATTTTATAAATTTTATTTTACTTGATAGATAACATAGAACCATTCAACCATACATATGCCGTTTATTGACGCTGCATGCGAACAGGCTGCAGGCATATGCAGCTCACGCATCTCAGCAGAAGCTACCGTTGCCTGGGCGCAACCAAGCAACAACGCTCGTCGTCGATCATGACATGACGACCTCTGCTTCCAAGCTCATGCTTCTCGATCCTCTTGTGCAGCTACCACACTCTCAGCATTGCTCGTGCAGGCGATGACCGTGACGCTGTCTGCTCCAAACCCAAAGGTGAGCATGTCCATGCATGCAGTTTCTATTGGTTATTCTGTGCACTCCGGCCTGTAAGTCTGTATGTAATAATCGCCTCCACATATCATGCATGATATGCTTCGGTTATTGTTACAGCGACTCTGTCCTCCGGTAATGCCACGGTGCCTCTGCGCCACCGTACCGCCACGGCCCGTGCTCGTCGTTGCTCTCCAAGAAGGCGCCAACCTTCGTGCTGCCGACCACCCTGGCCGGCCTCCTCCCTGAACACGTTGCAGTATGTACGTGATCACCGTCGGCATCGGCTCGCCGGCGGTGGCCCAGACCGTGTTCATCGACACCGGTAGCGACGTGTCGTGGGTCCAGTGCCAGCCCTGCCCGCAGTGCCGCGTCCAGGTGGATCCGCTCTTCGACCCCACCAAGTCCAGCACCTACTCCCCCTTCTCCTGTAGCTCCACCGAGTGCGTGCAGCTCAGCTCGACGCCTGTCCACTACTTGGACGGCTCCAGCACACGTGCTTCGACCTCACCGGCTAGTGCAACGTCACGGTGCCGAGTGTCGCGCTGGTGCTCTCTGGCGGCGTCGCCGTCGGCCTCGACCTCAACGGGTCATCCTCGGCGCAATGTTCAATTCAGACATTTTGTCGAACACGTTGAACGCGAGGTGGACGGCGGCCATGTTGTGGTAGAAAGGCAGCAGCTTGGATGGATGACTCACCATTAGGCTCGTGCGGCTTCAAGGTGATGCAGGGAGGCGTCGGGGCCGTGGCGAGGTGAGGCTGGGCTGGGCTGGGCTGGCTCCGTGCATGGGCAGCAGACCGGCATCGCAGCGACCTCGCGGTTCACGCACCAAATGGTCCCTAAGCTTCTAAAATATATTTTTGGATCCCTAAACTATCCAAATGGTTCATCCCAGGTCCAAAACATATCACATAATAAGCTTCGGACGCTGACATAGCAAGGCACCGCACATGGTGCTATGCTGGCAAGAAAACCCCTCAACAGACAAAGCTCTGGATTACCTCCATTCATTCCTCCCTCCATCTTCTCCCTGCTTCTAATATTCCTTTGTGGAGCTCGATGGCCACATGCGCTCGGCGACTGGTACTCTTTACCACCTCGACCTGACAATATGGTCTACGGTGACATTAACAAATATTGCGGCTAATGTCTGCTTCAGAAAGTTGAGATACTGCAATAAGTTGGATAACTCAATGGTCCGGTTTGTGTTCAATGAGGATTTGAGATTTTAGATCACTCTCTGGGATCGGATGCAGTGGATGATTGACCTTTGGTACTGAAACGGAAGACGACTAGCTGCCACTACAAGAATAACTCACATCCGCACCCCTCATATGCCTCGGTACACTCAAGATCCGGTGCTAATGTGACGTTAGCACCGGGTGCGAAATTAGGGTGCCCCCGGAAACACTTTAGCACCGGTTGCTAACATCAACCGGTGCTAAAGGGTGACATTTAGCACCGGTTGGTGTTAGCAACCGGTGCTAAAGGCCCTCACACTTTAGCACCGGGTCGTGTTACGACCCGGTGCTAAAGACCCTTTCGCACCGGGTCGTGTTACGACCCGGTGCTAAAGGGGGTGTCATATGCTACTACAAAAGGAAAGCATCTTTTATCTCATCACATGTGTAGCGTAGGTGAGATGGTTAGGTGGGTACACGCGAGCCAAGAGGTCCTGAGTTCGAATCCCTGCAGCAACACACATATTTTTTTGACGAATAGGCACCCTTTAGCACCGGTTATTTCACCCGGTGCTAAAGGGGCACCCTTTAGCCTCGAATGATCTGCACCGGTTGGGATACCCGGTGCTAAAGCCGGTTCCCAACCGGTGCAGATGTCCGTCGTTCTGGTAGTGTGCATGCACAGAGTAGCACCGACCGTTATTATGCCAAACCTCCAAGAGCTTGAGTTTAACATCTACGTGCAGCCCCTAATGCAAAACCATGGTAGCTGTGACAGTCTGAGCTTGGGCTACCTCTACATTTCCATTGTTGGGATGCATTCGCTGAAGACATGGATAAAGAGAAGTCTGCACGTAGACCCCCCCTCCATCATCGAAACATCACAGATTCGGCGGCCTGTGCCGCGTGCAACCAAGAAGAAGACCAACAATAGCTGTTCATGGACTGCATCAAGGCACAGTCTGTTTGGCAGCTACTCTATCCAACCTACCACATGAACTAGGTGCAATTCCACGATCTTTGGAACCATCCCTTGGTACAAGAAATCGAACAACGACTCTAGTCCACTATAATCTCTGCAATTCTCTGAAACATCTGGAAGGCAAGGAATGTCAAGGTCTTTGACATCGAAGACATGCCTTCAAGGCTGATCGCCAGAGCGGTGGCCAGTGATCTCCACCTCTGGTCCCATCGAGCAAAGAACAGGATGCATGCCTTAGGGCACATACAGCGCGTCGGTTACCCCCGTCGGTGTAGCGGCATTTTTGCAGAAACGTCCCCGCGTCTGTCCATCGACGGGCTTCGCGTCGCCTGGTGAGGCGACGCTCCCGTCCCGTTGCCCGAGGCCGAGCAGACGCGCGTGTCCGCGTTGTAGAGGTCGTCGTCTCGTAGCGCCGCGGCGGGCTGGATCTCGTGCGCCCTCGCCCGCGCGCCTCCTCCCCCGCCAAAACTGAGCCCCGCTGTCATGCGCTGCTCCCGCCGCTCGCAGGGGAAAGGAGATGGTGTGGGACCAGGATCCCTAGGGCCACTTATCCAGAGGATTAATCTACTCGGCAGAGAGGAGTTTGATCCGATTACTTCAAACCAGTCGGCTATGGTGCAAGACGGCGTAGTAGATTGGAATAACTAGTCATGTACTGATAGGAAACTCCCCAAAGCATTATGTTGTAGTTATCCATGTTGTATACGACTAGGATTGTACAAACCGACTTGTAACCCTGCCTCCCAGACTATATAAGGCGAGGCAGTGACCCCCTCAAAACCAAGTAACACCACACGTGCAATACATTCAAGCACACAGGACGTAGGGTATTACACTATTCGCGGCCCGAACCTGTCTAAATTGTGTTGTTCGTGTACTTTCGTTCCTAGAACTCGGCGAGACCCACACAAATCTACTCCCTGGAGTATCCCCAGTTAGACGTGGTCGACATAATTCGTCGACACTTGGTGCCCACCGTGGGGCAATCTCGCCGAAGCTCGACATTAGGCGCGATGGGATCAACTTTCAAGGCAAGCGGCATTGAGGAAGACGCGACGTTCATCATCAGCTCATGGACTTTCGTCTCCGATGGCAAGCTCGGTTTCGAGTCGTTCCTAGCAGATCGACCGCGGCCCTACTCGATGCCGGCGTCTCCACTGGAGCCGCTCCAAGATCTCGTCGAGAGTCAGATCTCGACGAGTCCATCAACCTCAACTTCAACATCAAGTTCGACTTCGACAATGACTCGGACTCCGATCGGGACTCTCCAAGTCGAATCTGGGTACAACTCTTTTCCAAACATGGAAAGAGCTGGGGACTCCGAGCCGGCCACGCCATCGGATAACCACCCAGATCGATTCCCGTTCGGCCTATCCAATTCCGCGGTTGTATATCAACAGGTGTACGTCGCTAAGCTGGGCGATAAGACAAGCTCATCGCCTAGCCAGATCGGGAATCGTTGCAAGGACTCTGAGTTGGTCCCTGGACCATCAGAAGACGAAAGCGAAGACGATTTCACGGTCCTATTAAGCGACGCGCCAGACAATATTACGCGATTCAACTGCAGCGCCTACTTCAAGTCTGACGTCACCCTCGAACAACCACTCGTTCGCCTTCCTTCAGGGCTGGTCGTAACTGAAAGGACCAACACTAGGCCTAGAGGGGGGGGGGGAATAGGCCTGTTTAAAATTCCTGCAAAAATCCTCCGAAAACTGTCAGAAAGTCGGATGATCCGACACAGTCTCGGATCTTCCGGCCAGGAAGATCCGACACTGTACAGGATCTTCCGACTGGGACAGAATACCGGAAGATCCGATGATAAGCCGGATCTTCCGACAGGCAATTCAAGTGTACTTCGAGATTTGAAAACTAATGACCTTTTGACAATTCCACTTGAATACAAAGCTCACAAATGATGTAAGGAACCTTCTATATATGATCAATATCAGAGTATAGCCACAAATAAGTAGATCGGGACAAATCAAGATATAGAAACAATATGAACAAGAATAAAAGTGGAGACAAAGGATTTTCTACCGAAGTTCACTCCACAAAGGAGCTACGTCTCCGTTGAGATGCTCACAAAGAGCCGGGCTGTCACACTAACCCCAAGTCTCTCTCAATCAACCACAAAGGAGGATTGAGTTACTTACTATGTGCTTCCACGAAGAGAGAGGGTAATACAAACTTCCGGGACTCAAACCACAAGAGAATGGGAGTTCACCGGCACCTCTAACCGTCTAGGAGCAAGCTCCAAGAGTAACAAACGAGAATCGATGAATCCAAGTGCTTCAAGTGCTTGAGAGATGAACTAGTGAAGGGCTCAAGTTTGCACAAGTCTCACACCTCAAATCTTCTCTCTCACTCAAACCCTAGGTGAATCTTGGAAGAATCAAGCCTTGGAAGGGAGTAGAGAGGTGGAGTGAATGCTCAAGAGAGAGTTTGTCTCGAGTTAGGTCAGTGTGGGCAGCCACTTAGAATGAAAGGGGGTGAGGGGTATATATACCAACCCCCAAAAAAATGACCGTTATGTTCACTGCGAAGGGGTACCGGATCTTCCGACATTTGGTCGGATCTTCCGATAAGCAACAGAACCGAGTAAGAAACACTCCACAGAAGTTCCGGGGGCCGGATCTTCCGACCAGTTGTCGGATCTTCCGGGCGACCCCGGAACTTCCGGCCCAGAGAGAAACCAAGACAGAGCCAGCCGGAACTTCCGGTCGGATCGGCCTTGGGTCGGAACTTGCAACAGAACACTCGTGAGCTTGAAAATCAGCTAAGTTAGGTATCTTCCGATGCAATGGCCGGATCTTCCGGCCAGGAAAAACCCGGGACCGAGCTCCCCGGAACTTCCGGTCGGATCTTCCGGCCTAAGTTCCGGCCGAGCAGAAAGGGGTGTATGTGAAGGATTTTGTGACTCTCAAGAGTTTGTCATCTCAAGCAAAGCACTTTTAGCAACTAGAATTTATCAACTACGTCCCCCTTGATAGTACGGTGGTCCTATACTCAATTTCAAACGGTAAAAATAAATTTAAATCCATCAATTGAGTCCTCCACCATATGAATAAGCGTTAGGGTCCTTCCTTTAGCATTTACTCCCTTTTATTCCATTTTATTCCTGCACAACTCATGTAAAGCATCATATCCAAATTCCTATTGTCATTAATCACCAATATAGATTAAATGCCTAGATGCACTTTCAGTAACCAACTCACCAGGAGGACTACTCGTTCACTGGCCTGGTGCGATCCCCATTGACTCATCTAAGGAGAACGAGTCGAGACTAAGCGCTGCTATACTCGAGGAACTGCCCTATCAAGACGGCAAGACCGCCTCGATTACTTCTTACTCCGACTCAACGGGGGATAACTTCTCTGGCGTTGTAAGCCTAGGACTGCCCGATCCAAGCAGACAAGTCTACATGGCAGGCGCACAAGGACAAGGAGATCAGTACGAGCGAGAGCTTATGGGCGATATCTCTAATGAAGAACCATCCGCACCAAACGAAACGGATCAGCAGAAGACGGCAAGGCGTACAAGGAACCTTAAGCGCAGGCAAAGGCGCGTCAATGCAACCAGGCGTGCCGCCGCTATGTGGAACCTTGATCAAGACTTTCAGATGGTCGGAGATCAACCTGTTTTGCCTGACGCCCCGACCAATCTGACCGTCGCCGCTGAGATGATCAGAGCTATGCCCGACTCACCACAGGTGCAACAAGTACTCGGCTTACTTGCAGCAGTCCAACCTCACCTCGATGGCGGACCAGGGATGATCCAGAGGACACCAGGTCAAAGAACTCAAGGCAGCCGTTCCGTATCATCCCCTCACCCAAGTCGGGCCCAACAGGGAAACGCACGACAACCTGTGATCCACCAAGCACCAGCAACGCCGCAAACAGGAAATAGGGCCAACCCTCCAGCTGGCGATCTCCGCAACACGATTAACGCCAGCCGGGACGCCCACTCCCAAATCAACGCCAGCAGAGTCAATCACGTCGCTTCTGAGATTCATCGACGAACTGAATTTGAACAACTCTACGGTCCAATCTCGGCTGATCAAGAGCAGTCTTCGCAGGGCTGGGGACAAGACCCGCCACGCGACACCAATCGCGGACGTGATGGCCGTGGCAGAGATAATCAACCCGATAACGACCCCCCAGGCGATGACGGCAATAGTGATCGTCCCGCGCGTGGTCGCGATTGCACCTATCGCAATGACCGAGGTCGCCAAGACCCCGAACCGAGTGGTTCTCCAAGTTACTACTCGAATCGTCGCAAGATGCATGTTTTTGGGGATTGATGACAATACATATTTGGGTTCACAAGATAGGAATAAAATTCATGTTTTGCATCCAATATTTTGGAGAGGCTCCCCCTAAATATGTGCATGTTCAACTTAAAAAGCCTCAAATGCTTGTGCACATATTTTGCAAGAGTCTCTCAAAATAAGATTGCATAAAAGTGCTTGGTGTGATAAAATCAACGTGATGCATATGACAAGATATTCACAACAATAAAGTGAGAAATAACATCACAATAAAATAGAGAGGAGCATCACACTAGTAAAAACCGAAATTAAGTCTTACAAATAAAAATCTCACTTGGCACACCAATGCATACCACAAATAATTTCAAATTCTTACAAGTTCACAAGCTAAACGAGAATGAAAGATATAAAAAGTTGTAGCCCAAACAAATTCACCCCCCCTTTGTCATCAAAGACCAAAAAGGGAGCTACTCGTCCTCGTCGTCGCCGCCATCATCGTCGTCGCCCTCATCGTCGTCGCCCTCATCGTCGCCATCATCATCGTCATCATCAACAGCTGCAACGGCCTTGCCCTTGCGACGATCCTCATCCGTTTCTGGCTCACTAATGTATTCCTCCTCCTCCTCAGTTTCTTCCACATCCGCCTCTTCTTCTTCTTCTTCAACTATTTCCTCCTCACCTTGTCCTTGGTGTTGAGATGCACCAAAGACATACTCTTGTGAATAATCCTCCCATGGATTTGCAAAGGTAGGTGGAGGAGTAACTTCCCAGAGTGGATGAACAGGAGAATGTGGCATGTTCAACTTGTCAAGAAGTTCCTTGTGGCGCTTATCCGCCATGTATCTATCATGCTCAGCACGTTTCTCACGCTCATGGGACTTCTTAACTTGATACTTGCACATGTTGAAACAAGAAAACATGCCTTGTAGAAGAAAATCCACTTTGCTCATCTTTCTTTTAGGAGTATGGGAAGGGCCACTGGAAGAAGCTGGAGCAGTTGATGGAGGAGCTTGGGAAGAAGAAGCACCTTGAGATGATGGAGTTGGAGCACCTTGATATGCTTTGGACTTAATTTTCAGGAGCTGTGAAATCTTGCCCTGAGGAGATTTGTATGGAAGATGAAGCTTGTCAGACAAGATGTTTACCCTAGACACATGCTTGATCATATGGAAGATGTATGGGGCATAGTTACAGCCACTGGAAGCATCATAGGAGCAGTAGATGATTTCATTCCAAATGAAATTGAATACTTTGAACTTGGGCTTCCCGGGGGCCATTTGAAACAACAAGTTCTTGGCCCTCTTAGAGATATTGTCAGCATCGCCTGCTCTCGGATACAAGGTCCCTCTAAGAAGTTGATTCAGCAACTTGTAGAAGGGAGAGAGACCCTTGTACTTCCCAAACACCACTTCACCATAGGCATGATCATACATGAAAGCCAGCTTTGTGTCATCTAAAATTCTTCCTAGATGAAGATCAACTTTGCTACGATCATTGCTTGTATGGGCATAGGCAGTCTCCTCAGCAAGCCCAAACAAGCCAGCAAAGTCATGCAAAGATATGGAGAGGCGTTTTCCACACAAGGTCCAATGCATCTCATACCTGTCCTCATCTACCCACAGAGTGGCATAAAACTGGGCGATAACCTCCTCATTGTATGGACACTCAAAAGCCATCAGCTTGTCCATGTCCATCTCCACACACCGCTTATAGACATCATCAACAACTGGCTTGAGCGGTGGTGGGAAGCTTTTCAAGTATTTCCAATCGACCCAATACATGGGAGTGCAAATCCGGGTCATCTTCAGAATAACTGACTCATACCAGTCTGCCTGATGTGAAATCCAAAAACGAGGATCACCCTTGAATGCCTTGTACTGAATGCGTCTTGGATCCTCATGTTCACTGAATCTGAGGGGCTTCATGCTGTTCTGAGCTAGTTTGAAGTTAACCAGAGGACTGTCTAGTGAGTGCCGGAAAGGAATGGCAGTGCTAATGAAGTTCTGAGACAGAAATGATATGTCAATATCATCATTGTATAGTGTCCCTGGTCCTTCTCCTTGATTAGCTCTCTTAACTCTTGGGCGAGGAGGAATCTGGCGCCCCTGCACATTAGACTGCGCTCTGCCTCGAACAGAGCGAGAAGTCGTTGTCTTCATGGACCTCTTTCCCTGGCCAACTTCTTGAATCCCCCCATCAGAAGGAGGATCCGACTCTGAGGATGAATCGCTAGGAGGATGAAACGAGCTTTTGGTGCGACCGGTACTTGGGCGCACTGTCAGAGAGGTGCTCTTCTTCTGTGTAACCTTCTCTTTAACCATCTGACAAGATATGAAGGTGTATATTTAGAGATAGGTATGAAGATCAGCAACTAAGTTGATAGGACAGAACTCGACTCTGTCGGATCTTCCGGCAATGGGCCGGAAGATCCGGGGGTCCGGATCTTCCGGTCCATGATCGGATGATCCGACAGGGTCGGGTCAAACCCTAGCAACTTAGAAATAGTAGATTAAGCCCACCAAACTTCATGAAATCATAGGGAAGGGTTCTAGGCATGTATATGAGATGATTCACCAAAGGAAAACCACTAGAACTTCCTACATTGATAGATCGGGCGATGGGGATTTTGAATCAATACCGTTGAGATTTCCCGCGAAAACTCCGGAAGATCCGAGGGGAATCGAGTCTTGGAGAGTTGGGGAATCAAAAGATGTCACTTGATGAAGAAATCCACGGTCCAATCTTCAAATCGCCGTAGGGCGTGGAGAGAGGGAGCAAGGAGGCGTTGGTGGAGAAAGAAAGACAGACGAAGAGGTATCGGTTGAGTCCTAGATTATATATATCGCGCACGGGCCGGAAGATCCGATGAAGGGTCGGAAGATCCGACAGAGACAGAACCAGAGAGATTAGCACCGGAAGTTCCGAGGGCTCCCAGGTCCGGAAGATCCGACAAAGTGTCGGAAGATCCGACAGAGACAGAACCAGAGAGATTAGCACCGGAAGTTCCGAGGGCTCCCAGGTCCGGAAGATCCGACAAAGTGTCGGAAGATCCGGTCCGGAGAGGATGTGTCCCAAAGATGATTTTTCATGACGAGATTTGATTGGCGATTTTGAGAGAACTGCTTATGAACATGTAAGAAACTTGTCCCAAAGTTGATCAGCAACAAACAATCAACACATAACCATGATCAACTTGAAACAAGAAAAGATCCAACGATCGTAAGATCAAAATTTTGAAAAACTCACACAACAAAAAAGTAAAAAAATCATTTTTCTTCTAGTCTAGGCATCAATCAATTGTGTATGCAATAAGTCAAGCCAAGTTACGAGAATCCAAGATATTTAGCTCACTCCTCAAGGAACAAAACCTTTGCTCATCAAGAGGCTTGGTGAAGATATCGGCCAATTGTTTTTCGGTTCCAACATGGCATAGGGCGATATCTCCTTTGGCTTCATGGTCTCTAAGGAAGTGATGTCTAATGTCTATGTGCTTGGTTCTTGAGTGTTGAACGGGGTTGTTTGCTAGTTTTATGGCACTCTCATTGTCACACAAGAGTGGGATATTTTTGAATTCACAACCAAAGTCACTCAAGGTTTGCCTCATCCAAAGTAGTTGAGCACAACAAGCACCGGCTGCAACATACTCGGCCTCGGCGGTGGAAAGCGCAACGGAATTTTGTTTCTTAGAGCTCCATGACACCAAAGGCCTACCAAGAAATTGGCAAGTCCCCGTTGTACTCTTCCGATCTACTTTGCAACCGGCATAATCCGAAACGGAGTAGCCAAGTAGATCAAAAGTGGAGCCCTTGGGATACCACAAGCCAAGGTTTGGAGTATGCACTAAATATCTAAAAATTCTCTTAACAGCCATTAGATGACATTCCTTAGGATTGGCTTGAAATCTTGCACACATGCACACACTAAGCATAATATCCGGCCTAGATGCACAAAGGTAAAGCAAGGAACCAATCATGGAGCAATATACCTTTTGATCGACCGATTTGCCTTCCTCATTTAGATCAAGATGGCCATTCACCGGCATAGGGGTCTTGATGGGCTTAGCATTGGCCATGTCAAACTTCTTGAGCATATCACTTGTGTATTTGGTTTGACATATGAACGTGCCATGCTTCAATTGCTTGATTTGAAATCCGAGAAAGAACTTCAATTCCCCCATCATTGACATCTCAAATCTCTTGGTCATTATCCTACTATACTCTTCACAAAATTTTTCATTAGTAGAACCAAAGATTATATCATCAACATAAATTTGACAAACAAACAAATCTTTGTCTATTTTCCTAGTGAAGAGAGTAGAATCGGCTTTGCCCATTACAAAGCCATTCTTGAGAAGAAAATCCTTAAGGCATTCATACCATGCTCTAGGTGCTTGCTTAAGCCCATAGAGCGCCTTATGGAGTTTGTAGACATGGTCGGGGTACTTGGGGTCTTCAAATCCCGGTGGTTGCTCCACATATACTAGCTCCCCAAGAGGCCCATTCAAGAATGCACTCTTCACATCCATTTGATACAACTTGAAGTTGTGATGAGATGCATAGGCCAAAAGGATACGAATTGACTCAAGCCTTGCCACCGGAGCATATGTCTCACCAAAATCAAGCCCTTCAATTTGAGTAAAGCCTTGAGCAACCAACCTAGCCTTGTTTCTTGTGACAATGCCATTTTCATCTTGTTTGTTCCGGAAAACCCACTTGGTGCCAATCACATTTTGCTTGGGTCTTGGGACCAACTCCCATACTTCATTTCTTGAAAAGTTGTTCAACTCTTCTTGCATTGCAATAACCCAATCCGCATCTCCAAGAGCTTCTTCTACCTTGAGAGGTTCCAAAGAGGAGACAAACGAGTAAAATCCACAAAAATTTGCTAAACGTGAACGAGTGGTTACCCCTCTTTGGATGCTCCCTAGAATGTTGTCAACGGGATGATCCCGTTGAACACTTTGGTGAACTCTTGGATGTGAGAATGTTGATTGACATTGGATGGGTCCATCATCATCTTCTTCATGATGTGACTCAACATCTTGAGCATCTTCACCTAGAGCTCCCCCTTGATCATTGCTATGGTCATGATCGTCACCATGATCTTGGACTTGATCTTGTGATGAGCTTGGTGGTTCAACTCTTGTTGATGGTGACGGGTCGATGTTGAACATGATTTCCGGATCTTGGCCTTGTTCTTCATCTTCATTTTGAGGCTCTTGAGGTTTCACTTCTCCTAAACTCAAGTTCTTGATGGCTTGACTTGGTGGGACTTCATCTACAAGGTCATTTACAACTTGCTCTACTTGAGAGCCGTTTGATTCATCAAATTTTACGTCCACCGTGATCTCAACACAACCGGTGGTTTTGTTGAAAACGCGGTAGGCGTGTTCGTTAGTACCATAACCAAGTAGAAAGCCTTCATCAACCTTAGGTGCAAACTTTGAGCTTTTGGTTTTCTTGTTAAGAATGTAACATTTGCAACCAAAGACTCGAAAGTAATGCACCTTTGGTTTGTTACCGGTTAGTATCTCGTATGGAGTCTTGTTCAAATACTTTTGAAGATAGAGACGGTTAGTGGCATGGCAAGCCGTGCTAACCGCCTCGGCCCAAAAGTTATCCGGAGTCTTGTACTCATCAAGCATGGTCCGTGCCATTTCAATCAAAGTCCGGTTCTTCCTCTCAACACTGCCATTTTGTTGAGGTGTGTATGGCGCGGAGAGCTCATGCTTGATTCCTTCTTCATCAAGAAACTCTTCAACATTGGTGTTCTTGAACTCCGTCCCATTGTCACTTCTTATATGCTTGATCTTCAACTCAAACTCATTTTGAGCTCTTTTAATGAATCTCTTGATGATTGTTTGAGCTTCACTCTTGTCTTGCAAAAAGAAAACCCATGTGAAGCGAGAAAAGTCATCTACAATGACAAGCCCATACTTGTTCCCGCCAATGCTAACATATGCAACCGGTCCAAATAAATCCATATGAAGTAACTTGAGTGGTCTTGAGCTAGTCAAAATGTTCTTGGGTGGATGTGGAGCGCCAACTTGCTTCCCGGCTTGACAAGCACTACATAATCTATCTTTCTCAAAAACAACATTTGTTAGTCCTAGGATGTGTTCATCCTTTTGAAGTTTGGCCAAGTTCCTCATCCCAACATGAGCTAGCCGGCGATGCCAAAGCCAACCCAAGCTAGATTTTGCCACTAAACAAGTCTTCGGTTCCACTTTACTAGTTGTGAAATCAACTAAGTAAAGCTTTCCCTTGAGTCGACCCGTAAAAGCAATAGAGGAGTCCTCCCTTCTTAGGATACTCACACCCTCGTTAGTAAAGAGACAATTGTAACCCTTCTCACAAAGTTGTGAGACGGACAACAAGTTGTATCCCAAAGAATCAACAAGATAAACATTTGAAAGAGATGAGTCATGTGAGATAGCTATTTCACCTTGACCTATGACATCACCATGATTGTTGTCACCAAATGTGATCTTCTCAACGGGTGAGTCATACTCTTGTAGCTTTGCAAACATATTCCTTTCTCCGGTCATATGATTTGAGCATCCACTATCCAACAACCACTAAGGTCCACCGGAGGAATATGCCTACAAAACAAGTTTAAGCCTTGGACTTAGGTACCCAAAAGTGGTTGGGTCCTTGAGTGTTAGCTTTTGATATTTTAGGCACCCACACACTTCTCATCATCTTCCTAGTATGAGCACCTATATACTTTACCATCATCTTCCCATTTTGGTCCCAAGTAACCATATAGTCAATGGAGTAGTTTGGCGATGGCTTGTGCTCAATAATCTTTTCTTCCTTCTTGGTCTTGATCTTGACATCTTGACTAGATGCTTTTGCTATTGGCAAGGGCTCCATGGACCTTACCGACCCATGAGCCGCATCCATTAGTTCACCTAGATTGGTTCCCTTGGTGAACAATGTCACATCACGACCTCTTTCCTTCTTTGTCCCATTGGCCTTTCCACCTCGAGTGTACCCAAGCCCATCCTTGATAGTACCATATCTACCGGCTTTATATGCCGGGTGGGTCTCGAATACACTCTTGCCCTTACCTTGGTCTTGGCCAATGGCATTGTTCAACTTTTGGATTTGAGCATCTTTAGCCTTGACTTTCTCTTCTAGCTTAGAAATGTTAGTTGCACAAGCATCTAAATCAATTTTATAACATCTTGAGCAACCTTCACTAGTAGAGCCACTTGAGTCAAGAGTTGTTTTGGAGTTGTTTTTGGTATTTTCCCAAAGTGAGCTAAAATTGACTTCTAGATCTTTGTATTTGATCTCTAGGCTTGAATGCCTTTCTTGAAGCTCACTTTTAGCACTCTTTAGGTTAGTTAGAGAGTCATTTGTCAAAGACAATTCCTTTGACATCTTCTCCCGTGAGTCATTGGCATGAGATAACTCATAAGCCAATTTCTCAACCTTGAATTTCTCCTCAACTAGAGCCTCTTCTAGGACAAGGTTTCTCTCCTTTTCAAGGATGAGCAATTCTTCTTGTCTATTAAGAGACTCCTCTCTTTTCTCAATTTTCTCTAGTAGTTTTTTAATAAACTTGTAGCCATCTTTTCCGAACTTCTTTATCATGTTTTTCTCATGTTCGGCTTCTTCACTATCTAGATCATTTTCAATGTTTCTAGATGACAAAGGAGTGGATGAGAGAGGTGGTGTGGTGTCCAATACCTTAGACCCTTGAGTCATGAGGCACATGGGTGCTTCGTCATCACTCTCATCGATGTAGTTGAAGAGTCATTGAGTTGATGTAGGAGCTTGAATGGCACAAGTGGCCATTTCTTCGTCACCGGAGTCATCACTTGATGAATCCCAACCTTCGCCGACGTGAGCGCTTCCAAATTTTTTCTTGTAATCTCGACTCTTCTCCTTGTATTTCTTGTCTTTGTCATCGGTCTTGTCCTTGAGCTTCTTGTTATCCTTGTCATTCTTCTTGTGGGGACAATCGGCAATGAAGTGACCTTTCTCCCCACACTCATAGCATCTTCGTTGAGAGAAGCTCTTCTTTTCACCTCTTGCCTTCATGAATCTCTTGAAGTTTCTAACCATCATAGCGGTTTCTTCATCAGTGCTCTCATGATCATTTGAATCTTCACTTTTCTTGAAAGTTGAGGTCTTCTCATTTGACTCAACCTTCTTGCTAGGTTCGGCCTTGAGAGCTATGGTCTTGACTTCGGTTTGTTGGATAGACCTTGTCACATCCAAGCTATTCATCTCATGATATTGCAACTTGTTGAATAGCTCCATAGGCACCATTGTCTTGAACTTGTCACTTTCTCTAATCATTGTGGCAAGCATTGGGTTCTTGGGTGCGTATGCTCTAAGCAATTTCTTCGTGACCTTGCTCTCGCCCCAATCATTGCTTCCAAGCATTCTAATTTCGGTGACGAGGAGCTTCAATCGATCATACATCTCTTGCAAGGACTCATCCTTCTTCATGACAAAAGCTTCTAGTTCTCCTTGTAAGAGATCTACCTTGCCTTCCTTGACCTCATCCGATCCTTCATGTGCCATTTGAAGAGTGTCCCATAGCTCCTTGGTACTATCGATTCCTCTAATCTTGTTGTACTCATAGGAGCTTAGAGCACTCCTAAGCACGGTCACGGCTTGAGAGTTGCGGAAGATGTCATACTCTTGTTCTCGACTTGGCGTTCCACTCTTGTCGACACCTATATTCACAATAGTCCAAAGGGATGGATGAAGACCATGCAAGTAAACTTTCATATCATCGCTCCACCGGGCATAGTCAATCCCATTGAATTTGGGGACTTTGCCTATTGGAACGGATGAAAAATTAAGACTAGAAGGGTCAAAAGATTTGTTAGAAGAAGATGTCTCATATCGAAAAGACACCGAGTGTTGTCCGTCGAGAGCGTCTCTTTCTCGTATCTTCTTCTTGAAAAGCTTTTGCGCCTCTCTTTCGGCCTTCTCCTTAATCTTCTTCCTTATCTTCTCCCTTCTTTGCCTTTTCTTTTCTTGTTCATCCAAGCTTTCATCAACATCGCTAATGTTGAATTCATCATCGCTCGAGCTTGACTCAACGGGCGTCGGATGTTTATCTTTGTGGGCGGAAGCCATCTCAGATACATCTCCCATACCGGCCATAGTGTTTTCCCTTAGCGGTTAAGCCTAAACAAAGGATTAGGCTCTGATACCAATTGAAAGGACCAACACTAGGCCTAGAGGGGGGGGGGGGTGAATAGGCCTGTTTAAAATTCCTGCAAAAATCCTCCGAAAACTGTCAGAAAGTCGGATGATCCGACACAGTCTCGGATCTTCCGGCCAGGAAGATCCGACACTGTACAGGATCTTCCGACTGGGACAGAATACCGGAAGATCCGATGATAAGCCGGATCTTCCGACAGGCAATTCAAGTGTACTTCGAGATTTGAAAACTAATGACCTTTTGACAATTCCACTTGAATACAAAGCTCACAAATGATGTAAGGAACCTTCTATATATGATCAATATCAGAGTATAGCCACAAATAAGTAGATCAGGACAAATCAAGATATAGAAACAATATGAACAAGAATAAAAGTGGAGACAAAGGATTTTCTACCGAAGTTCACTCCACAAAGGAGCTACGTCTCCGTTGAGATGCTCACAAAGAGCCGGGCTGTCACACTAACCCCAAGTCTCTCTCAATCAACCACAAAGGAGGATTGAGTTACTTACTATGTGCTTCCACGAAGAGAGAGGGTAATACAAACTTCCGGGACTCAAACCACAAGAGAATGGGAGTTCACCGGCACCTCTAACCGTCTAGGAGCAAGCTCCAAGAGTAACAAACGAGAATCGATGAATCCAAGTGCTTCAAGTGCTTGAGAGATGAACTAGTGAAGGGCTCAAGTTTGCACAAGTCTCACACCTCAAATCTTCTCTCTCACTCAAACCCTAGGTGAATCTTGGAAGAATCAAGCCTTGGAAGGGAGTAGAGAGGTGGAGTGAATGCTCAAGAGAGAGTTTGTCTCGAGTTAGGTCAGTGTGGGCAGCCACTTAGAATGAAAGGGGGTGAGGGGTATATATACCAACCCCCAAAAAAATGACCGTTATGTTCACTGCGAAGGGGTACCGGATCTTCCGACATTTGGTCGGATCTTCCGATAAGCAACAGAACCGAGTAAGAAACACTCCACAGAAGTTCCGGGGGCCGGATCTTCCGACCAGTTGTCGGATCTTCCGGGCGACCCCGGAACTTCCGGCCCAGAGAGAAACCAAGACAGAGCCAGCCGGAACTTCCGGTCGGATCGGCCTTGGGTCGGAACTTGCAACAGAACACTCGTGAGCTTGAAAATCAGCTAAGTTAGGTATCTTCCGATGCAATGGCCGGATCTTCCGGCCAGGAAAAACCCGGGACCGAGCTCCCCGGAACTTCCGGTCGGATCTTCCGGCCTAAGTTCCGGCCGAGCAGAAAGGGGTGTATGTGAAGGATTTTGTGACTCTCAAGAGTTTGTCATCTCAAGCAAAGCACTTTTAGCAACTAGAATTTATCAACTACGTCCCCCTTGATAGTACGGTGGTCCTATACTCAATTTCAAACGGAAAAAATAAATTTAAATCCATCAATTGAGTCCTCCACCATATGAATAAGCGTTAGGGTCCTTCCTTTAGCATTTACTCCCTTTTATTCCATTTTATTCCTGCACAACTCATGTAAAGCATCATATCCAAATTCCTATTGTCATTAATCACCAATATAGATTAAATGCCTAGATGCACTTTCAGTAACCAACTCACCAGGAGGACTACTCGTTCACTGGCCTGGTGCGATCCCCATTGACTCATCTAAGGAGAACGAGTCGAGACTAAGCGCTGCTATACTCGAGGAACTGCCCTATCAAGACGGCAAGACCGCCTCGATTACTTCTTACTCCGACTCAACGGGGGATAACTTCTCTGGCGTTGTAAGCTTAGGACTGCCCGATCCAAGCAGACAAGTCTACATGGCAGGCGCACAAGGACAAGGAGATCAGTACGAGCGAGAGCTTATGGGCGATATCTCTGATGAAGAACCATCCGCACCAAACGAAACGGATCAGCAGAAGACGGCAAGGCGTACAAGGAACCTTAAGCGCAGGCAAAGGCGCGTCAATGCAACCAGGCGTGCCGCCGCTATGTGGAACCTTGATCAAGACTTTCAGATGGTCGGAGATCAACCTGTTTTGCCTGACGCCCCGACCAATCTGACCGTCGCCGCTGAGATGATCAGAGCTATGCCCGACTCACCACAGGTGCAACAAGTACTCGGCTTACTTGCAGCAGTCCAACCTCACCTCGATGGCGGACCAGGGATGATCCAGAGGACACCAGGTCAAAGAACTCAAGGCAGCCGTTCCGTATCATCCCCTCACCCAAGTCGGGCCCAACAGGGAAACGCACGACAACCTGTGATCCACCAAGCACCAGCAACGCCGCAAACAGGAAATAGGGCCAACCCTCCAGCTGGCGATCTCCGCAACACGATTAACGCCAGCCGGGACGCCCACTCCCAAATCAACGCCAGCAGAGTCAATCGCGTCGCTTCTGAGATTCATCGACGAACTGAATTTGAACAACTCTACGGTCCAATCTCGGCTGATCAAGAGCAGTCTTCGCAGGGCTGGGGACAAGACCCGCCACGCGACACCAATCGCGGACGTGATGGCCGTGGCAGAGATAATCAACCCGATAACGACCCCCCAGGCGATGACGGCAATAGTGATCGTCCCGCGCGTGGTCGCGATCGCACCTATCGCAATGACCGAGGTCGCCAAGACCCCGAACCGAGTGGTTCTCCAAGTTACTACTCGAATCGTCGCAATGACAATGACGATGAAGATGACGATCGCCGCGGAAGAAGACAGCGCTCTCCATCTGATAAATATGATGGATTTCCAGCTTTCTCCAGCCGCATCAAGAAAGTCATGCTGCCCCAGAAGTTCAAGACAACTGGAATAGAGAAGTTCACAGGCAAACAAGACCCAGAACAATGGTTACGAGTCTATTCGACGGCAATCACCATGGCGGGTGGCAGCAACGACGTCAAAGTCAGATACTTTCCAATCATGATGGATACCGCTCCAATGACATGGCTCGAAGGCCTCCGCCCTGGATCTATTGATACCTGGGAACAACTCACGCGCAAATTCACTGCTAACTTTCAGGGAACCTGGGCACGACCCGGAACCCGATTTGAATTAGCATCTTGCAAACAAGAGAAGGGTGAAACTCTGCGCAAATACATCAAGAGATTCTTTGAGAAAAGAGCCACAATCATTGATGTGTCAGACAGGGAGATCATCGACTACTTTCACGACGGTCTATGGGCACGCGAACTGCAGCGCGAGTTCGGAAGACGACGCCCAGAAACCATTGCGGAGCTTAGGAGCATGGCTGCAGATTGGACAGATCAAGACGATCGCGAACGCGAGCGATTCGACAAGCGCAAGGACAACAACTCCAATGGTGGCAGTAACCGAGACAAGACTAGTCCCGAGCGCCGTAACAACAACAACAACAGGCGTGATTTCAACCGCAACAAGCGCAAGCCAGACAACACGGTCGCGGCAGTTGAGCGTTCTACGCAGAAGAAAAGCACCCCTGACCTGGATAAAGTCATGAATATCCCTTGCCCATACCACCCACATGGGAAGCACACGATGGCACAATGCATCCACATCAAGAAGGAATTCGACAAGCAGGAGTTGCCTGAGAAAAAGAATCCAACGAGCAAGAAGAAAGACGACGACAATGATGACCATGACAATGGCTTCCCTCAAGTCGACAACGTCGTTGCAGTATTATTCAGCGGAGAAAGCCTCACTCAGTCAAAGCGGGCCAAGAAGCTATCTCTCCACGAGATCATGGCGATAGAGCCAGCTACTCCCACATACCTCAAGTGGTCTGAGGTCCCCATCACATTCTCAAGGGTCGACCAGTGGACCAATTTTGCCAATCTAGGCAAGTATCCCCTAGTACTGAATCCTGTCATGGCACAAACCAGATTGACCAAGGTACTCATCGACGGAGGCAGCGGGCTCAACATCATCTTTGCCAAGACATTCACAAAGATGGGGCTTGACATCACCAAGTACCTGAAGCCCATGGAATCCCCGTTCTACGGCATTGTCCTGGGCAAAGCAGCAATTCCCCTAGGGCAAGTCACGTTGCCAGTCACCTTTGGCACGGTAGTCAACTTCAGGACCAAGTACATCAAGTTTGAGGTGGCAGATTTTGAAACTTCATATCACGCGATTCTCGGGCGACCAGCCCTCGCGAAGTTCATGGCGATTCCACATTATGTCTACCTCGTCCTCAAGATGCCAGCTCCCAATGGAGTCCTTTCTCTCAAGGGAGACCTCAAGATTTCCCATGACTGCGATGTAGAGGCGGTAGAATTCGCTGCGGCTGCTCAAGTCCCAACTCAGATGATGGAAGTACTCGCCCTGTCCAAGAAATCAGCGGAACAAGAATCAGACGTTCCCACCAAGAAGCCTGCGCATACGAGTTTCAAGCCCTCTGAAGAAGTACAGCTCAAGACTATAGACCTTAAGACGGGCGACTCGTCCAAAACTGCCCTCATAGGGGCAAGTTTAGATTGTAAATAGGAAGACGCGCTCGTCAAGTTCCTTCATGCTAATAAAGATATATTTTCTTGGAAACCATCTGATATGCCTGGTGTTCCTAGGGAGCTTGCCGAGCACAACCTTAATGTTCAAAAAGACGCAAAGCCTAAGAGGCAGCGATTACGACGCTTCGATCAAGAACGACGTAACGCAATCAAAGCTGAGATAGCTAAACTACTCGCAGCTGGCTTCATCAAAGAAGTATTCCATCCAGAGTGGTTGGCCAATCCAGTCCTGGTCAGGAAGAAGAACAACAATGAGTGGCGCATGTGTTTACTACACTGATCTCAACAAGCATTGCCCTCCAGATCCCATGTGTTTACCACGCATTGATCAAGTCGTGGACTCTACAGCTGGATGCGCACTACTCTGTTTCCTCGACTGTTACTCAGGCTATCACCAGATAGCACTGAACGAAGATGATTAGATCAAGACTTCTTTCATCACACCTTTTGGCGCGTTTTGCTACACCACCGTGTCCTTTGGGTTGAAGAACGCTGGAGCCACATATCAACGAGCCATACAAAATTGCCTCTCTTCACAGATTGGCAAGAATGTAGAGGTATATGTTGATGATGTGGTAATCAAGACACGAGAACCGGAGAATTTCATTAATGATTTACAAGAGACGTTCGACAACCTCAGGACGTATCGATGGAAGCTCAATCCAACCAAATGCGTCTTTGGTGTCCCCGCTGGCAAACTACTCGGGTTCATTGTTAGTCACAGGGGCATAGAAGCAAATCCTTCCAAAATCACAACCATCCTCAATATGGAAGCTCCTTCAAGCATCAAGGAAGTTCAGAAGCTTACTGGGTGCATTGCAGCGCTTAACAGATTTATTTCGAGACTTGGAGAGAAAGGTCTTCCGTTCTTCAAGCTACTCAAGAAACAAGACAAGTTTACCTAGACTGACGAAGCAAATCAAGCCTTCGAGCAACTCAAGACATACTTGACTACTCCTCCGGTACTTGTCGCTCCTCTCAAAACTGACCACTTACTTTTGTATATTGCGGCTACTACACACATAGTCAGCACTGTCATTGTGGTCGAACGAAAGGAAGAAGACAATGTCTTTCCAGTTCAGAGGCCGGTTTATTACATCAGCGAAGTACTTTCAGAATCCAAGATCCGCTATCCTCAAGTACAGAAGCTGCTCTACGCCATCTTTATCACCTCCAGAAAGTTAAGGCATTATTTCCAAGCTTTTCCCATTACTGTTGTGACTAAATTTCCCTTAGGTGAGATTTTTCACAATCCTAATGCAACTGGACGAATCAACAAGTGGAAAGCAGAAATAGCCGCATATGATCTCACTTTTACATCACAAAAGGCAATCAAGTCTCAAGCTTTAGCTGATTTCGCGGTCGAATGGCTGGAAACTCAATACTCCAGAACAACTACTCGCCCTGAGCATTGGGTTATGTACTTCGATGGATCGCTGAAATTGGAAGGAGGCGGCGCAGGAGTTCTTTTAATTTTCCCCAAAGGTGAACAACTCAAGTATGTTCTACAAATTCTTTTTCCAGTCACTAACAATGAATCCGGATATGAGGCCATGCTACACGGCCTTCGCCTAGCTTCGTCACTTGGTATCAAACGACTCTGTGTGTATGGAGATTCAGCAGTTGCTATCAACCAAGTCAACAAGGATTGGGATGCCACGAAGGAAACAATGGATGCATATGTCAAGGAGGTTCGCAAGCTTGAACGCCACTTCTTTGGACTAGAATTTCATCATATCGTTTGTGATTACAATGTTGCTGCTGACGCCCTCTCCAAGATGGGATCGCAAAGATCAAATGTTCCAGCAGAAATTTTTGTTCACGAGTTACATCATCCATCTATCAAAGAACCAGTCCAAGCAGACTCTGTTTCAGAACCACCAAGATCTGACCTCCAGGTCATGATTATCGATACTGACTGGATGACTCCATCCATCGAGTACTTGCGAGATCACAAACTGCCAAAGCTAGAAAGCGAATAAGTTCGCATCAGGCACAGGGCGGCAAACTATGTAGTAGTCAACAATACACTCTATCGGCGGGGCGCATCCGTCAACGTGTTGATGAAGTGTATACCAGCTGATCAAGGTAAAGCCCTGCTTGCGGAAATTCACAGTGGTACTTGCGGCAAACATGCTGCTTCACGCATACTAGTCGGGAAGGCCTACAAAGCTGGGTTTTTCTGGCCAACGGTGAAGAAAGATGTTGAAGATATTGTCAAGAGATGTCAGGGCTGTCAGTTTTTTGCTCGTCAAGCCCATGTCCCAGCACATGAACTCCGCATGATTCCATTATCCTGGCCTTTCGCTTGTTGGGGCCTAGACTTGGTGGGACCTTTAGCCAAAGCCCCTGGTGGTTTCTAGTGGCTCATTGTTGCCATCGACAAGTTCACCAAGTGGATTGAAGCACAACCCCTAGTCAATCCAAGGGCTGACAATTTAATCAAATTCTTTGATGGAATCATCCATCGATTTGGCATACCTCACGAGATCATTACAGACTTGGTCTCTGTTTTCACAAGCGAAGCATTTCAAGATTACTGCGAAAAGTACTCGATTGAGACACATTACGCTTCAGTTGCTCATCCAAAGGCCAACGGACAAGTCGAGAAAGCCAATGGCTTGCTACTGCAGGGTTTGAAGCCTAGACTCTACGAACCACTCAAGAAATATGGTGGAAAGTGGGCTCAAGAATTACCAGCGGTACTCTGGGGGCTCCGCACACAGCCAAGTCGTGCGACAGGGCAAACCCCTTATTTCTTAGTCTATGGATCTGAAGCAGTCCTACCTGTTGATCTTCTTTGGCAGGCACCACGCCTGGAGAATTATGACGAACAAGTCGCTCAACAGGAACGTTTTCATGATGTTGATGGCATCGAAGAAGCTCGGGTAGCGGCTCTTATTCAAAACACTCGTTACCTCGAGGGATTATGGCGTTATCATCAACGCTCTGTCCAGCCTCGTTCCTTTGTCATAGGAGACTTGGTATTACGGCGAATACAGAAGACAGATGGCTTGCATAAGCTCATGTCTCGTTGGGAAGGTCCATTCCTCGTCAACAAACTCAAGAAGGCGAAGATTTGCCAAATGTCTGGAACATTGAGCATATCGCCTACATATCGCCTACAAACTCAAGAAGGCGAAGATTTGCCAAATGTCTGGAACATTGAGCATCTACGAAAGTTCTATCCATAGCAGTGGATTACAGAACTATACCATGTACCTTTTTGATTCTAAAGATATCAATAAAGCTATATTTTCACTTGCGCATCACCCTGAGTTCAATTAAATTCAAGTATCAGGGATAGTTGTGTTAACAACGACTCAAAAGACGTCACGACTGCTTTTATCACAAAAGCGGCACCAAGCTTCAGTAGTCTTGATTAAACTACACCTGCCTATATTTGGTAGTTGCTGTTAGTTCTACAGTCTTTTGTTTATTACTGAAATCTGGCTCTGAGTCTCGTGCCAACTGCATCCGATTTCAGTATTGCGCCTAACAGGAAATCAACAGATTCACCTTTTACACAATGCATCTATATATTCATGCAAATTATAAGTACATATTACTTTTTGTAGCATTACGGCTCTGCATCAGCAACCATTCATTATATCTGTTTAAGCAATAATTTTTTCATACAAGCATCTGCTTTTATAGGTTTATGACCTTGGGTCTAGGCACCTTTGTACTTTTGCATGATTTCATTAGCCTGTTCCAAGATCATCTACAAGTCAAAAACAAATGACTTTAGGCTTTAAAAGTACTCCAAGTACATCCCATACAATGAACATTCAAATTTATAAGCATTGTTACTTCCATTCCAAAGTAGCACAATTATATTGTTATATATTACATAGCAATCTCACAGCAACAACTTGTTTTTCACTTCTGGATTACAGAATTTACAAATTCTTCAGCTAATGGCTATGTTTCCTCTACTAGTGCTGTATATTGCTCTTCACTTGTACCAACTGGCAGATATTTCAATTCAATCTTTGCAGCCGGGTTGTGTGCCTTGAACAAAGCCAATACTTTGCTTATGAAGTCTTTCAGTGTGGCCTTACAGAAGTTGCCGACTAGTTCTAGCACTTGGCGCAATCGCTCTGGCAGATATAAGTTGCCTGACCCTGCACCTTCTGGAATCAGCAAGTCCATGATTGGTTCCACAGCCTCTTGAATTTTCTTTCTTTCATCAAGTAGGTTATTCACTTCCTCTTGTTTAATTTGAGAAATCTTCAAGGCAGATGCTAGCTCTTTCTCCATGTCGGTACGAACTTTATGTTCCTTAGAGAAATTGGCATCTTTCTTATCAATCAGAGCCTTCAGCTTGGTAATATCATCAGCTTGGCGTTGTACCTGGTTATACCAGCTTGTAGTCTTGCCTTTTTCTTCAGTCAGCTTTTTCTTCAAATTTGTGCATAGCAGGTTATATTTTTCAGTACTGCTTATTAGTATAAGTACTTTACATTAAGTATAGAATATTTACCAGTATTTTCATTGTTCAAATTTGTCACACGGGTCTCCAATTTACCCTTGACATCAACAAGGCTATCATTTTGCCTCTGGAGTGCTTGAATTTCTTCCTTGTGCTCCGCGTGGGCTTTCTCGAGTTCTTCACGAGCCTTCACCCAGTCGGCTTCTAACTCGCGAATCCGGGCTGATAATTTAGCATCTCCAGGCTTTTCGACTAGTTCCACCAGTGCCTGTGCATTTTTCTATTATTACAATATCATCTATGTTCTTGAATTCACAAGTAAGGTACACCAGTTTCTTAGCAAAGCTAGTTGCAGGTGGTTGCGCAGTTCATAGGCTTCATCTTTCACGGATTTGCCCTGTACTTCCACCTGAACAGGAACATAGTTAACAATATTAATCAAGTTTTTAATCATGCAAACAACGAAATACATTTTATGAGTACTTACATTTTTAAGTATTTTGCCTGATATTTGCTCACACAACACTCTTTCGAGTTGCTCTGTTTCTTGTATTTCTTCATCCTGCAGAATGCGATTCAAGTCGATATTACAATAAATGCGATAAGGAGTAACATTACTACAATTTTAGTTCAAGGAGTACCTTGTCCAAAGAAGATTCATTAATATTGACAGCTTTCGCTGGTGATTCGACTCCTTCAGCGGAGCCAACCGGAGCAATGAGGACAGTATCTTGTGGCGGAAGATCATCATTGGTTATGTTGGCTTGATCATCAGGGACACTAACCACCAACTGCCTCGAAGCTTCAGTATCATCATGAGCAGCGCTCTCGGTTGGAGTTGTTGTGGCAGCTTCCAACAGAGGCCTTGGCGGATTTTCAACATTGGCTTCAACAACATCCGCTTCTTCAGTTCCTTCTTGTTGGACAGTCTTCACGACTGCTTCTTTGTGTGACCTGTTAGTCATAAAAACTATAAGCATACATCTACAATTCAAAAAGTCAGAATCAAGACATTAGGGCACAGTATTCTACTTACTCCTTGGGTGGTTCAGGAGCCTTCAGAGGCTGGAATTGGAACTTCAGCAGAGGTTTCATCCGGCTGGAGCTGGTAGTACTTTCAGAAGTAGTACTTCCCAAAGCGCTCGAAGAAGATGAACCTTGAGGAGTAGAGAGCCTATGTGACAGCTTGATGCACTTGGATGGATCATCAGACGGTACGACATCATCAGATCTTGTCGACTGACTCCGAGTGGATCGTTTTCTCCTAGCAGTTATTGGTAGATCTGGAGCAGCTACAGGATACAAATATAAGCAATAATGTTTTCAACATCAACAAGTACTGCTTTTGAGTACTCAGGATACTTACTTGCAGTCAAAACTTGTGGTAGCGCACTGATGTCAGAATTTTCCACGGCCTCGTCATCACTGCGGACATCGACAACTTTATCACTAAGAGTCTTCTCAGATGAACTCTTAGTGAGTTCTTCCCATTCATCGGGGGCAAATAGATCTTGTGGTTCAGCCTGTATTGATCAAGACAATCAGTGTTCTTATTTATAAAACATCAAACGACTCGAAGTATTCAAGATTTGGGACATTACCTCCAACAGTGGTTGTTCACTAGACAATTCTCCAAAAAGGACAGGTTTTTCATGAACACCAGTAAACATCTTATTCAGCCGCATGAGGACAGTCTCATCAGAGATATCCTCGGGGGCCATTCGTGATGGATCAGTAATTCCTTCATACTGAAATCCAAGATGGACCCTCTCCCGCAGAGGTTGCACCCTTCGCTTCATGAAGCTGAAGGCAATCCCAACGCCAGTCAAGCTTTTTTCCTTCAGAAATTGTACCCGCTTCTATAATGCGGGCACTTCCTTGGCTTCCTCAGCAGAGGGGCGGGAGTTCCAATTCTCTTGGACCTTGGGGTACCATCCATCTTTTTCAGGACAACTCAAAGAATGATTTCCTGCTGTATTTTAAGATATTCAAGTAAATGAAGGATACTAGTAATAGAATCGACTAGTGTATTTGAATTTACAAGAGATTTGAAGTACACTTACCAATGGTGAACCATTTGCTCTTCTAGTCGCCACAGGAATCCATGATTGGCATATCAAACCACTTCGCTTTCATTTTCTGGCGAAATTGGACGCCAGCTCCTCCAACAACTTCTGTTCTTATATGGGTTGGTTGTGGTTTGATATGTTTTAGTGTGCGGAACAAAGGGAGGCTAGGTTCTATACCAAGAAATGCTTCACAAGCATGAACAAAGACAGAGATATATAAAATCCCGTTGGGATTAAGATGATGCAGTTGCAAGCCATAGAAACCAAGGAGATTTTTGAAAAAAGCAGAGATTGGCAAGCCAACTCCACGTTCACAGAAGGATATGAAAAGAGGAATTTCTTGGTTATTTTCAGCTATGAATTCTTGATTCCAACAAGATTTCCACTCAAGGGAAGCTTGGTCAAGAAGCAAACCTTGTTCCACCAAGCTGCTTAACTCATCAGAGTTGGCCGCGCATCTCTTCCAAGCTACGGCAGGTGATGGTGGATCAGCGAATGTCGGCTTCATCAAAGGATCCGGAAGTGTTGATTTTCTTCTGCCACCCCTCTGAGATCCAGGGTTTCCAGTTCCCCTTCCTGCGCCTCTCCCTCGCGAAGACATTGCAGAGCGATTCACTGCCTTGGATTTCTCTCGCATTCACTGATTGCACAAGCTCGGGGGCCACCCTAGGCTGATCTTACGCACAAAGGTGTGATTGGTGATTGACGAGGAAAGGGAGAGATTTCGGGCTCAGAGGTGTAGAGTTGAAGACGAATGAAGTGATCCATACAATGAAGTTCGGCAGATCTATATAATACATGGTTAGGGTTACTGTGCACTACAGTGCGGTGGCGTATCACATCCTGATTTCCCGCCTATTTTTTTGAGATAACCTTCCCTCATCAGTTAACGGAGCAAAATCCGGAAGTTCAGTTAGGCAACAGATAACAGAAGATTTGTCCTGACCTTTAAACCAAAGATATTTGCTTTAAAGCTCGGGGGCTGCTAGTGGATAATCCGGGATTTGATTTTCTGATGATTATGGGATAACTACTCGAGGACCTTCGACTGGTTTTTTCAGGAAAACTACTCGAAGCTCGGGGGCTACACCCAATGGGTGCACCTACTCGGTGCACACCATTGAACTACTGAAGATGAAGACAGAAGATTGCTTTTGAACCTCCGACTACTTCAAAAGTACTCGGAGGCTCAGGGGCTACACCCATTGGGTGCATCATCAGATGCACACCAATAAAACTACTCGTCAGAGAAGATCAGAGCGTCTTGGACTTAGCTCCAGTTATGCAAGATTTGAAGCAAAGGAGCAAGATGCTCGGGGGCTTGTGGGACCAGGATCCCTAGGGCCATTTATCCAGAGGATTAATCTACTCGGCAGAGAGGAGTTTGATCCGATTACTTCAAACCAGTCGGCTATGGTGCAAGACGGCGTAGTAGATTGGAATAACTAGTCGTGTACTGATAGGAAACTCCCCAAAGCATCACGTTGTAGTTATCCATGTTGTATACGACTAGGATTGTACAAACCGACTTGTAACCCTGCCTCCCAGACTATATAAGGCGAGGCAGGGACCCCCTCAAAACCAAGTAACACCACACGTGCAATACATTCAAGCACACAGGATGTAGGGTATTACGCTATTCGTGGCTCGAACCTGTCTAAATTGTGTTGTTCGTGTACTTTCGTTCCTAGAACTCGGCGAGACTCACACAAATCTACTGTTGGGAATATGCCCAAGAGACAACTGGATTCGATCCACTAGTCTTAATGGGCCACAAATGTTGTGAAGCCCATTACCAGGGGAAGGGGGTACTTTATTTATTAGTCCCATATTGCTAATGGAATATGGTGTGGAGAATTTCATCCAAATAAATAGAGACCAAACCCCTCCTGAGAAAGACATGACTTCCGAGCAATAGTTGCTTTTCTCCCCATCGTGCTCGCGGACCTAGCAGTCTGGTGCGCGACGTTTCAATCCTCGTACGTGTGGATACCTCGGAGGTGTTGCGCTTGGAGCACAAGGACGAACCGCACGTGCAGGACCAGACGGACGTAAGCAACTGCACTGCACTGCCACTTCGACGCGTTCGTCTACATCGAGACGGCTTCCGCTGCAACTAAGCGTCTAGTGGTAACAATCTGTGATCTATAACTGATGCTGTTCCTATTTTGGGTGAACGAGTTTTGTGTGTGCTAGCGTAGCCCTCCTCGTTTCCTTACAGTGGTATCAGAGCCGTAGCTGTTTCGTTATAGATTCGGTTGTATGCATATGGAGATATGCTTGGATGTAGATTAGTCTCTGATCAGTTCGTGATCTCCACTATGATGGTAGTGTAACGAATTACTCCTACCGGTCGGAATTCCGCCATCGGAGTTAAGTGATACACGTAAACCCAGGCATGGTGAGATATAGATCAATTGGATTGATCAAATCGAACTTAGATCAATGATCACGTCGCATGTCGATATACGACGATGTTGACTGGATCCACTATGATGGTAGTGTAACGAATTACTCCTACCGGTCGGAATTCCGCCATCGGAGTTAAGTGATACACGTAAACCCAGGCATGGTGAAGACCAATGTGATTGGTCGGATCGAATTTAGGTAAATTGTCGGTAGCTAGAACGGCGGACGGTCCGCGCAAGAACGGCGGACGGTCCGCGAGAGAACGGCAGACGGTACGTAAATTCGGTCAAGAATCTTACAGAGACGTTATCTAGCGTTCCATAGGGTCGGATGGTCCGCAAGAGCCGGTCGGACAGTCCGCGGAGCGGATCGGACAGTCCGGGAGAAACGGCGGACGGTCCGCGCAAGAACGGCGGACGGTCCGCAAGAGAGCGGCGGACGGTCCGTAAATTCAGTCGGAATTTTGACAGAAGCGTTTTTCCAGCATTCCAGAGGGTCGGACGGTCCGCCAGAGCAGGTCGGACAGTCCGCAAGGAAACAGTGGACGGTCCGCAGGGAACGTCGGACAGTCCGGCGAAATTAAAATTTTGAAAACGATCCCTCAGAACTGTTTAAGTTTTGAATGTCCTCCCAACTAAATCTTGCACCATCACATGTCTTGTACAATTAGTGGTGGGTCTATAAAATTAGAGTGCCACTAGTTTTCCTTGACTAGATGGGTTTGTATCGGATACTTACTCGCATAAGGAGTTGGTTAACTTAAACAAGGTCATCTTAACGGTTAAGGACCTTGGGACATAAAGGTTGGACGCCGAGACATAGAGATGTCAACCAACAACAGGAGTCATATATGATATGATTAGCAAAAGTTGCTTACCGATCTACCATGTCTTCTAGCGGTGATGCTAAAGCTCACTAGTCGACCTGTTAGTTGTGGATCCTGAATCACTAAGTATCAATGGAGGGATATTGATTTTAGTGGGAGTAAATTCCGTTAAATTGTTTAATGTATTTTACTCTGTCATAGATATGTTGTCTTAGTATTTTGCATTATTTTCGGTTGTAGATCAATGGCACCTAGCACACCGTTTTCTTTGCGTTCGATCCTTGAGAAGGATAAGTTGAATGGAACAAATTATGCGGATTGGATCCGAAACCTTATAATTGTTCTCAGGGCTGAGAAAAAGGAAAATATTCTAGACACCCCATTACCAGATGAGCCTGATGATAACGCAACTGTTGCTGAGAAACTTGCTTACAAGAAGGCATGTGATGGTAATCTTGAAGTAAGTTGACTTATGCTTGCTTGCATGGAACCCGAGCTGCAGATGCAGTTTGAGTCAAACCATGAGGCGCATGATATGATCGAGGCGCTCAAGGATATGTTCCAAACTCAGGCCAGGACTGAAAGGTTCAATGTCTCAAAGGCCTTTGTGGAAACAAAGCTAGCAGAAGGCGCAGCTGTAGGGCCGCATGTGATCAAGATGGTTGGTTACTCCCAAAGGTTGGAGAAGCTAGGCTTCCCACTTGGCCCAGAGTTAGCCACCGATTTTATTTTAGCATCACTTCCGCCTAGCTTTGGGAACTTCATTTCGAACTACCATATGCATGGGGCGGAGAAAGGATTGAATGAGTTGTGTGGCATGCTCAAGACAGCAGAGGCTGACATCAAGAAAAGCGCCAGCAGCAGCCATGTGATGGCCATCCAAAATAGGCCTAACTTCAAGAAGAAGGGCAAATCTTGGAAGAAGAAGGGCAAGGCTAAAGATATGATCTCTCATCCAAGCTCAACGCCCCAGACTGAGTCTGGACTAGCTGCAGAAAAGGAGGAGTGCTTTTATTGTAAGGAACTTGGTCACTGGAAAAGGAATTGCAAGAAGTACCTGGCTTCTCTGAAGAAAGGCGGTAGTAAGAGTACTTCCGCATCAGGTACACTTGACATTAATATTACAGATATTTTTCTCGCTGAATCTTCTATTAATTCCTGGGTATTTGATACCGGATCGGTTGCTCATATTTGCAATTCGATGCAGGGATTAGTAAGAAGTAGAAGCGTGGGAAGAGGCGAAGTTGATTTCCGAGTGGGCAATAATGCAAGAGTTGCTGCTTTGACCATCGGGACGATGCAACTCCACCTTCCGTCAGGATTTATCATGGAATTGAATAATTGTTATTTTGTTCCTAGTTTGAGTCGAAACATTGTATCTCCCTCATGTTTGATGAAGAATGGTTATACATTCGCGAGTAAAGACAATGGTTGTGTGATCTCAAAGAATGACATGTTTGTGGCTCTTGCATCCATTGTGAATGGGTTGTTCATTTTAAATCTTGATGATTCACATATATGTAATATAATTGCTAAAAGGCCTCGGCTAGATGATTTGAATCCTACCTATATGTGGCATTGTCGTCTGGGTCATATAAGTGAGAAGCGCATGAAGAAGCTTCATTCTGATGGACTTTTAACTTCGTTTGATTTTGAATCATACGAGACGTGCGAAGCTTGTTTGCTAGGCAAGATGACCAAGGCACCTTTCACAGGTTTTCTTGAGAGGGCGCAAGACTTATTGGAACTCGTACATACTGATGTGTGTGGACCAATGAGCACGACAGCTCGAGGTGGATTTCAATACTTCATAACTTTCACTGATGATTTTAGTAGATATGGCTATGTCTACTTAATGAAGCACAAGTCAGAGACTTTTGAAAAGTTCAAAGAGTTTCAGAATGAAGTTGAAAATCAGCGTGGTAAGAAAATTAAAGCCTTGCAATCAGATCGTGGAGGCGAGTATTTGAGCCACGATTTTAGCACTCATCTAAAGAGTTGCGGAATTGTTCCACAGCTAACGCCACCTGGAACACCTCAGAGGAACGGTGTGTCCGAGCGACGTAATCGAACCTTGTTAGACATGGTGCGATCAATGATGAGCCAGTCAGACCTACCGTTATCATTTTGGGGTTATGCTCTAGAAACAGCAGCTTTCACACTAAATAGGGTACCATCTAAGTCCGTGGAGAAGACACCATATGAGATATGGACTGGCAAGACTCCCAGTTTGTCTTTTCTGAAAATTTGGGGTTGTGAGGCATATGTCAAGCGACTTCAGTCGGACAAGCTTACACCAAAATCGGACAAGTGCATATTCGTGGGATATCCAAAGGAAACAATTGGATATTATTTCTACAACCGATCAGAGGGCAAAGTGTTTGTTGCTAGGAACGGTGTTTTCTTGGAGAAAGAGTTTCTCAAAAGCGAGAAAAGTAGACAGAAGGTGTATCTTGAAGAAATTCAAGATGAGCCTATGAGGCAAGACTTTACGAGTGATGCTAATGTAGCAGAACGAGTTGAGGCACCTGTGGTAAGAGAAGAATCGCCACAACCACGAAGGTCAGAAAGGCCACATCGCGCTACACAGAAAATGAATCTCCTAGTTACGGGAGAGCGCGACATATTGTTGATGGACAACGATGAGCCTAGGACCTATGCGGAAGCTATGATGGACCCAGATTCCGAGAAATGGCAAAGTGCCATGAGATCCGAGATAGATTCCATGGGGCAATATCAAGTTTGGAACTTAGTTGACCCGCCTGATGGTGTGAGACCCATCGAGTGCAAATGGATCTTTAAGAGAAAGAGAGATGTAGACGGAAATGTTAACGTCTACAAAGCATGACTTGTTGCAAAAGGTTTTCGACAAGTTCAAGGAGTTGACTACGACGAGACATTCTCTCCAGTAGCGATGCTTAAATCTATCCGGATCATTCTAGCAATAGCTGCGTATTTCGATTATGAGATATGGCAAATGGATGTCAAAACAGCTTTCCTCAATGGGAACCTAGAGGAGGATGTATACATGATACAACCCGAAGGTTTTGTCGATCCAACTAATGCTGGAAAAATATGCAAGCTTCAGAAATCAATCTATGAATTAAAGTAAGCATCTCGGAGTTGGAACCTTCGTTTTGATGAGGTAGTCAAAGGGTTTGACTTCCGGCAGAACGAAGAAGAGGCTTGTGTTTACAAGAAGGAAAGTGGGAGCTCTGTTGTATTTCTAATCTTGTATGTGGATGACATATTGTTGATTGCGAATGATATTCCAATGCTAGAATCTGTTAAGACTTCGCTGAAAAATAGTTTTTCTATGAAGGACTTAGGGGAAGCTGCATACATTCTGGGCATAAGGATCTATAGGGATAGATCAAGGAGGCTTATAGGATTAAGTCAAGATACTTATATTGACAAGGTGCTGAATCGGTTCAGCATGGAACAGTCCAAGAAAGGGTTCTTGCCTATGTCACATGGCGTACACCTCAGCAAGACTCAGTGTCCTACGACGACTGATGAGCGGGAGCGCATGAGTAAGGTCCCTTATGCTTCAGCAATTGGATCCATCATGTACGCCATGATAAGTACTCGTCCAGATGTCTCATATGCTCTAAGGGTTACGACCAGACACCAGTCTAATCCAGGTGAAAGTCACTGGACAGCGGTGAAAAACATTCTTAAGTACTTTAGAAGGACTAAAGATGTGTTCCTAGTCTTTGGAGGTGTTGACACCAAAAATTGGCACCAGGAAGAGGCTGCCATGTGGGCCGGATTTGTTGAAAAGGTATCATTCGGCAAAGGAGTTTTTCCCCAGAGCATTCAGTAAAGACGTTCTGCGGTCGGGAACGCACTGTCATTCGGCAAGAGAACTGTTCCGCGGGAGGCATTCGGGAGTGCGTGATGACGTGGATCAAGTATAAGGAAAAGGCTGGTTTAACTTGGAATGCAAGACGGATACGGTGCCCCGGCGTTTATTTTTTTTTAGGAATTAAATAATGTAATCGTAATCGATTAGGAGTCGTGTCGAAACCTGGGTATAAATATAAACCCGTGGTAATTGTAAAACAATCAACCAATCAATCATACAACAAACCGGCCCCGTGCCAACTTCGAGTCCTTTAGTCGAGTCGTCGAGTTCTTCGAGAGGAATCATCGATCCGTCGACCTCCGTAAGTACCGGCAACCCTGCACCATGCCTAGTATCATGCGGTAGATTTAGGCTTTGGTTTGGGAAGGTTCCATTGTTAGATCATGAGCCATGCGGTGGGCTAAGTTTTAGCTTGGAACAAGTTATCGGTTCTATTGGATTTTGGCAAGATCTGATAGATCCATTAAGTTACCATGTGTTGCTCTGGATTTTTACCTTTATGTTTAGTTCATTACAACACTCTTTTGCCCAGTCTAGATTGATTAGATTCGGTTCTAGCTCATAATGCACTGCGTTTCCATAGCCGAATTCGAAGTCAATCTAGATTGCCACGTGTTGCGGGTCCAAGCTCGTTGGTCTTGCGTAGATCTTGACAGAACCGGGTATCATGCGGTGGATGCAGGTTTTTGGGTCGTCTTAGAGCTAATCATCCGGTGGATTAGAATTCGATTCGATCTGATAGATTTATCATCACTAACGAAGCATGTTCCTTCTTCATGGAACCCGATTCGGCTATATAGCTGTATTCGGCAGTATCGCCACGAGCGAAACATGCTCACGGTTTTGTTTTAAATAAAGAATGCTTTTAGCCTTCCACGTTTAGAGTCGTATCATGCGGTGGATTGATCTATTCTTGGTTGGTGGTGTGATTCCAAGCAAGTCGTATCATGCGGTGGATTAACTTGCTTGTTTCATGCTCGACGGGTTGAAAAGTACCTAGACATGCGGTAGACTAGTGCTTTTAATCTATGCATTCTTGTTTATTATGAAATTATGGTCATGTTTTTCGCCCTTTTATTTATCTACCATGCTCTGTTCTCCGTTAATCGGTTATGAATATGCATTACAATGTTTATTCAGTCAACTACCGATCTTTCGTCATGCTTACGTCACGCATTCGGCAGTGCGCTTCCTGCGTGCTTTGCCGATTGCCGAATGATGCTTTAACTGCTGACAGATAACTTCTCTGTAGCTATATGTCGTTCGAAACTGGCTCCGTAGCCGCAAATATGGAACTGACTGGTATCACCCGGTACGTTCCAGGTGTTATCTAAACATCTTTTCTCCCTTTGTCAGTTTCAGGAAAATTGACTGGCACGCTTTCGGATTCAAACGCTCGGGCCACGTGTGAAGCTAGCTAATTCGGCTTGCTGTGTGCTTGGCGTGAAGTGCGGATTTTACGTCAACACACTTTTTGGCACGCCCGGTGGGACCACAAGCTTCGAAGATGCCTGAATTAAAAGACATTCTGGATGTCACTTTTGAAGAATTGTCTGATGAACATCAACAAATGGTGAAGACTGCTGCAGATCAATTCATCAAGAAATGTTTGCTGTCTTTTGCTAAGAACAGGAGTGGTGCACCGTTTCTCAAGTCAGATCTGCCAAGAGTTCTTTTACCGGGACAATCTGATCTTACTGAAGATGAAGAAAGGGAGAAGTTCTCTAGCTTGTTGTACAAGGCTTTAGGAGAAACAATGACCAATCATAATGCTGCATTCCTGAACAGTTTTCGGCTCATACTGGTCAACATCTTTGGTCAACACGTGGATAAACCTTTTGAGCAAGCGCATGGACAACTTGGTGGACCAACATATTTCAATATTCAAGCATCGGTCCCAAAACGTCATGGTAAAGGTATTGAAGAAACTGAAGCTTCTGGAACTAAAGACACGAATGGACAGCCGATTCAGCAAGAGCTTCAGCATGCATTGCCGAAACCTCGTACATATGGTGATATGGCATTCGGCACCACGGGAAATCCACCTGCTTCTGCTTACAAGATATCCCCTCTGAACAACAGGCTGCAAAGGGATATGTATGGAAACGGATATTCAGAGTTCATGGATTACAATGCTATCGACGCTCTCCCGAATCCCGGGTATGTTGGTACTACAGGGATGTCTGCTGGAAGACCAGGGAATCAAGATACCAATATTGACCTCATGGTGCAAAAAATGACCGATGTATTACAAAATCAATTCGGTCTGAAGCCTAAAAAATCAGGGGTACATGTACTCGTCTCCTTTCCCAGAATGGTACCAAAGGGTATCATTGCCGAATAGAGTCAAGGTGCCTACAGAGTTTACTAAGTTCTCAGGACAAGACGATACTAGCACTGTGGAACATATAGCTCGATATCTGATGCAGCTCGGAGAAGCTTCAGCAGATGAGGCTTTCAGAATCAGATACTTTCCTTTGTCACTGACGGGTCCAGCTTTTACATGGTTTGCTTCTTTGCCTGCTCAGTCGATTTGTACTTGGAAGGACCTGGAGCAGAAATTCCATGCTCATTACTACATTGGCAGTACCGAGAAAAAGTTGGTTGATTTGACCAGCTTAAGGCAGAGGAATAATGAGACACCTACGGAGTTCCTTAGGAGATTTAGGGAAACAAAGAGCATGTGCTTTTCTCTGAACATACCTGATGACCAGCTAGCTGGTATGGCTGTAGCTGGCATGCTGCCTGCCATTCGGGAAAAGCTATTCGGAATGGAGTTCGATGATCTGGGCCAGTTGTCACACAGATTGGCCTTAATGAGTAACCAGGCATATGGTTTCAAGAAAGATGCCAGATTTGCTAAACACAATGATGTAGCTGATATCTATAACCAATTCCTTGAAAGAGCAGATCAAGGGGATGAGTATGAAGATAGTGAGGAGATAGCTGCAGCAGAGATAGTGTGGGGCAAAGAACCAGTCATGGTGAATCAGAGGTGGATTAAACAGAATAAGGGCACCTATGATTTTGATGTAACTAAGGCAGATAAATTGTTTGACTATCTTGTAAAAGAAGGCCGGATCAAGCTACTAGAGGGGCATTCTATGCTTCGGCCTGATGGAGTGAAAGATAAAAGGTACTGTGGATTCCATGATAGAAATTCTCATTCCATCAATGAATGCAGGGTTTTTAGAGTGAGGATTCAGAAAGCTATCCAAGAAGGACATCTGAAATTCGACAATAAGATGAAGTTGGACAATAACCCGTTTCCTCAGAACATGATTGGGTTCTCAATCAATATGGTGAATGTTGCCGAATCTGGAGAAAAGGGAAAGATGAGAGTCCTGACGTCGAAGGAAGCGAAGCAGAATGGCTCAGTCGATCCTAATCGGCAAATTACGATCGAACAGATTCGCGAGGAGAAGCCTCGCTTCCCGAATAGCCGATTTGAAATTGGGAAATCTTATAAACCCAGAGTCACATCGCGCATTCTCCTCAATAAGTGGCAGCGTCAGCAAGAAAAAGAACGCTATCAGAGACGTGAGTACGAGGAGGAGAAGAGGAGGTGCGAAGAAAAAAGGTATGAGGAAGAACAAGAGGAATATGTCCGAGAACAAGAACGTGCACATTGGGATTGTGCTTTCTTCAGACACTGTTGGAACGAGGGTTTAAAGCTGCCTACATGGAATAACTGTCCTGAATGCAGTAATGGATATGTCGAACATAGGCAAAATGGTGCCAGTCGCCGATCCGTCCACGAAAGAATTGGAAGGATACATCCTAGTGATGATCGGCGTCTAAAAATATATAAGAATGATGATCAACCAAGGAAAAGACATGCTGATCATAGATGGATTAATCATGAAGAAGAAGATCGTGAGTATGTCTGGCAAAAAGGACAGTGGTGTCCACCTGGTTTAAGAAAGAGCCAGAAGAGAAGAGTCCAGCGCCTGAGGAATCAAGAGTTGAAGCGAGCAGGAACCAGGATGAGATCGATATGGCGTCCAAAAGACAAACCTGACGAATCGGGTCATTCGGCTCCTACATGCATGGTATGTTTCTTGCCGAATGAATTCATGGCTCCAGCTAATCAAATTGTACAGGAAGAGATATTGTCAGAAGTGGATGAAGCCGAGCAATGTGGGTTAATGGCACAATTGGTATTGAATAAGCAAGCTATTTTCGAGAAGCCAGTCCAGAATCGGCACATGAAGCCACTGTACTTAAGAGGATATGTCAACGGAAAGCCACTGACGAAGATGTTTGTTGATGGTGGAGCTGCTGTTAATGTGATGCCATACAATACATTCAGGAAACTTGGCATGAGCCCTGGAGATTTAACGCCAACAAGCATAGTTTTGAATGATTTTGCTGGAAATCCTTCGGACACCAAAGGATGTGTACATGTAGACCTGATGATTGGATCTAAGATTCTGCTTACAACCTTCTTTGTTATTGAAGGCAAAGGGGCATACAGCTTGCTACTTGGAAGGGATTGGATCCATGCGAATTGCTGTATTCCGTCTACTATGCATCAGCAGCTTATTCAGTGGATAGATGATGAAGTGGAAATTGTCCCAGCAGATGATTCAATTAGCGTGGCTAATGTGGAACCAGCCTTCTGGGAATATCAAGGCATAGATTGTTTCTCAGGTAAGGACTGGGGAGAAGGTCCTGTTGAGCCAGTCAGCAGTGATCAACAGCCGATCAAAGCAGTCGGCTCTTTTAGTAATTTTTAATGGATAATCCAGTCGATGGGACTGATGGGAAGCTAGGACGTGGATTTGTGTCGGCTGATAAATTAGAAGAAGTAGACATTGGAGATGGTGATAAACCAAGGCCGATATTTATCAGTGCTAGCTTAGATTCAGTTTTCAGAGAAAAGTTGATTGAGTTGTTAAAAGAATACAAAGATTGCTTTGCTTGGGATTATTCGGAGATGCCTGGTTTAGATCGTTCCATTGTTGAGCATCGATTGCCGATCAAGCCTGGTTATAAACCTTACAAGCAACCACCCCGGAAAATCTACAAAGATGAAGTGTTGGCCGATGTAAAGAAAGAAGTGGAAAGATTAATAGCAGCAAATTTTATTCGGCCATGCAGATATGCAGAATGGATCTCTAATATTGTTCCTGTGTACAAGAAAAATGGGAAGATGAGAGTTTGCATAGACTTTAGAGATCTGAACAGAGCTACACCCATGGATAGATATCCAATGCCTATTGCTGACTCGTTGGTTGATGCTGCTGCTGGATATAAAGTGATTAGTTTCATGGATGGTAATGCAGGGTACAATCAAATTTTTATGGCATTGGAAGATATAGCGAAAACAGCTTTCAGATGTCCAGGACATATAGGGTTGTTTGAATGGGTTGTCATGACGTTTGGTTTGAAGAATGCTGGTGCAACTTATCAGAGAGCCATGAATTATATTTTTCATGAGTTGATCGGCAAGATTGTGGAGATATATATTGATGATGTTGTGATTAAGTCATTGGATCATGAAGCACATTTGGCTGACATAAGGAAAACTCTAGAGTGCACTAGGAAACATGGGCTCAAGATGAACCCGAATAAATGTGCTTTTGGAGTTTCGGCAGGAGAATTTCTGGGATTTTTGGTGCATGAAGGAGGAATAGGAGTTGGCAAGAAAAGTATGAAAACCATTGATGAAGTTGTTCCTCCAACTAATCTTAAGGAATTACAGTCATTACTTGGCAAGATTAATTTCGTGAGAAGATTCATATCAAACTTATCGCAAAAGGTGTTACCTTTCTCTTCACTGCTAAAAGTCAAGAAGGATCAGAAATTTGTATGGGGTGACGAACAACAAAAGGCTTTTGATGAGATCAAGGAATACATGAAAAAACCACCAGTATTGGTACCTCCACAGCTAAACAAGCCTTTTAAGTTGTACGTGGCGGCCGATGACCAAACTATTGGATCGGCCCTCATACAAGAATTTGAGGGAAAGGAAAGGGTAGTTGCATACCTTAGCCGGAAATTGCTTGATCCCGAAACGAGGTATTCGTCTACCGAGAAACTTTGTTTATGTGTTTACTACTCCTGTACAAAGTTTCGGCACTACTTGCTACATGCCGAATGCATTGTGTATTCAAAATTTGATGTGATAAAGCACATGTTGTCTATGCCAATTTTGAATGGAAGGATTGGCAAATGGATTTTAGCTTTGTCTGAATTTGAGTTAAAATTTGAATCGGCAAAAGCTGTTAAAGGACAGATTATTGCTGATTTCATTACTGAACATCGCGATTCATCAGCTAATTTGCTTGAAATTACTCCTTGGGTATTATTCTTCGATGGATCTTCATGTGACAAAGGTGGTGGAGTAGGTATTTTGTTAATTTCGCCAAAAGGAGAAGTATTTGAATTTGCTATTCCTATTCAACCTACTGTCACTAATAATCAAGCCGAGTATGAAGCATTGCTCAGAGGACTTCGATACCTGAGAGAAGCAAAGGCCATTGCAGTTGAAATTTTTGGAGATTCAGAATTAGTCATAAGGCAACTAAATGGCGAATATGAGTGCAGAAACGATATCTTAAGGAATTACTATGAGGAATGCAAGCAAATCTTAAAGGAGTTTCAGTCAGTAATTCTGCGGCATATTCCTAGGAAAGACAATGAAGAAGCAAACAGACTAGCTCAAAGTGCTTCGGGTTATAAAGAGCTTCAAGAAGTTTTTGCTAATGATGTATATGCTTTCGGGAGTAATCTAGCAGAAGATGATTGGAGAAAAGAAATTGTTGATTATCTGGAGAATCCATCCCGAAAAGTTTCTAGAAAGCTCAGGTATAAAGCTTTAAAATTTGTTCTTCTTGATGATAATTTATATTATAAATCCTTGGATGGGGTGCTGTTACATTGCTTAAGTCAAGAAGAAGCAAAAAGGCTGATAAGTGAAGTGCATGATGGGCTGTGTGGAGCGCATCAATCGGCTTACCGAATGAAATGGGTTATTAGGAGAACTGGGTACTATTGGCCCACAATGCTAGAAGACTGCTTTGAATATTACAAAGGATGCCAAGATTGCCAGAGATTTGGAAACATTCAAAGAGTTCCAGCATCGGTCATGAATCCTATTATCAAGCCATGGCCATTCAGAGGATGGGGAATAGATTTGATTGGCCAAATAAATCCTCCATCTAGCAAGGGGCATAAGTTTGTGCTTTTAGCAACCGATTATTTTACTAAGTGGGTTGAGGCGATTCCATTAAAGAAGGTGACATCAGAGAATATGGTTGAATTTGTTAAAGAACATATCATTTACAGATTTGGAATTCCTCAAACAATCACCACAGATCAAGGAACTCAGTTTACATCTTCAGAGTTCAGAAATTTTGCTGAAAGTATGGGCGTCAAATTGTTGAATTCTTCTCCTTATTATGCACAAGCTAATGGTCAGGCAGAGGCTTCTAACAAGATTATGATTAAAATTATACAGAAGAAGATTGATCAGAAGCCAAGAAAGTGGCATTCGGTACTCAATGAGGCTTTATGGGCTTACCGAATGGCTCCACATGGAGCTACACAGACGTCTCCTTATGAATTGGTATATGGACATCATGCTATCTTGCCATGGGAGATGCAGACAGACTCAAGGAGAATTAAGTTGCAAAAAGATTTAAGTTTTAAAGATTATAATGATTTAATGATGGACGAATTAGAAGATTTGCATATGATTCGTCTCAGGGCCTTGGAAAATGTTGAGAAAAATAAAATGCGAGTTGCTAAATATTACAACAAGAAGGTGAAAGTCAAGCAGTTTGCAGAAAGAGATTTGGTTTGGAAAGCAATATTGCCGATTGGAACTAAATACAGTGCATTCGGTAAGTGGTCTCCAAACTGGGAAGGTCCTTTCAGAGTGGTCAGATGCGTGCCTGGAAATGCATATATCCTGAAAACTTTACTAGGAGAGGAGTTTACTGCTGCTATCAATGGGAGATACTTGAAGAAATATTATCCTAGTATTGAGATTGATCGCTGATTGAAATATTTAATGTCAGAACGACTGAAACAGCCGGTATTCGGGAAGGAGCCGTCTTCAGAACAAAAATATTGACAGAAGAAGAAATGGCCAATACCAGAGCGTATTGCCCTTAGTGCAAATATATTACAAAAAGTGAGTTTGACCAAGTTATCACAAAAAGGACTGCAAAAGATAAGTTTTATTGCCGAAATTCCATAATCCCTAGTACAAACTAATGGAACAACCTGTTCAGAACAGACTGGGGATGGATGGAATCGGCAATGGCGACGCCATGAGCATCAAGGCGATCTATGGAGGCCTCAATGTCGTCGATCTCCTCCGGATTGCCATTGGCAAAGCCGGGCGGTAGCCTGGAATAGTCAGCGCCAGTGTGCATCGACATGGCGACTAGGCCTGCGGCAGTGCCCAGACGGATGCCGTGTGAGGCCACCTCATCGATACGGCCTGCCACTGCACCAAGGCGAGCTTCTGGCGTGTCCCCAGGAGCATTCACCTTGTTTGCCAAAGACTCAACCAATGTCTTCAGCCGATCGAGTTCGGCGTCGCGATCTGTAGGATTACGAAGCAACAGCGGGTTAGTTCGAGGTCAGATTGATGTTAAGCGAACCGCAGAAATTACCGTCGATGGTCTCGAGCAGCTGCTTGCGCTGGTGTTGCCACTCTAGATCTGCGATCCCGGCTTGTTTGGAGATGACCTCCAGCTCACGCCGAGTGTCGTCACGTTCCTGCTTGAATCGGCGGGCATCGCTGTCTGAGTAGGGCAGATCCCAGTTGGGCCTGGGGGATCGGCTAGATGATTCCGAAGAATCACCCGCTGCAGCCGGAGCCGCAGTCAGGGCAGTAGCGGGGTTCCATTGGATGAGCCTGAAAACACAAAGAAAGTTGAGAATAAGGCAAAATCTGGAGGAAAGGATAAGGAGAGGCAGACAGTCATCACCTCCGACGAGCACCGGCGCGGCTCCCTTCAGCTTCGTCGACGGCCGGACGTCTTCCGTTGTTGTTGGCCATTGGGGTTTTCTGGAGATTACTGTGCTCGAAGAAGAGGGGGCTCAGGCTAGCAGAAAACTTGGAAGACGGAGGAATTGATAAAAGATTAGGAGCGCTCAAGGTTCTTATTTATGGAACTAACGAAGAGATCGTGGCCGAAGATTGTGATGCATATCCCAAGGAGTTCGGAAGGTGGAAAGGATTTTCCAACCGATCGGTTTCCATGTCGTTTGGGATTCTTACCGAGTCGTATTCGGTTTTTGACTGAATGAGATTCGGCTATGTCGTGTTTGAAGCGTTTTCGGGTCTGATACTGTTATAGCCAGCTTTGCCGAATGAGTTATCCACAATGGAGCAAAACAGAGTTAAGAAATGACAAGATTGCAAGATTGATAAAGCATTCGGCTATCGACTGTTTGTTACAATTACAAACCCAAGTACTTTGAGATTACATTTTTAGCATCTGATATCATATTGCTAATGCTCTCTAATAAGTTTTTGTCAGCTTCTTGGGTTTGTTGACGTAAAATCCGCACCTCACGCCAAGCACACAGCAAGCCGAATTAGCTAGCTTCACACGTGGCCCGAGCGTTTGAATCCGAAAGCGTGCCAGTCAATTTTCCTGAAACTGACAAAGGGAGAAAAGATGTTTAGATAACACCTGGAACGTACCGGGTGATACCAGTCAGTTCCATATTTGCGGCTACGTAGCCAGTTTCGAACGACATATAGCTACAGAGAAGCTATCTGTCAGCGGTTAAAGCATCATTCGGCAATCGGCAAGGCACACAGGAAGCGCACTGCCGAATGCGTGACGTAAGCATGACGAAAGATCGGTAATTGAACTGAATAAACATGGTAACTCATATTCATAACCGATTAACGAGGAACATAGCATGGTAGATAAATAAAGGGGCGAAAACATGACCATAATTTCATAATAAACAAGAATGCATAGATCAAAAGCACTAGTCTACCGCATGTCTAGGTACTTTTCAACCCGTCGAGCATGAAGCAAGCAAGTTAATCCACTGCATGATACGACTTGCTTAGAATCACACCACCAACCAAGAATAGATCAATCCACCACATGATACGACTCTAATCATGGAAGGCTAAAAGCATTCTTTATTTAAAACAAAACCGTGAGCATGTTTCACTCGTGACGATACTGCCGAATACAGCTATATAGCCGAATCGGGTTCCATGAAGAAGGAACATGCTTCGTTGATAATGATAGGTCTATCAGATCGAATCGAATTCTAATCCACCGGATGATTAGCTCTAAGACGACCCAAAAACCTGCATCCACCGCATGATACCCAGTTCTGTCAAGATCTACACAAGACCAACGAGCTTGGACCCGCAACACGTGGCAATCTAGATTGACTTCGAATTCGGCTATGGAAACGCAGTGCATTGTGAGCTGGAACCGAATCTAATCAACCTAGACTGGGCAAAGGAGTGTTGTAATGAATTAAACATAAAGGTAAAATCCAGAGCAACACATGGTAACTTAATGAATCTATCAGATCTTGCCAAAATCCAATAGAGCCGATAACTTGTTCCACGCTAAAACTTAGCCCACCGCATGGCTCATGATCTAACAATGGAACCTTCCCGAACCAAGGCCTAAATCCACCGCATGATACTAGGCATGGTGCAGGGTTGCCGGTACTTACGGAGGTCGACGGATCGATGATTCCTCTCGAAGAACTCGACGACTCGACTAAAGGACTCGATGTTGGCACGGGGCCGGTTTGTTGTATGATTGATTGATTGTCTTTTACAATTACCACGGGTTTATATTTATACCCAGGTTTCGACACGACTCCTAATCGATTACGATTACATTATTTATTTCCTAAAAAAGATAAACGCTGGGGCACCGTATCCGTCTTGCATTCCAAGTTAAACCAGCCTTTTCCTTATACTTGATCCACGTCATCACGCATTCCCGAATGCCTCCCGCGGAACAGTTCTCTTGCCGAATGACAGTGCGTTCCCGACCGCAGAACGTCTTTACCGAATGCTCTGGGGAAAAACTCCTTTGCCGAATGATACCTTTTCAACGAATCCGGCCCACATGGCAGCCTCTTCCTGGTACCAATTTTTGGTGTCAACACATGCCCCTTCAATTTCGGGATAAAAGGTAATTTTATCTCGGAATTGACCAGAAGCACTCAATACTCCCAAGTTAGTTCTGCTCGACACCCGCTTCTCCTTTTGAATCTTTAGAGCCCTCATCCAGATCCGAACCCTAGGTTATCGACTTCCAAGATTCAATCTTCAAATGGCGGACCAAGATTTTGCCCTCCAGGTAAACTTCAATCCCCTCAAGCACATTCGGTATTCTTCCTTCGATTTTCCATTTTAAATTTCCTCTCATCTTTTCCCATTCTTGATAGGCACTAGCTGCCGAAATCCTTATCCCTGTTGAGGAAAAAGCTCCATCCTACTTCCTCGGCCCTGTAGGGAATTCAGATCCTTCCGAACTCATCGCGGCCGAATCTCAGAGGGTTCCTTTCAAGATTTCATTGACAAAACCTCATGAGTGGCAAGACGCCTTCAAGAACTGGCCTTTGCCCCCAATTGCTGGCTGGAGAAATTGGTACAAAAGGATATCTGACGACAAAAGCCCCCAAACACAGAACTGGGACCATCTGCGTATTTCTCATTGCCTGGAGCTGTCACTAGCCGAAACACCAAAGAACGAGAACCTTCTGATTGCAGCTTGTCATTTTTGGTCCAATGGCGCAAATGCTTTTCTCTTCGGTCATGGCCCAATGTCTCCCACTTTGGCCGATGTCTACATGATGACCGGCCTGAACGTTACAGGAACTGTATATCCATATGACCACAAAGGTTCCTCCAAGCAGACAGGAGTAAAAACAGGGGTTGGATACAAGAAATATATCCAGAACCATATGTCTGATGGCCCTCTGACCGATGTCGAATATAGAGCCTTCCTGAACATGTGGCTATGCAGATCAGTCTTCTGTGGCAAAGCCAATGAGCCAACCCTGAATCATATTGTGATGGCTGAAGAGCTGGCTGCCGGAAAACTCATTCCACTTGGGAAATACCTCCTGGGAAGTGTCTACCATATGCTCAATCAAACCACCCACCTGATGCACACCAGCAAGAAAATCCCCTGTGTCAATGGTCCTTGGTGGTTTGTCCAAATGTGGCTACAGTTGTACATGCATCAAATCGTCGCCATTGATCTCAACAGCCGAGATTTTCCTTCAATCAATTACAAAGAAGGAGAAAATCGGAGAACCAAAGGTTGTCAAACCTATGGAGAAGCTGCCTCCACTGTATCTATCAACAAGAACATCGGTGAACTGTTTGAGCTCTTCTTCAAAGGCTTTGCTCATCCTCTTTGGTTCCCATATTTGGACAATGACAACCTCACTCTCCCTTGCGAATTCAGCTTTGAAACTGGATGCACTGATGTAGAATCTATAGCGATTTTCAATGCCTTTATCCAGCCCTGCATCTTGCCAGCCGAATTCTGTGGGGGAAGGCTGGTTCAAAGCACTTATGAATACTATCAGCCAAACATGATGGCTAGACAGTTGGGATGTGGCCAAGTGCCCCCTAGGCTATTTCTTCACGAATTTCTCAAGCCTAGGGAGATTGTCAAGGATTCCACAGAGACAAGAAGGATTTTTACTTATAAATGCTGCGGAACTATCTATGCACCTGATCCTTTTGTGCCAATAATATCTGCCCATCCTTCTTTCACTCTCTGGTGGCAAGAACTTCATGATCATATCTTCAACATGCCAATCCATCCCTTCTGCTTCGAGTTAATGCCTGATTATCAGCCAACTTCAGAGGTAATACGCTTATCCCTTCATCTGTCTCAATAATATTAACCCCAATTGATTCTAATTCTGTCATCTTGCAGGACATAACACCTGCCCCTCTTGCCAGGGCGATCTCATACAAAGCTGCAGGCCCAATATCTGCTTTGGGGCACCAATCTCCTACCTTGGCTCAACTGATGGCTAGACAGGCTTCTCTAGATCCAATACTTACTAGACCATCAGCTGTCAAGAGAAAAACCCTTCTTTTAGCTGCTCCATCAGTTGTAAAGAAGAAAAGAACAAGCAGCAAAAAAGTTATCAAGGTCAGAGCCTTCTTTCTTTGACCATAATGCCATTGGTATTTTGCTCAGCTTTATCTCTTCTTGGTTTCAGGCCAGAACACAGCAACTAGCAGTCAGTGCAGATCTTGCCGATGCTTCATTGACTGGTAAAATTCTACCACTTTATCCTCTTAACTTCCTTTTCATCGGCATTCATCCCTTGTTAACTGCAGAACAATCCTCAATGGATCCAATCTTGGAGAGCTCTTCTTCTCATCATGATTCATCTTTAGCTTTGCAACTTCTTCCTCAATCAGAAGCATTATCTTCACCAAGAAATCTTCCAGTTTCTCCTCAGCAAGATACACAGGATCTTTCCATTGAACCTGAGAGGCTTCCTTCCCCCATTCAGGAAGTCAGGAACGAGGTAAACAAAATCATTCAGCTTTCTCTACCCTTTTACTCAGCGGATTATTACTAATTCGGCAAGACTTTCTTCCAGGAGAAATCCATTTCATCATCCAGCTATTCTTTTGCTGTGGACGACTTGGTTGCCGAACAAGGGGAAGAAACATCTTCTGGCCAAACTCTGTCAGAAGAAAATCAAACAAAGCTGAAAGATATCCTTGCTTTGCTGCACAAGAGCATCCAAGATCAAGTCAAAGATGCTGATCTCTTAAGGGATGTACTGGAATCCATTGACCAAGAACTTCCTGATGATATCAAAATTTCTTTGGAACCAGTTTCTCATTTGGATCAACAATATGCTGCAGTAAAGCAGGCTCTGAAAAACCAATCTTCTCAACCAGCTCTAGAACAGAGGAGATTCACAGCCAAACAATCCGTGAAAGACCTGCATATTCAAGCTCAGAATAGCAAAGAATTACTGATCAGATTAGAATCTGAACTTGAAAAGGAGAAGGCCAGAAAAGCTGCACTCGAGGCCGAATTGAGAGATCTATCAGCCGAAATTGAAGCTGATGAGAAGAAGATGGCTGAGCTTCCCAAATTAACAGAGAAGATACGAAAGGAAGCTTCAGCAGCTCTGACTGAAGAAAAACAACTCAAGGCAAAGCTTGTTGCTCTGGCTAAAACCCAAGAAGCTGATAAAAACTTATTAGAGAGTATTAGCAATATGATATCAGATGCTAAAAATGTAATCTCAAAGTACTTGGGTTTGTAATTGTAACAAACAGTCGATAGCCGAATGCTTTATCAATCTTGCAATCTTGTCATTTCTTAACTCTGTTTTTCTCCATTGTGGATAACTCATTCGGCAAAGCTGGCTATAACAGTGTCAGACCCGAAAACGCTTCAAACACGACATAGCCGAATCTCATTCAGTCAAAACCGAATACGACTCGGCAAGAATCCCAAACGACATGGAAACCGATCGGTTGGAAAATCCTTTCCACCTTCCGAACTCCTTGGGATATGCACCACAATTTTTGGCCACGATCTCTTCGTTAGTTCCATAAATAAGAACCTTGAGCACTCCTAATCTTCCACCAAATCTTTCAACTCGAGCTCTCTGCTAGCCTGAGTCTCTTCCTCTTCCAGCACAGTAACCTCCAAGAAACCCTGATGTCCAACAACAGAAGACGCCCGGCCGTCGACGAAGCCGAAGGGAGCCGCGCCGGCGCTCGTCGGAGGTGATGACTGTCTGCCTCTCCTTATCCTTTTCCTCCAGATTTTGCCTTATTCTCACCTTTCTTTGTGTCTTCAGGCTCATCCAATGGAACCCCGCTACTGCCTTGACTGCGGCTCCGGCTGCAGCGGGTGATTCTTCGGAGTCATCTAGCCAATCCCCCAGGCCCAACTGGGATCTGCCCTACTCAGACAGCGATGCCCGCCGATTCAAACAGGAACGTGACGACACTCGGCGCGAGCTGGAGGTCATCTCCAAACAAGCCGGGATCGCAGATCTAGAGTGGCAACACCAGCGCAAGCAGCTGCTCGAGACCATCGACGGTAATTTCTGCGGTTCGCTTAACATCAATCTGACCTCGAACTAACCCGCTGTTGCTTCGTAATCCTACAGATCGCGACGCCGAACTCGATCGGCTGAAGACTTTGGTTGAGTCTTTGGCAAACAAGGTGAATGCTCCTGGGGACACGCCAGAAGCTCGCCTCGGTGCAGTGGCAGGCCGCATCGATGAGGTGGCCTCACACGGCATCCGTCTAGGCACTGCCGCAGGCCTAGTCGCCATGTCGACGCACACTGGCGCTGACTACTCCAGGCTACCGCCCGGCTTTGCCAATGGCAATCCGGAGGAGATCGACGACATTGAGGCCTCCATAGATCGTCTTGATGCTCATGGCGCCGCCATTGCCGATTCCATTCATCCCCAGTCTGTTCTGAACAGGTTGTTCCATTAGTTTGTACTAGGGATTATGGAATTTCGGCAATAAAACTTATCTTTTGCAATCTTTATGTGATGACTCTATCAAACTCATTTTTTGTAATATATTTGTACTAAGGACAATACATTCTGGTATTGGCCATTTCTTCTTCTGTCAATATTTTTGTTCTGAAGACGGCTCCTTCCCGAATGCCGGCTGTTTCAGTCGTTCTGACATTGAATATTTCAATCAGCGATCAATCTCAACACTAGGATAATATTTCTTCAAGTATCTCCCATTGATAGCAGCAGTAAACTCCTCTCCTAGTAAAGTTTTCAGGATATATGCATTTCCAGGCACGCATCTGACCACTCTGAAAGGACCTTCCCAGTTTGGAGACCACTTACCGAATGCACTGTATTTAGTTCCAATCGGCAATATTGCTTTCCAAACCAAATCTCCTTCTGCAAATTGCTTGACTTTCACCTTCTTGTTGTAATATTTAGCAACTCGCATTTTATTTTTCTCAACATTTTCCAAGGCCCTGAGACGAATCATATGCAAATCTTCTAATTCGTCCATCATTAAATCATTATAATCTTTAGAACTCAAATCTTTTTGCAACTTAATTCTCCTTGAGTCTGACTGCATCTCCCATGGCAAGATAGCATGATGTCCATATACCAATTCATAAGGAGACGTCTGTGTAGCTCCATGTGGAGCCATTCGGTAAGCCCATAAAGCCTCATTGAGTACCGAATGCCACTTTCTTGGCTTCTGATCAATCTTCTTCTGTATAATTTTAATCATAATCTTGTTAGAAGCCTCTGCCTGACCATTAGCTTGGGCATAATAAGGAGAAGAATTTAACAATTTGATGCCCATACTTTCAGCAAAATTTCTGAACTCTGAAGATGTAAACTAAGTTCCTTGATCTGTGGTGATTGTTTGAGGAATTCCAAATCTGTAAATGATATGTTCTTTAACAAATTCAACCATATTCTCTGATGTCACCTTCTTTAATGGAATCGCCTCAACCCACTTAGTAAAATAATCGGTTGCTAAAAGCACAAACTTATGCCCCTTGCTAGATGGAGGATTTATTTGGCCAATCAAATCTATTCCCCATCCTCTGAATGGCCATGGCTTGATAATAGGATTCAGGACCGATGCTGGAACTCTTTGAATGTTTCCAAATCTCTGGCAATCTTGGCATCCTTTGTAATATTCAAAGCAATCTTCTAACATTGTGGGCCAATAGTACCCAGTTCTCCTAATAACCCATTTCATTCGGTAAGCCGATTGATGTGCTCCACACAGCCCATCATGCACTTCACTTATCAGCCTTTTTGCTTCTTCTTGACTTAAGCAATGTAACAGCACCCCATCCAAGGATTTATAATATAAATTATCATCAAGAAGAACAAACTTTAAAGCTTTATACCTGAGCTTTCTAGAAACTTTTCGGGATGGATTCTCCAGATAATCAACAATTTCTTTTCTCCAATCATCTTCTGCCAGATTACTCCCGAAAGCATATACATCATTAGTAAAAACTTCTTGAAGCTCTTTATAACCCGAAGCACTTTGAGCTAATCTGTTTGCTTCTTCATTGTCTTTCCTAGGAATATGCTGCAGAATTACTGACTGAAACTCCTTTAAGATTTGCTTGCATTCCTCATAGTAATTTCTTAAGATATCGTTTCTGCACTCATATTCGCCATTTAATTGCCTTATGACTAATTCTGAATCTTCAAAGATTTCAACTACAATAGCTTTTGCTTCTCTCAAGTATTGAAGTCCTCTGAGCACTGCCTCATACTCGGCTTGATTATTAGTGACAGTAGGTTGAATAGGAATAGCAAATTCAAATACCTCTCCTCTTGGCGAAATTAACAAAATACCTACTCCACCACCTTTGTCACATGAAGATCCATCGAAGAATAATACCCAAGGAGTAATTTCAAGCAAATTAGTCGATGAACCGCGATGTTCAGTAATGAAGTCAGCAATAATCTGTCCTTTAACAGCTTTTGCCGATTCAAACTTTAACTCAAATTCAGACAAAGCTAAAATCCATTTGCCAATCCTTCCATTCAAAATTGGCATAGACAACATGTGCTTTATCACATCAAATTTTGAATACACAATGCATTCGGCATGTAGCAAGTAGTGCCGAAATTTTGTACAGGAGTAGTAAACACATAAACAAAGTTTCTCGGTAGCCGAATACCTTGTTTCGGGATCAAGCAACTTCCGGCTAAGGTATGCAACTACCCTTTCCTTTCCCTCAAATTCTTGTATGAGGGCCGATCCAATAGTTTGGGTATCGGCCGCCACGTACAACTTAAAAGGCTTGTTTAGCTGTGGAGGTACCAATACTGGTGGTTCTTTCATGTATTCCTTGATCTCATCAAAAGCCTTTTGTTGTTCGTCACCCCATACAAATTTCTGATCTTTCTTGACTTTTAGCAGTGAAGAGAAAGGTAACACCTTTTGTGATAAATTTGATATGAACCTTCTCACGAAATTAATCTTGCCAAGTAATGACTGTAATTCCTTAAGATTAGTTGGAGGAACAACTTCATCAATGTTTTTCATACTTTTCTTGCCAACTCCTATTCCTCCTTCATGCACCAAAAATCCCAGAAATTCTCCTGCCGAAACTCCAAAAGCACATTTATTCGGGTTCATCTTGAGCCCATGTTTCCTAGTGCACTCTAGAGTTTTCCTTATGTCGGCCAAATGTGCTTCATGATCCAACGACTTAATCACAACATCATCAATATATATCTCCACAATCTTGCTGATCAACTCATGAAAAATATAATTCATGGCTCTCTGATAAGTTGCACCAGCATTTTTCAAACCAAACGTCATGACAACCCATTCAAACAACTCTATATGTCCCGGACATCTGAAAGCTGTTTTCGCTATATCTTCCAATGCCATAAAAATTTGATTGTACCCTGCATTACCATCCATGAAACTAATCACTTTATATCCAGCAGCAGCATCAACCAATGAGTCAGCAATAGGCATTGGATATCCATCCATGGGTGTAGCTCTGTTCAGATCTCTAAAGTCTATGCAAACTCTCATCTTCCCATTTTTCTTGTACACAGGAACAATATTAGAGATCCATTCTGCATATCTGCATGGCCGAATAAAATTTGCTGCTATTAATCTTTCCACTTCTTTCTTTACATCGGCCAACACTTCATCTTTGTAGATTTTCCGGGGTGGTTGCTTGTAAGGTTTATAACCAGGCTTGATCGGCAATCGATGCTCAACAATGGAACGATCTAAACCAGGCATCTCCGAATAATCCCAAGCAAAGCAATCTTTGTATTCTTTTAACAACTCAATCAACTTTTCTCTGAAAACTAAATCCAAGCTAGCACTGATAAATATCGGCCTTGGTTTGTCACCATCTCCAATGTCTACTTCTTCTAATTTATCAGCCGACACAAATCCACGTCCTAGCTTCCCATCAGTCCCATCGATTGGATTGTCCATTAAAAATTACTAAAAGAGCCGACTGCTTTGATCGGCTGTTGATCACTGCTGACTGGCTCAACAGGACCTTCTCCCCAGTCCTTACCTGAGAAACAATCTATGCCTTGATATTCCCAGAAGGCTGGTTCCACATTAGCCACGCTAATTGAATCATCTGCTGGGACAATTTCCACTTCATCATCTATCCACTGAATAAGCTGCTGATGCATAGTAGACGGAATACAGCAATTCGCATGGATCCAATCCCTTCCAAGTAGCAAGTTGTATGCCCCTTTGCCTTCAATAACAAAGAAGGTTGTAAGCAGAATCTTAGATCCAATCATCAGATCTACATGTACACATCCTTTGGTGTCCGAAGGATTTCCAGCAAAATCATTCAAAACTATGCTTGTTGGCGTTAAATCTCCAGGGCTCATGCCAAGTTTCCTGAATGTATTGTATGGCATCACATTAACAGCAGCTCCACCATCAACAAACATCTTCGTCAGTGGCTTTCCGTTGACATATCCTCTTAAGTACAGTGGCTTCATGTGCCGATTCTGGACTGGCTTCTCGAAAATAGCTTGCTTATTCAATACCAATTGTGCCATTAACCCACATTGCTCGGCTTCATCCACTTCTGACAATATCTCTTCCTGTACAATTTGATTAGCTGGAGCCATGAATTCATTCGGCAAGAAACATACCATGCATGTAGGAGCCGAATGACCCGATTCGTTGGGTTTGTCTTTTGGACGCCATATCGATCTCAACCTGGTTCCTGCTCGCTTCAACTCTTGATTCCTCAGGTGCTGGACTCTTCTCTTCTGGCTCTTTCTTAAACCAGGTGGACACCACTGTCCTTTTTGCCAGATATACTCATGATCTTCTTCTTCATGATCAATCCATCTACGATCAGCATGTCTTTTCCTTGGTTGATCATCATTCCTATATATTTTTAGACGCCGATCATCACTAGGATGTATCCTTCCAATTCTTTCGTGGACGGATCGGCGACTGGCAACATTTTGCCTATGTTCGACATATCCATTATTGCATTCAGGACAGTTATTCCATGTAGGTAGCTTTAAACCCTTGTTCCAACAGTGTCTGAAGAAAGCACAATCCCAATGTGCACGTTCTTGTTCTCGGGCATATTCCTCTTGTTCTTCCTCATACCTTTTTTCTTCGCACCTCCTCTTCTCCTCCTCGTACTCACGTCTCTGATAGCGTTCTTTTTCTTGCTGACGCTGCCACTTATTGAGGAGAATGCGCGATGTGACTCTGGGTTTATAAGATTTCCCAATTTCAAATCGGCTATTCGGGAAGCGAGGCTTTTCCTCGCGAATCTGCTCGATCGTGATTTGCCGATTAGGATCGACTGAGCCATTCTGCTTCGCTTCTTTCGACGTCAGGACTCTCATCTTTCCCTTTTCTCCAGATTCGGCAATATTCACCATATTGATTGAGAACCCAATCATGTTCTGAGGAAACAGGTTATTGTCCAACTTCATCTTATTGTCGAATTTCAGATGCCCTTCTTGGATAGCTTTCTGAATCCTCACTCTAAAAACCCTGCATTCATTGATGGAATGAGAATTTCTATCATGGAATCCACAGTACCTTTTATCTTTCACTCCATCAGGCCGAAGCATAGAATGCCCCTCTGGTAGCTTGATCCGGCCTTCTTTTACAAGATAGTCAAACAATTTATCTACCTTAGTTACATCAAAATCATAGGTGCCCTTATTCTGTTTAATCCACCTCTGATTCACCATGACTGGTTCTTTGCCCCACACTATCTCTGCTGCAGCTATCTCCTCACTATCTTCATACTCATCTTCTTGATCTGCTCTTTCAAGGAATTGGTTATAGATATCAGCTACATCATTGTGTTTAGCAAATCTGGCATCTTTCTTGAAACCATATGCCTGGTTACTCATTAAGGCCAATCTGTGTGACAACTGGCCCAGATCATCAAACTCCATTCCGAATAGCTTTTCCCGAATGGCAGGCAGCATGCCAGCTACAGCCATACCAGCTAGCTGGTCATCAGGTATGTTCAGAGAAAAGCACATGCTCTTTGTTTCCCTAAATCTCCTGAGGAACTCTGTAGGTGTCTCATTATTCCTCTGCCTTAAGCTGGTCAAATCAACCAACTTTTTCTCGGTACTGCCAATGTAGTAATGAGCATGGAATTTCTGCTCCAGGTCCTTCCAAGTACAAATCGACTGAGCAGGCAAAGAAGCAAACCATGTAAAAGCTGGACCCGTCAGTGACAAAGGAAAGTATCTGATTCTGAAAGCCTCATCTGCCGAAGCTTCTCCAAGCTGCATCAGATATCGAGCTATATGTTCCACAGTGCTAGTATCGTCCTGTCCTGAGAACTTAGTAAACTCTGTAGGCACCTTGACTCTATTCGGCAATGATACCCTTTGGTACCATTCTGGGAAAGGAGACGAGTACATGTATCCCTGATTTTTAGGCTTCAGACCGAATTGATTTTGCAATACATCGGTCATCTTTTGCACCATGAGGTCAATATTGGTATCTTGATTCCCTGGTCTTCCAGCAGGCATCCCTGTAGTACCAATATACCCGGGATTCGGGAGAGCGTCGATAGCGTTGTAATCCATGAACTCTGAGTATCCGTTTCCATACACATCTCTTTGCAGCCTGTTGTTCAGAGGGGATATCTTGTAAGCAGAGGCAGGTGGATTTCCCGTGGTGCCGAATGCCATATCACCATATGTACGAGGTTTCGGCAATGCATGCTGAAGCTCTTGCTGAATCGGCTGTCCATTCGCGTCTTTGGTTCCAGAAACTTCAGTTTCTTCAATACCTTTACCATGACGTTTTGGGACCGATGCTTGAATATTGAAATATGTCGGTCCACCAAGTTGTCCATGCGCTTGCTCAAAAGGTTTATCCACGTGTTGACCAAAGATGTTGACCAGTATGAGCCGAAAACTGTTCAGGAATGCAGCATTATGATTGGTCATTGTTTCTCCTAAAGCCTTGTACAACAAGCTAGAGAACTTCTCCCTTTCTTCATCTTCAGTAAGATCAGATTGTCCCGGCAAAAGAACTCTTGGCAGATCCGACTTGAGAAACGGTGCACCACTCCTGTTCTTAGCAAAAGACAGCAAGCATTTCTTGATGAACTGATCTGCAGCAGTCTTCACCATTTGTTGATGTTCATCAGACAATTCTTCAAAAGTGACATCCAGAATATCTTTTAATTCAGGCATCTTCAAAGCTTGTGGTCCCACCGGGCGTGCCAAAAAGTGTGTTGACGTAAAATCCGCACCTCACGCCAAGCACACAGCAAGCCAAATTAGCTAGCTTCACACGTGGCCCGAGCGTTTGAATCCGAAAGCGTGCCAGTCAATTTTCCTGAAACTGACAAAGGGAGAAAAGATGTTTAGATAACACCTGGAACGTACCGGGTGATACCAGTCAGTTCCATATTTGCGGCTACGGAGCCAGTTTCGAATGACATATAGCTACAGAGAAGCTATCTGTCAGCGGTTAAAGCATCATTCGGCAATCGGCAAGGCACACAGGAAGCGCACTGCCGAATGCGTGACGTAAGCATGACGAAAGATCGGTAATTGAACTGAATAAACATGGTAACTCATATTCATAACCGATTAACGAGGAACATAGCATGGTAGATAAATAAAGGGGCGAAAACATGACCATAATTTCATAATAAACAAGAATGCATAGATCAAAAGCACTAGTCTACCGCATGTCTAGGTACTTTTCAACCCGTCGAGCATGAAGCAAGCAAGTTAATCCACCGCATGATACGACTTGCTTAGAATCACACCACCAACCAAGAATAGATCAATCCACCGCATGATACGACTCTAATCATGGAAGGCTAAAAGCATTCTTTATTTAAAACAAAACCGTGAGCATGTTTCACTCGTGACGATACTGCCGAATACAGCTATATAGCCGAATCGGGTTCCATGAAGAAGGAACATGCTTCGTTAGTGATGATAAATCTATCAGATCGAATCGAATTCTAATCCACCGGATGATTAGCTCTAAGACGACCCAAAAACCTGCATCCACCGCACGATACCCGGTTCTGTCAAGATCTACGCAAGACCAACGAGCTTGGACCCGCAACACGTGGCAATCTAGATTGACTTCGAATTCGGCTATGGAAACGCAGTGCATTGTGAGCTGGAACCGAATCTAATCAACCTAGACTGGGCAAAGGAGTGTTGTAATGAATTAAACATAAAGGTAAAATCCAGAGCAACACATGGTAACTTAATGAATCTATCAGATCTTGCCAAAATCCAATAGAGCCGATAACTTGTTCCACGCTAAAACTTAGCCCACCGCATGGCTCATGATCTAACAATGGAACCTTCCCGAACCAAGGCCTAAATCCACCGCATGATACTAGGCATGGTGCAGGGTTGCCAGTACTTACGGAGGTCGACGGAGCGATGATTCCTCTCGAAGAACTCGACGACTCGACTAAAGGACTCGATGTTGGCACGGGGCCGGTTTGTTGTATGATTGATTGATTGTCTTTTACAATTACCACGGGTTTATATTTATACCCAGGTTTCGACACGACTCCTAATCGATTACGATTACATTATTTATTTCCTAAAAAAGATAAACGCCGGGGCACCGTATCCGTCTTGCATTCCAAGTTAAACCAGCCTTTTCCTTATACTTGATCCACGTCATCACGCATTCCCGAATGCCTCCCGCGGAACAGTTCTCTTGCCGAATGACAGTGCGTTCCCGACCGCAGAACGTCTTTACCGAATGCTCTAGGGAAAAACTCCTTTGCCGAATGATACCTTTTCAACGAATCCGGCCCACATGGCAGCCTCTTCCTGGTACCAATTTTTGGTGTCAACAGGGTTCTAGCCAGAGCAGCAAGCTTTGCCTTGACTTGTTTTTCTTCGTTCAGAGCTGCTGAAGCTTCCTTTCGCATCTTCTCTGTTAATTTGGGAAGCTCAGCTATCTTCTTCTCATCAGCTTCAATTTCGGCCGATAGATCTCTCAATTCGGCTTCAAGTGCAGCTTTTCTGACCTTCTTCTTTTCAAGTTCAGATTCCAATTTGGTCAGTAATTCTTTGCTGTTCTGAGCTTGAGTATGCAGGTCTTTCACAGATTGTTTGGCTGTGGATCTCCTCTGTTCCAGAGCTGGTTGAGAAGATTGGTTTTTTAGAGCCTGCTTTACTGCGGCGTATTGTTGATCCAAATGAGAAACTGGTTCCAAAGAAGTTTTGATATCATCAGGGAGTTCTTGGTCAATGGATTCCAGTACATCCCTTAAGAGATCAGCATCTTTGACTTGATCTTGAATACTCTTGTGCAGCAAAGCGAGGATGTCTTTCAGCTTTGTTTGATTTTCTTCTGACAGAGTTTGGCCAGAGGATGTTTCTTCCCCTTGTTCGGCAACCAAGTCGTCCACAGCAAAAGAATAACTGGATGATGAAATGGATTTCTCCTGAAAGAAAGTCTTGCCGAATTAGTAATAATCCACTGAGTAAAAGGGTAGAGAAAGTGGAATGATTTTGTTTACCTCGTTCCTGACTTCCTGAGTGGGGGAAGGAAGCCTCTCAGGCTCAATGGAAAGATTCTGTGTATCTTGCTGAGGAGAAGCTGGAAGATTTCTTGGTGAAGATAATGCTTCTGATTGAGGAAGAAGTTGCAAAGCTAAAGATGAATCGTGATGAGAAGAACAGCTCTCCAGGATTGGATCCATTGAGGATTGTTCTGCAGTTAACAAGGGATGAGTGCCGATGAAAAAGAAGTTAAGAGGATAAAGTGGTAGAATTTTACCAGTCAATGAAGCATCGGCAAGATATGCACTGATTGCTAGTTGCTGTGTTCTGGCCTGAAACCAAGAAGAGATAAAACTGAGCAAAATACCAATGGCATTATGGTTAAAGAAAGAAGGCTCTGACCTTGATAACTTTTTTGCTGCTTGTTCTTTTCTTCTTTACAACTGAGGGAGCAGCTAAAGGAAGGGTTTTTCTCTTGACAAATGATGGTCTAGTAAGTATTGGATCTAAAGAAGCCTGTCTAGCCATCAGTTGAGCCAAGGTAGGAGATTGGTGCCCCAAAGCAGATATTGGGCCTGCAGCTTTGTATGAGATCGCCCTGGCAAGAGGGGCAGGTGTTATATCCTGCAAGATGACAGAATAAGAGTCAATCGAGGTTAATATTATTGAGACAGATGAAGGGATAAGCGTATTACCTCTGAAGTTGGCTGATAATCAGGCATTAACTCGAAACAGAAGGGATGGATTGGCATGTTGAAGATATGATCATGAAGTTCTTGCCACCAGAGAGTGAAAGAAGGATGGGCAAATATTATTGGCACAAAAGGATCAGGTGCATAGATAGTTCCGCAACATTTATAAGTAAAAATCCTTCTTGTCTCTGTGGAATCCTTGACAATCTCCCTAGGCTTGAGAAATTCGTGAAGAAATAGCCTAGGGGGCACTTGGCCACATCCCAACTGTCTAGCCATCATGTTTGGCTGATAGTATTCATAAGTACTTTGAACCAGTCTTCCCCCACAGAATTCGGCTGGCAGGATGCAGGGCTGGATGAAGGCATTGAAAATCGCTATAGATTGTACATCAGTGCATCCAGTTTCAAAGCTGAATTCGCAAGGGAGAGTGAGGTTGTCATTGTCCAGATATGGGAACCAAAGAGGATGAGCAAAGCCTTTGAAGAAGAGCTCAAATAGTTCACCGATGTTCTTGTTGATAGATACAGTGGAGGCAGCTTCTCCATAGGTTTGACAACCTTTGGTTCTCCGGGTTTCTCCTTCTTTGTAATTAATTGAAGGAAAGTCTCGGCTGTTGAGATCAATAGCGACGATTTGATGCATGTACAACTGCAGCCACATTTGGACAAACCACCAAGGACCATTGACACAGGGGATTTTCTTGCCGGTATACATCAGGTGGGTGGTTTGATTGAGCATATGGTAGACACTTCCCAGGAGGTATTTCCCAAGTGGGATGAATTTTCCGGCAGCCAGCTCTTCAGCCATCACGATATGATTCAGGGTTGGCTCATTGGCTTTGCCACAGAAGACTGATCTGCATAGCCACATGTTCAGGAAGGCTCTATATTCGACATCAATCAGAGGGCCATCAGACATATGGTTCTGGATGTATCTCTTGTATCCAACCCCTGTTTTTACTCCTGTCTGCTTGGAGGAACCTTTGTGGTCATATGGATATACAGTTCCTGTAACGTTCAGGCCGGTCATCATGTAGACATCGGCCAAAGTGGGAGACATTGGACCATGACCGAAGAGAAAAGCATTTGCACCATTGGACCAAAAATGGCAAGCTGCAATCAGAAGGTTCTCGTTCTTTGGTGTCTCGGCTAGTGACAGCTCCAGGCAATGAGAAATACGCAGATGGTCCCAGTTCTGTGTTTGGGGGCTTTTGTCATCAGATATCCTTTTGTACCAATTTCTCCAGCCGGCAATTGGGGGCAAGGGCCAGTTCTTGAAGGCGTCTTGCCACTCATGAGGTTTTGTCAATGAAATCTTGAAAGGAACCCTCTGAGATTCAGCCGCGATGAGTTCGGAAGGATCTGAATTCCCTACAGGGCCGAGGAAGTAGGATGGAGCTTTTTCCTCAACAGGGATGAGGATTTCGGCAGCTAGTGCCTATCAAGAATGGAAAAAGATGAGAGGAAATTTAAAATGCAAAATCGAAGGAAGAATACCGAATGTGCTTGGGGGGATTGAAGTTTACTTGGAGAGCAAAATCTTGGTCCGCCATTTGAAGATTGAATCTTGGAAGTCGATAACCTAGGGTTCGGATCTGGATGAGAGCTCTAAAGATTCAAAAGGAGAAGCGGGTGTCGAGCAGAACTAACTTGGGAATGTTGAGTGCTTCTGGTCAATTCCGAGATAAAATTATATTTTATCCCGAAATTGAAGGGGCATGTGTTGACACCAAAAATTGGCACCAGGAAGAGGCTGCCATGTGGGCCGGATTCGTTGAAAAGGTATCATTCGGCAAAGGAGTTTTTCCCCAGAGCATTCGGTAAAGACGTTCTGCGGTCGGGAACGCACTGTCATTCGGCAAGAGAACTGTTCCGTGGGAGGCATTCGGGAGTGCGTGATGACGTGGATCAAGTATAAGGAAAAGGCTGGTTTAACTTGGAATGCAAGACGGATACGGTGCCCCGGCGTTTATTTTTTTTTTTAGGAAATAAATAATGTAATCGTAATCGATTAGGAGTCGTGTCGAAACCTGGGTATAAATATAAACCCGTGGTAATTGTAAAACAATCAACCAATCAATCATACAACAAACCGGCCCCGTGCCAACTTCGAGTCCTTTAGTCGAGTCGTCGAGTTCTTCGAGAGGAATCATCGATCCGTCGACCTCCGTAAGTACCGGCAACCCTGCACCATGCCTAGTATCATGCGGTGGATTTAGGCTTTGGTTCGGGAAGGTTCCATTGTTAGATCATGAGCCATGCGGTGGGCTAAGTTTTAGCTTGGAACAAGTTATCGGTTCTATTGGATTTTGGCAAGATCTGATAGATCCATTAAGTTACCATGTGTTGCTCTGGATTTTTACCTTTATGTTTAGTTCATTACAACACTCTTTTGCCCAGTCTAGATTGATTAGATTCGGTTCTAGCTCATAATGCACTGCGTTTCCATAGCCGAATTCGAAGTCAATCTAGATTGCCACGTGTTGCGGGTCCAAGCTCGTTGGTCTTGCGTAGATCTTGACAGAACCGGGTATCGTGCGGTGGATGCAGGTTTTTGGGTCGTCTTAGAGCTAATCATCCGGTGGATTAGAATTCGATTCGATCTGATAGATTTATCATCACTAACGAAGCATGTTCCTTCTTCATGGAACCCGATTCGGCTATATAGCTGTATTCGGCAGTATCGCCACGAGCGAAACATGCTCACGGTTTTGTTTTAAATAAAGAATGCTTTTAGCCTTCCACGTTTAGAGTCGTATCATGCGGTGGATTGATCTATTCTTGGTTGGTGGTGTGATTCCAAGCAAGTCGTATCATGCGGTGGATTAACTTGCTTGTTTCATGCTCGACGGGTTGAAAAGTACCTAGACATGCGGTAGACTAGTGCTTTTAATCTATGCATTCTTGTTTATTATGAAATTATGGTCATGTTTTTCGCCCTTTTATTTATCTACCATGCTCTGTTCTCCGTTAATCGGTTATGAATATGCATTACAATGTTTATTCAGTCAACTACCGATCTTTCGTCATGCTTACGTCACGCATTCGGCAGTGCGCTTCCTGCGTGCTTTGCCGATTGCCGAATGATGCTTTAACTGCTGACAGATAACTTCTCTGTAGCTATATGTCGTTCGAAACTGGCTCCGTAGCCGCAAATATGGAACTGACTGGTATCACCCGGTACGTTCCAGGTGTTATCTAAACATCTTTTCTCCCTTTGTCAGTTTCAGGAAAATTGACTGGCACGCTTTCGGATTCAAACGCTCGGGCCACGTGTGAAGCTAGCTAATTCGGCTTGCTGTGTGCTTGGCGTGAAGTGCGGATTTTACGTCAACAGGAGGTGAGGAAGAGCTCATTGTAAAGGGTTACACTGATGCTAGTTTCCAAACTGATCCAGACGATTCAAAGTCACAATCAGGATTCGTGTTCACAATAAACGGTGGTGCTGTAAGCTGGAAAAATTCTAAGCAAGATACTGTGGCTGATTCTACAACGGAAGCAGAGTACATCGCAGCTTCGGAAGCGGCAAAGGAAGGTGTTTGGATGAGGAAGTTTCTCATTGAGCTTGGTGTGTTTCCCAATGCATCTAGCCCATTGGAACTCTACTGTGACAACAATGGGGCAATTGCACAGGCTAAGGAGCCAAGGAATCACCAGAAAAACAAACATGTACTGCGGAAGTTTCACCTCATTCGAGAGTTTGTTAAACGTGGTGAGATAAAGATATGCAAAAGACATACGGATTTGAATATTGCTGATCCTTTGACAAAGGCTCTTCCACGGCCTAAACATGAATCACACACAAGAGCTATGGGTATTAGATATCATTTAGATTAACTCTATTGTGAGTGGACAATGTTTTGTATCTATGACATATTGTTTATTTATTGAATATCCATGAAAGGCAACTTGTATATGATTAGCAATTATGTGAATTGTTTGTGAAACTCTATACTTGTATGGTTATTCAAAAAGATTGTCCCTAATTTGATTAGCACATGTATTAGTTGATGACTATGTTTCGCAAGTCATGGACATGGAGATGTCAAACTAATAATGTGGGCACATGTATGACATGGGGCTGGACTGACCCGGTTTGAGACTTGTTTATCTCTTCTTCACAACACGTATGCTTTGTCCTTAGACCTGAGATTGTCGTATGTACTCAAGATGTGAATTGACCTACTTAGGGACTACCAAACGCTGCTCCGTAACTGGGTAGTTATAAAGGTGGTTTTCGGGTTTGTCAGGAAGCATGCTGTGAGGCATGGTCAATCAAGATGGGATTTGCCCCTCTCTATACGAGAGAGATATCTCTGGGCCCCTCGAGTGATCGGATCAAGAAATTCATGGCCGTGCTAGGTTAAGTGTTAACCTCTTGAAGGATCCGACTCACAGATTCGAGAAAGGGAGGTCTTACTTGGAGTTAGACCAAATATCGTGAGGCAAAGGGAATAGCTTGTACGCGATGTTGTGGTGGTTCGTCTGATATGATCTTTACGTATTCATGGGAGTTGACACGTCTTGCTAGAGGCCGCTATCAACTATTGGAACGAGTAGGAGTACTCGAACCATGTCTATGTGTACGTGAACTCATAGTGTCACACACTTAAGAGGTTTGGAACACTGAAAACTTGCTTATGAGATTGTCTCTAGTGCAAGTGGGAGACTGTTGGGAATATGCCCAAGATACAACTGGATTCGATCCACTAGTCTTAATGGGCCACAAATGTTGTGAAGCCCATTACCAGGGGAAGGGGTACTTTATTTATTAGTCTCATATTGCTAATGGAATATGGTGTGAAGAATTTCATCCAAATAAATAGAGACCAAACCCCTCCTGAGAAAGACATGACTTCCGAGCAATAGTTGCTTTTCTCCCCATCGTGCTCGCGGATCTAGCAGTCTGGTGCGCGACGTTTCAATCCTCGTACGTGTGGATACCTCGGAGGTGCTGCGCTTGGAGCACAAGGACGAACCGCACGTGCAGGACCAGACGGACGTAAGCAACTGCACTGCACTGCCACTTCGACGCGTTCGTCTACATCGAGACGGATTCCGCTGCAACTACGCGTCTAGTGGTAACAATCTGTGATCTATAACTGCTGCTGTTCCTATTTTAGGTGAACGAGTTTTGTGTGTGATAGCATAGCCCTCCTCGTTCCGTTACATCTACTCCCTGGAGTATCCCAGGCAGACGTGCTCGACATGATTCGTCGACGGATGGACCCCGCCAAAACTGAGCCCCGCTGTCATGCGCTGCTCCCGCCGCTCGCAGGGGAAAGGAGATGGACCAGGGAGCGAGGGAGAAAGGCGACGCGGACCTCCGCCGCCGCGAGTTTCTTGTTCGGGTGGAGCCCGCCACGCCCCACCGTCGCCGGGGTAGACCGGCTTCCTCCGCTGGCTGCTTGCGCCGCCACAAGCTAGCCAGCAGCTGCTTACCTGTGTCGAGCAGCTCGATCCGACGGAGGCCAAGAAGCTCGATTCGGTGGCTGCTTCTGGAGGCCGATTCGATTGTTGCTTCTGGAGGCCGGTTCGATGGTTGATTTGGTGGCTGGGCACCTCGAATCGGTGGCAAGGAGCAAGGTTGTTGAGCAAATAGTAAAGAAGCAGCGTCTGGAGGTAGGTGGCGGGCTTTGTGTGGATAATAATGGACTGTGTCTGTGTGGATGAAATATCAGAGGAGCACATGGACCATAGGTCCCACATAACAGTGGCACATGTAAACGTGTTGAAAGGCTTTTATCAAGCAAAATTATTTGTTAACATGTAAATAGCAACACAATGGTTACAAAAGTTTATTTGTAATTGATCTTAGACACATGAAAACAAAGAAAATTAGATATAAAAGATGTTGTAATTATATATAATATGATTATTAATTTTATGATTTCTAAAAATTACTGTAATCATGTTTCTATTACTTATGCTTGATATTATTCAATTAAATAACTACACAATAGTATATACAAATACATTTGTAGTTGATCTTAAACTCCATACACAACATTAAATAGCTTATAGACGGTTTCTCTGTCTATGGGTTGTACGAGTTGTCTGTATATCTGTCAATATGCGTAATCCGAGGTTGTACAGACGGCTAGTTGTCTCTGGGCTGTACATGCCCTTATGTCTTCGTGCCTGGAGTGATTCTTGTTGCAATAGGCTAGTACTGTGCATATCTCCTCCCCCGCTTCCTCATCTCTCAAATCCTTGTATACCACTCACTTTGCATACTTATATAAAGTTCAGGTAGGCAATTTGCTTGCCGTAGTTCCAGTCAGAAAAAAAAGAGAAGCCTGCACTCAGGAACGCAATTGAAGCCCATACGAACCGGCCTGCACTCCAGCTTAACATAAACAAACATGGAATGACGAGCGAGGTTTGTTCCTAATAATCATCATGCTTAAGAGAATCTCCAAGAGATAAGTCAAATCGTTTTCTAAAGTTAAATTTAACTATTATTAGAGAAAAAAACATTTCCAACAAACTCTGTAAATGACCCTCTAAATTTAATGGCTCTCTGTCCCACCTCATTCGCTAGCTATTTTTAACTAGCCTACCTCACTAGTCATCTTTACATAATCTATTGAATTACTCTATTATTTGTTAGTCAAACCTAATTTTGAGAGTAGCTAATCTCTTGGAGACGCTTTAATCAACCAGGTGCGGACCAAGTGGGAATAGGCGGGGAGAAGCTGTTGATCCTTGGGCCAACGTCCGTGGGCCGTGGCCATTCGATTTGGTGGCCCAGATAGGTATTAGCCTTTTTAGTTCTGGGCCCATTGTAAATGCTATGTGACTGGGTTGTCAATTGAGTCATTGTTGTTACGGTTCCACTGCTAGCTAGCCCATTCCTCTCGCTGACCCAGGCCCACACAGGAGTAGAACTAGAAACTTGCGTAAAAAGAGAGAGCCAAAAACCTATATTTGTTCCAAACAAATGGTCGTTTGATTTTTTTATCACAAGTTTGACCACTCATCTTGTTTAAAAAATTTATAAAAATATAATCAAATTTAAGGTATTTTTAAGATTTTTTTATTTATAAAGTAAGCCATAAAAAAATATGATAATTTGCACAAAATTTTGAATAAGACGAGCGGTCAAACTTAGAGTCAAAAAAGTCAAACAACCTACAATTTTGAATGGAGGGAGTAGGTTTTTGGCTCTCTTTTTTTTCTTTACGTTTTTTTGAGTTTGGAATAAAAAAAGTTTTTATTTAAGCTGCTTTGTTCCTTTTTAGTGAGTTTCAACAATGCTTATTTTTTTCAAAACCGTAAATATTGTCATGACAAGATCCTAAACAAAACATAATTAACAGAAGAGATCAGAGGAAGCTTCGGCACCGATTAGGGTGGCGAGAGACGCTGAAAGAAGTTCCATGCATGTTCTTTTATCGAAGTTGGCTGTTCAACGTGTTCTTAGTATCTCCGATCCGGTTTTGGGATAGAGTATACACCTATGAGTTGACATGATTTTCTCTAGCCTCAAGTCAGATGATTTGCGTCCGAGTATATGTGCACGTGACGTCGTTATGTCAACAAAGCTAGTTTAGGGACAAGAAGTACGTCCGATCCTTGGCACTGGCAGGAGTACTCAACCACCTTGGGCTTAAGTGCGAACTTCTTTCTTTCCTCTCCATTTGCCTGGAATGAAAGTAATATTTGACTACATCTCTTCCTGTTTATTACGGTAAAAAAAAACGCCTTTAGCATCGCCAAATATATATGTCTGGAGTGCGTTTTGCATGCCAATTTTGAATGTTTTGCTCGACATGGTTTTCCAGTTACACAGGGGTGAAATTTCTTTCCCGTACCTTCCTGTTGTTAAACACGATCAGTAATTTCCCTAAAAATAACAGGATCAGTAATTATCTGGCAGAGAGCGTGTGGGAGGAAGAAGCAAGCGGCCTCTGGCTGCCGGGTGGGCCTGAGCATCCAGATGCAGCGCACGCACGCGCCAAGGCGAATGCTAGAGCCCTCTTGGATTGGAAAAAGTCTATTTTCTCTCCCTGAACTATCGGCCGAATCTACGATTCCTCCCTGAACTCAAAAACCGTCCAACTGGCACCCTGAACTCCCAAAACCGGACACGTTCCCCCCTCCGGCCGATTCCACCCTGGTTTATGCCAACGGGTCCCACTTGTTAGCGTCTGGACCACTCCATCTTCTTTGTTTACACAAGCAGGGGAGTTGGGCGCTTGGGCGTGGAGCCTGCGCGGCGGGCCGCGGGTGATGGGCGGCGCGGCCAAGCGCGGAGCGGTGCGGCACGGCCAAGCGCAGGGCGGCGGGCCAAGAGCGGCGGCCGAGTGGGCGGGCCCAGGCGCAGCACGGCGCGGCAGCCTAGCACGGCGGCGGGGCGCCAGCGGCTTCCTAGCGGCGAAGCACGTCGGCGGCGAGGTCCCTCCTCCCTTGTGTGCGCGTTGGCGGCGGGCCCTCCTCCGTCGGCGGCGGCCCTCCTCCCTCGTGCACGTCGGCGGCAACCCCTCCTCCCTCGTGCACGTCGGCAGCAACCCCTCCTGGCCTCCTCCCTCCTGTGCGTCAGGGCAGCTGGGCGGGGGGCCGCTGGAACCGGACGCTCCGGCGGGGGCAGCGATGGTTGGGAGGACGGCGGTGAGGAGAGGGCTGGTGGGAGGGGCGTGACGCGACGGCCTTGACCACGCGAACGCGCGTGCAGGGCGCCGGCGCGGCGAGGCGGAGCGGCGCCGACCACGGAGGAGCCGGAGCGGCAGCGAGGAGAGGCGCATGGTGTGGTCCCGAGAGCCGCGAGCTTTCAGGGGGTGGCCGGCGATGTGGAGGAGCAGTGATGGTAGCTCTCCACGAGCTTCGGCAGTGGTGCACGGCGACGAACGGCGGCGGCGCTACACAAGGCAAGAGAGAGAGCGATGAGCACCGGAGAGGGTGGAGGAGGTGCGGGAACGTGTGAGGGTGAGGTCGGTCGATGGCGGCGCTAACCGGAGGAGGGAGAACGATGGCGGCGGCGGAGCTTCGGCGACGGCGGCCATGGGAGGAAGAAAACCAGGGTGGAATCGGCCGGAGGGGGGAACGTGTCCGGTTTTGGGAGTTCAGGGTGTCAGTCGGATGGTTTTCGAGTTCAGGGAGGAATCGTAGATTCGACCGATAGTTCAGGGAGAGTAAATGGACTTTTTCCTCTTGGATTCACGTGGCGCGCCGTTCGTTGCGGGCCGCACGCTCTGCGCTGGGCCAATTGGGCCGTGGCGGTGGTATGCCGTGCCGTGGGGCCGGTTTGCTTTTTTTTTATGAAGGGCCGGTTTGCCTCCGGTGCGTTCCGGGCCTAAATGTTCAGAGTTTGTGTTGCTTCTGAGATTTGGATCTGATTTCGCCTCTGAATTTGTTTGGCAACTACTCAACTCTGTGTCTTGATTTGATTGTTGATCGCTTCTGGATGTGTTTCTCAACTCTGTGCAGAGAAAGTTGAGGAACCGTGTCGAGTTGATGGACATGAACCTTCTGGGCTTTCATTCTTATCCTGTAATGAGCTTGGATGATACTGCTGATTCGTCCTCCGAGGCAAGCAATCCGAGCGTTTGCTATTCCATCCTACCCCTGATCTTCCTCAATCGTTTTGGTTGCTAATGGTTTCCGAATCTATTAACAATCTCTGCCTTGATTTGGTTGCTGGTCACTTCTGAATCTGTTTATCAACTCTGCAGGACATGTTGAAGGAAAATGTGGAGGGGGTTTGAGAGGTCCTTGGCCGGTTCAACTGACTATACTGAGGTTGGACATTACACTTTACTACTGATACATTAATTATTGCTTCGATAGCTGCGACACTGATGCCTTGCTTCAATGCGGTTATACCGATCTATATTGTTGACACGAAAACGCGCCAACACACTCGAGATCGATCAAACGCGCAGCACGGCCGTCACAACGGCCAACTCCTGACTTCCCGGGGCAAACCGGTCAGACCGGTTTACAGAACCGGTCAGACCGCTTCTGGTCGGGAGGTCGTGAAGACCTAGAAACTCAAGCTCGGGAGGGACCCCGTCGGAGCTCGAGCTAATCTAGGATTGCTCTAGGGTCGGCAGGCCACCTAGAACGCCCTTGAACGCCGTAGAGACGAGCAAAGAACAGAATATGGGGGTTGGAAAAGACTAGGGTTTGAGAGATAAAAAGTAAAGGATAAATGTGTTTGATTCGATTGGAATACCTCAATCGGCCGTCTAGCCTTTATATTTATAGGCCGGGGAAGTCTTACCCCTTTCGAATAGGTTACAATATGGAATTAAACTCGGAATCCTAATCCTACTCGAATTACAGAACGAAACCGGTCTTACCGGTTTGGCAAACCGGTCAGACCGGTTTGGCCTTTGGCCCAATTTGAGTGTCAACACATGCCCCCCTGCGTTTTTAGTGAACTTGAGAACTAAAAAGCAAGTAAATACAACTCAGGAGCTAAAAATTCATACTAAGGGCGATATTTAACAATATATCGGCCATTGATCTTCACGCATCTTGCCAAACACTTGGATAGAATTTCTTCAGATATCTCCCGTTGATAGCTTTAGGCAAAGGATCTCCCTTCAGTGTCTCCAACATGTAAGAATTTCCAAAGATGACTTTGACAACTCTATAAGGCCCTTCCCAACTCGGTGACCATTTACCAAACTTGTTGCTTTTTGATCCAATAGGCAAGATCGTCTTCCAAACAAGCTCACCAACTTGAAAATATTTTTCTCGCACTTTCTTGTTGTAAGCTTTAGCAACTCGAAGCTTATCCTTCTCAATCTCCTTCAAAGCCTTCAATCTTTTGTCGGTTACCTCATCAATATTGTCCAACATCAAATTGTGGTAATCAACGGCATCAAGGTCATTTTGCTTAGCCAATCTATAAGCGCCCAGATTTACCTCAACAGGTAAAACGGCTTCTTGACCATATACAAGCTCAAAAGGAGTAACTTTAGTAGCACCATGTCTAGATATGCGATGAGCCCATAATGCTTCGGATAAAACTTCATGCCATCTCTTAGGATTTTCTGCTATCTTTTTCTTGATCAATTTAATCAAAGTTTTATTACTTGACTCGGCTTGTCCATTAGCCTGAGCGTAATATGGAGATGAATTGAGCAACTTAATTCTATAGGATTCGGCGAATTCACGTACCTCCTTAGACATAAAAGAAGTACCTTGATCTGTTGTCAAAGTTTGAGGAATACCGAATCTATGAATAATATTTTGTGTAACAAACTCAATTACCTCTCGGTGCGTCATATTCTTCAAAGGAATCGCTTCGGTCCACTTAGTGAAATAATCAGTAGCAACCAACACGAAACGATGTCCTTTTGATGATGGAGGATTAATTTGTCCAATAAAATCCAATCCCCAACCTCGGAACGGCCATGGCTTAATAATAGGATGCATCAATGCAGCAGGAACAAGTTGTAAATTTCCAAACTTCTGACATTCTTCACATCCTTTGTAATACTTAAAACAATCTGTCGTCATAGTAGGCCAAAAGAAACCGGCTCGTCTAAGTAACCACTTCATCTTTGGAGCCGATTGATGTGTACCACAAATACCTTCATGGACCTCAGCCATGGCAACCTTGGCCTGATCCGAGTCAAGACATTTTAACAATAAATCTTCGGCGTTCCGACGATAGAGTTCATCGCCAATCAAAATGTACTTAAATGATATTCGCCGAATACTCCTTTCTGCACCACGACCAGGATCTCTCAAATAAGATATAATAGGCATTCTCCAATCCTGATCTTCAACTTTGGATTGATTAGCATCATCCAAAGGAATTTTGCTTCTGTCAGGGGACGAAGCGGTCTGACCGCTTTCAGAACCGGTCAGACCGGTTCTGGCAGTAAAACCGGTCTGACCGGTTTCTGAAACCGGTGTGATCGGTTCGTCCAGAACCAGAACTTCGGCTTTTGTTTGCATCGGTTTTTGGAGATAGAAATATTTCTTTGCAACCATATAACCAGATGCTTTCTGAGCCAGAGTATTTGCCTTACCATTCTCCTCTCTTGGAATATGTTTGATAGTAAATTCATCAAAAGAAACAATGATATCGAGACATTTATCAAGATATGCATTTAATGAACCATTATAGCATTGGCATACCTTTGATACTTGTTGTACCACCAGGAGCGAATCACCAAAAGCCTCAACATGTTTTACTCCCATGTCTTGCAAAAATTCCAAGCCAAATAGAAGAGCTTCATATTCAACTTGATTATTGGTTCGCTTTTCTTCCAATCGGTTTGAAAACTCAAAGACGGCACCATTTGGAGAAATCAAAACAGCACCAATTCCTTGCCCATCATTGCAAACCGATCCATCAAAGTATGGCTTCCATGGTGTACAAGTAACATAGCCGATGTCAAATTCACAAGTATCATTTATCCGATGTTCAACAATAAAATCGGCTACAATTTGACCTCTCATTGATTTCAAAGGTTCACAAGTCAAATCATACTCAACTAAAGCATAAGCCCATTTACCGATTCTTCCGCTAGAAATCGGTCTTTGCAACATATGTTTAATTACATCGGTTTGACACAACACGATGCAAGTACTAGATAGTAAATAATGCCTCAATTGAGTACAAGCATGATACAAGGATAAACACAACTTCTCAATGAAAGTATACCTTGTTTCCGCATCAATGAGCCGTCGGCTTACATAAGCGATCACATACTCCTTGTTGCCGATTTCTTGAGTCAAAACAGCCCCAATAGTTCTATCTTCAGCCGCCACATAAAGTCTAAACGGAACTCCTCGCTTAGGCGCCCGAAGCACCAGTGGTGAAGATAGATATTCTTTGATTTTCTCAAAAGCCTCTTGCTGTTTTGCCCCCCAGTTAAAATCGGCTTCATCTTTCAACCGAAGTAAAGGAGTAAAAGCATCAACTTTTCCAGACAAGTTAATTATAAATCTTCTCAAGAAATTTACCTTGCCTAGAAACTTTTGCAAGTCTTTCTTGCAAGTAGGAGCTTCGACTTTCTTCATAGCTTCAATTCTCTTGGGATCAACTTCTATGCCGTTTTCATGAATAACAAACCCAAGAAACTTTCCAGCCGAAACACCAAAAGCACATTTGAGTGGATTCATCTTTAAACCATACCGTCGCATCCTTTCAAGAGCAAGTTTTAAATCGGCTAAATGAGAATCCAAGCCATCCGATTTAACTACAATATCATCAATATATACTTCCACAATAACACCAAGTAAATCATGAAAGATTAAATTCATAGCTCTTTGATAAGTTGCACCGGCATTCTTTAATCCAAAGGTCATAACCACCCACTCAAATAAACCAATAAATCCCGGACATTGAAAGGCCGTTTTGTGCATATCCTCTTCGGCCATGAATATTTGATTATATCCGGCATTACCATCAAGAAAACTAACAACACGATGTCCAGAAGTTTCATTGATTAAGACATCGGCTATAGGCATAGGATATGAATCTTTTGGAGTGGCTTTATTAAGATCTCTAAAATCAATACAAACTCTAAGTTTTCCCGAATCTTTCTTTTCAACGGGAACAATATTAGAAATCCACTCCGCATAACGACAAGTCCGAATAAAACCAGCATCTAATAAACGATTAATCTCTTCTTTTATTCGGTCATAAATAGCGGGATTAAAACGTCTAGCCGATTGTTTAAAAGGTCTAAAACCGGCTTTTATTGGTAAACGATGCTCAACTAAGTCACGACTTAAACCAGGCATCTCACGATACTCCCAAGCAAAACAATCGACATACTCTTTCAACAAATTTATTAATTCGGCTTTAAACTCAGCCGATAAATTCTTGTTTACAAAAGTAGGCCTAGGAATAGTACCATCACCAATATCTATTTTTTCTAAAGGATCAGCTAATGTAAAACCCTGACCCAATTTGTCCATATCACCAAGATCTTCAATAGCTTCGAACATGCCGGCCGAATGAGCTCGATGATGATCAATTCTGTCTTGAAGCCACTGTCCAGACGCAAACCGGTCTGACCGGTTTCCAGAAGCGGTCTGACCGGTTTGGCTTGATCGGCGCTGTTCATGTCTAAACCGGTCTGACCGGTTTCCAGAAGCGGTCTGACCGGTTGGTTTCTGTTGATTTGTTTGCTCCATTAATTACAGCAAGTAATTCAACCGATTTTCCATCGGCTTTAATGTAGCAGGAACAAAACCATCCTTAGTGCAACTGATCAGCTCATAGTCAGTCAAATCCATGCCCGACAAACATTGGACCTTCTCATTTGCACTAAGAGAGTCGGAATCGGCCGTTGCAACAAAGGAAGAATTGTCACCATGAACAACTTCAACTTCATCACCGATCCACTGAATAAGATATTGATGCAAGGTAGATGGAATACATTTATTTGCATGAATCCAATCTCGACCAAGGATTAAACTGAAGTTACCTTGCACCTCGGAGACGAAGAAAGCCGTAGCAATAGTCTTGCTCCCGACAGTCAACTCCATGGAAGCCACCCCCTTGGCACCAATGGGATCACCTCCACCAACTCCACTGACCGTCATGTTCGTCTTGATCAGTTCTTCGTCTTTCCCGCCAATCTTCTTGTAGAGAGAGTATGGCATAAGATTCACAATGGCTCCACCATCAACCAACATACGAGAAATTGGCTTCCCGTTGATGTGCCCTCTCATATACAAAGCCTTGAGATGATTTTCCGATTCACTAGGCTTCTGAAACACAGCATCTCGTGGCCCAAGTTGAAGATGAGAAATTTCCTCCTCCGGCACCACATAATAATCAGAAGATAAATAGACAACATTAATTTCCATGTTGTCATGCTCTGGAGAAGGCTCAAAATCAACTAACTCTTCATCTTCAACCACTGGAGGAATCGGTGGAGTAGCTTCGATGGTTGAAGAAGCACCAGCCCCCGCTTCTGTCATCAAACCGGTCTGACCGGTTTCAGAAACCGGTCTGACCGCTTCTGCAGCGGTCGGCTGACCCAAACCGGTCTGACCGGATTCAGAAACCGGTCTGACCGGTTGTGCTGCTGATTGCACAACGGGTTTAGCTTGCCAGATCTTGGTCTGAGGGATCATAGGCCTATAATTGTTGAAGTAGTCATCCCTCATCTTCTCAGCTTCCTGTTCCCTTTTTTCTTTGTTTCTCAAGCGCTGCAGTTTCCGCTTCTGTGTATGAGTCAACCCAGAAGGACACCACCTTGGTTGAAAAACTTTCTTCACGCCCCTGCTACTGCTAGCCTCATGATCATTAACCTTGATCGTCTTCTTGACTGGAACAGGAGCCGAATCTCCAATGACTATCGGCTTTCTACCCAAGTCTTGCATAGCCACTGGAATATCACCAATTTTTATGAATTCATTGGTTTGGGCTTGCACATCCTCCTTTTTCTCCTTGATACGGTATTCTTGCTTAGGAGGAACATGAATTCTTTGCTCAGACCGAAACCGGTCTGACCGATTCATAAAACCGGTCTGACCGCTTTGATGAGCAGTCGAAAAACCTGATGGGTATGAGCCCAATCGGTCATGTACAGAACCACCACGGCGCTTGTAACTTGTAGGATCAATCCAATGCTGTGGTGACCTCTGTCTCTTTTTTGTTGGCCGATCAACTTGAACGGCCTTTGTGTACTTGTTCATGAGTTGAGAGAATGTAGGTCCTTGCTTCAAAACCCTCCCTTGAATCTTTGGCTCATTGAATTTCCAAGTACCCACTTCCGGGCGCTTCGGCTTGAAAGTTCTTGGACGGTCTGGAGACAAACCGGTCTGACCGGTTTGGGAAACCGGTCTGACCGGTTTCGCCTGGCTAGCGGACCGATTCTCTTCCAAAGAACTTCCTTGCCCCCCGGGCCTTGATGTGTTAATAGTAATCTTCAGAGACTCTTTTCCATCTAGAGTCCTCCCAATCATCACTGTTCTGGCCGGAACTTTATCATCAACTTTTTCCGGCCTCGGATCTCCAATCACCATGTTCTTCCCTTTAGCTCCATCGGCTTGTTCCGGCCGAATCAGCATCTTGGTGTTCACATCCAAGGTATGAACAGGGAAAGGAGTCTTGTCAACTTGCATTTCGGCGAGCACCAATCGACCTTCATTAAGGGCCGATTGTACCTGTCGACGAAAAACATTGCAATCGTTGGTAGCATGAGAAAAAGAATTATGCCACTTACAATATGCACGATTTTTCAATTGATCGGCCGGTGGAATTGCATGAGAAAGTTTAACAAAGCCATTCTTAAGCAATTCATCAAAAACACGATCACATTTGGCTACATCAAAAGTAAATTTTTCTTCTTGCCGATTTTTCTGAATCGGCTTCAATGAAGGACAAGAACCAGGTTTACTCTTTGATGACCAAACAAATTCAGCAGCATAAATTTCTTTATCATCGTCCGAACTATCAGAATCATTATCAACAATATGCACATTCGAACGATGAGGTTTAGCAGATTCTTTTGAGTTTTTAAACTTAAGTTCTAGACTCATAGCCTTCATTTGCAAGTGATTAATAGTAAGGAAATCAGAACCCTCTAGTTTTTCCTTGAAATGAGACTGTAAGCCCGCAAAAGCTAAATCTGCTAAATCCTTTTCAGAAACAGTGATATTAAAACATCGGTTCTTAACATCCTTAAATCTTTTAAAGTATTCAAGAACCGATTCCTCACGGCTTTGTTTAACCGATGTTAAATCAGATAATTTTGCCTCGTTTTCTCTGCTAAAGAAGTGATCATGAAATTTTCGCTCTAATTGAGTCCAATTTTGAATAGAGTTAGGAGCAAGCGAAGAAAACCATGAAAAGGCAGTTCCAGTTAAAGATAATGAGAACAACCGTATACGCAATGCCTCATAAAATGATGCCTCTCCTAATTGCAAAATATATTGACTAATATGTTCCCAAGGAGTTCTATTATCTTCACCACTGAATTTAATAAAATCAGGAACACGCCAACCATTAGGATAAGGAACCAAATCAAATTCAGGCGGATACAGTTTCTGATATAGGCGTGCACTACCCAATTCAAGCCCGAGTTTTGCTCTAAGTGTATTAGCTATGTCTTCTTTAAACTTCGCTAACTCGGCTTGATATTTCTCATCACCTCCGTTATGTGGAATACGGGGAACACCATACATCGTATTCTGAGAAGTACTTGGAATCGGCGCGTGAAACGTGCCAGATCCGTGGGGTATACTTCCCGTGGTGCGTGGAATAGTGTAAACAGGACCAGAAGTAGATGTATTAGACAAAACCATCGCACCAGATGCTCCTGCACCCAAAGAACCGGTCTGACCACCAGAGGGGGCCAAACCGGTCTGACCGGTTGTACAAACCGGTCTGACCGGTTCGTGGACCGAACCAGGGTGAGGTGTTTGTCCCGCATAAAAATTCACCGGCATGCCCAAATTAGAATCTAAAACATGTTCTGGCACGCCTGATGAGCTAGGTAATTCATTAGATTCTAAATTAATTTTATTTTTATCAGAATTACCAGTCATACTAGCAATTAATTCACTAGTAGCAGTTTGCGCAGCAAGTAATCTATCATCCATCATGCGAGTAATTTGCTGCATTAAATCAGAGGATTCGCCCGTTACCTTTGGAATCTCTTCGACGTGATCATCTGCCAACTTGAAAGCCGGCATGACGAATTCCTCTACTCTCTTGACAAGACCACCGCGATCTTTCTTGAAGCCCTTTAAGAATTGCGCCTGGAAGTGCTTCTCAGCAATCAAATATCGCTTTCGCTCCTCGTCCGTGAGCTCTTCCATCGTCGCGGTGATGATGTTGTCTTTGTCAAGGTCGCACTTTGATCCAGACATATCCGAAGTAGATTGAATCGGTTTTGGCACCAGATTAATCTTCCCCAGCGGAGTCGCCAAAAAGTATGTTGACACGAAAACGCGCCAACACACTCGAGATTGATCAAACGCGCAGCACGGCCGTCACAACGGCCAACTCCTGACTTCCCGGGGCAAACCGGTCAGACCGGTTTACAGAACCGGTCAGACTGCTTCTGGTCGGGAGGTCGTGAAGACCTAGAAACTCAAGCTCGGGAGGGACCCCGTCGGAGCTCGAGCTAATCTAGGGTTGCTCTAGGGTCGGCAGGCCACCTAGAACGCCCTTGAACGCCGTAGAGACGAGCAAAGAACAGAATATGGGGGTTGGAAAAGACTAGGGTTTGAGAGATAAAAAGTAAAGGATAAATGTGTTTGATTCGATTGGAATACCTCAATTTGCCGTCTAGCCTTTATATTTATAGGCCGGTGAAGTCTTACCCCTTTCGAATAGGTTACAATATGGAATTAAACTCGGAATCCTAATCCTACTCGAATTACAGAACGAAACCGGTCTGACCGGTTTGGCAAACCGGTCAGACCGGTTTGGCCTTTGGCCCAATTTGAGTGTCAACACATATCTTCTTGAATTGACGCTGTACTGACCTGCCGCTTTAAGCTTCAGTATCACTTAGGCCTTGTTTAGTTCCAAAGTTTAGGTGTCTAAACTTTGGATTTTGGCACTGTAGCTCCACTGTAGCATTAACTGTCATGTTAGTCATTGACGGTACAAAAATCTCTAGTTCACGGTGCTTGTTGAACCTTCATTTTCATCTTTTATACATGTAAATGACATCTGTCCATCTTCTTTTTGCATTTTCTGGGTTTTAGTATGTCCCAAGATATCTGTTATCTGATTGACTATAGAAAACATTTGTCTATCTTGTCTTTGTTTGTTTCATTTTCTATTTGCATTTTCTAGTTTTTAGTACATCCTATGTTATTTGTTATTTAATTGACTATAGAAAACATCTTTCTATTTTGTTTTTGTTTATTAACTATTTTGATTTTGTCCCTGTTTATAATTTGATCATGGTTGCTCGTTTTCTAGATCAATGCAGGTGTAGTGTCCATAGTTACACTGAATATTCTGCTCTGTTTATATGATGGTTCATGTATCTTATATGTATATAATTACTATTTTGCTACAGTTTTTCTCTTACAGTTTCTCTTTCTGATTGTGTCGTAGGAACACTTGTTGAACCAGTTAGTTGAAAATTTTAGTCTTTTTCTTCTGTCAAGTTCTATATCTGAATCTGAATTTGCTATATCTGATCTCCAATGTTATTGTATCCCGAGCGTCCGGTATTTGGCCCTCTGGTAGACTTTTGTTTTTATTATTTTCTGATGGGCCACTGCATCAGTGTCTTTACTACTTTATGTTTTTGGGTAGCGCTATTGAGGCGGAGCTCCTGGGTCATGTGATTTTCCCTTCCTCTTCAATTTGCTTCGTGATTTAATCTAATAATCTGTGTCCGGTTCATCAACCTTAAAAATTATGCGATGCAGGTGCCTGTTCCATCCGGGAAGTCAGTCACTGATAATGAACAGCTGCCCAAGGCATCCAGCAAGGTTAGTTTTGGAATGTTGCCTCATACACCTTAGTCCACTATGTGAAACACCTTAACATTATATAACATGTATAACATGCAGACACCCATACTGAATGCTGCTAAAATTGAAGCCTCGAAAGCAAAAGCTATGGTTGAAGAGCTAAAGGTTGCTGCAACAAGATTGAAGTTTGGAAGAATCAAATCCATGGCACGTCCTTTATATGATTCTTAACTACTGTCTAAATATTGTTGCTTCTAAATTTTGTGCTTTTTAACTCATTTAAGATTAGTTGCTGCAGAAACCCAGCAAAGTTGCCGTTTGGGCTTCGTATTCCTCTGATAGAAGGATGCTGTCTGAGTATGTAGAAGCACTGGCTAAGGCTGCAGTGGAGAAGAAAGGCATGACTGTTCCCTGTCCACCTCTTGCTCGCTTTCGCATCAACCCCAATCTGGATGTTAACCCTACTCATTTGAGCGAACGCAAGCAGCGAGTTAAGCGAGGAATCGATCTGGTGAGTGTATGCTACAAAGATTTCTGAGGGGTGTGTGTGTTGGGGTGTCTATGACTTTCTCTTCTTCTATTAATACAATGATACGGAGTTCTCATGCGTGTTCGAGAAAAAAAGTTTATGCTACAACCAATATATCTTTAGATGAATATGACCATATGAACTTATTTTTGTTGATAGGTGATGATGAAAGGCAGCTTTGCTGTGCCTACAAGTTTTGTTTCTGGAAATTGCCACATTGATTCGATGAATCTTATCCTGTTTGACATCTACATGCATGTCAATTCATTACTGGCTGGTGCACAATCTATAGCAGAGATCGCGGAGGATGGGTTGCATGAACCCCAGATTGAAGATGCAAAAGCTGAGTGGTAGGACTGCTGTCCATGAGCTGAGGAAGACAGCGCACGATATTCGCGCTTGTATCCTTGATGTTGGTGGTCTGCCGCTAAGGGAGCCTTCTCTTTACTGGTGGGATGCCTTCCCCGAAGCGATGGTTTTATCTTGCACCTTAGATCGGTCATGTTTTGCTAGATTTGTGTTGATATACATTGGTCTGTGTCCTTTGCCCTGTATAAAACCACAGTTGTTGAGGATGCAGTGTAACTGGGCTGCCTGATGCAGTATTAACATGGTTGTCTGAAATCTATTGTACATAGTTATTCAGAATGCTTTTGTAGGCTGCTGGATTGTGTGGTTTTACTTCTGAATCCGTAGTATTTTAGTATCCAGTTGCATCAAGTGCAGTGGTGCTGTGTATCCAATGGTTATTTGTAAAGAAATGGATCAGTGACACTGTTATTTTTTCATGGGAAATGGATGAGTGATACTGTTGTTTGTTAATGGGAGACTTGGTTTGCTCAGGCTGATGTTTCATGTAAGGCGAGCAACTAGCATGTTTCATGCTTTTACACATGATGAAGAACGCATTTCTGAAAATGCCCGTTTATGCTATATATGCTTAGTTCAGTTTATGCGTCTGCTTGTTACACGTTCTGATATGTCACGCACGGTTCTTACCCTCGTTTTCCTTCTGAATCAACCTCGTTTTCCTTCTAAATCATGCCATAGACGATGACCGTGAATCTGAATAATTACCAGCTGAAAGCAGCATTTAAAAGATGAACACAATGGTCTGAGAAAATTAACAACTACACCACTTATATAATGGAAGTGAGGTAAGCTCTCTGCACTTTTGACCTCTCTCAAATAACGAGACAGACAAGTATTTCTTAGCCGATGCTGCAAAATGTGCATGTAAAATCAACTTCTTCCACCAAGTCATCAGAAGTACTATGAATCCGTGAAGGTCTCTGGGCATGCATCACATAGGCCAAGTTACTAATGGTTTAAAAACTAGGAGTGCAAAGTGCAAACTACTGTTTGAACTTCATCTTGTGTATGTACTTCAACAAAAATCGTTTCTGCCTGGTTCTTCCAGCAACTGCTCATCAATCATAACGAATCTTAACACAGGTATCTTACATTAATCTTGCATTTTCTCCAACACAAAGCCACATGCTGTTGCAACGAGATCTCCAAGTTTATGCCCTTCAATAGCACGCATTTGGCCATCATTCCATACCAATAGTCCACGTTTTATGACTCAATGAAACCACAAGCATAGAAGAATATTCTTAGAAGGATAGACTGGAGCCAAGCACTCCTGACCAGCTGCGTGGTCCTTTTCCTGACTCCTGCATGCCAACTTTAACAAGGAACTGTGAATGTAAAATGTTATGTACTTATGGTACAGCTCACCAGAGAAATTAAGGGGGTTGAGACAGTCATTCATAGCAAAATTTACCGTTCCATGAGTAATTTAATACCCCTTGGTAAGGCAATCTGTGGTCCTGTCCATCTCAGTGATTTGAAATAGCAGTTGTTGGATCAAGTTAAACAAATTGCATAAACATGAACAACATGCCATGTTTACAGTAGTTTTGGCTACTTGCTAAATAAGAGTTTCACTTAAAACCATCCACAAGCTTCTGGTAAGTGGTTAGTTCTCATCTGGTGTTTCATGCAACTTTATGGTGTGCTTGGGATAATAGGAAGTATGAAGTATTCATAGAAAGGCCAAAAGACCAAAGACAGATGCTAAATGTCTAAGATTTTATCATTCCAAGATTTGGATCTTAGCCATCATGATCAGCTAAATGACTAAGCACTTGCAGAGGTATCACATTTCATCATAAGGTGACTAGGACCAGCCAACTGACATTTTGTCGGGTATGTCAGAACTACTCATCTACCGAACAATATGCCTACATGCTACAGTACATAACTCTGCATAGAAGGCAATGGTATGCAGTATTTTCTTTATTTGAAGAAAGATCATAAAACACAAATGAAAGAGAGCAGTGCATGCAACACCAGATTGAATTTTATTTGTAATATGAAGCAGCAAAACAGTACATGTAGAATGCACAAATATGAGCATTATCCCATAAATATTTCCAGCATATCCAGGTAAACAATAGGGTTTAATAATAACTGTCGAATACCATTCAAAATGCAAGCCAGTTCAAATATTATGAATCATTGTAATAATGATGGTGATTGTAGTACCACTGCAAATCCTCTTTGCTACATCGTGAATACCCTCTACTTCTGCTGTCCTTTCTTCTCAATGGAAGCTGCACATTAACACAAGAAAGAAAAGAAGACAGTCTTCACTTTTTTTTTCTCAATAACCAAATGATATGCATCAGAACTGAAACACCAACAATTTGACAGAGAAATGAAGGCATTTTATAGCACAGGTGTAGTCTTCAAGTAAATGGAGGATATCGGTACCAAGGAAAATAACCAAGAAAATATATGAAAAATACTCATCCAACTTAAGATTAAATGTGATAACTAAAACTGCCAAGTGGAAAACTAAGAATAAAAGGGCGTACCCAGTGCCGTAGGCTTCCCGCACCGTGCGGGGTCTGGGGAAGGGTTATAATAGCGCCCAAACCTTACCCGCACAAATGTGCAGAGGGTAAGGGTAAGTGGAAAACTAAGAATAACAGTGCAAATGTGCAATCACCTGTACCAGTTGTCAAATTTGAGCAAAATCTTAATTATATCTGGATGTAAGTTCCAATTAACAGATTTAATACCGAGATAATGACCAACATAGTAAAACGGCGAACTGATTAATACAAACTGAGAATTTACCGACATTTTCCAATGGTGACTATTGGCATACAGGTTGAAACGGAGATACATAGAAAAGAAAGTTGCTTTGCGGGGTCCACCACCAGTCACCATTGTAACTATCTCAGCCTTGGAAGAGAGATGCAATCTCCACACAGCAGGTGGGAGGATGCATCGGCTGAAAGAGACAGGGTGACATAGAAGTCTAGATATAGCTGAGGCACTATGTAGAAAACAGCAGCAACAAGGCACTATAAATGGGGGATGCAGGTTCAAGGAGGATGCCAAAAGAGAGAACTGGGGGAGGGAACAGACAGCATTCTGGGTGATGTAGGGATGAAGAGGCAGCAGAGTGTGACGCAGGATCAAAGGATGCAATGGCATGGAAAGGAGGTGACAGGAGGCAAAGACCAACAGGTAAGGAAGGCTAGAGGTGACAAAGGAGAAAATTTGAGGATTGTAGGAGGCAACAATGCCAGGAGGATTGTGGGGATAAGTGCTGATAATAAATCCAACAGCTCATGCAATCAGCAGGGGCATCAAATGGTCCAAACATCGCCTTGATAAGAATTTGGGGGCTACACTCTGTAGGGATTATATTCTTATTCCAGTTTCCTATGATCCTATCAAACTTTTTCCTAACACTCCAAGCAATCCCTGGCATCGAAGACATTGAGAATTGCTACACCATTTCTTGCAATTATAACCCATGGAGTACATAATTCAGAGGGTTCAAACCCTCGGTATGCAGAAAAAAGACTAAGCTTTACAGCCTTGACAGAAGAAAGCTAACTGATGGTGCTTCGAATACAAGACCAAAAGGACATAGCAGTAACAAAAGACACAAATAAATTAAACATCTATTGTCTCAAATATCAAAACTTGTGAAAAAAACAGGTGACAACGTTTTCAAAAAATCTCAAAACAAGTTACCAGACATAGAGGAGGTTATGTTATATATCTTTCAGAACATACATTCAAACTTTTTATATCTGCACAATTCTCTCTACCCACACATTCGTAAGGCATTTTGAGATATGTTAAAAAGGCACATTGTGCATGGTAGAATATTTGCCTTGTTTACACAAATTCGGTTGAATGAATAAACTATTGTTTTGCTACCTCCTCTACCATCCGGTTTGAGAATTTTCAAAAACTTTGTCACCTGGTTTGCAGCTGTTTTGAACACATTACAAGCTCAGTTTAGCATGCGCGCTTCACCATTCCAGATCGATGCCTCCTGCGTCCTTTTCCTCCAGGAGCTGTCACTGCACTCTCATCCTCCTCCGCCTCGTCATCAGTGGCCTCATAGGCATAGTAGCCTTTGGTCTCGATCTCGCGCCTCAACTTCTCCTGGGCGGCGCGTACGATGTCGTGGCAATTCTTGGTGAGGACGTGAGCCACCGTGACCAAGGTGCTGAGGTCCCCGTACCTCTCATCCTCCTGCGCTGCCTTGTGTATGGTATCGCTTTCGTAGAGCGGCCCGCACCGCATGTTGAGGATCCTGTCCACCCGCTCCTGCGGCATCACGTACATCTTCTTCTTCTTCCCATCCTCATTGCTGCCCCCATCTTCGCCATGGCCCGGAGCAGCCTTGCGTTCGCCGGCGACGACCGCACCCCTCCGCGCGAGGAGCTCGCGCAGATCGGCCCTTGCTTTCTGCAGCTCCTCGTCCGAACAGAGCCTCGAGTAGGTCGACATCGCCGGCCAGGTGCACTGGACACTTCGATCTGCCGGCCTCGATCACACCACGGACCCTGAAATTGAAATCGACAGATTGGTCTCAGCGGAAACGAGGACCCTTGGTGCGGATTTATATGGCTCCCGGCGGCCTACACCGAGATGAAGGCTGGATTCGATGGGGCCGGCCGACACAGATCTGGCGCGCACCCCGCCTCGGACTCGAATCCCACGAGATGGCGCAGGAAACCGACTAGGCATCGACCTCGATCTACCGGCAAACAACTCACGATTGCGCAAGGAGGAGGCTGAAAATACAGAGAAATCAGCGTGCACGTACCAGCTGCCCACGCCGCCGGCGCTCGTGGATGACCGGCGAGGAGAGGAGGCGACGCGGCAGAGTGTCCCAGATGAACACTGTGTAGCGTAGACCGGCCATGTGTTTTATTTTATCATATATACTACTCTATTATCAAATGGGCCGAAATTGGCAACCAATACGGCCCACCAGGGATGAAGTGGCCCAGGACAGCAGATTTCTAGGTTACAGTGGTCCAACCGCAGTTGCTGTGGCCCAGAAAAACAAAAGAGAAAATCACCTTTCATGTGTCATCTATACTATAAAGAAAAAGTCCACCTTGCCTCCCTAATTTGTCATTGAAGTTTTATTTGGCTCCCTCATCTACGAAACTAGGTAGATGGTCTCCCTAACTACTAAAACCAGGTCAATTTACCTCTCTATCCCGTTTTCGACCCCGGTTTGCACCATTTGGCTTCCACGGTGGATATGACATGTGGGGCCTATTAACTTAGCTCATACAGAAACAAAAACACAGTCTTACCCAGAGAACGGAGGCGGCCGGGCTGGCCGCCATGGTACTACACGGTCCTTCGCATGGGCAGGAGCAGGAGCGGGCGGAACTATGGTATGAGTGAGACGCGGCTGTACTAGAACGACCGGTACTACCACGACGTGCATGCCGGCAGTACGGTCACAAAGCTCCCGGCCGCAGCCGTTGCGTCGCTTTCCCTGCCGCCGCCGCCACCGAGTCGCCTCCCACCCGCTGACGCTAGGATAAGGACCACGTGAACAGGTTGGGTCGCGCTGGATTTTTTGTTTCTGTATGAGCTAAGTTAGTAGGCCCCACCAACGTGGAAACTAAATGGTGTAAACCGGGGTTGAAAATCGGGTAGGGAGGTAAATTGACCTGGTTTTAGTAGTTGGGGGAGACCATTTACTAGGTTTCCTAGATGGGGGAGCCAAATCAAACTTCAGTGACAAATGAGGGAGGCAAGATGGATTTTTTTTCATACTATAAAGATACAAAACTTTCGAGTCCGACGGGCCCATAAATCAGCCTCAGTAGAACTTTTTCGAACCCACGATTTTTGTCGGACTCTTTAGTCACACTTTTGAAGAAATAATAAAACGTTACGTCTCATCACGGTAAAAAAACACGCGCTTGCATGGAATCGTCGAGTTTGTAACCATTACGATCTCTGGTCAACTATCGTTATATAATCTTATTTTCTATTAAACGCGTGTTTCTATTAAACGTGTGTGTCGCACATGCGTTCTTACTAGTCTATTCTATACTATAAAGATCCAAAACTTTCGAGACCGACGGGCTCACAAATCAGCCACAGTAAAAAATTTTCGAACCCATGATTTTCGTCGGACTCTTTAGTTACACTTTTGAAGAAATCATAAAGCATTACGCCTCGTCACGGTTTAAACTAGCCACGCCCCACAGTTTAAATGCCTAGGACTCCCCAGGACTCCACGCCCAAGAATAAATATCGGGACTCCTACGCGGCGCGGTGCCTTCTAATACACGCGCGTGTCGCGCGTGCACTCTGCTAGTCCCCTAAACAAAAGAGTAAATTTGAATCGGCAAAATAGCCATTTTGGTCCCTCAACTTTTCTCTAAGGGTCAAGTTCATCCCTCAACTTTCAAACCATCCAATCTAGTCCTTCAACTTTCATTTTCGAGTCAAAGTAGTATTTGTTCTGATGTTGTGCTCCATATTGTTATAAGAGTAATGCAAAAAGTTGTTTTTGCCCTTGTCTCCTTCTCACGCTCAATTTCTGTTGTATATATTTTGTTGCAAATAAAATGCAAGAATTTAAAAAGAAAATAAATAATAAACTTTTGTGATATTTACATTATGTTAAGTGTGACAACAAAAATACTTATATAATTTTTTGAATATTATACTGGACCAAATTTCCAATTTATGTATAGACAATCGAGATCATATTTCTAAAAGAAAATAGCTTAGAAATGTGAATTGTTTCTTAACCATTCAAACTTGATGGTTTTTTTACATCTGGTTAGTGTTACTAGTCAGCTTTAGGTGCTTATGCGCAATAAAGATAATTGTATATGGGCTGTGTTTTCAAATCGTTATAGATTGGCCTTGAGCCCGCGCAGCCCAGGCCAGGCGAGACCCAGTGTTTGTGACGAAACTAACGTCATAAACTTCGTCACAAACTGAATACTAAGGTGATGTGGCTGTTGATGTGGATGCCGACGTGGCTGAAACCATGTACTTTAGACCAATCTCAGCGGGATTTTATAGAGAGTTTCATGGTATTAAATGTGTTGACGTGGCATAAGAGAGAGAAGAAAAAGTTTCATAGTATATGAGTTGAGTTTCGTCACTATAAAACTCTTTTGGCTCAGGTACCTAGTTTCTGCTCTAGGTAACCATGTAGTGATACTGTGCACTGAAACCATATAGTAATTCCTCTATGGAACATTGGGAAATCACCAAGATCTTTCTTATGTGCCTCGATATTTCACTAAATGGTCGATCTCAGTAAATATCCTGTTACATTTTTTTGGTTGCCATCCCGAGTAAACAATTTGGTTTAACGATATATATAGTTAATCTCCGACCTCCAAGAGGAATTTGCCTTTTGCTTGAATAATATCGACTTGACATCTTGTATATGCAATTTGGTTTAACTAATGATAGGTTAGCCCCAACTGATATGAGATGGCCAACGACCCTAGTGCTAGAGATGTCATGACGACGAACACTGCTAGGGTTATGGGTTAATGTTTCAGGGACGATGTTTAGGTAGGTTCCAGGTGCTATGCTTGTGTTCTAAGAAAAGAGATGCAGTGGTTGACCACATAAACCTCTGCACCCTCCATTTCAAATTATTATTTACTATTACCGGTAAGAACGCATGTGGGACACGCAGGTTTAATAGAAAATATCATTGTATGATAGATAGTTGGCCGGAGACCGTATTGGTTATGAACTCGATGATCTCACATAAGCGCGTGTTTTTTTCATGGACTGTTTCGTCAAGCATGATTTGATGAAAAAAAAGCCTGACAGGTAGGGTCGTATGAGGGGTAATGTTTTAATAATTTATGGGTCCGTCGACTATCGAAAGTTTTGGATCTTTATAGTATGGAGATATAGATAGATTTAGAAGACAGTCTCACTAGACCCACATCAGCGATTGCCCGCGATAGGCGTGAGCGGCATATAAGGCTGTCCCGTGAGGAAGAGGAGTGGAGGCAAGAAGAGTGTTCTAGAAATTCTTTTACTGACTGAAACTAGATTGTAGAATTGTTCAGTCGAAATTATATGTTTTTTGATCACACGCGGGCTCGTGTATATTGAACTGTTGAAAATTATTGATGGTACGTTACTGGGCGGCGACATATTTCCAACAGCTTTTATCATAATAAATAATTTGGATTGCATAACCAACAAAATATGAAGATGTAAAACGTAAACATAGTAGGACAACCATCAGTAGCAAAGTACAAAGATGCAAAACATAAACACATCAGGACAATAAACAGTAGTACTAATCCTCAAACTGTTTAAACAAAGTAGATCTTCCAAACAATAACCAGTGTCAGTAATTTTCAAACATTCACACAAAATTTATCATTTAAACAAAGTAATTTATCTCAGCATACATATGAAATCCAGTATTGTCCGATCTCAGCATATGAATATCGACATTCATACACTGTATCCAAAAGAGATAATAGCAGCAACCAAGAAGTGAGTTCTGAATTTATTTGCAAGTAGTTTCATTACTGAGGGTTTTATGGTAGTTCTGATTGATTTTCTGTGTAGATAGCTTTATGCAGTTGCTAGTCTAACTTTGGGAGCCTGAAAATATTCCGGATCAAGATAGATCCATTATTGGTTTGATATCTTGATGTATTTTGTGTTCCCTCTGCATATTAAGTCTGTTAAAAATTTTGTGCATTGTAATGCAGTAGACAGATCCATTATTGTCTCAACGTATTTTCTGTTCATTATATATTGTTATCGAAAGTCTTTTAAAAAGTTATGATGTGTAATTTAATAGACTGAAATGCACTTCTAAAAATAAATTTCCAGTAAACTGGCTAGCAGTCCCGTATTCTATATTTTAGCTAACTTAGTTTTATTTAACAATCATACACATGATGTGGATCCAAATGCTCACAGTGTGCTAAATGTTAAATAAAAATAAGTTATAAATGTGATGACAATTTCTGATTAGTGTGCATTTCACAAGTTACACATCAATTTCTTTGCATTTTATAATTATCTTTTCGGGGTTAAATAGACCATTTATTTCGTGTGCATTATGATGGTTCTGTAACAAAGCAACTATACATTTCATAAATTATCTTTTCAGGTTACTTAAACTTTTGTTGTCATGTGCTTGTTTTTACATTCAATATGGGTTATGGGATTTATGCATATATATTAACTACTTTTTTTGTTTATTGCAGTTCACTCTAGCTGGTTCTTATCGGCCTCCCCCACCTTTTGATATTCTTGGACTGGACTTTGAAATGATTCGCATCTTAGTACTCTATAGTCTAATAGCCAGGATCCGCCATGTTCTTCGTGCCAGGGCGGAGGTGTGGACCAGCTAACTCCTACGACATGACTCTCTCGTGAGGATTGCTGAGGAGGTTAGAGTCAGTGTTGAGGTGGACTTCAGAGTACAGGGCCCTGCAAGTCCCGAGTTCTTTTACCATCATTTTCTGAGTGGTGCGATTGATATACTTTGCTGAGACTTGTGGTTTTGATATACTTTGCTGAGACCATGTCTGGTTGCTACGGAGTATATTCCTATCAACATTGTCAGCATCTTAATACACAACATGTGTATACAGGTTAAATAATACTCTGTAGCTGCTAGATGAAATACATCTAGTACATTTCCTTTACTTGTGATCTATGGCGAAGAGAGAAAGCTTTGGGGGGAAGGGAGAGGATGAGGTTTGGGGCTAGGGGAAGAGAATGGGGAAGGTGACCTCATCAATGTCGTGACTGGTGGGCGGGAAGGCTTTGTTTGGTCTCGGCCGTGAGGCTCCCAGTAAATATAGGAGAAGGAACCAAGTACGGGAGCTGTTGGTTGGTCCTGTGGAACGGGAGGTGATTAGTGGCAACGGAAACGGGGCCGTGATGATGAAGCTTATCGCCGACCCCTCCCTCATCGTCCCCGGCGCCCCGCCGCCGCCGCGCGCGGAGCAGTCGTTCGTGCTCTGGAACCCGCTCACCAACGCCTGCGCCGTCGTCCCCGTCCCCTCCCCCGCCGCCGCCGGCTCATCGGCGGCTACGCGCACCCGGTCACCGGGCGCTTCCATCTCCTCCACTGCTCCGACGTGGCCATCACCGGTGAACAGCAAGACCTTTTCTCCCCGGTCGCCGTCCGGATCTTACGGGTCGGTGACGACGCTGGCTGGCGTGAGGTTCCCCTGCTTCCAAAGGCGAGGACGATCGCCGCCATGAAGGGCGAAGGGGATCATTCCGTCAGCTTGCACGGCAACTTGCACTGGCTGGTGCGGCGGCCGGTCTCCGGGAAGCCGGCGGCGGCGGTGCTCGTGTTCGACACGGTGCGGGAGGGGTTCCGGCTCATGGCGGCGCCGCCGCAGCGCCCGGGGCTCGACCCAACGACGGCGTGGCTCCGCCTCGTGCCGGCCGGCTGCGGCGGCGAGCTCTGCGTCCTGGCGCTCACCCGGCAGCCGGCGCCGCCCGCCATGGAGGTGTGGGTGCTGGACGACTACTCGGACCCATGGCGAGCCTGGCGGCTCCGTGACACGATCGCCGGCGCCGGTGCCGCCGTGGACCTGTCGTCGTCGTCGCCGGCGAGGTTCGCGGCGGTGGAGGTGGTGGAGGGCGCCAGGGAGGGCGAGGAGGTGCGCATCCACCGGCACGAGCACGGCGGGGTCATCGACGCGTACAGCCCCCGGCGCCGGGCGTGGCGCCGGGTGTTCGCCGGCCGGTGCTGCGCCGCCGTGCTGGTGCACAGGGACAGCACCGTGCCGCCGGAGGTGAGCTTTGGGCGGGAGGCGGCGCTGCGCGGGTTCCGCCGCGGTGTGGTGAGAGGATGCCGGTTGGAGTGGAAGCTCTGGTATAAGTTTCGCTGGAACGCCGCCGACATCCCGTTCGACTGGTATGATGTGAAGCGAGTACAAGGTGCTTACGTCGTGGTTCCATCGCCGCCTCGGCACCTACTGCCGGCGCCGCCGCCGCCGGAGCCCAAACCCGACCTGATAGCTCCGGTGGCGACGCCGGAGCTAGCCGCCAATCCCAAACCCGACCGGACAGCTCCGCCGGAGCCATCGGAGACGACTGCCGATTTGCCTGGATCCACACGTGGGACGTCCGTGTGGCCATTCGTTGCTATAACTGCACTTCTTTTTATTGGGATCGTCAAGTGCTCGACAAGACACATCGTTGATGACGGCGGCGTGGGTTGCGACGGCTCAGTTTTAGCTCTTCTCTCGGGTTGTGGTGGTGTAGTATCTTATTATGCACGTTGTTCACGTGCGTTGTTTGTGTGTGGTGGCATTCGCTTCGGCACGTGATGTTGCTTCTTCTTAAATGAATTGACAGTGCTTCTGTCTTTGATTTTACGGGGAAGGTGGAATGTCTTTTTGTCGCGTGAATAATTTTAAAAATATTAAAGTTTGTTGAGTATGTACATTGCATTTTCTTTTGTGTTTGGTGAAAAATTGTGTTGTAACTATTGATAAAAGTCTCGAAAGGAAGGAAGAAAATGGTAAATGCAGTAAACTAATCCAAGATTAATTACATGAGTTAATTATTACATAGGGAAAAAGGAAAGAAAAATGAAAAATAACCAGGCTGACTTTTTCTCACGTGCTGCTGGCCGGGCCGTACTGTTCCTCAACTATTGTTTGGTGGGCCGACCACTGCTAGCCCAGTCGGCTCGTGATGACACCCAGAGGCGGCGCCGGCGGCGGCGACGACGGCATAACTGTCTCAGAAAGGGGAGCAACAGTGCCGGCGGAGAGGAGGATGGCGCGTCAGGCCGCGGAGGTACCATCGGAGGGCGACGAGAAGGTCAACCCGGCGTCGAGCCACGCCGCGGAGGAGGTCGCCCTCGCTGGGTCGGCTGCCGGGATGGCCTCCGCGGCGGCGGGGACCGGCGAGGGAGGCGAGGAGACGAAGAAGGAGGTGGCGCGGCGGACGCCGCAGGATCAGGTCGCCTCTGCGCCGGCGCCGTTCTCTGATCCGCTCCCTCCCGCCGGCCTGAGCCTCCCCGCGCAGCTCATGGGCGTGGTCGGCGGGTCGCTGGTGGACGCCGCGAGGCTCATGGTGCAGCTCGCGCAGATGGAGGCGACGGAGGAGCAGCAGCACGGCGACGGCGACGGCGATGGCGAGGAGGAGGTGGTGGTGGTTCCGAGGCCCGGACGGAGGAGGTACCGGCCGGGCGTGAGGAAGGAGGCCGGAGGTCGGATCAGAAGGGTGAACTAGGGTTGCAGAGTTTGCAACTACTCAAAATCATGGGTGAATTAGCATAATCCAGACTCCAGAGCCTAATTCGTCTTCCTCATCGCTTGTGGCCAGACTAGTAATGCTGTAGTGGAATTGTGCCTGAACTCTTATGCTGTGGATCCTGTATTCACTGAAATGTGGTGCTTGTGCAATGCAAAATGCCAAGATCTTGATCAGAATTGTTGTTTTCCTGCAAAGATCATGGCATTAACTTTGATCCATGTCAGACAGATACTGCAGAGGAGCTGATGCCCTCTAGCTTGCAGAGTTGCAGCCATGGTAAGAGTTGCTTCTGATTCACTATTAGTCCTCTTATTTTCAAGTTGGCAATGATTTCTGCCTACCTGTGCTTGCGATATTTCGAAATGTGCCGAAATTGTGAAATTTTGTTAGGGTCTTCAGTCTAGAACTGTACTAGGATGCTCACTTTGCTTCAGAATTGGCAAGGGGCCTGAAATGTATGCTTGTTTTTTTTTTATTTTCTGGAGTCGATCAATTGTCCATCTTTTTCTCATTGTCCCGATGCATCTTTCACTTGAGAATAATAGGTCTGTTTTGGTAACAGTAGTACTAAACAAGATCGTTAGCTGATTTTCACAGTTCAGCCTCAAGTTTGGTGCCAGGATATCAGCACTCAAATCATTCACATTCCATGCTTTGCTGCTGTTTTGTTGGATGATATGGATTAGTCAATGCTGTTGACATACTTCTGAAGAAATTCAGTTGCAAGACGCAGTAAGTATTGTCTATTAGCTAGTTATGCTGCTTTCTCCATTTCTAGGCACGCTTTCAGGATCCTTTATTGATAGAGGGCCTCGATCATCATATATTCCAACAAAATTATACAAGTCCCTTCAGCAGTGCACTAGGGTCAATTTAGGCCTAGCTTCGCCTCTGCTTTCTATGCTTGTGTTTTATTGTGATTCTGAGGACAAAAAAGATTGGAATTGTATTGGTTCCAGCTCTTTCAGTGGCAACTCCTCTTTGTTTGCTCCCTATCTTTCCATTCAGGTGCTGTATCTGGTTTTTACCTTCACTGCTAGCTGGAGTTGAAGCAGATTTTTTGTTACATGTTATTTTCTGTTGCTCAAAAAATAATACTGGTGATTTTACGATATTATAAAGCCTGCATTTTTTATTTCGTTTCTATCATTAAGTATTCCTTTAATTTTTCAATTAAGGTTTTTGTAGATAATTCTTGATCATAGTTTTCATTTAGTAGCTTAATATTTTGCGAGTGTTGATTCATATGAGTATGAGTTATGCCTGACTTCTGTAACCTCCACGCTCCACTGATGCTAAATTATTCATTTTACAGAGGTGGGATTCATTACTGATATTTCCTTAATATTAACTGCATGCTAAATTATTCATTACTGACAAATGGATTATTCTTTCAACCGGTCAGCGGTCAAAACACTGTGCAAGTTTGGAACAAGAAAATGGGGGCGTTGCGTAAACATCTTCGGGGATGGGCACGCCATCAACATGGGGTGTATAAGGCGCAGAAGCATAATCTCCAAAATGTAGTGAATTCTCTAGATTCGCAAGTTGAACACAGGAATCTTTCAGAAGGGGAGAGAGCGCAGCTTGAAATAGCTCGTGATGATCTCATAACGCTCCTTAGAGAGGAGGAAATGAGGTATTATCAAAGAGCCAAAGTTAACAATGTTCTCCTTGGTGATAGCAACACCAAGTTTTTCCAGATGATAGCCAATGGCAAACACCGAAAAAAAAAGAATATTTTCTCTAGAACATGAAGGGAACAAAATTGAAGGGCAGCAACATCTGAAAGAATATATCATTGAGTTTTATAAAGGATTGTTCGGCCCTGCAGAGGAGAACCACTTTAGCATGCAAGAGAGAATAGATGATATCTCACAAGTCAGTCATGCCGAAAACGAATTTCTCACGGCTCCTTTCACTGAAAAGGAGATTCGAGATGCTATTTTTAGTATGGAACACAACAAAGCTCCGGGTCCGGATGGATTTCTGGCCGAATTCTATCAACAGTTCTGGGAAACAATTAAAGGAGACTTGATGCATATGTTCCATGAGTTACACACTGGGGGTCTACCGCTGTTTAGCCTCAATTTTGGAGTAATAACGTTACTACCAAAGATCAAAGACGCCAATAAAATTCAGCAATATCGACCCATCTGTTTACTCAATGTGAGCTTCAAGATATTCACAAAAGTAGCAACAACCCGGATCAATTCAGTGGCAGATCATATTATTAGCCCGACTCAGACAACATTCATGCGAGGGCGGAACATCTTGGAAGGAGTTATTACTCTGCATGAAACTGTTCATGAGATACATAGGAAAAACCTTAATGGGGTAATTTTTAAAATCGACTTTGAAAAGGCATATGACAAAGTTAAATGGGACTTCATGATAAATACGCTTTGGTTAAAGGGATTCTCGGCCAAATGGATCGAGTGGATAAAATCCTTTATCTCAGGTGGAAGTGTCGCTATCAATGTTAATGATGAAATAGGGCCGTTTTTTCAGACAAAAAAGGGACTAAGGCAGGGAGACCCATTATCCCCTATCCTTTTCAACATTGTTGCAGATATGCTCACTCTTCTGATTAACAGAGCAAAATCAGTCAACCAGATAAGCGGCGTGGTGCCCCATCTAATTGATGGAGGCCTTTCCATCCTACAGTATGCTGATGATACTATTATGTTTTTAGACCACAACCTGGAGCAAGCTCAGAACATGAAGAATATCCTCTGTGCTTTTGAGCAGTTATCAGGGCTGAAGATTAATTTTCACAAGAGTGAAATATTCTGTTTTGGCGAAGCCACAACCTTTGAAGAACAATATAAAGAACTGTTAGGTTGCAACCATGGAACTTTCCCAATCCGATATCTAGGCATTCCAATTCACTTTCGGAAATTGTCTAATAACGATTGGTTGAGGGTCCAGGAACGCTTTGAGAGCCGCCTTAGCAGCTGGAAAGGGAAAAATCTTTCATATGGAGGGCGCCTGACGTTAATCAATTCAGTTCTTAGTAGTCTACCGATGTATATGATGTCCTTCTTTCAAATCCCAGTAGGGGTTCGTAAGAGGTTGGATTACTACCGGTCTAGATTTTTCTGGCAGAGCGATAATCATAAACGAAAGTATCGGCTTGCTCGCTGGAATATATTATGCTTACCAAAGGAGCAAGGGGGATTAGGAATACACAACCTAGAACTCAAAAACACAGCTTTGCTCAGCAAATGGCTGTATCGTCTGTTGACATCAGACGGTACCTGGCAACAGATCTTACACAACAAATATCTAGGGACCAAGCCGTTGGTTCAGGTCCAATGGAAAAGCGGGGATTCTCACTTCTGGGCTAGCTTGATGAAGGTTAAAAACGATTTCTTAAAGTTCGGATCCTTCATTATAAGAGACGGGTCTCAGATAAGATTCTGGGAAGATAGATGGCTGGGAAACAGACCCTTCGTGATCAATACCCATAACTGTATAACATAGCTCGCAAAAAACAGAATACGGTGGCGGACGTGCTCAGCACAACGATCCCTGATATATCCTGGCGTCGAGACTTGATTGGTCCTAAATTGGTAATGTGGAATAACCTAGTGGCACGATTAGGGAATGTAGAACTCACAGATGATAGGGATGATTTTCAATGGAGTCTGGATCGGAAAGGTGTTTTCTCGGTTAAGACACATTATCTGGCTCTAATCCATCAAAACATCCCAAAAATAAATACTAGGTTATGGAAATCAAAAATCCCACTAAAAGTCAAAATCTTTATGTGGTTTCTCAGAAGAGGAGTTATACTTACTAAAGATAACCTTGCTAAGCGTAATTGGAATGGTAGTAAAAAATGTTGTTTCTGTCACGAAGATGAGACTATACAACATTTGTTTTTCGATTGCAGATTCACACGTATGGTATGAGCTTCGGTTTATGCGGCTTGGGGCTTACCTAAACCACTTAGTGTGAATAATATGTTTAATGGCTGGCTTAATCTAGTTCCACCAAATTATAAACCATTGGTGTTTGTGGGCGCGTCGGCCTTATGTTGGGCGGTCTGGCGATGTCGAAACACAGCGGTTTTTGATAATAAAACTCCAAATTTTTTGCAGGTCATATTCACAACGTCGCATTGGCTCCGTTCGTGGGCTATCCTTCAACCGCCATCATTGAAGGACACTCTTGCAGCGGCGTCGCTCTTCTTGGTTCAGGTGGCCAAGGCTTTTTTTGGCCGGGCGTTTGGATGGCGGTCTAGTCGAAGGATTGGATGTTAGTAGTGTTCTGGCTTTGTTTCAATTTTGTTTTGGGCTGTGTGCTGTAATGGCAGAGGCCGGGAACTTGTTTTCAGGTGGATGTATCACCTCGATGTATTCAACTGAAAATTAATAAAGCATCCTTTTTCCAAAAAAAAAAATCTTTCTCCTCCATATATCACCTAAAATCCTACATAGCAATACGTGACACACGACCTATGATACGGCTAACATAGACCAATGTAGTTGCCTTTGTTCATGTATAATTTACATTTATGTGGAGAAAAGGAAAAGAATTGCCTCACACAACTAGAATCTCAAACTAAAATTGTAGAAATTTTAATACTAGAAAAAGTACTGACCTCAATACCAGAGAACAACATAAATGCACCATAATCATTACCTATATTGGACGAAATAAGATTTTGGTTGACTGCGTAGATGAAGATATATAGGTTTTTGTCCACTGGGCTGATAAATTTCAGGTGTTTTCTCTCTGCCTTAGATGAAAAAGAATGAATATGCACAAGAATATATATAGAACAATAAGTATTCTCTTCACATAAAACACTGTTGATGAAAGCAGAACCTACTCGTAGAGTCGTAGTGCACATCGAAAACTTGCAAAACGTTAGGATTATGCCATCCAAGAATAAGAATGAGTAATAATGAATGAACACCGCACCAAAACTGCAGATCAAGTAGTCCACAAGATAACCACAGATCAATTATTTTTGTTCTTCCTTTTAAGACTATACATATTTCTGATTACTATTACCAATCTACGAATCTCTACTCAGACCAACTATGGATCTTCAGCTGATGACCACAAAAGAATCTAGAAGAAAAACTGGAATTAATTACACGTTAATAATCTCGGTAGTTCTCTTCATCGTCGTCAACAACAACTTCAATCTCCATCAGGGCGCACCCCTTGTCATGGTACTGCTGTAGGATGGCCATGTCCCTGTCATAGCAGACCTTCAATATGGCGTCTCGTCTAGCACTGTCACGCTCACGAAGTCCCAGATCCGGGGCATCATGGAGGATGTCGTCGTCTTCGTCTTTAGGGCGCTGGGGTTTCTCCAGCAGCATATCGATGAACCACTCATCGACCCTTATCACCTCCGTTATCTTCCTCTTCTGTTTCTGCTTCTCCTTCTCTGCCTTTGGTGGTTCCATCGTAGTCGTAGTGCCGATAGATGCAAAGCCACCGCTGCTGACCTGATGCATGGACGATGATAGCACCTGTAGACTGTAGTCCCTGGATCGGATCTGAGAAGCAGATCGAGCCCAGCATGGAAAAGAGACGGGATTAGCCAGATCGATCAAGAACAATATGTGGAGAAAAACAAATTACGTAAAAGAAAATGATTATGATTGAGTTGAACACATGAACTTGACACGGTAGTTGCATAGCAAGATTGGAACATCCAAGCTATTGCTATTCGTTCTCGATTACATAAATAACGCATACATGTGGCCAGGAATCACGGTCTATTGAGCAGAAGAGCATCATCTATTTTATGCATGGATCACCTAATGTTCCTAAATACACTCCAGATAGTAGTGTCGTCAATATATTGGTAAAGCAGCGATGCTCCCCTCCAATTCAGATTGGATCGAGTTTATTATAAGTCAAAATGAAGTGGTTTACGCATCTACTATCCTTCGTTCTGTTCGAATAAAAATATACCATTATTCTAGTTTTGTTTCTAAGTCAAACTCTCTTAAATTTAACAAAGTTTATACAAAAAATCCCAATACTAAAATTTAGGATACCAAATAACTATCATTTGATTGCATTGGTATAATATTCATGTGCATAACTTCAAATCAACTATTCATCCCAAAAAGACTACACATATCAACTGCTCATGTCTGCCTATAAGACTCCGTATATCTGATTAATCAATATACAGATCTCTCAACTAGCAACATGATGATGAACCGTAAGCTCACCACGAAGGAAGGAACCATGAACATAAACCTCAGTTGAAAGTGTATATATATATATATATAACAATATATTAAGCTAATTGTGGGACCAGGATCCCTAGGGCCACTCATTCAAGGACTAAACTACTCGATAAGGAATGTTTGATCCGACTATTTCAAACTAGTCGGCTATGGTACAAGACGGCGTAGTTGATTAGGTAAACTAGTCGTATACTAGTAGGAGACTCCCCAAAGTATTCTGTTGTAGTACTCCAAGTTGTATACGACTAGGATATTGTAACCGACTTGTAACTCTGCTCCTCCAGACTATATAAGGTGGAGCAGGGACCCCTCCAAAAGACATCAGACAACCTCACGGATAATACAATCAGCCATACAGGACGTAGGGTATTACGCTACTCGCGGCCCGAACCTGTCTAATTCTTGTTGTTCGTGCACCATCGTTTCTAAGAACTAGGCGAGACCCACACAAATCTACTCCCTGGGGTATCCCCAGTTAGACGTGCTCGACATAATTCATCGACACTTGGCGCCGACCGTGGGGATCTCTCGCCGAAGCTCGACATCAGGTGCGATGGGATCAACCTTCAGAGCAAGCGGCATCGAAGAGGGCGCGACGTTTGTCATCGGTTCATGGACCTTCGTCTCCGATGGAAAGCTCGGTTTCGAGTCGTTCCTAGCAGATCGACTGGGTCCCTACTCGATGCCGGCGTCTCCACCAGAGCCGCTTTAAGACCTCGTCGAGAATCAGACCTTGACGAGTCCATCAACCTCAACTTCAACATCAAGTTCGACTTCGACAACGACTCGGACTCCGATCGGGACTCTCCAAGTCGAGTCTGGGTACAACTCTTTTCCAAACATGGAAAGAGCAGGGGATTCCGAGCCGGCTATGCCATCGGACACCCACCCAGACCGATTCCCGTTCGGCCTATCCAACTCCGCAGCTATATATCAACAGACGTACGCCGCGAAGCAAGACAACAAGACAAGCTCATCGCCTAGTTGGATCGTGGATCGTTGTAAGGACTCTGAGTTGGTCTCTAGACCATCAGAGGACGAAGACGAAGATGACTTCACGGTCTTACTAAGCGACTCGCCAGACAACGTTGCGCGATTCAACTGCAGTGCTTACTACAAGTCCAACATTACCCTCGAGCAACCACTCGTTCGGCTCCCTTCAGGACTAGTCGTGACCAATTCGCCAGGAGGACTCCTTGTTCACTGGCCTGGCACGATCCCTATTGACTCCTGTCTGGGCAACGAGTCGAGACTAAGTGCTGCAATACTGGAGGACCTGCCCTATCAAGACGGCAGGACCGCCTCGATCACTTCTTCTTCTGATTCAGCGGGTGATAACTTCTCCGGTGCCCAGAGCCTAGAACTGTGCGATCCAAGCAGGAAAGTCTACATGGCAGACGCTCCGGGACAAGGACACCAGTATGAGCGAGAGCTCCTAGGCGATATCTCCGACGAAGAGCCGACGGTACCCAATGAGACTGATCAGCAGAAGACGGCCAGGCGGTCGAGGAATGTGAAGCGTAGGCAAAGGCGTGTCAATGCAGCAAGGCGCGCCGCCGCTACATGAAATCTTGATCACGACTTCCAGATGGTTGGGGATCAACCCGTTTTACCTGACGCTCCAACCAATCTGACCGTGGCTGCTGAAATAGTCAAAGCTATGCCTAGCACACCGCAGTTACAGAAAGTACTCACCTTGCTCGCGGCGGTCCAACCTCATCTCAATGGTGGACCAGGGATGACTCAGCGGACCCCAGACCAAAGATCTCACGACTCCGTATCGTCCCCTCATCCAAGCCGGGAGCAGCAAGGAACTCAGGACAGCTCGTGCTCCAAGACGCTGCAGCTGCTCAACAAGGGGGCAACAGAACCAACAACCCTCCCGTTGATGATCTTCGCCACACGATCAACGCCAACCGTGACGCTCGTTCTCAGATCAATGCCAACAGGACCAACTGCATCGCAACTGAGATTCATCGACGAGTGGAATTCGATGAATGCTATGGCCCGATTCCAGCTGATCAGGAACAACCTCCACGTGATCGGGAACAAGACCCACCACGCAACGCTAATCGAGGACGCGGTAACCGATTGCACGGCTATGACAGAGACAACCAGCCTGACAATGATCCTCCGGGTGACGACGGCGATGGCGATCGCCCCCCGCGTGGTCGTGATCGCAACCATCAAAGCGGCCGAGGTCACCAAGACCCTGAACCGAGTGGTTCTCCAAGCCACCACTCAAACCATCAGAATGACGATGAGGATAACGGCCACCCCGGAGGACGACACCGGTCTCCATCAGACAAATACGATGGATTTCCTGCTTTTTCCAGCCGTATCAAGAAGGTTGTGCTACCTCAGAAGTTCAAGGCGACTGGAATAGAGAAGTTTACAAGCAAACAAGACCCAGAATAGTGGTTGCGTGTCTACTCAACAGCAATCACCATGGCGGGGGGCAGTAACGATGTCAAAGTCAGGCACTTTCCAATCATGATGGATACTGCTCCACTGACATGGCTCGAAGGCCTCCGCCCAGGATCCATCGACACCTGGGACAACTCACGCGCAAGTTCACTGCTAACTTTCAGGGAACCTGGGCACGGCTCGGAACCCAATTTGAATTAGCAGCTTGCAAACAAGAGAAAGGTGAAACCCTACGCAAGTACATCAAGAGATTCTTTGAGAAAAGAGCCACTATTGTCGATGTGTCAGACAGAGAGATCATCGACTGCTTTCACGACGGCTTGTGGGCACGCGAACTTCATCGCGAATTCGGGAGACGACGCCCAGAAACCATTGCGGAGCTCAGGCGTATGGCTACTGATTGGGCAGATCAAGATGACAGCGAATGCGAACGATTCGACAAGCGCAAGGATAACAACAATCCCAATGGCGGCAACAACTACGACAAGAGTAGTCCTGATTGCCGCAACAACAACAGGCGTGATTTCAACCGCAACAATAAGCGCAAGCCAGACAACACGGTCGCGGCAGTCGAGCGCTCTACGCGGAAGAAAAGCACTCCTGATCTGGATAAAGTCATGAATATCCCCTGCCCATACCACCCGCACGGCAAACACACGATGGCTCAATGTATCCACATCAAGAAGGAGTTTGACAAGCGGGAGTTGCCTGACAAGAGGAAGCCAGCGAACAAGAAAAAAGATGACGACAACGATGACCTAGATAATGGCTTTCCGCAAGTGGACAACGTCATTGCAGTATTGTTCAGCGGTGACAGCCTCACTCAGTCAAAGCGCTCCAAGAAGCTATCCCTTCGTGAGATCATGACGATAGAACCAGCTACTCCCACGTATCTCAAGTGGTCTGAGGTCCCCATTACCTTTTCCAGGGCGGATCAATGGACCAATTTTGCCAATCCAGGAAAATACCCCCTAGTATTGGATCCAGTCGTGGCACAAGCCAGATTGACCAAAGTACTTATCGACGGAGGTAGTGGGCTCAATATTATTTTCGCCAAGACATTCACAAAGATGGGACTTGACATCACCAAGTACCTGAAGCCCATGGAATCTCCGTTTTACGGCATTGTCCCAGGCAAAGCAGCAATTCCCTTGGGACAAGTCACGCTACCAGTCACCTTCGGCACGGTGGCCAATTTTAGAACAGAGTACATCAAGTTTGAGGTGGCAGACTTTGAGACTTCGTACCACGCGATTCTCGGGCGTCCAGCCCTCGCCAAGTACATGGACGATCCCGCACTACGTGCACCTTGTCCTCAAGATGCCTGCTCCCAATGGAGTTCTTTCCCTCAAAGGAGACCTTAAGATCTCGCATGACTGCGACGTGGAAGCCGTGGAGTTTGCAGCAGCTTCACAGGTTCCCACACAGATGATGGAAGTACTCGCCCTTGCCAACAAGTCGAAGGAAGAAGGCCCAGAAGTCCCTGCCAAGAAGTCTACAAGCATGAGTTTCAAGCCCTCTGAGGAAGTACAGCTCAAGACTGTCGACCTACAGATGGGCGACTCATCCCAAACTGCCCTCATAGGGGCTGGTTTAGACTGTAAATAGGAAGACGCGCTCGTCAAGTTCCTTCGTGCTAATAAAGATATATTTGCTTGGAAACCATCTGATATGCCTGGTGTTCCTAGGGAGCTTGCCGAGCACAACCTCAATGTCAAAAAAGATGCGAAACCCAAAAGACAACGCTTACGACGCTTCGACCAAGAACGGCGCAATGCTATCAAGGCGGAGATAGCCAAACTACTCGCGGCCGGCTTCATCAAAGAAGTTTTTCATCCAGAGTGGTTGGCTAATCTAGTCTTGGTCGGAAAGAAGAACAACAATGAGTGGCGTATGTGTGTTGACTACACAGATCTCAACAAGCATTGCCCTCCAGACCCCACGGGTCTCCCGCGCATTGATGAAGTCGTGGACTCCACGGCAGGGTGCGCACTATTATCTTTCCTTGATTGTTATTCAGGGTATCATCAGATAGCCCTGAACAAGGAGGACCAGATCAAAACATCGTTCATCACCCCCTTCGGCGCTTTTTGCTATACTACCATGTCGTTTGGGTTGAAGAACGTCGGAGCCACATATCAACGAGCCATACAGAAGTGCCTTTCATCTCAGATTGGTATCAATGTAGAGGCATATGTTGACGATGTGGTAGTCAAAACAAGAAATCCAGACAACTTCATTGCCGACCTACAAGAAACATTCGACAATCTCAGAACCTTCCGCTGGAAACTCAACCCGACTAAGTGTGTCTTCGGCGTACCCGCTGGCAAACTACTCGGGTTCATAGTAAGTCACAGAGGCATTGAAGCTAACCCTTCCAAGATCACGGCTATTCTCCAGATGGAAGCCCCAAAGAATATTAAGGAAGTCCAGAGGCTTACAGGATGCCTCGCGGCGCTCAACAGATTCATCTCAAGACTTGGAGAAAAGGGTCTTCCTTTTTTCAAATTACTCAAGCAGCAAGACAAGTTTACTTGGACAGCAGAGGCCAATCAAGCTTTTGAACAACTCAAAGCCTACTTAACCACTCCACCAATCCTCGTCGCTCCAGTCAAAGGTGATCATTTATTTTTATACATTGCTGCTACTACACATGCGGTCAGTACGGTCATCATGGTTGAGCGCAAGGAAGAAGGCCATGTTTTTCCAGTCCAACGGCCGGTTTACTACATCAGCGAAGTACTCTCTGCGTCCAAGATTCGCTACCCTCAAGTCCAGAAGCTCCTTTATGCGGTATTCATAACTTCAAGAAAGTTACGACATTATTTTCAATCTTTTCCAATTACTGTCGTGACTAAGTTCCCTCTTGGAGAAATCTTTAATAACCCTGATGCGACTGGACGAATAAGCAAGTGGAAAGCGGAAATTGCTGCATATAGTCTTGACTTTGTCCCGCAAACAGCTATCAAGTCCCAAGCCCTGGCTGACTTCACAGTCGAGTGGATGGAGATTCAGTACTTCAGATCAACTACTCGTCCAGAGCACTCGGTCATGTATTTTGACGGATCATTGAAGCTTGAAGGAGGAGGAGCAGGAGTCCTTTTGATTTCACCCAAAGAAGAACAACTCAAATATGTCTTGCAGATCCTTTTTCAAGTAACGAACAATGAGGCTGAGTACGAAGCTATGCTTCATGGACTTCGTATTGCAGCATCCTTAGGCATCAAGCGCATATGTGTATATGGGGATTCCGCAGTGGCTATTAATCAAGTCAACAAAGATTGGGATACAACTAAAGAGACGATGGATGCATATGTCAAGGAAGTTCGCAAGCTTGAACGTCACTTCCTTGGACTGGAATTTCACCACGTTGTTCGTGACTACAATGTTGCCGCCGATGCTTTGTCCAAGTTAGGGTCACAGCGAGCAGATGTCCCGGCAGAAATCTTTGTTCACGAGCTACATCATCCATCTATCAGCGAAACAACTACCGACCATAGCCATGGGATTCCTCCATGTCCTGATCTTCAAGTAATGGTCATTGACACTGACTGGATGACACCTTTCATTGAGTATCTCCGGGATCATAAAGTACCAGATAACAAAAGAGAACAAGCTCGTCTCAGGCGCAGAGCTGCACACTATGTGGTAGTCAACAACACACTTTATCGGCGTGGGGCCTCTGTCAATGTCTTGATGAAGTGTATTACAGCCGACCAAGGCAGAGCATTACTTGAAGAAATACACAGCGGTGTATGCGGCAATCACGCAACCTCCCGCACTCTAGTCGGTAAAGCTTACAGAGCAGGGTTTTTCTGGCCTACAGTACAGCGAGATGCAGAAGACATCGTCAAGAAATGTCAAGGATGTCAGTTCTTCGCCCGTCAGGCTCATGTCCCGGCTCATGAGCTCCGCATGATACCTTTATCTTGGCCCTTTGCATGTTGGGGTCTTGATCTTGTTGGTCCTCTAACAAAAGCTCCTGGTGGGTTCGAGTGGCTTATTGTAGCCATCGACAAGTTTACCAAATGGATTGAAGCACAGCCGTTGGTTAACCCACGAGCGGAGAATTTGATCAAGTTCTTTGATGGGATCATCCAGCGATTTGGCGTACTGCACGAGATCATTACAGACCTCGGATCGGTGTTTACAAGCGATGCATTTCAAACATATTGTGATCAATATTCAATTGAACTCCATTATGCCTCGGTTGCTCACCCACGAGCGAACAGACAAGTCGAGAAGGCTAATGGATTACTATTGCAAGGCTTAAAGCCCCGATTATATGAGCCCTTGAATAAATATGGTGGCAAGTGGGCTAAAGAATTACCAGCAGTACTCTGGGGGCTACGCACTCAACCAAGTCGTGCGACAGGACAGACTCCTTATTTTCTAGTTTATGGGTCTGAAGCAGTTTTGCCTGCCGATCTCCTTTGGAATGCCCCAAGATTAGAAAATTATGATGAACAAGTTGCTCAGCAAGAACGATTTCAGGATGTTGACGGTGTCGAAGAAGCTCGAGTGGCATCTCTCATTCAGAATACACGTTACCTTGAAGGGTTACGGCGCTACCACCAGCGCTCTGTCCAGCCTCGTTCCTTCGTCATAGGAGACTTGGTGCTTCGGCGCGTACAGAAGACAGATGGCCTACATAAGCTCATGTCAAGATGGGAAGGCCCTTTCATTGTCAAACAAGTCATTGGGGCTGGAACTTATCGCCTGCAAACTCAAGAAGGCGAAGAATTGCCCAATGTATGGAACATCGAACACTTGAAGAAATTCTACTCGTGATTGGGTTCTACAGTGCCCATCATGTATCTTTTTTGATTATCAAGAGATCAATAAAGTTGTTCCCGCATATCCATATTGTTTTCTCATCAAAGAACCCTGTGTCATGCTATTTACAAGTTTTCAAGCCTAAAGTTATTTTCAATTAGTCAATAGAAGTCATGACTGCTTTTTCAGAAGCGGCACCAAGCCTCAGAAGTCATGACAGATCTACACCAGCCTATACATGGTTGTTGTTGTTAGTATCATTTCTATGTGACATATTATGGATGTTTCTGCTCTGTGTCTATGTGCCGACTACATCAGACTCCTTTTTTCATTGCTCACTAAGAGTTTTTTATTTTTCAAATAACATTATCATGCAACTTATCAAGTACACTCTACTTCCAAATAGTAGTTTCAATGGCTCTGCAATAGCAACCCAACAAGTCCCTTCACGGCTTGTTTGAACAAAATTTTCTGTATTCAAGCAGAACTTGTTCTTTTTAGACCTTGGGTCTAGGCACCATTGTACTTTTGCATGATTTCATTAGCCTGTTCCAAGATCATCTACAAGTCAAAAACAAATGACTTCAGGCTTTAAAAGTACTACAAGTACATCTCATACAATGAACATTCAAATTCATAAGCATTGTTACTTCCATTCAAAAGTAGCATAATTATATTGTTATATATTACATAGCAATCTCTCAACAATAGCTTGTTTTTCACTTCTGGATTACAGAGTTTACAAATTCTTCAGCTAATGGCTCTGTTTCCTCTACTAGTGCTTCTTTCAGGGTGGCCTTATAGAAGTCGCCGACTAGTTCTGGCACTTGGCGCAATCGCTCTGGCAGATATAAGTTGCCTGACCCTGCATCCTCTGGAATCAGCAAGTCCATGATTGGTTCCACAGCCTCTTCAATTTTCTTTCTTTCATCAAGTAGGTTATTCACTTCCTCTTGCTTAATCCGAGAAATCTTCAAGGCAGCGGCCAGCTCTTTCTCCATGTCGGTACGAACTTTATGTTCCTTGGCGAAATTGGCATCTTTCTTATCAATCAGAGCCTTCAGCTTGGTAATATCGTCAGCTTGGCCATGTACCTGGTTATACCAGCTTGTAGTCTTGCCTTTCTCTTCAGTCAGCTTTTTCTTCAAATCTGTGCATAGCAGGTTATATTTTTCAGTACTGCTTATTAGTATAAATACTTTACATTAAGTATAGAGTACTTACCAGTATTTTCTTTGTTCAAATTTGTCACACGGGTCTCCAATCTACCCTTGACATCAACAAGGCTGTCATTTTGCCTTTGGAGTGCTTGAATTTCTTCCTTGTGCTCCGCTTGGGCTTTCTCGAGTTCTTCACGAGCCTTCACCCAGTCGGCTTCTAACTCGCGAATCCGAGCTGATAATTTAGCATCTCCAGGCTTTTCGACTAGTTCGACCAGTGCTTGTGCATTTTTCTATTATGACAATATCATTTATGTTCTTGAATTCACAAGTAAGGTATTACCAGTTTCTTACCAAAGCTAGTTGCAGGTGGTTGCGCAGTTCATAGGCTTCATCCTTCACGGATTTGCCCTGTACTTCAACCTGAACAGGAACATAGTTAACAATATTAATCAAGTTTTTACTCATGCAAACAACGAAATACATTTTATGAGTACTTACATTTTCAAGTATTTTGCCTGGTATCTGCTCACACAGCACTCTCTCGAGTTGCTCTGTTTCTTGTATTTCTTCATCCTGCAGAATGCGATTCAAGTCGACATTACAATAAATGCAATAAGGAGTAACATTACTACAATTTTAGTTCAAGGAGTACCTTGTCCAGAGACGATTCATCAACATTGGTAGCTTTGGCTGGTGATTCAACTCCTTCAGCGGAGCCAGCCGGGGCGATGGGGGCAGTACCTTGCGGCGAAAGACTCTCACTGGATATGTTGGCTTGTTCATCAGGGGCGCTAACCACCATCTGCCTCGAAGCTTCTGTGTCATCATGAGCAGTGCTCTTGGATGGAGTCGTTATGGTAGCTTCCAGCTGAGGCCTTGGTGGATTTTCAACATTGGCTTCAATTGCAGCCCCATCTTTAGTTTCCTCTTGTTGAACAGCCTTTGTGACTGCTTCTTTGGGTGACCTGTCAGTCATAACAACTATAAGCATACATTATCTATTCAAAAGTCAGAATCAAGACATTAGGTGACAGTTTTCTACTTACTCCTTTGGTGGTTCAAGAGCTTTCAGAGGCTGGAATTGGAACTTCAACAGAGGTTTTGGCCGCCTGGAACTAGTGGTACTCTCAGAAGGTGTGCTTCCCAGAGCACTTGAAGAAGATGAACCTTGAGGAGTAGAGAGCCTATGTGACAGCTTGATGCGCTTGGATGGATCATCAGACGGTACGACATCATCAGATCTTGTCGACTGACTCCAAGTGGATCGTTTTCTCCTAGCAGTTATTGGTAGATCTGGAGTAGCTACATGATACAAATATAAGCAATAACGTTATCAACATCAACAAGTACTGCTTTTGAGTACTCAGGATACTTACTTGCAGTCAAAACTTGTGGTGGAGCGCTTCATCATCACTAGGGACATTGACAGCTTTATCACTAAGAGTCTTCTCAGATGAACTCTTAGCGAGTTCTTCCCATTCATCGGGGGCAAACAGTTCTTGTGGTTCAGCCTGTATTGATCAAGACAATCAGGGTTCTTATTTATAAAACATCAAACGACTCGACGTATTCAAGATTTGGGACATTACCTCCAACAGTGGTTGTTCACTAGACAATTCTCCAAAAAGGACTAGTTTTTCATGAACACCAGTAAACATCTTGTTCAGCCGCATGAGGACAGTCTCATCATAGATATCCTAGGGAGCCATTCGTGATGGATCAGTAATTCCTTCATACTGAAATCCAAGATGGACCCTCTCCCGCAGAGGTTGCACCCTTCGCTTCATGAAGCTGAAGGCAATCCCAACGCCAGTCAAACCTTTTTCCTTCAGAAATTATACCCGCTTCAGTAATGCGGGCACATCCTTGGCTTCCTCAGCAGAGGGGCGGGAGTTCCAGTTCTCTTGGACCTTGGGGTACCATCCATCTTTTTCAGGACAACTCAAAGAATGATTTCCTGCTGTTTTTAAGATATCCAAGTAAATGAGAAGGATACTAGTAGCAGAATCGACTAGTGTATTTGAATTTACAAGAGATTTGAAGTACACTTACCAATGGTGAACCATTTTCTCTTCCAGTCGCCACAGGAATCCATGATTGGCATATCAAACCACTTCGCTTTCATTTTCTGGCGAAATTTGACACCAGCTCCTCCAACAACTTCTGTTCTTATATGGGTTGGTTGTGGTTTGATATGGTATAGTGTGCGGAACAAAGGGAGGCTAGGTTCTATACCAAGAAATGCTTCACAAGCATGAACAAAGACAGAGATATATAAAATCCCGTTGGGATTAAGATGATGCAGTTGCAAGCTATAGAAACCAAGGAGATTTTTGAAAAAAGCAGAGATTGGCAAGCCAACTCCACGTTCATAGAAGGATATGAAAAGAGGAATTTCTTGGTTATTTTCAGTTGGGAATTCTTGATTCCAACAAGATTTCCACTCAAGGGAAGCTTGGTCAAGAAGCAAACCTTGTTCCACCAAGCTGCTTAACTCATCAGAGTTGGCCGCGCATCTCTTCCAAGCTACGGCAGGTGATGGTGGATCAGCGAATGTCGGCTTTATCAAAGGATCCGGAAGTGTTGATTTTCTTCTGCCACCCCTCTGAGATCCAGGGTTTCCAGTTCCCCTTCCTGCGCCTCTCGCTCGCGAAGACATTGCAGAGCGATTCACTACCTTGGATTTCTCTCGCATTCACTTATTGCACAAGCTCGGGGGCTACACTAGGCTGATCTTACGCACAAAGGTGTGATTGGTGATTGGCGAGGAAAGGGAGAGATTTCGGGCTCAGAGGTGTAGAGTTGAAGACGAATGAAGTGATCCATACAATGAAGTTCGGCAGATCTATATAATACATGGTTAGGGTTATTGTGCACTACAGTGCGGCGGCGTATCGCATCCTGATTTCCCGCCTATTTTTTCGAGATAACATTCCATCATCAGTTAACGAAGCAAAATCTGGAAGTTCAGTTAGGCAACAGATTATAGAAGATTTATCCTGATCTTTAAACCAAAGATATTTGCTTTAAAGCTCGGAGGCTGCTAGCGGTTGATTTCCGAAATTTAAGAAATAATTACTTGCAGACCTTCGACTAGTTTTCATGAAACTACTCGAAGCTCGGGGGCTACACCCAATGGGTGCACCTATTTTGCGCACACCATTGAACTACTCAAGATGAAGATAAGAAGATTGCTTTTGAACCTCCGACTACTTCAAGAGTACTCGGAGGCTCGGGGCTACACCCATTGGGTGCATCAACAGATGCACTCCAATATAAACTACTCGTCAGAGAAGGCTTGAGCGTCTTGAGCTTAGCTCCAATTACTCGAAGACAGATTCAAGACTTGAAGCGAAGGCGCAAGATGCTCGGGGGCTTGTGGGACCATGATCCCTAGGGCCACTCATTCAAGGATTAAACTACTCGATAAGGAATGTTTGATCCGACTATTTCAAACTAGTCGGCTATGGTACAAGACGGCGTAGTTGATTAGGTAAACTAGTCGTATACTAGTAGGAGACTCCCCAAAGTATTCTGTTGTAGTACTCCAAGTTGTATACGACTAGGATATTGTAATCGACTCGTAACTCTGCTCCTCCAGACTATATAAGGTGGAGCAGGGACCCCTCCAAAAGACATCAGACAACCTCACGGATAATACAATCAGCCATACAGGACGTAGGGTATTACGCTACTCGCGGCCCGAACCTGTCTAATTCGTGTTGTTCGTGCACCATCGTTTCTAAGAACTAGGCGAGACCCACACAAATCTACTCACTGGGGTACCCCCAGGCAGACGTGCTCGACATAATTCGTCGACACTCACCTCGTTCCCATTGTCATCAACCCGAACCTCGATCTCCTCCACAGCGTACCCCCTGTCACGGTACTGCCGTAGGATAGCCATGTCCTTGTCGTAGAAGGCTTTGACCATGGGCCCACCACTGGTCGCGGGGAGCCGGGCGCTTGGGTGACGTGGCGGGTGATCCAGCATCCAATCGATGAGGCGATCGTTCACCATCACCACATGCGTCGTCTTCTTCGTATTCGTTTCCATGGTGTACAAGAAGATGCCGTCGCTGGTACAGAGAAGAATATAAGACTACTCGAATATATAGAACGGAAAGAACCACCGGCAGAACAATATATGGAGCATGCAGAGAGGAAATTAATTATTAACAATCGGTATGTACACACGGTTGAGTTGTACATGGACTCGATCGGCCGCTCGCTCACGTCCTAATTTTGGATAGACTCTAGCCTCTCGCATAGACATGCATGCATATATAGGATCTCATATATTAGACATGTCTGTCCTTGCAGGAAATCGAGTTAATAAGCAAAAAAAATTGAACAAAACAAATTTGCTTATCGATCGATCCAGAAGAGTAAAAGCCAAACAGTGAAGTGGCATGCACATGTCTAGCAGCCAGCAGGGCAGAACAATACGTCTCGGTGGCTCTGCTCATTTTGACATCAACGGGTGAAAGGGCATGTAAATATATACATTATTGCACCATAACATGCTTTGTAAATATATCTCTACCTAATTACAAAAGCAAGGATTGATTCCACGGTACGTTGATTCTGCGGTACGTCATAATTTTATAAAAAAGACCCTAAAATTTTTATAATATACAAATCAACCAAAGTTCACATCTGCCTGCCCCAAATCGGATCGGTTCCGCCGCTCCCCTCTACTATCGGCCGCAACAACGCTGCTCAACATGCGCGCTACAATCTCTGTTCAAGTTCTACCTGCATGCGGGCGTGACTCTCGCCGTATCTATCTATTCTATTCCTCCTATCCTATCCTAATTATAAAACACGAAACTAATTTTCGTGCGTTCTGCCCGTAATAGTTTTCGTCCGTCAGCTGCCTGATCCACCATGTGTTTGTCTATGATCCGATCCGTTCCTGGCGTCCGTTGCTTCCACAAGCCCGGGATCGAGCCGTGCACGGCAATGTTCTCTCCGTGACGCACTGACGCTGAAGCCGATTCCGCTTCAGTTACCAACAACAATGATCTACAAATACCCGCAACAGCCGAGCACAAGAACCCTCGGAGCCCAGCAGCGTGCGGCCGTATCGTCATGTCTTCATCGTTGTCGAAAGATGTTATGTGCATCCTCACATCGCCTCGATATCGAATCAATGAATTCTTTCTACGGTTCTACCCTCGTTTTGATTCCGAGCCAAAGGATGTCGATCATTGTAGAACGAGTGCATGCCATGACCGAGGCACCGCGCTGCCTCACGCGTCAAGCATTGGATCACGCATCAAGCATCGGATCATGGTGATCCACCGTCGTCTACCTGCATGCGCCCCTTGTGGCGAATCGAGAGGTCGGCTACTTGGTGTGAGAGCTGCGCCACCTCCCTGAGGTGCATCCGCGTCGATCCTGCATGCGCCTCAATGCTAGCGATTCTGCCTTATCGCTCGTCACGGCCGGCACCACCAGTCCACCACCCATGTTGCTTGCACAAACGGGTCCACGACGCCGCAGCCCTCCACGGCCATGGCCACACACCCAACCTTCTGCTACCGCTGGACTCCGAGTTCTTCGATCACCTAAATGCCGAGGTGGAGCCGTGGAGGACGTTCTTATCACAGGATGCATGCCAGCCTTCATCAGCATGTCGATTCGATTGCTTCCATATTTATCCAAAAATATCCACTTAATTTGTTATTTTGTGCTGGCACATTCGTTGCTGTTATTGTGATCTGCGGATTCATGGCACCATGATTATTATTTCCCTTACCTTGACACAGTTTTTCTGATCACTGCTTGTTTGATGAAATGCTCATGTGAAACTGTGAACAGATCTCAGATTGGCTTGCCTTGGAGAAGGTGTGCGAGGATGTGCCACTTGGCTTAGTTTCCTGGCATTTTCTTTTTTGTGCAAGTTTAGTCTGGTTACACGACCATTTTCTGGTTGATTGCCGTGAGTTCCTGGCGTCCACGGTCCACCTGATGCTTTTGGTGCTTCATTGAGAGCTTGGCTGCTAGCCTGGCAGGCCGCTACTTTGCCACATGAACAGATGAGAAATGCTACTATATATCTTGTATGCTCAATTGCTCATCCTGGTTGGGTGATAGCTAGATTAATTTGCGAGAAAGTTCTGATTTTGTACGGGAGCATATTCTAATCAAAGGCTGGGCACTTTTTTGCCTCTCAGTTTCCTTTTTTCTTCTTTTTCAAGGCGGAAAATTTTGTGAACAATTTTTTTACCTCCGCAATAGCTTGCAAATTCATGTAAGCTAAAATTAGTTTTGCATGAAAAATGTAGATTCCACCCGTTAGTTAGACGTACCACTTAAAAAACAAAGATTTAAGTGCCCATTTATTATTGTCGGAGAAATATACTAAAATACTGAAGGGTCCTAAAGAATTCTAGGAAGTGAAACAAGGAAACTGAGAAAGAGAGCGGATAATAATGATTTAGAAGCACCGTGGCAACGCACGGGCACTCTTTCTAGTACGTTATAACGTGAATTTTACTACATAATGTTTTGATGCCATTCTATAGACGATTTAAAGGGCTAGCAAAAATTATTGTCGTTAGTCTAACACTGGCTGGCTCACTGAAATACTACATGATGTCTGTTCGTTTAACATGTACCGAGCAAACAAGGCAACAATTTCAACATTTTCCCTTATCTCTCACGGCTAGTTAACCTACTGCTGCTGCTCGGTACAATGTTGTTGCATGCCAGTGGCCTGGTATGATTTACATTTATGTAGAGAAAAGGACAAAAGGTCATTGCATTGGCTCACAAATCTATGAATATAACAGGCCTTCAACATAAAAGTCTCTATGAAAGGACAGAGGTCATTACAAACATTGTATCCGACTAACCAATCTACATAAAAGTCTCTCAAAACTAAATAACCATGCATGAATCCTCCGCTGACCACCACAAAAGAATCTGGGAAGAAAATCTAATTCAATTATTACACGTTAATATTCTAACCACGCGAGTTTTCTTCATTGTCGTCAACCTCGATCTCCATCAGGGCGTAGCCCTTGTCATGGTACTGCTGTAGGATTGCCATGTCCTTTTCATAACAGGCCTTCAACATGGCGACACATTCTCGCAGTTCGGCATTATTATTGCTAAACAGGATGTCATCTTCGGGATCCCAGGCGACTGGGGGCCTCGGGGGTTTCTTCAGCAGCATGTCGATGCGCCACTCCTCCACCCTGATCACCTCCGTCCTCTTCGTCTGCTTCGCCGCCGCTGCCGCTTCCGTCGCCGCCTTCGTTTCCATAGTGGCACGCAGAGATGCGAAGCCGGCGGCGCGCCGCGGCCTGGTGATGCACTGACAATGGCACCTGTACGTAGTTGATGGATTTTAATTGGATTTGATCGAGCACAGCAGATTACGCCCAGGGTGGAATAGAGACAACCGGCCGGCACGAACGAGAGCAATATATATGGAGGAAATTAAAAGCAAAATATGTGGAAGAAAACGAGTCGGCACGTACGGTTGAGATAAGTTTCTACATGGACTCGGCTCGCTCACGTCCTGATTGGAGTTGGACACCCGTACGTACGTATATGGCCGGCAGGGATCCCTAGATTGACACCGAACAACATATCGATCGACATCAACAGGCAGCAACAACCAGCCAGAGGGCATGTCAATACGAACTACCACCATATAATAACTTCTCGAGATGACTTGATAGGTTTGTATTACAACAAAAACCTTTTTTTAGTTGTGCCATAGTAACTTCACAATAAAACTGCAGAACAAGTAGTCCAGAAGATAACTCTAGCTCAACTATCTTGTTCTTCCTTTAAAATACTAGGTATCTGCTTAACCAATGCACAATCTCTCATGTGTCAACACGAACAACGCCAACCCTAACCTGACCACGTACGAAAGAACCTGGAACAAGCTATAGGACAACCTCAATTGAAAGTTAATAATCTAACCACGCGAGCACGTATATATTAGTTAATTAGCCTCGTTCTCTTCGTCGTCGTCAACCTCGATCTCCATCAAGGCGAACCCCTTGTCGTAGTACTGCTGCAGGATGGCCATGTCCCTGTCATACAAGGCCTTCAACTTGGCTACAAATTTGGCAATATTGTTCCACCGTTTCAGTTGTGCTTCAGACGCTGGACCATCATGGTAGTCGAAGGGGTTCCAGGGGCTTGGGGGCCGTGGGGGTTTCTTGAGCAAATAATTGATGTGGATCTCGTCAACCCTGACCACCTCCGTCCTCTTCTTGTTGATCTTATCCGTCGCCGCCATCTTCGTTTCCATCGTATCGTAGATTCGTAGCACACAGATCCGCAGCCGCACCCTGGTGAAGATCACACCAAAGATGGGAAAGAGATACTGGCCCTATTGAGAGCAATATATATATACGGAGGAAACAAATTATATTTTGTAAAATACTAGCACAATGCCCGTGCGTTGCTACGGACAAATCAAATGCAGAATTATATATAGTGTAGCTATAGTCAGACCCGACTAACATTCAATGTTCACTATGTAAGAAACCCTTATTAGAGACGCGTCTAGAGAGTCATTGGAGACGCGTGTTTTACGCGTCACTAAAGATGCGTCTCTAATGTAAAGTAATAGGAGACGCGGATTTTACACGTCACTAATGACTGATATATTGGAGACGCGTGTTTATTGACCCACGTCACTAAAGATGGTAATTGGAGACACTATCCATGCTGAAACGCGTCTCCAATAAGGTCATTGGAGACACGTTTTCCAACCCGCGTCTCCTTTGAGAGTCATTGGAGACGCGTTTTCCAACCCGCGTCTCTTTTGATGAATTAAAAAATAAAAAAATAAAATTACAAAAACCTCCCTAATCATTTATTACCACGTCTTTTTACAAATAACTCCCAAGAGAACGAAGAAATTACAGCACACACCTCAAACAGACTATAACACATCAAACAATTGCTCGTTCAGTAATCGGGTATGGTAGTGGACAGATGACACCAGTCCCAATTATGCAACAGCTCCAAAGTGGACATTTCAAGTCAGAAATGAAGTATGCTGCCCTGCAAATGTAGACTGAATTATCATGACACTACATATGGACACAGAAATTTTAAAGCTTTCTGATGTTGCTGGCCTATTCCTGAAGGTATATGCAAGTAACCAAACTAGTGTGCTGCGGGATGAGATTGCTGAAATTCAAGTTAGCCACATCACAGGGAAGAGAAACATTTCAGGAAATGGTAGAATTACTCATGCTCACAGTGATTGCTTGAGATCATTAAACGAATTGAACACTGCAGCAAAGCAACCCTATATTGCGGAGCGAGACAGGAAGGGGGAACGTACCCTTACTCACTACCTGTAACGACCAATCAAAGAGGGAGAGTCATGAGAGATCTCTGATAGTAATTAACATATAAGCAGATTAACCAAAATATAGCAGGAATGACATAAATATAGCAGGAACTCAGATACTCCTTGAGACCAGCAGCAATGATGACATAAAATACATAGTACAGAAGTTAAACTGAGTGCATTGGGTTGTTCTAATTACATAGCAGCTTAAGACAACTACATGGATCTTCACTGATGATTGTATTTCAGAATTAGTGAAACAGGTCTGTTTATCAATTATCATGGCTCTGTTCGCTTCTACTTCTTTCAGCTTATTTTGGCTGGCTGCAGCTACTGTTTGCTGCTGCAGTTAAAGTCAGCGCTTAAAGCCAGCAAAAAAGAGCAGAAGCGAACAGACTGCATATAGCATGCACCTATCTAGCACTGGAGGCAGAGATATTATAATGATTCGCTAGCTCAGCTAAACTTTCAAACACAGATTACCTTGACAAGAGCACCGATGACACCCAAGCTAGTAAGCCTCAAGTACTCAAAAGGTCTTGTTTTGCTGGTAGTATTCAGAAATTGATACAGGTACAGCGGGATATGAGCTGAAATGAATTTAAAATTTATCAATAATAGTTACAACGTACATATCAAAATATACCGGTATGTGTGAGGCAATGAGAAATGGAGACGGCGGGTAGGACTAATAATACACCATTATCAGTGCATTCAAACTTCGTTATGTAAGGGTGTGAATGGTTACCATTTAAGAAAAGGATCCTGGTCTCAGGGTGCGATGCGACACACTGCAAATAGCCAAACAAAGTTGAAAATAGTTAAACAAAAAAGGAATGCCATAATTCTAATGTGCTCTCCCTACAGCAGCAGAAAATTGACTATAATCCCCTTAGACGAAAGCTTACTTGCAGAAGTGCAAGAGCATTGCAAACTCTGTTCGATGCACCAGGTGATAGCGTTGGAGGTGAAAGTGAAGGGTAGATTGGGTAAACCAAAATAAGTTGCACTGTTAGAAAGATTGGGTAAACCAAAATAAGTTGCACTGAAAAAAACCTGATATGGCCACCAAAGTCATGCTGATTTCTAAGACAAACAATGACTTAGCACAATAACATATTCATCACAGGGACATACAAAAGGTGTAAAGTATCCTCAAACATAGCTTCCAGTCCTTTGTGATTACAAGCATTAAAATCCTATCTATTGAAGGACCGGGAACATACCTGGAGTAGCGCAGCAATTGTACCAAGGAGTGCCACAGCAGCAGGGCAAGATCTTGAAATATCTCTCTTTTCTGAAAAATGGATACATTTAGATATGTTGTTTTGCCTTGCAAAATGCCAATTCATGCTAAAGTCTGGACACACAAATCTATGATACATTTAGAATCAACACTAGCTAGCACACAGACAAAACCAACTATCCAGATAAAAGGGATGGGAGAACTCACTTGTATCCTGATGTTGCATGTGCCAGAACAAGGCTGTTTGTTCTCAATTATTACTCTTAAATCTCGACATGCAGCTTCAAGGAACATATAGTCACGGAATTGATCCTGTTATGTCAAAAAAACATAGGAGAATTTTATTTTGTGCAAGTGACAGTGGTAGGCTAACATCTACTTATGTCAGGAAGCCACTCCAAGTAAAGCATATACTTATTTACAAAACTCAATATTGCTTGAATGGTTGCAGCATGGAGATGGTTTTTGTTGAACATAGTAAGTAAAAATGGTTAGGATGACATTTCATCGTGCGAACAGAGCCAACAGGTGCCATTCATTTCTAGAAAGATCAAACAAGCGCACACAATTTTCTCCGAGCAAGCAATGAACTAATGAATCTACCCGCTAGCAATGAACTATAGCACCTATAATCACTAATTGTGAGTCAGTCAAATATAAAGTTCAAAGTAGTAGAAACTATGTAACCAACCGAAGACCAAGTGTTAAAGAGATCAAAATGGTTGCTTACCTTCACCATACCAGTCCCATTGTCGCAAACGAGGGGCTGAATGTCCTCAGCGTCAGCCATTTTCTACCTACAGGAATGCTCGCCACATTTGTTAAATCAAGCAGGAATTAAATAAGCAAACAGGCAAATTGCAAAGCTATCGATGATGTGTTTCCATTGTTTCCTCCGGAAAACCTATTGCAAAGGCACCAATTGAACCCTCTATATTTTACTCCCAGCAATTATCAAACAAAAAACATAGCATTCCCAACCACACCACAGATCGGGGCCATCCTGCGACGCCTCCAGATCACGCGCCGGAACAATCAGATCTAAGAAAATCTCGCCCCATTTCCACGGGATCCAGCCAGATCCGCGGCGGGAGCGAGCTAATGCGAGATCGGATCGGCATGACCCCGAGTGAGCAATGCCGGTCGGATCTAAGAGAACCGCACCGCGCGCACGGAGAGGGAGGGGAGAGGGAACAGGGCGAGCGGCGAGACGATTACCGGAGTAGCGGCGGGGATCCGCGGCGAGGTGGAGGTCATCGAGCTCGCGTCGAGGGGAGGGAGGGGAGAGGAGGTCCCACCGCACGGCCGCCGCCGCGGACGACGACGGTGCGGCAGCGTCCCCGCCGTCCCCTCCACCACCACCTCCACGGTGCAGCGCCCCCAGATCTCTGGATGAGGCGGGAGGATGAGAGGGGAAGAGAGGAGCGGTGAGGCAGCGAGGGAGGGAGTGAGGCGGGCGGGACGAGGTGGCGCCGGCGGGCGCACCAGGCGACGTCGACAGCAGCGGAGGGGGCGGCGGCACACTGGCGGCTGCGAATGGAGGAGGCCGGGAGGAGGGTGCGTCTGTGCGGAGGGGGAAGGGCCCTAACCCTAACGCGTGACGTGCGGCTGTGCGGCGCGCCGGCGCGCGTCTGCTTGGGCCAGCTCAAAGGCCACTGTGGCCCAGGCCCAAGTTGTTCACGATGGTTGCCTGTTGTCTGTTGATTTAAGACTCCGTCGACTTGGTTATAAGAGACTTGCATATAGGAGACGCTGTTTACCCAAACCACGTCACCAATATTCCGAGTCATAGGAGACGTGTATTCGTGGGACGCGTCTCCTATATCTGAGGCAATCATAGTCGACGCGGCTCATTAAGAAGTGTCGCCAATTAAGGTACATAGGAGACGTGTGCTGCCTCTGCAGACTTATTGGTGACACGTCTGGTAAATCCGCGTCTCCAGTAACTTATTGGTGACGCGTTTTAATTCCGTGTCGCCTATTAGTGTGTCTCTTTTGTCGAGTTTTTACATAGTGGTTAAACCTATAGTGTGGCGTAAATTAGCCCATCCTCCGAGATGTATGACTAAAGACGGAACAACAATAAATTGGTTTAATGTAAGAAAACATTACTCTGACACAAACTCTTGAAAGCTAGGAAACGAGCCCATGTATAAGTATGTAGAACACCTGAGCTTTGGACTACAGGTAACGAGCCAAATAAATACAGGAGGAGCTGTCTGCAGGCAAGGAGCCACGACACAAAGGGGCGGTCTGCACTCTCAACCAAAATCAATGGAAAAATAAAGAGCTTGCAATTTTTTCAAAAAAACAAAAATAAAGATCCTGCACCTTGCAGCTGCGCACTTGATAATTGCAGGTGGCGGCACAGTCCCTTGACTGTGACTGTGATCCTTATCTCTTCAACGCGGTGAACAAAACAGAACACCTGTCAGTCTGTATCTCTCCCTGATCCTTTCTACTGTTAATGAAGAAGATTAAAAACGAGAGATATCGCAGCAGAAAGACGGGGAGGGAATCATAGAGGTTCTTCCTGGGAGGGAGCGCGGGACAGAAGGGTGCCGGTGTTGGCGGCGGCGACGTCCAAGGGCCAGCTGCTCGAGCACTTGGCAACGGTCGCCACAGGTTAAAGACGGAAACGAGTGACCGCGGCCACCATACAGACCCTCATCTGCCCCCCTGCGCTCCGCCGTTGCATCCAGTGGGGGTACGCCCAAGGTGAGCCCCAAAGCCGCGCTCATCGCTATTAGCACCGCCAGGGATGAATCATGGACTCGCTGTCCGACGCGCCTACACCTCACCATCGAAATTGAATTGGACTGTCGTTCGCTCATGCCTCAGATTTAGGGACAGCGTGAGGGAGACGAAGCCGAGAAGGATTCGTGTGGTGGAGGGAGACTGGGAGAGAGGCTCGTCTAGGTCGGACTCGGGGACGACACGGAGAGGACAAGGAATCGCTTGGTGGAGACGATGACATAAGCATAGGAGATGGGGAGCCACACTCATCTCGCCACCATTATCGTAGATCCTAGCTCCCTGAGATATTGTGCCGGCCGTTAGCTTACCTAGGTCGAAGATCTCATCAATTATGCGCCATAGCCATCATCGTCACCGGCTGAGGTAGCCACTGTGAGCTCATCGACACCGTACACCGCTTGCTCGCCGAGCTCACCTCAAGGGCGTCGCGTCTGTGGTACGACCTAGCTCTGTTCCAAATTAGTATTCGCTGTCGACTTCCTGGCTAAACGTTTGTCCATTTATCTTATTTAAAAATTTATGCAAATATCACTTATTTTATTTGTGACTTATTTTTTCATCGTATATACTTTAAGTATGACTCATTTTATCGTATATTTGGACAATTTTTTTGAATAAGATGAATGGTTAAAGATTGTATAAAAAAGTCAACAATAAATAGTAATTTGAAACGGATGGAGTATTTGGCAACCAAAGTGCACCCCATCAACTCCACACGTGTATGCGCTATTTGGCGGCCCCACCAATTGTAGATGCTCCAGGGTATTTCGCTCTCTGCCCTTGTTACGTGGCGACCAAAGTGTTTCCCACCAACCACAAATTTAAATGCGCCCGTTACCGCGATATTACTATTGTTTGGTTTGGATCCGCTCGTTGCCACACGGCTAATTTTGCTGTAGGACATCGTTCAATGTCACTCTTTGCCGATGGACATATTTAGTTCGGTCTTTGCTCGTGGACACTTTTCAAGTGTGGCAATTGACTGATGAACACTAGAGCTAATAAAATATTTATTTCTTGATTAGAGGAGAGATGAAGAGCATGGGAAGTCATTTTTGCCCTTGTTAAAGTCCCCCCCCCCTACATTCTTTTTAGTTCTTCTCGTTGCTGTTCGGGGCATCACCACATGGAGTAGCACGTGGATGCCCTCTCTAGCTCGGTCCCGCCAAATCGGAGAGGGCCCCGGTGGGTGCGTGCGCTGATGCCGGGGTTGACTGTGGAGAGCTCGGGTCAGAGGCCAAGATAGAGACCAAAAACTAACTTGTAAACCTCGTGTTATTAAAGCAAAATTGACTTTTGATAGTCTATAAGTCTATAGGTTATATTTTATTTATTATGATGTATTGTGCTAAATTGATATAAATGAAACGTGCCCTCCAGCAAAGATAAAATTGAGTAATGTACCGGCGGATGGGCCTGCACTGGCACCAGGGCACTGGCCGTTCATTTTCGAGTCAATTCCCTCAATGCCATAAAAATACTTGCCTCCTTCTTCACTGCCATAAGATTTTTGGAAGTTACTTGAGTGCCATAGAAATTTTGATTCTTCCCTTGAGTGCCATTTCCGTCGATGTTCTGTCTAAGTGGTGTTAACTGAGGTATGAAAAGACCATTTTGCCCCTGGCCCCACCTGTCAGCGCTCCTTCCCTCCCTCTGCGATGCGCCGGCGGCAGTGGCCCATCCACCCCGTGCTGCGGCGGTCTCCCCTCCCCTTCCATCTCTCTGCGCCGGCGTTCCCTCCCCTTCCCTCCCTGTGCGCTACGCCGGCGCCCTCATCCTTCCTCGTGCCGCACCATTGCCATCCGAGCAATGGAGCCGAGCACCACCACCGGCCTCCGCCGCTCCGATTCGCCGTGCTGGAGCATCGTCGGGCGAAGCCCCCCTGCCACAAGGTCAGCGACATCAAGCCGAAGCTGTGCCCCTGGGTCTCATCGCCATCTGGCCACCGAGGCGCCGCGACCACTTGGAGTTCGAGCTCGCCGGAGCAAAGCACCACCGCCGGCCCACTCAATTCGCCGTAAGACAGTGCTGTTGGACGAATGTGTGACCATCAGGAGCTGTGCGACACCGAGCCGCACCCAGCCAGCACCCAGGAGCCGGCGGCGACGAGGTGGTGGTACGTGTGGAGTGGGGATGGCGAGCCGCCGTCGCGTGGGACTAGGGGCCGCAGTGGCAGGAAGCGAGGAGCGGTGATGTTGGGCCACGGCCGCCGGTATAGCGCACGGAGAGGGAAGGGGAGGGTAGGGCCGCCGGCGCACAGATGGAAGGCGAGGGGAGGCCGGGAGGGCCGCCGGCGCAGATATGGAAGGGAGGGGAGAGAGCAGAGAGAAAGGAGAAGAAAGGAGTGGGCGCTGACATGTGGGGCCAGGGGCAAAATGGTCTTTTCGCACCTCAGTTAACACCCTGCGACGGAAATGGCACTCAAGGAAAGAATCAAAATTTCCGTGGCACTCAAGGAACTTTCAAATTTTTTATGGCGAAGGAAGAGGCAAGTATTTTTGTGGCATCGAGGGAATTGACTCTTCATTTTTCACTCGTGAGTCAGTGAACCTCGGGTGCAGGAATTGGCTGCCGCACACATTGTCACGCCTGTGGTTGGGAGCTGGGGGGCGGGCACGTTCTAGGCCAAAAACTAAACGTTCCAATAATGTATGAGGGCGGTTAATGATTTTCTCATCGACATAAGCAAACTTATCTCCAGACAAGGAACTAAACCATGTTTTCAAAATATCTTGTTTAGCAAGAAAGGTCAAACAGATTAAATCCAATAAAAAACCGAAAAGGTATTACCACGTCATGTAATTTATGGTAAACATCTTATATGAAAATATTTCAGATAAAAATCATAACTAAGAAAATTTCAAAGCAAAAAATTTCCACAAATTCTAGATCGAAGTAGATTCACACAGATCAAAAGGTGACGAGCCCCATGTACTAGTGCATAATTAACGAACACATGGTAGAGTTGTTCATCGACCATATGACCTGACACACAGAAAAATATAGACGCCAAATAAACATAACCGCGGATCAACCTGTCAGTCAAAAAGATAGATCCAGATCAAATGTTCCGATCCTGCTTCTTTTCTTATCATCCCTGTATCTATATGGAACCCCCGCGCGCGCAAGCCTCTCCATTAACCCTTGCTGCTAGTTCTCTTCATCGTCGTCAACCTCGATCTCCTCCACGGCGTAGCCCTTGTCATGGTACTGCTGCAGGATAGCCATCTTCTTGTCGTACAAGGCCTTCAACGCGGTTCTGCTGTCTCGCAGTAATTGGGACACGTAGTTATGCTGGAGGTCCCATTCAGGGTTGTAGTTCAACCAGCTGTATGGGATTCTCCAGCAGAAAATCGATGCGGCGCTCGTGCACCCTCACCACCTCCGTCCTCTTCTTCTGCTTCTTCCCCGCCGCCATCTTCTTGCTTTCCATCGGAGAATGAAGAAGATGCCGAGGAAGATATTGCAAGAATAAAACGGAAACAATGGAGACAGTATTTTATTTATATGTAGAGAGAGAAAGAGCATGGAGCTAGGAAACAACAACCATTGGTACGGTTGAGTTGTACATGGACTCTCGATCGGCTGCCGGTCGCTCATGGTCCTAATTATTGGTTGGACTCCTTGCCCTAAAATGCCGAACTGTTTATCTCTAGTCAATCAGGGGAGAAAAGTCAAACAGTGAAGTGCAAATGCGTGTTTAGTCAACCAGAATAATCAGGAGAGAACTGTTGTGGCTCTGAGGCAAGGACAGCGTGTGGAGTAGTGGCCAGCGAGGTAGAAAATGAGAGAGAGAGGTCGTGGGGTGGCTGGAGTCGAGGAAAATGGTGGCAACAGATCATTGCCGTTAAGAATAATCTTGACTTATGCATGTTTAATTCTTGCATATAGGGATGTGTGTTAGTCATGGGTCATGTAGGTGTTGAATATTTTGCATGAGCATGAAGTATATAACATTGACTCAATAGAAAATAATGACAGAAATATAAGAACTCTATTACATTTAAAGGAAAATAATATAATTAGCCGTTGCAACGCACCTAGTCCAATAAAAAGATCGATAGGTATTGTCATGTCATGTATTTTGATAATAAACATTGTAAAGAAATATATCAGAAAATATAAAAATCTTAAGATTCTAGAAGTAGATTCACAAATCAAAAGGTGAGCCTACACACGCGTAGTGCATTACGAAAACATGGAAAACGTGGAGACACTACGGGAAACCCCGTATATACCGAGTGCCTATACCTTTGCCGAGTGTTTTTTTACGGGCACTCGGCAAACAACGTCTTTGCCGAGTGCAAAATAAAAAACACGCGGCATAAAAAATAAAATACACTCGGTAAAAAGAGGTTTGCCGAGTGTCAAATAAAAAACACTCGGCGAAGATTAACTTTGCCGAGTGTTTTTTCTTGACACTCGGCAAACATCGCTATCACGTATGTATTGAGTGTCTTTTAAGACTAGAGGATGAAAAAATATTTTTTTTGTTGAGTCTTTGACGAGTGCCACAGAAATACACGGCGCCCTCCTCCTCCTTGCCGCCCTCCTCGCCGGCGCCGCACGCGCCCAGCGGAGCACGGTGCCCCCGACGCCGCCGGTGCCGTCAGCCGTCGAGACGCAGCTCAACAACCTGACCAACCACGTCGCCGCCTCCATCTCCGACAAGTTCAGCTTCTGCGTCGCCGACCCGTAAGCTCGCTTCGCCCTCGCCTCCCTGCTGCTGCAGCAGCTTCCTTGCTTCCTGGCCGTCCCTGTACCCAGCTGGTGGAGGAAGAGAACCGGCGCTTTTAATTATCTGCTTTGGATTCTGATCTGAGATCCCCTTGCTGCGCTACGTTTTCAGGCAGGAGGATTGGAACGAGGCCTTCGACTACACGTCCAACCTTGGCTTCGTGTATCAGTGCCTCGCCGAAACCAAAGGTAAAATCGAATGCCTTCCAATCGATCGAGTTCGTCGTCTTCAGTTTCAGACCCTCTTGTTTGCTGTTTGACTAGTTGTTTCAGGCCACGACGCGGGCGGAGCCGTGCGGCCATGGCGCGGCCGGCCTGGCGCAGGCACGGGCAGCGGCCGGGCGCGGGGGAGGCGCGGCTCGCCGCGGGCGCAGGCGGCGGCCACGGTGCGGGCGGCGCGGGCGCGGGCGCAAGCCGGAGGTAGCTGCTTTTTTTTTGTTTTTTCAAAATTTCTTTGCCGAGGCGAGTGTCGTTCCTCTTTTTTTCATATTTTCTGAAAATTTGTTTGCCGAGTGTCTTTCTGTCACTCGGTAAAGTTTCGCCGAGTGCCCGATAAAAAACACTCGGCAAAGTCAGCTTTGCCGTAAATAGATATGCCGAGTGTCCTTCGCCGAGTGTCACACTCGGCAAAAGTTTTGCCGAGTGTTTTTTGGGGTTTGCCGAGTGTCCCAGGCACTCGGCAAACCTCTGGTTTCCCGTAGCGAGAGTACGCTATCCATAATGACCTTCCACACCCATGAAAATCATAGACATCACAATAAAACCGCGGATGATCAAATTAACTGTGGAAAAGATAAATCCATATCAACTACTGTTATTGTTTCTTTCCCATGAACAACAAATCTGCAAGCCTCTCCATGAACAACGAATCCCGAACTTGACTCCAAAAAAGAAAAAAAACCTTGGAAGAGAAACCATCAACGAAAGCTATTAGCCTACTTGCAATGCCCTACACGTCCCACGCCGCCGCCGCCGCAAGCCATGATCCTCCCTATCACTTGCTCTGTTGATCGTTCTCTTCGTCTTCGTCAACCTCGATCTCCATTAGGGCGTAGCCCTTGTCATGGTACTGCTGTAGGATTGCCATGTCCCTGTCGTACCAGGCCTTGACAATGGGCCCACCACGGGACGCGAGGAGGAGGGCACTTGGGTGGCGCGGGGGGTGCTCCAGCATCCAATCGATGCGGCCCTCTTCCACCCTCACCACTTCCATCGTCTTCTTCGGCTTCTCCGCCGTCTTCTTCGTTTCCATCGTAGCAGCAGATGCCGTGCAATTAAGATTAGGGACAATATTTACAGAGAGAGAGAGAGAGCATGGAGGAAACAATCGGTAGCGTTGAGTTGTACGTGGACTCGATCAGACGGTCGATCGGTCACATATGTATGTCGTAATTGGACTCTTCCTTGACGTGCATGCATAGCCATGTAGCCTCCCATTAGATGGACAATAAATTTACGTGTCAAAAGGCGGAACTGTCGATCTGTTGACACACGAAGTCGTGTTTAGCAACAAATTTGAACATATCGGGAGGGAGGTCCTTGCTCTCTATCCTTGAGCAACTTCAACAATAGCCTCTATTTTTTTAAAAGTAGAGGTTGTAGTTCCTATTTTCTGAGCTCTAAATTTTGCCCACAACTCCAGCAGTAGCCCATACTTTTTAGCCCCTATTTTGTTCATGACATGCAGGTCTTGTTGGTTAGTGGAACAACTCTAATTTTATTTTTATTACTTTTATTTGTTTACTTCAAAGATCGACCTATTCTCTACGTGTGGATGGATGCGCGACAAAGATCGACCTCGGGCCACGGCGGGGGTGGCGAATGTGCCCGAGTTCCTTGCAGTGGCAGATCTCAAGCTCGATGTGGCGGAGCTCGAGCTTAAGGCTTCATATAGAATAACAAAGCCAATGTTAATATATTATGAGCCTTCGGTGCAATGTTATACTTTAGTGCCTTTTTATCTAGGAATTCAGTCTAATGACTTGGGGAAAAACATATAGCAAATTAAAATGAAGAGGAGCAATGTACTGCTAGCTACTGAACCATACTCAACCATATCTACAGGATCTAGTCATGAAACTGAAAGTCTGAAGATAGATCGAGGCTGCTTACCGGACGGCATGCTCGAGCTCGGTGACCGGGCCTAGGCTTAGGGCTCAGACAGCAGCGCTAAGAGAGATGGATCTCTGATCTCTCTACCAATTGTGGGGCCACAAGTGCAGGGCTTAGATTCTAAACAATTAGTTACATTCTTAAGGAATCGCACTCACCACTACAGAAGGCCTAAGGAATCTACCTGACTAACCTTATAAGCAAAATTCATCATACAGGTGAGAGCCCACGTATACATACATATACTATGTGCGTATCCGCGATATGTAATCCTCCACTGAAAAAATTATCTACTCTAACCATATCTAATTTATGGCGCCATCCTCCTCCTCCTCATCGCCATAGACCTCGACCTCCTCCATGGCGTAGCCCTTGGCGCGGTACTGCTCGAGGACGTCCAGGTCCTTGTCCACCAGCCTCTGCATGAAGTGATGAAGCCATGAAGGCGCGGCTCTCGGCCTGGACGGCGCGGAGCTGCTCCCGGAGATCGCCGGGGAGGTTGTCGATGAGATCCTCCGGCACGCCGTCGAACACCTTGGGAGTTGGCTCCCTGAGCAGGCAGTCGATGTAGCCCTGCTTCACCCTCACCAGCTTCGTCCTCCTCTTCTTCCCCACCGCCGGAGGCGGCGCCGCCGCCTCGCCGTTCTCCGGCCTCGTCATCGTGTCGGGACCCTCAGCCTTTGCTCAGACGTGCGTGGAACGCAGGGGCGATCCCCGTCGATATATATATGGAACGGTCATCGTTCAGAGTCCAAGAGCAAACACGTCCGGAATATAGTCCAAAAAGAACTCGGTTACGGCATGGTCTCCGATTAAAATTTTGTGCTAATATCAATTTGAAACTTGAATATGACAAAATTATATATAGAAGAGATTAAAAAAACGTGCTACTGATTTCTAAAATTGGAAGTAAAAAAATTGAGCCAGAGATGCTACTTGGCCAGTTGGGCTCACTTTAGAATGATCCCAAAACCAGCTGATCACAACTTGGCCAGTTGTGCTAACTTTAGAATGATCCCAAAACCAGCTGATCACACAGTATGGTTATACTAGGCGCACACAGTGATCTGTAACCGAAACATACAAACTCTTCATCTTCTTTATTTTTCGGGGACATGGGTATCCATGGACAACAACTAACCCAAGGGTGAAATGTAAAACTGCGTTATTGGAAAAGAAATACATATTTTGTACAACAACAGCAGCAGCAGTCACCCTCAATTATACACTCAGACATCGCGACCCAAGCACTGGGTTCGGAAGGCACTGGGAAAAATGGGATTCCTGGAGCTAGTGCTTAAATCGTTCAGTCTTGGAGCAGGCGTCTCAAGTTCTGGAGGATGCCACGGTTACAACAAGTTGATCGACAGTATGCACAAACAGATGTTTGTTGGTGTATTCTCATGGCGGACAAGAGGCAGCAGTTGGCCTGAGCCAAACCAGAGACACCAGTGAAAGCGGCTTCCTGCTGGTGCTCATGCTCCACAGTTCGGGAAACATATTGGATCCATTGAAGACTGATTTCTTCTTGCCGGATCTGAATATGGTTCAGTACACTTTGGTTGCCTAGGTGAAATACCAGTTGCTCACATGAAACAATCATCGGCATTGTCCACGCAATGCTCAAGCACCATACGTACTCTAAGCTGCAGAAGAGATCCGACGTTGCACGTTAGGTTCGTCAACACAGAAAGAACAATTTCAAGAACTTCTGTCAAGAAGCACATGCTAGATAACTGCGATGCTAGTTATCACAGGTTAAATCATTTAAGAAGAGATGGGAGTACCTTGCAATCCAAACAGGGGTCATTTATCATGCTTTTTACTTGTTGGATCACCCCAGCATTTTGTAGCCTGACAACTCGACCGGATGAGGCTTCACATTTTGGGTAAATCAAGTTGAGAAGACACCACAGAGTGGCAACCCGCAATTGTTTATCCTTGCTTTGCAGAAAGTTCACTACAAAGGATGGCTTAAGGCGATCTGCTCGCTGAGGTAGAAGAACATTCATCACAGCTTCCTTGTTCATTTCTTTTCCAGCAGCAATATTTGCAAGCACAAACATACCCTAAAGAGAGGAAACAGCAAGATCAGTGACTTGTACAATGGTATTTTCAATCTTCTATAAATTCTAAGCCTAAAATACTGGTATATAAAATTATGCAATTTCATCAGAATAGATGTTTCTCTCTTCTGTCCCTCCAAACTTAAAAATGATATGAATTGGCATACAGTTATATCCAAAATCTAGAAAATATAGGTAAATAAATAGAATGAAGTTTAAAGAAAAACTGACCTGGATGCACACTCCTGGGGCAGATGCATTGTTCAGTTGTCTTGCAATAGCATCAATAACCACTCCATCTTCACCAATGACATAATTAGCAGAGTCCACATATCCATCAACAAGATTGTGTACAAGTGCCAAGGTCTGTTCCTGAACAAAATGTTCAGAGTCTGCATAACATTTAACCAATTAGCAATGAAGATAGTATGGCAGTTCCCTGATAACATAATTAGGAATTAGACTTACCACATATGAGGCTTGAAAGAGTAGATAAAGTCAATTCCTTAACAATGAAGTCTTTATCCTTTGGACTGAGAAGGAACATAATATTTCTGAGAGCCCATACAGATTTTAGCCTCAATGTTGGATCCATGGACTTTGATAAATGAACAAGTTGTGAGACAACCCCAGAATGAAGAAGAACTGATTTCCTTGGTGTCAAGTTAACCGCAATATTGCAAATGGCACCAAGGGCAGCAACCTGTGACAAGAACAGGCCAATAGGTGAGAAAAAAATTGGAAACTTCATGAGTCATAATCAATTCTAGACCTAAATACTCATGTTTTGTAAAATGGCCAATTAGTGACAAAAAAGGTTACCCAAACAAAAAGTTGAGAAATGGTATCCAGGGTGCAGACTGCAGAATACCAAACAAGGAAGTTTGGTGCCAGCTTCTAATTATTGTTTTGCAACTTTGCATTCATAAGAGATTTACTAATGTGTCTTAATGGCTTAAATACTTGAAGTACTGATGTTTGAAAATGTTAGACTGCCCCCTATCTTCCTAGTATGAATGCACCGGCCTAGAGCCCTGTGCTGTATTAGTTACCATAGCCATTAAGTTCCCTAGATTATCCAACCCGTTCACACCTTGGACCTTTGGGTTCTCAGCCTATTTATATGTACCACCTCTTGTAATCTCAATCAATCATCAATACAGAGGCTTTCATGGTATCAGACGCTTAGGTTTTTCTTCCCGAGCGCCGCCACCTTCCGCCGCCTGACGCGCCCCCGGGGAGGTCGCCCATGTCGACCTTCGCCGGGGGCCGCCCCCTCCTCTGTCTCCTCTGATCCGCACCCTCGTGCGTCGTCATCAGCAGCAGCAGCTCGAGCAGGACCTCCGCCGCCTCCATAACCTCCGGTCGCCCTGCTCCACCTCCCCGCGGCCCCGCCCCGGATCCGCGCCGCCGCTGCAACCTTGCGCGCGGCGGATCTGGGCACGGACACGGGCCGCACTCCACCTTCCCGCCCGCCCCACCTCCGCCCGCCCTACCCGTCTCGCCTTGGGCGCGGCGCGGAAGGCGCGGCCGGCGCCGCTGCCATGGGCGCGGCTTCCGCCGCCGCCATGGGCACGGGCGCGGGAGAGCGGGCGCTGGCGCCGCGCGCCGCCGCCGCGGCCAGCTCCCTCCACCTCCGCCCAGGATTCGGCGGGAGCCGCCCGGGCCTCAGAGCCGCGCGCCGGCTCAGGCCTCGGCGAGGTCCGCCCCGCCTGGGCGCCGCCGCCGCAGGTCAGCCTCGCGCCGAGCAAGGGCGCTCGAGCGGCTGCCACCAGTCCACCGCTCTACTCCCGGCCGGATCCACCACTCCATCCGCTGCTCCTCTCTTCCTCTGCCTCTCTCTCTGTCTCGGTGTGTTTGACCGACGGGTGTGAGAAGATAAGGGGGGAGAGGGAGTTGCGCAACACGCAACCGGAGGTCTACACGAGATGCTACTGCTGCTGTGTATCCTTTTATTTTCAGTTGCGTCGCCCCGCCGTTCGTCGTCGATTCATCGTCGACACCCCCGAAGGACGAGGTTGTTGCTGCACCTTCTGAGGTTGCAGCGACGATGCTCGTGGTCGATCCTCTACCGCGGACACTGTCACCCTCGAGGTGGTGGTGCCCGTCTCGCCTGGCACCCACACGGCGCTCCCGGAAGACCACTCGACGCCCGGCTGACCGCACTGGCTGCCTCCGACAGGCCACTCGGCACCCCCCCCCCCCCGGCGCCGCCCGTCGGCGACTCAGCGCCACCCACTGGTTCTCCGGCCGCCACTCGGCGTCTCCGGTCGACCATCCTGCGTCACACGGGCTGCCACCCTCGGCGTTTGATCCTCATCATGCTGGCGCTCGACCCGACTTCGCGCTTCCTGCCGCTCGAGCGCGGACACCGCCGCCGCTGAGCGCGACCTGCTGCTGAGCTTGGCAAGAAGCTGCTGAATTCGTGTCCTCAAGCGCCCCATGACACTTCGGCTCTACGCTCTCCTCCACGGCTTCGACCACGACCACCTCGACTTCGGCTACCTCGGCACTAAGGGGCTATTATCTGCATAAATCTCCAGTCGAAGCATTCGCACCGGTGTTCAGACTGCGGGGGGATACGTCTCCATCGTTCTCCAGTCTGTCCGTTCGCGTTGCTGCCGCTACGACTGCGGGGGAGTGTTAGACTGCCCTCCTATCTTCCTAGTATGAATGCACCGGCCTAGAGCCCTGTGCTGTATTAGTTACCATAGCCATTAAGTTCCCTAGATTATCCAACCCGTTCACACCTTGGACCTTTGGGTTCTCAGCCTATTTATATGTACCACCTCTTGTAATCTCAATCAATCATCAATACAGAGGCTTTCAGAAAATACAGCTAATCGGCTCACCGACACCAAATTTAGCACGGTTTAGTGACAAAAAGTCTGCTCCATTCATAACGCGAGGAAACAGTGCCCAAGGTACAAATTACCAAACAAGGAAGTTTACCGGCTGGCTTTTGAATCATCTTGTGCTAATCTGCATTGATATGTAATTTAAATCCTAATGGCTACATGACCTAAAGTACTGATGTTTCAGTAGCTAATTGCCTAATTAATACTGAATTTAGAAGTGCTTCAGTAACAAGAAAGGTTGCTCCAGTATTAAAACACTACGAATGGTACAAGTTCATCAGCAATCTTTTAGGTCGTTTATGTGCAACTATGAGTTGTGCAAATTTATATTTGACAACAAAACTATAAATTCTGTGGGGCATTTTGTGAAAAATGGGTGCACAAAAATAGTGGGTAAAATTGCAGCCACCATGCCACAAGGAGGTAAGCTGCCATGCAGTTTTAACTCGAGGAGATCAGCCAAAATGCTACGAGGCTAATGAGCAAATACATAAGTTGCGATGCCATGCATTCAAAAACAATCAAAACCCACATATTCATAATTTGACTCGACCACTGGAAGAAGAAAAGGAACTTGGAAGTAACTCCATTGAGCCTTGCCAGAAAAAAAAATGTATAACTGAATTAGCCTCACACTACCTGGACTGAATTAGATGAGTCATATAAAAGCTGGACCAGGGGACCAATAACTGTATCACAGGATAATCGGCCTCCACTGAGTACCTGGAGATTAAATATGTTAACTGAATCATCTGGGACGAATAAAAAAGTCAAGATGTACAGACAGATGCACCTTACCTTTGGTGACCTGGAGATATTCTTCAGACATGTGCATGCTGCAACACGGATATCAGCCCAATCGTGCTTCAACGCCTCAAGGATTAAGGTTGATACCTATTTAAGATAGTGTTATTAGTCACAAGTTATTTGTCAATGGACATCTGTATTCATCCGTTGAATTCAAATTAAATGTTGGGAGCTGACATTAAAACAGTTGATGGAGTTACCAACCTATCTGAAATTAACAATAACAATAGGACTCTACAGAGTACTGAACTAGAAATCATAACTTTAGAAGTTCACATACCTCAACTGACATAACCTGAGATCTTGACTCTTCCAGTTTTGAGCAGAGTTCAGACAATGCAAATAATATGGTCACTGCTCGCCTTGATTCCAATGAATTTGCCAGCAGATGGCTGCTGAGCTTCTCAACTGCATTTGTTGTAAGGGCTTGTTTCTGCAGTTCCAGGCTGTCTTTAATCAGGGTGGTTAATGCCAAGGGAGCTTCATCTCCTACGTGTCCAGGTTCTTCAATTAGCTCAAGTAAGACCATTATCAACTTGGTCTTAATCTGTTTGTCCTCAAAATGACAGGGAGAAGCATGCCCAAGTGCTATCAAGCACAGACAAGCAAGTAGTCGTGTTCGTGGACTCCGATCATGTATTAACCCAACTACCGAACGAAAACCTTTCCCGTGATCCGTTGATGCAAATCTCGAAGCAACTTCTCTGTTGTTTCGAATGACTGCAGTAACAGAATCTAAACAAGCATCTCGTAGATTCATAGAACCTCCAAAAAGGCTAACAAGTTTCTGTGGAACTCCAGCACTGCATAGTGACAATTGTTCTGCACTATTCTCACAAGAGTGAGATATAATAGCAGCAGCCAGTTCGGTGACATTCTCATTCTCACTGTTCAGAAGGGAAAGAACAAAATCCATGTTTTTCCCACAGTTAACATCAAACTTTGGAGCTAGTTTTGATTGGTATATCATTCTGAGAGCACGTGCACTTGCATCAACAACCTGTAACCAAGATGACAATATCAGATAGAATATATGCAGCATTATTACTAAAAACCATACCATACGAAACAATATGCATAATCACTAATCAGAATTGGCACACAAGCACCAGATATAAAATCTGTAATCAACAAAGAAGATTGCTTCGGTCTAACTCTAACGTATTGCAATTGTATACATGTGCTGCAGTTTACAAGAAAAAGATGGTTTAAATTAAGCAATGATAAATAATTGACATTCAGAGAGATAACAATGAAGTCATGAGACAAGATGGAGAAATTTGAAGTTTTCATCAGTAGTAATAAATTAGTTACATTTCTGAAAGAGAACTTTGAAGTAAAAAGATCAGGCCCAGACTAGTTTATCAGAAAGTGGCACGTACAGACATTAGCTCAATTGGCTAAACAGAATCATGTTTATGTCCCGAATATGCATAAAAGCCATTTTAAAATTACAAATATCAGAAAACTACTTCACACCCACGTAAACTAGGGGAAAAAAAGGAGAAAACCAACAACTGCCAAATTATGACGTCAGATAAATCGGCAAGTTGATGCTTTAATAAGAATCCCTATATTGATAATGGTCAAAAGCGGTTGTTACGAAAGGACATTGAGATGTGATAATAGAGAGCTGCCAAAGTGCCCATTTCATCTCCTTTACTCATCCACCGTGTTTTATTCCCACCGTATAGTCATTCTGTACCACAAATAGCGACCTTTGGCCTCATAGTAGAGTAATGAACAGCAGGAGTTCACCAAACTAAACAGTCAGTTCATTTGCAGTACTACCAATTCATTCAACGTCATATATTAGGTATTTGGGTTTGTTTAGGATGGAAAAATTATGACTAACGCATTGGGGGTTTTCAAACTGCAATCTGTGGACTGGGTGAGAATGCTACCACTCTGAAGTCTGACTCTTACACATAAATCATTAGCACTAGTTTTACCATAACATATCAGGAAGGGAATTTACCACATATTTTAAGATTTTGCTCAAATGAGGAAGGCACATTCAATCATCAAGTTAGACAAATTTAAAAGAATCCAGCACAAAAAAAAAGACTACTTTCCAGCACATCCTACCACCACCACCACCTAACCTTTGACCTGCTACCAAACTCTCCTGATTGCAAGCACAAATGAATGATAATTTCACTGCTTCAACCAAAAAGATAAAAGAGAATGGCAACAAAAGGAAGAGAAAGGGAAATGACAACCACCACTGTAGCTCTCACCTTAACTAAACCAACAGATTCTCCAACAGTTCAGCTCAAATAATTGCCCTCATTCCAAGGCTTTAGCAAACCACAAATGATTCCTTAATGCAAAGTTCTGTTCCACCAATCCATAATTGTTTCGTTTGCCACCAAAACTGCGACTACTGATTTCTGTATTCTAGCTACCCAAAACTGCGACTACAGGATATGTTCAAGGGGAACTGAATGATGTAGTTCACACCTCGTCCCAAATTCACGATAGCATATATCAAAGTAAACTCCTAATTCCTCGCCAACAAATATAATTGATGAAACTGACGCCGTTTGAACCTATTTCAGGATCTGATTGCAAGCATAATTACTAACATATCCCTAAATCTACAGCACGAAACAAGGCAAGAAGCAGTTAACTTTGTTGCTAGTATCAAAAAAAAAACTTTGTTGCTAGTATCCGTCAACTATCCTGGACGCAACACAGATCTTTTCCCAATTAAGCAACAAATCCGGAGAACAGACACTTTTTTCAATCCTAAAACCAACCAGATTCCCTCAGACACAAGCAACGAGCAAGTGAAGGCAGCTGGACCCTACCTTCTCGTCGGGGTGCGCGAGGAGCCGGGTGAGGTGCCCCACGGCGCCGGCGGCGAGGACGGCGCGGGCGCCGTCGTCCACGCCGCACGCGAAGCTCCCCGCCGCCGCGGCCGCCTGTACGAGCGCCGCCGGCGAGGCCCCGGGCTCCGCCAGCGCCGCCACGACCGCCGGCACGGCGCCCAGGCGGAGGTAGAGCAGCTTCTTGGTCCGGTTTCCGATGATCTGGTTCTTGATCTCGCGCAGCGCCCGCACGCGCTCGCGCTCCGCCGCCTCCCCGCCCGGGCCGGCGCCGGCGCCGGCGCCGCCGCAGCCCGCGCCCGGGGCGGGGCCCGAGGCCGCCAACCTCGCCGTCAGCTCCTCCGGCCTCGTCCCCATGCAGGAGGCCGCGGACGCCGACGCCGACGCCGAGGGCGCTGCTGCCGCCGCCTCCTCCGGCCGCGCGCCGCCGCTCGCCGTGGCCGGCATCTGGAGGGGTCGAGGGGGTGGTGGCCGGGAGGTGTTTTATGCAATAATTGATTTTTTTGGGGTATTTTTTGGGCAAATTTTTTGTGCTTGATTGGTGTTTATAGGAGAGGGTGGTGATAGAGAAATGATGGGTGGGCCAGGGGCAGGGCCCAATAAGATGGCGCCACGTGGAATTATTAATGTGATTTGATATTTTCTAGCTGGTGACTCTGTGAGCCTGTGTGTATGTGACGTGGGACAGCTGGTGAAATCATTGGGACCGGATTTTGTAGAAATTTTGAAGTTGTCTTCTCATTTATTTTTGTGCTAGATTTTTTTTTGAAGGTCATGTCTTATTTGTCTTGGCTATATGAATAGAGATGTGTTGGCGTGTGCACCCATTTTGTACCAGTACATTTGGTTTTGTTTGTTTTTGTGTTTTTGACATGATTTATGGATTTTAGTTTTATTGCTCACATTATTCTTTTTCTTCTACAATTGTTTCATTTCGAACCCTCTCATAAAATTTCCTATGAAAATCAGTTCTTTTTTGGTTAGTTTCGGGCATTTTTTTTACGGTCCGAATGTTCCGATGATGTCAATCGTCAATTGTGTCTTAGGGGTTCATTCCGGTAAACTGCCAGAGTGCATTACTCAAGACATCTCCAAACACCAAATTTGTGTTAGTTACTCGATGATGTCAAGGTTGTCCCTCGCTAGCGACACTGTAGGAGTGGGACAGTGTGATATGATGCTAAGCTATGCATGTCCTTGCGAAAAAGGAGAAGCCAACAAGAGAGGCCGCGGGTTCATCATCCACCACTCAAATGATGATCCTTATAGGAACAAAATTTTGTCGCAAATATTCAGAACCACATTTAGGAGATCTATGTGTTGATGCTAACGTCGCTGTCATATACTCATATAATCGACCTCCATCGTTGTCCACATTGCTAACACGAAATAGAAGTTCCTCTGCTGTACTAGTAGTTACTTTAAACATAAAAAAAGTATGTCTAGGATCAATCCATCCTTAAATCTAAGGAAATTCATCGGATAACCTACAAAAGATGTGGCAAAATTCATTGGATTTATTTATTTACACGGTGCCTGCCGACATGCTGTCCAAAGGCGTCGGCAGTCAACACGCTGACTCCTATCCAAAGAGCAAGGTGGTTTAGGAATAATAAATCTAAAGTTGCAAAATACCTACTTACTTAGTAAATGGTTATATAAGCTAATTAACGAAGATGGAGTTTGGCAAGAACTTCTTAGGAAGAAGTACTTAAAGAGCAAAACCATTGGTGAAGTCCAATGGAAGCCAGGAGATTCACACTTTTGGTCAGGCCTTATGAAGGTCAAAGATCGGTTCCTAGACTTATCTACATTCAATCTCCACAATGGCACTCAAATCAGGTTTTGGGAGGACAAGTGGTTAGGAAACTTTACTCTCCAAGACCAGTATCCATCTTTGTATCATATTGCAAGAAAGAAGCATGCGACAGTTGCCCATACTTTTAGCTCTACACCTCTTAATATAACCTTTCACAGAGCTTTAGTGGGAGACAAACTTTTTAAAGTGGAATGAGTTGGTTGCAAGAGTTGCTTTAGTGGGATTCAGTCAAATGGAGTCTTTCTAAACATGGCATGCTTACAGTACAATCTATGTATAAACAGTTAGTAAATCAAACAGTGATGCCTCTAAACAACCCCATATGGAAGTTGAAGCTACCCTTAAAAATTAAGATATTCCTTTGGTTCTTAATGAAGGGTGTCATTTTAACAAAGGACAATCTTTTAAAGCGGAATTGGAAAGGGGATGGTAATTGTTGTTTTTGTAACAGCAAGGAAACTATCCAACATTTATTCTTTGATTGCCATGTTGCTAGATTTGTTTGGAGAATAGTACTAGTCTCTTTTGGCTTACAACCGCCACATAATATACCACACCTTTCTGGAGTTTGGCTACTACAATTAGAGCCAAAATTGCGATCTCATGTCTCTGTGGGAACGAGCGCAATCTTGTGGTCTATATGGTTGAGTAGAAATAATGTGGTCTTCGACAAAAAAAGATTAAATTCTTATTTACAGGTTATTTTCAGGGCCACCTACTGGACGCGCTTTTGGTCCACACTTCAGAAAGAGGAGGGCAAAGCACGAATAAAATGGGCGTGTCGCATGTTGGAAACAACTGCAATGGAGATCTTCGCCAATCATGGGTGGCTGTCTTCTAATAGGCTTAGTGCTTAGTTTGGCCATTTGAGAGTGCACTTATCTCCTTTTCTGTCCTTTTTGAGAGTTTATTTTTAATTAGTATAAAAACGAAACTGTAATAATGAATGGTTGGGTGCAAAGCTCTTGCAGAGGTCGGAATAAATTTTTCTTTATCTAAAAAAATCCACTACACTGGTCCGCCGACTTAGCATTGGGCCGAAGGCGTCTGTGTCCTGAGAAAGTAGGCCCGTATAGACCGCTCCCATGGTATTGGGCTCAGCCCACGTACCAAGGTGCCCATGGGCCGTAACTGACGCGGCGGCTAGTTGCTGGTCCACGCGCGGCCCACGGCCCACCTCGTGGTTGCCCTTCTCCCCACCTCAAGGCTACAGCGTCCGGCGGTGCGCGCCGCCATTACTCGGACAGACGCCGCCGCCGCACCAGGGCGCCCCCAAAACCCCGGCCGGCGCGGATCCTATCGGTGGGGGTGGTGCTCGGGCGCCCGCCGCAGCTGCAGAGCGGGGGTCAGACGCGGCGAGGCCGAGGCGGAGCGGGCGAGAGAGCGCGATGTCGTCGTCGTCGCTGGGCCGGCTCAAGTCCGCCATCTTCGATAGGGAGGAGAGGAAGATGTAAGGCTCGTTCACGCGGCAACGCCCAATCTCTTCGCGTCTCTCTCTCCCTCTCTCCTTCCACCTTCTTCGATTTATTGCTTGTCGTTTCGGTGCGGCCTGTTATTTGATTTTCTGCGGCTCGAATCGAGAATAAAAACCCTAGCTTTTCATGTCTATAGATCCCTTGCTGTTAATTCTGTTAGCGAGCGATGTTCCATATGATTTAGAAATTTTTAGCTCTTGACTATGTGCAAACTTATGGATTGCAGAAGTATGCTGCGTTTCTACAATGCTCTGCATGTTTTAGTACTCTCTTTTTTGTTGCTGGGGATGTGCAAAATAAATGTGTTCGCGAATCCTAATACTTCGTGGCACCTAACTGCCTTTGCGTGCTACCTTTGATTAGCCTTGCTTGCAGTCCTCAGGCTGAAGTATGGTCTCATGACTCTGAATGGGGGATTTGTGGATGCAGGCAGTACCAGTCGCACATACGGGGGCTCAACGCGTATGATCGCCATAAGAAGTTCATGAAGGATTATGGTATTGTAATCCGTTGCTGACTTTGTTTTGTGCAGAAGTTGTAGTTACCTGTGCCCCTCTCTGTGGTTTCAGTTGAGGAAAATGGTTTTCGAATAAAACAGCATGGCAATAAAATCACGAGTTAGAAAAACCAAATTATATTTGGTAGCGCTAAGGCATTGCTCGGATTGATGTGGGCATTGCTCGGATTAATGTGGACTATCATGGATTATCATAGACTGGGAGGGATCAGAAGGGAATTGAACTATCTTCCTTGCCATTCCATGCCACCCCTGAGCAACCAGACAATGCCTAATGGTGTATGGAATTTCTGTTGTTACTAAGTCGCTCAAATGCCAAATCTTTACAGAATTCAGCAATTAACACACACTCCTAAATCTGGTTAAATTCATGTATAGGCTTCTACCTTTGTAGTTGAAATCTGGTGACTACTTTAGGAGTAGCTTTAAGTCTGACTAGCAAGAATGCACGTGCGGCACGCACGTTTATTGATGACATGTAGGTACTAAAACAAAATCACTTCACTTTAGTGCAAAGCGCTTTTAAAAATACTTTATATTCGCTCTCTCATGTATGGAGAGCTTTAGGTATTCTCAAAACTCATGATAGTTGACATTTATTTCTATGGAGAAATCTCTAATTTATTGTCTTTTAGCAATACAGGATAATTGTGTATAGACGTGGGTACAAATGTGGGTATATTTAGGTGGGCCCTTTTTTGGGTGAAAAAAGTTTTGGGTTTAGAGGGGGAAATCAACATAGGAATGTCCCTCCCCCCCTCTTTTTTGACCATTCATCAACCAATTTTCCCGACAGGTGGGTCCTATGTGAGGTGGGTGTGGGTTTTTTGTTGGTGAGAAGTGTTTTCAAATCTAATTCTCTTTATAGTATAGATGTATAGGCTCATTGTCCTAATGCAAATGTGTGGCTAGATTGATTGATTTGCCCTTTATGGTGAAATGGAAACTGGGGCAGTGGCATATAATGAGTTATTTATTTGTTTAGCCTTGGTTTCCAAAAGAAACTGAATGATGAACAGTCCCCTCTACTTAAGGAATAATTTGGGGCTACCTTTGTCCATACATGGATTATGTATTTGTACTTTTGACTTGTCACCTAGCTTAATCACACATTCTAAGACAGATTTTTAACATAGGATTCATGTCCTGGTCTCCAATATATTTACACAATCCCTATGCATTAGTACTTTTTTTGCTCGATGTCGATACATGGAGTCATGGATAGATTGCAAAATGGCCCCTTTCATTGTGAAAAGGAAACTGAGATAGTGGCATATAATGAGCTATTTATTTGCTTAGTCTTTGTTTCCAAAATCAACAGGGTGATGAACAGTCCCCTCTACTGTAGAAAGAATTGGGGGCTACCTTCATCCATACATTGATCAGATACTTCTATGTATAACTTTTTCACCCTGCATTTGTTTTCTTCACATATGAATTGATGTCTTGTTTCCCAGTCTGGTGATGTACTGATACCTGACTACAAATACAATTTTTTAGTTGAAGTATAAATCTTTTGGGAAAGCCTAACAAGTTGAGTTTTAAGTCAGCTTGCTTAGTTTTTTTGCGTTTCTTTAGCAATTGGTTTGTCTGGCATAAAAGGTATTTTATGGGGCAAAAACTTTTGTTTTATGTATTCCAGTCTCCCGGAATAGTGGGCATGAAAGAATATCTTCGTTTTAGAAAGAATTGGAGATCACACTCAACCTAAAGTTTTATTTACTTATTTTTAACCTTAACAAAGATGATGCCCATCCTTATTTTTCTGTATAATGGATCTTTGTGTTGACGCTGATACATGTCCTGCCTTTCAACAGTTCAGTTTTATGGCCATGAAAAAAATGTGGACAATAGTTTGCCCATCAAAACTGATAAGGATACACTGAGAGAAGGATACAGGTCAGAACCACTTCCTGTTAGCATGTTCCTGTGGTTTTTAGGAAACTCTTAATTGCCTCACATTTCTTCTATCGTGTGAAAGATTCATTCTTTCCGAGGAAGATGACATGGATTCAACTTGGGAGAAGAGGCTGGTCAAACGTTACTATGACAAGCTTTTTAAAGAGTATCCTTTTTATTCTTCTTTCTATGAGGAAATGTCAGTACATGGCATGCCTTTTTCAGATTATTTTGTGAAATAACATGTTCATGTATGCTGAAGGTGAGAGCTGTCTAACTCACCCTCTCTAGGAGGCTGTGAGTTGTTTACATCACAATTCTTGCTTGATCTCAAAGGATCAGCCATGCAGATTATAGCAGCGGCATTGACAAAGTCCAACTCTTTCTCACACTTAAGAAACTCGAACTTATCTGTTAAACAAATTCCTACTAACATTTATTCACTAATTATCTTAAGACGCCAACTCAGCCACTGGTGGGCACCTGCTGCTCCTTCCTGCGCCTGTATGTTGTGCCCAGAAAAGTGTCCACAGCATTAACATTTTGGTGATATAAATAGGCATAAGGCATGTGAATATAATCTTATGCTTGTAAAGGGCATATAAGTGCTTCAACTTCACCTCATGAACCTATGCTTTTTGTCAACCTGGATTGATCAGTGCTTGCATAAATGGGAGCTGTATTTCATGTGTGATGTACTGTTCTTTGTAATTTTTGCAAGAATTTATTGTGCTTAGGGTTCTTAACTTGAGGCAGATATTGCATTGCTGACATGACCCAGTACAAAAAAGGCAAGGTATGGTGCTTTAACCATGTGTCTGAATACTACTTCTTGATGTAAACATGTAGTTTCTTCTTTGCCCTTAAATGCTATAGAAAAGGAAGAGTGCGTATAGAGGGACCTTAATCTTTTTTTTTTTGAGAGTAGAGGGACCTTAATATAAAGGCAAGAATGGTATCCTGCCAAATGTGATACTCTTGTGACACATTTCATAACAGGATGGTTGTTCATCTTGGTTGTAGATTTACATCATTGTGTATATCGCAAGAACCATGCTTGCCACTTGCCAGCACACCCAAAATTTATATTATAAGTTCTGGCTGGCAGGCACAAACACTTATTATCCTTGTAATTCAGAAGTGAACATTAAGTATTAACGATATGGCAGTCATGCATGCTCATGATATGATGAATGGATGCCTGATTATTTTTTCTTCTGAAATCATTTGTTGTTTTGGATGTAAATTGCATCTTTTAAGGGTATCTTCTGCTGCAGATTGGACTGAGATGGAGAACAGAAAAGGAAGTGGTATCTGGCAAAGGTATTCTTCAGTAATCCCATCTGTTAAATTCCATCGAAAATGATTTCCCTGAGAAGTATGACTGAGCTTAAGTTTTATGATTATACTGTTGCTAGTAACATACCCTTCAAATGGAAGTCTAGAACTTAAAAGGGTATTTAAATAACTTGTAGTTAAAGGTTATGCAGTTTAAAGCTTTATTTGTTTACACTTTGTTTAGTTGTATGTCTTAAACTGCAGGTGGGGTGATTGCATTAGACAACCTTTGAATTTCTAGTTTTCAAAAGGCATCATTGTAGTTTTTTAATAATATGCTGTCACAAAATGCATTTTTTACTGGAAAATGTCTGTTGTTTTAAACGAAATCAGTTATTTCTCGATCAGAATTTATACAAAATCTTCAGCAATGACCAGAATATGCTTATTTGCAGGGCAGTTTATCTGTGGCAATAGGCATTGTGATGAAAAACATGGGCTTGGTAGTTATGAGGTATGTTCATATCTAATATCTTTTTGCTGATGCTAAAATTTGTTTCAGCTGTTTTCGTAGGGCTTACCTTTTTTTGCTTCTCACTTTTAGGTGAATTTTTCATATGTTGAAGCAGGGGAGCAGAAACAAGCACTAGTGAAATTGGTAGCTTGCAAGGGGTAAGTGAATCCACTGTTCCATCATAGGATTTGTTTGAACCAGTTTTTAGCTAGCACTACTCTTTCTTATCATGATATTTGTATTTCTTAAACATTTCCTTGGACCACTGAATCTTGTTCTGTCATTTGTGTTTTTTTTGTTCAAGCAAGCTTTCAATTGATTATTTACCCTGATTGTAGTACATTATGAAAGATGTGCAGAAAAACTTGCTTATAAGAGGCAAAAGGAGAAAAAGAAGGAAAAGGAACCCTCTGGTGAAAAGGAAATTGAGTTGAAAGACAAGGACAAGAGAAAGAGGTATCTCTAGTTCTTGTGCACCCCCATTATTTTATTACCCTACATTCTCTGACTTGTCTGGTCAAACTTCAGGAAACATGAGGAAAGTGATGATACCTCAGACTCAGAGGACGAGACAGAGAAAGATAGAAGAAAGAAAAAAGGTACAGATGATTGCACTCACTTTTCTGTGTGGTCATGCACTTAATTGACTAACCAACCACATAGGAAACCGTGTACAATTCTTTTCTGTTACCACATTGTATACTGGCATGGCCATGCCGCCTGGCACTCATCGAGGTAGCAATAAGGTGCCACATTTCTAGAGTGTACAAACTGGCATAGGTAGGTGCTAGTGGCACATAGACAAGCTGTAGGGGCAGTGGCGGAGCTCGCAGTCTATCCAAGGGGGGGCTGGTGCTACAGTAATCAGGATGGATAGGAGAGAGCACGAGGTAGAGGCACGAGAGGAGGATAGGAAGCAGCGCAAGTAATAGCGGGCGTGCGGTGTTGCTGTTGCATTGCAGTTGCGGTCGCCTCGAATGCTAGCCAACGCACCACGAGCACTGCGTGTTGTGCGCGTAGAACCAACAGGGCACCACACCGTCGTTGACTGACAGCGGACTGATGAGATCGAGCACGGGGGCGCCGAGGGGTCGAGTGACCAAGGAGGAGAGTGGCCTTGGTTGAACTGCAGAGGACGTGGATGCAGAGGACTCTAGATATCGCCGGCTCTATCTCATCGTGTCGGACTGATGTCGCGATGGGCCAATGGATGCCACTGAGGTTGTCGTAAGTTGCTCATCGTTGGACTAATTAGTTTGCGTCTAGATGGTCACTTGGGTCTTAGCTTATGGAACTGATATGCGTGTGGGCTGAATTAGCTGCCCGTTAGCGATTTTAATGGAGCTGGATGGACTGCATTGCACCACTACAACACATGTCCTTAGAAAATGTTGCATGGCAAGGGGGGGCCACAGCCCTCTATGGCCCCTACAGGGCTCTGCCCATGTGTAGGGGTGAGAGGTGGCTAGGCAGCACTGCAGAATGATTGATGTTGGTGTGTAGGCGAAGGTGTATTGCAACTCAAGAGGAGGCAGTGAAATGGTGCTGGTCAGGTGGAGAAAGAAATACTTATCTGGGCAGACATGTTCCCTTTCTTCTGGAAATGGTGCTGGTTGGATGCAGTGAAATAATGAGATTGGGAAATGAGGTAGGATAACAAGTAGTGGGTATGGGATAGGGATATAGATGCTTATGTCTATGCTAGCATGTGTTTATATCTATCTTTGCAGCCATATCCTATTCCCACGTTTTTTCCCTTGAAATCCAAACAGCACCTTTTCTATTTTCCTGAAATGTTGAGTTCACTTTGACACCTATGAGATAACGAGTTATCGGTCTTGCAAACAGGGCCTTAATTGATCACTGCTGTATCTTCCTTGCAAACAAGGCCTGATTGAAACATCAGATCTTGTGTTTATTCATAAAGTCAAATGTTACGGACTGGGCTCAGTAGAACATATGCCTGGCGTTGGGCTCTATGACAACTTTTCTCTTTGTAGATTATTCTGTGCTCATTCATGTATATTAAATGTGTTTGTTTTCTGGGCATTTAGGGGTGCTGTAAATTCCCATGCATGAAACTTATTCCTGCAAATTTCAGCAGATCGGAAGGGAGCTTCTTCGAGGAGTTCAAGGAGCAATGAGGAAGGTTTCGAGGAGTTCCTTGAAGGCATGTTCCCGTGATCTTGTCATCTTCAGCGACGAAGACTCTCTCTTTGCTGCTCTTCAGGGTAAAAAAAGAGCACTGATCTTGTAACAGAGCCATTAGTAGTGTTGTAGCGAGTCGTTGCAAATCTGATCATAGATGTGCTTCGAGTTCAAGTGAATGTAGGTACGCTATCTGTAATTATGTGTTGGGATAGTGTTGTTTCTTTTTCGCATCACTGTTGGCGTAGTGACAGATGCGTGATTATAGTCAAAGGAAAGAGCAGCAGGACTACTTCTCGCTCTGGGTTAGTGTCACACTTAAGACATTTTGAGCAATGTGCCAACGTTGCTTTGTGTGTCTATATAAGTGTTGTGGCTGCAGATGTCCAGTGTATTCTATGGTTTGTTTTCTGTTGCAAGACTTGTTACTTCATGCTTCGGTCTATAAAACATGCCTAGTCTCAAAACAAAAACAGAAGCCTGGTCATACTCTTAGCATGTGTTGATTTTTACAACCCAAATTGACCCCCTTCGATTGTCTCGGTCCCAACATCTTTTCCAAACAAAAAACAATTAATAGATCCCTGAATGTTTAGCCTGCTACACTGAGCTGTAACTACAGAAGCCTTTCAAGCTCGCACAGGTAAATTTTTTATGCGTTAATATTCTTTTCCCTTGACACGTTTTGACCATTCTTACAAAAGAACGAATATATAACCTTAAAGAAACAAGATTCTAACAATAGTATTTTATCACTAAATTGGGTTAAAATTTCTTCCTGTTTTACCTGCATTCATACATTTCTGTTCAATACTCCCGAAACATTAGCACTTAAAATTTTAATTATAAGCTTTATTTGAAAGCCCAATGGGCCACCTACCTACTAGGGACACGGGTCCATGGGCGCCATCTGTAAAATTTCTTTTTTGGGAAGCCCAACGTCTAGCGGCGAAAATCGAAATTTATCGCTCTGTTCCTGCGTGCCGTGCTCTCTGTTCCACGGCAGCAGATGCAGGAGGCTGTCAGCTCTCTATCCCCGTGCAGCTGCTGCATCTCAGCCTGGTGTTCTTCCGTTTGGTTTTCTCTATTCATTTGTGCAGCTCGATAGTTTGTTTTCATCTATGTGGTTTCTGGTTCCAGCTGCAGCTCGATGCCTTGCTGTCTCTGAATTTCAGGGCATGTCTATCTGTGCAGGTATAGATTGTCAGGCCAGACGCCGTTCAGGTGAAGTCTCAGGTAAGAAGCGCTTCAGCGAGGTTTCAGTCATCAAGTATTTGGAGTGACATTTCCATGCTACAGCGATCAATCATCTGAGTAATATTAATAGCAATTGGTTGATCCCATTAATCATCGTGCGACCAGTAACTGCCCCTTGTAATTTGCTTGTCTCCATAACTGTATAAGGTGCAATTAGCTTTTGGATTTATATATAGTAGAGCTTCGCGGAGCTCATCTTCCAATTCTTGAAAGGTCACTTTCATGCAACAGGGAACCATCATTGATCTGTCCAGTGGCTTGTTTTGCCTGACGAACTTGTTCAGTAAATGAACTTGAGCTCTGGTTTAGCTTGCGTCACTTGATCTGTTCGGTGGCTTTGTTTTGCCTGACGAGTGGATGCATGTATGAGCTGGTATAGCAGGCTAATTGTTTGTCTGGTCGAGCAAAAGAACCATAGATAGAAATCGCAATAATTTAGTTGAACACAGCTTTTCCGCTACATGCATGCATGGCAGAGGCAGACACGCATGGGTTTATTCACGCACGCACGCATGCATGAGCATGCAACAACATAGAAATGATTTAATCGACGGCGAGACCATCTCTTGCAACAACAACAACAAATCAACAATCACTACACGAACAATTCACATCTCTCCCTTGATGATCTCGGTGGTGATCTTCTTGATGAGCTCCCACGCGGCCCTCACGTGCTTCTCCTCCTGCATCGTCGACCCCACCGCAAACCTCAGCACGAACTTGCCGCCGACCACCGTGTGCGCAACGTACGCCTTCCCCGTCTTGTTCATCCGCTCCATCAGCTCCCGGTTCATCCTCTCCGCCTCCTCCTCCGCCATGGCGCCGCCGCCGCCGGCCGGCTTGACGATCCTGAAGCACACGAGCGCGAAGTTCCTCGGCACCATGACCTCGAACCTGTCGTCCCCACGCACGGCGTCCTCGAACACCTTGGCCATGGCGACGTCGCTCCGGATGTGCTCCTGCAGCCTGGCGGCGCCGTACGTCCGCATCACCATCCACAGCTTGAGCCCCCGGAACCGCCGCCCGACGCCGACCTGCATGTCCTTGAGGTCGGTGACTTCGCCGGCGTCGCTGGCGCCGTTCCTCAGGTACTCCGGCTTCGTCTCCAGCGAGCCCGTCACGCGGCGCGCGCCGCGGACCCACAGGCAGGTGCAGTCGAGGCCGGTGAGCAGCCATTTGTGCGGGCTCATGCTGATGGAGTCCGCGCGCTCCACGCCGTCGAGGTGGTGCCGGAACTCCGGGCAGATGCAGGCGGCGCCGGCGTAGGCGGCGTCGACGTGCACCCACGCGCCGAACGCCGCGGCGGCGGCGGCGGCGGCGCCGACGGGGTCCACGGCGTTCGACGAGGTGGTGCCGACGGTCACGCAGACGTACGCCGGCACGAGCCCCGCGGCGGCGTCGGCGGCCATGGCGTCGAGCAGCGCCGCCGGGTCTAGGGCGTAGCCCGTGCCGGCGCCGGTGGGGATGGACCTGACGTTGGCGGCGTCGAAGCCGGCGATGCGGCACGCCTTGAAGAAGGTGGAGTGGGTCTGGTCGGCGGCGTACGCCGTCAGCCGCGTGATCCCGCCGCCGCCGCTCCGGCGGAGGGCGGCGTCGCGGGCGGCGACGAGCGTGACCAGCATCGCCTCGCTGGTGGTGCCGAGGATGACGCCGCCGCCGCCGCCGCCGGCGCCGGTCATGAAGGTGGGCGGCAGGCGGAGGAGCTGGGCGAGCCAGTCGAGCGCGAGCGCCTCCATCTCGGTGGCGGCGGGGCTCGCCTGCCAGGTGAACCCGACGGTGTTCATGGCGGAGGTGATGAGGTCGGCGGCGATGGCGGCGGCGCTGTTGGTGGCCGGGAAGAAGGCGAAGAAGTTGGGGCTGGCCCAGTGCGTCGTCCCCGGCACGACGGCGTCGCGGAGCTCCTGCATGGCGATGTCGAACGGCGCGGCGGCGTTGGGCGGCGCGCACTGCAGCAGGCGGCGGAGGTAGCCCGGCTCGACGCCGGGGAGCACGGGGAGGGACTCGACGGACTTGAAGTACTCGTAGATGAAGTCCACCGACTTGTGCAGGTAGGCGCGGACGTCGTCGGCGTTGAGCGGCTGGAAGCCGCCGGCGTCGTTGTCAGCGCCGGCGGCGGCGAAGGAGGCAGGGTTGCTGTCAAGGCTTCCCATGTCAGTTGATTGAATTGTTTGATGATGGTTAATTGTGATGATGACCTAGTTATAAGCTAGTGAGAAAGTTCCAATGCGAGAGACCGCTCGAAAGCGCGCTGAGCTTGATCGAGCTATGAGAGCAAGCAAGGAAAGCTCAAGTGAAGTGAGACTCGGAAGCTCGAAGATGTGCGGTTAAGATACTGGGAATGGGGGTGGTTTTATACAGTGATGGTGTACTAAGCTATTGTATTAGCTAATGCAGTGGCGAAGCTGGCGGATTTTGACGCCTAAGGCCACTTAGTAAACATTTATATCACTCACTCAATCTTAGTGTAGTACACATAATAGCGATAATCGCAATAGCGATAGTTCATATATCGATAGAAGTGCTTAAAATGCACGATTTAGACTAATACATCACAATTTAAGACACATGGGCATAACAATACATCACAATTTAGACCAATACATCACAATTTAAGACCAATACTCCTCTTATTCATTGGGGAATGGAAATTCCAATGTCCAAACAAAACTGAGTTAACTGACCGATTTATTTGAAGGGGAGCAGTGGGAGGGGAGCCACCGAGCTAGCCAGGGAAGGGAAACGGCGGTGCGCCGGTGCTTCTGGTCCTGGGTCCTGGCGCCTGGCGGTGCTGCTGCTGCCGGAGCCCTGCTGGTGCGCGCTGCCGTGCTGGTGCTGCTGCTGCCGGCCGCCACCGCCCGCCCGCTGCCCGACTGTCGTGCTGCCACTGCATAGACTCGCGTGCGGGCTGCGGGAGTCGGAGAGGAGTGCGTGTGTGGGCGGGCGCCTGGGCTTCAGCTGTTGGGCTGGAGGAACCGAGGAAGGGAAGGGAAGGAGACCGGCTTAATGGGTCAAATTGTAATTTGGGCTAAAAAAATTACATAGATATAAGAGGTTTTTTTGGGCCACGCCTAAGGCCATGGCCTGGGTGGCCTTAGGCCCAGCTCCGCCCCTGAGCCAATGGGTGCATGCATGAAGACGCACAACTATGTACATGTCTGCAACATTTGTGTCCCCATTGCATGCAGTACGTTGGCAGGATTTGTTTCCTTTAGCGTCAACATTTTTGGTACTGTTCAATGCTGCCAGCAAATACATGTTGACAGGGTAGGTGTGGTGGGAGCGATAACATCATCAGTAGAAAGTAGAAACACGAGCAGTCAACACGTGAGACCGACCGTGGGAAATCTTGTAGGACGTGACCCTAGATATATGCTTTGTTTTTTTTACCTCAAGACCTAATGCTTATATTCTAAATAGTTACTCCCTCCATCCTTTAATATATGACGTTGGTTAGCTCAAAAATGTACTAACCAACGTATAGTAGTCATATAAAAGAAAACGGAGGTAGTACTATATAGTGATCGATCCATCTCATGAGTTCATCCCTTTTAATTTTAGTGGGATATGATGATTGGATTCACATATTCATATACCATCCATGTGTCCTTGGCTGAGAGACATGCAAGACGTGCTACCACCTACGGGGAATGTGTTAAGTGTATTATATATTCTAATTTTGCCCTTGGTTGAGAGACAATATATATTCCAACCATCCTCACTAGTCACTTGGTCATATTTTACTGGATTTACCCCCAGGAAATATGTGCACTATTCTTTGTCTCTTGGATGTGATTATAGGGATAGGGTTGCGTACCTATATCCATATATATAGACGCGTGGGTGTAGATGAGTGTATGTAAGCACTTGTGTCTGTAGCGTGTGTGTTCCAAAAAAGGATGTGTTATGTCTATAGCAATAAGGTTTTGTGTCTGTTAATCAGATTACTACAATCTTGGAGATGCGATTTGCACATTTGACACTTTTTTCTTACTGTCACTTCTATTATTTACCCTTTCCCTGTGTCTTTTTGTATTTATATTTTATTTTCACGTTTGATGCCAGGAGAATTTATATGTCTTTACCCCTCTCTCTACCTAGCACGCGGGGCATGCCAGGATGGCAATTTGATGAAGCTTAATCTGGTAAGTGTCAAAAGTCTGAGTCATATATCACCAATATGCATTGCCCGTGTTTTTCGGAGACATATCCATTAGGAAGGATATATTAGCAAACTAAGCATAGCTATAGATTATGTTCTTTGTTGTGTAACCTACGGCTCGTATTCTATTAGATTTATTTCAGGAAATAACATTAATTTGGTGTGAGTCGATGTGCATCAATCACAAGATTTGCCAGCTCAATCTCTTAGATGTGCTGATAGGAATAGAGTTACATATGTGATATATTCACAACGGTGAACACCATACATGTGAAGAGCATCTCCAGCAGAGGACCTAAACTGAGTTGCTATACCTAAAAACTGCTTCGGGACCTAAAAACAGCCAAAATTTTTGCTCCAGCAGAGGACCTATATGAGTTGCTATTTTAGGTCCGGACCTAAAACCCACCCTACGGGACCAAAAAATACCAACCGAGCACAGGGACCTAAAACTTGGACGCTCGCGCGGGAGTGCCAACCGCCAGCTCTGGGACATCTCCGCGTCGCGTGGGGAGGAGGAGGCGCCGCCACCGCCCGCGCCGCTCTAGCACCTACTTTCGCGTGGGGAGGAGACGCCGTCACGCCCCCGCCGGCCATTGGGCTAGGCAGCAGCCCCCCACGCCGCTGGAGGGGAGGAGGAGAAGGCACGAGCAGCGACGTAGGCGGAGAGAGGGGCGGCGGCGGCCCGGATCCGGCGAACCCCGTGCAGGCACCGCCCCGCCGCGCCACACCGCGTCGCGCCGGGAGGAGATGAGGGGAAAAGGGACGCTGCACCTGCGGCGGCGGGCCACCGAACGCCAGTTGCTGCTGCTGCGAAGCCATAGCGGGCGGCGGGCCACCGAAGGGAGGCGGGGACTGCTGCAATGGCGCGCCGGGCCGAGCGAACGGCGGGGGAGGCTGCGACCGGGGGGGGGGGGGGGGGTGGGCTACCGGGGAACGGCTGGGCGCCTGGCGGCGGCCCCTGGGGCGCGCGGATCGCCGAGGCGGGCGGCACGGGGCCGTTCCCGGGAGGAGGGCCGTCGGTGAAGGGCGGTGGCGGCCTTGACGGCGACGACGACGCCATGGATCAGGGGGCAGGGCGGGAGATCGGGATCTAAGGAGGGGAGAGAGAGGAGAGGAGAGGAGGGGAGAAGAGAAGATAAGGTTGTTTATTTTGCACATTGGACCCCAGAAAAAAATGATTCCTTACAGATTAGTCCTAGAGTGAAATATAGGTATCTAGTTTTAGCAACACTGATAGAGAGAGCACCTTTGTGGTACCTAAATTTTTCGTTTTTCAGGACCTAAAACCATTTTTAGGTCTCCGAATTTAGCAACACTGCTGGAGATGCTCTTAGGTCTGTTTATGCATGTAGGTTACTAGGTGTTTTTGCCTGCTTCTAATGCTGCCAGCAAATATGGTCATTTTGGTTCAAACGGAAGCTCTACCTATCCTGCCCATGGTTTGGACTGCTGCCCTAGAATACATGTGATGATGGCAGGTGCAGTGGGAACAAACACTCAGAGACGAGAGAAACATGTTGTACGTCATCACGTGTGACACGTGCGAGACCACACAGTCCATAACAATCCGGCTTATAGGTGTGAAACACTAGTATAGAGCTATGGATATGGGACATTTTGTTGGAGTGGATTGTAACTTGCACGACAGCATAAACCGCTTTGTAACAAATAGTATTTGCAGACCCAGAGATGAGAACATGGCCCGATCCTCAAAATCAATTCTGAAAAATAAAAAAAGTCTCCCCGTTTCTATGATTGGCAGAGAGCATTCACATGCTGTAGAAAAATATTAATGGAATCTTAAATAGCTGGTCTAGGCAAAGGCAGCCTATCCTGTTAATTTGTTTACACGGCAGCTTGAATAAGCTTTTTAGCTTTATAGTGGTGGCACTAGTAACAGGTGTTTGGGTTTGTGGAATATCTCATCATATAGATGAAGTGATTCATCCACTACCGGAATCCGCTTATTTTAGTGAGTTCATCCCTAAAATTTTAGTGAAATATTGCATCCACGTATGTGTACCATCCATGTGTCCAACGTTGAGAAACATGCAGCGGCGTGCTATGCCCTATGCGGAATGTTCTAGGTTTACTACTTAGATAATATATTCGGGGTCTATAGCTATATTACAACTCTTGATCTTTGGGGCCTAAATTTCATGATCCCCATATGTTCAAATTAAAAATAGGTTAGGGACGAGGGGTTTTGGAATTCACGTTTTGAGTGTTACACTACGGGAAACTGGTGCTCAGACACTCGGCAAACTCTTTGCCGAGTGTTGCACTCGACATCAATCTCTCGTATGTGCTCATAAATGTAAAGTTATCTACATTTATATATTCAAATTAAAAATAGGTTAAGAATGAGGAGGGGTTTTGGATTTTTAGGGTTAGCCATATCTACCGAATTTTATGAGCATGGGGTGGGGGGGGGGGGGGCAAGAAGGTTGGTAGAGGAGGTGAGTATGACAACTGGCAAAGTCAGTAATAACTACGCCACCAGGTCATGAGATGGAGGGAGGCATGACTGAGCAGGGGAGCGTGACGCAGGAAGAAGATCAAAGAAACTATTGGTTGATTGTCAATTTTTACTATTTTGAGGCATCTGAAATATAGCATCACTTTAAATGTATCTGTGGCCAATTGCCTACATGCATGAGGACACACAAATTGACTTCAAGAAAATCAGACCATCTTCGAGATGGGATTTGCCATTACCACGATCTATTATTTACCATTTCCCATGTATTTCTATTTCCCTTTTGCCACTATCCTTCCTTGTTGCTACTGCCACTCCTTGTGAGACACCTCTTGCACGCCACTGCTGCATAGGCAGTATGTGGTGACCCGGCCCCATACCCAGCTCCTTACTCTCGAGTTCCCGTGCTGTAGTTTTTTTTTTAAAAAGAAAGCATAAAAGAGGGTGCAAAAGATGAACATTCAAACTGAAATGAAGAAAGTGCTGAAATCCCATCTCGAATATGGCAAATTTTTGAAGCCCAATCTGATAACTGCGAAAAGTCCGAGTAATCACCGATATGTATGGCCCATATTGTCTAGAGATACATACAATAGGAAGGATGTGTTTGTTCTAGCAAACTAAGTATATATAGCTGTAGTTTGTGTTCCTTCTGGTGGAACCTTCTCATATAGATTCAAGCGCTTAATTAACTAGGGATGCTCATATTTTACGTGATTTACTCCAGGAATTCACATTGAGTGTTAGGTAGCAGGCATGCCGACAACATCAATGTCATGATTTGCCGGATCAAACTCTCTTATGTGCTCATAAAGTTACTGATACCTAGATTTATATATAGGGCGAGTGTACATGTTTGTATGTGAGCACTTACATCTGCGAGAAAGAACAAAACATGTCTAAGCTAGGTTTGTTGATACTAATATGGTTCAGGATCTATTCATATTACTGCATATAGGTTACACCCGATTTTTCGAGCTTAAATGCTGCCTGCAAATCTGGCCATCTTGGTTCAAACGGAAGCTCAACCTAGCCTACCAAGGTTTGGATTGCGCTGACACACAATACATGTGATAATGGCTGGTGCAGTGGTAGCCAACACCAGGGATGAAAGATGAAACATGCATGCATGCATCTTGTGTCAACACGTGCAACACGTGCCAAACCGCTGGGCCCCTATACGTTTCTTTCTCCCCCCTTTCTGTAGCTATGTATTTATTCTACCTAGCAAGGGGGTCCACGCATATTACAATGCTAGATTGTGCTGACCCAATCGTTATAATTGACACATGCATGTCTATGATTTATGGTGTGATGTGGTCATTGGTCAACAAACAACTCAGCTTATAAGCCGGCTTATGCACCAAGCTTATATATTCTACAAGGTTGCGCTAGACCAGCTTATCTAAGCTTACATTGTTATTTTAACCATTTTTCTTTATCCATACATGCATGTATACATACCTTGAGTTGTCTTTTTTTTCATATGTGAACAATAGCATATATATATGGATAATTTAGAAGCATCTATTGTAATTTAAAATTGTTTTTAATGACAATTGTAAGTAATTTAGAAAGCAACTTAAAGTCTGATTTATGTTACATTTAAATAATGAGTGGGTTAATTTACATGAAAATTTGGAATGTTACTTTTGATTATTTGTTGAATCGGAATATGCAGGTAATTTTGGTGAAAATTATGGGTTGATTTATATTTTTTCCCTAACAGAGAACATTTGTTTTTAGATATTATTTAGGGTTATTCTGTACTATTTTCATAGTTGTAGGGGTGTGGCTAAGAGTAAGTTGCAGTCTACCGAATTGGTAACACGATGTTTCTGATTTTTATGGGAAATTCTACTTTTTTCTTTTTTAAAAATATTCCACAAGGGGTCTACAACAAATTAGTCACAGTAAGATGGCAATTTTGTTAAGAGTACCTTTTGAGTTAACAAATAGTGAGGAAACTATGTACAGTACTCCTTGGAAGTCATTGGTAATGCGAGAGAGATTGGTGCGAAACTCCTTAAAAAACATAGAAGATGAACAATAATGTATACGTACTTGTTACATATCTTTTCTCCTACCAAGGTCCGTAAGAACGTAACCGTGATTCTTTGAGACACAAGAGAGAGGGCGCTTCTCCACCAGTTAATCTAGTCTTTTTGACATTTTATCTTCCAGAGATCGACCGGAGGCACCAAAAATGTTCTAACAATTCTGGTGATCTTTGTCCCCTGACAATGCAATAAACAATTCAACACTACACAATATCGTTATCACACACCCACACATTGACAATTTTTTTTATCAAATACGTATTAGAGCTGCGTATTTTTTTATTAGGAAGAAAAGAATATTTATTTATATAACACGACGCGTAGTGCACCTGCACATTCCCTTCTTTCTAGCTTCTATTACACACGTTGACATTCAGTATTTTTGAGTTCTTAGAAATGGGCCTTATGTTCTGCCACTGCCCCGGTGTGTTCTGCTGCCCTGCACTAGTCTGTGTTTAGATCGATCGTGACCCTCCCACACAGACCTAACGCTCATTTTCGAGATGTTGACAATTTATTGAAATTACGAACAAAGTCATCTTATTATCAGACATGATGAGTTCTTGATTCGATAGCCTTATTCAAAGAAAACCAATAATGCAGCCAGTCTCTTAGACCTCGTTCAACTCCTCCCCCTTGAACTCATACTTCTCGTTCTTCCGGACAACCACTACCAGCGGCTCCTTCTTCCTCGTGGCGAGCCCAAAGACCTCGTCGAGGTTGACGTCCTCGGCGCGCACGCCGGCCGGCAGCTCCCAGTCGAAGTGATACAGAAGGCTGGCCAGCGTCACCTGCACGGTGGCCAGCGCGAACGCGTACCCGGGGCACCCTCTCCGGCCACCGCCGAACGGCAGCACCCTGAAGTCCGGGTCCTTGATATCAATCTCACCGCCGCCGTTCTCGAACCGCTCCGGCGAGAACTCCAGCGGCTTCTCCCAGATCTCCGGGTCCCTTCCCATGGCGAAGGTGTTGATGAACACGCGCGTCTTCGCCGGGATGTCGTAGCCGCCGAGCCTGCAGGGCGCCACCGACTCCCGTGGCACCAGCAGCGGCACCGCCGGGTGCAGCCGGAAGGTCTCCTTGATCACGGCGCGCATGTACCGGAGCTCGACAAGGTCCACCTCCTCCACGCCGCCCTTGCCACCGGTGACCCGCCGCACCTCCTCCTGCGCCTTCTTGAGCACGCGTGGGTGCCGGACTAGCTCTGTCATCACCCACTCCAGCGTCGCGAATGACGTGTCAGTGCCGGCCACGAACATGTCCTGCATCAAGCCATGAAAGAACAAAAACAAATTTGAGTTCGCATATATGTATATGTTTATGTAATTATGTATATGTATATCTTAATCTTTTTATAAAAAAGAAAAAGTCTCCGGCCTCTACAAACTCACACGTATAATCTAGTTTTTCAGCTTATAAGCTGATCACAATCACGAATAGTATAAATATATAATCAAATAAAAGATATAAATCAATTGCAGAGCATATCTTCGTAGATACATATAGATAAATATTTGCATCGGGTAATGGCGGTAGTGAGTCACTGACCAGGACAAGTGCCTTGACGTTGTCGTCGGTGAGGGGGACCTCGAGGTCGGGGGATTTCTGGACGCGGAGGAGCACGTCGACGAAGTCCTCGTCACGGTCACCGGCGATGCGGCGGCGCTTGCCGGTGACGTGCTCGTCGATGACCTCGTCGCAGACCTCGCGGAGGTTGGCGAGGCAGGTCTTGAGGCGGCGGCGGAGGCCCGTGACGGTGCTGGCGAAGGGCTCGAGCTCCGGGAAGAAGTCGCCGACGGTGAACCCGGCGAAGAGGTCCTGCGCCTCCGCCAGCACCGCGCCGAGCTTGCCGCCGCCGTGCGGGAAGCGCCGCCCGAACGCCACGCGGCAGAGCACGTCGTTGGCCAGCTGGAGGAAGCACTCGCTCAGGTCCACGACGGCGGGCGCTGCCGGCGGCGCCGCCGCCGCCGGCGGCGGTGAGGCGCTCCTGGCGAGGCGGGCGAGGAGGCGGCGGAGCTCGGCGGCGCGGGCGGCGCCGTACGTGGCGACGCGGCGGGGCGAGAGGAGCTCCGACACGACGACGCGCCGCGCCATGCGGTGGTACGGCCCCGCCGGGCCGAAGGTCACGTCGGAGCAGCCGAAGGAGAGGAACTCGCCGGAGAGGAGGCGCGGCCGCGACGCCAGCGCGGCGTCGTGGGTGGTGAGCGCCGCCCGGGCCAGCTCTGGCTTGGAGATCACCACGGCGCGGACGCTGCCGAGCTGCAGCCGGAGCAGCGGCGCGCGCATGGCCGCGGCGAGATCGGCCAGCGCGTGGTGGGGCATGTCGGAGAGGAGGTGGAGGTGCCCGATCACCGGCCAACCCGGCGGCGCCGGCGGCAGCCGCGGCGGGGACCGGCTGGGACGGATCCTGCAGTAGAGATACGCCGCGGAGACGAAGAAGAGGACGGAGACTGACAACACGAGGCTAAACGCCATGGCTGCAATGGGTTGGAGCTTTGCTGAGCTCGTTAGTTCTTGCTTTGTGTGCTAGCTTTAGCCCACGGAGATTGTAGTGACTAAACGTAGTGAGTGCGCGGTGTTATAGAGGATCTGATTGGATGGAATTGTGATTGGTGACAAAGAGAAAATCAGAACCAGTTAATGACGGATTATTGGACCATGTTATTTGCAGGACACGAAATGCAAACGTTGTTCACAGGATGCATCAGAAATGGCATCGTGCTATATTGTATATATTGGAGACATGCTATGTTGTTCTAGATTCATTGAAGTATATGATCACACATAGCCACTTTATATTAACCGTAAAATAGCATATAAGGGCTTATGAATGTGCAAGCAACTGAGAAACTACTTGATCATATTGGAGGTGGATCTGCCATGAATTCTTCCAAGCCGCACATTAGTAAGCTTCAATTCATTGCTTTCGAGAAAGAAAGTTATGATTTGGCTTTAAATCCCAAATAGGCCTACACATGTACAGGGATTCAAAGGAAGAAATGTATTGTATCAAGCCTGAGTACATCATGATGTTACATACAACACCCCAAAAAAAATTACATTTAATTAAGAACAAATAAGCACTGCTCCTCGTCTTCATTGAACTCATGCGTCATGCAACTCCAAGTCTCGATCCGTACCTGTGTATAATAATTTATATGGAGGACCGTACAGGCATACATTCAACAAGTAGACTTAGAACAAGCTCCCAAAGAACGACAACCGACATCCCCGTAGGCGGGTATGAGCAAAATCTTTTTCTTCCTTCTTACCTATGATTGTTTTACGAACTTGCACGTGAGTGTCAAATGTCACGGAGCAGTTAGATCACCTGCGGCACGCTAGTCACAACGGCAAAACTACATGATGTATATTGTCTGTGAGTGTCCAATCCTAATGTGAATTTTTGCGTCATTCATTGACCTCAGTGCTTTCTTACTTTGAGAATTCATCTAGTATTGTCTGGCTCGAGTACGTATTAGAACGAGACACCAACAACACTCAATCAGATTCTGGCCACAACCTACAGCCTCTCGATCCATGGCGCGTTTTACGGCTTAGCTGCTGGAGTTTGGCACAATGGAGAGTTGATTCATGTTGAATTGTTGGGGAGATTGAAGTTGGAGGGCGTGAGCGAGAAGGCAAAAGGAGAAAGCAGCAGTGTTGGCAGCTTAGTTGGGCTTTTCATTATGTCACATCTGGGCCGACCCGTCCACAAGTTCATATCCCCAACGGCCCATGCCCCTTCATTGTTCTCTTCCCACCCAGCAGCACGCATGAAGATTCAGAATGGCACCTAAATTTTTTGGTTGGTAAACCTTGCAAAGTCAGATTCAGGTGCAATACGTAGTTTCTTATAGCATGTCTATAATTGGCCAAACTTTCTTAACCATGCGCCACACATGGCAGTAAGTCTTATTCTTTTCTTGTCAAAGTTTGCATAAACACATCGGCAACCGTACCATATATTATTGCCTGATATTAGTTGTGTCAAGGATTGCCGCTGGACATGGTCCAATAACTCTGAGAGGAGATGAGAGGAGGCACAAGGTTACATGTACGTGCTCACTCAGCCTGACGACTAGAGACGGCTGATGAGGATGCAATGTCACAGTCATTGTCAAACACCAAGTATCTGAAGAAGGGCAAGTTGAGACCTAGCTACTGTAAGATTACTGAGAACCTAATGTACATCCTTCTTGAATTTTAAAATTTTCCGATTTTTGTTGCAAGTTTTGGTCTGTGATAACGGCTATCTGTACTACGTTGTCCGCTTGGTTTGAGTGCAGCGCAGCATGAATCAGAATTGAATTGGCATGGAATCAGATTCATCAAATAGTACCTTCTAGAACATTTTAATTTTCACCCTGCAATGGAATCGGATATCCATATTCACATTTCCGGCCACTTTCACCTCTGTGAATCCTCGCATGGACAGATGTCTTATCTTGTCACTTGTCCAATCAAAAATGCAACGGAGGCTCTTGCAGGTGCAGAAACAACGTGCTGGCAAGGATCCCGCGCGCAGTACAATCACGGATTGTCGTGGTCCCATAATTCTCAGTCGGGGCCAGCAAGTTACATGTGCTCACTCAGTTACTCTAGGTACTAGCTTGATGGGCATGCAATGTCACTGTCATTGTCATGCTCGGTCACTAGTTGCTGATGAGCTGCCCAAGCAAATTAATCATGGATGCATGCATCCTGTTCAGATCACGTACGTGCAGTGTTAACAGAACGCCGACTGTCACTTCTTTTTTGTACGTCAATTCCTTTGCACGTGGTGCACGCGTAGCAGGCTAGCCGCCAAGGACGGGGTTATGATTTGTCAGTGGTGCCTCAGATGCACGACACTGTTGTCAGACAGATTAACACAGTACGTTCCAATTCAAAAAAAGGAGTAAGGTCACATGATCAGAGAGGAAAATAGCCAACGCGTACTCGAGCATGCATATAGCATGTTTGGGTCATGTCATTGACGAATAAAGACTGTAACACCAAATCTCTGTTGCAGTGAAGTGGTGGCAGAAGTTGCACATGTACGTGCTCAATCACATGCACCCTGCTAGGGTGCTCTAATTGATCATGTAATGTACGTCATTGTCATTTTGTCAGGCACCGTAGGGACGCATGCGTGTTCGACAGCATATTTACGACGTCTGAGCATCACTCACGAGTGTACACGGGAATGTCCTTAATCTTTGCGTTTCATATTCATTTCACGTGGTGCACGCGTATGGGCACAGACTCAGCTGGGCCTCATATACAGTATACTTATATGCCAGATCAGTAGGGCCGTAGGGGACACCATGCATGGTTCCAATTCAACGTAGCAGTTGCTGCCATTAAACTCAAACAGCGAACCTCAACCAAGTTTTCCGGTAGTGGTTCTTGTGCTCAGCCAAGTTTCTCACAGCGAACGGGTTGAACTCTGAGAGTCGTCGCAACTCTTCCCTCAACCAGGATTCGAAGTACGGCATCTTCTTAGAACAAAACTTAATGAGAGTCTCCCACTATAGTCGAGTTTTTTTATGTTGTTGCGGCCAGCAACCTCGGATCTTGATCTGGCTATGGATATATTCTTTGGGTCTTTGGTTCTGCTTTGGCTAAAAAACAACCATTCAAGAGAGCGGTGTCTCACTCATCCAATGCTCTGTTAAGGAGGCTGCTTTAGCAGATCAACTCATACCGTGTGTGAAGTTAAATATTGCCTTGCAAATATCTTGGATTCCCACTCTCCATAAGGAAATTAACCAAGGATATTGCTGATGATCAGATGGCATATGGTGGAAGATCAATCTTATGTATTAATTTGGCTGAAAAATTAGTTCATGTTAAATATGTTATGAGTCCCACTATTGTATGCCTTGCTATTGCCATGGATTTTCCTCCTATTGGTCCATCACGGATAGCGACATGTATATGCTTTGACAGGGTTTCCATTTGAGTCGAAGGAAAGAGGAGAATGGGGACACTATTTGATAGCTTGGCCTCAATTAAATTTGTCGCCTTAAAGAGCTTGGAGGACTTGCCATTCATGATCTTGAATCTTTCGATTAGGCTTTGAGGATGTGAGGGCTATGTCTAGCAAAGATGCAATCTTAAACCTTGAGATACTTTACATATCCAAGTACATGCTTCGATCAAGGCTTTTTTTTCTTGATTTCAATTGTCCATGAGACATTAATTTTGTTACTCAGTTTTTTCTAGTACGTGAAGAAGTGAGATCATTGCTATCTAGGGGGGCATAGTCATAGGTGGTGGTCAATGAATAACTCAAGCACATCATCTTTGACTACGTGATGGGTATACCCAAGTAGTAAGGGACTAGTGAAAGGTGATGGACGTTGAATGTGTTGTTTATTCGTGTGGTACAAAAGTGTGTTTTATTCACTTTATAATGATTGACTTCCCAAAATATTTCGCAGTCAATCGGTGAGATACAATACAATACAATTCGAGATTAGTTTCGAAAACTGTGGAAAGATCGACTTAGTTTCCATTGACTGGGTTCTAGGTTACACTGATCCAAACATATTGTCTTTCACATAGGCAAACTTTTCTTTAATTTACATCCATTTACATAAGCAGAGATTGCACTAACTTAACTCTTAGACATAATTGTAGCTACGAGGAAATGTAGTGGAAAACCCTATACTGATTCAATTGCACTAATATGGAAAGATGACCATTTATCGTAATGTTGCTTCAGCATAGAGAAGTGTACAACCCATACAAGTGCTCTGTTGAGGAGTGTACTTTCTTTAGCACATCATATACAAGTAAAGTTAAAGAACTCCCTTGCAAGTAAGCTTGGACTCCCACTCTCCATACTGAAATTAGCCAAGGGTCAGGTGCAGCCCACCATTGATCGTACGTATTGCTGATCAGATGCCTGGGTAGAAGGCCGCTGATCTCTCTCTATATATGCACACACTGGGTAACAATGGAATGCACACGCCTACGCAACAGCAAGTTACCATCATCCAGAACACAACTAGTAGTAGTAATTTGTTAGGCATGGAGAAAATTGGATTTGTCAACGGTGCCGGCGTGTCCGACGATGACACTTGCTTGCACGCACAAACACTGGTGTACGCCTACAACGTCACCATGACTGTCAAGGCGGCAGTACAGCTCGGCCTCATCGACGCGCTCGGCGCGGCGGCCGGCGGCGACGGGCTCACCGCCGACGAGCTCGCCGAGAAAGTTGTCAAGGCAGAGGACAAGGCCGAGTCGGCCGCCCTGATCGGCCGGATGCTCAGGTTCCTCGCGTCCTTCGACGTCGTGAGGTGCTCCGTCGACAAAGCTCCCGACGGCACCGTGCTATGGCGGTACTCGCCGGCGCCGGCGTGCCGGTGGCTCACCAAGAACAACGGCGAAGGGTCGCTTGGCCCCATGTCCGTGTTCTCCGTCGACGAGGACAACTTCTCCTCTTGGTATACATTCTAACCTCATATACTAATACTATCATAATGAGTTTGTATATGAACGCAATGACAAAATTGAGAACTGAATTGAACAACATTTTGATCTCTCGGTTTGTATGATTATGATGTTGAAGGCATCATATAGCGGATGCGGTGGCCAGCGGCGGCAAGCAGACGCCGTTCCAGATTGCTCATGGCGGCACGCCGGCGTACGAGTACTTTGGGAAGAACCCTCGTCTGAGCACGCTGTTCGACCGGGCCATGGCCCAGCAGTCGTTGCTGGTGATCAGGAAGCTGCTGGATAAGCCTGAAGTGTTCGACGGCATTAAGGTGCTCGTCGACGTCGGTGGCGGCACCGGTGAAACCCTAGGGCTGATCAGAGACCGGTACAAGCACATTAGGGGCATAAACATGGATCTGGCTCACGTCATCTCAGAGGCTCTGTCTATTCCAGGTAGCCCTCGTCTACAAAGTATGGTACTTGTTTGCATTTATTTGATGACTATATGAAACAATTACTAGTTTGGTTATATATGCGATATTCGAAGTTCAGAATTGTTGCTAAGAGTGCATGGCGGTAGTTGTGGTGTGCTTAAGGCTTTTCACAATTTTCACAGGCGTGGAACATGTAGCTGGAGATATGTTTGAAAGCGTACCCTCTGGAGATGCAGTTCTGATGAAGGTATGTTGAATTAATACTGTTAAATTTCATATTTTTCCTATGGGCTCCACACACTACAGTATGAGTTTTGTTAGTTGTGTTCCAGCAACATGCATGATTCGTTTTATATAGTACTTTCTCCATTTCACGACACGATCATAAAGAAACAAAATAGAGTATTACACCTGATTAGTGGATGCGTGTGTAGTGGATGATCCATATGCAGAGTGATGAGGAGGTCATCAGGATCCTGAAGAACTGCTACCGAGCTCTCCCAGACAAGGGTAAGGTGATCGTCATTCAGAGTATCCTGCCGGAGACCCCAGAGTCGACTCCAGCTGCCAGAGACTCGTACACGATGGATATCATCATATTGGTCAACTTCAAGGGAGGAATGGAGAGGACGGAGCAGGAGTACGCCAAGCTTGCCAAGGCTGCCGGATTTCTGGGTTTCAGGAAAACCTACATCTTTTGCAACATCTACGCTATGGAGTTTATAAAGTAGCTAGAGACATTCTTGTTTATTTGCTGCTTGTTGTTGTTGAATAAGAGCTGCTTGTAGCTTGCGTGTGTGCGCAGTCAGTTTTTAAGTTTCTGAATAAACCATGCATCCTCTTGGTGATAATGCCATTCCGGACTTCATGGGTATGATTGTACCTCCTTTGTGTGTTGAATAATTACCCTAGACAACCCCTGAAAGCAGTGATGCTTTACCCTAGCCTTGCCTATGAATGCTGTGCACGCACCTTGGCAAAAAAACAATTGAAATGGCATGCACCCTGAAAAGGGAAAACAGGCAATTAAATGTGCATTGGAAACGGAAAGAACAGGCAACTAATGTACATGTAGTACATACATTGAAAAAGCTTATCCGCAATCTATGATTGTATTGGTCTTGGAACAAAATTTGAATGCTACGAATGCGTTTTGTGGTGGAGGGAGAAAAGAACATTGTATCAAATTTGCTATTGTACAAAATTGGTATAAATTCACATATAAAATGAAATGAGTACTTTTAGTGCCTAACTTAACGGCTAAAAGGTGAATAAAAATTTATTTGTCTGTGACTGTTTTTTTTATAACGGAAGCTTTATTGATCTCTGACCATTATATACAATCTACCCAATACCATCCTTCTGGGCTCTGTATATCTAAGATACACAAAGCCTATAACAAAATAATGAAAAAACAAATAGAATAACAACTATCATGTCACGGCTAGCTAACCTACCAATACAGATACAGATGCACACAATATAAATGATAAATTCAAGGCGGGAGTTTTTGTTCTTGATTTTCTTATAGAATGTGGCTCTCCAAGGTGAGTTTATGTCATTCTTTTTCTAAGCTTCTCACCTTGATTATGTTCTGAATTAGGGTGCGATAATAAGAAAGCACCAATGTTGGTTTTCCCATTTTTACGTCACTTGAGCAGAGTTGTGGTTAGGGTCCACCTTAATTATTATCTGGCTTAATTTCTAGTCTTTCATCCTCTTTTTGACCGAAGTCGGGAGGGGAAGCCCCTACCTATTTTTTATATTTTTTTATTCCAGACTCAGTTATTCGCTCCCACAGGGAGTCGAACTTGGATCTGTTGGGTGCTACTCAGGTTCTCTAACCACTAGACTAGAGGCCCTTTCACAGTCTTTCATCCTCTAGAAGCTTGTGATCTAGTACTATTTTAAGTCAATTCGGTAAACAATCATTTTGATATTTAATTTTTAAATACATTATATATATATTTATATTTATTGGCTTTAATGAAAATAAATTTTGTTGTTATATGAAGATTATGTTTTATTAATTTACAAATGGCTTAGATAGATGTTTTACCATGAACCCAAATTGTAGTATTAGCTATTCTGTATGAGTCATGTTCGAATTTTTTGATACTCGATACTCCTCCGAGATACTGGTGAACGCTGATGTACATAATCGATACTCCTCCGATACTGATCGGAACTAATACTCTTTTGGTACTTGTCAAAGAAGTAGTGGATATCATTACAATTTAAATAAATAAAATAATTTTGATACTTTGTTGATACATTTTTTATTCTGTCACGAGACCTCCAAATCCTATCCCCTCATTTTGCTCATAAATACACCCTTTCTTATTCGGGACTAAGGAGCAATTAATTCCAATCAGCAAACATGAGCCAAGATTAGGCTGAAACTAGAACACTAATTTAATAGGCCGAAGTATTTACATTTTCCCCTCCTTCGTGGCTGCCACCCTCGGCAGTTCACTGTTTTCACGGCAGACATATATACATGTCCCTTCCACGAGCCGATATGCGTGCACAAATGTAGCGAGAGTAATGGCTCTGAATACCATCTGTAACACTCCGCGTACAAAATCTACTTACGGACAGCTCCTCAGGTATTACGAGCCTGCATATGCATAGCACATCTCTTACACTTTCGCCCTCGTTTGTGTAAACGGTTAACCCGAAGGTGATATATTTGGAACAATAAGGATTATAAACTGCTCTGAACCTATTTAGACTACGTACCATAGTGGGTCTGATTCCACGACAACATAATACATGGACCAAGAATATGGACCTAAACTAGAACACTAATGGACCAGGTATTACAATATATTTCTAAAATTATAAATATATTATATGTTCACATACCCACGTAACGGCAGAAAGTTATATGTGCTAACTCAGTTACTCTACTACTCGGTAGCTTGATGGGCTTGATGCTGATAAGATGCCCAAACAAATCATGGATCCATGCATCCTGTTCAGATCACTGCACGATGACCGGGCGCTGACTGGGCACCTTTAACTTTGTTTTGACGTGTATTCCTTTGCACGTGGTACACGCTTAGCAAGTTAGCAGGCTAGCCGCCAAAGAAAAGTTTATGATGTGTCAGCGGTGCCTCAGATGCATGGCACTGTTGTCAGACAGATAGCACCAATTCCACAAATAGTAAGGTCCCGTGTGTCAAAATGTTCAGTCCACATAATCAGAAAAGAAAATAGCCAAAGGCTACTTGACCGTATAGCATGGTAGGGCCATGTCATTGACGAATAATGTTTGCAACACCAATCTCCTTCCGAGTGAAGTGGTGGCAGAAGTTACATTTGCTCAAACACAGGCACCCTATTACATTACTTCTCTGCCCCGCAAACAGTAAGGTAAGTGCATGTACTATCTAATACTACTTTAAGTCAATTTGGTAAACAATCACTGCGATATTTAAATTCTAAATACATTATGTATATATATTTATATTTATTGGCTTTAATGAAAATAATTTTTGTTCTTCTATGAATATTTTGTTTTATTAATTTATAAATGACTTACATAGATGTTTTACCATGAACCCAAATTGTAGTATTAGCTATTTTGTATGAGTTCAAAATTTTTGATACTCGATACTCCTCAATATTAAAGAACTCTGACGTATCATAGAATCGATACACCTCCGATACTGATCGGAACTAATACTCTTTTGGTACTTGTCGAACAAATATGGGATATGATTATAATATTTAAATAAATAAAATAATTTTGATACTTTGTCGATATAATTTTTATTCTGTCACGACACCTCCAAATCCTAACCCCTCATTTTGGTCATAAATACACCCTTTCTTATTCACATCTAAGGAGCAATTAATTCCAATGCGGCAAGAACATGACACTGAGCCAAGAACGGGCTGAAACGAGAACATTAATGGGCCAAAGTATTACATTTTCCCCTCCTTCGGGGCTGCCGCCCTCGGTAGCTCACTGCTTTCATGGCAGACATATATACATGATCTCCATCGGTACCACGCCCATGCATGCCATGTCCCTTCCACGGGCCGACATGCATGCGTACGTGTAGCGAGAGCAATGGCTCTGAATACCATCTGTAACACTATGCGTACAAAATCTACTTATGGCCTAGCTCCTCATGTGTAACGAGCCTGCATATGCATAACACATCTCTTGCACTTTCGCCCTTGTTTGTATAAAGGGTTAACCCGGTGTGATATATGTTTGGAACAATAAGAACTGACTGAATGAGAACATAATACATGGACCAAGAATGGACCTAAACTAGAACACTAATGGGCCAGGTATTACAATATATTTCTAAAATTATAAATATATTATATGTTCACAATATACCCTGGTAACGGTATTTTTGAGAAAATACGACCTAATAATAATGGACAGATGTGTTATATAGTCACTTGTCCAATCATATAGCGGTTTGTCATAGTCCAGTAATTCGGTCGCAGCATGTTAGACGTGCTCACTGATCAGTTACTCTAGTACTCGGTAGCTTGATGGGCTTGCAAGTTACTGACATTGTGACGAACCGGATTCTCACCGACGAGAACCCGACTCCCTGTACCCTTGAGATAGTCCCAGGAATAGCAGCTATCTCGTACAGATCTCATCTCAGTCGAATATCACATCCATACAACGATAAAAGATTCATTACATGACTTATATAAAGACAAAGCGTCTGGAACAAGCCCTCTGGGCTAAAACGACAATAGGAAACATCTGCGCAGCGGTAGCTAGAACTTCAGGGTCCACTCCTCCACAGGCATCCTTGAGCGTAGAGCACACCCTTCAATCGTACCACCCGTCCTGGTTGAACTCGTGGTCGGGGTCTTCACCTGAGAACCCAAAGTCTGTCCCCAAGGAAATGGGACAGGTCCACGTCACCAACCATAATATGATGCAAGCTTTAAAGGTGGCCTATTCTAAGGATATAGAAATAATCAAGGTTTTAAGCCGGGGGTTTTCTTATGCAAGCAGCAGCAATAACCCAATCCATCTCAACACCAACTCCTGCTCACACACACACATCCATCCGCTCCCCAAAACCAACCATCAGCCTCACATTTCCCCATCGGGCTCGTCCTGCCACGGCAGGTTCCCGTAATTCATTATCCTCCAACACCTTTCACTCTCTAGTCGACTCGGTGAGCTCCCTCCCCACCTCGTCTCAACAGCCTCAGCTGGACCAAACTCTCATAACCCGAATCAAGGATGAGGTAAGAAAGCAGATTCCCATGCTAGCCGGGGCTTCTCAGAAATGGGTCGTCCGTAACCGTGGACACGGCTATACGTATAGTTTACACTCTGCAGAGGTGGCACTCCAGGAATCCATCCGGGCTGCAAGGCTAGTCCGCAACCAACCTGAGACACAGCCCACAGCAAAGACCCTAAACAGTAACGGCGCCAATCCTGTCTCCCTGGGCTCGGGAAACATCCGATCTAACATCTGCCCCAGGGTCGTGAAACCTTCCCACCGGGGCCAGTCGGGGGCCGTGGTAAATCAGGGAGATTACGCCGCAACGAATCCCCCCCTACACATATCAAACTCGATTCTCCTACAGTCTCGGCGCCGCACTAGAGTAGGCTTGCTGGAACCCTCCCCATACTGGGTAGATGGTGAGCACGGTATTTCCCAAGTCCAAAGTGGGGGCACGACTCGGTCCTTAATTGTTCGGTAAAGCGAGTATCTGCAACACAAGCGATCCGCCGCAACGGTCCGCAATCGGCACCCATAACAGGTATTGCCGCCCAAACTCCTCAGGTACTCACCGAGTACCAATCCCCAAGTAACCAGTAACCATGTACCCGCAACAGGTACCCCATAGGGTCTGCCCGAGTGCAGCCCCTCAGCACCTCGATCAACGATCGAGTTGTTATTACTCGCTTACACCGCCTAGCTGCACTACTCCTCCCAACCACCCACAACTCACGCCAAGAGGATCAATCACAACCATCCCAACACGTGCATAGCATAGCATATTTATAAAGTGAGTAGTAGGTAGCAAGGTAACAGGATAATAACAAAGGCAGTGCAAGTTTATCATGCGAGTAAAGTAAAGCGCTAGCATACTAGTTTGCATGTCTAATAGGTATTTCAGAGATGGTCGGGCGTGAACCTGGGCAAAGGTCTTCGTCCTCGTCGAAGCAGTTGTTGTAGTAGTCCGGCTCCTCCTGACTCTCCGGAGCTCCTAGGGGCGCGGAAAAATAAAATAAGACGCGGCTACTAGCAAGGAAACACTAAGACAGCGACGAAAGAAGACCCAAATAACACCAAACTCTACACTAACGCATAGATCATGATTTTAGAAAAATATAGAAACTGGTTTCATATTTTTCTGAGCTACGGTTGAATTATTATTAATTTTCGAAGTTTAAATCATTTTCTGAAAATATTAAATAATTACCGAAAAAGAAAACAGACAATTAATTAGCCTGCTGACGTCAGCATGACGTCATGCTGACGTCAGCAGTGGGGTCCGCCTAGGATGACGTCAGCAGTGGGCCCTGCTGACGTCAGCGTTGACCGGTCAACGGTCAACGGGGTCAACGGTCAACGGTCAGCGGTCAACTCTGGTCAGTGGGCCCCATGTGTCAGTGACTCACAGAGTATGACAGGTGGGTCCCATACGTCAGCGCTGTTAAAAGAAAAAGAAAAAGATTAAACGATGGCTGGGCTGGAATTGGGCCGAAAGCGATTGGGCCGGAAAAGTTCAAGGGGGGTAAACAGACTTAACTTGCGAGATTCGGCCCACGAAGGGGTGGCTGCTGGATTCGCTCTGGTGGACCAAGTCCACCGTGAACCGTGAGATGGGTCCACGGGAGCCGGGTGCACGGGATCGATTTGTGGCCGACTGGGATCTTCTGTGCGTGCGCGTGTGGCGACTTGGTGTGGTCCCGCGTGTGGCATGGCCACGGCGCGACGCGACGCGCGCGCGACGCGCTCCAGAACGCGCCGGCGGCGACGCTCGACAGCGGACTCGCCGGAAAAAGGCTCGGCTCGGGTCTAGGATGGCCGGAACAGCTTCGCTAGGGTTAGGCGGTCACGGACAGGGTGAACAAGGCTCGGATTAGCCGACGAAGCGGCTTCCCGACGTGCGACGGCGGCGGCACGGTCATGAACGCCGGCGAGCACGACGGCGGCTCGGGTTACGCACGCAACGGGGCACGATTCGGGCTCGGCCTGTGCGCTCGTGGCCTCCAGCGACTGCTGGGGCACGGCTAGGTGCACACGCGCGGGCTCGTGGTCGCCCACGGCCGCGCGCGGCCTCGGCGTCCGCGCGCACGACGAGCAGAGCTCGGCCGTGGCGGGCCTCGGCTGCAAGGTTCGGTCGACGGCGGGTTGCGCTCGGCTGCAGCGGCTCGAGGGGTCCCTGCAGAAGATACACGGCTCGATGGCCGGTTCACAGGAGGCTAGCAAGCGGCGGCGGCGGCGGAACTCGGCCGGAGACAGAGAAGAAAGGGGGCGAAACGCGGTGGCTCACCTAGGGGTCTCGTCGTCGTACGCTGCAGCTCGGGGAAGGCTCGGTGCAGTCCGGCGATCCTCGTGCTCCTCCTCTCGCTCCTTGGTTCGGCCTGGAGATGGCGGTCCACGAGCGGCGGCGGCGACTTCGGCGGCGGCGCTGCGGGGAAGGCGACCGGCTCCACTCCTCCTTGCCCCAACAGCTCCCGGACCTTCCCCACCCCTCTCCTACTCCTCCCCTCCCACGAACTGGATCTGGAAGGAACCCCAAAGGGGCGGCGCGGCTTGAGGAAGAAGAAGGCCGGCGGCGGGATTAAATAGGCGCTAGGGCTAGGGTTTTAGGGCTCGAACGGCGAGATTGGGATGGCCAGGCGGCTGCGGACACGCGGCGCGCATCGGACGGGCCGCACAGGGCTCGGGTGGTTGGGTCACGGGTGCTCGGCCGCGGGAGAGAGAGAGAGAGCGCGGCGAGGAAGATGACGCGGGGGAGGAAGAAGATGGCTGACAGGCGGGGCCCGCCTGTCAGTGGGAGGAGGCGGGGACGCGGCGGGGACGCGGCGGGAAGTTGGCTGGGCCGCAGCTGGGCCGAAAGGCCGAGCAGGCCGGTTGAATCGCTGGCTCGGGTAGAAGAGTTTAGGGTGGAAAGATGGACTTGAGCTTCGGGAATTCGGCCCACGAACAGGAATGAGATTGGAAATTAGTTTAGTCAATTAGAGTTTGAATTCAAATCTAGAATTTGAATTCAAACCAACCAAAAATCCAAATAAATCCAAATAAATCCAAATCACACTATTTCATCCTTAGCACTTCAAATTGATTTTAAATTTGAATTTAAATTGCCTAAGAATTTAGGGAGCAAAAAGAAGACACTCTTATATGTCGGTTTGCTTGCACACAATTCCACCAAAAATTTTTAAATTCGAATTTTTGCACTCAACAAACCTATAGGAATTTTAGGGTTGTTACAGACATTGTCAATTGTCAGGCTCGGGCACTAGATGCTGATAAGCTGCCCAAGCAAACTATGGATGCATGCATCCTGTTCAGATCACTGCACGATGACCGAGCGCTGACTGGGCATCCTTAACTTTGTTTTGACGTGTATTCCTTTGCACGTGGTACACGCGTAGCAGGCTAGCCGCCAAAGAAAAGTTTATGATGTGTCAGCGGTGCCTCTCACATTGCATGGCACTGTTATTGTCAGACAGATAGCTCCAATTCCACAAATAGTAAGGTCCCGTGTGTCAAAATGTTCAGTCCACATAATCAGAAAAGAAAATAGCCAAAGGCTACTTGGCCGTATAGCATGGTTGGGCCATGTCATTGACGAATAATGTTTGCAACACCAATCTCCTTCCGAGTGAAGTGGTGGCAGAAGTTACATTTGCTCAAACACAGGCACCCTACTACATTACTTCCTCTGCCCCACAAACAGTAAGGTAAGTGCATGTACTATCTAAATTATTATGCAATGTCACCGCATAGGAACACACACGGCTCCACCAGCACATGAACACACACGGCCGGCTCCAGCAGGAGGACATTGAATTTTATATTCATCACGTGGTGCATGCGTATGGGCAGACTCAGCGGGGCCTCATCATCACTACGAGCTGAGACAGCCGTACATGGTTCAAATTCAACGTAGCAGTTGCAAAAAAAAGGAGGAAGAAAATCTCCTTCATATACGACCAACCAATTTGGATTTTATCAAAAAAAGAAAGACCCTCCTGTCATATCGATCCACCTAATCCTAGTGTGCTGCCTGAACAATCTGAGGTTGTTGTACTTCACACGAGTATTGAACAAGCCCCTGTTGAGGCTATAGAAGAGAAGCAGCAACACCAAACAAATCAGCAAGAGGCACAGTCAGTAGAGCGAGAGGACGGGAATGATTTGCAACTCTTTCTTGATTTTGTCTCGGGAGAAACTTGTGCCCCCATTTTTAGTACACCACCAAGAGTCAATCCCCACACAGACAACTCTAGACAACAACCTACAGCCCCGAATACACAGCAGAGGAAAAGTGCACGTCTAGCTGACAAAGCCAAGCATAATGCAGGTTTGGGTAGCATACAGCTTGCCCGACAGGTTCTTGTGAAGAAATTAGGAGAACTGATACCAGGCACTCAACTAAAAACTGATGGGAATCTTGATTCTTTGGTGCAACAGCTTCCACGTCCATTCACCAAAACCACCATGGAGGCCCTGCAGACTTTGGTGGAGGAGGGCAACAAGGCCAAGAACAGGAAGAAGACCAAGGTGGCGCCGGTATCCCTCATGGACCAGGCCCTGCCGACAGTATAGATGGCGCTGCACCGATCCTGGGCGACATTACTAGTTGTTTTATTTGATTCTCAGAATGTGGTGTATCAAACCAATGAACCTTTTTAAGTGTGTAATCGTTATTGGGCCAGCAATTCCGGTCCGCGACTCCAGCGATGGGTTGGGCCCAACCCATCCATCGACGGTCATGGAGCTCGCCAATGTGTCGTCGCCTAGTCAGTTGTATCGGCCCAGGCAGTGGTATCGACTTGCTATGTATCAGTCCGCGTTTGTGTCGTCAGTCCGGTTCCAACTGGAGCATACGACCTGCTTTGTATCGGCCTCTAGAGCCAAGCACGCCCAACCAGTTCCGATTAATATAAGTTGTGCTTTCAGCATGAGTTCCTCTCAAGGTTTTTATGTCGCAGAAGAACTGTAATATACTTTGCTGGAATGTACGTGGCCTTAATGCAAAAGCTAGACGCAATAGTGTTAGAAATACGATCTGTGCAGCTGGCGCAACAATTGTGTGTCTTCAGGAAACAAAAATCACACACTGGACTCCTAGCCTGGTTAGAGATACGCTTGGACCGAATTTCGTGAACTCCTACACGACATTGCCTGCCACGGGGGTGCGCGGCAACATCATATTGGCGGTTAACGAACAGTTTTTCTCCCTGCAAAATCACCATGCCACACCACACTCGATCTCGGCAGATGTGGTGATGCGCGCTGAAAATAAAATCTAGACTATCACGGGAGTCTATGGACCACAAGATAACAACGAAAAAGAGATCTTTCTGGATGAAATAAGGGACCTAAAGGCTAGGGGAAAGAATGAGTGGCTCATATTAGGGGATTTTAACCTAATATACAAGGCGGAGGACAAGAGTAATAATAGGCTAAATCGACGTTTGATGACACGGTTCAAAGACACTTTAGACGAGGCCCAGCTCATGGAAGTGGACCTCCGAGGCCGCACTTATACATGGAGCAATGAACAAAATGACCCCACCTTCACAAGGATCGATCGGGTGTTTGGTTCGCTAGAGTGGCACCTCATGTTCCCTAATATTGACCTGCACGCTCTATCCACACTTGGATCAGATCACGCACCGCTGCTGCTCACAGGCGATGTGACACGACAAAACTATTCGGGGTTTCGGCTTGAATCTTATTGGGTCAATATGCCTGCTTTTCATGACACGGTGCAAGCGGCCTGGGCACAACCGGTCAACACTCAAGATCCCATTTTAAAGATGCACGTAAAACTTATACGCACAGCTAAGGCGCTCAAGCTATGGCGGCGACAAACTCTAGGAAACCTCCCCTTCCGCCTTGAGATTGCAAAGCAGTTGCTCCTAATCATGGATGTTGAACAAGAGAAGCGACCATTGTCACAAGATGAACTGGTTTTCCGAAGATTTTTAAAAGCCAAAACGGTGAACCTGGCGGCCATTCAGCGATCCCGGGCAAGACAACACTCTAGACTCACTTGGATACAGAATGGAGATGCATGTACCAAACTGTTTATGCTCCATGCTAGCAATAGAAGAAGAAAATTGTTCATCCCATCACTCAAGTTAAACGCAGGTGTAGCAACAGGCCACCAGCAAAAAGAAGAAGTGGTGTATGACCATTTTGTTAACTTACTTGGACAGACACAACAACGCACTGCTAGCCTCAACTGGACACACCTAGGATATGAGCAGCACGATCTGCAGGAGTTGGAACACCCGTTCGAAGAAGAGGAGATCAAGAAAGTTATTATGCACCTGCCAAATGAAAAGGCACCCGGCCCGGATGGATTCATTGGACTTTTCTACAAGAAGTGCTGGACTATCATCCAGGCGGACTTGATGGCAGCACTTAGAGCTTTTCACTCCCTAAGAACACAAAAATTGGAGCTAATCAATGAGGCACATGTAGTGCTTTTGCCAAAAACAAATGATGCCGTGAGTGTTGCGGACTTTCGCCCAATTAGTCTCATTAACAGTTTGGCGAAGATAATCACCAAAATCCTAGCGGATCGATTAGCACCGAGACTTAACGAGTTGGTGTCCGGATGTCAAAACGCCTTCATTAAAAAGAGATGCATTCACGATAATTTTTTATATGTCCAGAATGTGATCAGAGCCCTCCATAAGGCCAAGCGCCCCTCTCTCTTTATCAAGCTTGATATATCAAAGGCCTTTGATTCTGTGAGCTGGGTTTTCTTACTTGAGACAATGCAAGCTCTAGGCTTTGGACAACGGTGGAGGGACTAGATTGCCACCCTCCTTGCCTCATCATCCTCCAAGATTTTACTTAATGGGATCCCGGGCCGGCGCATAAAACATGCCAGGGGGCTACGACAGGGCGACCCTCTGTCGCCGATGCTGTTCATCTTAGCCATCGACCCTTTACAGAGATTAATGGAGATAGCAGCTACTAGGGGTCTGTTACACCCGGTCTTGCCGAGGGCGGCGTCGCTTCGATGCTCCCTGTACGCTGATGATGCGGCCATTTTCGCAAATCCAGATAGGACGGAGCTGCACCACATCACACAAGTGCTAAACCTTTTTGGTAACTGTTCGGGCCTCAAAGTCAATCTAAATAAAACAGAAATTTTTCCGATAAGATGCGATGATACTCTTGTAGCGGAGACTTTGGTCGATTTCCCGGGCAAGATAGGAAAGTTCCCCGGCAAATACCTAGGCCTACCATTACACACGCGCAAGCTCCGACGGGTCGATGTTCAACCGCTGCTGGACAAGATTGGCGCCAGGATTCCTGGTTGGAAGGGCAAACTGCTATCAATGGCTGGACGAGAGACGCTAGTTAAAAGCATACTCACCTCGCAAACGATATATCACTTGACGGTTTTTGGGGAAAATGGATGTTGCGACAAATTGACAGGTTGCGAAGAAGTTTTTTTGGAAAGGCGAGGAGCCAGAAAAATGTACCAGGGGCCACTGTCTGGTTAATTGGCCAACCACCTATGCGCCGAGGGACCTAGAGGGTCTAGGCATTCTAGATTTGGAGAGATTTGCACGCGTCTTGAGGCTACGATGGCTTTGGATACGGTGGCATCACGCTGATCGCCCGTGGGCGGGATTAGAGATCCCCTGCGACAACACTGATAAGGACCTCTTCACGGCTTCGACAGTTGTCACCATAGGCAAAGGCGACAAGGCCACTTTTTGGCATTCCAGCTGGATTAATGGACAGGCGCCAAAGTGCATCGCCCCCACTCTTTTTCAGAAAACAAAGAGGAAGAATGTTACAGTGAAGAAGGCCGTAGAACAAAATAAATGGGTTTCACACATCTCCCCGATCCAGTCCCTCGAGGAGATGCAGGAGTTTATCGAGTTGTGGGGAGCAGTGAACTCCATAAATAGGCGACAGGACGTTGAAGATGAGATTAAGTGGAAATGGACACCGGATGGACAATATTCCATGCAAAGTGCCTATCGCATACAATTTCTGGGACGACGCAAAAAACCGGATCTCACACCCATTTGGAAAGCAAAAGCAGAGCCGAAATGCCGGATTTTTGCATGGATTCTCCTCCAGCACAAAATACTCACGGCAAATAATCTGGCAAAAAGGGGATGGCCACATGACCCGACATGCAAGCTTTGTAACGGGGCGCCAGAAACACCCTCACATTTGTGTCATGAATGCCCATTCACTCAGACGGTATGGACCAAATTGACCTCAGAGCTCGGAAGGCAGGACTTGCACACATCATCTTCAGAGACCATTGGTTGCTGGTGGAGACGGATGAGACGATCCTTCGACAGTAAACAGAAACCAAATTTTGACGGACTCATGTTATACTTGTGGTGGAACGTTTGGAAGGAACGCAACCGAAGAATTTTTCAACACAAATCGCTCGAAGTGGACGAGTTGGCCCACATGATTCTGGCTGACACCAAGCTGTATCAGGAGGCAAGACAAGTTGTACGACCAGGGCTTACGACACAACACGGATCAAGCAACACCACTTAGAGGCTTCCTCTTAGTTGTTTTGTTTTCTTTCTCGTGAGGTATTTTTAGTTGTTTTAGTTGCTTGTCCTAGCTTTTTCTGGTCGAGTTGGAGGGTGGGTTGGGGTTGGTATAGTTGTCTGTTGTAGTTGTTGTGATCACCCCCGACCTTTTTTCCTTCTTTTTTCGGTTTTTTACCGTGTCTGTTCGCTTTTTTCTCTCCTTCTAATAAAAATTACGGCAATTCTCTTGCCGTTCCTTTCAAAAAAAATATCGATCTTTTATCATAAAAAACATAACTCGACGATCAATCTTCCCCGCGTGGAGGGCATAACTCGTCGAGATTTACGCATGTGAAGCTGGTGAATATTCCCTTGTTTTTTTTCTTGGCAAAAGATTCTTGTTTTGCTGGGTGCTTCAACTGCCAGAGCAAGTAGATGAGCCAATAGGTTCAATACCCATTTTGGATCGAGCAGCTGAGATGCATTGCCATATATTTTTGTAAAAACAGGCGCATGAGCTAGAACTAAGAGGCACAATTTCATATAATCCAGATGGTATAGAAATTTAATGCATCAGATAATAATAATTTGTTAAAATACAAGACATCCAAGTATTCAAAACCTGTCCTTGGATCCAAGGCATTAGAGGCATACTCCTCGAATACAAGGGATCGAAGCATTCAAAATTTGTCCTAAAAATAAGACAATTTAGACATATTTACAGTCGTTCATTTTGTTCCTCTTAGAGTTAACATGATTAATTTACTTGATCGGGTATACTCCTTGTTGTCTGCCACTGTAATTAAAATGCCCAGGTATAAGATTAAAGGCAGCATTACTCATGTACATAGCTTGAAATACTTAGAAGAAGAGGAACCGTAATTTTTTTAGGGGAAATCGCTGCAGCCTCAAGAAAAAAATAATTTCCACAGTGACATAGCAGTGCTCCTGCTTTATTTTCAAAAAAAAAGTCCAGGTATCATAAATTTCCATGCTACAACTCAAGAGTACATGAATTTTTTTGAGTCTTTCTAAGAGGAGGTTCAATAATTGTCGAATAGTCGGACAGATTTGGTCATGACCTGGAGGAGAGAGGTACATGAGCTTGAGGCTCCGCCGTCCCGCATCAAGCTGAACAAAGTTTCCAATAATCCCAAATGCCTTTTCTGGGCTGCTATAGATGGAAGAGGAAGCAAAACTGGCAAGCAGTGTAGTATGACAGGTGGGTCCAGTGTTGTAAAATATTGTGTATTGGCATACGTCAAGAGCTAGTTGTTGTATATACTCTCTCCTTTTGGTTTTATAAAGGCTATCTTAATCAGTCTAATCTACCCCTTTGCAAAATTTGTTTTATTGTTTCTCCATACATAGGTGGTGTTTTAAGTTCAAATTTTGTGGGATGGTATAGGGCCATATAAAGTATTTTTAAAAATATACTATGAAATTTTCATCATTATTCCTCATAAAATTTTATATCAATATGGTTAAATTATTATTACATATCATAGCCTTTCACAATAATCATGAAAAATTAATTATATTGTTTTTATAATAATACTTTATGTGTTCATATATCATCCTAAAAATTTTTAATTTAAAATACCACTTGTGCATGGAGAAACAAAAAAGATAAATCTTCTGAAGTGGTAGATTGGACCATTGAGATAGTTCTACGTGTAAAACGAATCAAAACATAATTTAGGGGGTTATTCAGACTTTGTCTATACTTGAGCGTAGTAATTTGGATTTTTTTTCTCGAGGTATCATAATTCTTCACACTACAACTAAGGGGTACATGTTTTTTTTGAGAGTCTAATTAAGAGGAGGTTCAGTAATAGTCGAATAGCCGGACACATCAGATTTGGTAATGACCTGAAGGAGGGAGATACATTAGTGTTTGAGGCTCTGTCCCGCGACTAGCTGAACAAAGTTCTCAAGAATCCCAAATTCTTTTGCTGTGCCTACTACAGGAAAGAGGAAGCGAAACTGGCAGGCAGTGGAGTACGACAGATGGGTCTAGTGCTGCAAAATATTGTGTATTGGGTAGGTGAAGATCTAGGTTGTATATACTCTCTCCTTTTGTTTTTATAAGGCCATTAATTGCTGATCTGGACGGTTTTACAGCCTAGTGTCTCAACTATTAATCTTGCTCGAATATGTTGTTAAAACTAATTAAGGATATCTTATATTTCAGGACGAAGAATGCACGGGTTTTTGAGTCATTCTTAGAAGTTCAGAACCTGTGTATTAACGGGTCCTGTTAAAAATATAATCAGACCATTATTAGATCCACTTTAGCTGGCAGATCTTGGATTCATGTGACCTACTCCTTCAGCATCTTCCCAGTTGGAAGAAGTTATTCCCATAGCAATTTGGACTTAATTAATATTTAAAAATCACAAGAGGCCGTCAACGGGCAGCTGATCGACTGATGATCCGTCTGCTGTTCTTCTGCAACTCCCATCTTCTTCTTCTTCGCCGCGCTCTCACCATAGAGGTAGGAGACGAAGCCCCAGAGCGAGAGCACCAGGGCGACGCCCTTCACCCCATCCAACTTCTCATCGAGGAAGATGACGGCGAGGATCTCCGACAGCGGCAGGACGAGCGCCATCATGATCCCGGCGAGGAGCGACGACGAGCAGATGATGAGCCCCATGATCCCCAGGTTGGAGAGCTGCCATGAAATGGCTCCGAACACGAGCACCTGGTAGTAATTGCCCTCGCCGAGGTCGAACGCGGCGGCCTCCCTCGGCATCGCCGGGAAGTCCCCGGCGACGGCCATGCCGACGACGCACACCGCCGTGGCGGCCGCGCCCATCACGGCCTGTATCTGCATCACCGTCGCGTACGATGGAGGAGGAGGAGGAGGGGGTGAGACCGAGGCGGCGCCGCCGCTGCTCCGGCGGCGGCCGTACCGCGACACGGCGGCCTCGACCAGCGGCAGCGCGAGCCCGAGCATCGCGGCGGAGCTCATGCACTTGAGGAACCCGGACCAGTACGCCGCCGCCGCCGACGACGACCCACCTCCGCCGCCGGCGAGCTGCTTCTCCGGCGACGAGCGACCGGATCCGAGCCCGAGCACCGCCGGGCCTAGGGTCAGGAGGAACACGGCGTTGACGGAGAAGGGCGTGAACCGGAGGCCGGCGAAGAGGCAGGAGAAGACGGCGTTGAAGGCGAGCTGCGTCGCCTGGAGCAGGGAGGAGGTGGAGAGGGGCAGGGCCTGGGAGCCCAGCGACAGCGCCAGGCACGCGACGGCGTAGAACGCGCCGAGGGCGGCGACGGCGCCGGCGAGACGCGGCGAGAGGAGGTAGTCGTCGTCGGAGATAATGCCGTTACTGCTGCTGCTGCGGCGGCGGCGACGGAGTAGGAGGGAGGAGCATATGGGCGGGAGGAGGAGTGGCCAGCCGGCGACCTGGACCATGGTGGAGAGCCACGGGCGCTGGCCGCCGTGGACGAAGTAGACGCGGGTGAGCAGCGAGCCGCCGGCGCCGAGGAGGACGAGGAAGGCGCTGAGTACGACCAGCGCCGACGGCATGTGTGCGACCATTTTTGTTTGGGTAAGGCCACGATCGAGAATGGAAGTAAGAAGAACACGTAGTTGGCAAGTGCCTGGTATAACACAACACCACGTGAAATATAATATTTTGAGCTTCTTTTCGACTATTGTTTTTCTTGGTAAATATAAGATATGATTCACTCTTTGGGTGTCTTTATGAAAAACACTCAACAGTAAAAACTTGTAAGTATTGTAGCTCTTCTTCGTCCCTCCATAGTACACACTACGGGAAACCCAAAAATTGCCGAGTGTATGCGGCTTTGTCGACATGCTTTGCCTCGGCACCTGGCTACGACCGTTTGCATCGTTAAGCTTTGGTCGCATATTTTGGAAAAAAATTAACAAATTGTGCCGAGGCATATTTTGGAAAAAAAATTAACAAATTGTGCCAAATGACGGATTATATGGCACTAAGCAAAGATAATTTTTTTAAAAAATATCAAACTTTTCCAAACTTTATTGAGTGCCGGATGAGAAGGTACTCGGCAAAGATAATTTTAAAAAAATAACAAACTTTGCCCCGTGCCAGATCAGGTGGCATTTGACAAAATTCTTGATTTTTTTTAAAAAATTAACAAACCCCACTGGCCTAGCTATGGCCTGCTTTGGCCTGGCAATCACTACGGGAAACTCGACGTATGCCGAGTGCTTCCCTCTTTGCCGAGTGCTTTCTATCGGGCACTCGGCAAAGACTGGCTGTGCCGAGTGTCCAGACAACGGCACTCGGCAAAGAGGCGACACTCGGCAAACAGGATCTTTGCCGAGTGTCAGAAAAGGGACACTCGGCACACAGGATCTTTGCCGAGTGTCAGCAAAGAGACACTCGGCAAAACTGTCGCACGTGCCGGGCGCGTGCCACGCCACGAACGGCCGTTTGGGCTCCAGTAGCTTTGCCGAGTGTCACACGGCAGACACTCGGCAAAGCCGTGGCACGTGTCCAGCACGTGCCACGCGCGCCAACGGTCGTAAACGGCCGTTTGGCCTGTCAGTTCTTTGCCGAGTGTCACAGTCCAGACACTCGGCAAAGATGGACGTGTTGGCCCTTTGCCGAGTGTCTGGGTCAGATACTCGGCAAAGAGTTTGAAAATTTGAAAAATATTTTTAAAAAACTTGAAATTCAAACTCAACAAATTTGAACATTTTAAATATAAGAGTTTTTGGCCGGCTGGATTGGTAGTTTTGCCGAGTGCTTCGGCGGGGCACTCGGCAAACCACCTCTTTGCCGAGTGTTTCCTAGGAGACACTCGGCAAAGCTTATGTTTGCCGAGTGTTTTCTAAAAAACACTCGGCAAAGTTTATCCCTGTTTATTTAAACTTTTGTTTTTGGATCCAAAGTTTATTTTTTCTAACAATACTTGTCAAAGGCTCTTTATATCTTATGTGGAGCCTGTGGCAAAAAAGTTGGGATGATTTCAAAAAGTTTATATATACGGCCTTTCCAATCGGAGCATATCCCCATAGAAGATTCGGAGAGTTGAGAAGGAGACAGCTGGATTTCGAAACGAAGTGAAGTTGAATTAGAGTTTGAGTTCATAACTTTTTGTATAGGCAATAGACGACGTAGATTGCTTCATTTGAAGTTATCATATTTTTCCGGACCCATTTGATATTTTTTAAATTATTTTTACAACAATCTCCACATAAAATAATGAAATATATGAAGGAATTATTAGATATATATGCTTCAAATAATCTCCACACGAGCTATGCCGTAACCCCTTTGCCGAGTGTTAAAATAATGAAATATATGAAGGAATTTTTACAACAATCTCCACACGAGCTATGCCGTAACCCCTTTGCCGAGTGTTACACTCGGCAAAGCCTTTGCCGAGTGTATTTCGGGGTTTGCCGAGTGCCCCAGGCACTCGGCAAACTCTGGGTTTCCCGTAGTGAATGGCATACTCTGGCCTGGCCGCGCTTGGCCACAGCCACCTCTAGCCTGGCCGCACTTGGTTTTGGCCTCGCGTGGACGTGGCCTGGCCGCTGCCAGCTCTGGTCTCGCCGTGCTTGGCCACGACGAGCTTTGGCCTGATTGTGCCTTTGCCGTTTGTTGTATGAGGTGGCACTCGGTAAATAGGTTGTTTGCCTAGTGTTTCTCTTAGTACGACAAATTGCATTACTTTTCTCAAATAGCTATACTAGTAGAAAAACGGTCATCAGTACTAGGTGGGCTGATCGATACTAAATGGTTTTGTGTCTAAAAAATAAAAAAAAGGTTCAAATAGTTGTGTTTGCGTGGCCGTGAGAACTTAAACCGGCAACCTCTAGTCTCGTGCATTGCTTCCTTCCCATCCAGGGGCGAATCTAGGACCTGGGCGAGGGGTAAGCTTCAGGTCAATCAGTTCAAGATATTTGATCTCATTTCAAAGGGCAAAATAGAGTGGGGGATCAGTAAGCTGATTCTGGATCTGCCCCTGTTTCCATCCCACCTATGCATCATATGTAATAGAATGGGGGGTGACTTTTCTTTTGAAGTAACATGTGGAGACTTATTTAGTATCGGGCAAAGACACCAATCGGATGACACACTTTTGTACCGTCCAGTGTTATTGACCGGTACTAAATGGTCACGCCATTTTAGTAACGTTCCAAGACACCGATCGGTACTAAATGTCAGGCTTTATTACATGCCGACATTATTTACCGGTACTAAATGGTCACGCCACCGGTATTAAAATTTGACTTTTAGTTCCGGGTGGTGTTTTGAGCCATTACTAAAATAGCTCCGGATGGTGGATTTTCTAAAAGAGTTATGGAACAGAGGGAATAAGTATTTCAACAAACGAAGCTGATAAAAAATCCAATAGAGGTATCAATTAAATTTTAGTTCAGATTTAAAAGGAAAAACGTACAAGCATCATATACTTGGAATACATACAAAAAGAATTGGTCTGATGTTACTTTGAATTAATTTGATACATACAATATCCACGTTCATGCCTGCTCGAAGATATCAAAGTTCAAAAATGGTTGATGTAACTAAAGAGCCACGGCACTGTAAAATCATCGAGATGTAGCACGTCAAAGAAGACATGCCGGAGCGGATGCTGGATTATTGGAGCTGCTGCCGAGCAGGACCGTACCCAAAGGCCGAGAGGACATCGGATTATTGTCATGTATGTGCTGGATGACATAGCTTATTTTCATGGCACACTAAGTTAAATTGTCTGACATTTTTTTGGTATGATTTTCGGTGTTTTTTAACACCAACTCACACAAGGCTTAACTTATTACCACACACTCTTGCAGCACAATATAAGAAATCAAAGGTAAATGCATAGTGGCAAATTACAATTGTCCCTTCATTTCTTATGTACTACAGCCCCACTCGTGTCCCACGTGTTGGTGGTCAAATAAGGTAAACACTACTTCAGGTACCGCCATCACAAACGGTTGGGAAGGGCCATCACAAACGGTTCTCCCAATCGTTTGTGATATACCGTTTGTGATGCCTGGAGCATCACAAACATCACAAACGGTTTGAGACATGGACCGTTTGTGATGTTCCAGGCATCACAAACGGTTGATGTCTCAAACCGTTTGTGATGTCTGGAGCATCCCAAACGGTTGATGTCTCAAACCGTTTTGATGTCTGGAGCATCACAAACGGCTTGAGATATCAACCGTTTGTGATTTTCTTTTTTCGATTTTTATATACAGCACATATACAGCCCATATACACATCACAATCATATATACAGCACATATACACATCACAGGCACATATAGAGCTCAAAGATATCACATATTCACATCACAAGCACAATTCAACAATATTTGACAAGTTTTGAACTTAAACCAAATTCGAAACTTATTACAAGTCCAACGAATCTAAAAGTTCTATGTATGCCATGTGTCTTACACCTTCATAATGTTAAACTCGCCTTGTTCGCTCACAATTTCATCCAGAATGAACCCAGCTAGTTGTTCTTGGAGTGCCAGTACCTCTCCTGCAAGCATCTCCTCAGCACCTAGTTCTTTTTCCTGCATAAATGGCATTAGAATCAAAGGAATGCACTAGCATATGGTTTCAAAATAATGTTTAGAAAGCAAAAGTCATGATTAGATTGCTAGATTAGTATGAACCATTTCTTCTAATGCGGAAAAGTCATCTCCGCTGTATTGGTGGATGTAGTGCATCGCATAGAACCCGCATGTGCAGGTACCCGACCGCTGTCTTTTAATCCACTTGGCATCATCTACGGTGAACCTTTTCTGATAAGGTCTAAACATCCCTGGGTGTTTTTTACAGTACATTGCGAATATCCTAAACAACATTAAATAGTAATTGAGGGTGGGTTGATGAAATAAAACATAATACGACTCGATACAACGAACCAACACAACATTAAATACTTACATGTCAAGCACTTCGAGCAGTGGCTGGATGAGTTCCCGAGGCCTTCTTAATGAGTCGAGAACCGTTATGTGGCTCTGTAGAAGGGAGATTTCCAAGACAACAAAATGCATCCTGTAAACATTTCACACATGTTAGAAAATAGAAAAATGATTCATGTTATTGTATAGATGCATGTAACTACGAACACACTTATGAGCAGTTGTACGGTAGAATTATGCGTTCTTTCTCTTTCAGCGCGCAAAAAGCAGTGTACAGATAACGGTGTGTGTCAGGGTTATGCAAGGCCTTTTCATTTACCGCGCACGGGTCCAAGAAGGCTACATCTTTGCATATCCCTCTTCGCCTAAAAGTTTGGGCCTCCATCCTACAGAAAGATCAAGTTATGAGAGTTTATGTCGTTAACAAAAGAACGGAAGAGATTTAGTTACGATACTTACAAGCACCAAAGGAAGACGATGGTGACATCGAGGTAGTCTTGTTGGTACATCTCATATAGATGAAGAAACTCAATCCACGGTATGGTATGAGATTCTTTCTCGTCGTTCTTGCCGAACCATTCGATTGGGTACCTGACCCCAAATTGTTCAGAATCCCCTTGAGTTTTGTACCATTGATGCATTTGCCTCAACCTCGTTGGTAGATTAGGGATATCCTCTGGGCGAACCAGGTCATTCCCCAACACAAACGGCCATTTTGGTGGCGCGAGTGGCGCGAATGGCAGATCCACTCGAATGGTGTCTTGTTGCAACATATGAAGGTCTTGTGCTGAGAGACCGATTTCTTCGAGGAATTTCTGCCTAGCTGCTTCCTCCCTTTCCGCAACAGATTGTAGGAGCGCTTCCTTGCTGAAGGAACGTGTCACCAAGGCATTCTGGCTCACCATCACGTATCATCTGGTCAATGCCATCCATCACATCAGCATCTGCTAATGTCTCTGCAAAGTTATCCATGAATGATCCATGGTTGACATTTCCCGTATCATTTGGTTGTGAGGCTTCATTCTCACCACGTGTGGCCTCTTGGAACGTTTTCCGCAATTTCTCAACCACATTTGGTTGTGTGGCTTCATTCTCACCTTCCTCCCCATGCTTGTTCCAAACCCTGTAGTTTGCCATGAAACCCCTACACAGCAAGTGGCGTCGGATTTGCTCGACGTTTCGAAACTGCTTCTGGTTTTTGCAATCAATGCACGAACAATATTGATATCCATCGCTTGTTTGGTACGACCTCGCAACATTCACAAAGGAGTCAACCCCGTTGACAAATGAGTCATTTGAACTGGCAACGTACATCCAACCTCGTTCATCCATCTATTACAAACAAAATGGGTTTGTCCTTAAACCAATATTCCAATAAAAATAATAATGCCAAATTATTTGCAAATCAATCGCACCGCTAGATACAAATCTTGAGTCAAGTGAGTTGATCAAATTGGGCCGAGGACCAAATTGAACCAAGTGGAGCCGAGGACAAAATTGATGAAGAAATTGATGACAAACGGCCTAGAGGCAAAAAAAAGAGTTTTCATCACATTCTTCTAAATTTTGCAACCATTCATGCTTCTAGAAAGTTATAAGCAAAGCAAGCTAGATACTAACGTTGTTGGAATGGAATGAGAGCTACACATTTCGATAATCCATGAATAAATTGATGAAAAATTGCCTAGAGGAAAAAAAAGAGATCTTTCATCACATTTGTCTCAATTTTGCAACCATTCAAGCTTCTAGAAAGTAAGCAAATCAAGCTAGATACTAACCTTGTTGGAATGGAATGAGAGCTACACATTTCGATAATCAATGAATAAATTGATGAAAATTGGCCTAGAGGGAAAAAAGAGACATTTCATCACATTTCTCTCAATTTTGCAACAATTCAAGCTAAAGAATCATGGAAGAATGCCTATAATGTGTCCTCAAGCAAGTTATTAATGATCTACCTACTAAATTTGAGTTGCTCCATTGAATTTCATGAGAAATGAGCTCTAGAGAGGATGAACGAGCCCCCTCCATCAAATTCATGTCAAATTTCAAATTTAGTGGTTAAAACAAGCTATAAATTGGAAGAGTTGAGTGTTACCAACCTCAAAAAAAGTTGATGGAGAGATTTCTTCAAAAAACGTGAGCTTCCTTGAGCAATTTGGTGAGAAATGGCCGCAACAATGGTGGAAGAAATGGTGGGCGTCGGGTTGGAGAAGAAGAGTGGGAGGGGGAAGTGGGGTTTTGTACTGTACGAGCCATCACAAACGGATCCTAATACAAACCGTTTGTGATGCTGGTCCATCACAAACGGTTCGTGTTACAAAGGCCATCACAAACGGTTCGTGGAACCGTTTGTGATGGACCTCATCACAAACGGTTCCAAGGCGGATGGAACATGTAGCCGTTGGAACCGTTTGTGATGAGAGCATCACAAACGGTTTCGTAGAACTGTTTGTGATAGACAGTTCTGTAGTAGTGAAACATGTGGGACTTCATTGGATCCTTGCAGTACGTGGAGCTAACACTGCATGTGCTGTACAGAGAGGATGCGTGCATGTTGGTGTGACGACCTTGCCCCTGCTCATGTTCCTATTGACGTTTCTGTATAACGGGCACCACAAAATGAATTCAGTGCAGCGGCACATGGAAAACAACGATATAACTTCACCACAAAGTTCAATCAATTTCTGTGTTCTAAATAAAAGACATGATTTTCGAAAACACTACACGTGGATATGTTTATACACACGCCTACAAACACCTAGCGGCGCGCTATACTGGACCAACATCTCACTCTGTTCGGCTGGTTTGTCCCGTCACCAGCCAGCAGTGTTTTTCTCTCTGCAAAAACCAGCACCAGCCACCAGCCGTCAATCAGCCAGCAGTATTTTTTTCCCATCAAAACCAGCACCAGCCAGCCGAACAGGGTAAGAAATCAACGAGAAGTCAATAAAAACGTCTCGCATCCCTAAAAAAAAAAACGTCTCGCGCGCGAGCATGGTACAAACGCCTAACTATAACGACTCATTGTATATGCATATGATTCTCCGAGATAAATCACACACCTGAATAAAAAAATAGGTAAACAGATTTTTGAATTGCAAAAGCAGGACCTGCAGCCGCAGCCACACTTTTCACCTCATACAGGATCAGTTGGCGTGCGTGCCAAGTGTTTATAAGCGCCTATGACGCCATGAACATATACTCATTCCGTTGAAAATTAAATCAATTTATAGTCAAATTATTTGTACCAAATTAAATTGATTAATTGAGAGAAAATGAGTCCTTTCTTCATGATGCTACTACTATATACGCCGTATGAATCTTCCGACAGATTCACTTAATTTGGGATGGAATTAGTAACAGTTTGTTTATCTGGATTGACCAGCTAATTGCTATCTAAATAGTTTTCCATCTAAAACCCTTCCTACTACTCCCTCCGTATCAAAATATTTGTCGCCGTTGACTTTTTCTTACAACTTGACCATTCGTCTTATTCAAAAAATTATCGCAAATATGCAAAAGGGTAAATCAAATTTAAAATACCTACAATAGTAAAGCATGTGACAAACAAAATGGATGGTACTTGCATAATATTTTGAATAAGACGAATGGTCAAAGTTGTAGAAAAAAGTCAACGACGACAAATATTTCGATACGGGGAGTATCCAATTAGATGTATATATGCGTCCAAATAGCTCCTCAGGTGCTTTCCTCGATCTCTACTCAATCATTCAGCTAGCATCCTAAATTCAAAACTGACTAAACTTTCATGTAGGCCTTCACTGATCCTGCTGCCGGCATCACCACGTGAAGCGACGAATGGCTCACTGACACGTCCACTAATGCCCAGTATCCGTCCTCTGACCATCACTGGTACTGAAATAATGAGAGGGCAGCAGTACGTGGAGCCGATCAAGAAGGCCCGATCTATCGGACAACAAGATCACATGTATGCTGTCTGAGCAGTGCCACTGAGTACTCTATGTTTTAGACACCTTGGGTGTGAAGAGTGGAGCTGGCATGTTTCATGGGCTCAGTCACGTGTACGTACAGTAGCTCTAGATCAATCCAAGCGTTGGTAAGACCTATTGATCCAAAAAGGTACACTGCATGTAGTACGTACCGTAGCAGTAATTCCACTGCAGAACCACGATGACACTGGACACGGCCAGGAAAAGACACGCAACACTCATGTTACGATGTCTGAACAGGTGAGCACACCCCCACAGTCATATCGGTGATTTATTTGGTCTCTGGTTTTCTACATACTGTACGTCTATTATATTATTTCACGTGTTGCACGCGTATCGGACTCAATGAGTCAGTTTCTTTTGTACCCATATAATCTAATGCTCTAAGTGACATATATATGGAACATTTCTTTTGTAATTTTTTCCTTTTGTATGTCCACTATATATGTTAAAAGTAAAAATAAGAGCGGTTATAGATGACAGCGGAGACATAAACAAACTTTAGAGATAAAAGATAGAGAGTACTGAAGATAGAATTGATTTAAATCTGGTCTAACTTATATTATACTCTATATGTCTCCCTTCATATGTACTCGTATATATTCTGGCACTACCAGAATGATCAACATCTGCACCGGTTGGGAACCGGCTTTAGCACCGGGTATCCCAACCGGTGCAGATCTTCCGAGGCTAAAGGGGTACCCCTTTAGCACCGGGTTGAATAACCGGTGCTAAAGGGTCCCTTTAGCACCGGTTCCAGACACAACCCGGTGCTAAAGGGCCTGCCCCGCAGCGCCTTTAGGAGGGCCTTTAGCACCGGTTGCTGTCTGCAACCGGTGCTAAAGGCCCCTGATTTCTTTTTTTTTTTTGCTTTTTTCAGTAGCCATGCATGCACGTCTATATACGTATATATACGTATATATTCTAATACGTGTATTCTAATGCGTATTCGGCCGACTCTATATTCATATTAGCTGACATTTCATCAAAATAAAAGACATATATATTACAAAAGTAGATATTCATGCATGTCAACTCGAGTTATATATATTTAAACTGTATTTTCTACTTAATTAAGATTGACGACTTGTTGAACTGTCCGGCACGTCCTCCAGTGGCATGTGGAATTCTCCTCGGGGATTGACGACCTCGTCCCAGATCCATCCGACGAGCTGTTCTGCAATTGCGTCAATTCTTTCTCGCTCTAGAGACTCTTCCTTCAGGCTCAACATCTATAATTTACAAATAATTGAAAGATATTTAATCTGTCGAGTTGGAGACAATAATTGTGCACTTAATAATAATGGAAATGTGTTTATTATTACGTACCATAATATCGTGTTGTGTAAGCTTTTTATGTCCCCAATTCCACATGTAATCGCAAACATAGTATGCACATAAATTATTTCCCTTCCCCTGTTTGGCACAATCGCAAACATAGTATGCACATAAATCTTCATCCGTCTTGTCCTCAACTCCTACGATTTTTCTCTTTCCAGGAAGAACTATATGACGCTTTGGCTCGTCTTGTGATGGGTCCAATTGCTTACCCCCACCTTTCTTATCCGCCCCTTTCTTCGGTCTGCTAGCCATGTCCTTCACATAAAAAACTTGTGTGACAGCTTTGGCCAGGACGAACGGTTCGTCTAGAAAGCCAATCTTGTTTAGGTCCACTAACGTCATTCCATAGTCCGCTTCAACTTTAACACCTCCTCCAGTCAGCTTCACTCATTGGCACTTGAACAGTGTGATCTTCAAAGGTCCGTACTCTAGTTCCATGATTCCATAGTATGAGTTTGTATTGCCATTGGTGTTTGCCGCGTCGATCCGGACACCACTGTTTTGGTTGGTGCTTTTCTTGTCCTGGGCTCTTGTGTAAAATGTATACCCATTGATGTCGTATCCTTGGAATGTCAAGATCGTGCTCGATGGACCTCTAGCTACAAAAGCTAGCTGCGCATCAATGCCCTCGACACCCATAAGACGTCTTCGCAACCAATCGGCAAAAGTACTATTGTGCAGACGCTGAATGAAGGCCGCAGACTTTGTTGAGTTTTCGTCCCTGAGAATCTGCATTTTCTCCTCGATGTATGGAGCAACTAAGGTTGATTGTTGCAAAGCTGTGAGGTGCGCTTTACGAAATGTCTCAACGTCCTTGATCACCATCGATCTTCTCCCTAGTGTGCCCTTTCCACCAAGTCTCCCCTCGTGATGTGATTCGGGCACACCAATCGGCATAAGATCGTCGACAAAGTCAACACAGAAAACAATGACCTCTTCTGTTTCGTATCCCTTAGCAATGCATCCTTCTGGACGAGAACGATTACGGACATACTTCTTTAGGACAGCGAAGAACCTCTCAAATGGGAACATGTTGTGTAGAAATACTGGGCCCAATATACGAATCTCTTTAACGAGGTGAACCAATAGATGTGTCATGATATTGAAGAAGGATGGTGGAAATATCATCTCAAAGCTGACAAGACATTGCACCACGTCGTTCTGTAGCTGATCTAAATGGTCTGGATTGATCACCTTCTGAGAAATTGCATTGAGGAATGCACATAGCTTCACAATGGCTTTCCGCACGTTAATTAGTAGCACACCCCTGAGTATGACGGGAAGCAGCTGTGTCATCAACACATGGCAGTCGTGAGACTTCAGGTTTGTGAACTTCTACTCTTTCATATTTATTATTCCCTTAATATTGGAGGAGTAGCCAGACGAAACCTTGATACTGTTCAAGCATTCAAACATGCTTGCCTTCTCTTCTTTGCTGAGAGTGAAGTTGGCAGGACGCAAGTACTGGCGTCCTTTGTCTCTCTTTTCTGGATGTAGATCAGTCCATTGCTTCAATCGTTTCAGCTCCTGACGTGCTTCCAGTGTATCTTTTGGCTTCCCATAAGTACCCAGGAAGCTTATCAAGTTCACGCAAAGATTCTTCGTCAGATGCATCACATCAATCGCGTTACGGACCTCTAAAAGTTGCCAATAAGGTAGCTCTCAAAAGATAGACTTCTTCTTCCACATCGCGGCACGACCATCCTCGCCCGTCGGAGCAGCCTGGCTTCCGTCTCCCTTGCCAAACACCACGTGTAGGTCCTTCACCATATCAAATAGCTCTTCTCCACTCCGGTGTCTCGGCTTTGTACGGCGGTCAGCATTCCCGCCAAAATGCGCACATTTCTTTCGTAGCTTATGCTTCGCCGGAAGGAATCGACGGTGACCCATGTACACAACTTTACGACAATTTTTCAAATACATGCTTTCGGTTTCCTCTAAACAGTGAGTGCATGCTTTATATCCTTTGTTTGATTGTCCTGATAGGTTACTTAGTGCAGGCCAGTCGTTGATGCTTATGAAAAGCAGTGCTCGAAGGTCAAACTGCTCCTGCTTGTCCTCATCCCACATGCTAACACCTTCATTCTTCCACAGCTGCAAAAGTTCGTCAACCAATGGTCTTAGGTACACATCAATGTCGTTGCCAGGTTGCTTTGGGCCTTCGATGAGCACTGGCATCATAATGAACTTCCGCTTCATGCAGAGCCAGGGGGGTAGGTTGTAGATACAAACAGTCACGGGCCAAGTGCTATGACTACTGCTCATTTCACCAAAAGGGTTCATGCCATCGGTACTTAAACCAAGCCTAACATTCCTCGCATCAGCATCAAACTCTGGGAATGCTCTGTCGATGTTCCTCCACTGGGATCCATCGGCGGGGTGTCTCAACATGCCATCCTGCTTACGTTCTTCTTTGTGCCAGCGCATCAGTTTGGCATGGTCTTTGTTCCTGAACAAACGCTTCAGACGGGGTATCAGAGGGAAATACCACATCACCTTCGCAGGGATTTTTTTCTTAGAACGCTCTCCCCCAACATCACCAGGGTCGTCCCGCCTGATCTTGTATCGTGCGCAGGTGCAAACCGGACAACGATCCAAGTGTTCGTACTATCCGCGATAGAGGATACAGTCATTAGGACACGCATGTATCTTCTAAACCTCCAAACCGAGAGGGCAAACAACACGTTTTACTTGATACGTCGTCGATGGCAATTTGTTACCCTCTGGAAGAATCTTCTTTACGAGTTTCAGTAGCTCATCGAAACCCTTATCAGTAACACCATTTGCTGCCTTCCACTGCAGAAGTTCAAGTGTGCTACCCAACTTCTTTAGCCCCTCTTTGCAATCTGGGTACAGGTCAGTCTTGTGGTCCTGCAACATGCGCTGTATCTTTTTCAGTTCCTTATCATTGCCGCAGTCTTTCTCGGCATCACGCAACATTTGCCCGAGTCCATCAGTAGGTTCATTTTCCTGAGCAACATCTTCCTGAGCATCGCCTTCCCGAGCAACATCTTCCTCATCGGCATCACCCATTGCAGCATATGCAAAGGAACCGTAGTATTGATCCAATAACGGAATGTCGTCATCGGCCTCGTCTTCTTCATCTTCATCCATTAGAATTCCTCTTTCACCGTGCTTCGTCCAAACAGAATAATTCCTCATGAAACCGTGCCTCATCAAATGCACCTGAAGACAACCTCTTTGTTTGTACGATTGTATATTTTTACAATGGGTGCATGGGCAGAACATGAAACCGGACGGCGTCCTGTTAGCCTCGGCGGCATCGAGAAACGTCCTAAGGCCATCACGGAACGCCTGAGCGTGGGGGTCCCCGTACATCCATTGTCTATTCATCTGCATTATTAACCAATAACAAATATACAATACAATTTAAAGATAAAAAAATTTAATATATAAATAAATACAAATTATAATATATATTCCATTATATAAATAAATTTCTAAAACTACATTACTATATTCATTAAATAAATAAATATACCTTCCGTTAAATAAATAAATAACTATTCTACCTTTTAATAAATAACTAATAATATATATTTCATTAAATTAATAAATAACTATTCCAACTTTTAATAAATAAACATCTCTAATAAATAAAATACATAAGCCTTATAACTATTCACAAGTCATACAAAACAAAATACTAACTAGCTTGCCTTCTCTCTCCATTTAAAACACAACATGAACACTCTCTCCACCGTGAACTCAAGCTCTCTCCTCTCTCTCCTCCAAGAACACAAGCTCTCTCTATCTAGCTTTACTTTGATTCACAAATCCCTCTATTTCTAAATCATAGAAAGATTACAAGCTAAATAAAATATTAGAGAATGAAAGAGTGTACCTTGTAGTGCTCCTTAGATGAGTAGAATCTTCACAAATTTTGAAAAAAATTTGGGCAGCACCTCCCCTCCCACGGCCGAGCAGCATGAACACAGCGCCTAAGTGTTCAGCTGGCTCGGCCGGGAGAGGAAGAAGGTGCTATATACAAAAGACATTAGCACCGGGTCGTGGCAAGACCCGGTGCTAATGTGCACCAATTAGCACCGGTTGCAGCCAGCAACCGGTGCTAAATGGCCTCGGGCACATTAGCACCGGTTGCTGGCTGCAACCGGTGCTAAAGGGGGAGCATTAACACCGGGTCTCGCCACGACCCGGTGCTAATGTGTCCGCCCTGACACCCTGCAGCGCCGCCCCCGCTCCTAGCCGTTGGACCCGGTGCTGAAGCCCCATCAGCAACGGGTCCAAAAATGGCCGAGGCGAAGGAGGCGGGCGGATGTGAAGCATTCTGGTAGTGTGGGTGAGTCATTGCAAAATAACATATTATTAGGATTTCTACCCTAGACAATCTATCTCTACATGATAGTAGAGTCACAAATCAATAATGTCTCTTAATTTTTAGACAGACTACATCTTCCACCTTGCGACAAAAAATTATGCTGTGACAGAAACAAGATACAACTGTCCTGATCTGTGCAAAATACGTTCTCAATGACATCCTCTAATATCTGTAAGGTGCGCCTCTTCCAAGATTGCTGCTTTGTATTTAAAACACAAACATAATTTTCTTCTGACCATTTGCTACTACATCAACACCATTGGCTACATTTACACAGCAGCTCATAGGCAAGAAATGGCTCCGTGACACCGCCGACGACGAACTGTCGGAGTCAAATAGACCATATCATCACTATCATCCGTGACACTCCCACCATGATTGCGGGAGCGAATAGAGGGAAGACATAGGCTGACACCAAAAGGAGACATAGGCATACACCACCCCAGGTGACGATTGTGAAATGAAGAAAACGGTGGAAGCAAAAGACTTCAAATCTAGTCGTAGCCGTTTGCTTTACTCCCGCTGCGACTGAGTAATATTAGAAGTATAAATATAGGCAGTGGGAGACAATGGAAATAAAAATAAACATTAGAGATAAAAGATAATGTTGTAGAGATAGAATAGATATAAATCTAGTCTAATGTATATTGTACTCCAAGTTTTCTTCATCTATATGTACTCAAATATATTACAATTAATAAAAGATTATTAGGCGACTTGATCAGAAATCAATTGGTAAGGTTCCTTGTGATGGAATCTGTCCACCTTGGTTCAAGTCCTCGACTTGGCGCATATATTGCATTTTTCTGGATTTATTCTAGGAATTAACCGCTCGAAGATGCTCATAAGGGTAGGGTTAGCCTATGTGTATTCCTAAGTGTGTACTGGTCTTTCAAAAAATAACAGATTATTAGGATTTCTTCCATATTTAATCAATCTTTCTACGCACATTGAACGTGGTGCATGCATTTACCAGCAGTCCAATGTGACAACACGCCTATAATATTGATGACTAGTCCTACATATATATACCACAAGCCATGGATTCGTTTTGTTTACCAATTTGAGTTATACTGCCATAAAAACATATCATACGTGGTCACCAGTGTTCGACTATGAAAGAATAAAACTTTTTTTAAAACTAACCGATGTGTAATTAATCACCATTTTGAAAACAAACTTAATTTTTTGTGTTGGAAATACATATGACCCATATATATGTTGAATAAGCACACTCTCCACTACAGCCTACGCGCGCTAGCTCATCGCGTGGCGCTAAAGAAAATTTGTAAGTAAATTAAACACTACTTGGAGCCCTTCCTTTCTAGCTCTTCAGTGAGAAGAACGGTGACTAATCCAATACATTGATGCCATTGTCTGAACAAACCACTAATCACATCAACCAGACAAATACTTGCATATTGAAATTCCACTCCTAAGACATTCTGTCGAAGTGTCCCGCCACTACTGGTGACAATTAATGGTTGTCTAGCTCAGCCCATGCTACGTGCTGCGAACTGTGTGTGTCGTCGTGTGCTGCCTCCCCTGAGAGAGTTGTCATTTTGTCATGTTGAATGGCGACCTGTGTGCGTTGAGATGAGACAGCAAATGCAGAAATGTTATGGCAATTAACATATATGCGCAACACGTGAACACAAACGACAAAAGAACACTGTCAGTGCTCCAGTGCTGACGCTGAGGCCATGCATTCCTGGTTCCATTTGGTGCAATCATTACTTGCCTAAATGGATGCAAAGCACAATTTGTCCATTTTTTTTTTGCGGGAAACACAATTTGTCCATATGTGAAAGAACCCTGGAGCAACCTTTTATTTCCGGACTAGCTAATTTTGTTTAAATTACGTCTTCCTAGCAGGCCAAGTCTTGGCAAATGTATACAAACTTGAATGCAGCTCGGTTGTTTAGATACATTGTCATGAAAGTTGTCCATTTGTGTTTGGAGTCTCCGATTCAGTACATGTGGTAACAATTATGGCTAATTATTCTATTAAATTAATGGTAGGTAAACGATGTCCATTGACAGCGAGGTAACTATGTGAAGAGTTCAGAAACCTCGACATCTACCTAGCATCGCAGTTTGTTACGGGGCCACGGGGTTAATGGGTGCAAGGTGTTTATGGTTGCCTATTTTTACACGGGTGAAGATTGTCCGTGCATGTGTCATGTGTGATCTTTCACGCACATATAATGTTACAAAACGTCTGAGCACATATGTGCAACGTACCAATATGTAAAGCACTATATACATGATATAAAACCACTAATAACATCAACCACTTTCATTTTGAAATTCCTCTACTATGATGTTTTGCCGGCAAAGGATCCACCCCTACTTGATTCTACTGCTGAAATCGCCCCAATACATATTTGATAAGCTGGATCATTAATTTTTTTCAACGTTAGGCAACTGGTGTCATCCTTGTCACGGTTAAACAGATATATGTATCTACACTTTTTTTTTTACTTCAACTTGATGAATAAGTATAATCCAAGCACCAAAACAAGCTTAATTTGGCTAATATGTGTCCTATATAGTGGCTCCATGGTAGTGAGAACCGTTGGAATAATGGAATCAACAAGAATACGCAGCTGGCTCAGTTTTTGCAACAAAAGTTGATTAGGGTAGGACATTAACAACATGATGACTTATAACGTAAGATATCAAATAACTAATGTAAGTTGCCGGGTTCTAGCTAGTTACATACCAAGGGGTTTCTTTTGGTTATCACCGTACTGAATTTTTATGGCAGTTGGGGGACCTCGATCTGTATATGGAATTGGATCATGCATGCTGTAAGGAATTGTCACATGTATGTGTCTCAGGTCTTAGCCTCATAGTACGTGTCCAGACATATTCGTATCTATGGCATGTTCGGCTAGCTGGTGGCTGGTGGTTGGTGCTGGTTTTTACTGAGAGAAAAATACTGCTGGCTGATTAGTGGGTGATGACTGGTGCTGGTTTTTTCTAAGAGAAAAACGCTGCTGGCTGGTGGCTGGTGCTGGTTTTTTTTCGAGAAAAACACTGCTCGCTGCTGGTACAACGTCGCTGGTCATGGGCTGCTCGAACACGTGCATGCACCAGGTGGCCGGAATGAATATACGTAAAAAAATAAGGGTTATTATTGCTGATATTCCAGATCTGAGTCGTCACGTTATTGGAGGAGGGGAACCAACGTTTGCTCATCACAGTGCAGAGCAGACGCAGACAGTGGTCTCTCTCTCTCTCTCTGCCAATTTCTGTCATGTCTCGGCATAGCCGGTAGTACACGTACACAAAAACATGCATGCGCCGTTTCCCATATGGCAAGCCTCGCCAATCACAAAAACTTAATTACTAAGAGCATGTTTGGATCACCTTTAGTCTCGTGACTAAAATTAGTCAGGCTAAAAAAATTTAGTCACCCCCTGTTTGGAAGTATGAGCTAAAGTGGTATTCAAATGAGGAGAGATAGAGCAAGAGCATTAATGAGGAGAGAGGAAGAGTAGATTTTAGTCTCTTTTAGCTACCACACCCCCTACTAGCAAATTTTAGCCTCAAGACTAATTTTAGCCCTTCTTTAGCCTCACATGTTTGGAAGTTTAGCTCTTGCAGGAGGCTAAAATTAATCGGACTAATTTTAGTCACCCTGATCCAAACATGCTCTAAACCATTGGCAAATTCTATGTATACTCACTGTTGGATGTACGTGAAACCAAACATGCCTAAAACACTACGTATATATACCATATCTAAATCTGGAACGGCAACCAATGCAAACTGGGAAGTGTGATTAGTAAAGGGAGACAATCTTTTTTTTTGCGAAAGATTAAAGGGAGATAATCACTGAAATTATTCGTTTTGGTGACCAGTTTAGCAATACTGTAACCAGATGGCAGTGAAAAAAATTACAACAAATATTTGTTGCTTCCCTGATCGACCATACAAGATTTTAAGTCTCACCAAATTAATTATTATAGAGAGGATTCTTCTACGTAGATGTTAGGCCTCTAGAGGACGGGTGCCACGTACGTTGGACCATCATAGGGGCATTTATGCTTTCCCTGCAGAGCGGCAGTACGTATGGGCTCTCTAGCGGTGCTGACCCCTGCGCGGGCCCTCTCGTCTCTGCCCATTTCTATGTCTCGCAGGAGACACAACGTACAGACGACGCAGATGCTGTAGCAGGTAGTACACAAACGACTGTTCCATCAACTTGACAATAATCCCTTATTCACTTGTTAAATACTTGCGCGACTATAGTGTTTGGGTGTATGTGCTTTTGCTGTGTCCATCAACTATAATCACACTTTAAAACAAATTAGAACACTGTACTACTGCCGGCTAGATTCAACCAAGCATGAATGCCCCGCACCAGCTTCTATACATGTACGCTAACTCTGCCTCTATAAGCACCGGCCTCTGAGAGACTGGACGGCAGATCCAGATTTATGAAGTCACCAGAGACGCCTCACTATCGACGCGGATGTCTCCTACCACTGAAAAAACTACCGCCGGTTAATTTCTGGAATAAATCCATAAAAATGCGACATCCTTGCAGAGTCGGGAACCCGAACCAAGGTGGGCAGATTCCACCACAAGGAACCTTGCCATCTAATCTGCGATCAATTCGCCACTGTGGTACAACTTGGCCCTTGTTATTTGGCACTTATACAACCTACTTATATCTTTAGTACATAATAAATTATGTTTCTAAATTTTTAACTGAAATCAACATTTTTCTCTGACCATTCGATGTGGAATTTCGACAATTTTTCAGTGAGATTTGGAACGTGGCTTGAAACTGCTTAAATGATCATGCATATATTTTATTTTCTTTAGCAGGGAAATGTTGTATCAATAATTCTCAGTGTTATCTTAGCATTTGTTTTTCAATTTGATTGGAAGTTTCAGAGTAAAATTGCAATTTCTTTGTAGGCTGGAGAAGAGAAACCACTAATACTGCACACAGGTGGGGTCAACTGGTGATGGACCGTTGGTGTCTTGAATTTTGGATGATTTGTTCCAAGTTGAACAGAACTAGCATTTGGTGATTGTCATATCATGTTCAGTGCTCTTGTTTATTACAGTGTCCAGTACATACTTGTCTTGAGTTCTTGAGTAGCTGCTGGTTTAATTGTGTATGCATGCCTGGTGTCAAGTGGTCGAGCGGCAGTGGCTGCTGCTGCTGCTAGCTGGTGGGTGAGCGTGGTTTGGTTATAAGTAAGAGATTTGGTGGTAGGAGCGAGATGTAGATATTCAGTGTCAGCTGATTCGAGGGAAGTTACAAGATGGGGCGAAGAACTTGAGTTGTTGTATATGTGAGCGAAATAACTTTAAAGTTTATATTATCCCTCTCCTATCCAAGATCTCGAACCTTGTATCCCATTTACCGGTGCATATACCTTCGATCTCTCAGGATGGAGTAGACAATAGTGGTGGTGATGTTTGCCGGCCAGCAGAGGTATTTATAGACAGGACCGAGACGTGTTCCCGTTCCCGGTAGGGCTCTTAATCTAGATTATCTCCACTGCACGGTTTAGCGTAAGCGACGAAGCAGCAAACGGATTGAAAGCTGCACGCACAAGCTAAAGGATCGATCAAGCACACAAACTTTATAGTTAATTAAGTTTCTCATCCTCTTGCATGAACAAGGGTATAGATTTATCATGAACTGCGCGCTTAAATTTGGGCCGGTCACTAAACTATGATATCGCGGGTGTGTCATCCCGGTCCCTAAACTCTCAAAGTGACCGTTTAGGTCCTCAAACTTGTTCGGTTGTGTCATTTCCGTCCCTAAACTTGCAAATCATCCGTTCAAGTTCTGAAACTTGTTTGGTTGTATCACATATATCGGTCCTCAAACTTGGTTTTGAATCTCATCTGGGCCAACACAGGGTGATCTAAAAACTTTATATTAAAAAATAATTCATACTTTTTTCATACGAACTCGAATGAAGACGAACTTTATATCAAAATTCTAGCCCTCAACGTGATCTACAACTTTGTAGTTGAAAAGTTTTTGAATGTAAACTGTTTAGGTGCCAAAATGTTGTTGTATATTTGTATATTTATATTATTTAAAATTTAAAATTTAAAATTAAATTTTGGGACATTAAACGACTTCAAAGTACCATTGCAAAATTCTAGAATTATCCCACTAGATCTCAAAGTACCATTGCAAAATTTTCATGTTTGATATATCCTTCATCGTATCTTCGAGGGCTCATTGGAGATTACCCGGCCATGCTAATAATGTCACAAACTTACCGTCCACGGGTCAAGCTCACATAGGTGGGTTGTCATGGAGAATTACTATAAACGTTGGCAGATGCAAGTCATGCATCCTTGGAACAGAAAAGCCATAATCCACAGTTGCTCATCAGTTAGCTAAGCTAGCAGCATGGCTTTCGCACTCAAAACGTCTTTCTCCGCGTCATCTTTCCAGGTAGGTTCATCGTCGTCTTCGCTGCTCCCGCGGACGAGAAATGTCGTGTCGGTCGTTAGGGCGGTTGCCATGGTTCCAACCTCCCCGGCTCCGGCGAAACCCGCTGCCGTGACGACCCTGCCGGCCGTGTCGGAGACCTTGGCAAAGCTCATGGCGAAGGGCAAGGTATATATGAGAGCTTCCGTTCTTGTTCTTGTACTGGTCTTGTAAGTAGGTGAATGTGTAGCAGGGATGGTGTGTTTTTTGCGCAGACGGCGTTCATCCCATATCTCACCGCCGGTGACCCTAACCTTGCCACGACGGCCGAGGCGCTGCGTCTACTGGATGCCTGCGGCGCCGACGTCATCGAGCTCGGCGTGCCCTACTCCGACCCCTACCTCGACGGTCCTATCATCCAGGTGAGCACTCACGGCAAGCCCTAGCGTTAGCTAATATATTAGCGTATGCGTTTGAGCTTTTCTTGACGCATGCATGCATCCTTTTCCAGGCTTCGACTGCCCGGGCTCTCGCCGGCGGCACGACCATGGACGGCGTGCTGGCGATGCTCAAGGAGGTGACGCCGGAGCTGTCGTGCCCGGTGGTGCTCTTCTCCTACTACAAGCCCATATTCTGCCAAGGGTTGGCAGAAATCAAAGAGGCCGGGGTGCACGGTAAACTTTCTTCACCATCGATCTGATGGTTCTATTATCACAATGTGGTAGGCACTGAAGTTACTGTACTGATCTAGTGTATCTTGTGTGTCGATAATCTCCGTCCCAGGTCTTCTGGTGCCTGATCTGCCTTATGTGGCGGCGCATGCGATGTGGAGTGAAGCCAAGAAGAACAACCTCGAGCTGGTACTACGGTTATCATCTGTCATTCATCAATTCATGCATGCCAAATCAAGCGAGAGCATTTTTTTTCCTGTTCCCTTTGGGTATATAGCTGTCGCACAGATAGTAACAAGGGAACGAAGCTCTATCCGACGTGTACAATGGATTTGTACTGCAGGTGCTGCTCACAACACCAACGACACCAGAAGAAAGAATGAGAGAAATCACGAAAGCTTCAGAAGGTTTCGTTTACCTGGTAGATATATTTGAGCAAATGGACACGAACCCCGGGCTGTTCTTTACAATGTGTTTACCCAAAAATTTTCATTCATTAACTTAATAGCCACATTATGCAGGTAAGCGTCGATGGAGTTACAGGTCCCCGCGAAAACGTGAACTCGCGTGTTCAATCTCTCATTCAGGAGGTTAAAAAGGTAATAAATAGTTTGCACGAAGTGAGAAAAATACAACAATAAAATTCATCTGCATTACCAGTGACCTTGCGTTCAAGGAATGAAGAGTCGAGAGCATGCTGCGTGCTCAGTAACTTTCAGTCACCAGACATGTATATCTCTGCATGCAGGTTACTGATAAACCTGTTGCTGTTGGCTTTGGAATATCTAAACCTGAGCACGTAAAGCAGGTAAAAAGTGGTAGTCATTTAAAATTTTCTTTAGGGCAGACATGGTTCCCAATTGTTATTGCAAATAACTCTGAATTCCTCAATGCACATGGACAGATTGCACAGTGGGGTGCCAATGGGGTGATCATTGGCAGTGCAATGGTGAGGCAGTTGGGCGAAGCAGCTTCTCCCAAGGAAGGATTGAAAAGGCTAGAGAGATTTGCGAGAAGCATGAAGAATGCACTACCATGAATCCATGATATCTGGATATGCATAATGGGCTGTATATATGTATCGTAGGCTTGTAGCTACCACGGAGAGGGCTGCAGTCGTAGTCTCAAGATGGTTGTATCATCCTGCAGTAGTCTCAATATGGTTGTATCATCCCTATGCAATTGTTTTGATATCAATAAAGCAACCATTATTAATTAGTATTCATCTAGTAGATCTTCATTAGATTAGTATAGCTTGTTAACAGGATATGATACAGCCAGCTTATAAGAACAAGCCATATAGTACAATCTTCATCAATCAATGGCTCTGCATATTCAATCCAATGTACTCATGTTTCTGAGGATGCTCGACTAGTTGCTGCCGTCTCCGTGTTGATTGTCTTTCGACAAACGGTGACTGCGCGCCAACATCATTTGACGTTCATTCTTTGTGCTCATCGACATCATCCAGCGTTGCTATCTGGATTGTTACCTTTTCTCACCCTACCCGACTCCCTCTTGATCGACTGTACTGCATAGTTATTCAACTCTCATGGCTCTCAAGAGTCAAGTCCATTCTCTCGCAGATAGATTTCAGAAATATGGAGAGTCAGTTTCTGTCTCATGGATCCATTGGCGGATCTAGCGGTGGGGCGGCCGGGGCTAGAGCCCCCCCCCCCTACCGTCCTAGAACCCTTAGAGCCCCCCTTAGCCCCCCCCTAAATTTTTTTGCCATGGGAGGAGAGATAGGAGGGGTTGAATGCCGGAGGACGGAGGTTGAAGACGGCGCGTCGAGCCCTGGGAGCATTTCCTCCGCGTCTTGGGCTCAGAGTGGCAGTTGGCCCAATAATTTCTCCCCTCCCGCAAAGCCCAAGCCCATGCAAACGGCCCATCCGGCCTTTTTATTCTTTCCCAATTCGCTTCCTTCCCCCAGCCGGCCAACCCGACGCGCGCCTCCCACTCCCAGCTCCCCGAGCCTCTCGTTAGGGTTACGGCGGCGGCGGCTAGCGGCTGCTCGGCGAGACGGCGACTCGGGACCGCAGGAGACAGCGCCGCAGCGGCTGGGCCCTGGGCGGCCAGCGGCCTAGCGCGGCGGGCCGGCGGCAGGGGCGCAAGGCGCAGGCAGTGCAGGCGCAACTTGAGCGCCGGCGCGCGTGGCAAGCGCGGGCGGGGCGAGCCGGTGAGGCCCAAAGCGGCGTGCAGGCATGCGGCGCAGGCGGGCCTCCGGGGCTCCGGCCGCGGGCTGCAGCGCCCAGCGCCCAGCGGGATGGCAGCCGCCGGCCGAGCTCGGCTGCTTGCTCCAGTGCTCCACTGCTCCTAGCCTCTTTAGGTAATGTAGTAATGTTACTATGTTAGATACTAGCCATTCTGATAATCTGATACTAGCTTTAATTTGGCTGTTTGTATGCGTATCGTCTGATTCAAATGTCCAATGCTCATAGGCAGATCTTTCGTCATTGGCATTATTTGTAAAGAACTCAAAAATCAAAATGTATCGTTGTATTGCCTCTAATTTGGTCATTTAAATTATTTCAAGTAAAATTTAGGCTTGCCTCTAATTTGATGTATTGTTCATTGTATTTAGATCACTTCTCGGTTCTCATGAAGATTGATTTGCGTCGCAATAAACCTCACATGTCATCTATTTTCTTTGGTGCGTATGTGTACCCCGATTCAAATTGCATAATTTGCTTGTTCATGTTGTGTAAAACATTAATCCAAGTCTTATATGGTTGCATGAACTTGGTCACTTGGACTTGCTCTCGTAGTTCAGCCCCCCCTATGTATTTTTTCTGGATTCGCCACTGCATGGATCGATTATCTTTTTTCTTAGAAACTTGAAAAGTTCCAGACTCTGCAACTGCACGTAAGCAGCCAAGTTTTCAGCTTATTCTTAGCTGATCAAATGTAAATGAAAAAAGTGCAAAGCTAGCAAAAATCTCATCATAAGCAAATTCTATTATTACTTCTCCATGCGTTGTTGGCGAAAACATACATAGCTATGACCTCCAATGCCTTCCACTACGGGAAACCGGGCGTTTGCCGAGGCACTCGGCAAAGCCCCAAAAACACTCGGCAAAACCTTTGCCGAGTGTAACACTCAGCAAAGGCCTCACGGCATCCGAGTGTTTTTTGTCGGGCTCTCGGCAAAGGTTTTGCCGAGTGCCAGACCTGACACTCGGAAAAATAAAGCACTAACAGATGACCACGGACGGCGTGGCGACGTTGGCGGGCGTGGCACGCACTGGTCACGTGCGACATTTTTACCGACTGTAACCATCATGACATTCGGCAAAGAAGGTGTTTGCCGAGTGTCTGTGCTCTGGCACTCTGCAAACCTTCTCTTTACCGAGTGTTGTCTATTTGCCGAGAGCTTTATTGTGGACACTCGATAAAGCCTGTCTTTGCCGAGTGCCCGACAAAATGCACTCGGCAAAGGCACTCGGCAAAGGCGCTAGCACTCGGAATACGCCGGGTTTCCCGTAGTGTTGCTCACCGAATGAATGTTTTGTCTTCCATCTTCGAGATGCAGATACGTCTAGAACCATAGCTTAGTCAGTATGCTCCAATGGAAGTAGCCTGCATTAAAGATGGAAGCAGCATAACTCTTTGTAAAGGCATATTCCAGCAATATAGTAGGTAGGTGAAGGCATTATTTCTATAAACAGTCCCTTTTTCTCCATATAAACAGGGATGGATTTTGAATATACTCAAGACATTATTTAACATTCATTCTTCTGTTTCTTTTGTGAGCATGTGTCGGGGTGACGAAAACATCACCAATTACCAAAGCTTTGAATTTCTATAAACATTCGTATTTAACAGTTTGCTCATTGAGTGTGTTCTCGAGAGGAAGACCAAAACACCACCAATTACCAAAGCTTTGAATCATTGGCATTAATTTCAAGCGGTACCAATCGGTAGATTAGACGATGCCACAAGCATCACATCAGTGTAGCATCAGAAACCTTGAATTTTGTTATGAAGGGAGATAAGATTGGTGATTCTCACCTTACAATCTTTCCATGAAACAACGGATTCAGCGTAGGTACCGTTAGACCTTAGGTCCGGCAATCCACCTTGGGGTACCCGAGTGGTTGACTTGTAGGTGGGCGTTCGTCGAGCGATTAGCTTGATGGTACACAGGAGGCACTGATTTAGACAGGTTCGAGCTACCCGGAGGTATACCATATGTCCTGTGTCGGTGGTGATGTTTGTATTGCTTGTATGGTTCGATGTGATGCCCCTATCTGGGGACCCTTGCCCTCCTTTATATATCTAGGAGGTAATGTTACAATATGAGTATTTACAATATGGGATTATGGGAGTCCTAGTAGGAGTCTACTAGGACTCGGTCTTCTTTGGGCCGGCCGCCGCCACCCTCGATGATGGGCCCTAGGATACCCATATCCCAGAAGCCCCCGAGCAATGTTCAGACGCATGCCGAACAGTTGGTGAAGGAACGAGGCTGAAGGTGCTTCAACACTTGGTCGACACAAGGGTCGGCGGTGCTCCAAAGAAGAAAGAGCATACCCACACGACGCCGAGTTCCTTCTACGTAGTCAATCTGTTCTCATGAGGACTGAATACAGGGTGACGATTAGGAGCACTATATGTACAGTAGTCTCCTAGCGTTGAGTTGGTTAGTATAAGCAGGCCGAGGCTCCAAAAAAGAAGTCGGACAACATGTTGCCGCAAAAAGTAGGGGAAAGCGTGCTATCACCAAAATCCGGCGCCCAGTCCCTGAGCATGCGACGTCGGCCGTGACGATGGCTCCTCGGGAAATTGTGTCGCTGCAAGCCCAGCGGCCGAACCCGCTCGGCCTGCTTAAGGCGGCCGAGCAGGCGCAACAGGTTAGAGCAGCGTGCTGCTCGGTTAAGTTGTTCTTGCTCGGAGTGTGTTTATTCCGTTTGATACTGACTTTTTGCGACATAAGGAACGCCAAGTTGCCGCGCGTGCCAACCCCCGAGCATGCGAGGTCGGCCACGCGACGGAAGGAATGCCGATTCGCCGCACGTGCCAGCCCCTGAGCATGCGAGGTTGACCGCACGACGAAAGGAACGCCGAGTCGTTGCGCGCGCCAGCCCCCGAGCATGTGAGGTCGGCCGCGCGACGGAAGGAACGCCTAGTCATTGCGCGCGCCAGCCCCCGAGCATGTGAGATCGGTCGCGCGATGGAAGGAGCGCCGAGTCACCGCGCGGCCGCGCGACGGAAGGAGCACCGAGCATGCGTGTTGGTGTTTGCCCCTGACGATCGTCAGGACGTGGTACGACGGGGTTGCCTTCATGCACCTCAGCCTCCCGCAGCGTGCCGCCGCCATTGCCTTCGTTCCGCACAGATGACGAGTCACCGAGAGAGCGCCTGAACCATCATGTGTGCAGCGCCGCCGCCTTCGTAGATGGAACTGGACGCTTCGAACTCCACTTCGCTGTCTCGAAATTGGGTGGGTCCGGTGGGTTCTCAGATCAGATCTGAGATTTGCTTAGGCGCGCCTCCACGCATGCAGGGAAGACGACGCGAGATTAATCTTTCATCAAGCTAGCGGGGTTTTCGAATTGAAAAAGCTCAACAATCACCCCTACCTGGCGCGCCAACTGTCGGACCTTATGACCGACAATCCACCTGGGGTACCCGAGTGGTTGATTTGTAGGCGGACGATCGTCGAGCGAGTAGCTTGATGCTACACAGGCGGCACTGATTTAGACAGGTTCGGGCTACCCAGAGATATAATACCCTACGTCCTGTATCGGTGGTGATGTTTGTATTGCTTGTGTGGTTCGATGTGATGCCCCCTATCTAGGGACCCTGCCCTCCTTATATATCCAAGAGGTAAGGTTACAATATGAGTATTTACAATACGGGATTATGGGGGTCCTAGTAGGAGTCTACTAGGACTCGGTCTTCTTTGGGCCGGCCGCCGTCGTCCTCGATGATGGGTCCTAGGGTACCCATATCCCATAGGTACCCTACCAAAATGCAAATTTCAGTGTAGGCTGGCCATATGTCGAAGATTTTGAAGGTTGACAAGAAAGTTCAAGTACATTTATGGTCAGTACTCAGCAAATTCGATCTTACTCAACAATATTATGTAATGGTAGGTCTAAACCAAGGACATGACTTAGAGATTTATTTTTGGTGGAAAGCTTGTTTTATCAATGGTGTTAACACATGGAGGGTTTTCAAGATTCACTACATGAAAACACCCTAACATGTATCGGATGAAGATTGCCTTTGGTACCGGGTGTGACGACCGTTATCGGTTATTCTTTATGGGTTACTAATGACTCATCATCAGTAATGTCTATTACCAATAACAGTCATTGGTACCGTACCATAACTATGTTGCTGTCCGTTACCAATAACAGTCATTGGTAATAGGCGAAGTATAACATCCTTTACCAATAAGAGTCATTGGTAATAGGTGAAGTATAACGTCCTTTACCAATAAGGGCATTATATGAACACAGGTATGTGACTGACTGGAAATTGAGGTTCGAACCGCTTACCTCTGACCTCGCGTGTAGCCTCGTCTCTACCGCACCATACAGTCACTTGTGGCTCCATGAGATATGAATTGATTTTGTATTAAATCTGAATAGAGGCCAGTCTCACCCCATCACCCGCCCTAGAAATCATTTTCAAGGCGGGTTGCGCCATCACCCACCCCTATAAATTTTTTTTATTTTAAAATATAGACATATTTCTATATATACTCATGCAACATATGTTTTAGATACCTCATGTGTTTTTTAAATGGTCAAAATATCACGATCACAATACATATGTTCAAATTGCATTCATATTCATATTCACTTATACTACATTCATTCTTTAGAATCCATAGTTATAGTCGTGTATGTCACAACTAGTGTCTAAATAATCTTGTAATTCTAAACCATAAAAATTTTAGATCTTGCCAACCACTACAACTTTAATATAGATCAGCTCCACATCTGAGGTTGTTTGGAAAACTCAGAAATTCCAGATTTCAAAACTAGATACATTATATTGATTTTTTTGGACATCTAAATATTCTCAAATGAAAAACATTATCAACTATAAAGTTTGTATTTATCCGAAATCATATGAAAAAGTTATGAATTTATTCGTAGGAGGCCATTCGCAAGGCGGGTCACCCCATCACCGTCCCTGGAAATGACTCCATTTCCAAGGGTAGGTGACGCCATGGCACGCCCCTTCAAATGCTTCTCCAAGAACAGGCAACAAGCTACAGTGACCCATTTTCTTTTATATGAACGGGTGACCTTTTGGTTCAGCCCTAAAAAAAATCATGGAGCCCCTACAAATCTTTTTTTGTAGTAGAGAATGCGGAAATTAAATACTTAATGACTAACTAGAGTCTATAATCATCATAGATGCCTCCGTTGTCATATAGCAATGTTGTTGTAGTAATCGTACCGATGATTATCTCCTCAAGCTTGAGAGCTTAAGGACTCCGAGATCAGAATACCAGTGATGATCAGCAGCGTCCTAGATGTCACCTGCAATGAAATTGACAAGAAGTTATAGTAGTTGAATTACTATGCAGTGCCCTAAGTATTAGGTGTTTTGGCTAATGATCATGAGCGCGTGTTTTCGACGATACTACGCAATCGCGTGTTTTTTCATGGACTATTTAGTCAAGAATGGTTTAAAGAAAAAAATATTTCAATGTTGTGTACCTGTCGTCCTAGAAAGTTTTGGATTGGTCTCTCAAAACAAAAGGTGCAGCAGGGCCCATCAGAACCTTGCGTCCTGGCCTCCGCGCTAGCTCCGAACAAATCGGCAGCGGTTTCTTTTTTCTGCCTTCTCTCTCCTCCACCTCGGACTCGGATCCTAATCAGCTAGCGACTTTGACGATTGTTGGAGACGCCCTTACATGGAAGTGTAGCACAGTGTTTTGTGAACAAAGGATCTAAATTACTTTATTATTTCCTAGAATCTAGTAAATGTATACGCTCCATTTTTATAGATATCATGTGAAACTTAAAACTACTAATATATTCTCCATTGAAAAAGATGGCCATGTTTTCACAGAGAAGGTAATAGTGCTCCCATGTGATTGCATCCGTTGGATGCAACACGAGCAGTGCTGGCCTGTTACAATGGTGGCAGTAGTATCATAAAGGGGTCGCGACAACTAGCTTACTGACAGACAAGACTCGCTGCCTACGGTGGAGGACAGCATATGGTGGTCTTTTGCGCATGATTCACGAGCTGGCAGTGCACATGTACTACACATCACTAAAAACGTACAATTGGGAAGAAACGTGTATCACGTCAACCTGATGAATTAACCTCACCTAAACATGACTCCTCTCGTGTTTTTCCTTCAAACGTCACATAGAATGCAAAAGATACAACTATTTTTACCCTTGATGTTTATGTAAAGATATAGTTAAACAAGGAAACTCATACTGAGTTGGCATGCATGTTAGGGTTCTACATTTGGCCTTGGATACCTTGAGAGGTCGGGCTTTGATCCATTCCTGCATGATCCGGCCTTGGGCTTGGCGACGGACTTGGCAACCTTGCCGGCGATGAGGAAGGACAAACATCTTCTAGAGGTGACGATCCAGGAATTAGAGTCCTTGCCGAAGGATATTTTGTGCTTACGCCATGACACAAATTAAAAGAACCAATCTTTGTCCCGAAGTTTCTTCTTATCATCTTGTCTTTGGATGTTTAACTCCACTTTATGAAACTTGTTCTTAACCAGAGCATGGATATTGACCGTGGTGTATCTATTGGTGTGGTGATCAAGCACCAGAAGCCACGATCCTGAGGGACACGTCGAAAATCTGTTTGTGTTGAATAATAAGTTGGTTTCATTCAAAATTACTCGATCGCACGACAGGTCAAAAATTTCAACAACATCATAAAAGGCTAGCTATAAGAGAATTTACAGCAGTCATCCTGAGCGAAGAGTCATACTGATAGGGCAATTGTTGGTTTCAGCCTCCTTGGCAGAGCTCAATATCTAGGTGATTCTCTTAGAGGAACTATCATGCATGCGGCAGACACAAAAGAAACCACTCTTTCCATATATAACCACTGCGGCAGTGATTTCTCCTACAAAATTTGGTTTGGCACTTGGCAGAGCTGCTCCGAGAATCACCCTAGGAACTCTACAAGCTAAGCTAGCTCTCCCAAACAATATATCCCAGAATCATAAGGACGTACGGCATCGTTTTACAGTATTTTCACGGCACATCGGAGAAGACTAATATAATAACCTCGCATGCAAATTAACCTCCAATTTGTTCGAGTGCAAGGATTTTAAGATACGTACGTGCTGCATTTCTGCATTGCTGGCCGGCCCCTACAAGGCTACAAGACACGGCAGTATCGGTACAAACCGTGTAATAATTTGAGCAACCATTGTATCAGTTGTGGACACGTGGTGCATGCTTGCATTGGACCAGCACAGGGCCGAGCTGCCAGCCGCGGCAGATCCAGATGATTCTGCCTACCATGTCAGGATCATGAAATATGGTGGTAGCATATTGTCATAAAAGGGTTCACGTGCTAGCTGTCGCCTACGCTCACTGATACTGCACATATACTCTGCATTACCGACACGCTTGGCAAAGAAACAACGTTTATCACGGCAAACTGATGCATGAATCTCACCTAAGGACACATTCCTAACGTGTATTTCTTTAAAACGCTAGAAAGAGTAATAATCGTAAATAGATGTCCAACTATTTTTACCCTTGATGCTTCTCTAAAAATATAGTTAAACAAGTAGACGACTGTCACTGAGTTAGCATGTTATGATTCTACGTTCTTGTACATAATAATGCAGTGAAATATACCGTGTGTAGACTGCAAATGAAACCAAACAGCAATATATCCATGCACTTCTCCAAACAATAGTACGTGGATTCTGCTCTTAAAAAGCACTGATATACCCACTCACGAGTCACCAGTGAATATCTTTTTTAGATAATGGATTAAGAAAATCCGGCCTTGACCAAGAGACTACGGCCACCAGCGAATATCTTGCCTGCATAGGTTGTTCTTTTGACTCCATTTCCTTTACTATTTCTGTGCCATCATATAACGACCACCCTAGCTTCTTACCTTCACTGATCGTCATGTATATATAGAAACAGCAACTATACACAAGATGCAGAAGAGCAAATTAAGCTAGCAGAGGAAGGTGAGTACTTGACAGCAATGAAGATCCGAAGCCTCAGCCCCCCTTCTGCAGCCATAGCGATTGCCTCCTCCGCTGTCATCGTAGTTCTCTCTGCCATGGCCCTAGGAGCAGCTGCAGCCGTCGTCGAGCACACATTCATTGTAAGCAAAAGATCTCCTCGATCTCTCCTGTCTCTGGTCTCGATCCGTTCACTACCATTTCTAATTATCAAAGAAATAACTAGGACTAGGCGAGCTGCTTGATTTATGTACAGTAGATTGCGACCAAAACTAGGAGAATCTAGCTATATGTGTGGCTGCTTGATTTAGCTTACTCGAACATGCATGTACATATATGTAGGTGAGCCAGATGTATATGAGACATTTGTGCAAAGAGACTCTAATCACCGTGGTGAACGGGCAATTCCCAGGGCCAGCGATAGAGGTCAACGAAGGAGACTCTGTGGTCGTTCATGTCGTCAACAAGTCACCCCACAACCTCACAATCCATTGGTAATCTAATAACAAAGCTAGTCAGCCTGTATTTCACAGAAATATATACTATAATTTCGAATGCTAGGATAAGTCATTAACAAACTCGGTTTAATCATGATGTGCCTTTCATTTCATACTTTCTGATGCAGGCATGGGGTGAAGCAGCGGCGGAACTGCTGGGCTGACGGGGTGCCAATGATTACCCAATGCCCAATCGAACCGAAGAAGAACTTAACCTATCGATTTGATGTCACCGGGCAGGAAGGAACCTTGTGGTGGCATGCACATACCTTCAGCCTTCGCGGAACCTTGCATGGTGCTTTCATCATCCGGCCAAGACATGGGGCCTATCCATTTTCGAAGCCGCATAAGGAGATACCCGTTGTGATAGGTATGTTAATTATTTTACATTTGATCATCTGAGATCTGAGCATATAGGAAAAGTACACGTCGAACAACGAAAAATGTCTACTTAGACCATTCTTAGTACATGTTTGTACTCTCTTTTTTAGTTTCGGAGGTGTGATCAAACTTACACGGTTTCGTAAATTATAATTTGACTATTTATTTATCTTATATTATATTATTTATAGTTATAAAATTATAATTATTAGAGAGTATATTTGAATAGAAATCTAACCATATGAATTTTGTACTAAAAGATTAAAAATTGTTGGATGGATTATGAGTCAAAGGTTGTAGTGTTTGAAACTTGGTATTCATGCGTGCCTTACAAACGAAAATGGAGCGAGTAAAAGTTTTCATCTTGTAAATAGCATACCATGTTAGGCAAAAATGAAGACATGGCATGAAATTTACGAGAAGAGAGTAGAGTTGGGTTTCATTATGATAATTTGGTGTACACAGTTACCAAGGGCGTTGATACAAGAATACATTGAGAAGGTTTGGATTTCGTCTTCAGACATTCATCAATTACATTTGTCACATAGAGGAAACATTTAAATGATATACTGGTAAATGAAAGAATCAAATGAATCTTTGCATTAAGAGATCTAATTTCATTCGTCAACACTCAAAACACGTTAGATGACATCGTACTCTTGAAAATCATGCAAATAAACCCTGTACAAAATATATATGTTTTAATTTTGCATGGCTCAAAATCGTGTGATTATTGTGGCTGATGGGTGGTTGTGGCGCTCGCGTTCATGGCAGGGGAGTGGTGGGAGATGGACCTTGAACAATTGGACAGGGACTTCGAGAATGGTTTCCAGCTGGCTCACCCCAGTGGAGCCACTATCAATGGCAAGCTTGGGGACACCTTCAATTGCTCCGGTAATCTATTATGTCATATGCATAGATGCTGAAAACAACAGTTTTCCTTCTTACTGAATGGAGTACTAGCTTCCACTATGAAGGGGCTGTGGAAGATGGCTATGTGCTGGACGTGGAGTCCGGCAAGACCTACCTGCTGCGAGTAATCAACGCTGCTCTTTTCGCCGAGTACTACCTCAGGATCGCTGGGCACAAGTTCATGGTGGTCGCTGCCGATGCCAACTATGTAAAACCTTACATCACGGACATCCTCTCCATTTCACCAGGAGAGACGGTGGATGCCTTGGTTGTCATGAACTCTACCCCTGGCAATTACTACATTTTTTTTTTTAGAAAAGGGAATATATTTCAATATTCCAGCCTCTGCATAGACCTATGCATATAGCCGTTTCTTATTACAAATGAGATCACCAAAGGAAACGAAAAACCAGTCTGTCTCAGGGACCAGCTCAAACTAGCTGAAAGTAATTCTATTACTAAAAGACCATCCATTATGAGCAAAGATCTCCATCGCCGTGGTCTCAAGCGCACGGCACCCACGAATAATGTGTGGTCGCTCGTCCTCCTTCTGCAGCAATGCCCAGGAACGGATCCAGTGTGTCCCGCTGAAGATAACCTGCATAGGAGTAACGGCTCGAGTGTTGTTAAAAACCATATCATTTCTACTTAACCAAATTGCCCAGCACAATGAGAATGCTCCAACCAGGATTTTGTATTTAAGTTTGTTATTAATCCCATTAAGCCAGTCAGTAAACATATGAGTAATGTTTACAGGCGTCATTAGATTAAAGGAAACTTGTACAATCCTCCAAATAGTTCTAGCTAGTTGACAGTCAAAGAAAAGGTGTTGTATGGTTTCCTCTAAATTACAGAAACAACATTTTAAACTTCCTTTCCAACGTCTACGAGCTAAATTATCCTTGGTTAGAACAATTCCTTTTTGCAAATACCAGACAAATATTTTTACTTTCAGGGGCAATTTTAATTTCCATATCACATTTTTCCTTGGTGCAGGCAAGTGAGTGATTAGCATTTCATACATGGATCGAACAGTAAACTGACCATTTTGTTTTAGAGACCAAATAAACTTGTCTCTCTGATCTAATAATTGAACATTCACAAGTTTGGTACCCAGCTGGTGCCAAGCCTGTAAATTATTGCCAACTAAAGATCTCCTAAATGCCACATTTAAAGGATTCGATCTGAGAACCGTTGCAACAGTTGCACTTTTTTTCCGCACGATATTATATAAAGATGGATATTGAGTTTTGAAAGGAGTGTCATCTAACCAAGCATCCTCCCAAAAGCGAGTTTGTGACCCATCACCCACATGGAATTTGCCCATCCTCAAAAGGTCATTTTTAATCTTCATAAGACCTAACCAAAAATGAGAATCACCAGGCATATATTCCACTTGGGTGATTGTTTTATGTCTCAAATACTTGTTTCTAAGGAGTCTCTGCCAAATGCCATCCTCATTAATAAGTCTAAATACCCATTTACTAAGTAAACACTTGTTCTGAATGTTTAAGTCTAAGATTCCTAACCCACCTTGGTCCTTGGGTGTACATAATACTCCCCATCTTGTCAGTCTATACTTCTTCTTATGTCCATCGCTCTGCCAAAAGAATCTAGACCTGTAGTAGTCTAGTCTTTCAAGGACGCCACGAGGAATCTCAAAGAAGGACAGCATAAACATAGACAGATTGCTAAGAACCGAGTTAATAAGAACCAACCGACCCCCAACAGACAACATTTTTCCTTTCCAAGCACTTAATCGTTTCTGAAACCTTTCCTCCACTTCTTTCCAATCATCATTTAGGAGTTTTCTATGATGCATAGGAATGCCAAGGTACCTAAACGGAAGAGTCCCCATGTCACAACCGAAGATTTCTGAGTACTCCCTCCCGAGGTCCCTAGCATTACCATAACAAAACAATTCACTTTTATGAAAATTAATCTTGAGGCCCGACAATTGCTCAAACGCGCAAAGCAAGAGCTTCATATTCTTGGCCTCTTCCAAATCATTTTCCATAAAGAGAATTGTATCATCTGCGTACTGCAAGATAGATAAACCGTCGTCTACTAGGTTTGGGACCAGACCCCTAAACATTCCGCTATCTTTCCCGCGAGCTATCAAAATAGCAAGGACATCTACTACAATATTAAAGAGAATAGGTGACAAAGGATCTCCTTGCCTAACACCTTTCTTTGTTTGAAAGTAATGCCCTACACTATCGTTGACCTTAATTCCAACGGAACCTTTCGACGTAACTTGCTGAATCCAAGAAGCCCATTTAGGTGAAAAGCCCTTCATGCGCAACACCTGTTGCAAAAAAGGCCACTTTACCTTATCATAGGCTTTTTCGAAATCTAGCTTGAGAATAATTCCATCTTTCTTTTTTCTATGTAGTTCATGGATGGTTTCATGAAGAACAACAACCCCTTCCATAATGTATCTACCAGGTAAGAAGGCTGTTTGGGAGGGCCTAATAACCTTTTGAGCTACTAGATTAATCCTCTTCGTAAGAACCTTCGTAAAAATCTTAAAGCTTACATTCAACAAACAGATAGGTCTATATTGTTGAATCATAGTCGCCTCGATTTTTTTGGGCAGCAGCGTGATAACCCCAAAATTGAGATAGTGCAGAGGTAAAGATCCTTGATGAAACTCATTAAACAATGCCAAAAGGTCCGGTTTGATTATATCCCAGAAGTGCTGATAGAATTCAGCCGGGAAGCCATCCGGCCCAGGTGCCTTATTGTGTTCCATTTGAAAGATTGCCTCTTTAATCTCACTTTCACGAAAGGTCTCTGAAAGAATATCATTTTCTATATCAGAGACCTGAGGAATGTCCTCGTTGTGAGTCTCAACCAAATTAAAATGATTACCTTCAGGTGATCCAAATAAACCCTTATAGTAGTTTGTAATGTAAGTTTTTAAGTTTTCCTCTCCCACCACGATACCTTCTTCCTGCTCTAGTTGATAAATCCTCGTTTTGCGATATCTACCATTTGCAAGTAACTGAAAATATTTCGTATTATCATCACCGTGCAATAACCTAGTGGCTTTAGATCTTTGGAGCCAGTATAGTTCCTCTTCTCTAAGCAACTTGGTCAATTCGGCATGAAGTGAACTTTTATAATCAGTTTCTTGTAGTGATAACACATCTTCCTCTGCTTTCCTATCTAGAAAATCCAATTGAGTCAATAAAAAGGATTTTTTTCTCTTATTTTCTCCTATTGAGTTCTTTGCCCAACCCCTTAGCCATCTTCTAATAGCCCTGATCTTATTCTGCCATCGCTGTATGGGAGAGTTTCCCCTAGACGTTCTTTGCCACACCTGAGCCACCATATCATGGAAACCATCTCTAGTCAACCATCCCAATTCAAATTTAAATTGGTGAGTATTGCCCCTATGAGCCGCGTCTCCAGTATTTAGCAAAAGCGGTGTGTGGTCAGAGAGTTCTCTAGTTAATGCTTCTACTGTTGAAATAGGAAATTTTTGCTCCCAATCTGTGCTGACTAGAATTCTATCCAGTTTTTCATATGTAGGAATCTCTGCTGAACTTGCCCATGTAAATCTTCGTCCAGAAAGTGCTAACTCTCTCAGATTCAAAGATTCGATGCAAGCGTTAAACAGCAAAGGCCACCTACTATCAAACCGATCATTACTCTTTTCACCTGGACTTCTAATAATATTAAAATCGCCACCCACCAAAAGTGGTAGAGTCTGACTACTACAGGTACTAACAAATTCTGCAAGAAAGCTATCTTTATGTTCAGGTTGAGCCGCACCATATACAGCCATTAAAACCCAACGAAAGCCGTCACATTTATTTCTAACGGTGAAATTCACAAAGAAATCACCAACCTGAGTGTTCTCCACCACAAAAACAGCTAAGTTAACACCAAGCAAAATACCTCCTGATCTGCCTCTAGGCGGGACCCAATGCCAAAAAAACTCTCTTCCCCCACAAAAGTCCTCTAACATAGCGTTAGTAAAATCTCTTTTGTGAGTTTCAAGTAAGGCAATGAAGTCAAGGTCCCTGTCTACAGCCATGTCCCGAAGAAAATTAATTTTAGCCAAGTCCCGAAGACCTCTGCTATTCCAGAAAACACCCTTCATCTTAGAACAATATGTTTTTTGGTTGTCTGTCTTTTACGGCTTGGCTGCAGATTATTACTTTTCTTTTTTCGATCTGCTGTTTTTTTCGTTCCACCAGACTCCTTTTTACTAGGAACCTTTACTAGGCAATTACTACATGGTTGCCAATCCCAACCGGGCACCGTTGCCCGACCCCCAGATCCCTGTATTTGCCACGAGAGGGTTGGTGCAGTACAAATACAACCAGATGCAAGACAAAGAAGAAGTAGAAGGTGCTTCATCCACTGTTGTTTCGGTGGTGCCTGATATGCCTGGCCCATACGACACCGTGACCTCCTTGTACTTCCATGGCAACCTTACCGCCTTGTACCGACCTCATCAGCCGCTGGTACCAACGCAAGTCGACGAACGCATGTTCATCGCTCTTGGCGGGGGTATGCTGTGCCGGCAAGGCTGCCACATGAACGGGAGTAAGGAGTGCATGGCTGTGGCCACCATGAACAATGTCTCCTTCCACCTTCCTGAGACTGTGGCTGTTCCACTGCTGGATGCAGAGTACTGCCATCGCAACTGGACAGCCATGGGTGGCGTTGATCTGTACACGCTGCCGGACAGGCCACCGAAGGCGTATGACTTCACAGACAAGGCCTTGATCCCATGGGGCTCTGCAGAGAGGTCACTAGAGGCGACAACGAGGGCGGCGGCTGTGAGGCGGTTCCAGTATGGTAGTGTGGTGGAAATTGTGTTCCAGAGCTGTGCGCTGCTGCAGAGCGATGCCAACCCGATGCACCTCCATGGGCATGACATGTTTGTGCTCGCACAGGGGCTTGGAAACTATGAAGAGGCCAGGGATGTGGCAAGGTACAACCTGGTGGATCCCCCAGTGAGGAACACCGTGCTCGTCCCAAGGCTAGGGTGGGTTGCCATCCGATTTGTTGCGGATAATCCAGGTATGTACAAGATTTACATGTAATGGTTCGGGTGCAGAAGTCACACCTTCATCATCTAATGCTTTGTCTTGTGTGTGTTTTACAGGTGTTTGGTACATGCATTGCCACTTTGACTTCCATCTGTCAATGGGTATGGCAGCATTGTTTATTGTAGAGGACGGCCAGACAGCCGCCACATCCCTCCCTCCACCTCCAGTTGATTTTCTAACATGTGGTCGTGGCAATAATCTCTTGTCAGATGAAAATCACCTTAAAACAAAGGAAACTCAAGGCCCACAGATAAACTGAGTTCAATTGAAACTCAGGCTACTAGCTTTTAAATAAATGATATGTATGGTTGCACAACATGTATAAGTTAAAACAAAAAAACATGTGAGCCGAAGTTGTATTTTGTGATGAAATATGAATACAAAGTTGTCCGCCCTTTGAATACAACATTGAATTCAAAGACCTTTCTACCGTCTTCATTACCACAAGTACCCGTCATGCTGAGAGATGGAAAAAAATGCCCATGTCATCGTCACAACGTACCACACCATGGTAAGTACCGGGCATCGTGTCCATTACTTGAGATGTGTTATAAAGTACATAATACGTATACAAAAGTACATACAACAACCAGCCTGTCCAGCTTATTAGGTAAAAAAATATTATAAAAGCAAAGCCAACTCATGATCTGATGGCATCAAGCAATGGTAAGTATGAGTTCCTACAGGGTTCGACCTATACATAGATGAAAAGATACAATTACATGTCATTCATTGTGAAATGAATAATCACTGTTTGGAGACCTATCTGCAATTTGAACATGATTGTAGGTGGAACTGGTTGCTGCAACAAACATCATGAGGTGAAAACTTCAGTTCAAGATATAAGATAAGTATGATGAAATGTCACGGCCGTCGTGAGCACAACCATATCGCCGGTGGAGTGCAACCGACATCCATCGATATCCCAATCTACTACAGGCATCCACCACTCCCGCCGTCGAGATTAATAATAATGCCTTTGCCAAGCTCAATTACGTCATGTGTTTTTACCACTAAGGCAATTGTTTTATTGTTTGACTAGGAATTTTTCTATACCCTACCATCTAGTTTGTTGTATGGCTTCACTTGTCTATCAGGTTGGATACAAATGCTCCCTGATTTGGATACAAGCTCTATCCAGTCTGATTTGGGCAGGGACAAAGATCGCTCAGACATGGGGCGTGCTGCACTACTAAGAGATAATTTGGAAGAACTCCACTTTTTTTTTCAAAGGGCAGTTTAAAAGTACCCCCGCTCCTATTTTTCTCGGATGGCATTGTAGCATCCACCTTGTTACTTGAAATCAGTTTCCTGGGGCGCAAGATGCAGCGTATTGCCCTTAGAGATCGAAATTATTTTTAGGTGTAGATCAAATCATGACCCACCCCCTAGAAATCGTGCTTTAGAGGGGCAGGCCACGTTTCATACTTGAGCAATATATTGATTCCAAAGTCTAAGTATGTCTAGCCAGAGAGTTCAACGATCTTCTGCAAGTATTGACTTGACTTGGTTGCTTCCAATGCTTGCCCATCAAGGCATCAACACATATCGAGCGAAGAAGCTTATCTGTTCATTCACAATGGGTGTTCAAACAATACATGCATGTTTCAACCATTGTATCCTGTACTGAGGTGATGCATTCAAAAATTTGTTCGAACACCAGTATGTGGTGCAAGTTGTTATATAAAAAAACAATACCAGTTACTATGGTGAGAATGAAAGAGGAATGGTGGGAAGAAATTTTTGCCAGTCATGAGCAAGAAGACATTCCCTTAGGCAATGATATTAAGAAGAGAATGATTCCAGCATTGGTCATGTGGTAAGTGCCGGTGGCAGATTGCTTAAGGCATTTGTTCACAAATTCTAAGAATGTTGAACTTATGTGCTGGTCGGACTCAAAAAAAAGCACAAGAAGGGTGACGGAAAGCTCCGACATCTAGCCGATACTGGTCATGGTGATTTAAATAACAAACTGAACCCACTTTTTACTATGATGTTGAGATGACTTGGTACCACTTCTGTTAGTAAATATTAATTCTGTTGTTCTTGAATTGGGATATTTGATGAGTTACACCAGTTTCCCTTTAATTTCAACCATTTTCCCATTCTGTATGACCTCTGTTTAGCTTGATATAAGTAGCTGAGTTCAATTGAAACTCGGGCTACTAGCTTTCAAATAAATGATATATATGGGTGCACATGATGTATAAGTTAAAACAAAAAAATATGTGGACTATGAAGTTGTGTTTTGTGATGAAATATGAATACAAAGTTGTCCGCCCTTTGAATACAACATTGAATACAAAGACCTTTCTGCCGTCTTCATTACCACAAGTTGCCCGTCATGCTGAGAGATGGAAAAAAAAAGTCCATGTCAATCATTATGAAAAGATAGAATTACATGTCAATCATTGTGAAATGAATAGGACCACGGTTTGGAGACCTATCTGCAATTTGAACTTGATTGTAGGTGGAACTGGTTGCTGCAACAAGCATCATGAGATGAAAACTTTAGTTCAAGATATAAGATAAGTATAATGAAATGTCACTGCCGTCATGAGCACAACAATATCGACGGAGCGCAACCGACATCCATCGAGATCCCAATCGCTGCTACAGGCATCCACTACTCCCGTCGCCGAGATTAATAATAATGCCTTTGCCAAGATCTATTACGTCATGTGTTTTACCACTGAGGCAATTGTTTTATTGTTTGACTACGAATTTTTCTATACCCTACCATCTAATTTGTTGTATGCATGGCTTGTTGGATACAAATACTCCCTGATTTGGATACAAACTCTATCCAGTTTGATTTGGGTAGGGACAAAGATCGCTCAGACATGTGGCAGGCTGCACTACTAAGAGATAATTTGGAAGAACTCCACTATTTTTTTTTCTAGGGGCAGTTCAAAAGTACCCCCCCCCCCCCCCCCCCGCTCCTATTTTTCTCGGGTGGCATTGTAGCATCCACCCTGTTACTGAAAATTGGTTTCCTGGGGCGTAGGATATGATGCAGCGCATTGCCCTTAGAGATCAAAACCATTTCTAGGTGTATACAAAAACATGACTCGAAATCATGCATTAAAGGGGCAGGCCATGTTTCATACTTGACATATTGATACCAAAGGCTAAGTACGTCTAGCCAGAGAGGAGTTCAACGATCTTCTGCAAGTATTGACTTGACTTGCTTTCTTCCAATGCCTAACAAACTGCCCATCAACACATATCGAGCGAAGAAGCTTATTGTTCATTCACGATGGGTGTTGAAACAATGCATGCATGTTTAAACCATTGTATCCTGTACTGAGGTGATGCATTCAAAAGTTTGGTATGTGGTGCAAGTTGATACAAAAACAATGCCAGTTACTGTGGAGAGAATGAAGAGGAATGGTGGGAAGAAATGTTTCGCCAGTCATGAGCAAGAACACATTCCCTTAGGCAATGATATTAAGAAGAGAAGGATTCCAGCATTGGTCATGTGGTAACTGCCAGTGGAAGAAAAAAATTTCGCCAGTCATGAGCAAGAAGACATTCCCTTAGGCAATGATATTAAGAAGAGAAGGATTCCAGCGTTGGTCATGTGGTAACTGCCGGTGGTGGATTGCTGCGCATTTGTTCACAAATGCTAAGAATGTTGAACTTATGTGCTGGTCGGACTCAAAAAAAGCACAAGAAGGGTGACGGAAAGCTCCGACATCTAGCCAATGCTGTTCATGACGATTTAAATTACAAACTGAACCCACTTTTTACTATAATGTTGAGATGACTTGGTACCACTTCTGTTAGTAAATATTAATTCTGTAGTTCTAGAATTGGGATATTTGATGAGTTACAGCAGTTTCCCTTTAATTTCAACCATTTTCCCATTCCGTATGGCCTCTGTTTAGCTTGATATAAGTAGCTGGTTTACCCATATAAGGTTTTGTGGTGATATATGTCTCCTCGAAATTGCAATGGAAATTTTGTCTCCTGGAAATTGCAATACTTAGTTTACTTTAAAGTTAGTGACATTCAGCTAATGCAATATTGCAGCTTGAGGGATCTTTGCATTATAATTATACTTACCAAACATATTTGTTTTAATATTGTGATACCTATGTCATAGAGTGTTTTATTAGTTTCCATCACACAATTATTGCCCTGTGATAAGCACTTGGCGATGTGCTCTGAAAATTTTCAGGTTGAGGATCTAATGAGCAAGGAACAAGTACTTAGGAGATGTAGGAAATTTGAAGAATGAGAAGAGACTTAATGGATTTGGCCAATCCATAACCGTTTTGTAATCTTTCTAATTCATGATGAAATTGGGCTACAATTTTGTGGCAGGCCTGAAAAACAATTGGGCCTAAAATACCAAATGAAACGTGCATGAAAATGGGGCTAAAGATCTAGTAATCGGCAACTGGGCAGCCATGTAATTAGTATCCATGTTTGCATCCCCGTGGCGATTGTTTTTTATGTTTATTTTCGTCACTAACACTGGACTTAGGCTAGGCTATGCAGGGTTACAGCTGTTATGTGACCGTCGAGAAATGACACAGATTGTGTTAATATGTGACTATTTTGTCGAACCATCACGTAGGTTAATACTATGACACTCAGTACATGATGGAATCTGAAAACATTAAAATCAATACTTTGTGACAGTTTTCGTGTGATATATATGTGACAAAAATAATCTGTCCTGGATTACAAGGTTTTTTTATAGTGTAGTGTGGAAAATTTTTGATGATAAGTACCAGGATTTTGCAAAGGATATGCAAAAAAACGTTTCGTTTACATTGAGTAGAGACGGAATGAATCTGTTTAGTAAAATGACCGACAGTCGTAGCGGGTCTGGGATGTTGTTTGTGTACAACTTGCATTATTCATGATTGTGCTAGAAGCGCGCAAGGACCATTTTTTTTATTCATCCTTATATAAGGCCGAAGCATCCTAGTATAGATTTAGATGTTTTCCTTGAGCCTTTGATGTAAGAAATAAAAAAAATTATGGAAAAAATGGTATCCATATTACTGATGGTTTTACAAAGCAACCATTCACTTTAAGAGCCATTTTCTTTGTTACCTTCCAAGATTATCAGGTGTTTTCTGTTCTGTCAAGTCAGATCAAAGGTAAGACGAGATGCATTATATGCACTTCTATATAGATATTGATCTAAAACGGGTGTTTACCTAGGGTATATGCGTTTCTCAGTGGAATGACATTGCTTTCGAAATAAGAGATTTTATAAATATTTTCTGTCATGAGTACCTTTTTACGATTTTGTAAAGAATATAATATAGGTATTCTCTGATGAAATAACACTGTCACGGTCATGAATCCATTGTATGTGAGGATTTTCCGGTAATATAAGTGAACCCCTTTTTATTGTAGTTTATTTGTAAACTAATTTATGTGCCCTAGCTAAACAATATATATTTGAGTATACACAGATCGGAGGAGAGAGATGAAAGCAATTACTGATAGCAGACCACCCAGTGAATTTTTACGTCGACCAGAGCAGACGGCTGATGCGCTAGTGATTCATCTGCGCCCACCACTTCTTCATGACACGACACAATTCAAAGTCATGATAAGGTGTTGCCCCACCTATTGCTGATTGACTGCTCGGTTGTCTACCGCGTGGTTCACGTGCTGGCGGTGGCCAATTCACCTTCTGGTGACCAGACATTGCACATGTACTCTGCATCACTGGCATGCTTGTGAAGATTTTGTCCATATGGTAATTAACGCTATCAGACTGACAAATGTTGCTACTTTGTTTGTATGAGACGTGTGGTGTCATATGCCTGCAGTGACCTTGCCCGTCTCAGATCTACCGGTGCAGATGGTACTTAATGCTATCTGTCTGATAAATACTGCTACATCTGATTGTATGAGATGGTGCTAGTCGCCCATGAAATGCCTACGGTGATTTTTTTTCAGTATCACAATTTACCGGCGCTGTCTTCCATAGTGATGCATAGGGCTATAATGCAGGTAGAACTCACCGGGTTGGTGTGCGTGCCTATCTATACGAGCATCCTTTTCTCTGTGTCGTTTTCCATAACTAGCAAAATACACACACGACACACGTGAGGTGCCTTTATTATGGGGTTATATTAGACTATATAGTTGTCAGCTCGTGAGATGGGTAAAAAAATTATATGATGAGAAAAGTAATATCAAAAATTTTATGATGACGACATAAACTTTCTAACTAGAAACATCTTTCGAACCCATGACCTTTCATATCACGTCTAGTTTCCCCACCATGTCGCATGCACATTACATCTAATTAGATAGGAGATATTTTCCTTTTAAATTAACTAGTAGTGCCCCTTTAATACCGATGTTAATATGTACTTTAATACCGGCTGGTTACTCCAAATGTTATTATAAGGGGAAAAGTCTAAATTATTATCCTCAAGTATGGACAAAATTCAGACCATAAAGTATGTTTTGGTCCGTTTTATACCCCAACTATCTCAATTGGTCCAGTGTACCTCTTCGTAAGATTTGCCTTTTTTTGTTTCTCCATGCGCATATGTTATTTTGAGTTGAAATTTTGTGGTATAATAGAGCCGATCATAAATTATATTTAGAAAATATATTCTTATTTTTCAATATTATTTTGAAAGGCTATGCTATGTAATAATAAATTAACTATAATCAAACAAAATTTTATGAAAAATAATGATGAAAAATTCTTATTATATTTTTGGAAAATACTATATGTGGGTCTCTATCATTCCACAAAATTCTATGTAGATTGGAAAATACTATATGTGGGTCTCTATCATTCCACATAATTTTAAACACCAGTTGTGCATGGAGAAATAAAAAAGGCAAATCTTATAAAGAGATAGATTGAACTTATTGAGATAGTGGTGGGTGTAAAATGAACTAAAACATACTTTAGGTCGGATGGTGCTACTAAATGGTATTAAAAATATTTTAGTTTTAGTACCGGATGGTAACACCAACTGGTACTAAAAATAACCTTTCAATATCGGTTGGTGTTACGCAGACTGGTATTAAAGGGTGTCCGAGCCTTCCATCCACCACAAATATACCGGCAAAACAGGTATATTTGTGATGAATCGAAGGTGGATTTTCTAGTAGTGTATGGCGTGTAGATTACTTTGGATTGACACTTTGGATTACATCAGGGTGTATCTGCCCCTGGCCATCGCATGATCATACGGCATGTATATATATGCTTCTCTTCATACTCTAACTTGCAAGGTGTCTGCACATCCAGGGCAAAGTGTGGCGTGTATAACCTTGACCACATCGTGCACTATTCGGAATGAACATGTTTGGTTCAGCAGTTTTAAACGTGAACGTATCACAGAGGGTTAAACTTAGTGGTGTGCCGACCAATCGTAATACAATATGATCCATGCCGTTATACGGTATGTGTAATATTTTCAGGATTAAGAGCATCTCCAAGAGCTCTTGTATATGCTTTTTGTTAGCTAAAAAAAGAAAACAGAGGAAAAAAACCTCTATCCCCCTCGTTATTTTTTCCGGCTCGCAATCCGGCGCCCTCCGCTCGCTAGTTTTACCGATCCCCGCAGGCTCACCATCACTCCCTCGCGGGCGGGCGATTCCTTTTTCTCGCTCCTATTTTGCCGCGCCCGCGCCGTTTTCCCGTCCAGGTTGCGGTAGCGTAAAAGAAGGGTGGCGGCGGAGTTAAAAAAGGAGAAAAAACGGCAGAGAAAAAAAATAGAAGGGAAATACGGGACAGCGTCAAAAAAAGGAGGAGAAAAGATGGGGGAGGAAAAAAGATCGAAGGAAAAAATACGGAGCGGCGTTAAAAAACGAAAAGAAAAAACGGCGGAGGAAAAAAAGATAGAAGGAAAATACAGGGCGGCGGCAACATAGATCTCGGAGGAAAAAAAATGATGTGGATCCAGTTTTGAATTTAAATCCTATGTTTTACCTAGTCTCTTGGATTACGCCATAGAATTATGTGGTTTTCTATTTTTACAGAAGGGTCAATGTCTAAATTTAACTAACAGGACTCTTGGAGATGCTCTATATCGTTTGACACGGCACACAGGGGCGGAGCAAGGGCCATTTCATGATGTCCATAGACACCAATGGAATTTGCCAAGTTCTATCAAAAATAGGAGTTTGTTTCTGTTAATCACATGCATGGATGATACCATGATTATATAGAGATTGCACCAATGGTTATTTTTCGTAGATGGGCCCCTGACAGTATATATATATATTTTCCTGGTCCTAATTTGTGCTGTTTAGCTCCATGCCCTATATTGACGTAATTAAATAGCTAGATGGAGTTAGCTTAGCGTATACCTGGCGGTCCTGAGTAGAGGTTGGGCGCCGGTAACAAATGTCCAGCATATGGGGTTTTTTTTCGCAGTTTTCCCAATCATTCAGAGTTTCAGACCCTTATTTGTTAAATAGTCCTAACAACCACGTGCTAGCTCTCTTTCACTGGCCGTCATATTCATATATATATATACAAGTACCCGTTAGATATAACAGAGCAAAGCAGAGGAACTGAAGTTGAAAACAATGAAGATGCGGAGCCTCAACCTCCCTATTGCAGCCACAGCGGTTGCCTCTGCTGTCGTGGTAGTGCTCTCTGCCATGGCCCTAGGAACAGCTGCAGCCGTCGTCGAGCACACATTCGTTGTAAGCATGATGTTCTTGGATGTCTCTGGCCGGTCTCTATCGTTGATCATTTCTTCACTCATGTTATTAATGAGCTTCCATTTTAATTGTATATACATCGATACAAAAGTACAACTAGGAGAATCGATCTATAGTTGTGGCTGCTTGATTTAACTTGCTAGAAAATATGTGTAAAAATGTAGGTGAGCCAGATGAATATGAGGCATGGGTGCAACGACACGCTGGTAACCGTGGTGAATGGGCAATTCCCAGGGCCAGCGATAGAGGTCAATGAAGGAGACTCTGTGGTCGTCCATGTCGTCAACAAGTCACCCAACAACATCACAATCCATTGGTAATCAAAACAATATCCAAAGCTATCCCTCGATCTCGAATTCTCGATCCCTTCAATCTGTTCCCAAGCAAGAAAATGTCCAGCCTGTAACTGAAATAAATAAATCAGTACGTTTCAGAGATTGGAGGGATGAATTGAATGAGAAATTTGATGAAATCCTTGTCTCTCCGTCCATTCCGGTTTCTGATGCAGGCATGGAGTGAAGCAGCGTTTCAACTGTTGGGCTGACGGTGTGCCTGTTGTCACCCAATGCCCCATTCTGCCGAACCAAAACTTCACATACCGGTTCAAAGTCGATGGGCAGGAAGGCACTCTGTGGTGGCATGCTCATGTTACCTGCCTCAGGGCAACCATGCATGGTGCCTTGATCATCCGGCCGAGACACGGGGTCAGCTCGTATCCGTTCCCCAAGCCTCATAAGGAGATTCCAATCGTTATAGGTTTGTGAGTTTTCAGTCATTTGATGATCATAAAAAGAACGAGGGCATATATAGCAACTAATGCTGAGTTTCAATTAGGCTCTCCCTTGTTTAGGTCATGGAAAAATATATACTATTCGTCCTATATATGGCAAGTAGACTATATGTTTCAACATTGTTTTATTGGTTGCGTAACTAGTTAGCGGATTAATTTGCACCGAATTATTGGCACTAGGTTCATAGCTAAATCTATGGTTGCAGGGGAATGGTGGCAGATTGATCCTGATCGGTTGGACAGGCACTTGAAGGCCGGTAACCTGCGTGATAACGCAACTGCAGCCGCAATGAACGGCAAGCTTGGGGATCTTTACAACTGCTCCGGTAACCATTTACAGGATAGATGCTGCTCACCAAAAAGGATATATTTTCAACTGATAAAAGTAAGTAACAGTTCATTTTAAAACTGATGAAGGGGTCAAGGAAGATGGGTATGTGCTGGACGTGGAGCCTGGCAAGACCTATCTGCTACGGGTAATCAACGCGGCACTCTACAACGAGTACTACCTCAAGATCGCGGGGCACAAGTTCACGGTGGTTGCCGTTGACGCAAACTACGTCAACCCCTACACCACCGACATCATCGCCGTCGCGCCCGGCGAGACCGTCGACGTCCTCGTGGTCGCCGACGCGCCGCCGGGCAGGTACTACTTCACCGCCCTCGGCGACCAGGCCCCAGAGCCCGAACGGCAGATCCCAAAGTTCGTCACGAGAGGCATGGTGCAGTACATTACCAGCCACAGCTCCGGCGACGGCACGGCGCCTCCATTCACGAGCCGTGCCGCCGCCGGAGAAGCCGCAGGAGAAGCAGCAGCACCATGTCTTGATGCGCCGGTGGCACCTGTTATGCCCGACCAGCATGACATAATGATCTCCTACTACTTCCACGGCAACTTGACCAGCCTAAACCACACACGGCGGACGCCGGTGCCGGCGGGGCCCGCCGATGAGAGCATGTTCATTACTCTTGGCGATGGCTCTGTGTGCCGAGATGGAGGCGTGTCCTGCAAGAGAAGCGGCAACCTCGAGTCCATTATTGTGGCCACCATGAACAATGTCTCCTTCCAGCTCCCAGCCGTGACTAGGCCACTGCTGGAGTCGCACTACTACCACACCGGCGACATGGAGTTGTTTCAAGAACTTCCCGGCCGGCCGCCGATGCGCTTCAACTACACTGACCTTTCCTTCACCTCATGGGGGCCAACGGAGGCGCCGCTGGAACCGACGGTGAAGAAATCGGTGGCGCGGCGGTTCCGGCATGGCAGTGTGGTGGACATTGTGTTCCAGAGCACGGCGGTGATGCAGAGCGATGCAAACCCAATGCATCTACACGGGCACGACATGTTCGTGCTTGCACAAGGGCTCGGCAACTATGACGCGGCAACGGATGTGGCCAAGTACAATCTAGTTGATCCGCCGGTGAGGAATACCGTCCTTGTTCCCAATATCGGTTGGGCTGCCATCCGGTTTGTGGCAGATAATCCAGGTGCGTATATATCTGTCCGTTGAGTTGCTTTTGGTGGCTCAAAAATGTTTATATGCAACATTTCTTTGGCATTTGAAGATTACGGGGTGACAATGCTTTGTCTTGTATGTGTACAGGGATATGGTATATGCATTGCCACTATGAGTTCCATTTAGCGATGGGCATGGCGACGGTATTCATTGTAGAGGATGGGCCAACAGCGAGCACATCCCTTCCACCTCCACCTTCAGAGGGTTTGGCATGTAACCATGGCCATGATCAACTCCTGCCCAGTGAACTCTACCTGAAAACTACAGAAACTGAAGTTGAACGCGTCAAGGAAGTCTAAGAGATAAACTTGACCTGAAGTTTTTTGAAATAAATCAAGTATAAACGAATTATAAACTTTTTCGTCAAGAAATAATCATTCTCGTCTAGAGGCTGTATGAAGTACGTGTGCTCCAGAGTGAATTCAGCTCGGTTGGGCTCCAGAGTGAATTCTCGTCTAGAGGCTGACTGCCCTGATGGAGGTGGACATGTTTTGTTTGTCTTCCTTACCTCTACTTCGTGCCACATATATGTGTTATTCATGAAGCTCTGAAGGGATAGCAACTGTGTAGAGCCTTTCATCAAGATCTGGAACATTATATTACTGTAGAGCCGAATAAAACCATGCACGAGCTGAGAAAAGTGCTTTTAGCCACTACATATATACATCCTGTGAAAGTCGTGAGGTTGTGTGTCACCAGGCAAAGGCTAGGATTTCTTCAAGTGTGATTGTATCACTATGATATAACTTTACTAGCTTGAAAGTAATAAAGCTTCCTATTTCGAAAAAAATTGAGATCTCCGTGTGTTATGCTTGTATTTCTGAGTATGTTGGAGTTAACGTCCATCTGTGATCTTACTTGATAGGTATAATGCTCCATCTGTGTGTCCGATTATTACAAAGACTCATGTGCAGCTTTTATAGGTACACTTGTTCATGAACAGAAACAAGATCAACGGTTCAATGGTAGCAAGACTTAGCTATCTTTAGTTCTTAGCGATCCAAACATCATCCAACAGACCCGAAAAATCATGCTTTGTTTTTTCCACCTTTACAAGTCACAACTCACACACCCTTGCGGAATAATGCATGGTTTCTAGGATTCTAACCCGGCCATGATATTACCCTTACATAGTACTTCCTCATCATCATGCACCTACTCATTGTTAATGACGACAGTATGATAAAGTTTTATTCTCTTGATCACTACAGGAACCCCATGTTGGTAAAGGACGTATATCACCACAGGTAATGAACAGTTACTAATGCACGTATACGTAAAGCGCGAGTTGTTTTGATGTAACCTAAGATTTCATGGGGGCACAAAATAAGTTATGTGGGACCACAAGTACCTTCACATCCAGATCTAGTACTCTAGGCTTGTATTTTCTCCACATTCGGGATTTCATGCCTAATACGACTTCTAACAGTTAGGACTCACCATACTCGTACATGAATGGGATATGCGACATGGATGTACATCACTGCTAGTGACTCATAAAAGGTAACAAATAAAAACCTATGTTACCTAAAATGAGTAAACAGTAACAGGCAACAATATCTCATAAGCCAGAATACTCCTTTCACCAACAAATTTATATGGAAGCTAAAGATTCCTCTCAAAATACAAATTTTCCTTTGGTACCTCCAACGAGGTGTTATTTTAACAAAGGACAACTTAGCTAAGAGAAACTGGTCTGGAAGTCAAAAATGTTGTTTTTGTCATCATAATGAAACAATCAAGCATCTTTTCTTTGATTGTCAACATGCCAAGACAATATGGAGAGTTGTGAATATAGCTACTGGATTAACTCCACCAAGAACAATAGCTCATATGCTTGGAAATTGGTTAACAGGCATAAGAAAAAAAGATAGAAGGATAATTTTTGTTGGGGTTGCAGCCATTATGTGGGCGATTTGGTGTACACGTAATGATATAGTTTTTGAGAAAAAATGATTTACCTCTTTTATGCAAGCTGTTTTCAGAGGAGCATACTGGCTACGTTTTTTGTCCCTGTTACAGCATGAGGACACAAGGGAGACCATCCGTTTGGCAAGCAAGGCACTGGAGGTTGTCGTCTTGGATATCTTTGCCAAGAATGGATGGAGAAGCAATAATAGACTTTGCTTGTGATTTCTTCCTATCATTTACATACTTTTGTTTTTATTTTTAATCAGCTTGTGAGCTGAAAACTTTGTAAGAACTTGGTTGTGTGCGGTTGCAGAGGCCGGAGACAATTCCATTTTCTAAAAAAAAGTAACAGGCAACAACCAAACACCAATACCATAGAATCATCACATATGTCCCCTGTCCAAAGTTATAGGTAATAATGATCAATAAGAATGCTTGTTAATTACATTCTTTGTATTGTCTGATAGATCTCATTTTCTTTGTTTTTGTTTAGAGGAGCCTCTAATCTAAATTATGCCCGAAGAATGCTTATCCACACCATGATACATATTCACATCTCACAAGTACATTTACTACTTTCTGTGGAGAAAACTACCGTCCACACTAATGACAATCTTTCTCAAAAACTACTACTAGAGATTTCAAATGTGGGTGACGCCGTTACCAATCAGTAGGAATTAATGTAGCTCCTGAAGAAACGTTGGATGTATATGGAGGCACTATTTAGCATTTTATCTCAAATAATAAACTACATCTATAGTATATCCATTTATTCATCAATCCATTCATCAAAAGGATTCATCAATTAATCCATAAGAAACCAAACTAAGTAAGACGAGGTACCCTAAATCCAACGGCTTGCCAAGTTCTCTCCAGTCCCTTTATTTCTACAAAAAAAACGACATGCTAAGAAGACAAACTTAACCAATCTCCCTTTTAACATGTTTGTAGCAACTGGAGCTACTGTAAAATTATAAATTTACATTTTAACTCGTATTTATTTACCGGATTAATAAATTACTATCCAGCAGACGTTCCCATATGCTTTGCCCTTGCATGATATCGGGCGCTCCTGCCCCCATCTGCATTGAGATGATTTCACGCTGACAGTACTTGCAACACTTTATTCGAAGTTCACTGATCGACCTGCGAGAAGTACACTAATGCCAGGCAATGCAAGTTCACGCCGGTCATCTGTTCTTACAGAACGTCTTTAGATGCACTATTTACCTACTGTGGATATTGGTTAGGTTAATTTAGTTAGTAACTGGAACTAGGCCAGACTCGTGTTGGTATATACGACCTCCGTTCTACTCCGTAAGTTATAATTTACTTTGGCTTTAACAGATATAGAGTTCTTATAATATAGACATAGCAAAAACTATGTACTTAGAAAATGCAAAACAAATCGTAATTTAGAATGAAAGGAGTACACGTAGAATTTGCACATTTCTGCATTGTTGTTAACCTCGTCGCAAGATTTCCGTTGGTCGGTGTAAATAACCAAAGAGGGGAGGAGGCAACTCACACAACCGGCAGACTGCAGAATGACAGAGTGCCAACTGGGCATCATTTACTTCTTTTTCTTCATCATTAAAAAAAAGCTTATTTTTTTGCATATATTCTTTGCACGCGGTGCACGCGTACCAGCAGTGCCCAGTACCACCATGTGGTAGCAAGGCTTGTTTGGACCCACTGCACACTTGCCTCGTAGCTCTGCTTAGATATAGCAAAGGTCCAATTCCATTAAGCAAGGTCCCCTTACTGCCATATATATAAAATCGGTACACGTGATTAGCAAAACAAACAATCAATGGGAATTAGAACGAGTCAACTTACATTGAATTTTGATATATGCGTGCTAAGACATTTTTATATTTGAAACACGACATCTATACAAGCAATGGAATATCACACATCCATCATAAGGAACCTATACAACCAAGCTATATTCAAGTTTGTATAGACCTAGCTTGCTAGCAAAACGTATTTATTACCCAGAACTAGCTAGTAGACAGGTGGTCTTTTGTCCGTCCCGTGGGAGTCAAACCCACAACCTCTTGCCTTGCCTCACGTATAGCCTCCTAACCACCTCACATACACAGCACATCTTACTTTCAGTGCGATATTTACCCTTTATATAATAACTCGTAAAAGACACTTTAGTCCGAATTGGTGGCTGAAACGTAGTCTCAGGTTGAGCCCGGGTGACAAGTCCAAGTTGAAGCCAACACCCAAGAATAATGTATGAGACCATTTGGTCCCGGGGTTGAGCCTCCGGCCCGGACAAATGTCCCCCACCCCCCTAGTTGTTAAAATCAGGACTAGCACTCACATAGGTCTCACGTCCACTTAAATCCAGGACTAATATTGTGGATGGAAAGTTTATTGTTTACTAGTGTAGTTAGAAAACAAAAGGTTGCTCACATTAGCAAGTTATATTTTGCATCTATTTAGAGAAAGGGACGATTGCACCAAGTGGAGCAAGAGCAAAGAATGCCTGGCATATCTGCACTGGGCCCTCGATCGACTTGGCCGTAGTGAGAGTGCTTTTGTTTTTTGTGTTCACGTGGTGCACGTGTTGCCCAAATAGTTCTGCATCGTGCTGTGTCATCTCACGGCACAGGCCGGTTGCCTTGTGTGTTCACGTGTTGTCACGATATTTCTGCGTTCTTGTATCATTTCAACGTCTCAGCTAGATTGACATTCATCAGTGTCAGTGTAGTGTACTGTAGCGACTTTCTTCATGTACGACATATCTGTCATGTCTAAGAAATGATCACTTTCACACACAAAAAAAAGAAGTGAGTACAGTCATCCTTAGTTTGCCTCTTTTCTACGGAGTTCTATCATCGATCACTTCACGTGGTGCACACGCGCATCGATCGGCACAGGTTAGCAGGGCCTCGGATATGATGCCTGGTACGGTTACCACCCAAGGTTCCAATTCCACGTACGTAGCAGCAGTGTCACTTTAATAAAAAAACAGTACACGTTAATTTGGCTTTATTTATTATTTGTCATGTTATACAAAAAGCACACCACCATGAATATGTCAATATGATTCCGCCTATTTCACTAACATGCATGGAGCCACTATAGGTCTATAGGCCGTGTGCTAGTTAGTTCATCATGTTGTGGTAAACAAATTTTGTATATAAAGGAAATGGCTATGCTCGAATAAGCATGTTCCAGGTGATTATTTTGGTAGGAACTCTCAAAAAGTATTGGCACATCGTACTTTCAGAAGTATCCAGCTTTGATAAATGCTACATTAATTAGTATGTAGTAGTACTGAAATAATAATTATACTACTAGTGAAATGGCCTTATAGATGGCATACTCCTAGATGTTGAAAAGAACCCAAAGTGATAGAAAGTGAGATAGCGTGCATCAGTCCATCAGTTAAAGAGAAAATAATACTCACGGTTGGCAGTACAAACCTGGAGTGACACCAGAGTCAGACGCTGTTGGTACGTGTTGTGTTGCAACCTTGTAGTGCCTATTTCTCTTGATATTTATGACTTATTGCCTATATATGCACTAACAATTTTGACAAGTTGTGCTGTTTTTGAAACATGTTTCCAAATTAGGTAAATATAAGCAAAACCAGATCGTATGATTTCGGAAATGAAAACAACCTGGGCTCAGTCGATGGCAACAGGCCAGTGGCCACAGAGCCTGAAACAAGGCTCGCTGCCTGGCGTAAGCCCATCAATATGCCTGCTCAATCCAGGGCCGGTCCTGAGATATTGGGGGCCCAGGACGAAGGTAAAAAATGAGGCCTTCTTGGTAAAAACATATATATAATTATTTAACTACTATGCATGTTGGGATTATTTTTTAACGAACAAAGCAATCCCCCTACACAGTTCGAGAAAGGTCTGATTTCACCTTTCTAAAAAAAGAGAGGATCGGCCTTAAGATAAGGTACAAGGGTCACCCAGGAATATCTAACAAAAGTCATCTTGAGCTTCTTTTTTCTTCCGCACTTGCTTTCAGCTCATAAGTGCGGAGCCCGGACGTGCTCGAGGGAGGTCCGCCCCCGAAGACAAAGTGCTCAGCCCAGAAGGCGACACGAAGAGTTCAGCGCATGCAGCTCGAGCACGTTCAGAGGAGGTCTCCGAGGAAGGAGCAGTGTTCCACTGTATATATATTTTCTCGTCAGCATCATTTGTGCCCGTGTTGCCGGTGGACATGGTCGTCCAATAATTATGCAGAGGGGAGACGACCAAGGTCCGACAATGAATCAGAAGAGGCAGGAGCACACCGATGACACACTGTACGTTCGATCGACGCAGCACACAATGGCATTCAGGGTCAGTGTGGTGACAAACTAAAAGCTAGCCGTCATACACGTGTGTGGTGCACGCGTATGTATCCGCACAGTATTTAACAAAGCACCACGCATGTCGAGTTCCATGCTCTGCCATAAAAAAGTTAGAACACGTGGGTTATGTAACAGTATTTGAGATGGTTATGTATTGTCTTTTTATTGATCCAATATGGATGATGCTAGATTTTCTGTTGGTTTAAATCACAGGAAACAAAAGAGTTGTGCTGACATTTACGGAATAACATGAGTATTAGTATGGGCATCATTTTGATTCTTGATGCAGGGGTGACCAAAGAAAAGAATTAAAAAGAAAAGCAACAAAAATATGCTGGCTGTGGGGTTCGAACCCACGCGCACTTCAGTGCAGAAGATCTTAAGTCTTCCCCCTTAACCACTCGGGCAAACCAGCTGTTTTGATTTATTTTTACAATGACACTTAATATTTCTTATAATCCCCTCACCGGAAATCTTATTAAGACCCGGATCCAATCATACATCAATACTTGCGTGTTAATATTAGAATAAATTGTATATAACATACAGTAACTTTATAATTGAGTGTAGATTGATCTAACAATTTGTCATATGTTTAATTTAGTGTAATAAGTTGGCATGAGAGTGTAGATTGGTCCAACAACTTATAAAATACTCAATTTAGTGCAGTAGATTCATATTATATTTGTGAATTGACCAGACGTAGACACTCATACACACACATACTCACCCCTATGAATATATATGTGCAAACTATGCCCCTATTAGAACCTCCGATAGGCTAAACCGACAAATCTGATCTTCAGATTTATGAGGTTATCGTGTCGCTGTCGACGGGACATTGGCTATCACTGAAAGAATAGCGTCGTTTAAATCCTGAAATAAATCCAGGACTCGAACTCTGGTGAGCAGGTTCCACCGTAACGAAACCTTACCCACTACACAATAGCTTCAGAAATTTGCATACATAGTCAAACTATTATGGCGGCTAGGCATTTGCGGACATTGAATCGCAATAGAGGACATCACGTCGAACAAACTACAAAGCATTATGTGGCCATTGATACTTGTGTCATAGTGGCAATTTATTTTCCAAGAGACAAAGAGGTTTAAGAAAGTAATGTTATGTCTTCAAATTAATTGTTTTCTATATAGTTTTTAAATTTGGTTAAGGATATTTGGTGTGGTAGAGGTGCTGCCCATAGCCATGTTTCTACATGCGCCCTTTTAACCGCGTGTGCAAGTCCTCGGGTGAAAGCCAGCTCGATCTTTGATCGTTGCCGGTGACGGTGGTGCTGTTGCTTCGTTTTCCTTGTTGAAGGAGTCATCGCATGGACTTCACCTCCATAGTATCCAGGTGAAAACCAAAGAACTAGTGCATTGGTTCAGGTGGCGGCGGCGTCTAACGCCGTTTCCTTCTTGGAGTTGGTTCACTAGACTTCATCTTCTTTGTTGATGAAATTGCAAAGTCTTCACTCCTAATCTTCTTTAGCTTCATTTTTTTTTCACCATGAGATCAACTTTTCTTTTTCTCCGATGTTCTTTATCGACTTGTGACGAAGAGATAGCAAGAAAGCAAGAATGTACAGGAAAAGAGGGAGAACCCAGCTAAACAATCAATGCAAAGAAGCAACTCAAATAATGGCATAATAACAGGCATTACAAGCACACTTAACTAAGGTTAATCACACAAGCATATAATGGTACTAAACGCTGTTAGTCAAGGTTTAAGGAATCCTCCTAAATATGGGCATATGGCACATCTTCAAATGTCTTGAAGCTGTCTTCTTGGTTGTAACGTTGGTAGGCTTGATGCTGTCTTCCATTGTTCCGGTTGGACTTCTTGTAATATACTCATATCTTCATTCTTCAAGGTGATTTGGGCTTGCATTAAACGATACATGCATACTATATTTTTAAAATAAATGAAGAGTAGAGGACACTTTGGGGATCAAAACCAAGGAAGAAATCCAAAGTGACATAAAAGCACGGAGGGTGAAAGGAGGCAACAGGAGTAAATTGACTAGTATCCGGATGTGTGTGAGTAAACAAGGATACTCACAGACATAATATTAACTTCAAGGAGAGAGGTTAATGGTCAAGGTAAAGTACTTCAAAAGGAGAAGTGAGAGGGTCAAAGATGGTAGATCAGCAATTTATTAAACCAAGGTGGAGGTGAATAATCAGAAGTCTATAGTGAGAAATAAGTGATCAAGGCGAAGGTGGAATATTCAAGGATGTAATGACCAGAAAGATAAATCATCAAGGGGGTAAAATGCTCAAGGATAGCATTTTTTTTTCAAAAATACCAAGGATAGTGGGAGCAAGGATTATATAGAAAATTGGACCTTAATAAACGACCAGTTCTATCTAGGCTTACGTCCTACAGTCGATACAGCTCTGATACCACCTCTGTCACACCCGGTTTTAGAAAACAAACCGAGTGTACACTGTATGTATGCCAGGATCAAGTTTCATACATACAGTAAACCAGTAGTGAATAAAAGATGCAGTATCACGTATAATAAACTATATAAATGACTTACGAGTCTATCAGAGTATACAGCGTATCCTGGAAACGAAGGCTCCAAACTTCACAGGCAGTCGACTGGGGGTTGCGTACGCCTAGAACTGAGCACCATCTTCAAACAGCTTCATACAAGTTCTTCTTCTGAGCAGCGGTTAGCAAGGATGAGTACACTTATGGTTGGTACTCAGCAAGGCCACAAGAAATAACCAGAGATCCAATTAATTATCATGTTTAAGTATATTACTCATGTGAGGATCCAGGCCGCTCTTAACCGTGAGCACGGCTGTTATAACAGTTTTACACTCTGCAGAGGTTGTACACTTTCACCATAAGCCGCGTAAAAGTTCAAAAGAACTTTAAACCCAACCATGCCGAGGGGGCCAATCCTCTTAAATCACACTACCGAGGTGTAACCGCATAGGGACGCTACGAGGCCTTTACAAAGATTCCTTAGTAAATAGTAACCCGCTAAGGTTTCCGGTTCAGGCAAAGCATAACCCTCCCTAATGAGATCTGTCTCTTACCAAAGCCCACAGCTCAAGAGGACCGAGCTATACCCCGTCAATCACCGCCCCCCATGCCCCTTTCGGGTAAGGTTACTATCCACTAAAGTCTCTAATTAATTAGCCAAGACCAGAGCCATATAGTACTTATGGTTGCACTGTTTTCCTGGGTGGTTCTCCATGTTCCGATTAAAACATCTTGATATTATAAATAAAGCATAGGTAGAAGGATGGTTAGGGACACTTGCCTTTCTCCAAAGTATAGCTGCTCAAAATATCTTCCAAAGTCTTCTTCAGTTTGAACAACGTTCCGTCTACTCGCAGCAATCATCGAACACAAGCATGCAAGCATAAAACTATACAAGCAAACAAACAGGTACAACTAAGAACAATACACCAATCAAAAGAAAAGCTTTAAAAGAGCGCACTAACGGATAGGGCTCGATACTATGGTTACGAGAACCTAAGGACCACGAAGATCAGAGAGAGAAAGAAAGATACGAAGGTTCCAAGGCAGAGCTTTAATTGGCACAAGGAATATCACACGTACAGAGGATTTATGAATACGAGGATCTCAAATAACATATTACTTTAATAATTTAATTTTATATTACAATACAATGACATAGTAACTCACACCATATCATTGAAGCAATATAAAGTTAAAAATTAAAATAATATTGATTTGCAGAGAAACCACAACATAAGAAAAGATCTATACTCAAACTTAGTGATATGGCTCAGAAAAGATGGACTAGCGTCAGGATTGCAGAAAAGAGTGTTGCGGTCATTGGAACACTGGCCGATGAATTTATAGGATGCGATAAATATTGGAGACAGTTGATTGGCAAAACAGAATAGGGGCTAAGTGAGAAGCGTAGGGTGCACTAGCAGGATTGGGTTTAGAGGCATAGAAAAGGCTGAGAACAGAACTACGATTGAAAACTTAAAACTAGCGGAAGACTTAAATTATAAAAGGAAACACTATACGCTTTATAAATTTTAATTTGATAAAATCATATATAAGAGACTATTTCCTGGAAATTGATTGAATTATATTTAAATATGTGAAACCAAGAATGTATTTTATTTATAACTATTCTTTTTGTAGACATTATGTAATTAAACAAATAACTTTAGTATTAAAAACAGATGCGAGCATCTAATTGATTAACTTTTATTGACCATGTTGAACTAATCAATATTATTGATAAAACACATTTATGTTGACATTCACACAAATTAATACTCATTTAAGAAAGCATTAAGTTTGACGCTAATCACCTTTTAGTTTGAAAACTAGTTTAACACTCATTAATCAATTTTACATAAGCTTATTAAAATCCGAAGTATTACTTAATCATATTTTATGGAGAAAACTTAATAGATAGATAATTAATAAGCAAAACGAGAACACTAGAACAAAGTCACATTGAAAGTTTATTAATCAAATTACTTGGAAGTGAAACTTCTAAGTTGGCTTTAATTAGAAACACTAGTTAAAAATCATTTAAACCGAGTAACAGTGATCTATGAAAACATATGAAATCTAAATATAACCTTAATCCAAGTTACAACAAAGTTATGCCTAGGTTTCCAATATTATAACTTGTTCAACTATCACTTTTAAAACTTATAATCTATTAACCACATTAATCATTAATAAGAAAACCAAAATATAATTCTTAATTGGCTTTTAATTAAAGGAACATGTTTATCAAATCAAATAACTTTATATCTCTAGTTAAACTAGTCATATTTTTAATTGTAAATATTCAAGTACAAATTATTTTAATTAAAGTATTAACTTAAAATAGATTATATGAGAACATCTAACCGAATAATTTTATGAACGGTGTTGAATTAGTCAGTATTATAACTGTAACACATTTAAGTCAATATTTATCAAAGTTAACATTTATTTATGAAAAGCCGGAGTTTAATCTCAATTAGAAAGAGTAATTATTAATCAAATTAATATCACTTTTCAAAAATCAAGATGGAACTTATTTACATTTTATTCAGAAAACAAATGAATGATAATTATGTTAACATTAAACAAGATTGACAATTATTTATGAAAACTCGAATTTTAACTCTAATTAGCTTTTAATTAGAGAACTAGTGATCATAAACATTAATCAAGTTAACATAATTTTATGAAGCAACAAGATTGAGCCTAATTAAATTTTAGTTAGAAAGATTATAAAATTAATATTAATCATGTTAATATTATTTAAAGAAACCAAGATATTATCTACTTCAATTTTATTTAGAACGCTCAAGAAATAAGTATTAATCAAGTTAATATTTTTTTATGAAAATCGAGATATAACCTTAGTCAACTTTTATTTACAAAACACATGGAATAAATATTAATCAATTTTATATTTAACAAGAAAAACCGATGTGTCAAACTTAATTAGATTTTATTTAAGAAAGCACATGTAATTAGCCTTTAATCAAATTAATAATAAATAAATTTCAGAAATAAAATATGGTGTAAATAACAGTACTAACGCGTAGTTTAAGTTGATATGAATCTAACGCAACGAAAACGGATTAAAACGGAGTTAAAACGCAAAAGATATGATTTTTCTAAGGTTCAGGGACTTGTTTGCAACGTTTTAAAACTTCCAGGGGCTAAAACAAAAGAAAAAGGACCTATTTGTAATTATTTTCGAATAAAATTGGACTGCGGGTTGATTTCCAGAAAACTCAGGGGCTTCTTTGTAAAACTGGCACGCTGACCGGTACCGATTTAATTGACTCGGGCTCGGGTTGATCTTGCTCGTTGGATGAAGATCGGACGGTCCACGACAAACGGCCGAGGGGCTCGCCGGCGAGGATGAAGTCCGCGGCGGCGCTACGGCGGCGCATCGCCGGAGTAAACCCGATCGGAGTCTACGGAGCTCGGTTAGCCACGGGACCAAGTCCCAGGGACTCACCGGACCAAGACGAGTACACCTAAGGGGTTCTGGACGACGGACGCGCGATGGAGACGACGACCGACGGCGGCGGAGCGACTGCCGCGGCGGAGCATCGCCGGAAAAACTCGAACAGGAGCTACGGTGCGCGAAACTCGACGAGAGTTGGACCTAGAGCATCGTGAGGAGATGGGAAACTTACTGAGCTAGGTCTTGACGAGGAAAAGACGGCGATGGCGGCCGGCGACGATCAATGGCGGCGACGGTGTTCGGCTACACACGAAACAGAGAGTTCGTCGGCCGAAACCCGGCGAGAAGTGGTGGAATCGAAGTGCGAGGATGAAACGAAGCTCCTGGCGGCTTTGGTCTCACCCCCCGAGCAACGACGACGACGAATCGACGACAGCGGATCGGCTCGGCGAAAGCGGCGGCGCGGGCGGCTCGGGCTCAATGGTTCGCGGCTTCAACTTGATGGAAGGATTGCGGGCGGTGGGCGCTTATATAGATGCGGAGCAGGGGGCTCGGCCAAGCGTACGACGGCGGGAATCGGAGTCGGAAGCGGCGCGGCGTCGGGAGGGACTCGGCCGGCGGGTCCGAGTCGAAGACGACGAGCCTGACGCGCGGGGTCCACCAGTCAGAGCGGCGGAGCGAAGCGATACGGGCCGATGTTGGGCCGAAACAAGAAATAGGCCGGAAGAGAGAAAGGATACGGCCGGCTCGGGTGAAGAACAGAAATAAAGGAGAAGAGGGGGAAATCTTGGACTGGGTCGAGACTTCAAGGGGCGAAATTGAACTCGTCTAATTTTTAACTTTTATAAAACTCAAACAAATGCAAATCAAATTCGAATTTAAACAGAATTTAAATTCCAATTTGATTTACTAGCAACCAAAAATATATGCAACAGCATGAATGCAACAAAAACTTATTTTGAATAAAATAATTATTTAATGTGATATTTAAATTGATAAAAGGCTACAAATTCCAATTAATTCCTAGAAAATTTATTTAAGCCTTAATAAATCCTAGAAAATTCATAGGGTTGCTTCAAATTAATTGAGATGAATTTTTAGGGAGTTATAAACATATGTTGTTTTGAAATTAAAGTACATATATTTATATTATATATATATTCCCTGTTAATTATTTAAACCTTGGAAAATTTTATAAATTAAACAGAATCATTCCAAATTTTATAAAATTTTATAAACTTTATAAATTATATATATATATATATATTTTATATATGTTGTTTTAATCAATGTATTTATTTACTTTATTTATTCACATCCCAAATTTAGAAAATTTGGGGTGTGACAAGACTACCCCCCTTAAACAGAATCTCGTCCCGAGATTCGCAGAGACTAGGGATCAAGGAGTAGAACAGTACAGTAGATTTTTGGGAAGAAAGATCTTCTGGAGTTGGTTCACTAGACTTCATCTTCTTTGTTGATGAAATTGCAAAGTCTTCACTCCTAATCTTCTTTAGCTTCATTTTTTTTTCACCATGAGATCAACTTTTCTTTTTCTCCGATGTTCTTTATCGACTTGTGACGAAGAGATAGCAAGAAAGCAAGAATGTACAGGAAAAGAGGGAGAACCCAGCTAAACAATCAATGCAAAGAAGCAACTCAAATAATGGCATAATAACAGGCATTACAAGCACACTTAACTAAGGTTAATCACACAAGCATATAATGGTACTAAACGCTGTTAGTCAAGGTTTAAGGAATCCTCCTAAATATGGGCATATGGCACATCTTCAAATGTCTTGAAGCTGTCTTCTTGGTTGTAACGTTGGTAGGCTTGATGCTGTCTTCCATTGTTCCGGTTGGACTTCTTGTAATATACTCATATCTTCATTCTTCAAGGTGATTTGGGCTTGCATTAAACGATACATGCATACTATATTTTTAAAATAAATGAAGAGTAGAGGACACTTTGGGGATCAAAACCAAGGAAGAAATCCAAAGTGACATAAAAGCACGGAGGGTGAAAGGAGGCAACAGGAGTAAATTGACTAGTATCCGGATGTGTGTGAGTAAACAAGGATACTCACAGACATAATATTAACTTCAAGGAGAGAGGTTAATGGTCAAGGTAAAGTACTTCAAAAGGAGAAGTGAGAGGGTCAAAGATGGTAGATCAGCAATTTATTAAACCAAGGTGGAGGTGAATAATCAGAAGTCTATAGTGAGAAATAAGTGATCAAGGCGAAGGTGGAATATTCAAGGATGTAATGACCAGAAAGATAAATCATCAAGGGGGTAAAATGCTCAAGGATAGCATTTTTTTTTCAAAAATACCAAGGATAGTGGGAGCAAGGATTATATAGAAAATTGGACCTTAATAAACGACCAGTTCTATCTAGGCTTACGTCCTACAGTCGATACAGCTCTGATACCACCTCTGTCACACCCGGTTTTAGAAAACAAACCGAGTGTACACTGTATGTATGCCAGGATCAAGTTTCATACATACAGTAAACCAGTAGTGAATAAAAGATGCAGTATCACGTATAATAAACTATATAAATGACGTACGAGTCTATCAGAGTATACAGCGTATCCTGGAAACGAAGGCTCCAAACTTCACAGGCAGTCGACTGGGGGTTGCGTACGCCTAGAACTGAGCACCATCTTCAAACAGCTTCATACAAGTTCTTCTTCTGAGCAGCGGTTAGCAAGGATGAGTACACTTATGGTTGGTACTCAGCAAGGCCACAAGAAATAACCAGAGATCCAATTAATTATCATGTTTAAGTATATTACTCATGTGAGGATCCAGGCCGCTCTTAACCGTGAGCACGGCTGTTATAACAGTTTTACACTCTGCAGAGGTTGTACACTTTCACCATAAGCCGCGTAAAAGTTCAAAAGAACTTTAAACCCAACCATGCCGAGGGGGCCAATCCTCTTAAATCACACTACCGAGGTGTAACCGCATAGGGACGCTACGAGGCCTTTACAAAGATTCCTTAGTAAATAGTAACCCGCTAAGGTTTCCGGTTCAGGCAAAGCATAACCCTCCCTAATGAGATCTGTCTCTTACCAAAGCCCACAGCTCAAGAGGACCGAGCTATACCCCGTCAATCACCGCCCCCCATGCCCCTTTCGGGTAAGGTTACTATCCACTAAAGTCTCTAATTAATTAGCCAAGACCAGAGCCATATAGTACTTATGGTTGCACTGTTTTCCTGGGTGGTTCTCCATGTTCCGATTAAAACATCTTGATATTATAAATAAAGCATAGGTAGAAGGATGGTTAGGGACACTTGCCTTTCTCCAAAGTATAGCTGCTCAAAATATCTTCCAAAGTCTTCTTCAGTTTGAACAACGTTCCGTCTACTCGCAGCAATCATCGAACACAAGCATGCAAGCATAAAACTATACAAGCAAACAAACAGGTACAACTAAGAACAATACACCAATCAAAAGAAAAGCTTTAAAAGAGCGCACTAACGGATAGGGCTCGATACTATGGTTACGAGAACCTAAGGACCACGAAGATCAGAGAGAGAAAGAAAGATACAAAGGTTCCAAGGCAGAGCTTTAATTGGCACAAGGAATATCACACGTACAGAGGATTTATGAATACGAGGATCTCAAATAACATATTACTTTAATAATTTAATTTTATATTACAATACAATGACATAGTAACTCACACCATATCATTGAAGCAATATAAAGTTAAAAATTAAAATAATATTGATTTGCAGAGAAACCACAACATAAGAAAAGATCTATACTCAAACTTAGTGATATGGCTCAGAAAAGATGGACTAGCGTCAGGATTGCAGAAAAGAGTGTTGCGGTCATTGGAACACTGGCCGATGAATTTATAGGATGCGATAAATATTGGAGACAGTTGATTGGCAAAACAGAATAGGGGCTAAGTGAGAAGCGTAGGGTGCACTAGCAGGATTGGGTTTAGAGGCATAGAAAAGGCTGAGAACAGAACTACGATTGAAAACTTAAAACTAGCGGAAGACTTAAATTATAAAAGGAAACACTATACGCTTTATAAATTTTAATTTGATAAAATCATATATAAGAGACTATTTCCTGGAAATTGATTGAATTATATTTAAATATGTGAAACCAAGAATGTATTTTATTTATAACTATTCTTTTTGTAGACATTATGTAATTAAACAAATAACTTTAGTATTAAAAACAGATGCGAGCATCTAATTGATTAACTTTTATTGACCATGTTGAACTAATCAATATTATTGATAAAACACATTTATGTTGACATTCACACAAATTAATACTCATTTAAGAAAGCATTAAGTTTGACGCTAATCACCTTTTAGTTTGAAAACTAGTTTAACACTCATTAATCAATTTTACATAAGCTTATTAAAATCCGAAGTATTACTTAATCATATTTTATGGAGAAAACTTAATAGATAGATAATTAATAAGCAAAACGAGAACACTAGAACAAAGTCACATTGAAAGTTTATTAATCAAATTACTTGGAAGTGAAACTTCTAAGTTGGCTTTAATTAGAAACACTAGTTAAAAATCATTTAAACCGAGTAACAGTGATCTATGAAAACATATGAAATCTAAATATAACCTTAATCCAAGTTACAACAAAGTTATGCCTAGGTTTCCAATATTATAACTTGTTCAACTATCACTTTTAAAACTTATAATCTATTAACCACATTAATCATTAATAAGAAAACCAAAATATAATTCTTAATTGGCTTTTAATTAAAGGAACATGTTTATCAAATCAAATAACTTTATATCTCTAGTTAAACTAGTCATATTTTTAATTGTAAATATTCAAGTACAAATTATTTTAATTAAAGTATTAACTTAAAATAGATTATATGAGAACATCTAACCGAATAATTTTATGAACGGTGTTGAATTAGTCAGTATTATAACTGTAACACATTTAAGTCAATATTTATCAAAGTTAACATTTATTTATGAAAAGCCGGAGTTTAATCTCAATTAGAAAGAGTAATTATTAATCAAATTAATATCACTTTTCAAAAATCAAGATGGAACTTATTTACATTTTATTCAGAAAACAAATGAATGATAATTATGTTAACATTAAACAAGATTGACAATTATTTATGAAAACTCGAATTTTAACTCTAATTAGCTTTTAATTAGAGAACTAGTGATCATAAACATTAATCAAGTTAACATAATTTTATGAAGCAACAAGATTGAGCCTAATTAAATTTTAGTTAGAAAGATTATAAAATTAATATTAATCATGTTAATATTATTTAAAGAAACCAAGATATTATCTACTTCAATTTTATTTAGAACGCTCAAGAAATAAGTATTAATCAAGTTAATATTTTTTATGAAAATCGAGATATAACCTTAGTCAACTTTTATTTACAAAACACATGGAATAAATATTAATCAATTTTATATTTAACAAGAAAAACCGATGTGTCAAACTTAATTAGATTTTATTTAAGAAAGCACATGTAATTAGCCTTTAATCAAATTAATAATAAATAAATTTCAGAAATAAAATATGGTGTAAATAACAGTACTAACGCGTAGTTTAAGTTGATATGAATCTAACGCAACGAAAACGGATTAAAACGGAGTTAAAACGCAAAAGATATGATTTTTCTAAGGTTCAGGGACTTGTTTGCAACGTTTTAAAACTTCCAGGGGCTAAAACAAAAGAAAAAGGACCTATTTGTAATTATTTTCGAATAAAATTGGACTGCGGGTTGATTTCCAGAAAACTCAGGGGCTTCTTTGTAAAACTGGCACGCTGACCGGTACCGATTTAATTGACTCGGGCTCGGGTTGATCTTGCTCGTTGGATGAAGATCGGACGGTCCACGACAAACGGCCGAGGGGCTCGCCGGCGAGGATGAAGTCCGCGGCGGCGCTACGGCGGCGCATCGCCGGAGTAAACCCGATCGGAGTCTACGGAGCTCGGTTAGCCACGGGACCAAGTCCCAGGGACTCACCGGACCAAGACGAGTACACCTAAGGGGTTCTGGACGACGGACGCGCGATGGAGACGACGACCGACGGCGGCGGAGCGACTGCCGCGGCGGAGCATCGCCGGAAAAACTCGAACAGGAGCTACGGTGCGCGAAACTCGACGAGAGTTGGACCTAGAGCATCGTGAGGAGATGGGAAACTTACTGAGCTAGGTCTTGACGAGGAAAAGACGGCGATGGCGGCCGGCGACGATCAATGGCGGCGACGGTGTTCGGCTACACACGAAACAGAGAGTTCGTCGGCCGAAACCCGGCGAGAAGTGGTGGAATCGAAGTGCGAGGATGAAACGAAGCTCCTGGCGGCTTTGGTCTCACCCCCCGAGCAACGACGACGACGAATCGACGACAGCGGATCGGCTCGGCGAAAGCGGCGGCGCGGGCGGCTCGGGCTCAATGGTTCGCGGCTTCAACTTGATGGAAGGATTGCGGGCGGTGGGCGCTTATATAGATGCGGAGCAGGGGGCTCGGCCAAGCGTACGACGGCGGGAATCGGAGTCGGAAGCGGCGCGGCGTCGGGAGGGACTCGGCCGGCGGGTCCGAGTCGAAGACGACGAGCCTGACGCGCGGGGTCCACCAGTCAGAGCGGCGGAGCGAAGCGATACGGGCCGATGTTGGGCCGAAACAAGAAATAGGCCGGAAGAGAGAAAGGATACGGCCGGCTCGGGTGAAGAACAGAAATAAAGGAGAAGAGGGGGAAATCTTGGACTGGGCCGAGACTTCAAGGGGCGAAATTGAACTCGTCTAATTTTTAACTTTTATAAAACTCAAACAAATGCAAATCAAATTCGAATTTAAACAGAATTTAAATTCCAATTTGATTTACTAGCAACCAAAAATATATGCAACAGCATGAATGCAACAAAAACTTATTTTGAATAAAATAATTATTTAATGTGATATTTAAATTGATAAAAGGCTACAAATTCCAATTAATTCCTAGAAAATTTATTTAAGCCTTAATAAATCCTAGAAAATTCATAGGGTTGCTTCAAATTAATTGAGATGAATTTTTAGGGAGTTATAAACATATGTTGTTTTGAAATTAAAGTACATATATTTATATTATATATATATTCCCTGTTAATTATTTAAACCTTGGAAAATTTTATAAATTAAACAGAATCATTCCAAATTTTATAAAATTTTATAAACTTTATAAATTATATATATATATATATATTTTATATATGTTGTTTTAATCAATGTATTTATTTACTTTATTTATTCACATCCCAAATTTAGAAAATTTGGGGTGTGACAAGACTACCCCCCTTAAACAGAATCTCGTCCCGAGATTCGCAGAGACTAGGGATCAAGGAGTAGAACAGTACAGTAGATTTTTGGGAAGAAAGATCTTCTGGAGTTGGTTCACTAGACTTCATCTTCTTTGTTGATGAAATTGCAAAGTCTTCACTCCTAATCTTCTTTAGCTTCATTTTTTTTTCACCATGAGATCAACTTTTCTTTTTCTCCGATGTTCTTTATCGACTTGTGACGAAGAGATAGCAAGAAAGCAAGAATGTACAGGAAAAGAGGGAGAACCCAGCTAAACAATCAATGCAAAGAAGCAACTCAAATAATGGCATAATAACAGGCATTACAAGCACACTTAACTAAGGTTAATCACACAAGCATATAATGGTACTAAACGCTGTTAGTCAAGGTTTAAGGAATCCTCCTAAATATGGGCATATGGCACATCTTCAAATGTCTTGAAGCTGTCTTCTTGGTTGTAACGTTGGTAGGCTTGATGCTGTCTTCCATTGTTCCGGTTGGACTTCTTGTAATATACTCATATCTTCATTCTTCAAGGTGATTTGGGCTTGCATTAAACGATACATGCATACTATATTTTTAAAATAAATGAAGAGTAGAGGACACTTTGGGGATCAAAACCAAGGAAGAAATCCAAAGTGACATAAAAGCACGGAGGGTGAAAGGAGGCAACAGGAGTAAATTGACTAGTATCCGGATGTGTGTGAGTAAACAAGGATACTCACAGACATAATATTAACTTCAAGGAGAGAGGTTAATGGTCAAGGTAAAGTACTTCAAAAGGAGAAGTGAGAGGGTCAAAGATGGTAGATCAGCAATTTATTAAACCAAGGTGGAGGTGAATAATCAGAAGTCTATAGTGAGAAATAAGTGATCAAGGCGAAGGTGGAATATTCAAGGATGTAATGACCAGAAAGATAAATCATCAAGGGGGTAAAATGCTCAAGGATAGCATTTTTTTTTCAAAAATACCAAGGATAGTGGGAGCAAGGATTATATAGAAAATTGGACCTTAATAAACGACCAGTTCTATCTAGGCTTACGTCCTACAGTCGATACAGCTCTGATACCACCTCTGTCACACCCGGTTTTAGAAAACAAACCGAGTGTACACTGTATGTATGCCAGGATCAAGTTTCATACATACAGTAAACCAGTAGTGAATAAAAGATGCAGTATCACGTATAATAAACTATATAAATGACGTACGAGTCTATCAGAGTATACAGCGTATCCTGGAAACGAAGGCTCCAAACTTCACAGGCAGTCGACTGGGGGTTGCGTACGCCTAGAACTGAGCACCATCTTCAAACAGCTTCATACAAGTTCTTCTTCTGAGCAGCGGTTAGCAAGGATGAGTACACTTATGGTTGGTACTCAGCAAGGCCACAAGAAATAACCAGAGATCCAATTAATTATCATGTTTAAGTATATTACTCATGTGAGGATCCAGGCCGCTCTTAACCGTGAGCACGGCTGTTATAACAGTTTTACACTCTGCAGAGGTTGTACACTTTCACCATAAGCCGCGTAAAAGTTCAAAAGAACTTTAAACCCAACCATGCCGAGGGGGCCAATCCTCTTAAATCACACTACCGAGGTGTAACCGCATAGGGACGCTACGAGGCCTTTACAAAGATTCCTTAGTAAATAGTAACCCGCTAAGGTTTCCGGTTCAGGCAAAGCATAACCCTCCCTAATGAGATCTGTCTCTTACCAAAGCCCACAGCTCAAGAGGACCGAGCTATACCCCGTCAATCACCGCCCCCCATGCCCCTTTCGGGTAAGGTTACTATCCACTAAAGTCTCTAATTAATTAGCCAAGACCAGAGCCATATAGTACTTATGGTTGCACTGTTTTCCTGGGTGGTTCTCCATGTTCCGATTAAAACATCTTGATATTATAAATAAAGCATAGGTAGAAGGATGGTTAGGGACACTTGCCTTTCTCCAAAGTATAGCTGCTCAAAATATCTTCCAAAGTCTTCTTCAGTTTGAACAACGTTCCGTCTACTCGCAGCAATCATCGAACACAAGCATGCAAGCATAAAACTATACAAGCAAACAAACAGGTACAACTAAGAACAATACACCAATCAAAAGAAAAGCTTTAAAAGAGCGCACTAACGGATAGGGCTCGATACTATGGTTACGAGAACCTAAGGACCACGAAGATCAGAGAGAGAAAGAAAGATACGAAGGTTCCAAGGCAGAGCTTTAATTGGCACAAGGAATATCACACGTACAGAGGATTTATGAATACGAGGATCTCAAATAACATATTACTTTAATAATTTAATTTTATATTACAATACAATGACATAGTAACTCACACCATATCATTGAAGCAATATAAAGTTAAAAATTAAAATAATATTGATTTGCAGAGAAACCACAACATAAGAAAAGATCTATACTCAAACTTAGTGATATGGCTCAGAAAAGATGGACTAGCGTCAGGATTGCAGAAAAGAGTGTTGCGGTCATTGGAACACTGGCCGATGAATTTATAGGATGCGATAAATATTGGAGACAGTTGATTGGCAAAACAGAATAGGGGCTAAGTGAGAAGCGTAGGGTGCACTAGCAGGATTGGGTTTAGAGGCATAGAAAAGGCTGAGAACAGAACTACGATTGAAAACTTAAAACTAGCGGAAGACTTAAATTATAAAAGGAAACACTATACGCTTTATAAATTTTAATTTGATAAAATCATATATAAGAGACTATTTCCTGGAAATTGATTGAATTATATTTAAATATGTGAAACCAAGAATGTATTTTATTTATAACTATTCTTTTTGTAGACATTATGTAATTAAACAAATAACTTTAGTATTAAAAACAGATGCGAGCATCTAATTGATTAACTTTTATTGACCATGTTGAACTAATCAATATTATTGATAAAACACATTTATGTTGACATTCACACAAATTAATACTCATTTAAGAAAGCATTAAGTTTGACGCTAATCACCTTTTAGTTTGAAAACTAGTTTAACACTCATTAATCAATTTTACATAAGCTTATTAAAATCCGAAGTATTACTTAATCATATTTTATGGAGAAAACTTAATAGATAGATAATTAATAAGCAAAACGAGAACACTAGAACAAAGTCACATTGAAAGTTTATTAATCAAATTACTTGGAAGTGAAACTTCTAAGTTGGCTTTAATTAGAAACACTAGTTAAAAATCATTTAAACCGAGTAACAGTGATCTATGAAAACATATGAAATCTAAATATAACCTTAATCCAAGTTACAACAAAGTTATGCCTAGGTTTCCAATATTATAACTTGTTCAACTATCACTTTTAAAACTTATAATCTATTAACCACATTAATCATTAATAAGAAAACCAAAATATAATTCTTAATTGGCTTTTAATTAAAGGAACATGTTTATCAAATCAAATAACTTTATATCTCTAGTTAAACTAGTCATATTTTTAATTGTAAATATTCAAGTACAAATTATTTTAATTAAAGTATTAACTTAAAATAGATTATATGAGAACATCTAACCGAATAATTTTATGAACGGTGTTGAATTAGTCAGTATTATAACTGTAACACATTTAAGTCAATATTTATCAAAGTTAACATTTATTTATGAAAAGCCGGAGTTTAATCTCAATTAGAAAGAGTAATTATTAATCAAATTAATATCACTTTTCAAAAATCAAGATGGAACTTATTTACATTTTATTCAGAAAACAAATGAATGATAATTATGTTAACATTAAACAAGATTGACAATTATTTATGAAAACTCGAATTTTAACTCTAATTAGCTTTTAATTAGAGAACTAGTGATCATAAACATTAATCAAGTTAACATAATTTTATGAAGCAACAAGATTGAGCCTAATTAAATTTTAGTTAGAAAGATTATAAAATTAATATTAATCATGTTAATATTATTTAAAGAAACCAAGATATTATCTACTTCAATTTTATTTAGAACGCTCAAGAAATAAGTATTAACCAAGTTAATATTTTTTATGAAAATCGAGATATAACCTTAGTCAACTTTTATTTACAAAACACATGGAATAAATATTAATCAATTTTATATTTAACAAGAAAAACCGATGTGTCAAACTTAATTAGATTTTATTTAAGAAAGCACATGTAATTAGCCTTTAATCAAATTAATAATAAATAAATTTCAGAAATAAAATATGGTGTAAATAACAGTACTAACGCGTAGTTTAAGTTGATATGAATCTAACGCAACGAAAACGGATTAAAACGGAGTTAAAACGCAAAAGATATGATTTTTCTAAGGTTCAGGGACTTGTTTGCAACGTTTTAAAACTTCCAGGGGCTAAAACAAAAGAAAAAGGACCTATTTGTAATTATTTTCGAATAAAATTGGACTGCGGGTTGATTTCCAGAAAACTCAGGGGCTTCTTTGTAAAACTGGCACGCTGACCGGTACCGATTTAATTGACTCGGGCTCGGGTTGATCTTGCTCGTTGGATGAAGATCGGACGGTCCACGACAAACGGCCGAGGGGCTCGCCGGCGAGGATGAAGTCCGCGGCGGCGCTACGGCGGCGCATCGCCGGAGTAAACCCGATCGGAGTCTACGGAGCTCGGTTAGCCACGGGACCAAGTCCCAGGGACTCACCGGACCAAGACGAGTACACCTAAGGGGTTCTGGACGACGGACGCGCGATGGAGACGACGACCGACGGCGGCGGAGCGACTGCCGCGGCGGAGCATCGCCGGAAAAACTCGAACAGGAGCTACGGTGCGCGAAACTCGACGAGAGTTGGACCTAGAGCATCGTGAGGAGATGGGAAACTTACTGAGCTAGGTCTTGACGAGGAAAAGACGGCGATGGCGGCCGGCGACGATCAATGGCGGCGACGGTGTTCGGCTACACACGAAACAGAGAGTTCGTCGGCCGAAACCCGGCGAGAAGTGGTGGAATCGAAGTGCGAGGATGAAACGAAGCTCCTGGCGGCTTTGGTCTCACCCCCCGAGCAACGACGACGACGAATCGACGACAGCGGATCGGCTCGGCGAAAGCGGCGGCGCGGGCGGCTCGGGCTCAATGGTTCGCGGCTTCAACTTGATGGAAGGATTGCGGGCGGTGGGCGCTTATATAGATGCGGAGCAGGGGGCTCGGCCAAGCGTACGACGGCGGGAATCGGAGTCGGAAGCGGCGCGGCGTCGGGAGGGACTCGGCCGGCGGGTCCGAGTCGAAGACGACGAGCCTGACGCGCGGGGTCCACCAGTCAGAGCGGCGGAGCGAAGCGATACGGGCCGATGTTGGGCCGAAACAAGAAATAGGCCGGAAGAGAGAAAGGATACGGCCGGCTCGGGTGAAGAACAGAAATAAAGGAGAAGAGGGGGAAATCTTGGACTGGGCCGAGACTTCAAGGGGCGAAATTGAACTCGTCTAATTTTTAACTTTTATAAAACTCAAACAAATGCAAATCAAATTCGAATTTAAACAGAATTTAAATTCCAATTTGATTTACTAGCAACCAAAAATATATGCAACAGCATGAATGCAACAAAAACTTATTTTGAATAAAATAATTATTTAATGTGATATTTAAATTGATAAAAGGCTACAAATTCCAATTAATTCCTAGAAAATTTATTTAAGCCTTAATAAATCCTAGAAAATTCATAGGGTTGCTTCAAATTAATTGAGATGAATTTTTAGGGAGTTATAAACATATGTTGTTTTGAAATTAAAGTACATATATTTATATTATATATATATTCCCTGTTAATTATTTAAACCTTGGAAAATTTTATAAATTAAACAGAATCATTCCAAATTTTATAAAATTTTATAAACTTTATAAATTATATATATATATATATTTTATATATGTTGTTTTAATCAATGTATTTATTTACTTTATTTATTCACATCCCAAATTTAGAAAATTTGGGGTGTGACATGAAACATATGGAAATTTTTGTGAAACATATAGAAACACATAGAAACATATAGAAACTTTTGAAGGAAACATAACGGGCGTGATTGACTAAGTGCGGTAGCTACATGACGGAGACCATCAAGCAGCTAATGACTTTTTTTGCAGTACATTCTGGCATCAAAGTTTCTAAGTAGACTAGCAATGTTAAGAAGTGTTGTTGGAAGAAGCTAGACAAAGCAAGGACTTAGAAGAAGTTGTGAAACTTAGTTTTTCTAGCTTTTTTTTAATCCTTTACCTTTTTCTTGTCTTCTATGATCCTCAATTTTGAGGTATTAAGTCTCAGAACTCTTGTAACTTGTAGCTATATATATCCACACATGGATATAGAGCCGAATTGTATCCAATATCTAAAAATAAGATTGAATCATGAATCAATGCTTCATCAGCGAACTAATGAACATATTATATGTACAAACAGTTATCCTAGCTCTACAAGACTATACAATACCAAAAAACATAAGGCCATAAGGGTTCATATTTTTCTAAGAAAATAAAAGAACAAAAATCTAAGTGTTTTGCCTCCCTCGTGTCGTGTAGCACGTGTCGAAGTATTGTTTGGCAATAAAATTCTATTATACGAAAATAGATATTTATATATTTATGAGTTTTTTTAGAACATGATTTTTTTTAGTTTTGAAAATGTAGACATGCGGATGATGTCATAGGTTTTGTAGCTTCTTGCATACATGCACCGAATATGTCATTCTCTCTTCATGGTGCATGGGCCGCATATCTATCCGGTGGGCTGCTGCATGATATGATACGGTCCAAAACAGCTTTCGCGATCTCTTCGGATGATAATATAGTAACTATGTCACTTGAATGTATAGCCGTGCCCACTTCGACAGAGCATCAACGTTACATTGCCTGGCCTGCCACGGCCCAATGCTCCGCACGGACGCTGGGCCTACTATTTTTTTCTTTTTCCTTTTTTTTGAAAAGTCTGCCTTTCTTCCTTCTCGACTCTGGAGAACTTAAGTAATGTAACGTTAAATTTTGATTCGGTTCGGTTGCGGCTACTAGGCGCCAGTTAGTTCTGCAAAAATAACTGAGCCGAATTAAAATGTTGATTCTGTCGTTTTTAACCGAACTGAAACGAATCAAAATGTCGATATTTGGTGAGCAAATCAGTCGGTGTACACTGCATCCGCACAATAATTAAGCAACAACTAGCTTATTTAGAGTGGGTTATATATACATGATCTTCAATTCCAATCGAGTTCTCTTGCCATCCAGAAAGTTCATAGTGATTATTAGAGGTCAAGAGAAGTAAATTAAGGAAGTATATTGCAATAGAAGTAAATTGCAAGTTTCTTAAATCAAGATTACGGACATCTTTAGTGCTGAGTGAGTAGTAAATGTGCATCCATCCATCTCTTTAGCTTGAATAAGGCAAGTGAAGTTCTTTACTTTGTTGATGATCGGCATCACTTAGACGGTTTGGTGTTGGTGTTCTTGGTGAGCTCTCTATCTTATGAGAAGCTCCAAGAAGGTTGTGCTAGCTCGGTTTTGGAACTCGTCGATGCGGAGTTAGAGAATGGATTACCACTTGTGAGCATTTGATCCTTGCGTGGATCAAAGGAAAGAATAACCTTTATACAGGCGCTCCAGCGAGGACTATGAGAGAGAGCGATCGATACCTTGAAAAACAATTGGCATTCTAACACTCTTTATTTTCCGTGATTTACTTTCCACATATTCGATACTACAATTATCATGCTAGTATAGGGTTAGAACACCTAGGGTGCAAACCTTTTTCAGTTGTAGATAGTTGCACTCTCTAAGGTTTAGACACATGGGGTGGTTACGCTTGTTCGATAGGTTTTGTTTTCATAAGAAAAAAATGATGTTTTTCTAAATATTTGGTGAACTCAAAATATTGAATTAATATGGTCAACATTTTCATTCACTAGATTGAAAATTGATTCGATCTTACTTAACAATTTCAATAAAACTAGTACAACATTTTATTTGAAATGTTAAAGCAGTTTGTTCACAATGCTGAACATATGTTTACCTTAGATGTTGAAATTGTTTATTCAAAATGTTGATTTTTAGAAAACTTCTAAAAATTCAAAATATATTTATATCTGATCTTGTATGGATACATAAATTCTAATTGGAACCATGGTTCAAATAGAATGCAAAAGACATTTTTGTTTTGAAAGGAAACTGAACAAAGTTTCAAATATGAGAAAAAAAGCATCTCCGACAACCGATAGAATTCTCACCTTTCCGAAGATACATAAAATTCCTGCATCCGAGGTGGCTTGATTGTGAGGAGTGTATGTGTTGGAATTAATGGATTTGGTCCCTTGAACATCTCAGAACTTCCAAGAAAATCTCAGAAGACTGTATAGTAATGATGGAGGGGTTTTTATTTTTAGCCTTTCTTTGCTTTTTTTGTAAAAGTATAATAAGATGGCCAATATAAATATGGATGCTGTGTTTACCTATTATAAATTTGAGGAGAGGAAAACAGACCACATGGGCACTCTCCTGCCTCACCTCACCAGACTCAACCACGGCCCCGGTTAAAGGGCATGTGCACTCAATATCTGTACTAAAATGTAATCACTCATCTCGCAGAGGTCTGTCTATTTTTGTAGTCTTATTTTTAGTGGTATGTTCTATAAATCCGTGTGATATGTAAATCTAATTGGTTTAGATCACGGCCATAATATAAAATCTTGTGGCTCCTACATCTAATTGACCATATCTTTTATCTCTGTTTCGATTGTCGATGTTCACCGGCTAACGAGAGAGGTGATTTGAAATTAATTAAATTTGAAATAAAAAAATATAGAAAAGTAGGTAGGGGCTTCCCCTGCTGCCACCTCTAAAAATACATCTCATTGACCATATCTCTAGTCGAAATCTATGAATAGTACGGTGAGTAAAAAAACCGGAGCTGCTCGGAGCGCTACGGCCTGCGGGCGCTGGACTGCTGGAGTTAAGAACAGCCCATACTTAGAGAAATTACCTCCAAGTCCAAAAATCCGCCAACAGAGACAGAGTCCTCTCAAAATGCGTTTTCAGCACACCACGAGGTCGAAATCGAAAAACCTCCAAATACGTTACCGCGCCATCACGATTGCCGCGCTACTTTTCCGCTCCGCCCCCTCCAACTCCTCGAAACCTCACTTCGCACCCGCGCCCACCGCTTCCCCCCTCACCATCCTCATCTCCGGCCGGCATCCCCCCCGTCCGCTCCCCGCCGGCGATGCGGGGCGCCGACCTCATCAACCCGGCGCTCCCGGACGAGCTCCTCGACGACGTGATCCGCCGCGTCGGCGCGGGCCCCGGCGGCGGCAGCGGCAAGCGCGACCTGGACGCCTGCGCGCTCGTCTGCCGCCGCTGGCGCCGCCTGGAGCGCGCCTCCCGCCGCTGCGCCAGGCTCGCGGCGTCGGGGGAGCGCGCCGACGAGGTGCTGCGCCTCGTCGCCGAGCGGTTCCCTGCGCTCGCCGACGTGTCCGTGGACGAGCGCCTCACCGCGGCGGGCGCCGCCGGCTCCGCGCCCAGGTCGTCGCGCCGCCCGCGCCCGGTACGTCGCTTCCTCCCCTGGATCTGGTGCCGGAATCCTGGCTGCCGCCGGTGCTGCAGCAGGCGGATCGCGAGAAATGTCGCGTCTTGCGGCGATAATACAGTTATACGGATCGGGATCGTTAGCAAATTATGAATTTTGACCGGTTTGTACATCATGTTTGGGGAAAACTTGGCGAATGTAGTGGGTTCCTGAAACAATTTGGCACCATTTCCCCGCGCATCACATCATTTCCATGATTTCGAATCGCCAACGCTTATGCAGGGGAATTTCTAGAATTCTAGTGTATAACTGTTTAAGAGCAATGCAATTTGTTCAGGCCAAGGAATCATTGGTTTCTGTCTACTTGCTAGATTGATTGAACGTACCTTGGCTGTTGAGAAATTGCTAGAGTGGTAGAGTGGAAACAACTTATTGTACTGCCATAATTTTCTGGTATTCTTCTAGTTAAATCAGGTTGTTTTTCCTTAAAAAAAGCCTTTTTTTAAAAGCCTTATTGTTGTCCAATTAGTCGCTTTTTAATAGTCTTTCTCAGAGCTATTTAACTCTCTTGTTACAATATACGGAGTACTCAGTACTGGTCTTGAATACAGGCCTATAATATTAGCCCATATCGACGCCGGAGGAGGTTGCCTCTCACGTCAAATGCTGTTCAAATAGCCCCATTCCCACTGGACCAGCCAATTGGTGATGATGGGTCAGCACGCAGCTGTTTGACTGATGTTGGCTTGACTCATCTCGCCAGGGGTTGCAGAGGGCTTGAGAAATTAAGTCTAATCTGGTGTTCTGCCATATCTTCAACGGGCTTGGTAAGGATAGCGGAGAATTGCAAGAAGTTGACTTCTTTGGATCTCCAGGTAATTCAGTGTTCTCTATTCTGCAGCTTATGCTGTGTGATTGACTTCATAGCTTCTTTTCTTTTGTATTGGAAGACTTCAAACGTTGTTATTATGAATGAATGATGTGCAGTATCCATGTAATTTGGTATATGTAATGGAACAGTATATGGGAAATTTTAATTGAGGTCTTTGTTCCTGGTGAATTAGTGATTACTGTTTTCCGTAATAGTCAGAAGAAAAGGCTTATGTGCATAACACATTTGCAATCTGATAAAAAGGTCCTTTTATCTGGTTCCATTCACAATATGCCATTAATCTCAATCAATATTTTTATTCTTTACTGGACCTAGTACATAATTTTGGATTAAGTTTGAAAAAAAAAATTAACTGCAGGCTTGCTATATTGGAGATCAAGGACTTATTGCTATTGGAGAAGGATGCAAGCTACTTAGGAATTTAAACTTGCGGTTTGTTGAGGGCACCACAGATGATGGCTTGATTGGATTACTAAAGAGTTGTGGGCAGTCACTGGTCTCACTTGCTGTTGCAACTTGTGTTTGGTTGACTGATGCATCCTTGTGTGCTGTTGGATCCCACTGCCCTAACCTAGAAATCCTGTCAGTGGAATCAGATCGTGTTCAAAGCGAAGGAGTAATATCTATTGCTAAAGGATGCCGACAGTTAAAAACTTTGAAGCTACAATGTATTGGTGCTGGGGATGAGGCCCTAGAAGCTATTGGCATATTTTGTTCTCGTTTAGAAAGCTTGTCACTCAACAACTTTGAACAATTTACAGACAGGTAGTCAATTTGGTTGCACTTTCTAATCCAGTGTTACAATTTGTAAATGCCTAAAGTCCAATTTTATTTTTCCGGTATCAGTTTTGATTGATCTCTATTTGCTAGGGTACCATTCCCATGTACAGTGCATTTAGGGTTGCCTTACCTTACAATATATATTAATAAGTATAGAACTATAGATAACATGGCATAACTACACAAGAACACCTCACTCCCCAACAAAAACCAAAATTTGAAGATGAGTGCAAATAAGAACATTGTGGCAATGGTAGTAAAACTGATGTAAACCAACTAGGATCTTATGTATCCCTGTTTGATGCTTCTCATTGAATCAAGTATTCATTAATTAGAGGTGTGATGATCCATTAATCCTTCTTGCTTGTTCCTTGTCTTTCAACTAATTTCTGAGTTCTTTTAATCATTTGATGACCAACTTTTTCGATTGCAGGAGCCTTTCTTCCATTGCGAAAGGGTGCAAGAATCTTACAGATCTTGTCCTCAATGACTGCCAGTTACTAACTGATAGTAGCCTTGAATTTGTAGCTCGTAGCTGCAAAAAGTTGGCACGGCTGAAGATCAATGGTTGTCAGAACATGGAAACTGCTGCACTGGAGCACATTGGGCGATGGTGTCCGTAAGTTCCTTGGTGATAACTTGATCTATTGAAATTTCCTTACTTCATGTTACACTCCATGGTATTTATTCTCCTTTTCTGGAACAATTTTCCTATATTAATATGATGTGCTGTAGTTCAAGTAAATGAAACTGCATTTTGGGAATAAGGGACTGACTAAAAAAATATGTTAGAAGAATAAATCCATAAAATAACTGCAGTTTAGCTGCCAACTAAGTTTGAAAGCAACACATAGGCTATCATACTTTTTGAATGTGACTAAAAATGTAATTGTTCTACATCTTCATTTTTTATGTGTTTACCTGCATTTTCTGAGCAATGGTATTTGCAACAACGTATATGATTCACGGTCCTATGCAAACAGGGGCCTTTTGGAGCTCTCTCTAATTTTTTGCCCAAGGATCCAAAATAGTGCATTTCTGGAGATTGGTAGAGGCTGTTCCCTTCTCAGGACTCTTTATTTGGTTGACTGTTCAAGAATAAGTGATAGTGCCTTGTGCCACATAGCTCGAGGTTGTAAGAACTTGACAGAACTTTCTATTCGGCGTGGTTATGAGGTACGTTCCACTCTTCCACATCTGCATTGCTTTGATGCAAGCATAGCATGCATGGTGATAAACAAGAATATTTTCGTTACTATCTATGTCTGGTTTTGTTCAGTTTGGAACTTTAAATGATGTCTGTCTGTATTCTTAAAATTTATGCATTTCTTATGCAGATAGGTGACAAAGCATTGATATCTATTGCTGAGAATTGTAAATCCCTTAGAGAGTTAACGCTCCAGTTTTGTGAGAGGTACATATGATCATGAATGCATCAAGTGCCATGTCTTATTTATTTCACATTTGCATGTGTGTCATCCCCCTTTTGAATTTTTAATCTTCATCTTCCTTTTCAGGGTATCGGATGTAGGGCTGTCTGCAATCGCAGAAAACTGTTCTCTGCATAAGTTGAACTTGTGCGGGTGCACACTAATCACTGATAGTGGGCTGACTGCAATTGCCAGAGGATGCCCTGATTTAATCTTCCTGGATATAAGTGTTCTTCGGGTATGTCTTTTATCTATTTTACTGCATTCCTTATTTGAAAACTGTCCAAAATTTGAGTAAACAAAGAAGAAATCCCGCTACGTTACTTTATTCTGAGTAAACTATCTATATGGCAACCAAATAAGCTGTTTGGATTTGAAATTAGATTGTTACCTCCATTTTGCCCCAAAGAACACTTGAAGCATATTTCACAATACTAGACTGGGTATAACCCACAAGTTCTATATCTTGGCTCTGCTAGACAGTAAACCACAAATATAGTAATTTGAATAGCATACCTTTACATCCACAGTGGATAAATAAGTACAATTGATAACAAATATGATTATGGAAACACAATTTTTTTTTGTCCCTATAGAAACACAACAAGAGTCGTGAGACAAAATATAATATCTATGCAAATACAAAGTTTGTCAAGAAATGATTTCTTCTGCATCACCCAACATGCAAATCTTTGGACTACTCCCTTTCATGGAAGGGATCAGCAACGCCATATTAATGTTTGGTGTTTAAAATTTTTGGTTTCTAAGTTCTAACTGAAACCATTCCTTGTAAAAAGAAATGTTCACCAAATTCACCTTATTTTTTTGAAATTATTTCAATTCTTTAGTTGCTTTCAGAAACAGTTCTTTGTTATCCATCCATAGTTAGGGAAAAAGGATACTGCTTTCATTTGCTCCGTATATGCTCTATAGCAATGCGAGCATGGTTATTATTCCATCCTTTTTGTCTTATTGACTGATCATCTTCTTCAACATGAAGATCATAAGTGACATGGGGCTTGCCGAGATAGGCGAAGGCTGCCCCAAGCTCAAAGAAATCGCCCTCTCTCACTGTCCGGAGGTGACCAACGTTGGTCTGGGCCACCTCGTCAGAGGGTGCCTGCAGCTGGAGTCATGCCAGATGGTCTACTGCCGGCGGATCACCAGTGCCGGGGTAGCCACCATCATCTCGGGCAGCTCCAGGCTGAAGAAGCTCCTCGTGGAGGAGTGGAAGGTGAGCGAGAGGACCCGGCGGAGGGCTGGACCCGTCTTGTCGTTCCTCTGCACCACCCTTTAATTAGGTTCGGAATAGGAAGAAAAAAAAAATCTGTGTGCAGTTTCATCTCCTTTGTTACCCAGAAAGCTCCTGTTGTTTGTGTGTGTGTGTGTTTTTTGATACTTCTGTTGTGTTGTTATGTTGCTGCTGTATACCATAGTCCATAGCATCTTTACCTAAAAGAGTGGTGTGAATAATTTACTCAAGTGTTGCACAGAATAAAATGTTGTATCAAACTATTTACCCCAAAGTGGTGACCCAAGTAATAAAATCAGATGGTGAATAAACTTATCTGACCTCCATTGTACACTGATAGTTGTATAAAAGATTCAAAAGTCTGATGTGATTTATCTAAATTTTCAAGTATTCTTCACCTGAGGGAGTAGTTGCCGTATTCCAGTGGCCAACAGAGATACCTTCCTCCCCTATGTAATATGTCTTTGGCTAGCGATATTCCAAACGGATTGCCGACTACGGCATCTGGAATCACTTTGCTGTCTTTCTTCTTCCAAAGACATGCTCATCAGGTAACAGCGGGTGCAAGAAACGCATGGATTCTTTGCTGCTTCGTCCCTACGCTGTCGGCTGCTTTAATTTGTTGCATGCTCCTTATCCGGACGCATCCATGTCGATCGAGGGCATCTATATAAAGTGTTCGCCCGCATCAAGAATCATCAGGTGATAGTACAAGCAAGCAGCAGCAATGGAGAATGGCGGCGCCGGCGGCGGCAACGACGACCCGGCGACGAGGGCTGCCGGCGGCATGTGCGACCGGTTCCTGACGTTCCTGACCAGGAACCTGACGATGAGCAGGGCGAAGAGCATCGCCGACGGCCCGAGGAACAACGGCGCCGGCGGCGAGCAGTACCCTCCGGCGACGGCGACGGAGGGGCGAGAGGAGGAAGACGACGAGTTCGCCATTCCGATCGAGAGGGCCGAGTTCGACGACTACGAGTTCGGCGGCCATGGCGGCGACGGTGGGTACAGCAGCGTCCCGACGACCATCCTTGAAGACAGCGCCGCAACGGCGACGATGACGACGACAAGGGACATTAATGTCCCTGAGAAGAAGGCTGGAGCTGCCGCCGCGGCTGCTGAGGACGCTGCGGTGGCCGCGGAGCCAGCGATGCCGCCGGCGGTGGCGCCGGTGGAGGAGAGGAAGGTGAGGAAGACGGTGACGATCAAGGAGGAGCAGCAGGAGGCGGCGCCGGCGGCGCTGGAGCGGAAGAAGTCGCTGTTCAAGAAGCGGCAGGCGTCGTCGGTGGCGGGAGGCGACGAGCAGCAGCAGCAGCCGGCGCCGCCGCGGCGGAGCGGGCTCCGGCCGCGGATGCCGCCGGCGCTGCGGGTACCGTCCAACATCAACGAGCGCTCCTCCAGCTTCATCGAGCAGCGCCGGCGGAGCTTCGTACGCGGCGGCAAGCCGGCGCCGGACAAGTGAACGAACGAACGCCGGCGGGCTGCCACCTCGCCGGTGCAACGCGCGTGTACGTACGTGTTTGCGAGTGTGTGTAAATGTAACGTAACGTAACGTAACTAATCTCAAGTGTGTAATACCTCAATTGTGGATTTGTAATTAATGACATGAGGTTTGGATCGATGATCGATCAAATGCTGTGTACGTGTGTTGCACGTGTGTTGCGCTATTTTTCGACAAGCAAGCAAGCAAGCTGCAGATGGTAATCGATCAAAGGACAGGGCAGGATTAGATGGTTTGTCGTTTCAACTCCGGATGAGCAAATAAATGGGACAGGAATCATATGCAACAATGGTCTTCATCTTCAGATTGTATCGGCACTTGATCCTCTCGTCAACCATCGACCACCCGAAGAACTGGACCTTTTGGAGGAGCACAGTTTTTTCATACAATGCTGCAGAAGGAAAGGAGCTGTTCCATGCTGCTTGATGGCGATATTGGGCAGATCAGTGAATGTTAGGTTTACACCATAGTAGACTATTACAAAGAAACAAGCACTAATGACCTGACCAAGGAAAAAGTCCTTCTAACTCTAATGAGTCACCCAACCCAGGTTTAGCGTTGATAGCCCCCCAGCCATCTGCCTAAGGTGGCACTCGTTTTTGAAGGCCTATACATGCAGGGTTTCCTGTGCATTAGAATCAGATCCATTGAACACACACGTATTGTGGCGTTTCCCTAAGATCCACACACCAAGAATGGTCAAAGAATTAAATCCTTTTCTTGCTGCCTTGAACATTTGTTCCAACATTTTCTCCACCCCTCCGCAAAGGAGCTGACATTGCGATTAGGGACCAAAGTAATGTGGTGAGGACGTGCTGGACTGTCTCATCTTCCTGGTCACAAAGAGAACTGTGCACTAGGTGAGGAAGTCCTCTTTTTTCCAAGCCATCAGCTGTTCAGCAACATTTTCGAGTGGCCAGCCAAATGAATATTTTGCATTTACCAGATATGTTTGATATTCATTTTATTCAAAAAAATTATGCAAGTACCATTTATTTTATTTTTGAATTACTTTATCATAAAAATACTTTTTAACCTACCTTATTTGTTCATATATTTAGATTTAATTTTTGAATAAAACAAATGATCGGTTAAATGAAAAAGTTAACAATGGTTAGTGGCTAGTTTTTTGACTTACGTTATATATTCTACTTGCCACTTGATATATCACCCACATGTTTTGGTTCCTGACATAAGAATTCCTCGACGGCATCGCCACGACTTCACTAGTTGCGGCCATACCGGCCTGCCGGTTTGGTCCACCGTTCCCATGCGGTCACATCAAGTGTATACTAGTATATATATACTGCTATATATTATAGATCACTCCTTAATGGCACACATAGCTACGCCCAGTGTATACTTTATATCATTATTAATCACCCACCAAGCATGTGCGCCTGATGAGCAATATGAGAAAATCAGACCCTCCCCAACGTGGACAAAATACCCGGGCCTTGATTTGCGCACCTCTTAAGATAATTGCTTCTGCAAAGCTCCAATGTCTCGCCTCGTGTTTACATTTCTTATCATCTCATCTACAGAGCACATGTGACATAACTTTCCTTTTAAATTAACCCATGGAGAACTTTTAGTCCCGGATGGTAACACAAACCAGGACTGGAAGGCCTTCAGGACCTGTAAATTACAACGGGACTAAAGCTACCATTTGTCGCGGATCCAAACCCAACTAAGACAAATATAATGGATGGAAAGTTGTTTCTCTATTAATGATAGGACCTACTAAGCCAAAACTGGAGCTATATTTCATATCATCAAGTTACTAATTGTTTGAATGAATTTACTTTTAGGGGTTGTTTTGGGTTACTTTTAATAATGACGGATGTGGATGTCGATTTAGATGCAAATATAGGGAATTACTTTAGATTATTTATACTCCCTCCATTTATTTTTGGAAGGCGTGATTCGACTTCCCACGTTCTTTTAAATTATACTTTCACCATTCATTTATCTTATATTATATTATGTATGGTTATAAACTTATAATCATTGAAGAGTATATTTAATTACAAATCCAACCATATGAAATTTGCATTATAAAAGTCAAAGATTATAATGTTCGTGCGCGCCTTACAAATATATATAAACCGAGGGAGTAATTGTGTATCTCACTTCAAGTAATTTTTAATAATGGTGAAGATGGGTAATTAAACGCAAAATAAGGGGTTACTATAGATTATTTATCATAATAGAATAATTTGGTAATTTAAATAAAGATTATGTGGTAACTATAGATTATTTTTTTATATAATGTAAGAAAAGGATAATTTAGATATAGACTCAGTGATTACATTATACTATTATTATAATGGCATGTGTGTAATTTTTAGAAAATAAAATATATGAAAGGGCTATACTGTTAATGGACTATAGTCTACCGAATTGATTTTTGTGAGAACTTCTACAATTTATCTTTATTTTTCCGCGTGTCTTATGAGGATTAATAATGTTCTACTTCTAATTAGTAATATTTATTACTACATTCGTTCCAAAGTATTATTCGGTGTTGACTTTTTCTTGTAGTGTCTGACCATTTGTATTTTTCAAAAAAATTAGAAAAGTCTGTTTTTGTTTGTGGCTAACTTTATCATCACATATATTTTTTTGAGGAAAAAAACCGGAGATCTACTTTGTCATTTAAGGAGGAGGAGCAAGCAAGTCCTTACATGATTGATATTACATAGAAAACAATCTCTCTTCTCTGATTACAGTGGCTATCATGAAACTAGCTAGTGATAATTTTTTTTGTTTGTGGCTTACTTATATATTTTGACTAAATTTTTGAACAAGACAAATAGTCAAATATTATGAAAATAATTAACGGCAAATATTAATTTAAAATGGAGGGAGTAGAAAAATTGCAGCAGCTCTAAAGAGCTGCAGTAGGTCAACCGTGTTGGGCCTCGAGAAATCAACCGTGCCTATGCTCATTCTATACATCTCTGATTGCCCTGAGAGTCAAAGGTTACGTACATTAATTGATTCCCTTGGGGATTCTGATATGGTGAAGAAATGAAGAGACCACGAGGCAAGTGTGCCAAAAAGAATTATCTTCAGACTTTATGATAAGGAAGAAAGATAATAAAGAATTATGAGTGTACGTCTCAGATCCTTGGCATCAAGGCAGCCACGTTCAGATCACTTAGCTATACCAAGAATGTCTTAAATACTAGTACATAGAACACATCAGAGCAAATTAGGCCAGAAAAAGCTGCAAACTATGAAGAGCCAGAGCATCCCTATGGCGGCGGCCGCTGCTGTCATCTTCTTACTCTCCGCCATAGCTCTCGCAGTCAATGCCTCTGTTGTAGAGCACACCTTCGTTGTAAGCATGAAAATCTTTCATGATATTTGTATCTCAACCATTGAACCCTTGTGGGTTTGAACAGGGCAGCGACAATGTATCTATAGTTGCATATATATATGATGAATGTTTGATCTGTTTGAAGTTGAACATGTAGGTGAGCCAGGTGAATATAACGCACTTGTGCAAGGAGACGCTGGTCACCGTAGTGAACGGGCAGCTACCAGGGCCAGCGATAGAGGTCACAGAAGGAGACTCAGTGGCTGTTCTTCTCGTCAACAAGTCACCCTACAATATAACAATCCATTGGTATTATTATCGTCTTTATCACTCAACAATTGATTCCATTGTGGTTGTGAAGTGCTTCATGATTAGAAAAACAAGTTGGTTTCCAAGCACTTGGAGATTGCAAAATTGATTTACCTTTTGCCTTTCAGAACATGCATATTTTGCTTTGTGTTATCTGATGCAGGCATGGAGTGAAGCAGTGGCTCAACTGTTGGGCCGATGGGGTGCCCATGATTACCCAACGCCCCGTTCTGCCAAATCAAAACTTCACCTACCGGTTCAACGTCACCGGACAACATGGCACCCTATGGTGGCATGCTCACGTCCCATTACTCCGGGCAACCCTGCACGGTGCTCTTATCATCGGGCCAAAAAATGGGGAGAGTTCATATCCATTCCCAAAGCCTCATAAGGAGGTCCCTATCATTGTAGGTTCGTGAATTATTCCTCTTTACATTATCTAACTAAGATATCTTGGATCCCGTTTGGAACACATAAAAAATGCAATGTCTCTATATATCAGAACTGGACTGGCTTTGACTATGGCATGCATATGCAACTATAGCTAACTAAGATGTGAAATGTTTTGGCACCAGCTTCTGATACTGAACTAGTTTATTTTTGTGAATGCTCCTGATGATGGTAGGGGACTGGTGGGAGCTGGACCTCGCACAGGTGAGCAGCAACATGGCCCATGGTTTCTTTGATGATTACGCCAGTGCTTCAACAATCAATGGCAAACTTGGTGATCTTTTCAATTGCTCAGGTAAGCAACTACGTGATGTTAGTGTCAAAAGACTTTTTCTGAACAAAGTGCATGCTTCAATTGGACTCTGAAGGTGTTCCGGAAGATGGCTACATGCTGGACGTTGAGCCGGGAAAGACGTACCTGCTACGAGTAATCAATGCAGCGCTCTTCTCCGAGTTCTACCTCAAGATAGCCGGGCACAAGTTCACGGTAGTTGCCGCCGATGCCAATTACGTTAACCCCTACACTACGGATATCATCGCGATCGCGCCCGGTGAGACTGTAGACGCCCTAGTTGTTGCTGATGCACCCCCTGGAAGGTACTACATAGTTGCCCTGCCCAACCAGGCGCCATTGCCGGACACCCGGACCCCAGAGTACACCACCAGAGGGATGATGAAGTATAGTAACAGCCACAACTCCGGCAACGGTGCAGCTGCACTGTGGTCGAGACATGAAACGGAAGAAGAAAGAGATGCACCGGTAGTGCCTGAAATGCCTGACTACGATGATGTAATCAAATCATTCTATTTCCACAGCAACCTGACCAGCCTACACCACCCATCAGTTCCTCAACAAGTCGATGAGCACCTGATCATAGTGCTCGCCCTGGGCTCGATCTGCCGGCATGGCCAGTCCTGCAAGAGGGGCGAGACCAATGAGACCATCAACATCGCAACAATGAACAACATCTCCTTCCAGCACCCCATGGGGATGACACCATTACTAGAAGCACATTACTATCACACTGGCAATATGGAAGGGATGCAAGAACTTCCTGACCGACCGCTGAGGGTATTCAACTTCACTTACCCTGCATTAATCCCATTTGGACCCAAGGAGATGCGGCTAGAGCCATCGTCAAAGGCCACGGTTGTGCGGCGGTTCCGGCACGGTGCTGTGGTGGAGATGGTCTTCCAGAGTACAGCAGTTATGCAGGGGGACTCGAACCCAATGCATCTACATGGACATGACATGATGTTGCTGGCACAGGGGCATGGTAATTTCAACGCGGCGAAAGATGTGGCGAAGTACAACCTGGTGAATCCACCGGTGAAGAACACGGTTCTCGTCCCAAATCTTGGGTGGGCTGCCGTCCGATTTGCTGCAAACAATCCAGGTGCGTGAGTTAATTATCCATTGTATTAGAGATGTGCGCTTTGAATATTATGATTATGAAAGCTGATCAAATCATCTTCTTGCCTTACAGGGGTATGGTTCATGCATTGCCACTATGAGTTTCATTTGGCGATGGGAATGGCTGCAGTGTTAATTGTAGAGGATGGCCCAACAGCAGACCAATCTCTCCCTCCACCACCTGCTGATTTTCCAACATATTTTGGACATGATGACGATGATATCCAAACTAAGAAAAGCGAAGTCCCCCGCATAATGGAGTCTAAAAGATAACTCCAACCACTAGTTTTCAAATAAACTACTACCTCCATCCTTTAATATATGACGTCAGTTGGCTGAAAAATGAGCTAAGCAACGTCATATAATAGAAAACGGAGGTAGTACATGGATGGTTAGTGTAATTGCGATGCTATCTAGTACCTAGATTCAAATATGCATTTACCATATAGCAACCTGATTTTATCAATGATGTATGGCCAATCAAACCACATCTACGCTGGAATAGAGAGATATAATATACTATGTTATATGTGACTTATCTCCTTTTATGTCCATATGTATATCTAGCTTTGATTCTCTTTTATTACAATTTACATCATATTGGATTGCAATTTTGATTTCTAATAGCATGTAATGTGCAACAAGCTTATGCATTTATTAAACTAGCGGAGATGCATGTGACACGTGTTTTCAAAGATACCATCTATAGAATTATTTTCTACTAAAAGTCACAATTGCCCAATGTTTTGTTGCCCATCATGTTTCCACCGTGTTAATAGCCTAAAAATGGGCAATTAAGAATCAAATATATTGCAACCGAAACAAGTAAATGCTTGATCATTAGAAAAATTCAAGATATAATTTTGAAGTGATGATTAGAAAAAAATCAAAAGATAATCTTGGTATATGATCACATATATTATATATGAGAACTTGTAAGAACTAATCCTTTATGAGATCACGTGGTGCTTTGGATGGTGCCAGCCCGGCCGTGCACGGGCAAAGCAGCTGGTTCCACAAGGCAAGCTCCGGTATTGTTGAAGCAGGGAAGTGCGATCCCACAATGCGTAGGCAGGCACAGAGGGCATGGGTACGTATCACACCCGGTTTTGAAGGCAAAACCAGGTGCATCTCATATGTGCGCCAAGATCAGTTTACACACATATGGTAGACGTCATAAGTGAATATCCATAACCATGCATAACGAAAGAGTATTATAGTGCAATTATTACAATCTCAGAGTTGACTCAAATGTCATAGCGGAAGACTTAAATAAACGTTTATCTAACGAAGCAGAAGTGACTCCAATTCCACAGGCATTGACTAGGGGAGACTCGCCTAGAACTCCTCAAAATCAGTAGTGAAATCCTCAAAATTCTCCCAATCTGAGCAGCATTCCGGGTGTAGTTGATGCAATAAAAGAAAGAAAGAAAACAAGCATGAGCACATAACGTACTCAGCAAATGTAATATGACATATAAGGCTGAGGCAAAAAGGTTGGCTGACCATACTGCAGTAAGCACTTTTAGTTGGTCAAGTTTTATTAAACAACTATTTACTAGCAAATGAAAGTATATACCACCCACAAATTAACGAATGTCATATTCCCAACATATTCATATAACCACGATTTAGATCATGTTCAAGTATGATTATCATGTAAGGGTCCAGGCCGCTCTTAACCGTGAGCACGGCTGTTATAACCGTTTTACACTCTGCAGAGGTTGTACACTTTCACCATAAGCCGTGATTCCCATTGCCGAAGCATTGTACCCTTCCCACACCACATGGACCGAATACTGGGTTTCACTATGAGACCTTTACAAAAGCACTCTAATAAATGATAGCCCGCTAAGGTTTCCGGTTCAGAAGCAAAGCATAACCCTCCCTAATGAGGTCTGTCTCTTACCAAAGCCCACAGCTCAAAAGGACCGAGCTATACCCCGTCAACCGCCGCCCCCCATGCCCCTTTCGGGTAAAGCTACCATAAACCAGAGCACCTAATTAGTCATTCAAAGCCAGAGCCATATGACACTCATGGTTGTACTGTTTTCCTGGGTGGTTCTCCATGTTCCAATTAAAAAGATATGATCTTGTCATTAAATTAATTCAAAGAGTATTTGGAACATAGAGTAGGGGTTCATTTAACCAATCCCAGTTGAGCAAGCTAAGCATCATCTACCATCAAAATTAATTAAGTAACCCAGTTTCAGGGACAGGAAAAATATAGTGGCTAAGTAAATCCTTAAATAGGAACCCATCAAATTAAGACACATGCATGGATGGTGAAATTAATAGTTATTAGGACATTTCCATGACATAATACACTTGCCTTCTTCCCAACTCTGTTGCTGCTCAAAACCTTCTCCAACAGTTGGTTCTTCAGAGAAATCCTCGAACTGGTCGTTTCCTAATCGCATCACACATACACATACAAGGAAACAATACAACAAATAAGAAACAATACACCAAACAATTCCAACAGAAGAAAACAGCGGCACAAAACTAATCTACACGTTACAACGAACGCGTGAGCGCGAGAATCACTAAAATCGGAGTTAAAACGCAAAAGATATGGCTTTTCTAAGGTTCAGGGACTTGCTGGCAAAGTTTTAAAAGTTTCAGGGGCTTAACTGCGAAAACCCTGGGGCTAAAACATAATTTTATATAAAAACTCGAGGGTTTTCATGTAAAAAGACAAATCTTGGACCTCGGGCACAATTTTAAATATTGCAGGGGCTAAAACAGAAGAAAAAGGACCTAAACGTAATTATTTTTGAACTAGATTGGACCGCGGGTTGATTTTGAAAAACTACAGGGGCCCTTTAGCAATTTAGCCAGGGCTGACCGGTACGTAAACGGTTTGACTCGAGTTGGATCTGATCCAGGCCGTTGGATCACGATCGGGCGGTCAGGGGGGTTCGGGACCACGGGTCGTCGGCGAGGACGGCGGCGCTGCGCTCCTCCACGGCGGCGCTCCGCCGGAGCAAGGCGATCTAGAGCTACGAGGCTCGGATAGCTACGGGATCAAGTCCTATGGACTCGCCGGACCACGACGGATAATTTTCCTTTCACCTTAAACCTTCTCAAGCCTCGAATAGGAGATACTTTCAGATACACATAATCACCTACTTCGAAAGTTAATTCTCTCCTTCTTGTATCTGCATAGCTCTTCTGCCTGGACTGAGCCGTTCTTAAATTTTCTCTGATAATCTGTACCTGTCTTTCTGCTTCCTGCAAAATCTCTGGCCCAAACAGGTGACTTTCACCTGTTTCACTCCAAAACAAAGGTGTTCTGCACTTTCTACCATAAAGCGCTTCGAAGGGGGCCATCTTTAGACTTGCCTGATAACTGTTGTTATATGAGAACTCTGCATATGGAAGACTCTTATCCCAACTACCTCCATGCTTCAAAGCACAAGCTCGCAACATATCCTCCAAAATCTGATTAGTCCTTTCTGTCTGACCATCTGTCTGAGGATGATATGCAGAACTGAAATTCAACTTTGTATCCATAGACTCATGCAATTTCTGCCAGAATCTAGATGTAAACTGAGTACCTCTATTAGACACTATCTTTTTAGGTACACCATGGAGACAAACAATTCTGGACATGTATAACTCTGCCAACTTAGCACTGGTATATGTAGTATTAACGGGTATAAAGTGAGTTACCTTAGTTAATCTGTCCACAATAACCCATATAGAGTCATATCCTCGTCGAGTGCGAGGTAATCCAACAATGAAATCCATACTGATTTCTTCCCACTTCCATTCAGGTACCTTGAGTGGCTGAAGTAAACCGGCTGGTCTCTGGTGTTCAGCCTTAACTCTCTGACAAACATCGCACAATGCCACATGGGCAGCCACATCCCTTTTTAGTCCATACCACCAATACCTTTGCTTCAGATCCTGGTACATCTTGGTGCTTCCAGGATGAATAGAATATGCGGAATCATGAGCTTCTCTCAATATCTGCTCTCTGAGAGACTCTATATCCGGTACACATATCCTCTTTCTAAACCAAATTGTACCTTGATCATCTTCGGTGAAGTCGGGAGCTTTCCCTGCTAACATGGTTTCCTTGATTTCCTTTATCTTCTCATCAGTAAGCTGACCCTTCCGAATTTCCTGCTCCAGTGTAGACTCAACTTCCATTGTCACACCTTCGGTCTGATTCAAGAATCCCAAGTTCAGCTTTTCCATCTCTGCAAGCAACTCAGCTGGTAACTGGCGACCAAACATTGCATTTACTTGTGACTTCCTACTCAACGCATCAGCAACCAAATTAGCCTTGCCAGGATGATAGTTGATTCCCAGATCATAATCCTTGATCAACTCCAACCATCTTCTCTGCCTCAAATTCAGATCCTTCTGAGTAAATATGTACTTCAGGCTTTTGTGATCAGTATACAACTCACATCTGTTACCTAGAATATAGTGCCTCTAGATCTTCAAGGCATGGACAACAGCTGCAAGTTCCAGATCATGAGTAGGATAGTTCAGCTCGTGCTTCCTCAACTGCCTGGATGCATAGGCTATAACTCTGCCTTCCTGCATGAGCACACACCCAAGACCTCTACGAGAAGCATCACAATATATATCAAAGTTCTTGTGAATATCTGGCATAGCAAGCACTGGGGCTGTAGTCAACTTCCTTCTCAACTCTTCAAAACTGGCCTAACACGCTTCTGACCAAACAAACTCCTTGCCCTTCTCCAATAACGAAGTAAGAGGTTTCGCTATTTTAGAAAAGCCTTCAATGAATCTCCTGTAATATCCAGCCAATCCCAGAAAGCTTCTGATCTCAGAGACTGTGGTAGGAGGTTCCCAATCCAACACATCCTTGACTTTACTTGGATCCACTCAAATGCTCCTCATGCTCCTCCTCATTCTTAGAGTAAACCAGAATATCATCAATAAATACCGCCACAAATTTATCCAAGTACTCCATGAACACCTTATTCATCAGGTACATAAAGTAGGCAGGTGCATTTGTCAATCCAAATGACATCACAGTATACTCGTACAATCCATACCTGGTGGTGAATGCTGTTTTAGGAATGTCGGAACGCCTGATCCTCAACTGATGGTAGCTAGATCTCAAGTCAATCTTGGAGAAAACCTTAGCTCCTCTCAACTGATCAAATAAGTCTTCAATTCTGGGCAATGGATACTTATTCTTGATGGTTACCTCATTCAATGAACGATAATCCACACACATCCTCAGAGTACCATCCTTTTTACCCACAAAAATTACAGGTGCTCCCCAAGGTGAAGAACTAGGACGAATGTAACCTTTATCCAACAATTCCTTAAGTTGTTTCTTAAGTTCTTCTAGTTCATTAACAGCCATTCTATAGGGTCTTTTAGAAATAGGAGCAGTACCAGGTAAAAGCTCAATAATAAACTCAATGTCTCGTTCGGGTGGCATACCTGGCAAATCATCTGGGAAGACATCTGGAAACTCACAAACAACTCTGATATCCTCCAAAGGAACACCACTGGCCTGATTCACTGAGTAAGTTGAAGCTGAGGGTTGTGTGGCTCCGAATTCAATCTTCTCTCCCTGAGGACTAGTCAACAACACGGACCTCTTGGCACACTGAATCACCGCATCAAATGCAGCTAACCATCCCATTCCAAGTATGACATCGATTCCCTCTGAGTTCAGGACTATCAAATCAGCAGGAAAGTCTACCCCAACTATTTTCAGATTAACTCGGGGACAGATAAAATTGGTTTTCATGTTTCCACCGGGAGAGCTAACTAGCATGGAATTTTTCATAGGGAGCATGAGTATATTATACTTAGCTACGTACTGAGCAGTAATAAAAGAATGAGATGCTCCAGAGTCGAATAAAATCGATGCAGGGGCTGAGTTGACAAGGAACATACCAAGTACCACATCCTGGGCCTCCTGTGCGGACTCTGCAGCAACATGGTTCACCTTGCCCCGCATCTGATTCTGCTGGCCCTTGTTGCTCTGGGGCGTCGGGTTCACATTCCTGTTCTGCTGCTGAGGGGTATTCTGCCTAGGTGCACTGCCACTCTGGTGCTGTGGAGTCTGAGCATTCCTCTTAGGACAGTTGTGGGCAAAGTGGCTGGGATCTCCACAAATGTAGCAGGTACGAGGAGTAGGAGCACTGCCTGGTGCAGGGGGTCTTCACTGGAGTCTGAGTCGGGGTGGTCTGGCGGTTCTGCTGAAATGCTGGACGCTGAGGTGGAGGTGCTGACCGCTGACCCTGACTCTGCGCAAAGTTACTCCCTTGCCCACCAAAGCGAACGGGCATGTTCTGCTGAGGCGGCTAGAGACGAGGGCGGGTGTTACTGCTTGACTGTCCTGAGGCCATGAACTTCCTCTTCTGCTCTCCCAACTCACGGCGCTTGCTCTCCAAGCCAATAGCCTTGTCTAGCAGCTTCTGAAATGTTGGGAAGGTGTGAGACATGAGTTGATATTGGAGCGGCGGGATCAATCCTTCCAGAAATCGCTCCTGCTTCTGCTCATCATCCTTCACCTCATCTGGGGCGTAACGGGACAACTGGATAAACTTATCCCGATACTCGCTGACGGTCATCCCACCTTGTTTGAGTGAGAGGAACTCCTTCTTCTTCAGCTTCATGACACCAGCAGGAAGAAGTTGGTTCTAAACTTCTGCCAGGTGATAGCATCAGGGGTGGCATGAGCAGCAAGATAAGCATCCCACCAATCTGAAACTGATCCTTCCAAACGTCCTGAGGCATACAGGACCTTCTCCCTGTCATTGCACTGAGCCATATCCAGCTTCTTCTCCACAGTCTTCAGCCAATCATCAGCATCAAGTGGATCTGCAGAGTGGGAGTAGGTAGGAGGTTTGTGACTCATGAACTCCCGGTGTTTGTCTCTCGGCTGGTTGTTGTTGTTGTTGTTCTGTGCTTGCATGGCTGCCAAGGTATTAGCCATGCCCTGGAGAATCTGAGTCTGGTTGGCGAGGATCTGATCCATTGCTACGGATGCTTGATTCGGCGGAGGATTTGGATTGGGGTTGGCACGTCCCTGACGATTCACAGGTGGCTGATCCACTCCACTTCCAGACCCGGTGTTCACCATCTGATGGTTAGGAACATGAGATTCAGAGGGTGGTAAAAGATATAACTCAAATCATGAACAGATAAGAGTTAATGTAGAACGAGTTGCCAATGACGGGCAAATCAAATTCTGAAACAGATTCTGTTTGTCCTAATTAAACAGTTGTAACTCTCATTCTGTGTATCCAAAAATCATGATCTTTTGTCTGAACATAGATTATAAAATTCTGAAACTAACCCAACTTGAATAACCTCAATCGGAATTTTGTGGCTCGAGGTATAAAATAAACAAGACAGCTGTGTCAGGACCACGGGACAGATTCTGGTTACTCCAATGAAACCATTATATCTCTCTGCCAGAACCTCCAAAAATCACGAAACATTCCCAGAACCTAGGTTATCAAGTCCTTAATCCAACCCAACTGGATTTATGTCAAACGGAGTTCTGAAGCTCCAGAAACAATTCGGACAGTACCAGGATATCATGCAGCAGCGAGAACAGATTGTCGCATAACATGATTTATATGAGGGGTACAATTATATGGGTAAAGTGATAGTTAAGTGCTAGGATCAGAGACCAAGGTAAACCCAAACTAACTAAATTTATTTATTTAATAATTACTCAATTGTGGTCATCACTCCACAATTAAGTTCAATCATTACAAAGATCCAAATCACATACTTAGCACAAAAACAAACATCTCTACCACACTTTTACCAAACTAAAACACATGTTACGCACGAGTCTCAACGATTCTAAACATACTGAACTAACAAAAATAAAAGGTATCCTATCTTAATAGGTATGGGTGAAGCAACTAGACGATCCACCGAGCACTGTCTAGCGGGGCGGTGAATGTCCCAATAACCCTTCTACATCTTCATCCAATGGCGGAAGTGCTTCTCCCTTGAGTTCAGCTATCAGCCTTTTGTTCTTCCTTCGTTCAGCAGCGAGTTTTTCACGCACTTCTTGTAGTTCTCTTGAGGTGTCATCGGCGTGCACGTCAAGCATCTGGGTGAACGCCACCTGGACGTTGAGTGTAGAGTTCACACCTGGCGGGTGTGGTACAACCCCAGTTGGAGTGCCTTGCTGCCTTCGAGGAAGATATGCCCATGCAGTGTGACATACTTCAGCAGCCTCTTCATGACAAAGCACAGAAAGTGCCCTCCTGGCTGCATCCTGGATTCCAGCTTCGAAAGTTGATCTGATGGCGATGGCATGATGCACTGCAGCCTCTTTGGTTCCTCCAAACTCATAATTAGGCTCCCTGATGTATACAGCGACTTCCCAGTCCTCTGGGTGATCTGGATGTGTCCTCCTCCTTCCACAATATTCTATCTCCACTGGGTAGTTCAGACGCTCGAAGAGCATTCGAAGCATCATCGGAAACCCACTGTTGCCTCCGTCGTGGTGATGAATAGTCACTACCCACATGTCAGGCGGCGGAGAGGGTCCTTCACTTCCTTCAGATCCAACTGGAGCATTCCCTCCTGAGTTGACTTCTTCGTCCATTACTTCCATCTCTTCAGGTTCCGGTTCCTCTTCTTGCACCGAATGCGACGAAAAAGAGGAAAGAGTGCTTGCCAATCTACGAGCACCTTGCCTTGTTAGCACCATCTATGGTTTAAGCAAGAAAGGGGTGAGAACAGTTCTAAAGATATCAGAATCAGGTGAGATGGTGAAAAAGATAGACCAGAAAACAAAGTCAGGGAGGAGACAATCATCAATGACCTGGAATAATAGCAAATTAAACCAAGAATAGATAGACCAAGAGTAGTTAAGCAAAATAATTCTTAGAGAATGACCATTGCTATATAGGCTTGCGTCCTACAGTCAACACAGCTCTGATACCACCTCTGTCACACCCGGTTTTGAAGGCAAAACCAGGTGCATCTCATATGTGCGCCAGGATCAGTTTACACACATATGGTAGACGTCATAAGTGAATATCCATAACCATGCATAACGAAAGAGTATTATAGTCCAATTATTACAATCTCAGAGTTGACTCAAATGTCATAGCGGAAGACTTAAATAAACGTTTATCTAACGAAGCAGAAGTGACTCCAATTCCACAGGCATTGACTGGGGGAGACTCGCCTAGAACTCCTCAAAATCACTAGTGAAATCCTCAAAATTCTCCCAATCTGAGCAGCATTCCGGGTGTAGTTGATGCAATAAAAGAAAGAAAGAAAACAAGCATGAGCACATAACGTACTCAGCAAATGTAATATGACATACAACGCTGAGGCAAAAAGGTTGGCTGACCATACTGCAGTAAGCACTTTTAGTTGGTCAAGTTTTATTAAGCAACTATTTACTAGCAAATGAAAGTATATACCACCCACAAATTAACGAATGTCATATTCCCAACATATTCATATAACCACGATTTAGATCATGTTCAAGTATGATTATCATGTAAGGGTCCAGGCCGCTCTTAACCGTGAGCACGGCTGTTATAACAGTTTTACACTCTGCAGAGGTTGTACACTTTCACCATAAGCCGTGATTCCTATTGCCGAAGCATTGTACCCTTCCCACACCACGTGGACCGAATACTGGGTTTCACTATGAGACCTTTACAAAAGCACTCTAATAAATGATAGCCCGCTAAGGTTTCCGGTTCAGAAGCAAAGCATAACCCTCCCTAATGAGGTCTGTCTCTTACCAAAGCCCACAGCTCAAAAGGACCGAGCTATACCCCGTCAACCGCCGCCCCCCATGCCCCTTTCGGGTAAAGCTATCGTAAACCAGAGCACCTAATTAGTCAGTCAAAGCCAGAGCCATATGGCACTCATGGTTGTACTGTTTTCCTGGGTGGTTCTCCATGTTCCAATTAAAAAGATATGATCTTGTCATTAAATTAATTCAAAGAGTATTTGGAACATAGAGTAGGGGTTCATTTAACCAATCCCAGTTGAGCAAGCTAAGCATCATCTACCATCAAAATTAATTAAGTAACCCAGTTTCAGGGACAGGAAAAATATAGTGGCTAAGTAAATCCTTAAATAGGAACCCATCAAATTAAGACACATGCATGGATGGTGAAATTAATAGTTATTAGGACATTTCCATGACATAATACACTTGCCTTCTTCCCAACTCTGTTGCTGCTCAAAACCTTCTCCAACAGTTGGTTCTTCAGAGAAATCCTCGAACTGGTCGTTTCCTAATCGCATCACACATACACATACAAGGAAACAATACAACAAATAAGAAACAATACACCAAACAATTCCAACAGAAGAAAACAGCGGCACAAAACTAATCTACACGTTACAACGAACGCGTGAGCGCGAGAATCACTAAAATCGGAGTTAAAACACAAAAGATATGGCTTTTCTAAGGTTCAGGGACTTGCTGGCAAAGTTTTAAAAGTTCCAGGGGCTTAACTGCGAAAAACCAGGGGCTAAAACATAATTTTATATAAAAACTCGAGGGTTTTCATGTAAAAAGACAAATCTTGGACCTCGGGCACAATTTTAAATATTGCAGGGGCTAAAACAGAAGAAAAAGGACCTAAACGTAATTATTTTTGAACTAGATTGGACCGCGGGTTGATTTTGAAAAACTACAGGGGCTCTTTAGCAATTTAGCCAGGGCTGACCGGTACGTAAACGGTTTGACTCGAGTTGGATCTGATCCAGGCCGTTGGATCACGATCGGGCGGTCAGGGGGGTTCGGGACCACGGGTCGCCGGCGAGGACGGCGGCGCTGCGCTCCTCCGCGGCGGCGCTCCGCCGGAGTAAGGCGATCTAGAGCTACGAGGCTCGGATAGCTACGGGATCAAGTCCTATGGACTCGCCGGACCACGACGAATCTATCCAGGGTAACAGACGCGCGACGGAGACGACGACCGATGGCGGCGGCGCCATGGCCGGATCGGTAGAGCTTCGAGCGGCGACGAACTCGACGCTACGGCCTTCTACGATCTACAAGGGCTACACAGGAAGGACGAGGAGATGATGGCAAACTCACCAGGGGTGAGCTCGACGAAGACCGACCGGCGACGGCGACGAACGACGGCGAATCGACGCGGCGGCGGATCTCAAGCAGCAGCGCTAGGGTTTGGGGAGCTCGCGGCTTCGATTCCTTGATGGGAAGGACGGCGGGCGGTGCGTGCTTAAGTAGGCCGGGGACCGGAGCTCGGGCAGGCGTGCGGCGGATGGAGTCGGAGGCGGGCGGCGGCGTTCGGGACTCGGCCGGGGGAGAAACCGGGTCGGAGACGACGGACCCGACAACCGGGCCCCACGCGTCAGCGAAAGTGAGAGAGAGAGCGGCGGGGAGAATCAGGACGGGCCGATGCTGGGCCTAAAGCAAAACGGGCCGGGGAGAGAAAAAGCAGGCCGACTCGGGAGAAAGGAAAAAGAAGAGGGAGCAAAGATGGACTGGGCCAAGAATTCGAGGGGCAAAAACGAACTCGACTATTTTAACTTTTCTAAAACTCAAACAAAAGCAAATCAAATTCGAATTTAAACAGAATTTAAATTCCAACTTGATTTACTAGCAACCAAAAATATATGCAACAACATGAATGCAACAAAAACTTATTTTGACTAAAATAATTATTTAATGTGATATTTAAATTGATAAAAAGGCTAGAAATTCCAATTAAATCCTAGAAAATTTATTTAAGCCTTAATAAATCCTAGAAAAATTAAAATGGTTGCTACAATTTAAATGTGATGAATTTTAGGGTGTTACAGTATGCGGACAGGTGTATTATCATCGACTGTGGTAAAAAAAGAAGAAGAGAGAATAAAACGGTGGAAACAGAAGAAATCACGTGAAAATCATGCGTAAACACAAATCTTACATATATTATTGTGGTGGGTCACCATGAATAGATGGTTTATATGATTTTCTTATGGGATCTAAGGGAGAGGATCAAGTGTGGGTAGTATAAAGAAACATAATAAAACTCCCCCTTTATAGTTTAGATTGTCATTTTCCGTAACCGCTGAGATGGGCAAGGCATAAGCATATATAATTTTAACCTTTTGTAATGGCAGTTATATGGGCAACTTAGAATATGTACATGGGTATTTTTTTGTACCAAAAAATGAGGGTAATTCATAAATATGCTTAATTATAGGGTATATTGGATTAATGTTTGCTCATTGGCAGTGTTGTAGAATTTGTAATGATGTATATAGGCATCTTCTCAAAAAAAATGATGTATATAGGCATTTTGATTAATTTTCTCATAATGACCATGATGGATAGGATAATTTATAAATATATGTTTCTTTGCTCGATGGTATTAATGTGTACTTTTGTTTATGGTTTTGTTTTCTGTGATTAATGTGGTAATTTCTTAATCTTAAGTTGGCTAAATACTAAGATAATAGATGAAATGAGCTTATGAATTATAATAATGTGAACTGATTATTTTTTAAAAGAGAATTCAAGGCAACAATAAGCATTATTTATTGGTCTGAGGGTAGTTTTATCTTACAATGAAAACTGATGTTTTGGAATAATACTGAACTTATTTTTTACCAAAAGGAAGGGAATCACCCACTGTTTATAAATAAAAAGTGTTATGTACTAGCGTTAAAAAGAACGAAAACAACAGAAGAATGTAGGACTACATGTACAACTTAAACATCTTAAAAGGCCTTAGCCATTGAGTCATAATCTTCTTCAGAGCTGGCCAACCATTTCTTCAAATTCCTTCTTCAGATGTTTTGGCTATGCTCATCAATTATTTCAGAAGGACTGAAGAATCATGCCCACAAAGTATAAGTCCAAAACAAATGAGAAAACTGGTATCCAAAATTATATTAAATGCTTCATTGTTTCTCCATCTGAGAAGAGTGCAGACGACACATGGCACACACGGGATGGAAATTAGAAGGGCTATGTGTGCTTTGACCCTGACTTGTTGATCGATTAAATGCGTTTGCTTTGGACACTCTCCACATCATCGACTGTGTGGGACCCGTCAATCGATCATTAGTGATTGGTCTGGAACCAGCCAGTCACGTACTGATGACGAATCTGGATCCAATACGTCACTACTAAAGAGCCTTTCTCATGTGGTAATTCTAATAATATGTCCTGAAATTTAATATAACTTCGTTATATAAGAGAATACTATTACTTTCTTTCTCTTATTTTTATGTTGGAAAATAGCGTAAATAAATTGGCAGGAGAGAGACAATTCCTTGTACTAGATAAAATTAGGGACAACATAATGCAGACTACATCTAGCTAGACAACTTGGTTTAACTCTTCCTTGTTACTAATTTCTGTTGAACTATAAGTGAGTCACTTGTCTCTCTTTTCCTAGCACCGCAAATTTTGGGTTCAACTTGTCAATGCATGCAAACATGGTATTAATACTAAAGGTTTGAGTTCAAATCCTAGTGGGTGTAATTAAATAAATTAATTGGAGAAAACTTCTACGCCTACTTCCTCCGGTTCATATTAGAAGTCGTTTAGGACAGCGACACAGTCACCAAAGCATAATTTTGACTTCTTTTTTCTATAAAAATATTTCTTGAAAAGTTATATATGTATATTTTATGAAAGTAATTTTGAAGACCAATCTATTTATATGATTTTCACATTTTCAAACTCAACAACTTAAATATTATTCATGATTTATATTTCCAATGTTTGACTCAAACCTTGTCCAAAACGACTTCTAATATGAACCGGAGGGAGTATGTTTGAGACAGTTCTAGTTAATTTAGTGCATGCAACTAAGTATTGTATTAGGACAAGAGGCCTAGAGTTCAAATTTTGTCAGACACGATTAAATTAAATATTTGTTTCATGCTTTGTCTTCGTTTATGATATGGTGTTTTTTTCTTCAACATAATTTAACATGTGAGTATGACCGGCAATCAAATCATCGAGGGCCGGGGCCAAGAAATGGTGGTGCGGAGGAAGTAACAACACTCAGATGGAGACTGAGAGGAGGAAGTATAGGTGGGTGTTTGATGCATATGGTGACACAATTAACAACAGTAATGAAGAAAACGTGACAAAACAAATCATGATATTTTAAGAAGACAACGGTATAACTAGCTTTTACACCGGCCCAACACTTTGTTCTCTCCTGTGGCTATGCACTATAATAATAGCTATTACATTCAAAATTTTTGAATAAGACGAATTATTAAATATTATGAGAAAAAAATCAACAATGAAAAATAACTTGGAACAGAGGGAGTAGGGGGGATTGCACGGCCAAATAAATGTACCATCAAAAAAGGAATGGTCTTATGACTTTGCAAGATAAAAAAGGTTAGAGTTTGATCTCCTCGTGGCGGCTGCTGCAGCTGTCATTTTTTTCCATCTCCTCGTGAGCACATGCATCTATGCAGTTTCAAAATTGCAACTTTTTTCTAGTAAACGTGCAATAGGACACATACATCCACTTGCGTGTGGGTGAGTATATTGTGCGTGTGGGTGCGAGCACATGAGATGTGTGTGTCCAACTTGCTGCTTCTGTTAAAAAATGCAAGTGTTAGTGCCAGCATGTGCACATTACAAGCGTGTGTAAATGTTAGTAAAAAAAACGAAGTCAATGGCCACGTTAATGCAACTCATGATTTAAACAAGGTCTATAGCCTATATAAACTCATGAAGTATTAATAAGATCCAATCGATCGGATCCAATCGGCCGAGTTTCAACTGAGGAGATCTTACCATCTAGGGCCTCGAGAACCCATACCAATTCTGAATTTTCCTCTTGCCGGCAGAGTCAATGGTTTCTTACTCGAACAAATTCCCATCCATGTAGTTGCGTGCATGGCGAAAGAGACCACGAGGCCAATTTGGTAAAAAAGAACTATCTTAGGACTTCGCAAGAAAGAAAAATGAAGAAATCGTTAGTGACTGAGATCGGATCTCATTCTTTGTGAACGCATGCAGGCACATACAACAACCAACGTTCATTTCAGATCACATGCTCTGCCTGCAGTATCAATGCAAATAGAAATTTTTGATGACCGTCATCAGCACCCCTAATCCGGACCATATATGGTACTGAAGTTGGAACACTGCAGACGAAACTAAACCAAACAAAGGTGCCAACTATGAAGACCAGGAGAGTTCTTGTGGCCCTTATCGTGGCCGTCACCTTCTTCCTCTCGCCCACTTCCCTACCTGTAGATGCGGCCGTCATAGAGCACACCTTCATTGTAAGCATGACACGCTTCTATTCCTTAGTTTTGATCTTTTTCTTGCATACCACCGTTTACGATCACTGTCCGTAATGATTTTGATCACCGCCAATGGCAATGTACATACCCATGCTTGATTTTGTTGAAACATGTATATGTACACGTAGGTGAGCCAGGTGAATATGACGCACTTGTGCAAGGAGACACTGGTCACTGTGGTGAACGGGAAGTTCCCGGGACCGGTGATCGATGTTACCGAAGGGGATTCGTTGGTCGTTCATGTCATCAACAAGTCACCTTCCAACACAACAATCCATTGGTAATATATGATCTACCTAGTCACTCACTATAATAATTTGTAGGTTCCAATGAAATAGACACACCTATCGTATTAGACATAAAACATGGTTTTCATGGAATTGTTTTGGATCTGTTGCATGTTGTGTGCTCGAAACCTAGTGCTAATTCAATGCAAGCACCGATGATGATTGAAATTAACTTGTTTTCTAGAGGTCTTGAAAAATAATAAAATTGATTTATTGTTTTAATATCAATTATGTCGTTTTATGTAGGCATGGAGTGAAGCAATTGCTGAACTGCTGGGCAGATGGGGTGCCTATGATTACCCAATACCCCATTCTACCGAACCACAACTTCACATACCGGCTCAATGTCACTGGACAAGAAGGCACCTTGTGGTGGCATGCTCATGTTGCCGGCCTTCGCGCAACCCTTCATGGCGCTTTCATCATTCGGCCAAGAAATGGAGTCAGATCGTATCCATTTCCGACGCCCCATAAGGAGATTCCCATCATTATAGGTTTCTGAATTATTGAGCATTGGATTTGATAATACATCTGCCTGTTCCATGGAACAGAAATATTTTGAACTTTGTTATTGTAGCAAAAACTAGCAAGCATATATTCGCACAAGGTTGTGGCTGAACTGTCGTTGTTGTGATCTTTGTAATGGCAGGGGACTGGTGGGAGATGGATCTTGCACTGTTGGAGAAGCACTTTAAGGAAGAAAATGTTGATGATCTCCCAGTTGCAGCCACAATAAATGGCAAGCTCGGAGATCTCTACAACTGCTCCGGTAATCATCGCTGGATTCCATTGAGCTAACATATACAATAGTCCACATGCAAATTCCAACTTCTCTGAGTATTGGAGGTTTTTGGATGTTAATTCCTTTGATATATCCTTATTATTAGTTCTTCATATAACAATGTAGGGGAAGTGCAAGATGGCTATGGGCTGGACGTTGAGCCCGGTAAGACATACCTGCTACGTATAATCAACGCTGTGCTCTTCTCCGAGTACTACCTCAAGATCGCCGGGCACAAGTTCACGGTGGTTGCCGCCGACGCCAACTATGTCAAGCCCTACACCACGGATGTCATTGCGGTTGCTCCAGGCGAGACAGTGGACGCGCTCGTTGTAGCTGATGCACGTCATCCAGGTAAATACTACATGGTCGCTCTGCCAATCCAATCGCCATTGCCAGACCCGCAGGTCCCGGTCTTCGCCACGAGAGGGATGGTCCAGTACAAGTACGAGTACGAGCACGGCCACGGCCATGAAGCAGCAGCAGCAGCAGGTGTTCCAAACAATGATGTCCCAGTTGTTCCTGAGATGCCTGACCAGCATGACACGATGACCTCCTTCTTCTTCCACGGCAACCTGACCAGCCTGCGTCACCCCCGGCAACCGAATGTGCCGGTACAAGCTGATGAACACATGTTCATCACGCTTGGCTTGGGCTCGTTCTGCCCCCATGGCCGCTCATGCAAGAAATACTGGAGACGGGACTCCATGGGAGGGGCGACAATGAACAATGCCTCGTTCCAGCTTCCCACTGACATGGCGGCACCGCTGCTCGACCAACACTACTGTCATTGCAATTGCACGGCCAACGGCGGTGTCGAGTTGTACACGATGCCGGACAAGCCACCAATGGCATTCAATTTCACTGACCCGGCCTTGAACCGGTGGGGCCCTAAAGCGGCGCAGCTGGAGCGGACAGTAAGGGCGGCAGTGGTGAGGAGGTTCCGGCATGGATCAGTGGTTGACATGGTGTTCCAAAGCACGTCACTGCTGCAGACAGACTCCAACCCGATGCACCTCCATGGGCATGACATGTTCGTGCTCGCGCAAGGACGTGGCAACTACAATCCGGCAAGGGATGTGGCGAGGTACAATCTTGTGGATCCGCCGATGAGGAACACGGTGCTTGTGCCCAGGATTGGGTGGGTGGCTGTCAGATTTGTTGCTGACAATCCAGGTATGCGCAACTTGGTATAGTTCTCCAAAAAATCTACAAAATAAACATTACGTGGATCAGGTTTTTTTTTCAGGACGTAGAACACGTCGTTTTTCATTAAAAATCTCCTTGAAGAATACTGATTTTTTATTTATAAAAGAAGAAGCTAAGAAATATGAAACAACATTTCTTTCTATGATAACACATTATATCGACAAACCCAATAGAACTTTAAGTACGTCGTCACTTAATTTTTAGTGGTTTTCCTTAATAAAGTGTACCTATATTATATTCTAGTGGTTTTCCTTAGTGATGTATAGCCGTTCGATATAATTGTTCATCTTGTTTTGGGTACAGGGGTGTGGTTCATGCATTGCCACTTCGAATTTCATTTGATGATGGGAATGGCTGCAGTATTCATCGTTGAGGATGGACCAACAGTAGACTCAGTTCTTCCTCCGCCACCTGCAAACCATCCAAAGTGCTGTCATGCCAATAGTCTCATGGCAAGTGAATTATACTTGACGAAGGATAAAACAACATCTCTTGTATAATGATTGGACGGGAAACAGCATACAGAGCGTTATACATTCCTTTAAAATAAGGCTTGTGTATTCAGATGCAATCTTCTAAAAAAACAATAACGTATACTTGTATTGACATATATTTGTTGACAGATTTCTGTTAACCAATTTGTCACATTTTAAACCATCCAATCTAGTTAAAATGGAATGTACAGTCCACCTTTACTATATTTCATAAAAATTATCACTTAATATTAGTATAGAAAAATTAATTGTAAACACCAGAAATCCATATGTGCTACAAGACAAAAAATAATCCAGTACTAGAGAAAGCACCTTGCATTGATGGGCAAAAATCAGTACCGGCTTTTACAACTGTGATATATGTGATGCAAAGGAGATATATGTTCACATCACTACGCATCCAATGGTCAGCATTTCTTGATGCTTTTTAGTACCATTCAGTAATATGCACCCTTTAGAATTGGGTGTGATGTGTGTCAACCCGTCGCTGCACCGCCTTTTCTTCGACCGGAGCAACTCCACGAGGTTCGTCTTGATGCGTTGAAGCTTCCCATCGTGATCTTGATCCGAGATTGGCCCCGCTCCGTGCTAAGCTCACTCGCCGCCGATTCAACAGTTTTGCCGGCCGCCATTGCCGACGATTTGTCGCCATCGCTGCTCGTCGTGGGAGTCTGAGATCGCCCGGAGTTTCCTCTCGTCGTCGTACTCTATTTCCGCCACTTCTCATCGAGGTTTGGCCGCCGGAGCTCCTGGTTCGGGTGAAGCTGAGCGCCGCCGCCGCCGTTGATCGTCGTCGGCCGCCGTCGTCGCTTGTCTCTCGTCAAGATCACCTGCAGTGAGTTCGCGATCCCCTCCTCTCTCTTCCCGTTCATATCTCGTCGAGTTTGGTGCCCTGTGGCCCAAGATCGACTCAAGTCCGGCGATGCACCGCCGCGGCCTTGGCAGCGCCGCCGTCATCTTCGTCGCCGCCGGTCACCCCTCTCGGTTTTGTTCCTGGCCGTCAGATCAAGATCCAACAGTCCGGGTTAGTTTCGACCCGAGTCAATTAAATCGGTACCGGTCAACAGTGCGACTTTTGCAAAAGAGTCCCTGAAGATTTCTATAATTAACCCGCGGTCCAATTTAATTCGAAAATAATTACAAATAGGTCCTTTTTCTTTTATTTTAGTCCCTGGAAGTTTTAAAACTTTGCCAGCAAGTCCCTGAACCTTAGGAAAGCCATATCTTTTGCGTTTTAACTCCGTTTTAATCCGTTCTTGTTGCGTTAGCTTCATATCAACTTAAACCACGTGTTAGTACTATTATTTACCATGACAAATATTTCTGAATTTTATTTAACATTAATTTAATTAAAGGCTAGTTTAATGTGTCTTTCTAAATTAAAATATAATTAAGGTTTAAACCCGGTTTTCATGTTAACTATGAATTTGATTAATACTATTCAGTGAGTTTTATAAATAAAAGTTGATAGGTTACAAATATTTTGGTTTCATAAATAATATTAATATGACTAATGTTTTGATAACTAGCTTTTCTAATTTAAATCCAAATTAGAGTTATACTTCGAGTTTTTATAAATGAAAGTTAACTTGATTAATAATTTCATAATCTTTCTAACTAAAATTTAATTAGGCTCTATCTCGATTCTTCATAAACTTATGTTAAATTGATTAATGTTTATGACCACTAGTTTTCTAATTTAAAAGCTAATTAAGGTTAAACTTCGGTTTTATAAAATAAATATTAATCTGATTAATATCAATAAAAATATGTTTTAATGATAATATGACTAGTTCAACTCGAAATATAAAGTTTTTCGATAGTTGCTCTCACATGTTTTACTTCAAATCAATATTTAAATTGGTATAATTTATACATAAACAATTATAAATAAAATGTGATTAAGTTTACTTGGTTTTATAAATCCAAATATGATTGAACGAACTAAATTAATATTTAACTATCGATTTATCTAATTAAAATTAATTAAGCAATTAGTTGAGAGTATCAATTCCCGCTGGTTGTATCTTTTCAACCGTTGCCCCGTTTTCAGCGATTCTTGCGCTCACGTGACCTTAGCATCGAGCCCTATCCGTTAGTACGCTCTTTTAAAAGCTTCTCTTTTGATTGGTGTATTGTTCTTAGTTGTATATTGTTTGTTTGCTTGTTTAGCTTCTTCTTGTGCTTGATGATTGCTTCGAGTAGACGAAACGTTGTTCAAATGAAGAAGACTTCGAAGAGAATCTGGGCAGCTATACTTTGGAGAAAGGCAAGTGTATTATGTCATGCAAATGTCCTAATAATTATTAATTTCACCACCCGTGCATGTGTCTTAATTTGATGGGTTCCTATTTAAGGATTTGCCTAGCCACTATATTCCCTTGTCCCCGAAACTGGGTTACTTAATTAATTTTGATGGTAGATGATGCTTAGCTTGCTCAACTGGGATTGGTTAAATGAACCCCTACTCTATGTTCCAAATACTCTTTGAATTAATTAAATGGCAAGATCATATCTTTTTAATTGGAACATGGAGAACCACCCAGGAGAACAGTGCAACCATAAGTACCATATGGCTCTGGTCTTGGCTGACTAATTAGAGACTTTAGTGGATGGTAACCTTACCCGAAAGGGGCAAGAGGCGCGGCGGTTGACGGGGTATAGCTCGGTCCTCTTGAGCTGTGGGCTTTGGTAAGAGACAGACCTCATTAGGGAGGGTTATGCTTTGCTTCTGAACCGGAAACCTTAGCGGGTTACTATTTACTAAGGAATCTTTGTAAAGGCCTCGTAGCGTCCCTATGCAGTCACACCTCGGTAGTGTGATTTAAGAGGATTGGCCCCCTCGGCATGGTTGGGTTTAAAGTTCTTTTGAACTTTTACGCGGCTTATGGAGAAAGTGTACAACCTCTGCAGAGTGTAAAACTGTTATAACAGCCGTGCTCACGGTCAAGAGCGGCCTGGACCCTTACATGATAATCATACTTGAACATGATCTAAATCATGGTTACTTGAATATGTTGGGAATTTGACATTCATTAATTTGTGGGTGGTATATACTTTCATTTGCTAGTAAATAGTTGCTTAATAAAACTTGACCAACTAAAAGTGCTTACTGCAGTATGGTCAGCCAACCTTTTTGCCTCAGCCTTGTATGTCATATTACATTTGCTGAGTACGTTATGTGCTCATACTTGTTGCTTTTCTTTCTTTCCTTTATTGCATCTACTACAACCGGATTGCTGCTCAGATCGGGAGAATTTTGAGGATTTCACTACTGGTTTTGAGGAGTTCTAGGCGAGTCTCCCCCAGTCAATTGCCTGTGGAGTTGGAGTCACTCTTGCTTCGTTAGATGAACGTTTATTCAAGTCTTCCGCTAAGACCTTTGTGTCAACTCTGAGGTTGTAATAAGTACCCTTTAATACTCTTTCGTTATGCATGGTTATGAATATTCACTTGTGACGTCTACCATATGTGTGTAAACTGATCCTGGCGCACATATGAGATGCACCTGGTTTTGCCTTTAAAACCGGGTGTGACAGAAGTGGTATCAGAGCTGTGTTGACTGTAGGACGCAAGTCTAGATAGCAATGGTCAATCTATAAGGATTATTTTGCTTAAATAACCTTGTTCTAAATACCCTTGATCCTATTCTGTTATATCCTTACCCATTGACAATTTGTCTCCTCCTTGATTGCTTAACTTACTCCCTCGTCCTTGCTATCTGTTTATATTCTTCTCAACCTCTCTGTGATCTGAATAGAGATTATTCTTACCCTCTATAATTAGGATTTCAGGATCTACCCATCCAATCTTAATAAACGTTTAGATCGATTCGATGCTTAGCTTTTGATTAGGCGTGAATGCTTCGTGTTTGTTTAGTGCTAAGTGTGTGATTTGGATTTTTGTAATGATTGGACTTAATTGTGGAGTGATGACCACAATTGGGTAATTATTAAATAAATAAATTTAGTTAGTTTTGGGGTTATCTTAATCTCTGATCTTAGCCCTTAACCATCACTTTATCCATATAATCGTACCCCCCCATATAAATCATGTTATGCAACAATCTGTTCTCGCTGCCGCATGATATCCTGGTACTGTCTGAATTGTTTCTGGAGCTACGGAACTCCGATTGACATAAATCCAGTTGGGTTGGATTAAGGACTTGATAACCTAGGTTCTGGAAATTTTTCGTGATTTTTGGAGATTCTGGCAGAGAGATATAATGGTTTTATTGGAGTAACCAGAATCTGTCACGTGGTCCTGATACAGCTGTCTTGTTTATTTTATACCTCGAGCTACAAAATTCCGATTGAGGTGATTCAAGTTGGGTTAGTTTCAGAATTTGATAATCTACGTTCAGAAAAAAAAAGATCATGATTTTTGGATACACAGAATGAGAGTTACAACAGTTTAATTAGGACGAACAGAATCTGTTTTAGAATTTGATTTGCCCGTCATTGGCAACTCGTTCTACATCAAGCTTTATCTGCCCCCGAGTTAATCTAAAAATAGTTGGGGTAGACTTTCCTACTGATCTGATAGTCCTGAACTCTGAGGGAATTGATGTCATACTTGGAATAAGATGGTTAGCTGCTTTTAATGCGGTGCTTCAGTGTGCCAAGAGGTTCATATTGTTGACTAGCCCTCAGGGAGAGAAGATTGAATTCGGAGCCACTCAACTTCAACATACTCAGTGAATCAGGCCAGTGGTGTTCCTTTGGAGGATATTAGAGTTGTTTGTGAGTTTCCATATGTCTTCCCAGATGATTTGCCTGGTATGCCACCCGACCGAGACATTGAGTTATTATCGAGATTTTACCGGGTAATGCTCCTATTTCTAAAAGACTCGATAGAATGGATGTTAATGGACTAGAAGAACTTAAGAAACAACTTAAGGAATTGTTGGATAAAGGTTACAGTCGTCATAGTTCGTCATCCTGGGGAGCACCTGTAATTTGTGGTACTTTGAGGATGTGTGTGGATTATCATTCATTGAATGAGGTAACCATCAAGAATAAGTATCCATTACCGGGGTTGAAGACTTATTTGACCAGTTGAGAGGAGCTAAGATTTTCTCCAAGATTACTTGAGATCTGGCTACCATCACTTAAGGATCAAGCGTTCCGACATTCCTAAAACAACATTCACCACCAGATATGGATTGTATGAGTATACGATGATGTCGTTTGGATTGACAAATGCACCCGCCTACTTTATGTACCTGATGAATAAGGCGTTCATGGAGTACTTGGATAAATTTGTGGTGATGTTTATTGATGATATTCTGGTTTACTCGAAGAATGAGGAAGAACACGAAGAACATTTGAGGTTGATGTTGCAGACTCTTAGAGAGAACCAGTTGTATGCCAAGCTTAGAGTTTTGGTTGAATCAAGTGTCTGTTCTTGGTCATGTTGTTACTGATGGAGGTATTGCAGTGGATCCAAGTAAAGACAAGGATGTGTTGGATTGGGAACCTCCTACCACAGTCTCTGAGATCAGAAGCTTTTTGGGATTGGCTGGATATTACAGGAGATTCATTGAAGGCTTTTCTAGAATAGCGAAACCTCTTACTTCGCTATTAGAGAAGGGCAAGGAGTTTGTTTGGTCAGAAGCGTGTTAGGCCAGCTTTGAAGAGTTGATAATGAAGTTGACTACAGCCCCAGTGCTTGCTATGCCAGATATTCACAAGAACTTTGATATCTATTGTGATGCTTCTCGTAGAGGTCTTGGGTGTGTGCTCATGCAGGAAGGCAGAGTTATAGCCTATGCATCCAGGTAGTTGAGGAAACACGAGCTGAACTACCCTACTCATGATCTGGAACTTGCAGCTGTTGTCCATGCCTTGAAGATCTGGAGGCACTATATTCTAGGTAACAGATGTGAGCTGTATACTGATCACAAAAGCCTGAAGTACATATTTACTCAGAAGGATCTGAATTTGAGGCAAAGAAGATGGTTGGAGTTGATCAAGGATTATGATCTCGGATCAACTATCATCCTGGCAAGGCTAATTTGGTTGCTGATGCGTTGAGTAGGAAGTCACAAGTAAATGCAATGTTTGGTCGCCAGTTACCAGCTGAGTTGATTACATAGATGGAAAAGCTGAACTTGGGAGTCCTGAATCAGACAGAAGGTGTGACAATGGAAGTTGAGTCTACACGGAGCAGGAGATTCGGAAGGGTCAGCTTATTGATGAGAAGATAAAGGAAATCAAGGAAACCATGTTAGCAGGGAAAGCTCCCGATTTCACCAAAGATGATTAAGGTACAATCTGGTTTAGAAAGAGGATATGTGTGCCGGATATTGAGTCTCTCAGAGAGCAGATATTGAGAGAAGCTCATGATTCTGCATATTCTATTCATCCTGGAAGTACCAAGATGTACCAAGATCTGAAGCAAAGGTATTGGTGGTATGGACTAAAAAGGGATGTGGCTGCCCGTGTGGCATTGTGCGATGTTTGTCAGAGAGTTAAGGCTAAACACCAGATACCAGCCGGTTTGCTTGAACCACTCAAGGTGCCTGAATGGAAATGGGAAGAAATCAGTATGGATTTCATTGTTGGATTACCTCGCACTTGAGGAAGATATGACTCCATATGGGTTATTGTGGACAGATTAACTAAGGTAGCTCACTTTATACCCGTTCACACTACTTATACCAGCGCTAAGTTAGCAGAGTTATACATGTCCCGAATTGTCTGTCTCCATGGTGTACCTAAAAGATAGTGTCTGATAGAGGTACTCAGTTTACAACTAGATTCTGACAGAAGTTGCATGAGTCTATGGATACAAAGTTGAATTTCAGTTCTGCATATCACCCTCAGACAGATGGTCAGACAGAGAGGACAAACCAGATTTTGGAGGATATGTTGAGAGCTTGTGCCTTGAAGCATGGAGGCAGTTGGGATAAGAGTCTTCCATATGCAGAGTTCTCATATAACAACAGTTATCAGACAAGTCTGAAAATGGTTCCTTTCAAAGCGTTTTATGGTAGAAAGTGCAGGACACCGTTGTATTGGAGTGAAACTGGTGAAAGTCAGTTGTTTGGTCCAGAGATACTACAGGAAGCAGAAAGACAGGTTCAGATTATTAGAGAGAATTTAAGAACGACTCAGTCCAGGCAGAAGAGCTATGCAGATACAAGAAAGAGAGAATTAACTTTCGAAGTAGGTGATTATGAGTACCTGAAAGTATATCTCATTCGAGGCTCGAGAAGGTTTAAGGTGAAAGGTAAATTATCTTCTCGTTTCATTGGACCTTTCAAGGTTGTTGATAGAAAAGGTGAGGTTGCCTAGCAACTAGAATTGCCAGCTAGACTGTCAGATGTGCATGATGTATTCCGTATCTCTCAGTTGAAAAGGTGTCTTCGAGTTCCTGAGGAAGAATTACCTTTGGATGAGTTGAATGTGCAAGATGATCTGACCTATGTGGGATATCCAGTTAAGATTTTGGAAACTACTGAGAGAGTTACTAGGAGTAAAGTGGTTAAGATGTGCAAAGTTCAGTGGAGTCATCATGCAGAAAGCAAAGCAACTTGGGAAAGAGAAGATGAGTTGATGGCAGAGTTTCCTCAGATTTTCTCTAATCCGTCTGAATCTCGAGGACGAGATTCTCTTTAGGGGGGGTAGGTTTGTAACACCCTAAAATTCATCACAATTAAATTGTAGCAACCCTCTGAATTTTTCTAGGATTTATTAAGGCTTAAATAAATTTTCTAGGATTTAATTGGAATTTCTAGCCTTTTTAACAATTTAAATATCACATTAAATAATTATTTTAGGCAAAATAAGTTTTTGTTGCATTCATGCTGTTGCATATATTTTTGGTTGCTAGTAAATCAAGTTGGAATTTAAATTCTGTTTAAATTCGAATTTGATTTGCTTTTGTTTGAGTTTTAGAAAAGTTTATTTCAGCCGAGTTCAGTTTAGCCCCTTCAACTCTTGGCCCAGTCCAAGATTTCCCCCTGAACTTCTTTCCCTGTTCGCTTTACCTCCCCGCTCTTTCCTTCCTTTACTCGGGCCGATTTCTTTTTTCTTTTCCCGAGCCGGCCTATTTCTTTTCCTCGGCCCGTTTCATTTCAGCCCAGCACCGGCCCGTCCCGATTCATCCCGCCGCTCTCCCTCTCTGCTGGTCGCCGACAGGTGGGCCCCGCGTGTCAGGTGTGTCGTCTCCGACCCGTACTCCTCGTCGTCGCCGAGTCCCGCGCGTCTCCGCCTTCGACTCGCCGTCGAGTCCCGCCGCCGTACGCTTGGCCGAGCCCCTGCTCCGCATCTATTTAAGCACCCGCCGCCCGCAATCTTTCCCATCTAAAACCAACCGAGCGTTGCAACCTTGAGCCGCCCGCGCCGCCGATTTTTCCGCCGGCCGCCGCTCGCCATCGTCGATCCGTCGCTGCACCGCCTTTTCTTCGACCGGAGCAACTCCACGAGGTTCGTCTTGATGCGTTGAAGCTTCCCATCGTGATCTTGATCCGAGATTGGCCCCGCTCCGTGCTAAGCTCACTCGCCGCCGATTCAACAGTTTCGCCGGCCGCCATTGCCGACGATTTGTCGCCATCGCTGCTCGTCGTGGGAGTCTGAGATCGCCCGAAGTTTCCTCTCGTCGTCGTACTCTATTTCCGCCACTTCTCGTCGAGGTTTGGCCGCCGGAGCTCCTGGTTCGGGTGAAGCCGAGCGCCGCCGCCGCCGTTGATCGTCGTCGGCCGCCGTCGTCGCTTGTCTCTCGTCAAGATCACCTGCAGTGAGTTCGCGATCCCCTCCTCTCTCTTCCCGTTCATATCTCGTCGAGTTTGGTGCCCTGTGGCCCAAGATCGACTCAAGTCCGGCGATGCGCCGCCGCGGCCTTGGCAGCGCCGCCGTCATCTTCGTCGCCGCCGGTCACCCCTCTCGGTTTTGTTCCTGGCCATCAGATCAAGATCCAACGGTCCGGGTTAGTTTCGACCCGAGTCAATTAAATCGGTACCGGTCAACAGTGCGACTTTTGCAAAAGAGTCCCTGAAGATTTCTATAATTAACCCGCGGTCCAATTTAATTCGAAAATAATTACAAATAGGTCCTTTTTCTTTTATTTTAGTCCCTGGAAGTTTTAAAACTTTGCCAGCAAGTCCCTGAACCTTAGGAAAGCCATATCTTTTGCGTTTTAACTCCGTTTTAATCCGTTCTTGTTGCGTTAGCTTCATATCAACTTAAACCACATGTTAGTACTATTATTTACTATGACAAATATTTCTGAATTTTATTTAACATTAATTTAATTAAAGGCTAGTTTAATGTGTCTTTCTAAATTAAAATATAATTAAGGTTTAAACCCGGTTTTCATGTTAACTATGAATTTGATTAATACTATTCAGTGAGTTTTATAAATAAAAGTTGATAGGTTACAAATATTTTGGTTTCATAAATAATATTAATATGACTAATGTTTTGATAACTAGCTTTTCTAATTTAAATCCAAATTAGAGTTATACTTCGAGTTTTTATAAATGAAAGTTAACTTGATTAATAATTTCATAATCTTTCTAACTAAAATTTAATTAGGCTCTATCTCGATTCTTCATAAACTTATGTTAAATTGATTAATGTTTATGACCACTAGTTTTCTAATTTAAAAGCTAATTAAGGTTAAACTTCGGTTTTATAAAATAAATATTAATCTGATTAATATCAATAAAAATATGTTTTAATGATAATATGACTAGTTCAACTCGAAATATAAAGTTTTTCGATAGTTGCTCTCACATGTTTTACTTCAAATCAATATTTAAATTGGTATAATTTATACATAAACAATTATAAATAAAATGTGATTAAGTTTACTTGGTTTTATAAATCCAAATATGATTGAACGAGCTAAATTAATATTTAACTATCGATTTATCTAATTAAAATTAATTAAGCAATTAGTTGAGAGTATCAATTCCCGCTGGTTGTATCTTTTCAACCGTTGCCCCGTTTTCAGCGATTCTTGCGCTCACGTGACCTTAGCATCGAGCCCTATCCGTTAGTACGCTCTTTTAAAAGCTTCTCTTTTGATTGGTGTATTGTTCTTAGTTGTATATTGTTTGTTTGCTTGTTTAGCTTCTTCTTGTGCTTGATGATTGCTTCGAGTAGACGAAACGTTGTTCAAATGAAGAAGACTTCGAAGAGAATCTGGGCAGCTATACTTTGGAGAAAGGCAAGTGTATTATGTCATGCAAATGTCCTAATAATTATTAATTTCACCACCCGTGCATGTGTCTTAATTTGATGGGTTCCTATTTAAGGATTTGCCTAGCCACTATATTCCCTTGTCCCCGAAACTGGGTTACTTAATTAATTTTGATGGTAGATGATGCTTAGCTTGCTCAACTGGGATTGGTTAAATGAACCCCTACTCTATGTTCCAAATACTCTTTGAATTAATTAAATGGCAAGATCATATCTTTTTAATTGGAACATGGAGAACCACCCAGGAGAACAGTGCAACCATAAGTACCATATGGCTCTGGTCTTGGCTGACTAATTAGAGACTTTAGTGGATGGTAACCTTACCCGAAAGGGGCAAGAGGCGCGGCGGTTGACGGGGTATAGCTCGGTCCTCTTGAGCTGTGGGCTTTGGTAAGAGACAGACCTCATTAGGGAGGGTTATGCTTTGCTTCTGAACCGGAAACCTTAGCGGGTTACTATTTACTAAGGAATCTTTGTAAAGGCCTCGTAGCGTCCCTATGCGGTCACACCTCGGTAGTGTGATTTAAGAGGATTGGCCCCCTCGACATGGTTGGGTTTAAAGTTCTTTTGAACTTTTACGCGGCTTATGGAGAAAGTGTACAACCTCTGCAGAGTGTAAAACTGTTATAACAGCCGTGCTCACGGTCAAGAGCGGCCTGGACCCTTACATGATAATCATACTTGAACATGATCTAAATCATGGTTACTTGAATATGTTGGGAATTTGACATTCATTAATTTGTGGGTGGTATATACTTTCATTTGCTAGTAAATAGTTGCTTAATAAAACTTGACCAACTAAAAGTGCTTACTGCAGTATGGTCAGCCAACCTTTTTGCCTCAGCCTTGTATGTCATATTACATTTGCTGAGTACGTTATGTGCTCATACTTGTTGCTTTTCTTTCTTTCCTTTATTGCATCTACTACAACCGGATTGCTGCTCAGATCGGGAGAATTTTGAGGATTTCACTACTGGTTTTGAGGAGTTCTAGGCGAGTCTCCCCCAGTCAATTGCCTGTGGAGTTGGAGTCACTCTTGCTTCGTTAGATGAACGTTTATTCAAATCTTCCGCTAAGACCTTTGTGTCAACTCTGAGGTTGTAATAAGTACCCTTTAATACTCTTTCGTTATGCATGGTTATGAATATTCACTTGTGACGTCTACCATATGTGTGTAGACTGATCCTGGCGCACATATGAGATGCACCTGGTTTTGACTTTAAAACCGGGTGTGACACTTTTAGGAACAGACCACGCTAAAGTACGCTCCTAAAAATTGGTAAGAGTTTTTAAGTGGCCCGCGTGCACTCTCTCTCTCCCCTTATCTTCTCCTTCCGTCTTCTGTCCTCTTGTCCACACCTCTATTGTCTGATCCCTCTCCCTCTCTTTCCTTTACCCCTTCCCTTTGCTCTGAAGCGGCTGCCGGCGGGAGCACGACATGGCGCACGACCGCGGAGCAGCAGAGCGTGAAGGCGTGCACAGCGCATAACCGCGGGCAGCAGATGGCGGCGCGTGCGGCGTCGACAGGCAGGCACGCGTGGCCCCCGACGTCGGCCGCGGCGGGAGTGCTGCCCCCCAGCGGCAGCACGGCCGGGCCATGCAGGCGAGCGGCCCGAGCGGGGAGCGCGCCCCCCGGCGGCGGCGCGGTCAGGCCACGCGGCCGGGTAGGCACGGCGAGGAGTGCGGGCCCGTCGGCAGCGGTGTGGTTGGGTCCCGCGGTGAGCAGCGCTCCCCCGGCGGCGGCGCGCGTCCAGGCCGCACGAGCCGACGGCGACGGCGACGGCGGGGAGCAGTAGCCCCGGTGGCGGGACTGTGCGGGTTTTTTTTGTTTTTAAAATCAGTTTTTAGGGCCGGGTGATGTCGTGCCCCGCCCCTGTAAACAGATTTGCAGAGCCGGGCTGCAAACATACATTTGTAACTGCGAAAAGTAAGAACGGCCAGAGCGTCCGATCCTGGAAATGCTTTTTAGCCCGTCCCTACAAACTTTTTTTGTATTAGTGATGTTCATGGCAACCCGATCATAGGTGAGGTGCTGACCAAATTTCCACACATTTTCTTGGAGATTTCACTCATTTATGTCCTCAAAAAGGTTAGCAACTTTATTCTTTCACTTTGTTTGTCTAGAATATTATTTTCCCCTTATTTTTTCCTAGGTATATGGAGAAATGGTCATACCTTAGCATGAGCCGTGTGTGCGCTAGTGCTCCTCTCAGAATTTGTGTTCCTTCGTGTGTTTTTTTATCGACTTGAGTGTTCAGAGAGTGCGTGAGTTTTGTGAGGAGGCTGATCATCTTGATCAATTCCAACACACGGTGCTGGGAAAAGCTGCCAACAAATGCCATCATCGAGAGGCTTCAATTTGCATCAGCTGCATCAGCTGTGCGCCAATTCGCACATTATGCCTGACAAGCTAAGAGCTCCACTACTAGAATGCTTCACATTCGCCCGCCTCCTCTGCCTCGGTCATTTTTGGACCCGGTGCTGATGGGGCTTCAGCACCGGGTCCAACGGCTAGGAGCGGGGGCGGCGCGGAGGTATGTCAGGGCGGACACATTAGCACCGGGTCGTGGCAAGACCCGGTGCTAATGTTCACCCTTTAGCACCGGGTGCAGCCACGACCCGGTGCTAATGTGCCCGAGGCCTTTAGCACCGGGTCGTGGCTGCACCCGGTGCTAAAGGGTGAACATTAGCACCGGGTCTTGCCACGACCCGGTGCTAATGTGTTTGAATATAGGGGCTTCCTCCTCCCCCGGCCGAGCCAGCTGAACACTTAGGCGCTGTGTTCATGCTGCTCGGCCGTGGGAGGGGAGGTGCTGCCCAAATTTTTTTCAAAATTTGTGAAGATTCTACTCATCTAAGGAGCACTACAAGGTACACTCTTTCATTCTCTAATGATTTATTTAGCTTGTAATCCTTCTATGATTTAGAAATAGAGGGATTTGTGAATCAAAGTAAAGCTAGCTATAGAGAGCTTGTGTTCTTGGAGGAGAGAGAGAGGAGAGAGCTTGAGTTCATGATGGAGAGAGTGTTCATGTTGTGTTTTAAATGGAGAGAGAAGGCAAGCTAGTTAGTATTTTGTTTTGTATGACTTGTGAATAGTTATAAGGCTTATGTATTTTATTTATTAGAGAGGTTTATTTATTAAAAGTTGGAATAGTTATTTATTAATTTAATGAAATATATATTATTAGTTATTTATTAAAAGGAAGAATAGTTATTTATTTATTTAACGGAAGGTATATTTATTTATTTAATGAATATAGTAATGTAGTTTTAGAAATTTATTTATATAATGGAATATATATTATAATTTGTATTTATTTATATATTAATTTTTTTATCTTTAAATTGTATTGTATATTTGTTATTGGTTAATAATGCAGATGAATAGACAATGGATGTACGGGGACCCCCACGCTCAGGCGTTCCGTGGTGGCCTTAGGACGTTTCTTGATGCCGCCGAGGCTAACAGGACGCCGTCCGGTTTCATGTTCTGCCCATGCACCCATTGTAAAAATATACAATCGTACAAACAAAGAGGTTGTCTTCAGGTGCATTTGATGAGGCACGGTTTCATGAGGAATTATTCTGTTTGGACGAAGCACGGTGAAAGAGGAATTCTAATGGATGAAGATGAAGACATTCCGTTATTGGCTCAATACTACGGTTCCTTTGCATATGTTGCAATGGGTGATGCCGATGAGGAAGATGTTGCTCGGGAAGGCGATGCTCAGGAAGATGTTGCTCAGGAAAATGAACCTACTGATGGACTCGGGCAAATGTTGCGTGATGCCGAGAAAGACTGCGGCAATGATAAGGAACTGAAAAAGATACAGCGCATGTTGCAGGACCACAAGACTGACCTGTACCCAGATTGCAAAGAGGGGCTAAAGAAGTTGGGTAGCACACTTGAACTTCTGCAGTGGAAGGCAGCAAATGGTGTTACTGATAAGGGTTTCGAGGAGCTACTGAAACAAGTAAAAGAAGATTCTTCCAGAGGGTAACAAATTGCCATCGACGACGTATCAAGCAAAACGTGTTGTTTGCCCTCTCGGTTTGGAGGTGCAGAAGATACATGTGTGTCCTAATGACTGTATCCTCTATCGCGGACAGTACGAACACTTGGATCGTTGTCCGGTTTGCACCTGCGCACGATACAAGATCAGGCGGGACGACCCTGGTGATGTTGGGGGAGAGCGTTCTAAGAAAAAATCCCTGCGAAGGTGATGTGGTATTTCCCTCTGATACCCCGTCTGAAGCGTTTGTTCAGGAACAAAGACCATGCCAAACTGATGCGCTGGCACAATGAAGAACGTAAGCAGGATGGCATGTTGAGACACCCCGCCGATGGATCCCAGTGGAAGAACATCGACAGAGCATTCCCAGAGTTTGATGCTGATGCGAGGAATGTTAGGCTTGGTTTAAGTACCGATGGCATGAACCCTTTTGGTGAAATGAGCAGTAGTCATAGCACTTGGCCCGTGACTGTTTGTATCTACAACCTACCCCCTGGCTCTGCATGAAGCGGAAGTTCATTATGATGCCAGTGCTCATCGAAGGCCCAAAGCAACCTGGCAACGACATTGATGTGTACCTAAGACCATTGGTTGACGAACTTTTGCAGCTGTGGAAGAATGAATGTGTTAGCATGTGGGATGAGGACAAGCAGGAGCAGTTTGACCTTCGAGCACTGCTTTTCATAAGCATCAACGACTGGCCTGCACTAAGTAACCTATCAGGACAATCAAACAAAGGATATAAAGCATGCACTCACTGTTTAGAGGAAACCGAAAGCATGTATTTGAAACATTGTCGTAAAGTTGTGTACATGGGACACCGTCGATTCCTTCCGGCGAAGCATGAGCTACGAAAGAAATGTGCGCATTTTGGCGGGAATGCTGACCGCCGTACAAAGCCGAGACACCGGAGTGGAGAAGAGCTATTTGATATGGTGAAGGACCTACACGTGGTGTTTGGGAAGGGAGACGGAAGCCAGGCTGCTCCGACGGGCGATGATGGTCGTGCCGCGATGTGGAAGAAGAAGTCCATCTTTTGGGAGCTACCTTATTGGCAACGTTTAGATGTCTTGTCAGCTTTGAGATGATATTTCCACCATCCTTCTTCAATATCATGACACATCTATTGGTTCACCTCGTCAAAGAGATTCGTATATTGGGCCCAGTATTTCTACACAACATGTTTCCATTTGAGAGGTTCTTCGCTGTCCTAAAGAAGTATGTCCGTAATCGTTCTCGTCCAGAAGGATGCATTGCTAAGGGATACGAAACAGAAGAGGTCATTGAATTCTGTGTTGACTTTGTCGACGATCTTATGCCGATTGGTGTGCCCGAATCACATCACGAGGGGAGACTTGGTGGAAAGGGCACACTAGGGAGAAGATCGATGGTGATCAAGGACGTTGAGACATTTCGTAAAGCGCACCTCATAGTTTTGCAACAATTAACCTTAGTTGCTCCGTACATCGAGGAGCACATGCAGATTCTCAGGGACGAAAACTCAACAAAGTCTGCGGCCTTCATTCAGCGTCTGCACAATAGTACTTTTGCCGATTGGTTGCGAAGACGTCTTATGGGTGTCGAGGGCATTGATGCGCAGCTAGCTTTTGTAGCTAGAGGTCCATCGAGCACGATCTTGACATTCCAAGGATACGACATCAATGGGTATACATTTTACACAAGAGCCCAGGACAAGAAAAGCACAAACCAAAACAGTGGTGTCCGGATCGACGCGACAGACACCAATGACAATACAAACTCATACTATGGAATCATAGAGGAGATATGGGAACTAGAGTACGGACCTTTGAAGATCCCACTGTTCAAGTGCCAATGGGTGAAGCTGACTGGAGGAGGTGTTAAAGTTGAAGCGGACTATGGAATGACATTAGTGGACCTAAACAAGATTGGCTTTCTAGACGAACCGTTCGTCCTGGGCAAAGCTGTCACACAAGTTTTTTATGTGAAGGACATGGCTAGCAGACCGAAGAAAGGGGCGGATAAGAAAGGTGGGGGTAAGCAATTGGACCCATCACAAGACGAGCCAAAGCGTCATATAGTTCTTCCTGGAAAGAGAAAAATCGTAGGAGTTGAGGACAAGACGGATGAAGATTATGATATGCTCGATGGCCGGCCTCCATTCTCAGTGGCTGATGACCCAAGCATCCTGTTAGCGGCGGAGGAGACACCGTATCTACGGCGTGATCACAATCAAGGAACATTTGTAAAGAGGAAGTTTATTAGTGTCCGAGTAAACGATGATGCCATGTAATTTAATTGCACTATGTTCCACCCAATTTGTAATGACTATATTTGCATTTATGTTCCACCTATGTTCTAAGATTTTATATTGATTTTCTAGTAATTTATAAGATTTTCTTATTTAATATATATTTTCAATAGGTATTAATAACTGAATTAAAACAAGTATTAATAACTATATATTAAAAACTATATTTATAAGATTCCCAAATAGTAGCCACCGGTGCTAAAGGCTGGTTTGGAAACTGACGCCAAACGAAAATTTGGGGCATTTAGCACCGGGTTGATCTAAAATCCGGTGCTAAAGGCCCCCAATTTTCGTTTGGCGCCAGTTACGGCCTTTAGCACCGGGTGTAGAAGACCCGGTGCTAAAGGGAGGCCTTTAGCACCGGGTGCTTTACAGACCCGGTGCAAAAGGGCCTTTAGCACCGGGTCGTGGCTGCACCCGGTGCTAAAGGGACCCTTTAGCACCGGTTATTCAACCCGGTGCTAAAGGGGTACCCCTTTAGTCTCAGATTAGTTGCACCGGGTGGGAAACCCGGTGCTAAAGGCATTTCCCACCCGGTGCAGATGTTGATCATTCTGGTAGTGCTCCGTCGAATGCCCATCTGTAGTTGCCGTGCACAGGTTTATCCTAGTCAAAACTTCAGAAGAGTCTTCGTCAGGCTATTATCAAACGTCTGGAAACTGTTGTATATGGGAAAGCATCAACACGTACATGCATCTCAGTTCTCTTCGTCAATGGTGCAGATGTCCATCTCCCGAATCAAGGGCCTTGACGAGCAAAACAAGACTGAACCAGCGAAGAGCTGATGAGCAGACTGCGACATTGTGAGTCACAGCCATCCTGAAATGATAGTCATCTCGGATAAAGGCGATAACTTAGTTAAGAAAAAAATTCAAAAATGAATATCGATCTACAGTAAGAAATTAGCTTCTCATTAACCAATCTACACTCAGTCAATCTGCGTCTTATATTCCACGATCATCTACAAATTGCGATGGCAAATCACATGAATTATCAAGAAATAAATCTGTGAAATATTATTTGCTTATTGAGAATTCTTAATGTGCACCTGCGTAAATAAAAATCTGGTAATGTTTCCAAATATGTTAAATTTAAGTACTATTACAGTAATAATTTACATGAAAGGTGCATGTATTGCGCTCATGCGAATGCAGAAGTTGATGACTAGTCCCTAAATATAAAGGGCCACTGCCGATCAGGCCATTCCAATCAAATATGTCAACACAATTTATCCTTTTTACCTTTTATTTTCCCTTCAGCCTACTTTTCTAACCCCATGTGATGTTCGCCTATTGTCTCCATGGAGTAAGGGGTATCCTAGCTGGCCGGTCGAGCCTAACGCACACCTACACGCGTATGCCCAGAGATGTGGTCCTCCCGTGCAAGCATTCAATGGATCTTCACCGGGCTTCACGGTGAAACCTGTCTAACTGAGTTACAAAACCGGCCTGACCAGATTGCCCGTGCTGCAAGGAGCTCTTATGTGTGCTCGAGTGTCTCGGGGCGTGACCTGTTTTTGCGTCAACAGGTGTACTTATAGATAGCGAGGTACCAATTGTGTGACTTTGAGAATCAATGCCTTTGATAGAAGAGTTTTGGTTTTGGTGACAAATGGAATATATGTGCGGGTGACTAACTTTGCTGTGTAATGTCCTTGTACGTGAAGAGGATAAAAGTATCCTGGGTACAAAAACCGTCATCATTAATTCCAGCATGCTGCGCATAGATAATCTCAGCATCTACTGCAATTGTCTTTGAAACCCCTCACCACCAAACGGCCGTTACTATCACAAAGTTCATTCCGAGGGACTATAAAAGAATAGTTCTTCTTTAGCCTAAGCTCATGTGAAGGTAACCCATTTGGTTATTGAGAAATGAAAAATGCGGGTGTATTTATTGTGCGGGTCATTGTCAACAAAGCCATGTCTATAGTACACCTTTTCTTTGCCTGGAAATAGGTCCACCATACTAGCATTTAGCTCGTGGGAGGAATTGCGCTCGTAGGCTGCATAGGTATGCACGCTTGACGACACCCAGATCACCGCATCCGCCAGGGTTGTGGCTTCCAATGGATGGACGTTTGTGTTGGCAGGAAAGCACAGCCCGAGGAGCAGCTATCTTGAGGTGGTTCAAGAGCACGCTGCAGATGGCAAGCAAAAAATGATGGCGGCTAGGGCAGTGGTTAGGGTGCACCCTTGGCGGTGAACTTCTTTCCAAGATGCATCATGCATGGTGGCAGACATGCTAAGCAAAGCAGATGCAGGACTGTAGGAGTCCCTTCTGTTCATGTGAGGAGTCACAATGCAAGGCTCCAAGTACTTGTGATCAGGTGGTTGAAATCACAGTTGTCAAGAAAAAAAGGAAACTAAATAACGTGACCAAATAAATCAAGAAATGAGAGGAAAAGGGGGAAAACAGAAATGTGCGGCCCACAGGTGTGGGTACGGGGATTACGCGATCTAAGAATAAAAAAAAGAGAAAAAGAGGTGAAAACATTTTAGAATAGATGTTTCATTGCATAATTTTCACCCATCGTCGAGTGGGTCCTCTATGAGGAGTACAGTAGGGACTACTTTCTAAGACGGCAAACATAGAGAGAGAGACCAATAGATATCCTTGAATGTGGTGTGAGAGAAAGGTGCATCTGGAAATGAGTGAGAGTGTTTCGTCTCAGCTCCACGCTAGTCTCTCGCTTATCCACTGAAATTGGTTCCACTAGCCTAAAACTAGATTCTTAGAGACTCCCTAATGAACATGATTTGCTGCAGTCTAGCTGCAGATGGATTCATAACTTGCATCATACCTGACCGGATGCATGTGTGTTCAGCGGACAGCTTGATGTGTCAGCAGTACGTCAGGCAAGTGGCCGCCTTGCAGGAACTTTGGCCTCAAATAGCAAGTGGTCGTCTTGCAGGAACTTAATTTGGCCCCGAATACCAAGTGACCGTCTCGCAAAACCTGTTGATCAGCAGGTGCTAGCAACATGTCCCGAAATTAGTGCTGTCCCTGTCAGCATACGTACTATGTTGTCTGGCGGCATAAGGCGCACCAATCGATGTGCCGCTACTGCATACATGTGTCTCTCACGCTCTACCCTGATCCTCCTGTTCTGGCAGTGGCAACAAAGATCGGCAGCAAGAAAAACTTGTGGTGGAGTTTCATAATTGATATATTGCTTACAATCCTATAGATTAGAGTGACTGTAGTTTGAACTCACGGGTTTTTTTACTCAACTGATACTTCATGTCTATTGATGGGTCCTGTGGACTTTGCCCGTGTAACTATTGGTTACTTTATGGCAAGATTATCGTGGGGTAGAACGAGTTAATGGCCGATCGATCAATGTTGGCCAAGACAACGCAGTATGGCGGTATTGGTTCGGTAAGATGGGAGAAGCAGCGCCGAGGGTCTTCGGTTTGGTGATACCTATTTTTGGCTCTGATTTCTCAACTTTGGGGAGATCCTCATGTCTGACCTTATTTGGTTGCACCTGATAATGATCTTGTGGAGCGCATTGTTTGGAGCTCGATGAATTGCTCTCTACGGTGAAATTCAATGATATGACTTTAACTGGTATGTACATGTACGAAGACAAAAACATGCCAACTTCCAACTGCTCGATCCGTGGAAACTATTGGATATGTGAAAAACTCTAATAATTTTTCATTGATTGCAATAAACTTCAGGGGTAGAGACTTGGAAGTACAATACAAGTTATACTAGTCTTAAATATATTGTATCTTTAGGAATATCTTTATCTTTAGATTTTGTTTATGACTTTTTTATCTCTAGCCAAACGTGGCTATACTTTGAACTAGCAGGGTGGACCGCGCAAATTTGCACGGGTAGCTAGTCTTTTATACTTTTTTTACATCAACTCATTAACAAAGACCATCAAACTGGTTTGAGCGCGGGTAACCCGTTTGATGATCTTCCACTTGCGTTGACAAAGACACTGAGTGTTGAGCGCGGCCATAGTGCTCAATCTTGGCAGCGATTTACTCCCTTTAGATAGGAAGAATTGTTCTCTCCCACTGTTCTCACAACCTTATTGAATGCCCTAAATCCAAGCATCTTTTACCAGGTACACATGCAGATCGACGTATTGTCCTATATAGTGGAATGTGGTAGGGCATATAGGGCTTTAGACTGTTCTCACTCGTCGTACTCTATTCTCATCCTCTAAAAAGAATATCCATGTCTAGTCATTGAGATTCTCCCCTCTATATTAATTTCCTCTGCACCCGTTATCCTCCATATCTTATATTCTATACCAACATGTAAGCCCACCCATCTCTTTTTCTTCTTTTCTTTCACCGACGCCACCACTCCACCCACTCTATATCTCTCCTCTCTCTAGTGGCGGCAGCGGTGGCGAGGGGTGCCTGTCTCCTCGAACTCCGAATATGCGCGGCGGCTCCTACGGTAGACGATCGTGCGGCGACGACGAAGGACTCCCAAGGCGGCCACGGATGGCCGCATGACGGCAGTGGAGACCTCCCGCGGTGGCCACACACGGCACACGTCGACGGTGGAGGCCCCGCCGCGGTGACCGCGGAGGGGTTACGGCAAACGATCGCGCGACAACGGCAAAGGACTCCCGCGACGGCCATGGACGGCTGCGCGGTGGTGGTCAAAGGCTCCTGCGGCGGCCGCGGACGGCGCGCGGTGATGGTGGAGGCCACCTACGGAGTCTACGGACAGCTGCGCGGCGGCGGCATTAAACGGCTCGCTCGGACCCCCAATCTATCTCTCTCATCTCTCTAGTGGCGCGGCGTTCAGCGGTGTGCGGAGCGGCCAAACCCCGAACTCCGAATATGCATAGCGGCTCCCGTGGCGGCAGACGATCGTGTGACGACGACGAAGGACTCCCACGGCGGCCACGGATGGCCGCGCGATGGCGGTGGAGAGCTCCCACGGCTGCCACGGACGGCACACGGCGACGGTGGAGGCCCCGCCGCGGTGACCGTGGAGGGGTTACGGCAAACAATCCCGCGGACGGCCACACGGTGGCGGCAAAAGACTCTGCGGCGGTGCAGGCCTCCTACGGAGTCTACGGACAGCTGCGCGGCGGCGGCATTGGATGGCTCGTCCGGAACGGCCGCGCGGCGACCGCGGAGGGGTGGCGGCGGACGATCGTGTAGCAATGGCGAAGGACTCCCGCGACGGCCGTGGACAGCCACGCAACGATGGTGGAGGCCTCCTACGGTGGCCACCGACGTCTGCGCGGTGGCAGCATTGGACGGCTCGCGCGACGACCACAGAAGGTTGGCGGCTGACGGAATAATATGGACCGTTAGATCTTTATAAAAACCGACGGCATATATTCTTCTATTTTCAGATTAACGAAATAACATAGACCGTTAGATCTTCATAAAATCCAACGGTTCATGTTCTTCTCTTTTTTAGATTAACGTGAGATTTTCTTGGCCCTCTCGGCGAACGTGGTGACTCCTTTTAACACTATTGTATTAATATAATAATAGATATATCGTCTCAGTCATAGTGGGAGTCAATTGATCAATTATGACTGGATTGGAAGTTTTGTGTTTACACCGTCTTGTTCACTTTGCCACCATCAATTGCGTCTCCAATGGATGGTTCCAATCACCTTGGACGGTGCATGCATCCTCTACTCCACTTGAGGGGAAACGAGAGACATGATTAATCTGACTCGATAGCAATGAGGCCAGTCTTAATGGGAATTTCATGAGCTGTTTCATAATATTAAATATTATCATATCAGCAAATTTGCCGATATGGTAGGTTTATTTAAATAGGCAGTTTCATGCGATGAGAGAGGTGTTTTATCTCCATAAAATATCTCTTGCTTAGTTACCAATATTTCTCTTGCTTAGTTACCAATATTTCTCTTGCTTAGTTACCAAGTTTTCAATCTTGGTAACTGTACCGGGAAACCCTACACTGTAACTGGCCTGACAACCGGGGAGTTTCCATGAGCAATTGAATATGAAACACATGTAATAAGCACGCACGCATGCCCACGATGCCAGAAATAAGCCGAAATTATTCGCATCAAAATGGACCAACATGTAATCATACTTGTGCTGACAACATCACGTATATGATACAGATCGATCCGGAAATTATTAGGCGCTACGTACTACGTACCTCTTTAACAGCAGGCACTTGTTTGTTCTGCACTATTTCAAACACGCGCGCGTAGCGCTGCGTTAAGCCTCCCTACAATGTCGTCTGCTGTGATGTTGAAGCCCTCCTCCATCTGAGAAAACGACAGGTGGTATCAGATGACACAGGAGCGAAAAGTAGACCTGAATTACCAGTAAATTCATCTTTAATAGATACTTACATCTCGAGTACACCAATTAATATGGTGGCACGGATTTCTTTATCTATATCATCGGAATGTGTTAGCTGATTTTTTTTTGGAAAAGACCTTACTCATTGGGCAATTTAATTGAGTTGATTAACATTCTGTTTTGGGTTTTCTTTGTAGGATGTTGTATCCAAAAAATATTGTAAATGTTTCAAAATCATATATTTTATGAAAAATAATTATTTTTGGCTAGATGAAATAAAATCATAAAAAGCACGATATATATATTTCACCGTATTGTATACGCGCAAATATTTGACTTTTCAATTCATAGCTCAAATCGATGATCAGAATTCATGGCTGTCTATATCTCATCAAATCTTTTCCGTTTCACTACTCACCTATTGTTTTGAAACTCATACCGTGAAGTGATGAGTATCGGAAGGACTACTGACGTGCGGTATGGAAAAGACTGGCCGGGCGGCATTCGACATGAAAAAGACCTGCCGACGGCATGCCGTAAAAAAATTGATCAGCCCAAAAACTTGATCTCCGTCTAAACTTGTAGCCGTAAAAAAAACAGTCCTAACAAACAATAGAAAAATAAGTGGAGGGTAATTTGCAATAGTTTTGCCCGCATGTTGTCACACCCGGTTTTAAAGGCAAAACCAGGTGCATCTCATATGTGCGCCAGGATCAGTTTACACACATATGGTAGACGTCACAAGTGAATATCCATAACCATGCATAACGAAAGAGTATTATAAAGCATTTATTACAATACCAGAGTTGACTCAAAAGTCATAGCGGAAGACTTAAATAAACGTTTATCTAATCGAAGCAAAAGTGACTCCAACTCCACAGGCATTGACTGGGGGAGACTCGCCTAGAACTCCTCAAAACCAGTAGTGAAATCCTCAAAATTCTCCCAATCTGAGCAGCATTCCGGATGTAGTTGATGCAGTAAAAGAAAGAAAGAAAAGCAACAAGTATGAGCACATAACGTACTCAGCAAATGTAATATGACATACAAGGCTGAGGCAAAAAGGTTGGCTGACCATACTGCTGTAAGCACTTTTAGTTGGTCAAGTTTTATTAAGCAACTATTTACTAGCAAATGAAAGTATATACCACCCACAAATTAATGAATGTCAATTTCCCAACATATTCGAGTAACCACGATTTAGATCATGTTCAATTATGATTATCATGTAAGGGTCCAGGCCGCTCTTGACCGTGAGCACGGCTGTTATAACAGTTTTACACTCTGCAGAGGTTGTACATTTTCACCATAAGCCGTGATTCCCACTGCCGAAGCATTGTACCCTTCCCACACCACGTGGACCGAATACTGGGTTTCACTATGAGACCTTTACAAAAGCACTCTAATAAATGATAGCCCGCTAAGGTTTCCGGTTTAGAAGCAAAGCATAACCCTCCCTAATGAGGTCTGTCTCTTACCAAAGCCCACAGCTCAAAAGGACCGAGCTATACCCCGTCAACCGCCGCCCCCCATGCCCCTTTCGGGTAAAGCTACCATAAACCAGAGCACCTAATTAGTCAGTCAAAGCCAGAGCCATATGGCACTCATGGTTGTACTGTTTTCCTGGGTGGTTCTCCATGTTCCAATTAAAAAGATATGATCTTGCCATTAATTATTTAAAAGAGTATATGGAACATAGAGTGGGGGTTCATTAACCAATCCCAATTGAGCAAGCTAAGCATCATCTACCATCAAAATTAAATTAAATAACCCAGTTTCAGGGACAGGAAAAATATAGTGGCTAGGTAAATCCTTAAATAGGAACCCATCAAATTAAGACACATGCATGGGTGGTGAAATTAATAATTATTAGGACATTTGCATGACATAATACACTTGCCTTCTTCCCAACTCGGTTGCTGCTCAAATTCTTCTCCAACTGTTGGTTCTTCAGAGAAATCCTCGAACTGGTCGTTTCCTAATCGCATCACACATTCACATGCAAGGAAACAATACAACAAATAAGAAACAGTACACCAAACAATTCCAACAGAAGAAAACAACAGCACAAAACTAATCTACACGTTACAACGAACGCGTGAGCGCGAGAATCACTAAAATCGGAGCTAAAACGCAAAAGATATGGCTTTTCTAAGGTTCAGGGACTTGCTGGCAAAGTTTTAAAAGTTCCAGGGGCTAAAATAAAAGAAAAAAGGACCTATTTGTAATTATTTTCGAATAAAATTTGGACTGCGGGTTAATTCTCAAATTCCCGAAGGACTCTTATGCAAAACCTCCACTGTTGACCGTTATTTGGTCTGATTGACTTGGCTGGGATTGATGTGGACCGTTGGATCTTAGATCGACGGCTGGAAACAGATCGGGGAACAGCTCGTCGGCAGGGACGGCGGCGCCGCCAGAGGACGCGGCGGCCCTTCGCCGGAGCAAACGCGAACTTCGGCTACGGAGCTCGGCTCGCGACGAGACCTAGAGCTACAGACTCGCGAGGCCACGACGAGCTCAACCATGGGAACCTTGACGACAGACGTGCGGCGGAGACGACGATCGACGGCGGCGGCGCCATGGCCGGACCGGAGGAGCTTCGGGTGAACACGGACGTGCTGCTACGGTGCACTAAAAGCGACTAGATCAAACCGAGAAGAGAGAGGGGAAGTCGGCGAACTCACCAAAAGTGATTTCGACGAGATTGGGCCTGCGACGGCGATGAACGACGGCGAGCCGACGCGGCGGCGGAACTCGCACAGCGGCGCTAGGGTTTGGGACTCGATTCGCTTCGATTGACTTGGGGAAAAGAACGGCGGGGTCGGCGGCTTAAATAGGAGCGGAGCCCGGGCCTCGGGCAGGCGTACCCCGACGGGAATCGACGACGGAGACGGGCGGCGCTCGGACATGGAACAGAGTCCCGGTCGGACGGGAGAAGAAAGGCCTGACCAGTGGGGTCCACCGGGCTGCGAGAGCGAGAGAGAGAACAGCGAGATGAGGAGGGATGGGCCGGAAACAGGCCGAAACAGGGAACGGGCCGGCCGAGGAGAAGGAAAGTCGGCCCGGGAAGAGAAAAGAAATTGGAAAAAGAAAACAGGGGCAACCTTGGACTGGGCCGAAAGTTAAAGGGCCAAAATCAAACTCTAACAATTTTAACTTTTCTAAAACTCAAACAAATGCAAATCAAATTCGAATTTAAACAGAATTTAAATTCCAACTTGATTTACTAGCAACCAAAAATATATGCAACAACATAAATGCAACAAAAACTTATTTTGACTAAAATAATTATTTAATGTGATATTTAAATTGTTAAAAAGGCTAGAAATTCCAATTAATTTCTAGAAAATTTATTAAAGCCTTAATAAATCCTAGAAAAATTAAAATAGTTGCTACAATTTAAATGTGATGAATTTTAGGGTGTTACACATGTCTGGTGACCTATTTGCACCCACATGTCAAGTTGGTGCTCATAAATGAGCAATCAGAGAGATGATGTACCTAAACGCACCCACAATCCAAGTTTACGTACTAATGATGCATTTAACTCTGACTGAAATATATTATTCTGAACCACTTGAAAATTAGCAAATCGCATTCGAATGTATCTTGAATATTGTCAGAGGACCCCCCTCATCAAAAGCTAACGATGACTAGTACTTCAAAATGATTGTCGCTCTTTCTCCACAAGATAATGAAGCATTTAAGAGAAAGAAGATACCTTTGCCATGATGTTTATCATCAGAGTGCTAGCTGAGAAGTGCATGACATTGGTATGCGTGATGCTGAGGTGTAGCCCCTCGACCTCGGCAAGCAACCTGACGATCACTCCCTTCGCGTCCCGGCAGTGGACCCTCACCATCACGGCGTTACCCTCCGAGATCCTCACCTCGATCCCCGGCAGCGCGTTCCGGCTGCTGGTCGGCCGCGGCCCTCACCGTTCTTGACGACCGCCGGCGCCGGCTCCATGCCCTGGCCATTGCCGTCTTGTTGGAGTGCCTTGAGCTTTTCTTGGAGCTCCCTCACGTACCTCGTCGCGTCAGAGAGGATCGTCGCCTTATACATCTGATGATAAGAATAAAATAATTAAACGTTGTTGCATTGTGAAATGCACGCGCATGCGCATCAGGGATTGATCAATCAAAACAAAAAAAATGAAGTTCAAGGAAATTATATTATTTAAAGAAACATATATGTGTGTGTATATATATAGGAAACCTTCTTGAGGCCGGGAATGACGGTTGACAGCTCGATGAAACGCTGGTTGATCTTCTCCCGCCGCTTCCGCTCCGCTATCATGTGCTCTGCCGGCGAGTACGGCGCCGCAGAGATTCTAGCAGAGTCCCTCCTCGTCGCCGGCGACCCGTTTTCCACCATCTGCGGCAGGCCACCGCCGCTGTCGGTGTCGCCGGAGTTGCAGCTGTGGGTGACCCGCTGGGCTTCCTGTAGTACTGGTGGTTCCCCGGGGACCATGATGCTGTCCACCGATGCCGAGAATCCCAGCGCCGGGATGGACGGCACGGTGTGGCAGCCGTCATGGTCGAAGGCGGTGACCGCCGGCGCCGGCGTTCGCGGCGGCGGCTGCTCGTGCTCCAGCATGCTCAAGGCCCACTGCATGAACTGGCTCGAGTCCTCCATGTTGTTGCCTGATCAATGTTATTGCGCTTCGCTGCGCGGCCTAGCAGAGATTTTGTAATAAACAATTTGATCATCAAGCGACCAACAGCTCTTACATATCACTGCACCCGTACATGCTTGTCCCAAACAAAACTGGGCAATGCAACAGACTCGGTGGGCACTGGGAAATACTACAGCGCTTAAGGTACTGTCCCAAAAAAAATTACAGCTTAGGGTAAGGTTGGAATCATATGGCCAATCAGGCTCAGTTCAGCTCGACCTGGGTCATTAAGGTAACAAGCTAGTTTGGCTCGGCTTGACTCGTTGGGAAATTATAGTTGGCATGTTTATTTAGCTAATGAGCCCGTTCGGTGATATATGAGTATACACATTCGTATAATATTGCTTTAATTTTCAAGTTCAGGCCAAGAACGCAATTAAGCACCAATAAGAATGTAAGAATCAAGCCAGAATCGTTCGCCAATAGCGCGCACGTACAAGCACCAACAAGAGTATTGTTGACGTAAAATCCGCACCTCACGCCAAGCACACAGCAAGCCGAACAAGCTGGCTTCAAATGCGGCCCGGGCTTTCGAATCCGGAAGCGTGCCAGTCAGTTTGCCTGAAAACTAACAAAGGGATAAAAACGTTTAGATCAAAACCTGGAACGTGCCGGGTAAGACCAGACAGTTCCATATTTGCGGCGTTGAAGCCAATCTCGAGAGACAAATAGCTACAGAGAAGCTATCTGTCGGCAGTTAAAATCTCATTCGGCAATCGGTAAGGTACGCAAGGAACGCACTGCCGAATGCATGACGTAAGCATGACGAAAGATCGGCTTTCAACAGAATGAACATTACAACATATACTCATAGCCGATTAACGAGGATCAGAGCATGATAAATAAATTGAAGGGGTGAAACATGATCATAAATTCGTAATAAACAAAGAATGCATAGGCCGAAAGCAGCACCCGTCAAGCATGACAACAAACGAGTTAGGCCGAAAGCAGCACCTGACTCGTTTGAGGCCACACCACTAATCAGACTAGATCAATCCACCGCATGATACAATCTAACCATGAAAAGCTAAAAGCATTCAATGTTTAATTACGAACCCACAACAAAGTCACGAATTTACATCGAAACAAGAATGCATAGGCCGAAAGCAGCACCCGTCAGGTATGGCAACAAACGATGTTAGGCCGAAAGCAGCACCTGACTCGTTTGAGGCCACACCACCAATCAGACTAGATCAATCCACCGCATGATACAATCTAATCGTGAAAGGCTAAAAGCATTCATGCCCAAGGCAAACCCGCGAACACACGTTCACTCGTGAGAGCACTGCCGAATACGGCTATTTAGCCGAATCGGGGTCCATGGCGAAGGAACAAGCCTAATCGGTAAAGATAAATCTATCAGATCGAATCGAATTCTAATCCACCGGATGATTAGCTCTAAGACGACCCAAAAACCTGCATCTACCGCATGATACCCGGTTCTGTCAAGATCTACACAATGCCGACAAGCTTGAACCCGCGACACGTAGCAACCTAGATCGGTTTCGGATTCGGCTATAAGGGGATGAATCGTCGTACCATAAAGCAAAGCCGATCCTAGCCGATCTAGATTGGGCAAAGGTGTGCTGCACGAATTAAGCACATAGTGAAAACAGAGCAACACGGGGTAACTTAATGAATCTGTTAGATCTTGCCTAAATCTAACAGAGCCGATAACTTGGTCCATACTAGATCTTAGCCCACCGCATGGCTCATGACCTAACAGAGGAACCTTCTTGAAACCACAACTTAAATCCACCGGATGATACTAAGCATGGTAACAAGACTACTTGTATCAAAGCTTAAATCCACCGCATGATACTAAGCATGATACAAGGTTGCCGGTACTTACGGAGGTCGACGGATCGATGACTCCTCTCGAAGAACTCGACGACTCGACTAAAGGACTCGATGTTGGCACCGGGCCGGTTTGTTGTATGATTGATTCGTGATGATCTCTACAATTGCTATGGGTTTATATTTATACCCAGGTCTTGATACAACTCCTAGTCGGACACGACTTCAACACTTGTTTCTAAAAATAAATGACGAATCTTCGTGCCCATATTGCTTTCCATGTTCGAATCGGCCTTTTCCTTATGTTGATCCACGTCATCATGTCTTCCCGAATGCTACCACTCTTCGCTTGCGGAACAATGCTTCTGCCGAATGATGACGTATTCCCGACCGCAGAGCGTCTCCTGCCGAATGCTTCACCTTTGCCGAATGATAACGCGCTCCCGACCGCAGAGCGTCTCCTGCCGAATGCTCCAGCAAAGCCTCCTAGCCGAATGGTATCTTTCCACCAAATCTGGCCCACATGTCAGCTTCTTCCCGGTGCCAATTTTTGGTGTCAACACATGCCCCTTCGATTTCGGGATAAAGGTGATCTTTATTTCGGAATCGACCACAAGCACCAAACATTCTCAAGCCAACTCTACTCGACATCCGCCATTCTCCTTTGAATCCACGAGGCTTCCACTCAGATCCGCACTCTAGGTCATCAGCGTTTCAAGACTCAACCTCTTCATGGCGAATCAAGATTTCGCACTTCAGGTAAACTTTAATCTCTCCAAGCTTATTCGATAATCTTTTCTTGATTCCTGTCTCAAATCTCTTTATCCTTTTCCATGCTTGACAGGCCCTAGCTGCCGAAATCCTCATCCCTGTTGAAGAGAAATCTCCATCGTATTTTCTCGGCCCTGTAGGGAACTCAGATCCCTCTGAATTCATCGCAGCCGAATCCCAAAGGATCCCGTTCAAGATCTCTCTGGCCAATCCTCACGAGTGGCAAGACACTTTCAAGAACTGGCCTCTGCCCCCGATTGCAGGCTGGAGGAATTGGTACAAGAGAATATTAGATGATAAAAGCCCCCAAACACAGAACTGGGATCGTCTGCGCATATCTCACTGCTTGGAGTTGTCATTGGCTGAAACACCCAAGAATGAGAACCTTCTGATTGCAGCTTGCCACTTCTGGTCCAATGGTGCCAACGCCTTTTTATTCGGTCATGGTCCAATGTCTCCCACCTTGGCCGATGTATATATGATGACTGGTCTGAACATAACAGAAACTGTTCGACCATATGACCACAAGGGTTCCTCCAAGCAGACAGGAGTCAAAACAGGGGTTGGATATAAAAGATACATCCAAAATTATATGTCTGATGGCCCCTTGACCGATGTAGAGTACAGGGCTTTCCTGAATATGTGGCTGTGCAGGTATGTCTTCTGTGGCAAAGCCAATGAGCCAACTCTGAACCACATCGTGATGGCTGAAGAACTGGCTGCTGGTAAACTCATCCCATTGGGAAAATACCTCCTGGGCAGCGTCTATCACATGCTTAATCAAACTACCCAATTGATGCACACCAACAAGAAAATACCTTGTGTGAATGGTCCCTGGTGGTTTGTCCAGATGTGGCTACAACTGTACATGCATCAGATTATTGCCATTGATCTCAACAGCAGAGAATTCCCTTCCATCAACTATGCAGAGGGAGAGATCAAGAAAACCAAAGGTTGTCAAACTTATGGAGAAGCTGCTTCTACTGTATCCATCAACAAAAATATCTGTGAATTATTTGAGCTCTTCTTCAAAGGCTTTGATCATCCTCTCTGGTTTCCATATCTGGACAATGACAACCTCATCTTCCCCTGTGAATTCGGCTTTGAATCTGGATGCACTGACGTACATTCTATAGCAATTTTCAATGCTTTTATCCATCCTTGTATCCTGCCAGCCGAATTTCATGGGGGAAGACTAGTTCAGAGCACATATGAATACTATCAGCCGAACATAGCAGCCAGGCAATTGGGATGTGGCCAGGTGCCCCCAAGGCTATTCCTTCATGAATTTCTCAAGCCTAGGGAAATCATCAAAGATGCCACAGAAACAAGAAGAATCTTCCCTTATAGATGCTGTGACACAATCTACGCACCTGAGCCCTTTGTGCCAATAATATTTGCACACCCTAGCTTCATAATCTGGTGGCAAGAACTTCATGATCATATCTTCAATGTGCCAATTCATCCTCTCTGTCTCGAGTTGATGTCAGACTACCAACCAAGCTCAGAGGTAATATGTTCAGCTTTTATTCACTTTCAATCAAATAAAGATCCAATTTGACCTTGACTTTACCATCTTTGCAGGACATTATACCTGCCCCTCTTGCCAGGGCAATTGTATACAAGGCAGCAGGCCCAATCTCAGCTCTGGGATATCAATCCCAAACTTTAGCTCAAATAATGGCCAGACAAGCTATCCTGGATCCAAAAATCACCAGGCCATCATCTGTCAAAAGGAAGACCCTTGCCCTGGCAGCCTCCTCAGGCACAAAGAAAAGAAAAGTGGTTCCCAAGAAAATCATCCAGGTCAGATCTCTCTTTCTTTGGCCATGATGTCAATAATATTCTGCTCAACTTCATCTTTCCTTGTTTTTTCAGGCCAAAGCCCAGCAATGGTTGGCTAGCATAGAAATTGCCGATGCCTCATTGAACGGTAAAAAATATATCACTTCATTTTTCTTAATTTCTTGTCATCGGCATTTACTCTCTTGTCAACTGCAGAACAAGCTTCAACAGATCCTGCCTTGGAAAGCTCTTCCCTTTCTCATGATTCGTCTTCAGCTTTGCTGCCCCTTCCAGAAACAGGAATAGAATCCTCTTCAATTGACACTCCGGTTTCTCCTCAGCCAGATACACAAACTCCCATCATGGAACTCAAAACACTTCCATCTCCCACTCGGGAAGCCAGGGCCGAGGTAAACATAATCATTCAATTCTCTTGACTCTCTCTCATTCGGCAATTCTTTTACTAATTCGGCAAGAACCCTTTTCAGGAGAAATCCACTTCATCACCCAGCTATTCCTTTGCTGTGGATGATTGGGTTACCGAACAAGGAGAAGAGATTACTTCTAGCCAAGATTTATCAGAAGAAACCAAAGCAAAGCTGAAAGACATCTTATCCTTACTGAATAAGAGCATCCAAGACCAGGCTACACATGCTGTTTCATTAAGAGACGTACTGGACTCCATTGATCAAGAACTCCCAGCTGACATCAAGACCGCATTGGAGCCAGTCTCTCAATTGGATCAGCAATTCGCAGCAGTGATGCAAGCCTTGAGCAATCAATCTTCTCTGCCAGCCTTAGAGCAAAAAAGATCTCTGATCAAGCAGTCAGTAAAAGCCCTGCACTCTCAAGATCAAGAGAATAATGAGCTGTTGACCAAGCTGGTATCTGATCTTGAGAGCAAAAAGGCCAGGAAAGCTGCACTTGAAGCCGAATTGCAACGCTTATCGGCCGAAATTGAAGCTGACGAGAAGAATATTGCTGAGCTTCCCAAGTTATCAGAAAGAATACGAAAAGAAGCTTCAGCCACTCTGAACAAGGATAAACAACTCAAGGCAAAGCTCAAGGCTCTGGCTAAAACCCAAGAAGCTGACAAAAACTTGTTAGACAACATTAGCAACATGATTTCCAATGCCACAAATGTAATTTCAAAATACTTGGGTTTGTAACTTGTAACCAATAACCTGTAGCCGAATAATTGCCTCATCTTGTGAATTCGTAGCTGTTAACTTTTCTTCTCCATCATTGCGAACAACTCATTCGGCAAGATCATCTACAAATAATATTAAGCTAAAAAATGCTTTTAACTTAACGCAGCCGAATCTTACCCAGTCAAAGCCGAATACGATTCGGCAAGGATCCCAAGCGACATGGGAGCCATTCGGCTAGGAAAATCCTTTCCACCTTCCGAACTCTTCGGAATACGTGCCACGATCTTTGGCCACGATTTCCTCTGCGGGTTTTATAAATAAACACCCAGGCAGCCCACGGTTTCTTCATCAAGTTCTTCGCCTTCCAAGTTCTTGCCGGTCCAAGCCATTCTCTTCCCCATCCACAGTAATTCCGAGGAACCCCAATGGCCGACAACAACAGGAGGCGCCCGGCCGCTGATGAGGCCGAAGGAAGTCGTGCCGGTGCTCGCCGCAGGTGAGTAGCTACTCGCTTCTCTCTGTTCTTCTCGAGATTTCCTCCCTCTTTCTTGACGAATCTCTTTGTTCTTTCAGGGCAATTCAATGGATTGCCGGCGCTGGCGCGCCAGTCGCAGCTCCGGCCGCCGCTCCTGCGGCATCTTCGAGTTCGTCCAATCGATCTCTCGAATCGGACGACTACCGCTACACGGATGGTGATGCTCGCCGATTCAAGGCGGAGCGCGACGACTCTCGTCGCGAACTGGAGGCTATCTCCAAGCAAGCCGGGATTGCTGACCTCGAATGGCAGCACGAGCGCAAGCAACTGCTCGAAGTCATTGATGGTGAGTCCTGCAATTCGCTCAATCTCAATCTTGTCCCCCAAATGATACTAATCTGTTGCCCCTTTTGTAAACTTGCAGCGCGTGATGCCGAACTCGATCGGCTGAAGGTGCTGGTGAACGAGCTGGCGAACAAAGTGAATGCTTCTGGGGACACACCAGAAGCTCGTCTCGGCGCGGTGGCGGGCCGTATCGATGAGGTGGCCTCGCACGGCATCCGTCTGGGCACTGCCGCAGGCCTAGTCGCCATGTCGACGCACACCAACACCGACTACTCCAGGCTACCAACCGGCTTCACTAACGGTAACCCGGAGGAGATCGACGACATCGAGGTCTCCATAGATCGCCTTGATGCTCATGGCGCCGCCATTGCCGATTCCATTCATCCCCAATCCGTCTTGAACAAGCTATTCCATTAGTTTGTACTAGGGATTTATGGAATTTCGGCAATAAAACTTATCTTTTGTGATCTTGCATGAATCATCTGATGTAGTATATTTTGTGTTAAGGGCAATACATTCAGTACCGGCCATTTTCCTTTTCTGTTAACATTTGTTCTGAAGGCGATTTCTTCCCGAATATCGGCTGTTTGGCAAATTAATATATCAATCACCGATCGATTTCAACACTGGGATAATACCTCTTCAAATATCTTCCATTTATAGCAGAAGCAAATTCTTCTCCCAACAATGTCTTCAAAATATATGCATTTCCAGGCATGCATCTAACCACTCTAAAAGGACCTTCCCAATTTGGAGACCACTTGCCGAATGCTGCATATTTGGTTCCAATCGGCAATATTGCTTTCCAAACTAGATCACCTTCCGTGAATTGCTTAACTTTCACCTTCTTGTTGTAGTACTTAGCAACTCGCACTTTATTCTTCTCAATATTCTCCAAAGCCCTGAGACGAATCATATGCAAATCTTCTAATTCGTCCATCATTAAATCTTTATAATCTTTAGAACTTAAATCCTTTTGTAACTCTATTCTCCTTGAGTCTAATTGTATCTCCCATGGCAAAATAGCATGATGTCCATACACCAACTCATAGGGAGACGTCTGTGTAGCCCCATGTGGAGCCATTCGGTAAGCCCATAAAGCCTCATTGAGTACCGAATGCCACTTTCTCGGCTTCTGATCAATCTTTTTCTGTATAATTTTAATCATAATCTTGTTAGAAGCCTCTGCCTGACCATTAGCTTGGGCATAATAAGGAGAAGAATTTAACAATTTGATGCCCATACTTTCAGCAAAATCTCTGAATTCTGAAGATGTAAATTGAGTCCCTTGATCAGTGGTGATTGTCTGAGGAATCCCGAATCTGTAAATGATGTGTTCTTTAACAAATTCAACCATATTCTCCGACGTCACCTTCTTTAATGGAATTGCCTCAATCCACTTGGTAAAATAATCGGTTGCCAAAAGCACAAACTTATGCCCCTTGCTAGATGGAGGATTTATTTGGCCAATCAAATCTATTCCCCATCCTCTGAATGGCCATGGCTTGACAATGGGATTCAAAACCGATGCCGGAACTCTCTGAATGTTTCCAAATTTCTGACAGTCTTGACATCCTTTATAATATTCAAAACAATCTTCCAACATTGTCGGCCAGTAATATCCAGTTCTTCTAATAACCCACTTCATTCGGTAGGCCGATTGATGTGCTCCACACAATCCATCATGTACTTCACTCATCAGCCTTTTTGCTTCTTCATGACTTAAGCAATGTAACAACACTCCATCCAGGGATTTATAATACAAATTATCATCAAGAAGAACAAACTTTAAAGCTTTATACCTGAGCTTTCTAGAAACCTTTCGGGATGGATTTTCCAGATAATCGGCAATCTCTTTTCTCCAATCATCTTCTGCCAGATTACTCCCGAATGCGTATACATCATTAGCAAAAACTTCTCGAAGCTCTTTATAACCTGATGCACTTTGGGCCAATCTATTTGCCTCTCCATTATCCCCTCTAGGAATGTGTTGTAGAATTACTGACCGAAAGCTCTTCAATATTTCTTTGCATTCTTCATAGTAATTCCTCAAGGTATCACTTTTGCACTCATATTCACCATTCAATTGCTTTATGACCAATTCTGAATCTCCAAAAATTTCAACTGCAATGGCCTCTGCTTCTTTCAAATATTGGAGCCCTTTGAGCAATGCCTCATACTCAGCTTGATTGTTAGTAACAACAGATTGAATGGGAACAGCAAATTCAAATGTTTCTCCTTTGGGTGAAATTAATAAGATACCTGCTCCACCACCTTTGTTGCATGAAGATCCATCGAAGAATAACACCCAAGGAACAATATTAAGCAAATCTATCGATGCATCATGATGTTCAGTAATGAAGTCGGCAATAATCTGTCCCTTAACAGCCTTTGCCGATTCAAATCTTAATTCAAATTCAGACAAAGCTAAAATCCATTTGCCAATCCGTCCGTTCAAAATTGGCATAGACAACATGTGTTTTATCACATCAAACCTTGAATACACAATGCATTCGGCATGTAGTAAGTAGTGCCGAAATTTCGTACAGGAGTAGTAAACACATAAGCAAAGTTTCTCTATAGCCGAATACCTTGTCTCTGGATCCAGTAACTTTCGGCTAAGGTATGCAACCACTCTTTCCTTCCCTTCAAATTCTTGAATGAGGGCCGATCCAATAGTTAGGGCATCGGCCGCCACGTACAACTTGAAAGGCTTATTCAATTGTGGAGGCACCAATACTGGTGGCTTCTTCATGTACTCTTTTATTTCATTGAAAGCCTTCTGTTGTTCGTCACCCCATACAAACTTTTGATCCTTTTTTATTTTTAACAGTGAGGAAAAGGGCAACACCTTTTGTGACAAGTTCGATATGAACCTTCTCACAAAATTTATCTTGCCAAGCAGTGATTGTAGCTCTTTAAGATTAGTTGGAGGAACAATTTCATCAATCGCCTTCATGCTTTTCTTACCAACTCCTATTCCTCCTTCATGTATCAAAAATCCCAGAAACTCTCCAGCCGAAACTCCAAAAGCACACTTGTTCGGGTTCATCTTAAGTCCATATTTCCTGGTACATTCTAGAGTTTTCCTTATGTCGGCCAAATGAGACTCATGATCCAATGACTTGATCACCACATCATCAATATATATTTCCACAATCTTGCCGATCAACTCATGAAAAATATAATTCATAGCCCTTTGATAAGTTGCACCGGCATTTTTTAATCCAAAGGTCATAACAACCCACTCAAACAACCCTATGTGTCCAGGACACCTGAAAGCTGTCTTTACCATATCTTCCAATGCCATATAAATCTGATTGTATCCTGCGTTACCATCCATGAAACTGAGCACTTTGTATCCAGCAGCAGCATCAACCAACGAATCAGCAATAGGCATTGGATATCCATCCATGGGTGTAGCCTTGTTTAGGTCTCTAAAATCTATGCAAACCCTCATCTTTCCATTTTTCTTATAGACAGGAACAATATTAGAGATCCAATCTGCATATTTACATGGCCGAATGAAATTTGCATCTAGCAATCTTTCAATCTCCTTTTTCACATCGGCCAACACTTCTTCCTTGTAGATTTTCCGGGGTGGTTGCTTATAAGGTCTGTATCCAGGTTTGATTGGCAACCGATGCTCAACAATAGAACGGTCTAGACCGGGCATCTCCGAATAATCCCAAGCAAAGCAGTCCTTGTATTCCTTTAACAATGTCACCAATTTTTCTTTGAAAACCGAATCCAAGTTAGCACTGATAAATGTCGGCTTTGGCTTGTCACCATCTCCAATGTCCACTTCTTCTAATTTATCGGCCGACACAAATCCACGTCCTAATTTTCCATCAGTTCCATCAATTGGATTTTCCATCAAAAATTACTATGAGAGCCGACTGCTTCGATCGGCTTTTGATCACTGCTGGCTGGTGCCACAGGACCTTCTCCCCAGTCTTTACCTGAGAAACAATCTATGCCTTGATACTCCCAGAAAGCTGGTTCCATGTTTGCCACGCTTATTGAATCATCTGCTTGGATAATCTCCACCTCATCATCTATCCACTGAATAAGCTGTTGATGCATAGTAGATGGAATACAACAATTCGCATGAATCCAATCCCTTCCAAGCAGCAAGCTATATGCCCCTTTGCCTTCAATGACAAAGAAAGTCGTAAGCAGAGTCTTGGACCCAATCATCAGATCAACATGCACGCACCCCTTGGTGTCCGAAGGATTTCCAGCAAAGTCATTTAGAATTATGCTTGTTGGTGTCAAATCTCTAGGGCCCATACCAAGTTTCCTGAATGTGGTATATGGCATTACATTGACAGCAGCTCCTCCATCGACAAACATCTTGGTCAATGGTTTGCCATTAACATATCCCTTCAAGTACAGTGGCTTCATGTGCCGATTCTGGGCTGGCTTCTCAAAAACAGCTTGTTTGTTCAACATCAATTGTGCCATTAACCCAAATTGTTCGGCATCATCTATATCGGGCAATATTTCTTCCTGTACAATTTGATTAGCTGGAGCCATGAATTCATTCGGCAGAAAACATACCATACATGTAGGAGCCGAATGACCATGTTCGTCAGGCCTGTCTTTTGGGAGCCATATCGATCTCATCCTAGGCCTTGCTTGCTTTAATTCTTGATTCCTCAGGCGTTGAACTCTTCTCTTCTGACTCCTTCTTAAACCAGGTGGGCACCACTGCCCTTTCTGCCAAACGTACTCACGATCTTCTTCCTCATGATCAACCCATCTGTGATCAGCATGTCTCTTTCTTGGTTGATCATTAAAACACCGATCATCACTAGGATGCACCCTGCCAATTCTTTCATGGACAGATCGGCGATTGATAGTTCCCTGCCTATATTCATCATATCTACTATTGCATTCAGGACAATTATTCCATGTAGGAAGCTTCAAACCTTCGTTCCAACAGTGTCTGAAGAATGCACACCCCCAATGCGCACGTTCCTGCTCTCGAGCATACTCTTCTTGTTCTTCCTCAAACCTTTCTTCTTCGTGTCTTCTTTTCTCCTCCTCGTATTCACGCCTTTGAAAACGCTCTTTTTCTTGCTGACGCTGCCATTTGTTGAGGAGAATACGTGTAGTAACTCTAGGTTTAAAGGATTCTCCCACTTCTAATCGGCTATTCGGGAACCGAAGATTTTTCTGGCGAACCTGCTCAATTGTGATCTGCCGAGTGGGATCAACTGAACCATCCTGCCTTGCCTTCTTTGAGGTTAAAACTTTCAATCTTCCCTTTTCTCCAGATGGAACAGCATTCACCATATTAACCGAGAACCCGATCATGTTCTGAGGGAAAGGGTTACTGTCCAGTTTCATCTTGTTGTCGAATTTCAGATGTCCTTCTTGGATAGCTTTCTGAATCTTCATCCTAAAGACTCTGCATTCATTAATGGAATGAGAATTTCTATCATGAAATCCACAGTACCTCTTATCTTTCACTCCATCAGGCCGAAGCATAGAATGCCCCTCCGGCAATTTGATTCGGCCTTCTTTCACCAGGAACTCAAACAACTTGTCTGCTTTTGTCACATCAAAATCATATGTTCCCTTCATCTGTTTGATCCATTTCTGAGTCATTGTAACTGGTTCTTTGCTCCACACTATCTCTGCTGCAGCTATCTCCTCGCTATCTTCATATTCATCTTCTTGATCTGCTCTTTCAAGGAATTGGTTATAAATGTCAGCCACATCATTATTTTTAGCAAATCTGACATCCTTCTTGAAGCCATACGCCTGGTTACTCATCAAGGCCAATCTGTGCGACAACTGGCCCAGATCATCAAACTCCATCCCGAATAGCTTCTCCCGAATAGCAGGCAGCATTCCAGCTACAGCCATACCAGCTAGTTGATCATCAGGTATGTTCAGAGAAAAGCACATACTTTTAGTTTCCCTAAATCTCCTGAGGAACTCTGTAGGTGTTTCATTATTCCTCTGCCTTAAGCTGGTCAAATCAACCAACTTTTTCTCGGTACTGCCAATGTAGTAATGAGCATGGAATTTCTGTTCCAGGTCTTTCCAAGTACAAATCGACTGAGCAGGCAAAGAAGCAAACCATGTAAAAGCTGGACCCGTTAGTGACAAAGGAAAGTATCTGATTCTGAAAGCCTCATCTGCCGAAGCCTCTCCAAGCTGCATCAGATATCGAGCTATATGTTCTACAGTGCTAGTATCATCTTGTCCTGAGAATTTAGTAAACTCTGTAGGCACTTTGACTCTATTCGGCAATGATACCCTTTGGTACCATTCTGGGAAAGGAGATGAGTACATGTATCCCTGATTTTTAGGCTTCAGACCGAATTGGTTTTGCAATACATCGGTCATTTTTTGCACCATGAGGTCAATACTGGTATCTTGATTCCCTGGTCTTCCCGCAAGCATGCCTGCAGTACCAACATACCCAGGATTCGGGAGAGCATCGATAGCATTGTAATCCATAAACTCTGAATATCCGTTTCCATATAAATCCCTCTGCAATCTGTTGTTCAAGGGAGATATCTTGTAAGCAGAAGCAGGCGGATTCCCTGTGGTGCCGAATGCCATATCACCGTATGTGCGAGTTTTCGGCAATGCAAGCTGAGGATCTTGCCGAATCGGTTGTCCATTTATATCTTTAGCACCAGAACCTCCAGTTTCATCAGCATTTCCTTTACCATGTGGTTTCTGAACTGGTGCTTGAACATTGAAGTATGTCGGACCACCCAATTGCCCATGTATCTGCTCAAAGGGTTTATCCACATGCTGACCAAAAATGCTTATCATTATATGCCGAAAACTGTTTAAGAACGCAGCATTGTGATTGGTCATTGTCTCTCCCAAAGCTTTGTATAACAAGCCCGAGAATCTCTCCCTCTCTTCTTCTTCAGTAAGATCAGATTGCCCAGGAAGGAGAACTCTTGGCAGATCGGACTTGAGAAAAGGTGCACCGCTCCTGTTCTTGGTGAAAGACAGTAAACATTTGTTAATGAATTGACTAGCAGCAGTCTTTACCATCTGTTGATGTTCTTCAGACAACTCTTCCAAAGTGACATCCATGATGTCGCTCAACTCAGGCATCTTGAAAACTTGCGTGTGTCCCACTGGGCGTGCCAAAAAGTGTGTTGACGTAAAATCCGCACCTCACGCCAAGCACACAGCAAGCCGAACAAGCTGGCTTCAAATGCGGCCCGGGCTTTCGAATCCGGAAGCGTGCCAGTCAGTTTGCCTGAAAACTAACAAAGGGATAAAAACGTTTAGATCAAAACCTGGAACGTGCCGGGTAAGACCAGACAGTTCCATATTTGCGGCGTTGAAGCCAATCTCGAGAGACAAATAGCTACAGAGAAGCTATCTGTCGGCAGTTAAAATCTCATTCGGCAATCGGTAAGGTACGCAAGGAACGCACTGCCGAATGCATGACGTAAGCATGACGAAAGATCGGCTTTCAACAGAATGAACATTACAACATATACTCATAGCCGATTAACGAGGATCAGAGCATGATAAATAAATTGAAGGGGTGAAACATGATCATAAATTCGTAATAAACAAAGAATGCATAGGCCGAAAGCAGCACCCGTCAAGCATGACAACAAACGAGTTAGGCCGAAAGCAGCACCTGACTCGTTTGAGGCCACACCACTAATCAGACTAGATCAATCCACCGCATGATACAATCTAACCATGAAAAGCTAAAAGCATTCAATGTTTAATTACGAACCCACAACAAAGTCACGAATTTACATCGAAACAAGAATGCATAGGCCGAAAGCAGCACCCGTCAGGTATGGCAACAAACGATGTTAGGCCGAAAGCAGCACCTGACTCGTTTGAGGCCACACCACCAATCAGACTAGATCAATCCACCGCATGATACAATCTAATCGTGAAAGGCTAAAAGCATTCATGCCCAAGGCAAACCCGCGAACACACGTTCACTCGTGAGAGCACTGCCGAATACGGCTATTTAGCCGAATCGGGGTCCATGGCGAAGGAACAAGCCTAATCGGTAAAGATAAATCTATCAGATCGAATCGAATTCTAATCCACCGGATGATTAGCTCTAAGACGACCCAAAAACCTGCATCTACCGCATGATACCCGGTTCTGTCAAGATCTACACAATGCCGACAAGCTTGAACCCGCGACACGTAGCAACCTAGATCGGTTTCGGATTCGGCTATAAGGGGATGAATCGTCGTACCATAAAGCAAAGCCGATCCTAGCCGATCTAGATTGGGCAAAGGTGTGCTGCACGAATTAAGCACATAGTGAAAACAGAGCAACACGGGGTAACTTAATGAATCTGTTAGATCTTGCCTAAATCTAACAGAGCCGATAACTTGGTCCATACTAGATCTTAGCCCACCGCATGGCTCATGACCTAACAGAGGAACCTTCTTGAAACCACAACTTAAATCCACCGGATGATACTAAGCATGGTAACAAGACTACTTGTATCAAAGCTTAAATCCACCGCATGATACTAAGCATGATACAAGGTTGCCGGTACTTACGGAGGTCGACGGATCGATGACTCCTCTCGAAGAACTCGACGACTCGACTAAAGGACTCGATGTTGGCACGGGGCCGGTTTGTTGTATGATTGATTCGTGATGATCTCTACAATTGCTATGGGTTTATATTTATACCCAGGTCTTGATACAACTCCTAGTCGGACACGACTTCAACACTTGTTTCTAAAAATAAATGACGAATCTTCGTGCCCATATTGCTTTCCATGTTCGAATCGGCCTTTTCCTTATGTTGATCCACGTCATCATGTCTTCCCGAATGCTACCACTCTTCGCTTGCGGAACAATGCTTCTGCCGAATGATGACGTATTCCCGACCGCAGAGCGTCTCCTGCCGAATGCTTCACCTTTGCCGAATGATAACGCGCTCCCGACCGCAGAGCGTCTCCTGCCGAATGCTCCAGCAAAGCCTCCTAGCCGAATGGTATCTTTCCACCAAATCTGGCCCACATGTCAGCTTCTTCCCGGTGCCAATTTTTGGTGTCAACAAGTATATTATGCACCAATAATTAGCCCAAACTACAACAATGTTTATCAAATCAGAATCGTTTGTTAATCTACGATTAGGCCAGTCTCCGTGGGGTTTCATAGGAGTTTCATGGCATTAAATGTGCTGATGTGGCAGAGGAGAGAGTGAAAAGTTTCATGCGATGTGAGAGGAGTTTCATCACCATGAAACTCATCTGGCACAGTTACCTAGTTTCTGGTCTAGGTAACCGTGTGATGAAATCCTGCACTGAGACCGGCCTTAGAAAATTCCAACGCTCACTGCTGGATCCTGGCCCTTCAATATATTATATATTCGCCATCCAACTAGTCACAGGCTCACAGCTCCAGCTTGGTGCTAAACACATCGAGGCTGCATGCGGTATGGAATTAATCTCAGCGCAGACAAGGGGCCCGTCACGGCTTTGAAGGGCAAAATCATGAGCCGCAAGAGCCGTGGAGTTGAGGGTGGACTCCATGATTGTGCCAGACAGCACAATGTGAATTGAGGAAGCGAGCAGCCGAGCGTGCAAAGACTTGATGGAATAGTGTTTGCTGCAGGGCTGGGTGTTATTGGGCTTACTGCTGTCGTGTTTTGTTAAGTAATTAGCACCCAATTTTCCAATAATAACTTCGGAATCCCCTAAAAAATAGCTTCTGAAAACCAGTTTTATTACATGACTCACCAGCGGAACCGCCGATTGGTCCTACACGATGATGAACATGCAAGACCACGGACGACACAAGAGACACAATCTACGGTAACGAGGGTCAACCAAAGCCTATATGTCCGAGTCATGACTATGGACGCTCCTCCCCAAACTGCATCACAAGTTGCTCTAGGGTCCCGGCATCATACCGCCTCCCCTTGTGAGCCTGTCGCCTCCCTCTCATATTTACGAGGAGGCCAGAGTTACAGAGTTTGACACAAACTCTATCCTACACCGCTAAATACATCTCGAAGTCTTATCGTAACTGGACTCATACAAATATTTGATACAATATTTAACAAACTCTACCTTGGCAAATATCCGCCAACTTGAAGGCTTCACGTGCAAACCTCCATGTACACACGACTTGAGTTATTACCATTGCCACTCGACGAGAGCTGCCCGACAAGTTTGACTTCTCAAACTCACTGCCCGAATATGTAATGCTATTCCTGCAACTCCAAACTACATGACTCCACCTGCAACTATGCACCTGTCTTTTCTATCACCACAATCTCAATCGATTGCATACATGATACCGAGAACCTCATTGTCGCCATTCGAGTCAAATATTGGAATTTCCACATTAGCCTTGCTCTTCTGTTTCCACTGCCATACTATGCCTGACGTCTTACACTATAGTCTCCTGTAGCCTTGACCAACCAGATTACTCGAGTTGCAAATATAGTCATCCACAATCTGTACTTCCTTCCGGTTTAGCCGTTGATTCATGCCCTTCGACCCACACTTCAGAACCACACACATGCAACTTGAATCGATTCATATCCTTGCTGGAAGCATGCAAACTCTTCCTATGCAAGCCTCTGCCTTGGTACTTGGCTTGGGAAATTAAACAAGGAGCTGCATGCGGTTGCATGTGGTTGCATGCAGCCATGCAAATTGATGTGGGAGAAAAGTCACTTCTTTAATTAACACTAGCACATAGTTTCATGGTTTCTTGGTATCTGGAGTACCCTATAATATGCCTTATAAATGTTGAGAATAGAATGAACAAGTGGAAGAAAGGAATGAAATGATTCTCATTGATGGAGGACTAGTGTTTACACATATATATATACAAGCCAAGGGGCATGAGGGGGTTGCCACCCCAAGGGACATGCCCCTTGGGAGAGGCCCTTTGGTGAAACCATAACTACCATATTGATCACTATAATATACAACTATATTATTTGTAACACTCCCCCTTGATCAATTGCGTCGTGTAAATGTCCTCCATTCGTAGATTGTTGCGTGGGAAAAACTCCTCTAAAACCTTGTAGGAAAAATACGAGGAGAAACCACGTGATATTTGATGGATGACCATTATATGGTAAAACTCCCCCAAAAACCCAGTGGACAAAATTTGAGGAGAAACCATATTTGATATGCTACGAAAAACTCCTTTAAAACCCAATGGGGAAAATATAAGGAGAAATGATATAGCATCAATTATTGTTACATAGCAAACTTATATGAGAAAAACCTTAGAGAGGAAAACTCATAATAAAGTTAGCGGAACAATAGTATGATCTGTGGATCATATTAGAAAATATCCTCCCAAAACCCGATGGGAAAAATATGAGGAGGAATATGGATATGTCATAGGAAAAACTCCTTAAAACCCCTAAGGGAAAATATAGGAGGAAATGATATATGACATATGTGATTGCTTGTTAATGCATATTGCCTCATTAAAAACCTATATATGAGAAAAACCTTGATAGGAAAACTCATTAGGAAAAGAGTGCAATATTTATAATCATAAGATTATGTATAGGTTATATAGGAAGATTTACTCCCTGTAACACCCAAATGCTCAATTTTAAAATTTTTTGGCAATTAATTAATTATTTAATGCTTCACCTGTTTTAATTAAGGCTAAATAATATTTTCTAAAAGTTAAAATCAAATATAGGTGATAGAAACATTTATTGTTGCATTCATGCTGGTGCATTTATTTTTGTATTGCTTGTGATTCAAACGAGAATTTAAATTTATTTAAATTCAAATTTGAATCACTTTGTTTGGAGCTCTAGGATAGTTGTTAGGCCCGTGGTCCACTTTCCCACCCTGAACTTTTTCTCAAGTCCAACTCTGCTCCCCATTCTTTTCTTTCAGCCCGGCCCAACTCCTCTTCCCTTTTCTTTTCTTTCTTCTTTTTCCGCGGCCCACTTACTCCCGCGCGGCCCAATTCCTCGAGCCGGCCCAGCAACTTGGCCGCCGCCGCGCCCTCTCCCGCGCCTCTCTCTCCCCCGCTGCCAACCGGGCCCCACTTGTCATCCCCTCCCCCTCCACCTTCCTTTCCCTCTCCTCCCCCTTTCCTTCTCCGGCGGCCGCCGATGGCGCTCGCCGAAATCTCGGCGCGCCGAGCCCTTCCTTTCCCCCGCGCGCCTTCTTAAACCAGCCTAAGCCTCGCGAGAGTCCCCTCAACCCCTCACCAGCAGCCCTAGCAACGCCGCCGACCCCGCTAGCGCCGCTCCCGAGCCGCCGTGCTTCGAGGGCCGCCGGCCGACGTCGCTCCGCCGCTCCGGTGCCCCGCTGCCCCGGCCGACTCGCGGAGCAGCACCGACGCGCTGCCAGGAGCACGCCGAGCCACTCCAAGTTCGCCCACGTGTCGTTCTGCTACCTCCCCGACGAGCACCGACGGCCGACGACCGCCGCCGCCGTCGACTCGTCGCTCCGCTTCTTCTCCGACCAATTCCGTGCGTCCAGAGCAACCTTGCGAGGTACTGAAGCTTCCCCTACCTTCAATTTTGGCGTTAGAGCACCGTAGCACTCATCCCCACGGTCGCCGACGAGCTCCGTCCGCCGGCCGTCGTCGTCGGGTCGTTGCTCTGCCCGAAGCTTCACTTTAACCCCTCAGTAACGCTAGCCATCTTCCCCTGGTGCTCTAGAGCCACAAAGCCGACCCCGTTGCACACCAGAACCCCCTCCCCGTGGCTCACCGGAGCCCCGCTCCGCCACCCATCGTCGTCGGCATGTTTTCGCCGGCCGATGCGAGTCTTGAACCACCCGAGTGAACTCGCCACTCTCCCCCGAGCCCGTAGGACCAAGAATCATCGAATTTGGAGCTCTGTAGCGCGCTCAGTCGCCAACTCCGGCGAAGCTCACCGGCGTTCCGAGCAGCGCCGCCGCGCGCCTTTCTTCCCCGGCGAGCCAGATTGTTCTGGACCGCCCGATCTAGATCCAGCGGCCCACAGCGCGCCACGTCGCGGGTCAACTCCCGGGATATCGGTCAGCGCTGGCAATCTTGTTAAAGAGCCCCTGGCTTTTCCAAAAATTAACTCGCGGTCCATTTTAATTCAAAAATAATTACAAATAGGCCCTGTTTTATTCGTTTAAGCCCCTGGAAATTTTAAAACTTTGCCAGCAAGCCCCCGAATCTTAGAAACGCGATAACTTTCACGTTTTAGCTCCGTTTTGCGTGATTTTCGCGCTCATGTGTTCGTAGCGAAGCGTAGATTATTTTTAGCTCCTGTTTTTGTACTGTTTTTACTGTTTGGTGTACTGTTCTAATAGATTAATTTTGTTTGCATGTAATGATTGTTTTGGATGCGTGCGTGTTGATCGTGTCCAGTCGGTGAGCCCGTAGTGTTGGACTACGAGTACGTTGAGGACGTGCCGGAGCAGGAGTTTCAGCAGCAGCCTTACCCCGAGGAAGGCAAGTCATAGCACGGACAATCCTTGCTACCTACTCACTCATTTAATACACTGTACTTTACATACGCATGTGTTTAATACTGTTTACCGTTAAGGTCGTACCTAGCATTTATTTCCCTGTCCTTGTATTCCTATGGGTTTATGCATATGGGTAGTATTTTGCTAGGCGCAACTACTGTAACCCTTACTTAATTGTTAATATTGATTTAATGGTCCACTTCAACTTTAATGTTAAAACTTGCTTTTTAGCAACATGGATTAGGGAGCTAGAGCATGTGCTGTGTGCTTTGCTCTAGTGTCTCCCTATAAGGACCGGTTCTTAAAGCGGCAACCCAGGAGCCTGTCGCCACCGCCGGAACTATATGGGCTCTGGTCTTGGTTGAGTAGCTTGTACGTCTCTAGCTTGGCAGTGGTTACCGAGTGGCCTACGGCGTTGTGGGAGGCAAAGCACGGGGTGATTTCGGATTCCACCGAGGACGGTAGCCCCGTCGGCTAGGTCCCGTCAGACCCAGTCCCGTGTTGGGAGCCCCCGTGAGTGCGGGAGCTCCGCACGTTGCACCATTTACTTTCTTGTTGGCATGATTTGCCGGTGCGTGGATGCCATTGACCCCCTCACGTTGCGCCCTGAGGGTCAGTCAATCTCGGTGCCTAGGTTCTCACCACTTTGTAGTACTCCAGCGGCTACTGTCTTGTTAGGGTGTCTTGTGAAAGCCTCGTAGCGTCCCTATGCAATCACACCTCGGCAGTGTTGATGTGCGTGGTTGGGTGCAAAGTTCTTTTGAACTTTTACGCGACTGGTGGGTAAAGGGCGAAACCTCTGCAGAGTGTACGATCTATCATGATAGCCTTGCTCAGGGTCACGAGCGGCCTGGATCCTTTTTGATTAGAATATGGTATTTATTACTGCTTAATGACACTTACACTATTTGATTGGGTTACAACTGGGTTCTCATTCACTTGTAGTAAATTGGATAAAGTTAAAACGAACCAACTAAAAGTGCTAAAGCAGTTAAGCCAGAGTCTAGCCTTTTTGAGCCTTCATAACCCGTGCTATACTTGCTAAGTAATTCTGTTACTTACACTTGCTATTATCATCACTTTGGGCAAAATCCCGGACGGGTAACAGATTGGAGTCAGGCTGACTACGAGGTGGAGTTTCCGGAGGATTTGCCGTACTTCTGAGTTGGCGTTCCCCCAGTCAGAGTCCCTGTGGGATTGCGGCTACGCTAGAGAGATGTAATAGTCTTCCGCTGTCCATGTATTTCATTTATGCAAAACTCTGATGTATCGTTACTTTATGTTGAATAATGAAGCATTGTACTCTGGTTTTTTTTTGCCATATTTGTTCGCTATATGTGTCTGTGGACTTCCTGGGCACACATATGGCCACATTCGGGTTTTGTGTAAATCCGGGTGTGACACTCCCCTTGATACTTGCAAATCTTTAAGTCGTCTCATACCTATTCCAGAAACATATTTATGGAATAATGATGTTGGTAAAGACTTTGTGAATAAATCTGTAAGATTATCACATGACTTGGTTTGCAAGATTTAACCTATATTTCTTTGTGCAATACAAGCAGAATTATCTCCATAGATAATTGTTGGTTTCATGATTGAACCAAAACCACATGACCGTTGTATGTGATTTATCATTCTGTGAAGCCATACACATTCATGTGATGCTCCATATAATGCAATTATTTCAGAATGATTAGTGGATGTGGCTACTAGAGTCTATTTGATGACTTCAATGATATAGCCATTCCACCATGAATACAAAATCTGTATGAAATATGGCATATGGGGATCAGATAAACAGCCAGTATTGGTATATCCAGTTAAATACTTGTCTTGGTTAAATCTGAAGATTTAGACCAAGATCTATTGTGCCTTAGAGATATCAGAAGATACTCTTAACTCCCGCCGATGGCGTTTTGTTGGAATAGCGCTATGTCTAGCTAGTAAATGTATCACAAATGCAATGTTAGTCCTTATGCAATTTGCGATATACATTAGCGTTCCAATGGCACTGAGATATGAAACCTCTAGTTGATGGATAGGATTTATCCATATTGAAATTCTGAAGAATTTTGTGGATATATACAGATTGATGTATTAGAATCCCTGTAGGGAGATGCTCAAGCTGTAGGCCTAAGCAAAATTTCGTTTTATCCAAATCCGTCTTAAGATGGTTGCGTGCTTCATCTATATCTTGTATATTCCTAATGATATTGAGATCATCAACATACACAGATAGGATACAAAATCCAGTAGAGGATTTGGATGAAGACACATGGGCAATCATCGATATTGGAATAACCCTTCTGTGGAAGGAATTCCTTTAGTCGGTTGTACCATATTCTTTCCGACTGCTTCAAGCCATATGATGACTTGTGAAGCTTTACACAATATATATATGTTGCATGAATGATTCTAGTTTGTAATATCAAGCTCTTCAGGAATTTTCATATAGATATCCGAATCAAGTGACACATAGAGATATGTAGTCACCACATCCATAAGATGCATGGATAGACCTTTTTGTACTGCCAATGATATTAGATAGATATCGGAATGTTATACCACTCATACCTAGAGGGTAAGTTTCATCGAAATCGATGACGGGTCTCTGCGTGAACCCTTGTGCTACAAGCCTCGCTTTTTATTCACCACCTCGTTTTGATCCCACGGGAAAATATTCAAGGAGTTGGTACCGCAGCGGCGAATACCTCTCGATTTTGTGCGAGTGCAATTCTACCCTGATTGCTTCCTTCGGTTTGATCCATTCGAAGTGCGGAAGAACTGCCATGGTCTTATGTTTGGATCAGTTGAAGGTTATTTGCAATCTTGAGGAGTAGTGTCGACAATTGTAGTCTTTCTGAATGATTCTCGAGAATCAATATAATTAGTGGAAATTTTATTACCCTTTTTGACTCTTCATGATTTCCCAATACAGTAGAGTCAGGGTCTTCCAATGTCCCAGCACCAAAATTTGTGTGCACACTTGTGCTGGGTATGTGATGTATCTGATGAAACATCCATATTATTTGGATTTGCAACATCCAATTGGATTTGCAATATCCAATTGGAGATTTTGAGTAAGAGTTGATACTCCTCCCGGTACTTTTAATAGTAGGATTAGTGACACCTTTGTACTCAGTAAATGCTTCTGGCAAGTGGTTTGCAATGCTTTGCAAATGTATAATACTTTGAACTTAGTGTTCAGATTATATAGTACGTGGATCATTGGACTGAATACCGATGGCATTCAAATTTTATTTCCTGGCATTCTGTATGCTACATATTGTCTCCCCCTAATGCCTGGAAATCGTCCGCATCGATGATGCAATCAGTGTACCAGGCAGTATATAAGTCCTCTGTAAGAGGCTCAAGGTATTTTATGATTGACGGAAATTTATACCCCACATATATCCCCATGTGTTCATGGGGGTCCATTGATGTACACTGCGATGGTGAAATTGGTGCGAATTGAGCGCAACCAAATTTTCGCAGATGGGAAATACTTTTGATTTCCACGTACTAACTGCAACGGGGAAGCCGTATGATATGCAGTAGGTCTGATTTGAATCAGATCAGCGGCGTGTAAGACCGCATGACCTCCAACATGATGTTGGAATTTTGCAATTCTGCAATAATGGTCTAGCAATTAATTTGATTCTCTTGATAAGAGATTCGGCTAATCCATTTTGTGTGTGTACAGAAGGTACATAATGTTCCACATTAATGCCTGAAGTATCCTGATGGATTTTGAGGTAAACTCAGAGGCATTATCCATCCTGATGGATGTTATTAGAGTTTCCGGATAATTTGCTCTTAATTTGATAAAGCAATAAACCTTGCAAAAAGCATGGTTCTGGTGGACAATAAACACACATGGGACCATATAGTAGATGCAGCAATAAGTACTAAGAAGTACATAAATGGTCTAGTTAATGGATGAAGAAGACCACAAATATTACCTTGAATAAGTTCGAGGAATTGTAGTGGTTCAACCTTGATCTTAAGATAAGAGGGTCTTAAGATAAATTTCCCTGTTGCACATGCAGTGTAAACAAAATCTGAAGATTTGAGAAATTTTGATATATGCATATGATGACCAATTGAATTGCCGATAATTTTTTCGCATCATCCCAACTTCAGGATGACCCAGGAAAAATGCCATGTCTTGAAGATATCAAGATTCTGAAAAATTATCTTATATGCAACATGTTGTACGGGTTTGATGTATGTGTAATACAATCCACAGGATAATAAAGGAATTTTCCCAAGCTGTTGCTTGTTATATCCGTCATTTTTGGTGATGAATTGATATTCATCCTCGTTATCATTATGAGTTTCAAAATAGAAACCATTACGATGGATATTTTTATAACTCAATATGGTACGAGTGGAATCATGATACATGAGTGCATCCTCGATTTCCAGTTTAGTACCTATAGGGAGAAATAATGTGGCTCAACCTGAACCCATCATCACATAATCGTGACAGCGATAGTTGTGACATTTCCTTTATTCTCGATGAGAATTTGGAAATATATAATTCCCTTGAGTATAGTATTAGTGATACAGTTGTCCACTAAACAAATTTCCTCCTCCATATGGATTGTTCCCATATAATAATCTAAAATGAGTAAATTGACTCATAGATTATATAAAAACACACATACTATATTAGGTTAAGTATCATATGTCTTACAATACTTATGACAACGAATATTTACAACACAACACAAGATTTCATAAAGATAACTTAGAGAACTAAGTCTTAGGGGACCATGGAGACCGGTTCATGTCTCCAAACATGTCGTTGGATTGATATTCCATGAACATGTCGCCAGTGTTGAATAAGTCGTTCGACTGTAGTCGAATCATTGCATTCTCATGTTCCGCGGGAACGTTAGTGAAGCAATCGGCGTTGGCAGGTCGAGTAGTGAAGTGAGCTTCAAACTTGTCCCTTTGAACTTGTTTGCCAGCAGATTTCTGGTATAAGTCAACCAAATGTTTGGCAGTGTGGCACCTTTTGGTGATGTGGTTGTGACAACCACACCTTTGAAAAACTTGAGAGTTGTCTTTACGAGTATCCTTGAAGGTGCCATTGCCTTTGTAAAACCCCTTGTTTTTCTGATAAGTCTGCCTTTTCCCTTTTTCCTTGAAATTCTTCTTGAATTTCTTGCCACCAAGCCTTTTATTATTATTATTCTGAACATTGAAGTGTATTTCAGGCATAGGAGCGGAGCCGATAGGGAGCTTTTGATGGTTCTTTGATAAGAGCTCATCATATTTTTCCGTCTGAAGTAAACCATATATTAAATCAGAATATTTGGCATAGTTGCGGTGACGGTATTGCTGATGCAATAGTCTATTTGAAGGGAGAAATGTAGACAAGGTATTTTCAATCATTTCCGCATCATCCAAAGGTTGATTGCAGAAACGAAGCTTGGAACAAATCTTGTGAACAGCAGAATCATATTTTGCAACGGATTTGAAATCCATTAGACGGAGTAGAGACCACTCGCGTCTTTCTTCAGGAAGAATGATGGTTGTTTGATCATAGCGTTCTTTGAGTGCAACCCAAAGATTTCTAGGATCTTCTTCCATCATATATTCAATCTTAAGATCAGAATGAATATGATGCATTAGAAAATACAAAGTTGTATTTTTGGTGTCTTCTGCAACAGGGGCATGTGGATCAGGTTCATTGATTGCAGCAATGAGACCCTTTGCTGTGAGCATAATTTCCACATCCGTAGCCCAAGTCAGATAGTTACTACCATCTGCTGCAAGTTCAGTGAAATCTTTCTTGACTTGATTAGTCATTTTCCTACATGAGGAGTCATGCATGGAATTAATTTACTGATGTAAATTTGTGTTGTATATATGCAAAAATATTGAATGTAAGATGTGTCTTACAAATAAAATTAAGGTAAAGGACATTGTGCAGTGAAACTGCTGAAAATATTATTTTATTCCTGATGGAATATTCGACTTGATAGTCATACATGTTATTTAAATTCCTGAGGGAATATGTGACTTGATAGTCATATGTCCATTTCTATGAAATTTTGGATATACACGATGAAGGTAATCATCAAAAGATGTAGACCTCGCAGTGATGAGCAAAAATTGCTGCCTAAAAGCATGGATCTCAGGGCAAATAAGTTCAAAAGAACTTATCGCAGCCAGTGCCTAGGTCGCATCACCTTGTGTTGTTCCAAAGTATCATATTTAATATTCCTTAATAAATATTTTACATAATATTTACTCGTAGAGTTATTGCCAAAATATAAATAAAATAATGGCATGAGAAAAATATTGTTCTGAAATTAAAGTGTCGAACCAAAATGAAGATCTGAGGATCATATATCGCTAAATTACTGAGGTAATCATAGCAATCAAAATAAATTGGTTCCAATATCTGAGGATATTACAAGAAAACACATACAAATATGTGCAGAACAATACAACAAACTAAATATTCAGAATAAAAATATTCTAAATAAATAGGTAAATAGAAGTTTGCGGAAACTTCTGAAAGTTCAGAGAAGAAACAGGGGATGAATCAGGCCTGTGGGCTGATTTTCTTCTCTGTTTTTTTTTTCTTGCATGGCCCACGACGCTGGTGAAACGGACAGCCGGCGTGAGGCAGAGCCGGCGAGGCCCGTTGACACGGCGCGCGGTTCGGCCGGCTTGAGGGCGGCCCGTTGCGGCGCGTCGGCCCAGCGGTGGGCGAGGCCCAGCCCATCCGCGAGGTGGTCCGGGTAAAATGGCTGGGGCGCGGTTAGGGGTCCCGACGCCCTTTTGCCGCCGCCACCGCCGATGGCGGTTCCGCCGTCGCGCCGATTCGCCTGCCACCGTCGATGCTCTCCGTTGCCATGGCCCTGAGGGGCCGCTGCCGCCGTGTAGTGCCACCGCTTGATGTGCCCGTCGCCGTCGGCGCTGTGTGGCGCGGCGTGAGTGTGCTAGGCCCGGGGGCGCCGTAGGTGCTGATGCACCGCCACTGCCGTTGGCGGTTGCTGGCAGCCCCTTGCGACGCGCGAGTGCGATGCGCCGCGCGTGGATTCGCCGCCGCCGGGGACGTGCGGGACACCGCTGTTGCGGTCTCTTAGGGCTGCAGATGCGGCCGGTCTGGAGGGGCCAGCACTAGTGAAGAAGGGCGGAGCGCATCAGCGTGCATCCTGAGGGCCGTCGCCGGCATTACCGGTGCTGCGGTGCTCGCGTGCGGCCGCCGGCCGTCGTCTCCGGCGTCGATGCGGGCGCTGATGCGCCGCCGCCGGTGATGCAGCCGCCGTGGTGAGGCCACGCTAGATGCGGCCAGAGAGGGCAGCGGTGCTGATGCGGCCAGTGAGGGCGCCGCCCATGGCGTGGGTCGTCCCGAGGGGCCTTCCTTGGGTGCGATGCAGCCAAGGTTTGTCCTGGTAGCGAAGGCGCCACCGCCGCCGAAGTAGCGGCCGCCGCAGATGCGGCCTAGCCCGAAGGGCTGCCAGTGGAATGGACTGATCAGAGGGCAATTTTGGCGTTGCTAGCCATTGACTCCAACGTCGTCATCGCCAGAATAGAGGGAAGTGAAATTCTTTCACAGATGTGTTCTTCTGCAGACGACCAGTACTCGTCTTGGTACCGTTCTCATTTTTGTGGCATTGCATTTCTTGCAGGCATCGAAGATGCGAGTTGATGCCGTCGACAATGCGTTCTCCAAGCCAATCGCTGAAGCGATGACCGTGAGAGTCATGACGTCCTGAAGGACATCGTCCATGGCGTGGGGAGAAGTCCCATCGTCTGAAGACGCGCCAAAGGGCATCCATGCCACCAATGCTGATGACCACGAAGGGGAAGAACGAGGAAATATCGTCCAATTCGAAGAATCGAAAAGCTATGAAGGGGGAAAACCGAGAGAGGCTTCAAGTGCAATGAACAGTAGTTTCATGGCTTACTTGTTTGTTTGAGGCCTTGTGGCCCCCTTCCTTTCAATTGCACTAGTATGTAGAGCAAAGTACTGATAACGTGTTGAGAATAGAATGAACAAGTGGAAGAAAGGAATGAAATGATTCTCATTGATGGAGGACTAGTGTTTACACACACACACATATATATATATATATATATATATACAAGCCCAAGGGGCATGAGGGGGTTGCCACCCTAAGGGACATGCCCCTTGGGAGAGGCCCTTTGGTGAAACCATAACTACCATATTGATCACTATAATATACAACTATATTATTTGTAACAATAAAAAGAGATGGAGGGAGTACTTATTAACATTGTAGGTTGGAACTGCCCTTATAGGCAGTAGCGATACCGAAGTCCAATTTATTGGAAGGTTGGACATCTCCATGATCCGTACTCTACTGCTTTACAGAATTTTTTCTCCATGGAACTTGGCTACAAATTCTTCTTGATGATAGCTAGTGTGAAATTAGGTAGGAACGGTGTGTCCTTGTGGATCTTCTCACAGAGGTTTAAATTAAAATGTGTCTTTTTAATGTTTTAGGAATATGGTTTCATCTATACTAGTAGATATAAGGATTCTAGGTATAAGTAAGACTTTCTCATATCCTTATTGCTGGAACCACAATTTTCTTTTTTGAAAGATCGAACCACAATTTTCCACTTTTGCTTTTTGGGTAAAACTAATGTTTATCTGTATGCCATTGATGTCTATATGTAAGGTTAAATTGTACTATTTCTGGACAATAATCATGGAATACTTGGAGTAAAAGTTACATATGAATCATGTGATTAAAATATTTATATTGCGGCCATAGCTCGCATCCATATGAACCGTGTGTCCTTTTCTCTACAATCCAGTGAAAGGTAATATTTGTAGCATGCAGACCGGCCGGACGTAAGGGTATTATGCTTGCTCCCCGTGCAGTGGTTGTTTAAGCTGAGCCGCAAAAAAGACCTGATCCAACCCGCAGGATATCAATCTGAACTGAAACAAAGCTAGCGAGCTAGATTCTACAACACGCAGATACGCAATCTATATCCACCCCTAAAAAAATGAGAAAGGTCAAAATGCACTGTAGTAAATTAACTGTTAGTAGCATCCGCATCTTGACTTGTGTAGGCATCACATTTTCGTCTAAGCTTTCTCTAGATGAAACGATACAAGGGTCAAAGTCCAAGACGCTGAAGCATACAGCAGGAGGATCTTGCAGTTGATGGATACCAATGATCTGAATAAAATATCTGTCACTACCAGAATGATCGACATCTGCACCGGGTGGGAAATGTCTTTAGCACCGGGTTTCCCACCCGGTGCAACTAATCCGAGGCTAAAGGGGTACCCCTTTAGCACCGGGTTGAATAACCGGTGCTAAAGGGGCCGTTAGCAGGGCCTTTAGCACCGGGTCGTGGCTGCACCCGGTGCTAAAGGGCCTGCCTTTAGCACCGGTTGCTGCCTGAAACCGGTGCTAAAGACCCCGGATTTCTTTTTTTTTTGCTTTTTTCAGTAGCCATGCGTGCACGTCTATATACGTATATATTCTAATACGTGTATTCTAATGCGTATTCGGCCGACTCTATATTCATACTAGCTGACATTTCATCAAAATAGAAGACATATATATTACAAAAGTAGATATTCATGCATCTCAACTCGAGTTATATATATTTAAACTGTATTTTCTACTTAATTAAGATTGACGACTATCTTGTTGGACTGTCCGGCACGTCCTCCAGTACTGGCGAGAAGTATTCTCCTCAGGGATTGACGACCTCGTCCCAGATCCATCCGACGAGCTGTTCTGCAATTGCGTCAATTCTTTCTAGCTCCAGGGACTCTTCCTTCAGCCTGAACATCTATAATTTACAAATAATTGAAAGATATTTAATCCGCCGAGTTGGAGACAATAATTGTGCACTTAATAATAATGAAAATGTTGTTTATTATTACGTACCATAATATCCTGTTGTGTAAGCTTTTTATGTCCCCAATTCCACATGAAATCGCAAACATAGTATGCACATAAATTATTTCCCGGCCCCTGTTTGGCACACTGTCGACCAAAAGAAATTAAGTAAAATTCATATAATATATTAGCCGAGGCCTACATGTACAAATTACTTGCTTACCGGAAAGCCAATGTTCCATTTTAGTGTTTCATGTTGAATTCCCGGGTGTTCTTGACGAAATTGAATCCAGGCCCTGCGAACAAAAAAATTGAGTTAAGTCATTGCGAGTGTAAGGGGTGAATTAAGTAGGGGAAAATATACATCACCTTGTCATCATGTCCATGATGTTCTGTAGTTTTTCTTTTGGAGTGTGCAACGAATCAAAGACGTTCACGACACCCCGGTCAGGACACAATATTATTAGGAACCAGTGGAATCTGTGAACATGTATACATTATAATCAGAAATGAATTAGTACACAGACAGTATAAGAAGAAGCCTGTGTATGTACTCACTCGATGTTGTACGGGATTAGTATGGAGTCGCAGTAATTTTGTTTCTTAATATATTTGTATAGGTTTCCATATGTTTCCTCAGGATTCATCAATATCATTTCTTCACTTATCCTTCGAGGATCCACGAAACCAACGTCATATATCCCGGATCTGCAACATTTTTGAATCTCCATTCTGCATATGTTAAGCAATAAATAAAGCCCGTGTCAGCATAGATTGGAATTATTGTTTTCAAACTGTGAATTATAAGCAACAACAAAGTACTTACAGTGTCCAATAGGTGATCAAATCCACGTCCATGGCGTCGCGGTGGTACAGCTCATATATATCCTTAAACCTCAGCCACACCCAATCCTCGTCACCATTGTAGAAATCATGGTCCTTCACGCCTACTTTGATCATGCGCCGTTTATTCCTTCTTGATTCTTCCAAGTACCACTCATGGAATCGGCGCATCTTCGTCTGTAGCTTCCTCTCCATTTCAGGAGGGACTATAGGCTCGCCAAGATTAAACGGCCACCTCAGCGTTGTGTTTACAGGCACCTCTTCTTCCCCCAGGACTTGCGCTCTGGTTAGTCCAGTCTCGGCCATTACTCGTTGCACGTTAAGCTCGTCCAGAGATGGCAATGGACCCAAGGGCCGCTGAGGTTGCTCGCCGAGCTGAGGAACCTTTTTGGATGGGCCCGCCTCCTTATCTGCAGCCTTCCGCTTCCGGCGAGATTTCAGTAATGAGCGGTCATAGTCTGTTACTATTACTTCCTTCTGTTGACCCTTGCCCAAATTACCGAGGAATGACTTGACGACGGTGGGATCAAGCTTCGGCTCCGGCTCAGGTTTTTTCCTCCACTCGGCCATTTGCCTCTTTGTGTCTGCTTTGACCGAGGCTTCGAGCTCCTCTAGAGTCTTCTCACCCGCTCTTTTCTCTGGTGCGGGCTTCTCTTTGGTTTTCCGCGCCTTCTTCGCTGGTGGAGTGGGGGCAGAGGCTTTAGTGCGGCATCCCCACTTTGGCGGAGGGGGCGGAGACCTCTTCGGCGGAGGAGACGGAGACCTCTTCGGTGGAGGAGACGGAGACCTCTTTGGCGGAGGAGACAGGCTTGCATCAGGAGCTCCCGGAGAATCGTCATGATCCTGTGGATCTCTTGGAGGTGATGGGGGCTTGTTGGTAGCCGCAGGTGTACCGGGTATGACGACGTCTGCCTTGCTCCATAGAATGATGCAGTGAGAACACTGACCGAGTTTTGTTTCTCCGTCACCTCCGGGGATGTCAAGTTCCAAGTCTTCCCAGCTGGTGACGACTTGCTCCACCTCAACAGGTACGTAACCATGTGGAATGTCATTGCAGTGCCATTTTTGCCCTTCTTCCACACGTTTGGTCATACCGTATGCGACCTGATAAGTTAGTAGTCACAAAGAAAGTTAGTAAATGAATGGTATTTACGGTGAAATGTATGCAGTATGAACTAAGGTCGCATACGTACCACCACAGCTAAGTTCTTCTGCCTGACGACAAGCTCGCACGCGGTCCGTTGAGTTATTTCATCCACGGTGTAACAGACCGCTTCAGCGGCCTGTGTGGAAGCGTGACTGCTTTGATATTGCTGTGGAGGGCTAATAAGGGCCGCATCTTGGAGAGGTGCATGCTCTATGGAACCGGTCCCGCCTGTGGCTTGTTGGAGAGGTGCAGGCTCTGTGGAACCGGTCCCGCCTGTGGCTTGTTGTATCTGCAGCCATGCTACCTTCATCCGTCGCTCCATCTCTGACTCCATTTCTTGGAGCTTTGAGCCCTGGGCGGCAACCGTTTGCTCTAGGTCCCTCACCCTCTGCTCATATTCGGCCTTCTTCCTCGAACGGCTCCTATAGGTGGCGGCGTGCTCTTGGAAACCTTTCTTCCATGAGATGCTTGTGCCTACGCCGCACGTCCGTCCAGGATGCTCCTTGTTCCCTAAGGCATAGGTTAGCTCATCTCTGTCTCTATCGGCAACAAATTCTCCCCTATCAGATGCCCTGAGGATATCGAGGAGACGATGAGCTAGTTCTCGCAAGTCCTCGGGAAAAACTAAGGAGCCGTCGATTGGGCTTAGGGTGCCTCCATGACCATAGTACCAATGCTTGGTCCTTGTGGGCCAGTCATGTGTCGCTGGAGTGATGCCTCTAGCATATAGATCTTCTTCCATCTTCTCCCATTTAGCGATGCTTGCCTTGTAACCTCCCGAACCCATCTTATGAGAGTACTTCTTATTTGCGGTGTTTCCAGCGTTTCTAGCGCTAGCCGTTGCACCCTCTTCGGAGGTTTTGTACTCAATGAATGCTTCCCACTCGTCATTGGTGATCTTCTTATACTTCTCAGGATCCGGGGCCTCTCCGGTTTTGAGAAATTGCGAGTACAACTTCTTGAAATCCTGAAACAGAACTGCCATCTTCTTCATTGTCCAATCCCTCAGTTCTGCTTCATGAGTGCTAGGCCAGTCGAATATTGCCTTTAATTCCCTCCATAGCATCTCCTTCTCTGTATCGGGGAGCACGTACTCCTCAGTGGGGTCCGTGGACTTCCATTTTCTGATACTAATGGGCACATTGTCCCGTACAATTACCCCGCACTGAGATACAAATTTCTTGGCCACTTTTGGGGGCTCAACTGGCTCCCCGTCATCCTCCACTCGGGTGATGTGTAACTTGACATCCTTCAGCTTCTTCGTGGTCGATCGTTTTGATTTCTTAGCAGAGGCGGCCTACACAAATTACATATATACGAGATGATATAGAGATGGTATACATAATTGACATGTACAGTACAAATTTATGTTATCTATATACACACCTGACTAGACGAGGGCGCGCTACCGGCTCCTTCAATAGTTTCGGCCCTTCCAACATTGTCGCCCTGAACATTTGCGGCCCCTTCAACATCTTCGGCCCTTGCAACATTGTCGCCCTGGACATTGTCGTCCCTTCCAATGATGCCCAACACATCATCCATAGACATTGGTTGGGTTACAATATTGAAAAGTTGATTCGCAAAGAACGTGTCGTTGTCCTCTTGCATGGGTGGGACAGGGGTGTTGTTGTCCTCTTGCATGGGTGGGACAGGGGTGTTGTTGTCCTCTTGCATGGGTGGGACGTTGTTGTTGTTGTCCGCCATCTATAGAATTAAAAATAATTGATAAGAAATATATACAAAGCATACATATTCCCAATATTTCTAACATTTTCGCTAAGGGGTTCGGTGCGTGAAAAACAGATTCGCCAAGGGGTTCGGGTGCGCGGTGTGAATTGATTCGCTAAGGGTTCGCTAAGGGGGTCGGTGCGCGAAAAACGGATTCGCTAAGGGGTTCGGGTGCGCGATGTGAATTGATTCGCTAAGGGTTCGCTAAGGGGGTCGGTGCGCGAAAAACGGATTCGCTAAGGGGTTCGGGTGCGCGATGGGTTCGGGTACGCCATAGAATTTCCGATAATAAACATTTTCGATAGTATACATTATACAAACATATAACATTTCCAATATACATTTAAATGAAGCACATATATTTCTAATATACATAGAATTTCCAATGTACAATTAAATGAAGCATTTTCCAATATACATTTCAAACATATAACATTTCCAATATACATTTCAATGTAAATATCTCCAATACATTTAAATGAAGCATTTTCCAATATACATTTCAAACATATAACATTTCCAATATACATTTCAATATAACATTTCCAATATACATTTCAATGTAATTTCTAATATTTTCAATGTATGTGCTTAGCGAACGTGTTCGGCCATGCGCATTTGGTTAGCGAACGCGTTCGCTAACCAAATGCGCATGGCCGAACACGTTCGCTAAGCAAATGTGCATGGCCGAACGTGTTCGGCCATGCAACGGGTACCTGCACACACAAACACGTGCACGGCACGAAGGCCGGCTCACAAACATTCACGCACGGCACGAAGGCCGGCTCACAAACATTTCACAGAGGCTCACCGTGCAGTGACGGGCGCGGCGGGCGACGGCGGCGAGGGGACGAGGAGCGGCGTGGGGACGACGTGCGACGCGGGGATGAGGGGCGCCGGCGCGGGGACGACGGGCGCGGGGACCACGGGTGGCGGCGGCGTGAGCGCGGGGACGACGACGGCGGCGGGGACGACAGGCGCGCGCGGGGACGATGACGGCGGCGGGGACGACGACGGCGGCGGGGACGACGGGCGGCGGCGCGGCGTGGGCGCGGGGACGACAGGTGGCGGCGGCGTGGGCGCGGGGACCACGGGCGGCGGCGGCGACGGGCGACGGCGACGGGCGGCGGCGGCTGAGGAGACGAGGGGGCACCGGCGGCGGTTTCGATCTGTGACGAGTGAGGGCGAAGTGAGGGAGGGGAGAGAAGTCCCCGGCCTATATAGGTCCGGGGCATTTAGCACCGGGTGCAGCCACGACCCGGTGCTAAAGTGCCTTTCGCACCGGGTGGTGGGAAGACCCGGTGCTAAAGGCCCCCCCTTTAGCACCGGGTCTTCCCACGACCCGGTGCGTAAGGCCCTTTAGCACCGGGTCTTCTACACCCGGTGCTAAAGGCCGTAACTGTGCGCCAGACGAAGGCCTTTAGCACCGGGTGCAGCCACGACCCGGTGCTAAAGGCCCCGTAACTGGCGCCAAACGAAAATTGGGGGCCTTTAGCACCGGATTTTAGATCAACCCGGTGCTAAAGGCCCCAACTTTTCGTTTGGCGCCCAGTTTCCAAACCGGCCTTTAGCACCGGGGGCTACTATTTGGGAATCTTATAAATATAGTTTTTAATGTCTGGTTATTAATACTAGTTTTAATTCAGTTATTAATACCTGTTAAAAATATATATTAAATAAGAAAATCTTATAAATTACTAGAAAATCAATATAAAATGCAAGAAAATCTTATAAATTACTAGAAAATCTTATAAATTAATAGAAAAACTTGTAAATTACTAGAAAATCCTGTAAATTAATAGAAAATCTTATAAATTAATAGAAAATCTTATAAATTACTAGAAAATCTTATAACTTACTAGAAAATCTTATAAATTACTAGAAAATCTTATAAATTACTAGAAAATCTTATAAATTACAAAAAATGATAACTAAATGAAAGATTTTGGAACATTAAACGGTCTTAGATGAAAAAGTCATGAATACCAAAATTTCATATCTCATCAAGATCTACAATCTTTATTTAAGTCATTTTTGCATTTGAGAAAGTGGTAGTATACATTGTTCATTAATCCTAGATTCACTCGCATAGTTTCCAAAACTTTGTTAGAGACTTGTCAAATTTCTACTACATGTTATTACCCATTTTGAAAATGACAAAATGACCTAAATAAAGATTGTAGATCATGATGAAATATGAAACTTTGGCATTCATCACTTTTTCATTTGACATCACCTAGTGTGAAAAAAACCTTGGTTGTAGTTGTCATTTTTAATTCAAAATTTGGATTGTTCAAACACGAGAAGATTTTTCAAAATAATAACATTAATAAGTTTCATAACTTGATAGAGTATGATTTTAGGAATTTTTAGGAAGAAAAATGATCTTTTTTGAAGTTTATACGAGGGAGAACGACCAGTTACAACTTTTATACAGAGATTAAAAAGAAAAATTGTTCTTGTTCATCCAGTGACGTGGCCCGGTGACGTGGCCAGCTCTCGCACGGCCTCCGTGGCCAGGCCGGTCTTTGGCCGCGCCGCATCGTGGCCTTTAGCACCGGGTGCAGCCACGACCCGGTGCTAAAGGCCACGACCGGGCCAGTGACGTGGCTCGTGTGCGCCCGGTGACGTGGCCGGCCGCCGCACGGCACCCGCGGCCCGGTCGTGGCCTTTTGCACCGGGTGCAGCCACGACCCGGTGCTAAAGGCCACGACCCGGTGCTAAAGGCCCCGGTCGGTGCTAGAAAATCTTATAAATTAATAGAAACTCTTATAAATTAATAGAAAATCAATATAAAATGCTAGAAAATCAATATAAATGCTAGAAAATCAATATAAATGCTAGAAAATCTTATAAATTACTAGAAAATCTTATAAATTACTAGAAAATCTTATAAATTACTAGAAAATCTTATAAATTACTAGAAAATCAATATAAAATGCTAGAATTAATAAAAACAATCTTATAAATCAATAGAAATTACATGGCATCATCGTTTACTCGGACACTAATAAACTTCCTCTTTACAAATGTTCCTTGATTGTGATCACGCCGTAAATACGGTGTCTCCTCCGCCGCTAACAGGATGCTTGGGTCATCAGCCACTGAGAATGGAGGCCGGCCATCGAGCATATCATAATCTTCATCCGTCTTGTCCTCAACTCCTACGATTTTTCTCTTTCCAGGAAGAACTATATGACGCTTTGGCTCGTCTTGTGATGGGTCCAATTGCTTACCCCCACCTTTCTTATCCGCCCCTTTCTTCGGTCTGCTAGCCATGTCCTTCACATAAAAAACTTGTGTGACAGCTTTGCCCAGGACGAACGGTTCGTCTAGAAAGCCAATCTTGCTTAGGTCCACTAACGTCATTCCATAATCCGCTTCAACTTTAACACCTCCTCCAGTCAGCTTCACCCATTGGCACTTGAACAGTGGGATCTTCAAAGGTCCGTACTCTAGTTCCCATATCTCCTCTATGATTCCATAGTATGAGTTTGTATTGCCATTGGTGTCTGTCGCGTCGATCCGGACACCACTGTTTTGGTTGGTGCTTTTCTTGTCCTGGGCTCTTGTGTAAAATGTATACCCATTGATGTTGTATCCTTGGAATGTCAAGATTGTGCTCGATGGACCTCTAGCTACAAAAGCTAGCTGCGCATCAATGCCCTCGACACCCATAAGACGTCTTCGCAACCAATCGGCGAAAGTACTATTGTGCAGACGCTGAATGAAGGCCGCAGACTTTGTTGAGTTTTCGTCCCTAAGAATCTGAATGTGCTCCTCGATGTACGGAGCAACTAAGGTTGATTGTTGCAAAACTGTGAGGTGCGCTTTACGAAATGTCTCAACGTCCTTGATCACCATCGATCTTCTCCCTAGTGTGCCCTTTCCACCAAGTCTCCTCTCGTGATGGGATTCGGGCACACCAATTGGCATAAGATCGTCGACAAAGTCAACACAGAATTCAATGACCTCCTCCGTTTCGTATCCCTTAGCAATGCATCCTTCTGGACGAGAACGATTACGGACATACTTCTTTAGGACAGCGAAGAACCTCTCAAATGGGAACATGTTGTGTAGAAATACTGGGCCCAATATACGAATCTCTTTGACGAGGTGAACCAATAGATGTGTCATGATATTGAAGAAGGATGGTGGAAATATCATCTCAAAGCTGACAAGACATTGCACCACGTCGTTCTGTAGCTGATCTAAGTGGTCTGGATTGATCACCTTCTGAGAAATTGCATTGAGGAATGCACATAGCTTCACAATGGCTTTCCACACGTTAACTGGTAGCACACCCCTGAGTATGACGGGAAGCAGCTGTGTCATCAATACATGGCAGTCGTGAGACTTCAGGTTTGTGAACTTCTTCTCTTTCATATTTATTATTCCCTTAATATTGGAGGAGTAGCCAGACGGAACCTTGATACTGTTCAAGCATTCAAACATGCTTGCCTTCTCTTCTTTGCTGAGAGTGAAGCTGGCAGGACGCAAGTACTGGCGTCCTTTGTCTCTCTTTTCTGGATGTAGATCAGTCCGTTGCTTCAATCGTTTCAGATCCTGACGTGCTTCCAGTGTATCTTTTGGCTTCCCATAAGTACCCAGGAAGCTTATCAAGTTCACGCAAAGATTCTTCGTCAGATGCATCACATCAATCGCGTTACGGACCTCTAAACGTTGCCAATAAGGTAGCTCCCAAAAGATAGACTTCTTCTTCCACATCGCGGCACGACCATCCTCGCCCGTCGGAGCAGCCTGGCTTCCGTCTCCCTTGCCAAACACCACGTGCAGGTCCTTCACCATATCAAATAGCTCTTCTCCACTCCGGTGTCTCGGCTTTGTACGGCGGTCAGCATTCCCGCCAAAATGCGCACATTTCTTTCGTAGCTCATGCTTCCCCGGAAGGAATCGACGGTGACCCATGTACACAACTTTACGACAATGTTTCAAATACATGCTTTCAGTTTCCTCTAAACAGTGAGTGCATGCTTCATATCCTTTGTTTGATTGTCCTGATAGGTTACTTAGTGCAGGCCAGTTGTTGATGCTTATGAAAAGCAGTGCTCGAAGGTCAAACTGCTCCTGCTTGTCCTCATCCCACACGCTAACACCTTCATTCTTCCACAGCTGCAAAAGTTCGTCAACCAATGGTCTTAGGTACACATCAATGTCGTTGCCAGGTTGCTTTGGGCCTTCGATGAGCACTGGCATCATAATGAACTTCCGCTTCATGCAGAGCCAGGGGGGTAGGTTGTAGATACCACATCACCTTCGCAGGGATTTTTTTCTTAGAACGCTCTCCCCCAACATCACCAGGGTCGTCCCGCCTGATCTTGTATCGTGCGCAGGTGCAAACCGGACAACGATCCAAGTGTTCGTACTGTCCGCGATAGAGGATACAGTCATTAGGACACGCATGTATCTTCTGCACCTCCAAACCGAGAGGGCAAACAACACGTTTTGCTTGATACGTCGTCGATGGCAATTTGTTACCCTCTGGAAGAATCTTCTTTATGAGTTTCAGTAGCTCCTCGAAACCCTTATCAGTAACACCGTTTGCTGCCTTCCACTGCAGAAGTTCAAGTGTGCTACCCAACTTCTTTAGCCCCTCTTTGCAATCTGGGTACAGGTCAGTCTTGTGGTCCTGCAACATGCGCTGTATCTTTTTCAGTTCCTTATCATTGCCGCAGTCTTTCTCGGCATCACGCAACATTTGCCCGAGTCCATCAGTAGGTTCATTTTCCTGAGCAACATCTTCCTGAGCATCGCCTTCCCGAGCAACATCTTCCTCATCGGCATCACCCATTGCAGCATATGCAAAGGAACCGTAGTATTGAGCCAATAACGGAATGTCGTCATCGGCCTCGTCTTCTTCATCTTCATCCATTAGAATTCCTCTTTCACCGTGCTTCGTCCAAACAGAATAATTCCTCATGAAACCGTGCCTCATCAAATGCACCTGAAGACAACCTCTTTGTTTGTACGATTGTATATTTTTACAATGGGTGCATGGGCAGAACATGAAACCGGACGGCGTCCTGTTAGCCTCGGCGGCATCGAGAAACGTCCTAAGGCCATCACGGAACGCCTGAGCGTGGGGGTCCCCGTACATCCATTGTCTATTCATCTGCATTATTAACCAATAACAAATATACAATACAATTTAAAGATAAAAAAATTTAATATATAAATAAATACAAATTATAATATATATTCCATTATATAAATAAATTTCTAAAACTACATTACTATATTCATTAAATATAACATTACTATAAGCCTTATAAGATTTATAAGATTTATAAGATTTTCTATTAATTTATAAGATTTTCTTGTGGTCCTGCAACATGCGCTGTATCTTTTTCAGTTCTTTTTCTAGTAATTTATAAGATTTTCTATTAATTTATAAGATTTTCTAGCATTTTATATTGATTTTCTAGTAATTTATAAGATTTTCTAGTAATTTATAAGATTTTCTAGTAATTTATAAGATTTTCTAGTAATTTATAAGATTTTCTAGCATTTTATATTGATTTTCTAGTAATTTCTAAAACTACATTACTATAAGCCTTATAACTATTCACAAGTCATACAAAACAAAATACTAACTAGCTTGCCTTCTCTCTCCATTTAAAACACAACATGAACACTCTCTCCACCATGAACTCAAGCTCTCTCCTCTCTCTCCTCCAAGAACACAAGCTCTCTCTAGCTAGCTTTACTTTGATTCACAAATCCCTCTATTTCTAAATCATAGAAGGATTACAAGCTAAATAAAACATTAGAGAATGAAAGAGTGTATCTTATAGTGCTCCTTAGATGAGTAGATTCTTCACAAATTTTGAAAAAAATTTGGGCAGCACCTCCCCTCCCACGGCCGAGCAGCATGAACACAGTGCCTAAGTGTTCAGCTGGCTCGGGCGGGGGGGGGGGGGGAGGATGCCCCTATATTCAAACACATTAGCACCGGGTCGTGGCAAGACCCGGTGCTAATGTTCACCCTTTAGCACCGGGTGCAGCCACGACCCGGTGCTAAAGGCCTCGGGCAAATTAGCACCGGGTCGTGGCTGCACCCGGTGCTAAAGGGTGAACATTAGCACCGGGTCTTGCCACGACCCGGTGCTAATGTGTCCGCCCTGACACACCTCCGCGCCGTCCCCGCTCCTAGCCGTTGGACCCGGTGCTGAAGCCCCATCAGCACCGGGTCAAAAATGGCCGAGGCGGAGGAGGCGGGCGGATGTGAAGGATTCTGGTAGCGTGTCATTCCGCAAAACAAAAAAAATCCAAACACCCGGCATTGTACGGTGTCGATCGGAATGTCACAGACTCACAGGGAGCATACGACTGAGGTTGCACACGTACGTACACGAGATAAGTCAGGGCTTGACTGTTCATGTCTGGATTTGTTGGTAGGGATTGGTGCGAAGACTCGAAGAAATCTTTGGCGGTCGAGACTGCCGAGATGCTACGCTAACTGTGGAGTCTGAACGGTTGCGTGGAAATTAGCAACGCTGGATTATCATTATATATAACTATATATATAATTTACTACGTTGAACCGGTCAAGTTTTATCTGTATGCGCGCACATCTCCCAGTCACCTGTGCACGAAATTTCCACTTGGAATTTTTCATTTTTGGACTTTTAGGATATGATTTTTTTGTACTATAATGAATATCATCTGCCCCAGCAGTTCCTAATCAGCACCAGAAACATGGTTTAATTATTAATAACCCTATATAGTAATTGGTGCAAAATTATATTGTGATGCCACACTGATGTTTATCTTCTGCCAGATGCCACACTGATATTTATCTTCTGCTATAATATAGGATAAATATTTTGTCATAGGAAGTACCCAAGACTAGACGTTGATATAAAAAACGTTGGCTATTTGTAGCTAGGTTTCTTAGGATTTGAAGAAAAGAATAGCGTATAAGATTTGTGCTCTCGTTCAAAATGATTAGGATGCCCCCTAGCTAACCTACCCGTCAATATCTTCTTGGTTAACTAATCCACACCAAAAGCAATAGGTGCAAAAAGACTATGCCAATGATAGTTTATCTCCCGTGACCCTAGCCTTCGATGAAAAGATATATAGGGTAAAAGATCAGAAGTACCGAAAAGTAACCCATGCCATGCAACTAAGTTGTGTGCAGGCCGGCATATTGCGTAAGAAAAGTAAACGTCAAGTGGTCAATTTTCTGTACGTGCCGTTGATCTCCATCGCCCATGTGTGTCGTGTTCTCCAATCTGGTTGGCCAGGTCAACCATACTGCAACGGCGGTGCAATTCAGCTGTTTCATTCATCTCCCTACTAGTACAACATAACAGTGCTGTCAACCAACTGTGTGTATAAATATGACATATAGTGACCATCCAAAAGCAGGAGCATCACTTGATCACAAATTACATCAAGTGTCGGTTTCAACAAAGTGGTGTTACACTAGCACCACACACTACCAGAAAATTCATCATCCGCACCCCTCATATGTCTCGGTGCACTCAAGAACCGGTGCTCATGGCTGCCATGGCAGCCTCCATTCTCTGCATGGCCCTTCTCGCCCTTGCCGCCATTATCAGCGAGGCGGCGGTCGTCGAGCACACCTTCGTTGTAAGTAAACAATTGTACTGATAATCTTTTAGTTGATTTAGTTACATTTGGAAGCAAATGATAGGCTGCTAGACGATGTTTCCTCCGAAATTAATAAAAGAAGTAATGATCGGCGCAAAAGTTTATTGGACAAGTCTTAAAGATGCCATGAAATAATTAAGCTTTTGTGCGCATGCCGCCAATGATCAACGCACCAATAACGTACACATGCAGGTGCACGAGATGAACGTGACGCACCTGTGCAACACGACCAAGATCTACGTCGTGAACGGGCAGTTCCCCGGCCCGACCCTCGACGTCACCGACGGCGACACGGTGGTGGTCCACATCGTTAACCACCTGGACCACGGCCTGACCATCCACTGGCACGGCGTCCGGCAGATCCGCAGCTGCTGGGCCGACGGCGCCGGCTTCGTCACCGAGTGCCCCATCCCTCCCGGCGGCGATCACACCTACCGCTTCAACATCACCGGCCAGGTCGGCACGCTGTGGTGGCACGCCCACGTCACCTGCCTCCGCGGCACCATCAATGGCGCCATCGCCATCCGTCCCAAGGACGGGAGGTACCCCTTCCCGACCCCGGCCATGGACGTCCCCATCATCATCGGCGAGTGGTGGCAGCTCGACCTCATCGAGCTCGACCGGCGAATGGCCGATGGCAACTTCGACGACAACCCTCTCTCCGCCACCATCAACGGCAAGCTCGGTGACCTCAGCAACTGCTCCGGCGTGCCGGAGGAGAGCTTCGTCCTCGACGTGGAGCGCGGCAAGACCTACATGCTCCGGATCATCAACACCGCGCTCTTCTCCGAGTACTACTTCAAGGTCGCCGGCCACACCTTCACGGTGGTCGGCGCCGACGGCAACTACCTGACGCCGTTCGAGACCGACATGGTCACCGTCGCCCCCGGCGAGGCCATCGACGTGCTCATGGCCGCCGATGCCCCGCCGGCGCACTACCACATGGTGGCGCTCGCCAACCAGCCGCCGGAGCCGGACCCGCAGATCCCCGTGTTCGTCTCCCGCGGCCTCGTCCGCTACACCGGCGTGCGCGCCGACAACAATGGCACCCCCGTGCCGGCGCCGCTCATGCCCAACCAGCACAACACCATGCCCTCCTACTACTTCCACGGCAACCTCACTGGGCTCGCGTACCCGGGGCGCCACCGCGTCCCCATGCATGTCGACGAGCGCTTCTTCATCACCCTAGGGCTCGGGTCCCTCTGCCGCGACGGCGGGAAGGTGTGCAAGCGCCGCCGCAGCAACGAGACCATCGTGGTCGCAACCATGAACAACGTCTCCTTCCACCACCCCACGACCACGTCATTGCTGGAGCACTACTATGATGGCACCGGCAAGGGCGTGTACACGGAGGACTTCCCCGATCACCCGCCGCGGCCGTACAACTACACCAACAGGGACCTGATCCCGCCGGGGCCGCTGGAGGAGGCGCTGGAGCCGACGTTCAAGGCGACCAAGCTCCGGCGGTTCAAGTACAACACGTCGGTGGAGATCGTGTTCCAGAGCACGGCGCTGCTGCAGAGCGACTCCAACCCGATGCATCTCCATGGATACGACTTCTTCGTGCTCGCGCAGGGGCTCGGAAACTTTGATCCCAAGAGGGATTACAAGAAGTTCAACTACCATAACCCGCAGCTCAGGAACACTGTGCAGGTTCCCCGGACAGGATGGGCCGCGGTCCGCTTTGTCACAGACAATCCAGGTACACCTGCAGCTATGAAGATTCTGACAATGTTAGGGTTCATATATATGCAACAACTGAATAATTCCAATTTACGTTCTGATCTTTGATTGAATATATGTTGATGAACAGGGATGTGGTACTTACATTGCCACTATGAGTTTCACATTGTCATGGGTATGGCGACGGCATTCATCGTTGAGGATGGGCCAACACCTGAGACCAGCCTGCCTCCACCACCGCCTGAGTTCAAGAGATGTGGCGCCAATGGTCTCAGTCAACCATAGAGTTTTTGAAACCAACAGGAATAAGGAGGAAATCGGGTCAACCATTTTTATCTAGACGATATAACAAATAAAGAGAGTGGTATTGTCATCCTTTATCATCGTATTATTTGGCGGTTACTCTAGTCAGTCTTGTGACAGATGTAATTCTTTTTTTATCTTAGTATATTCAAATTGCACGTGTGCATCTTAGTTATGCAGAGGCCGACTTGGATCTTATATAATTGTATCATCTCGATGTAATTGTCTAAGATCAATAAAGCTTCCCTTTTCCAAAAAAAAAATTCAAATTGCCTCAAATGTGTATCTTTGTTCCACAAAATTAAAATTATGAGGGATACGAGAAAATAAAGATCGAGTCATTGTTCTTGGTTTCTTGCTTTTCTTTTTTGCTCAGCCCAACTTATTCTGCCTCATCGGAACTGTAGCTCAGCGAAGCCTAATTATAAGGTCAGAAACCACAGGGCAACATTGGAGCAAGTTTTGGATCTCAAGGAGGTCAGGGTTGCAGAACAAGATCTCACCTAGGATCTCTTCCTATCTCTTATCGGTGACAGTGACGATGTTGTTAATTTGAAAATTCAATTTTGGGTTCAGGACCTTTGTATCGCATAAATTCTTGACAAGGTTCCTTAAGATTTCACATGCTAGGCCATCTTGACTATGGTGCAAATTGTCGAGAAAGTGCCCCCATTATCCACACACCGGATTCTCCAAACTGTAGATTTTCATATAAGCCGGTCGAGATAAGCTGCAACAAATAGGGGGTCGGTTTTGTTTGTTTTGATATCTGATTACATAGGACTCAGTTACAGTGGAGCCTGATGAAACAAACACTATTTAGTGCAAACGCTGTAGTAATTGGATTATCATGTTACGGAGCCAAACTAAACATTTCCGAAACTCCTTCAAACTGTTGCTCCCGAAATCATCAGATATTCATAGCATCATCAATATTGATAGATTTGTCTAATTTTCACACTTAGCAATTGCAAAAAAAATCAAAAGTTGTTGCAACTGATGCAATTTTTTGCAACATTTGAGAACCAGTGTCGCAATAAGAAAGCTACTCTTGTGCAATATAAATGAAAAACATCATATGCGCCCCCATTGTCAAACTTCAAAGAGTTCATAGATGTAGAGTTTGCGTACGTATTCACAGGATGACTATGCATTCAATTGAGCCTTAATTTGTGTATGTACTGGTCTTTCGCAAAAAAAATATGTATCCCCAGACCCCAGTGTTGCACCCTTTCACGGCATGGACGTACAAATACATCAGGAAACTGATTGAGCTCAAGGACACTGAAAAGCCGGTCAATGGCACCTTGTAAATGGAAGAGTAGTACAGTACATGATACTTATTAATATAACCGAAACTATTCAGTTATATATGTCATGGCTCCTGCTATTATGTCCTCTAAAAAAGGTATTGCTATTACTAATTTCCAGAAACAAAGAAAAATATAAATTCGAATGAAAATATCTATCTGTAAATATTTACAAAACGGTCACCCAGAAGTTTTCCCTAACATAATGAAAGGAAGATGAATATAATCAGAAGCATAGATTTTAAGCTGCTGAGCTCTATCAATTAATTATGTGGAAATGATTGAACAACAACACAACCATATATATATTTTCAAAATATCCCATAACAATCTCTGCATAGGTACCTTATTCACATTGTGTTCACACGCAAGAAAATCAAATTATTTCCATAGAAATAATGAACTGCTATAACTTTTAATCATCATTCATGGACTTGCAATTTTGATATCGAGTCCATCTTCTCTTCACCTTTCCAGAGGTAAGATTCTGAAGCTTGTACTCCACCGGTTTCTTCTTCCGTCTTCTTCTTTGGTGCGGGGAAGTTCCCGTAGAGTTTCAGCAGAATTCAATTGGTCGTTTGCGCCAAACAATTGTGAAATTCCCGCGGAAACCTGGTACTCTGAACAAGGCTGAGATGCATTGGAAGGACGTCCACTAACCTTGCGGTTCATGTGCTCACACATTTTATGATTCCCATCATCGATACACATTTCTTCAAGGACCATGGCTCTCTCAGAGAAAAATTTGACCAGCTGGATGCCAAAGCTATCAGACTTCTTTTCCTTGCGAAACTGCAGGCTCACTCTTCTCAGGTGTCCTCGCAAGCAGTTGAAGTAAAACCACTTGTCACTCAGGCCAGGAATATCAGACACCTCACATAGATCACCATCATCTCCTCCACCCAAACAAACACCTAGCTTTCGGCGGCGCTCAAAGTGATCGACACTCTTACAAGTATCCATTTCCCTTTTCCTTTCAAGAAAAGTACTCTTATATAATCTATCACTCCAATCCGGCCGATAGCCTGTCCTTCCGTAGTTACGGTCGACGGAATTCAACTTGAGCCTGAGGTCACGAAGCACAGGGCAACACTGGAGCAAGTTCCCTATCGCCACCGCCACGTCGTCGCTCCCGGGCTTGTACTGCCCGATCACCTCAAGGCGATCAAGGTTCCCAAACAATGTCTCTCCTCCTAGGAGCTCCTCGTGCCTCTTCTTGTGAGCGACCGCGATGTCGTCCATCAACAAATCCAGCTTCAGCCTCAAGAACTTCGTGTTGCCGAAATTCCTCATGAACAGCCAGAAACATTCGGATGACAGTTCGTCCTCACCATAGTAGTCGGAGCCGACGAAAAAGTGCAGGTCTGCTCTTTGCACCTCTGGCAATGGCGATCTCAGAGCAATCTTTGCCATGCACCCCCTGTACCTGAAGCTCTGCACCCTCGGCATGTCGAGCTCGATCGTGAGGCCTCTCCGGCATGAGCAGCTCACCAGCACGGCGGAGGTGACGCCGGGGCAGCACAAGCTCCCCACCGTCATCTCGCCGGAGTCGTCATCGTCACGGTCACCGTCGTAGTAGTTGTAGCCATAGCCACCGTATGTGTAGTCGTCGTCGTCGTCGTCCCTCGTCGGACGGCAGACCTTCGTCGTGATGTAGACGCGCTCGAGGTGCAGCGTCGTCAGCCGCGGCGACGCCACGACCATGTCCTGGATGGTGAAGAGCGACACGGTGCAGCGCTCCAGCCGCAGCGCCGCGAGGCACGGGAACGCGGCGGCGGCGGCGGGCGGCGGCGCCGGCGCCGGCAGCGTCAGGTCCTTGCAGTTGCAGATGTGGAGAAACCGGAGGGCCTCCGACGGGACGCAGCCGAGGCTGAGCCTGTAGTTCCCTTCCCCCCGCCGCGCCGCCGTCGACTCGTCGTGCTTGCGAAAGGTGGCGGCGCGGCGGGCGGTGGTCGACGAGAGGCAGCTGGTGACGCCGTCGATGGCGAGCTCCTCGACGGCGCGGCAGCTGGGGTGGGGGAGCACGTCGGCGGCGACGTAGAATTTCTCCCCGCTGTGGCCGCGGGGCGGGGACATGTAGTCGTGGACGGCGGTGGGGTAGTTCGCCTCGACGCGGACGGAGAGGCGGCGCACGGCGGCGTGCGCGGCGAGTGCGGCGCCGGCGTCGCGGAAGAAGGCATCGCGGTCGATGTCGCAGCGGAAGAAGGAGTCGGGGTCGGTTTCGCCGCCGCCGGCGCGGTTGCGGTTGCGGTCGTAGGAGCGGGTGTCGAGGGTGACGGCGGCGGCCGGGGTGGGCCAGAGCCCGCGCCACCGCCGGGAGAGCGCCGCCGTGGATGCCGCCTCCCGCGCCGGCGTGAAGCCGAGGATGTGGTGCAGGAGGTCGTCCGGGAGGGCGGACAGGCGGTCGGGATCCGCCTCCGCCGCCATCGGTCGCCGGGGCGGGATCTCGGCGTGGCCGCGACGGCGGCGCGTGATCGGGATCTTTGATCACCAGGCGCCGAGGGCCGTGCTTTATATAAATCGTGGAGGATTTTTTTTTTCCCGTGTTGGACTCGGAATCTGTTCGTGGTAGAAGGGAAAAGGCCCAATGGGGCGAGGTAAGGAAAAGCTTTGAGGGCTTTGTGTGCGCGGAGCGGGCTGCATTTGCGAATTCTGCTACAAAAACGTCTTCCTACAAAGTAACTCGTACTACGTTTCTAAAAGGAAAATACTACGTTAGTACAGGGAAGGAAAATTGAAGCGAGTCGAAGGTGCAAAAGAGAATGGATTGGATAACACGTTGCATTGGAATATTGTTGACCATGTCGTTGCCTCTTTTGGGACCGACACCAGCTGTTGGGGATATGAGAAAAGTTCACCTTTGCATGGGGAAAAAGTAAGGAACAATGGGTGTGTTTAGTTCCCGCGAAAAGTTGATAAAAAAATCCCATCGGACACTATAGCGCACAGTAACATTTATCGTTTGTTTATGGTAAACATTGTCCTACCATGACCTAACTAGGCTCAAAAGATTCGTCTCGTCGTGTACATCAAAACAATGCAACTAGTTTTTTTATTTACCTACATTTAATGCTCCATACATGTGCCGACATTTTGATGTGATGTGGTGGGACTTTTTTCATAGTGGAATTTTTGGGTGGAATTTTGGAACTAAACACAGCCAATGGGAAACAAAGTATAGACTAGAGAAAATTCACTGACAAGATTCTGACCGTTATATAGAGAGTGATCGACCCTGTACGTTGCAGGCGAATCATCCCCACCTTCATCGTGAAGGTCCTACGCGGGTTAGGGTTTAGAGGGGGGGGGGGCTCGGCGGGTTATATAGTCCATGGTGTGATCCAACGGTCGGATGACTTAGATCCCACAGTAGAGAGAGGGGAAGGCAGAGGTGAGATGCTGCTGGGCCTTTCAGAGGCCTCGGGCCGCCATCGGGCCGGCACTATGGGAAGGGGTGGCGGCTCAGGCACTATAACGAGCCCGTGGCTCGATCTACTGTGCTTAAGGCCAGACTAGGGCTGGGCTTTTTCGGGCCGTGTCTCGGGTCGCCCATTGTGGCCAACCCATTTGGATTTTTATAAGCGTACCATTGATGGTGAATAAGGAGAACCAGCGACGGGCAATATGCGCAGCTCACACTGCACTATGCGAGCCCAAAAGTAGCTAGATTAGCAGGATAAAGGGTTACGGGCTTGTTTGCTTGCGGTCCTGGCAAAGCTGCCTGGCGCAGGCAGCAACCCCAGGCGTTCGATTTCGTCGGCCTGGGGTCCGGATCGCTGCCTGGGCACGCAGCTGCCTTGCAGGCAGCATCCAAACAGCCCCTACATGCATTGAGGATCAGCGTGAATGCGTGATTCGAGAGATAGAAGAAGTCTATTCAGATTAGTCGATTTTGTACTCTTTACTTCTATACAATTTTGACTCTTTTATTTATACATCATATTTCAATAATAGAGTGAGTAGATGAGAGCATTGCCGTCAAAGAAGAAGTCCCTTCGAATAGAGTATAAATAAATGGCCTAATGGACTGAATTAAATAGACGGCCCAGGCACACGGCCCGAACTAGTCCGGCACTAGTACGCCCAGGCCTGGGGTGCATAGTACTTACTGTGGCCGGGCGTGGGCAAGCGCACCGCAGCTGCTACGGGGCCTAGCCAGGATCCGCTCCGGCCGCCGCCACCGTCGCGACCGTGGAAGCACGGCCGCACTGGACACCGCTGTCGTGAGCGCGGGCGCACGGCCGAGAGCCGGACCATCCACCGCCGCCCCCGGGGGCGTAGTGGTGTCATGGCTAGATCAGTGCCGGCAGATTTATTTTTGGATGGATTTTGATATGCATATATATTCACGTGGTGGATTCATGAACTTTGAAGATCTGTGATAGATTTCTTGATCTCAGAACTTTTGCATCTCGATTCAACTATCCTCTTCTGCTTCTGTATAGTGCCTGGGCTGACACTAGCACGATAGTCCCAGCCGTGCTATGGCACTATCTCAAGTCCTCAATGTCCTGGTTGGGCCGGTAGTTCGGCCCGTAGTGCCGGCACAACACGGCATGATCAGAGCATCGTGCATGATAGTGCTAGTGTCGTGCTAGTGCCGGGACCACCTTCGATCTAGAATGCCAACGAAGAAGGAGAGTAGCCTCGGAGCAGCAAGACATGATCGACCCCACTAACGGAGTCAAAGGTGAATCTGATCCTATATATATATGATGAAACAAAGATTGAATTGATAAGTAGACACATCCCAACATAAATAATGCTCCTTACATAGGTTGTTATCAAAATGTAACACAATATTAAAGAATATATAATTTTTAGATAATGGATAATATATTACCCGGCCTTGACCAAAACGGCTACGGCCTAATAAAAACAAGAATATTACATTTCATCAGAGGGCTCTATTAGTCCTGCGCGACCACCAAGATCGCTATAACACGTTTGTCAGACCTTACAAAAACTGAAAACGCTGGACACTCACCACCATTGATGCTTCTTCCAGGGCAACAACACGAAGACTTGGTGTAGATACTGCCAACCAACATCCGAACTGTTACGCCATCCAATGCCTCATCCGCCCTGAGCTGAATACCAAACATAGTATCCACACGGGAGAACTATTATATAATAAGAACTATTATTTGTCCATTCCATCCCAATAAAACCTGTCAAATACAGTGTGAAAACCATCGATGAGCCTGTCGAAGCAGTCGATACGGTCCTCGTCGCTAGATTTGTTCAGATCCCCATTGACGAACTGCCTCCTGATCGTCGTGTAGATCCGGCACACCGTGTGTCTCTTTTCACCGGCAAGGAACGGCGCCCCGGCCGGGCAGATCGGCGGCGCGCCGAGGCAGGTTGCCACGCCCCTCAGGCCGCCGGCGAACACGTCGGCGCGGCCGGAGTGCTCCGCCATGTACTTGGCGTCGAACACCTTGCCGCCGAGGAGATCCTTCACCTCCGCAATGAACTCATGCCATGTTGCCGGCAGCGGCTTCCGCCTTCCCTCCGGAGAGCATCTTCACCAGGTACGTGAAGTCGTACGTGCCGCCGAACGCCACCCACGTCAGCTGCTGCGTCGGCGCCGACGCTGTCGAGGCCAGGACGGCGGCGAGCTTGGTGGCGAACGCCACGGAGCTCACGCCGCGCGCGGGCCAGGTCAAGGTCGAGACCTTGCGAGCGGAGGAAGGCGACAGACTATGGGGCGTGGCGGCCGCAGCGGGCGTCGAAGTCGGAGAAGGTGACCTCCCACGCGAGCTCGAAGGGGCGGCAGCCGCCGTCGACGGCGACAGGGAGGTTGCCATGCTCGTCGCAGAGCGTGATGCCGAGCTGCACGACGGGGACCTCGTCGACGTTGGCCTTGACGAGCGCGTACCGCGCCGGCGGGGCGAGCCCGCACTCGCTCGTCGTCCCTGGCGGCGGGCGGTGGACCGTGCCCGGGTACTCGATGTCGATGGCGACGGCGGGGTACCTCGGCAGCAGGGCGGCGATGAGGTCCAGCTCCGCCTCGTAGTTCGCCGCCGTGACCGGCCTGATCTGGAGGCGGCGCGGCGTGATGACCGGTGACGTTGTTGCACGGGACGGCCGCATGCGGCGGCGGCGGAAGCCGCCGTGCAGCGGCCGGAAAGAATGGGAAGCAGTCAGGGTGCGGCGATGGCGGTTGAAACGAGTGGAATGCGCGTGGCGGCGCCGGCGGTGGCGCGAGCGGGAACATGGCTGGCGGTGGCGCGACGGCGGCGTGTTACGGGAGACTTGTGGCTGCGACGCACTTGAACAAGGGCTGATGAATCGATGGAGGCTGCACCTGCCACGCATTGCTGATTTTATATGGAAGGAGATCGAGGAGGAATTCTGATCCCGACACGGATCAGAGTCCCGAGAGGCCAGAACTTACCGATTCCGAGAAGGCGAGAACAAGGACGAACCAAAGAAAATGACACCGTCAGTTGGCAGTGTGGCGCAGAGAATAGAATGGAGCATTGTCAATGTGGTTATTTGAGTAGAAGGCCTATGTGAAATGAGTATTTAGAATTTCAGATCAAAATAAAATGGTTGTATGTACAATCAAAATAGTACGTAAATATTGGGTGTTTTTAGCTGTACAGTAATGGAAGCTAAGAGTAACCGTCAAGTGATGTTGTACCTCCTGCATGCATGACTAATACCACAGGCCATGTGCATAGAGACAATGTGTTAGATCCGTTTTAACAGCAACAACTCCAAAAATCTGGCTAAATGTATAATTCTTGATAAAAAAAGAATGGGAAAATACCAATACAACAGCCTCTCCTTCTTCGTCGCTAGTCTATCCCACTCGTCATCCCCTCCTCTTCCCTCGCATTTTTTTGCGAGCCCATCGGCCTCACCATCTCCCTCCTCCCGCTCACCATCCCCTCCTATTCTCTCGATTCTGGATTCTCCATTCTCAATTATGGATTCTATGAATCATCTGACTTTTCAATTCTCCAAAATTGAAAATTCAAAATCTCCTGGAATCTGAAACAAACAGGACCATAATCAAAATAACACACGACATCAAGTAATTAACACTAACCAAGGTGTGTGGCACGTATCATATTTCAATGAAGCTAATTGCAGAGTTGATCTTTCGGCATGTTTGGTTGTCAGCCATAACTTGCCACGGCGAAGGTTAAGAATTTGCCACGCTTGTGTGGCAAGCCACATTCTATGGCAAAAATAGATGTTTGATTGGTAACTAAGACGTGGCAAAATCACTATGGCTGCTGTTTGGATTGTTGCCATAAATGTTTGGCAAAAAGTCGTGGCAGCTGTTTGGTTGCCAACCATATATTGGTAAAAACACTTCAATACCATAGTGTAAGATTACCACACACCTATCCTCACAAAACAATCACACACTTCAGCATATATTACTCAAGAAAGAGATCTATCTAATAATCAAAACTAATAACTCATCTTATTATCTATATTTTATTATAATCATCAATCAAAACAGCCACAAATTTAATCTTAATGTGCGCGCTACCAAATAAAAAAAAGTATAGCATATTTTCCCTGGTGGAAGGATTGCTACCAAGAAAAGCATATGTTTTTTTTTTCAAGCAAAAGTAGATTAACTATCCATTTCACAATCCATGTACTATGATATATTTATGCATTATCTAGAAGACTGGAAATATGCTTTCATCTTCGCACATATGGCTTCATTCATGAGCACGGCACCTAGTCCAAATTCTTGTTATTATTTTCACTAAGCTTCCTCATGCATGCATCCCTTCTCATTCTTCCAATGCTAGCTGCTTGACTTACTGATTATTATTGCCCGATAGAAAATATCAAGGACCCTACCTAAAATAAAACTGACAAAAAATAATCTTGTCGTGCAGTCGTCGTCGGTTACACAAGCCCAATCGTCGGTTGCGTTGTTGTTGCCAAATAAAAAACGAACCCAATATCGTTTTTTTTACAGAGAAGCCCCCAATCGTCAGAACTTGGAACCCTCGACAAGAAGATCGAGACCTAGAATCTCCATCGCCGCCGCCGCCACCAGCGTTGCGATGGCCGCCGACGACCGCCTGTCCGCGCTCCCCGACGACGTCCTCGGCCGCGCGGCGCGCGAGCGGCTGGTCCGCGGCGCCGAGGCGGCGCTCGCCGCCGTGCACGCGCACGGCGGCGCCGTCACGAGGCTCACCGTGCACGTCGAGGCCGCCGCCAACTACGACGACGAAGTCGGCGGATTCCTCACGGGCCGGCGCTTCCGCGACGCCGTCTTCTCCCACCCGGCGACCAGGCGCGTCGAGGAGCTCCGCGTCACGGTCGTGCCCGGAGTTTGCGGCCTCCAGCCAGACCTATTCAAGCTCAACTTCGGCGAGATACCATCTGAGGCTCTGAGGGTGCTGCACATCGCCAACTTCAACAACCTGAAGCCGCCGCCAGTGTCGGGTGCGTCGGCGCCAACGGCGGCCTTCCCGCTGCTAACCGAGCTGCATCTGCATCAGTGCGCCCTCACTTTGAGGCGCCTCCAGGGGATCATCAACGCGTCTCCGCAACTTAACGTATTGCATCTTGAGTTCTGCACTTTCCCAATAATGGACAACGTTGAGCAACAGAATTCAGGTCAATACGGTGGTTATTACGGCGTTCAAGTAGTTGAAGTTCAGGAGCCATGCTTCCGGCTCGTGTGCCCTGCAGTCACTCATCTCGTGATTGCTAATTGCAGTCTATGCTAGTTGCAAAAGCCATGCAAACCCGGAAGGCGGGTTGGAGATTGAAGCGCCGTTGCGATACTTCAGATATCATGCACATCTTATGGCCGATTCTTGGCAGTTGAAATTTCTGGGAGCGTCCAACATAACTGAAGCAGATTTGCATCTAGTAGCAACAAACGAGAAACACTTCAGGATGCAGATTCACAAACAGTTCTGGCGGTTTATTCTTGAGTTCAGCACCGTATAAGTCTTAAGGCTCAACATGGACTTTGTGATTGATCGTGTGGCCATTGTCAAAGGCCAGGATCATCTCCTCCGCGAAAAGTTTTTCCGCAATCTGGAGCGTCTTGATCTAGAAGGACGCTATGAACCTGAAATCAACAGCGCACCAGTGACGATAGCAAACTTACTTCATTGCTGTCCGGTGGTCCGCGATCTCTCTCTAAAGTTACACAAGGTGGCAGCAATAACTAATTTGCACCTGCCTTTTGGTGGACCACAGCAGGCGCGGTTAGATTTCAACAAGTCTATGGATCGCTTCAAGCGCCGCCGAAGAGCTACAATTTCTTTGGGTGGAGATAATGACTGGAACCATGAGATTTCTGATATTCCTGGCTTGAGTGAGGATTCATTTGACTGCCTGCAGGGTTCCCTACGAAGATTATGGATGCAATTCCGGATGGATAAGCCAAACTGCTTTGGAGTCCAGCTGGCCAAATTCTTCGCCAGCAATGCGGTGCATCTAGAAGAAATCCATATTGATGATGGCAACCATAAGATGAGCGAGCATATGAACAGCAAGGTCAGAAGATGGCTACTCAAAAGGAGAAACTCGCAGACTATTGCAAGTTCTTGAGCATTCTACCACCCTACGAAATGTAAAAAGACAGGAGAATTGGAAGAGTAAGACTATGAAGATTGGTAATATAGACAACCATCTGTACTCTATTTCTGTATGGAAATTTTTAGATTTTTCTTTACATCCATGTGTCTGAGTTTTGTAATAAAATCATAGCACCTGGTGTCACTGAGAATCAAACAAGTATAATGATTAATGACACTGCTTCGTATTCCAGTTGCTTTTCATCACCCTCCCACATTTGAATCAGACCATAGCTATTTGACTTCCTTCCTTCATAAAAGACGATTTTATATTGTGTTGAACATTATTAGCAGCAAGGTCACTGCAGAATATGTTTCCGTTGTAGATCTCCAGTTGCTAAATATCCCAAATTAAGAAACAAAATTGACAAAACTGCAACCATCTTATACCTAATTTATATAGAGGAACACTTGAACCAGTACAGAATAGAAAATATTCCTGGCTTGAGTGAGCTATGGTTTCTTTTGGTGGAGACGATGACTGGAAACAAGAGATTTCTGATATTCCTTGGCTTGAGTGAGGATTCGTTTGACTGCCTGCAGGGTTGCCTAAGAAGATTATGGTTGCAATTCCGGATGGACAAACCAAACTGCTTTGGAGTCCAGCTGGCCAAATTCTTCGCCAGCAATGCGGTGCATCTAGAAGAAATTCATATTGACGATGGCAACCAAAAGATGAGCGAGCATATGAACAGCAAGGTCAGAAGATGGCTACTCAAAAGGAGGAACGACTCGCGGACTATTGCAAGTTCTGGAGCGTTCTACCAGCCTAGGAAATGTCAGAAGACGGGAGAATTGGAAGACTATGAAGATTGATAAACAACCATTGGTACTCTATTTCTGTACGGAAATTTTTAGTTTTTTTTACATCCATGTGTCTGAGTTTTGTAATAAAATCGTAGCGGCCAGGTGCCACTGACAATCGTACAAGTATAATGACACTGCTTCCTATTCCAGTTGCTTTTCATCATGCTTCTAGATTCGATCAGACCATAGCTGCCCCTACTTTGAACTACTGATCAATAGGAATTTGACGAGTTTATCGACCACTTTAGGCGACTTTATCAACGATTTCTTTTGGTACGTGAACTATATATGATGCATCAGATAGTCCAAGCTTGAATGCTCACTCATCAACTCTTTGCAAACATATATGAGGAGTATAATTCTGCAGTTTCCTTTGGAAGATCAGAACTGCTTTGGAGTCCAATTGACCAAATTCTAGAATGCTTTGGTTCTTAAAGAAATATATATTGGCAATGGAAACTGCAAAATGTGTGATCACACGAATCGATTTAGTTACATTCCGTTAAAGACCACTACCTCAGCCTCACTGCAAAACCGAAGTACTATAATATCTTGGAACCCTAGATGATGTACCTGCAATGGCCGCCGACCACCTGTACGTCCAGCCTCCCTGATGACCTCCTCCGGCATGCCGCCCACCAAGGAGGCATCATCCACGCCATTGATCACCGCCTCAAGTACAAGCACCACGTTGGTCTTCTCCCACCCGGCGGTCAGGAACGTCAATGATATCTGCATTGAGGTTGTGCCAGCTAGGTATTCTTTTATCCTCAGGGTAGTGCCTGATGTTGCTTGTTAGTTGTTACCAGGGATGGATCCAAAGGGGAGGGGGGGGGGGGGGGGGTTCACAATAGCTATGAATATATACTGTAGCAACTGACAACAGAAGACATTACGGTTTTCTCACTGGAATTGTCTGTTACATGATTTGTGACTATACCAATGCAAGAAGTTTTCGTATGCTCATATCATTCCTGATTCAAAACAATGTTTCAAACATTATTGTCCAATATCTGTGAAGACATAAAAAAATGTTTTGGTTTCAAAACAATATGTTTACCAAATGGTTTCCACATTGAAAGGAGTCGTACATGTGTGAGATCACTGCTCCCATTTTTCCCACTGTGTGCCATTGGGCTTGTTTTGCTTGGCTTTGCATCAAGGAAGCACTGAGATCGACCAGATAAAATTGCAGGGAACATGAAAGTTTTTGGATGCAGAGCAACTTTTGTGCATCAGGTGGCATGTGCCCCCCCCCCCCTGTTCTGCCGTTAGATTGCTCACATCAATAATGTTCTTGAAAGTGCTAGATCTTTCTCACACATAAATAACGTCACTTCCAGAGTGTGAGACATTAGTCGCATTGGAGCATCACAACTTGTCACATACATTCATCACGAGATTACACTACGGCAACTTAGGATTTCCGGTAGTGTTACCTGATCTACTATTGTTTTGCGTCGTGTTTGCAACAGTTTTTTTAGATTTATTTTTGCAGATTTTGTCAATTCATTTTTGCAGAAATGAAAGTGTTCTGTTCTTGCAGAAATATATTCTAGCCTTTTGCAGATTGTCAATTTGTTTTTGCAAGAAAGAACACATGGGGATTGTTCTTTATGTTCTTGGCAGATGGGAAGATTTCTTTGAGTTATTGGCTCCTCCAAAAAAAGTTCTCTGTGTTCTTTGTTTTCTTTGCAAATGGGAATTGTTCTTTATGCACAAAAGTTGCTCTGGCTCCTCCGAAAAAACATGGGGTGCACAAAAGTTGCTCTGGCTTCTCTAAAAACATGGGACCCGCACACTCTCCCTCTCTCTCTCAACGGCCCCTAACGACGTCAGGGGGGTGGGCATATACCGCCCCATGCACCCCATGTTTTCCGTTTTGGATGTATGGCTTGGCTTCCATTGGGCAATAAGAACTGAAATTCTTCAACCTTTTCATCTTACATATTATATTGAATGTGTCTGATCTGGCTTCATTCTACATCTAACGGTCCAAGATTGTGAAAGGATCACTGTCAAACGGGTTTCATTGCCAAGAAGATACTAACCACTAAAAAAAGAGAAAATTAAAAGATACTCACAAGGAGGAAGACTTAATATTGCTTCTAGTAGCGATTTGAGGTTCGGTATTTCCTGTGAGTAGTAGACTTAATTTGTTTTGTATAAAACCATGAAAACCTTTCTCTAAAAATGTAACAGTTTTGGGGTTTTTTTCTGAATGGTTTACTTAAAACTACCAAGTGATGGATATTTTTCAGATCATTTGGACGTCAAAAATATTGGTGCCAAGTTCCACTGAATTGAAACTCATAAACAGCTCAGCTCATCACACATCGTCTAGCTCAAAGCTAGTAGAATTGACCCATACAGAATATGCCTTGACGGAGAAAAACACGTTGTAAAGCACAAGAGATATTCAGTACCAAAAACACATTAAAACTGGATCGATCACGTGAAACACAAATATCACTCAGATAAGTGATTTTGCCAAACCTAATTGCAAACCAAAAAAAAACTTGTTTTTCTCGCCATCTATCTAAGCCTAATAAGTCAAATACAGATAAATCAGGTTGCACTAGAAGAACATCATCTTGGCAGACTTGTTCAGCACCCACCCTCTGATCTCCTCCATCATTTTGGTCTGGATGAACAGCGGTCCCTGGGCAAACTCGCAGCACACCTCGTCAACAACCGGCGCGTTCCAGAGCAAGAACTTGGCGAGCATCCTCTGCGCCATGCCGCCCTGGTAGTGCACCAGGTTGATCTCCCTCGTCCTCTCCCTCAAGCAACGAATCTCCTCCCCATCCGGCATTGTGACCTCCATATGCTGGTTGTAACTGAGCTTGTGGACTGCGCGGAGCGTCTCCTCGTCACGGATGTCGTAACGAGGGAGCTCCGGCTCCGGCAGGAAGAACAATGACAGTGTCTCCAGCCTCGGTGTCCGCTGCAGGATCATGGTCACCGCCGAGACGGTGTCAGTGTCTTCTCCAGGCAGCATCCCGGTCAGCTCGAGGTGGCGGAGGCCGGGGAACTCTAATGCAGAGGCTGCCATGTTCTGGCCAATGCCGGAGCCGAGACGCGCAGCCTTGACGTGCAGTTTCACCGCACCGGCGAAGACCTTAACGAAGCTCATCAGCCTTGCCATCTCCTCAAGATTTGTCACCTCTCCGCCGCAGAAGTTCAGCGTGCACGAGGACACCCGGCACGGTCCGTTCATGGCCAGGAACGACGGCTGCGGCACGGCGCCGCCGTACTCGAAGCTCCGGAGCTCCGACGAGCCGACGGCGACGGTTTCCAGCCGGTGGCAGCAGCGGAGGGCGAGCCGGCGGAGGCGCTTGTCGAGGAGGGAGAGGGTACCCTCCATGTCGCAGCCCTCGAGCGTCAGGTCGGAGAGGCGAGGGCAGCCGGAGACCAGCCGCTTGACGGCGGCGCCGGCAGCGCCATCGGTGACCCCGGTCAGGTGCAGCGTGTCGAGCGACGGCAGCGTGATCGCCGCCGGCAGGTCCAGCCGGCACCGGCCCAACCGGAGCGTGCGCAGCACGGCGCAGGAGAAGAGGCTTCTCGGCGTCACGTAATAATGGTGGTTCTTCGGCGGCGGCGGCGGCGGTGGCGGCGCTGGCGCCATCGGATAGTAGGTTTCATCTCCATCATCGCCGTCGGACTGCCCGTAGTAACCATCGCCGGCGGCCTGCCCGTAATAATCCTCGCCGGCGGCCTGCCCGTAATAATCCTCGCCGGCGGCCTGCCCGTAGTAAGCCTCGCCGGCGGCCTGCCCGTAGTCATTGTAATCCACGCCGGCGGCGTGAGGGGGGTCGTCGGGGACGGGGAGGCGAAGGAAGTATTCGCGAGGGCAGATGGGGTCGAGGTCCTGGCCGAGGCGGAGGTCCAGGTGGAGCTCGTCGGCGGCCTGGTGGAGGGCGTAGGAGATCCAGCCGTCAACCGGCGTGGCGGTGGCGGCGCCGGCGCCGTCGAGGTCGAACTCGTCGAATGCAACGCGGAGGCCGCGCAGCGGCGCGTTGACGGCGGCGCCGCGCCGGTGGCGGCCGTGGAGCGCGGCGCCGACGGCGTTGACGAAGGGCTGGGAGGGCTCCGGCGGCCTTCTCGGATTGCCGTGTTAGTCGACGGGCTCGGGCGGGGCCCAGTATCCCGGGCTCATGTTCACCGTGTCGTCGACGCCGACGACGACAGCGATGGGGCGATTCGACTCCCTGAGGGAGATGGCGTGCACGGCGGCAAAGACGTGGCGCCACCGCCGCGAGAGCGCAGCGGCGCGCGCGGCCTCGGCGGCGGGGAGGAAGGAGAGGATGTGGCCCAGCGTGCTGTCGCCGAGCCTGCTCAGCCTGTCGGCACGGCCGCCGCCGGCGGCGCCGGCCTCGTCGACGGCCATTGGCTCGGGTTCCATCGCCGCACGAAGCCCTAGCAAACAACGACGGTGACGGCTGATGATGAGATCAGATCGAGTTGGTAACTTCTTGACTCGAGTCCCATTTGTATACGTAAGTAAGCCGGTCTATTGATCTTTCACACGGGAAAGTAACAACAAATAGATCACGATCGAGTAAGGCCCTGTTTCGAAACCAAATTGTTAAAGTTTAGCACTTGCTAAAGTTTAGCACCTCAATTTAGAGTGCTAAAGTTTAGCACATAGGTGAATGAAAGACCAAATTACCCTTATTTATTGCCTTTGAGCCCGCGGGAGGGAGGGGTACTAGGTGGAAAATACCCACCATGAAGCACTTTTAGCAAATTTAGCACCCCTTTGAGGTGCTAAGAATTTCCATAGTGCTAAAGTTTAGTAGGTCACTTTTAGCATCTTTTAGCACACCTGTGTGGATCCAATCTGCTAAAGTTTAGCAAAAAAAAGTGTTGTGCTAAACTTTAGCACTATGGAAACAAACATGACCTAATAATCGGAGAGCAAATAAAGGTACGTACTTTAGAAACTTCTCCCTCTTTCCATAACCATTAGAACTTCTTATACAAAACGAGATACTTAACTAACTCTATTCATCAATATAACTATATTTTTGTTTGTTCTAAGTCAATGGGTTCTTTTAAAACAAAATGCTACTAAATTAATTAACGAACCAATTATCTTAATAGACCGTGTGTATAGATTTTCTAAAATACTTATATTTGTGGATTGAAGTACTAGCAGCCGTGGATATGCATTCAACTTTTCAACCCTCATGAACTAGTCAATATACTGGGATAAGTTTTTTTGGTTAGGTCATTTCAGTTACCGTAGCCAAACTAAAACCACTTCACCGATAAAAAAAGGTATAGGATAGTATAACAAAAATACATAAAACAGAAAAAAATAGAAATTATTATATGTAACATCTAAAAATTCAAGGAACAGTTGAATTTATTCATAAAACATTATTTTTGATGTGGAACAATAATTGGTTTAGATGAACAAGCTTTATTTTAGGAGTATTGTTCCATGCCGCTATGGTCAACTAATCTACATATCACATGGATTGAAAGTAGGGGTGAAAGTGGTATGGATATTATCTGTTCGTATTCGAGTTTATATTCATTTTAAGAGGTTTATATCGGTCCGAATCCGAATCCGGATAATTAGTTTCCGCTACCGACCTGAATCCGAATACAAAAAGTTGGATATTTAGAATGTCGATATCCATCCCTATCTTATCCGTCACAAGTGGACACTATCCTTATCCGATTCGAATCCGAGAGAAAAAAATATTTGTATTCGTATCCGGTAGTATCTGTCCGTATTCGATCCGTTTTCGTCCCTAATTGAAAGTCACTAAATGACTTAGCAAAAATATCAAAATTAAAATAGATATGTGTACATAAGACATTAAACATCGAGTACAACATATAAGAACACTTAGGGATACAAGAGAAAACAACTAATGCAACATCATATCGTTGAAGGTCATAGTAAAGCAGTGTTGGGATACAAACACGGATTAAAAGATTGTACTATTTTGGGTTAACCCACAAACACCGAGGAAAGAATATCACGACATCAAAATACACTAGCTGATATAACAGAGCATCTAGAACGAGAAGCAATGATTTTGCATTACAATATGCAGAATTTTTTAATTAATATTATTTTAATTCAAAATTACAAATTAATTCCTCAGATTTTTGAAATTACAAAAATGTGATACCGTCGTCTGCTGGGCAGAAGAAATCAAAGTTTTCGTCTATTTGGCAGACGATTTTAGTGTTTTCGTCTACTCGGTAGACGAAATCATATCTTCGTCTACCCATTGGACGAAATTGTCGCGCCACGACGAAAACCTGCTACACCCTACAACGGGTCCCGCGTTTTCGTCGACCCGTTAGACAAAATTGGTATTTCGTCCGCCCGTTAGACGATATCAGACGATATCTTAATTTCATCCAACCGTTGGATGAAATTTACCATCTACAGCAGGACCACATTGCCCACGTCCGGCCGGCCCGTGACTGTCTCTTCTCCCTCTCTTCGATTGGATCTGAGGGCGACGGCAAGCTCCGACGGCCGGGCGGCTAGCGTCTGAAAGTCCTTGTTTGATTTTGGTAATTGAGTGACAACTTAAGTGGACTAATATGTGTTTAAGTGAAGTACACAGGTGATTAGTCCACAGGTAATTATGTGATGAAGGAGCTCATTGCATATGGGACATGACATGGAGTCATGTGACTAAGTGGAGAAGATTAAGACAAGACTTGGTTTGACGGACCGGTTGCAAGTGTGAAGGGCAAGTTAGAGGCTAAGCGCTAGACCGCGTGGCGGGATGCTTGAGCAATGACTTGGCGCCGATGGACCGATGCAACGGTGAAGATCAAGTGGAGTCAAGATCGATGAACCAAGGGGTTGCATGATGATATGAAGTGGATCATATCATTTGTGATGATGTTGGTGCATGTGTTGCATCAACATTGGAGAAGATGGAATGGAATGCGCAAGGCAAAGGTATAACCAATAGGCATTTCATTTAACCGGTCATAGGTGGGTAGAGAAGTTTATGACCGGGTTTAGGATAGATAGCCGTACTATCAAGAGGGGCAAACTTGTTTGCATATCGGTCATCTAGTGCCACTTGAGAGATCTAATTTTGCGATGTTGCGAGGATCGAGTGGCGTGGTGAAGAGAGTGAAAAACCCTTTGAGAAATGTTTATGAAAATGCTAACACACTCACACATAAGATGGTACACTTATGGAGTTGGCACATTTGCAAAGGGGTTGAAGTTTGGATGTTGGTTATGACTTGGTATGACCTTGTATTGAATTTATGCTTTGATCCAAAGTGTTTTGGGTCAAGCATTCAGTTGGGTTGGGTGACCGTCTGAATAAGCTTTCCATAGAGTCCAAGATCACCTAATTTGGACATCGGAGCTAAAAGTTATGGCCGTTTAACCGAGCTTCGGTTGTGCTGAAAAAGTAGTGGCGGACAGTCCGCCCCTATGGGGTGGCGGACCGTCCGGGGGTCCAGACTGACAGCGGCCTGGAGGGCGGACAGTCCGCAGTTGATTTTCAACGCGAAGAAGTTTGTGAGGAAGACTGTCCGGGCCCATGTGGCGGACTGTCTGCAGGCAAATTTTTGTGAGGCGGACCGTTCACACAGAAGCGTTTCCAAGCGATCTAGAGCACTTTTGTGAGGCGGACAGTCCGCGGGGAAAAGTGTGAGTTGTGGCCGGTTGAATTTTGTGTGTGGCAGACAGTCCGCGCCTGATGGGCGTACTGTCCGCCAGTCTCTAACGGCTACTTCTGACACCGTCTGACACGTTTCTAGCCGTTGGAACTCTGAGGCAGACAGTCCGCCAACTGTGAGGCGGACAGTCTGCGTAAGCCGTTGGAGCTCGGGAAAAGGGTGTAACGACTAGTTTTCTTCCCCTCTCCATAAATAGATGGATGGTCGGGGCTTGGGAGAGGTTGAGCACCTTGGGAATGTGTTTCCCATGGTTGTGCTTGCCTTGGGAGTCCACTAACTCACTTGTTCATGCGAGATTGTGAATCCATTGCGAGTAAGTGCGAGTCTAGTGCATTGCTTTGAGAGATTGCATCGAGTGGCACTAGGTGTTCGTGTTGCAAGCCTATTTGCTTGTTACTCTTGGAGGTTGCCACCTCCTAAACGGCTTGGTGGATTGAGGCTCCGTTGAAGCACGCAAGGAGATTGTGCGGTGCTCTGGAGAAGGATTTGTGAGGGAGATTGTGCTCACCCCGCGGGGATCGCGAAGAGCAACTCTAGTGGAGCGTGTCATTGAGTTACCATACTTGCGAGTGGTGTCTTGGTGCGCCCGGGAGTGGTCAGCGGCTTGAGCGCCTTGCCCAAGAACCATCGAAGTGTTGGTCGACACAACGAGGACTAGCTTGGTGGCAAACAAGTGAACCTTGGGATAAAATCACCATGTCAACATTGTCTTCTCTTCTCAGTGGTTTGCACTTCTTGATCACAAGCATTGTATTTACTTTCTTATATATCTTGTGCTTGTGAGGTTGCTCTTATAATTAGTTGGCTTGTGTAGCTTGCTAGTTGTCTTCTTGCTTGTGTAGCTAGAAGCAGTGATCTTGTGACTAATTAGCTTGTGTAGCATAATTAGTCTCTTTACTTAGTTTGTGTAGCTAAGTAAATCGAGCCTTTGGATTGAACTTGTGTAGTCTTGTCCATTGAGCATTGCTAGTGAGCTTAGGTGCTTGGTGCTTTTGCTTACTAGTTGTGTAGGAGCTCCCTGGCGTGTGAAGTACTAGTGGCATAGGTTTGTGTGACCTTGCTCCTAGAATTGATTAGGTGAGCTCGTGCTAGCTTGGCACCTTATTTTCTTATTTAGGATCTTTGATAAGGTGCTAGTGAACAAAGATAGAGGGGTGAAGTCTTGGTTAGACCGATAGTTTTAATTCCGTATTTATTTCGGTTAGCCGGTGCGTTAAATTTTTAGAAAGGACTGTTCACCCCCCTCTAGTCCGCCATCTCGACCCTACAGCGTCCAGCAGGCGGCGGGCGGCAGCCGGGTAGAGGTGGTGCGCGCGGCGGTCGGCAGCGGCTCGCGCGGGCAGCGGCCGGGCGGGCGTGCGGCTAGCGGGCGGGTGGGCGTGCGGGTCGCGGGTGGGCGTTGGGCGAGGGCCCGGGCGTGCTGCTCGCGCGGGCAGGCGTGTGGTGGCCGGTGAGGGCTGGCGGGCGTGAGCAGCAGCGGCGTGAGGCAGCAGTGGCGGCGTGAGGCTCGGCGGCAGCAGCGTCGGCGTGAGGCTCGGCAGCAGCAGCTGGGGGTTGGGCTACGGCGGACGCAGGGGCAGGGGGCTACGGCGGCGGCTCTGTGTGGCCATTGAGGTAGCAATATTTTTTGCACTGCAGGTTTCAAATATTAGCTAAAATATTAGCAAAAATAGTGTACAAAATAATTGGTAATGGAAGAATTTAGCGTAGGGTTAGTGTTTGAGAAGTTGGTAAATAATGGTATAACATGGTATAACATGCAACATTCCATTCTATATTCTTGTAGGCCTTCAACAAATTTATTAAAGAGTAAACTTTCTTAGTGCCACGGAAAAAATTATGGCTTCCCCCGGTGCCATAAATTTTTATAAAGTTCCTTCTTTGTCAGGGAAGTTTCAATTTACCCCTTCAATGGCATTCCGTTTATATTTCCATCCAAGATGTTAAGTATGATGTGAAAAGACAATTTTACCCCTCCCCCTTCTAGGGAACCCACCCGTTAGTGCTCCCTCCCCCTCTTCATCATCTCTCTCAGGATAGCGCGCCTGCGCCGAGGCAGGCTAACTCGCTTGAGCTGGGCTAGGGTAGTCCACGCCTGCACCGAGGCTGGTGCAGTTGCCCGCGCCACCCTCGGTGCTGCTCGCGTCCGTGCCGAGTGCGCCGCCGCCGTCGCCCCTGCACGCACCACCGCCGGCTCCCACCCATAGGCAGCGCCACCGCTGGTGCTCACCATTAACGAGGCCGGCCGCTCATGGCCACCACCAATGCCTGCCCGTGGCCACCACCGGTTCCCGCCTCTGACTGTCGGTTGTCGATGGCCCCCTCCAGCACCCCGCCCTTGGCCACCACTGGCACCCTCATGTGGCCGCCGCTCGCCCATGGCCACCACCGACGCCCGTCCGTTGCCACCGCCGGTGCCTGGCTATGACTGCTGTCGTCCTTGGCCGCGCTGCGTTGGGCCGAGGCTGCCCGTGAGCGGTGCGGCCGACGCTCGCCCATGGCGGGACCGGGGCCAGGCTTGCCTTCACACGTGGCATTGTTGCAGTGGTTGCAACTTGCGCCGAGGCCGAGGCCAAGGCCAGAACCACCCTGTGCCCGCGCCCACGCCGAGGCCGCTGATCGCCCCGGTGGGGTCATGATTTGGGAAGGGTAAAATTATCTTTTTTTTCACAGCAGTTAACTGCATATAGACGAAAATATGAGCGGAATGGCACTGATCGAAACTTCTATGCCACTAAGGGAACTTCATAAAATTTTGTGGCAGTAAGGGAAGGCATAAGATTTTCTATGGCACTTAGAGAATTGGCTGTTTATTAAACACTGGTTTAAGAATCTAACTCAACACTTCACAGCATGATATTGTTTTTTTGGAAAAAAACAAAAAGGTACTTGTTAGCGGTGCAATTTTCTTCCTAGAGGAATCGTTTTAAGGAACCGACCAAAATTAAGGAACGAAACCGACTCGGAGCAGAAGACGGAGACATCGTGGCACCCTCGGAGTCAAATAAACACCTGCGCGCAGATGGATATCGCCATCATATCCATCGAATCTCCAGCGTACGATGGCGGCCGCCGGCGGCAGCTGTTCGTCGCCGGAAAATCTATGAGTGTTCTTTGTGTTCTTGTGATTGTCCGTCAATCCTCGGTTCCAACATCCACCTCCGGGCTCTCACGGCGGTGGCCGTGGCTGTGGCGCGCGTACGGCGCCGTCAACCTCGACTCCCGCTCCTTGACCCGCGCGGCATCCGCGCCGCCGCTGCCACGGCCACTCTGTGGACCCGACTACGACAGCTTCGGCACCGACGACGACGACGACCATGGCCGGCGAGAGCGTGATGGCTTCCTCCGCGGCGCCGGCGAGGCCTTCGCCGCCGCCACCGTCCCCATCACCCGGCTCATGATCTCCGCCGGAGCGCGACCTAGTCGCCGCCGTGGTCTCCAACCCCATGGCCCGCCGCGTCGAGGAGCTCAGCCTCAGCATCGACGTCGAGGAGCAATGCGAGCTCCACCTCGGCTCCCTGCCGTCCGAGGCTCTCCGGGAGCTGCGCGTCGCCAACTGCGCTCCCCTGAATGCCGCCGCCGCCTTCCCCAGGCTGGCGGACCTACACCTGCACGGGTGCACCTTCGCCATCGTCGATCTCCAGAGCATCGTCGACGCCGCTCCGCAGCTCGCCACAATGCATCTCGAGTCCTGTTTCTTCTCGATCTCGAAAAAGAAAGATCTCCATTACAATAAGCCGCTGTGGCTCGTCTCCCCGGCGATCACCGCGCTTGTGGTTGCAGATTGCAGATTCGACTGGAGATTGGAACAATTCAGCTTGGAGCTAGACATGCCGAGGCTGCAATACTTCAAGCATAAGGGGCTTGTTCAGCATACCATCCAGCTATCGCTAAAATCGCCAAACACGATTCATCAGGCGGACTTGCACTTGATCAATGACTTATACAGTGCCGGTGAGGGCCAAGTCGGCATGTCGTTCTGGAAATTCATTCAGAATTTCGGGGCCGCAAAGCGATTGAAGCTTAGACTAGATTCCATCAGCTTGGATGAACTCTTCCCGTGCATACCCAGTGATGCGTCGTTCCACAGTCTTGAGCGACTCGAGCTAGACGCTCAGTGTAGTCCCACGAAAAAAGAATCCATGGTGGTGCTGGCAAGCTTGCTCCATTCGTGCCCGGTGGTCCGTGAGCTCCGGCTCAAGTTGAGCAAGGATATCATGTCAAGGGCGGCTAATCGTTATTCTATAGACAAGGAGGCACGAGCGGATTTCGACAAGTCTGTCAATCGCTTCAGGCGTCGCAGAAGCCCAATGTGTTCAATGGGTGGAGATATATATGAGGCCTCTGATATCCCTGTCTTGAGTGAGCAATCGTTCAGTTGCCTGCAGAGCTACCTTAGAAGAGTGACCCTGCAGCACCGTGTCGCGCCGGTCGCCGCCCACAAGCGTGAGCCTGGCCACGAGCTGAGGGAGAGAGATAGAATAGGAAGAGATAGGGGGAGAGAGAGAGGGGGGGGGGGTGTGAGCTTTTTTATTTGGATGGGGGAGGTGGATTCTGGGTGAAAAGTTTTGGGCCAATAGGAAGCCCCCATTTTGGAGGGAAGGATTGTTGACTTGGCAAGTTGTGTTTTCTCTATGAGTTTGTAACGAAATTTTGGATGGTTAAATAATTTCAAATGAAAAAGTTGTAAACTATAAACTTTTATATCTCTTCGAGACCTACAACTTTGATATGGAACATGTTTACATCCGAGATCATTTAAAATTTTTAAAAAATTAAGATTTCGAATTAGATACATTATAAAGATATTTTAATGTATTTAACAAATTTAAATTAAAACATTGTAAACTACAAATTTTTACATCTCTTCGAGACGTACAAGTTTGATATAGAACTTATTAACATTCGAGGTTATTTGAAAAGTTGAAATTTCAAATTTCAAATTAGATAACTTATAATAACATTTTGAGTTATTAAATCATTTCAAATTAGATAATTATAATAACATTTTGGAAAATCCCAGCCAATTTTTATATATTACTCTCTTTTGTTTCCATCAAATTATGTTATTCAATTTCCGCTTAGTATGGGTAGGCACGTCGCTCCATGTCAGACGTCTCAAAGATTGTCTCATCGGTGCCATATAGAATTTTTATAATGTTGAGGAGAGAGAGGGAGGTGAGAGGAAAGAAGTCATTTCATGGAAAAAATCGTCTCAAGAACTAAAATTAGAAGCATGAGACTACTCTTTCAATTTTTTTTGTCCATAAATTAATGTGTCAATGCACGAGAGACCATCAATTAAACGTCGGTGTTGTCCTATTTTCGTTCTGTTCTTGTATGCCTAAGTGATGTAAGAAGTGATGTAAGAAACCTAATTCAACACTTTACGACGACATGTTCAACACTTGTTTATAAAAAAACATGTTAATTGTTGAAATAATGAACAAGGATTTTTTTTTAATTTTTTTCAAAAAAAGTAGCTTGTTAATGCACTAAAGGGGAGGGCAGGAGTGAGGTTTTGCCTTTTTTGTCGATTTTTTTTCTGTAAGGATCTTTTATCAAATCTTCTGAAATTACGGTACCGACTCCTATAAAAGAAGAAGAGAGATCGTCAAATCTAGATGTATACCTCCACGTACATCGGATCGCCCGCATGCGCGCCTCCCAACGCTCGAAACCCTAGACAACAACTTCACGACACGACCACCGCGTACAATGGCCGCCGCCGCCGGCAGCTGCCTCTCCGACCTCTCCGACGACCTTCTCCGGCGTATCCTCTTCTTCGCGCCCACCAGGGAGGCCGCGTCCACCTCCGTGCTCTCCCGGCGGTGGCGCTACTTGTGGCGCGCGTCGAGCGCCGTCAACCTCGACTCCCGCTCCTTCAGCCGCGCGGCGGCGCCGGCGCCGGAGCCGCCGGCGATTCACCAGATATCCGACTACAGCCGGAGATTCAGCGATCAGGAGCGCGCCGAGTTCCTCCGATGCGCCGACGAGTCCTTCGCCGCCGCCGCCGTCCCCGTCACGAGGCTCACCATCTTCGTCGCCAACGACAGCAGGATAAACCTCACCCACCTCAGGGACTGGACGGAGCACGACCTCGTCGGCGCCGTCGTCTCCAACCCGGCGGCCCGCCGCGTCGAGGAGATCCACGTCGAGGTCAAGGACCCGAACCAAGAATTCAGCCTCAGCTTCTCCTCCCTGCCGTCGGAGTCTCTCCGCCTTCTGCGCGTCAACAACTGCTCCTCCCTGACGGCGGCGCCGCCGCCGACCGCCGCCGCCTTCCCGCGGCTGGGAGAGCTGCGCCTGAAGAATTCCTCCATCCCTCTCTCCGATCTCCAGTGCATCATCGACGCCGCGCCGCAGCTCGCGACATTGCATCTCAAGTCCTGTTACATCGAAACAGGAGAGGAAGATGTCTTCTTTCATGGGCCACCGGCGGCGCAACGCTACCGGCTCATCTGCCCGGCAGTCACTGCTCTTCTGCTTGAAGACTGCACATTCCAAAGTGATAATGTCAGCTTAGAGCTCGACTTGCCTAGGGTGCAATACTTCATGCATAAGGGTCCAGTTCAGCGTAGCAACCAGCTCTCGCTAAAACCCCAGACGACGCCACCCAATGTGATTCATCTAGTGGATTTGCAGTTAAACGTTGACAGCTGTGGTGGGGGCAAATTACGGGCGCCGTTCTGGCAGTTCATTCAGAAATTCAGCCGCGCAAAGGTCTTGAAGATCAAACTGGATTTCAGCTTGGATCACATGGGCAATGACAGCGTGAAGAGCGAGTATGAGCTTCAGTGTACACCTAGTGGTGTACCTAGTGCTTTGTTCTGCAATCTGAAGCGGCTTGAGCTAGACGCCCAATATAGTTCCAGAAGCACCGCATCAATGGTGATCCTGGCGAGCTTGCTCCATTCGTGCCCTGTGGTCCGTGACCTCCGGCTCAAGTTGAGAAACGATGCGATGTCGACGGTTCGTCGTTCTATAGACCAGGAGTTACGAGTGGATTTCGACAAGTCTGTCGATCGCTTCAGGCGTCGCAAAAGTTCAGCGTGTTGGTTGGGTGGACAGGATGGCGACATCTACGAGGCCTCTGATATACCTGTCTTGAGCGAGCAGTCATTCAGTTGCCTGCAGAGCTACCTGAAAAGAGTGAGCTTGCACTTTTGCATGGACAAGCCAAACTGCCTTGGAGCTCAACTGGCCAAGTTCTTTGCTGAGAACGGGGTAGTCCTTGAAGAAATGTTTATAGATGACGGCAGCCAGAAAATGTGCGAGCACATCAATGCTGGTGTGTCAGAGATGGATTTCTAAGAGCAAGGTTAATAATAGAGACAAATATTTGTCTATTAGATAAGGTATAAGAGCCAAGCTATACAACAATGATCTATTACTTATCTACACATCACTATTTTTTTTTTGCTATTTATTACCTTCTGTCCTATTCACCCTCACATCCCCTCTCATTTGGCCCCACCTCTACATAGGAGCTTGTGACCAGCCAGAAAATGTGCGAGCACATCAGTGCTGGCGTGTCAGAGATGGATTTCTAATTCAGCCTGAACGAGAGACTTGGCCGGCATTTCGGCCCTAGCACGTCATTGAAAATTAAAAGTGAAACAAAATGTATCAGCTCGTTTCATAAAAAAAAATGTATCAGCTCAGAAACCAGTTGGCTGAAAACCGTCAGTATTATTTATTTTAGTGTATTTCTGTTTGAGTTTCCTTTTCTGTTACTCCCTCCGTTCCTATTTGTAGGCCGTTTTGGGTTTTTTAGGTGTATAGTTTTTGTTATGTATTTAGATATAGTGTATGTCTAGATGCATAATGATATCTATGAACCTAGAAAAGCCAAAACAACTTATAAATAGGAACGGATGGAGTACATCTTTGTTATTGAGGCTTTGAGATTTGTAAGAATATCCAAGTGGCACTTTAGATCCTCATGGGTGCTTGTAGATTATATTTCTCTTCATATTGGATAATAAGATAAGCTACTTCTGGATATATACTTCAATGCTGAATAATGGAGGCATCAGCAGTCTCTTATACGCGGCTTGCCCAGTACGTATGAGGTCATTCAGGAACGATGTTATTTAAATAGTTGCAAAAACAGTGTAATCTAACAAGCATAGTAAATTTAAAATGAGTGAACATACAGATCAACAATGAGAATTATATATAAACAACATAGCAAAACCGACATAGGAAATATGCTCTCAAAACCGTACCCCACAATGTCCAGGATCTGGCATGTGAGTTTGAACACAAAAAAGAAAGAAAGGCATTGTCTCTAATTTTTGTCAATGTTCAAAATCTTGATCGAATTGATCCTGGCCCCAATAACATGAAACTGACTTTGGAGCATCTCTAGTGGCCATCTAAAGTAAAATTTTACATTCAAAATTAGCAAATATGACTAACCAAAAAATACATCTAAAGTACGATTAATAAATTGTTAAATTCAACAAAAATAGAGAAAATATTAATTTGATTTCCATACACACTGGGGACTAAATACCTAAGTAAAGAGTCCGTGTAAAATAAATTAATCAATAACTAGATTTTGTAATGAAGTTGTGAAAATGATCTATAAACCAATGTTGCCATGATGTAATATGCAAACTAAACCAATATTTTTACCACTAGGAGACAAAATCTGCCCTCCCAAATATGTTTGATTACGGTAATATGTCATTTGAAAAAGTCTTCCTGGTAAGTGGTAACAACGTCACAATGGTGGTAAATATTTAGAACCAATATTCCAGGTGCAAGAAATAAGCCACTAGCCAACGCACACTCAACTATCGCACAAACTCACAAATTGCAAGTTGATTTGTGTGTATGCAATTACTAGGATTCCAACCTACAGCCTAAGCCTCACGTGTGCTGAAGCTCCTGATCACTACACCAGAAGTCAGTTCTGGCTTGATAAGACTAACTTTTTTTTTAGATTCTCTGGAACTTGCTCCATCCGTGCCCTATGGCCCATGAGATCCGGCTCAAGTTGAGCAAGGACCTCATGTCAAGGGTGTGTAATAATTATTCTATAGAGGAGATTTCGACAAGCCTGTCGATTGCTTCAGGCATCACATAATCAATGCGTTCAGTGAGTGGAGAGGACGACGACATCTATGAGGCCTCTGGTATCTCCCTGTATTAAGCGAGCAGTCATTCGATCAGTTGCCTGCAGAGCTATCTTAGAAGAGTGAGTTTGTACATTTGCATGGACAAGCCAAACTGCATTCGGGTTCAATTGGCCACGGCAGCCGCAAAATGTGCGAACACATCAATGCTGGTGTGTCGTAGATGGATTTCTAATTCAGCCAAAACAAGAGACTTGGCAGGCGTTGCAATCCTAGCCCATCTTTAAAACAAGAAACGAGATGCATCAGCTCAAAAACCAGCAGGCTGAAAATTTTCAGTATTTATTTAGTGTATTTCTGTCTGAATTCCCTTTTTTGTTCAGTATTTGTTATTGAAGTTTTGACCTTTGTAGCAATCGAGTGGCACTTAGATCCTCATACACTACATGAAAATGTGTTTTAGGTAATGTGCACATGTAAGGCACTACGTGAAATATGGGTAATGGATGACACTCGTTATAAATGAGGCCTCAAGGTCAGGCCTTGACCCTGGCCATGATGACACCCGTTATCTATGATTGCAAATTGGTAACAGGAAATAACTCTGTCTGTTATTAATAATTTTTGTGACAGACAACACCGATTTTCATTACCAAAGCCGGCTACATTGGTAAGAGGCATTCTTTGCCCATTACCTATGAACACAGGTTGATAATGGGCATTCTTTGCCCGTTACCTATGAACATACTTTGGCTTGTCCATTACCAATCTAGCGCAACATCCGTTGTCTTTTTTCAGCTCAATTATTTGAGCATAGGGGCTGCCATTATCTTTAGACTCAGGGCCTCTTTGGTAGAGCTCCATCTAATTCCGATTCTCTACGGGAGCTGATCCTCTGAGAGAAGTGATTCTCTGGCTAGAAGTGATTCTCTTTAATTCTCTATCATAAACTCTCAAATCAGGCTGGATAATCACTTCAGAATCAGGAGAAGATACTTTTTTCAGCTCCCAGCCAAACAGAGAAAAACAACAGAGGATCACTTCTCTTGGAAAAACTATTTGGCAGAGCTCCTCCTGGATTCACCAGAGAATCAGCTCTGGGAACTCCGCTAAACAGGGCCTTAATTAGTTGCGTTGTCCACTCACAGTAGCGAATCGTATATCAGGATTAGACGGCGATTTCGGGGTGATTTTCCCTATTAGTTTCAAAATTGCATTTGGATCTTCCCTTAGGTCTTGATTATATATATCTTCACTCCATTATCATGTTTGTTAATGTTCTACTCCCTACTCATCCCTTATCCCTCCTTCTCTTGCCCCCGTAATCCCTGTTTGAGATAAATCGAATTTTGTGTTTGTTTTTCTAAAGTCTTAGTACAACGACCTTCTTGAATGTTATATGTAGTTATTGGATTGCCTGGTCTTTAATTAACATCTTTAAATTTACTTTTATCCAAATACCTTTTTTTATTAAAGGTGACAAAAGCCTGCATTCAAAAAACAAGTTAGGCGCGGGCCTAGGGATATATTCCAGGGATTGCGTGTAGTCCCATTAAATTATGAACTGGCCCCCTTATGGCAGTCTCAACCCAAGACACTAGTAGTGATGTCCATAGTCTCCACATCATCAAGAAATTAGTATAAGACACTACCCCTCCAACCCAAACATTACTATTCCAAACTCAAATTTAATGACACTCACCTCTCACTATATCTTGGATAATGTGTAGAAACCATGTCTCATGCAAGACCCAGTTTCCTCCTCTTTCTTCATTAACTCACTTGACACATCAGCTTTTGATCTATCTGGTATGTCATTTAATTCTATGGACATCATCCTAGTCATGGGGTTGGGACATGCCTTGGGTAGTCATCGCACTGCATCGACCTTTAAATAGTTTATGTAGGCAATCATGCTTAGAATATCTGCTGGGTTTGCTTGCTGATACTAGTGAATATAATAACACTGTGTGATACTTTGAGTGAAAATTAAAACTAAAGACAATCGTGCACTCACCTTATTCATGCATTTGTTCATGTAACTACCGTCAACATATGCTAACTTTTACTAGATAGTTAGTATTCAAATATATACTGTATAAACGATTAAGCTGGTACTCCTCTCGGGCGTGACGGATTCATAAACTGTGATTTGGAGCTGCTTTAGTGGACAGACTATGATCCATCGTGGCTACCGCTCGATGACTACTTACAGAAGACACTATACACATCTTCTTCGCATTAAGCCAATTTACATTCATCATTTCAAGGATAATCGGCTTTTAAAGAAAAGACAGTACAGCATATGAAACCGACTTCTTTTGTAGTAGGAGGTAAAACACCGGACATACCGACGGACGCTTGCGAGAACACCAAACCGATGAGCAGATTTTATTTAATTTGCACCGGACAAGCGCACGGCATGCATGAATAGTTACACGATCGAGTCAAATATGATCTGGTGGGCAGCAACACAAATATGTCTGCGGGTTCTGATTTCTTTTAGGTGGTTTGCAGTAGGCACTATAGGTCATGTGTCCATTTAACGAACAAGTATGTACGCAGCCATGGTCAGATACACAGTAGTTATTCTCAGGCTGGAAGCAAGGTGGTCGTGGCTCGCACCAAGGGCCCGGGGGAAAACCTACATATGCAAATGCAACGCAATTCAACATTAGCACTAAAGCAAAGACTGGTTAGTCAAACAAAAACTCATCATATGAAAATGTCTAAAACTAAGCCAGTGCAGAAGAGCTCAAAGTAGGAAAGTAGGGGTGCCTACAGGCTTGGCAGGATGGAGAGTTGGAAGAAATCATCACAAGAACCATGAATGAAGTAGCCATCAAGTAGTGCACCACCCTTGCCATGCCGCTGGTCTTGAAGAGAGAATAATGCTTCGTTTCCTTCAGTTTTTGCAAGGAAAAATTGGTGAGGTTCCAGCGTATGTAGGCGCTTTTATAGAGGAACACCTCGTTAGGAATTAATGTATTGATATCCTGAGTCTTGGATCTCTCTTAGCTTTTATCCAAATAAATAAATAATATGTCAGAAATTGTGGTTCATTTGGTATCTAAATGCCTCTATTGCTATATCTATATCAATTAAAGCCCTTCAATATGCCCTATGTTATATATACCGGACTTTCCCTATCCCAAGCTTTGGATATCTCTTTAACCCAAGCAATAAATATGCCATAATCTGGTTCAGATGATCGTCTATATCTATATCTATAAATATGTCAAAATCTAGTTCCTAAGCCTGGGGCACTCGGCAAAGACCCAAAAACACTCGGCAAAGTCTTTGCCGAGTGTAACACTCGGTAAAGCCCACTCGGCATACCTAGTGTCGGCAAAGGCCGTCTTTGCCGAGTGTCTTTTATCGGACACTCGGCAAACGTGTGCTAGAAAAATAAAAAAAATAGCCCGCGCCGGCTGACCGTCCTCGCGCCCCCGCGTCCTGCCCGCGCTCGGCGCCGCCCACGCCGGCCGCCCGGTCTCCGCCGCCGCCTCGCCGTGCCGGTCGCCTATCCTCGGCTGCCAGAAGCCTGGGCGCTGGCCGCTGCGCCCCGCCCTGCCCCGTCGCGCCGCCGCCGCTGGGCCGCCCCATCACGCCGCGGCCAGCACCATCGCGTCGTGGGCCCCATCACGCCGCGCCACTCCCCGTCGCGCCGCCGCCGCTGGGCCGCCCCATCACGCCGCGGCCAGCAACATCGCGCTGCCGGGCCCCATCACACCGCGCCACTCCCCGTCGCGCCCGCCGTCCGCGCCTCCTGCAGCCTTCCCGAAGCCCCCGCGCCGCCCCAGCAACCCGCCTGCCACCGCACCTCGAGCGCAGCTCGCTGCGCCAGCCGCCGCCGCACCTCCCGTGCAGCTAGCCGCGCCGCCCTCCTTGACCGAGGCTCCCGCTGCGCCAAGGCCGGGGCCACCCCTCCCGCCGGGGTAGCGCTCCCGCCCGCCCTAGCCGAGGCCGCGAGGGGAGGCTGAGGAGGAGCTCGAGGGCGGGGGCGAGAGGGACGGGAGCGCCGGCGAGGAGCAGCGGCGGCAGGCGCAGGCGGCGTGAGACAGTGAGAGAGATCAGAGAGAGAGAATGTGTGGCTGTGAGGGAGAGAGAGGGGGAGGGCTTATCCGAAGAGAGGGAGAGAGAGGGCGCGCTGTGTGGCTGTGGATCCAGAGGGGGAGTTGCCCACCAATAGGAAGCCACCATTCTAGTGCCTCGGATCCATGACGTGGATGGTTTGCCGAGTGTTTTTCTAAACACTCGGTAAACAGATACTTTGCTGAGTGTTTTTACAGGCACTTGGCAAACAATTTTTTCAGCGTACTTAAAAAAATTTAAAATTATCAAATAAATTTTAAAAAATAATCAAATTTGGGTAAGAAACAATTTATATAATCTATGACCTATATAAAATGAATTGAACTCAAATTCAAATTCGATCATCAGTTTGATTCCAAATCTTAACGAGTACTTCTCAACTCTCTGAAACTTTTCCGGAGATTCTTCAATTTACAAGCGAGGTGCACGACAACTTATCCGAAACGTTCTCAATTTTTTACCAAAGACTCTACATATGATATAATGATGTCATGACAAATCTCATGATTTTTAGACTTTATTTGCTTTTTTTAGAATTTAAAAATCATTCGAACACACCTTAATCATCATTATTCTTAAATAAGATATGTCAAATTTCTTTTTATTTCATGGGTAAGGTATTAAATTGGGTTATATAACATGAATATAATTTTTTAACTCATTATATATTATTATTTGAATTCATGAAAAAAATAGCGCGCTATAGCGCCAAACCAGAACCAACGCGAAGCTATTGTGCCTTTTCACGCTATTGGCGCTATAGCCGATATAGCGTGCTAAAGCGCCGCTATAGCTATTTAGCGGCATAGCGTGCTAAATCTGGCGCTATTTCCACTTTTCCCAAATATGGTGAATTCGGCCCAGATGGAGAAGATGACAATGATATTGATATGCTATCTGATTCTGAGGCTGAAGCTGAACCATACAATCCATACTAGATCATTGCTTTGCTCCTTAAGTCCTTATTCCTTAGTCTTGGCTGCCAATGTGGAATTGACAAATTATAGCTCTTTTGCTTTGCTGTGAACTTGTGATCGTGATGTGAATTGTGAACTTAAGTCCTTAGTCTTTTGTTTATGTTGGATTATTGCCTGTGCAATATTGGGTTATAATCACTTGATTATCAGTTATCACTTTATCAGATATTCTTATATTAAATTATAAATTTATGATCATGTTTTTTGGAAACAAATAGAGCGCTATAGCGGCGCTATAGCGTGAGCAGTGATCTGCCGCTATAGCGCGGAGCTGCCACTATAGCGCGGCGCTATTGCCGCGCTATAGCGGCCACAATAGCGGCATAGCGTCCAGAAAATGGGAAACGCTAAATTCAATAGCGCGCCATTTAAAACCTTGATTTGAATCACTTATAGTTCAAATTTGATTTCATTCAAAAAAATTGCTTGAAACGTAATTAATTAGTTAAATATAGAAAATAAATACAAAAATATACCAAAAGTTGACATTGAGTATTACATGTTGTATGTAGAGAGTAGAAAAATTTTTAGGGCTAGAAGGGGGAAAAAATATTTTTTTGTCGAGTCTTTGCCGAGTGCAAAAAAATACACTCGGCAAAGAGGTGTTTGCCGAGTGTTTTTTATTTGACACTCGGCAAACATGTTCTTTGCCGAGTGTTTCTTTTGACAATCGGCAAACAACTTGCATATAATTTTTCTGCTTCTTATATTTTATTAGTTGAATCACTTGCGGTTCAAAAACAAAAAAACCTTAATTCTTTGCCGAGTGTCAAATATAATACACTCGGCAAACAACATGTTGGCCGAGTGTATTATATTTGACACTCGGCAAACAACTTACATACAATTTTTTTGCTTCTAATATTTTTTTATTTGAATCACTTGCGGTTCAAAAATAAAAAAATTTAATTCTTTGCCGAGTGCCAATTATAATACACTCGGCAAAGAGCTTCTTTGCTGAGTGTATTTTTTTGACACTCGGCAAACAAACTCTTTGCCGAGTGTTTCTTGTTTGCCGAGTGTCCGAAAAAATACACTCGGCAAAGAGCTAGGCACTCGGCATATACAGGGTTTCCCGCAGTGATGGGTGCACCTACACGGTGCATGCCATAGATTGTTTCAAGATTTTTGGACCTTCCATCAGATTATTCTAATATGCCCGAGGCTCGGGGACCTTCGAGCATAGTTATGATACAGCTCTCCGCACCCTCTCAATGGCCATGAGATGACTACAAGAAGTTATTGCACTCGTATGGAGCTAAAACCACTCAACAAGAGCGAGGGCAAAAGACTTCAAAGAAGATTGCTAGATCTTAAGAGGCTGGGAAGCTACTGTAGGGGATATATATGCCCCAAGTACCACAATGGTAGAAGATAGAGTACGGCTATACAGCTATAATCGATTACATCTCATATATTATAACAAAAAGGATACTTGCCATGTAACCCTAACCATCAAAGTATGTAAGCAGAGGTAGGGGTACCCTGGAATGAACGAGGAGTCGGGAGAACCGAATAGAAACAATAACAAACACAACACAAGCGTAGGGCGCAATACAATCCACCGCGCCAACAGAAGCGTAGGTATTCGCTATACTCTGGTTGCCCAAACTCACCATCATATGCTCCTGGTCTAACAAACCCATACAACAATCTACCATCCATGGGGATACCATACCACTACTAGACTACGGCACCAATGCAAACACCGGCATATATAACCCCTGAAGGCTGCAGCCCCCTTCCTCCTCCACCTCTCCTTTTCTTACCACGTCACGAATCGATGCTTCAAGTGGTTGTAGAATTAGCATTGCGATTTTTATGTAAAGTCAATAGATGCTTGTATTTCCAATAAAATGGGTTACGATGGAAGGCCATTAACGCAAAGTTTCCTATTGTATAAAGCACTAGAAGAACATCATGTTGGCAGACTTGTTCATCACCCACCCCTGGATCTCCTCCATCAGCTTGTTCTGTATCAACAGCGGCCCCCTTGCAAACTCGCAGCACACCTCATCAACAACCATGGCGTTCCGGAGCAAGAACTTGGCGAGCAACCTCTGCGCCATGGCCCCCTGGTAATGCACCAGGTTGATCTCCCTCATCTTCTCCCTCAGGCAGGTGATCTCCTCCCCCTCCGGCACGGCGAGCGGCGCGTGCCTGTCATACCTGAGCTTGTGCGAGGCGTGGATGGTCTCGACGTCGGCGTGGTCGTTGTAGTAGCGGTCGGTCACCGGGTGGGGCTGCGGCAGGAAGAAGAGGGACAGCGTCTCCAAGCTCGGGGTCCTCTCCAGGATCCTTGTCACCGCGGCGACGGCGGCGGCGTCGCCGTCCGGCAGCATCCCGGTCAGCTCGAGGTTGCACAGCGCCGGGAAGGCCGGGAACTTGATCCCGGAGGGGAAGACTCCATGGCCGACGACGCCGCGGCCGAGGCGGGCGGACGTGAGGTGCAGGCGCTCCACGCCGGCGAACAGCTGGAGGAAGCCGAGCGCGCAGAACGAGAGCTTGTGCGGGTGCTCCATGCTCAGGAACCATGGCGACGCCGGCACGCCGCCGCGGTACTCGAAGGCCCGGAGCTCCGACGAGTCGGCGGCGACGGCGGCGAGCTCGTGGCAGCACCGCAGCGCCAGCCTCCGGAGGCGCGCGCCGTGGACGGCGACCTCGGCCAGGCCGCGGCAGGCCTCGAGCGTCAGGTCGGCCAGGCGCGGGCACGCCGAGACCAGCCGCTGCACGGCGCCGCCGCCGCCGTCGCTCGGGCCGGTGACCCGCGTCAGGTGCAGCGTGTCCAGCGACGGCAGGGCGATCGCCGACGGCAGGTCGAGCCGGCAGCCGCCGAGCCGGAGGCTGCGCAGGACGGCGCTCGAGAAGAGGCTCCTCGGCGTGACGTACTCGTCCGGCCGCGGGTAGGGGTAGTGCTCGGCGGCGGCGGCGGCGGCGATGGCGGCTGGCAGCGCGGGTTCCGCCGCCGGGCTTTGAGGGAGAAGCAGAAGCTTGTACGGGTGCTTGCAGATGGGCTCCTTGTCGAGGCAGAGGTCGAGCTCCAGCGCGCCGCCGGCGTGCGAGAGCCACCCGTCGACGGCCGTCCTGGCGTCGCCGCCCTTGTACCCGAACTCGTCGAAGGCGACGCGGAGCGCGCGGAGGGGCGCGGCAGCGCCGCCGCGGGCGAGGAGGGCGGCGCTGACGCGGGTGGCGAAGCGCGGGGCCCACGGCTCGCCGCGGTCGCAGTAGTCGCAGAGCTGGAACCACTTGTAGCCCGACGAGAGGGGGCCTCCGCCTCGCGGAAGGAGAGCGTGTGCACGGCGGCGGGGAAGATGCGGCGCCACCGCCGGGACAGCGCCGCCGCGCGCGCGGCCTCGGCGGCCGGGAGGAAGGAGAGGATGTGGCCCAGCGTGGCGTCGCCGAGGCTGCTCAGCCTGTCGCCGCCGGCGCCGAGGACGGCGGTGTTGGAGGCGGCGGCGGCGTCCATGGCATGAATCGAGAGATTGGATCGAGCTCCAGACGTGGATCGCGTCGCGTTGGCTTTATACTGGCTGAAAACGTATCCGAACCGTACTTGCCCCTGCGTAACGTAACCAAACCTGAATTTTTTTTCCGGTGATTTTGGCAGCTGATTTCTGCAGGTGATTTTGGCTTCTAATCGAAACACGCCATGATTTGTAGTGAATTTCATTCATGTACGGGTTAATTAAGTACGTTGAAGCCACTGGTTGCACCTGGCCATGTACGGGTCTGACATAGACAAAGAAAATGTGACTGATTTCTGACACAGGGACTCCTACAAGTATGTATGTGTGAAATAAAAGAATTAAAAACTTTGCATCATGGAGTTTAATCTTTCTTTTTGCCTCTTTATGCTGATGAAAATAAGTGCTAGATGAATTATTAAAGATATTTTGTTTTCGAATTCTATTATCTTTCGTTTCCATCTAATTCAAGTAAGTGCAATATTAATCTTTGTTATATATTAGACAAGAGACTAAACAAAGAAACCTAATAATTCAAAAAATTTACAGCATAATCAATATTTGTATATCAAAAAGAATGTGTGAAATAATGTTTTCTTTCTGCGCGAAATACCAGCATAGATGTAGACACGCACATATGCAAGCACATAAATCCTACCCTTATGAGCAACTTCAAAAAAAACTAGTACGGGAGATCCGATCTATACAAAAATTTTAGCTGAGAATTAATTTCAATACTAGTGGGTCCTTTTTTTGAAAAATATAATAGCATGTTTTGCATCATGGTGTGCACTCTTTCTCGTGAGAATAGACTTCTTTTTCCTTATTGGTGGAATTTTTTTCTTCTGCTAGAGGATCGGAACCGGCCGAAATTACGGGAACCGACCTAGAGACGGCAACACATATCGTCAAAGCTAGGATCGATTCTCGCGTCCATCCATCGGATCGTCTGCACGCCAGCCTCCCAACAAGTCTCGAAACCCTAGACAACCTCCACGCCTCGTACGATGGCCGCCACCGTCCCCCGCACCCTGTCCGACCTCCCCGACGACGTGCTCCGGCGCATCCTCTTCTTCGCACCCGCCAGGGAGGGCGCCTCCACCGCCGTGCTCTCCCGGCGGTGGCGCTACCTGTGGCGCGCGTCGGGCGCGCTCAACCGCAACTCCCGCTCCTTCAGCAGCGTTCGTCTCGCTCACCACCCCGATGACCTCGTCGGCGCCGCCGAGGAGCTCCTCCGCGTCGAGTTGAAAGATCGGCACGGCGGCGGCCTCAGCGCCGCCTTCTCCCTTCCGTCCCAAGCGCTCCGGCTGGTGCGGATCAGCAACTGCCACTCCCTGACGGCGGCGCCGCCCGCCGCCGCCGCCTTCCCGCGGCTGTCGGAGCTCCGCCTGCACAAGTGCACTGTCCCCATCGCCGATCTCAGCGCATCGCCGGCGCCGCGCCGCAGCTCGCCACGCTGCACCTCGAGTCCTGCTACATCCCAGGACCCGAGCAGCAAGGGTTTCACATGCCGCTGCCGGAGATACAGCGCCGCCAGCTCGTCTTCCCGGCGGTCACCGATCTCGTGCTTGCAGACGGCAGATACGAACCCAGAGCCATGCTAGAGCTCGACGTGCCGAGCCTGCGATACTTCAGATTTGATGGGTCTCTTCAGCGTTGTTGCAATCAGGTCTCGCTAAAACAGCAGGCGTCACCCAACATGGTTCGGGTGGATCTATGGTTAAAGGATGAACCAACATACGGAGAACAAGTTCTCGATCCCTTCTGGCAATTCATTCGGAATTTCAGCGCCGCCAAGGTCTTGAAGATTGAGCTAGATTACCTTCTGTTCTTGCATGGCATCGCCCTTACACACGACAGGAGCCGGGATGAGCTTCTAGGCAGCCTGTCGTTCCCCAATCTAGAGCGGCTCGAGCTAGAAGGGGGATATGAGGCTGCAAACGAGGCATCAATGGTGATGCTAGCAGATTTGCTCCATTGTTGCCCTCTGCTTCAGAACCTCCGGCTCAAGTTGATCAAGGACCGCTTTATGGTGGTTTCATCTGTAGACAATTAAGGAGGCTCGGGTGTATTTCGACAAGTCTATCGACCGCTTCAGGCGTCGGAGAAGCCCGATGATTTCACTGGGTGGCGAGGAGGACAATGAAAATCACGACGAGGTTTGTAATATCCCTGGATTGAGTGGTGAATCGTTAGATTGCCTGCGGAGCTCCCTAAGAAGAGTGAGCTTGCACTTTTGTATGGAGGAGGCAGACTGCCTTGGAGTTCAACTGGCCAAGTTCTTTGCTGAGAATGCCAGGGTCCTCGAAGAAATATATCTAGACGACGGCAGCCAGAAAATGACCGAGCATATGAATGCTAGTGTCAGAAGATGGATTGCTAATTCGGCCAAAACCAGAAACTTGGCGGGCATTGAGGTCTTAGTCCTACCCCATTGAAACCTACCGGCAGAGTGAAAAAATTATATTTATATATATTCAGTGTATCTCTGTTTAAGTTTCCATTTTTTTTCTTTGTTTAATCCTCTGTTGAGGCTTTGCAGTTTGTAAGAATATATCCAAGTTGCACTAAGATCCTCATAATTGAGGATGTAACTCTAGCGGGTGCATGTTGATTGTATTTATCTTCATATTATTCTGCATCGTGTCTTTGAATTGGGTAATGGCATTATATTGGAGAACAAGATGATCTTCTACTTCTGTTATGTATACTGCAATATACTGTATGGTAGCTCTAGTTTTGGTGCAGACAAGATGCTTATTTTCTAATAATAATGTCACACAGTGAAGCAACATTATTTATTCCGTTATTTTATTTTATATATGCAATATGAATAGTTCCTTTCTATGATAATTAAGCACTGGAACTATGAACACAGCTCAACAATAAGAACTATGAGTACTGTAGCAAAGCCGACAATAGAAAACATGTTACAGCTCTCGCAAATTGTTGTCAGCCCATATCGTCCATAATCTTGTGTTCAACGCCCATATCGTCCATCATCTGGCATGTGAATTTGTTGGAAAATACATTGAAAAAAATCATACAGAGTACTTCTGCTGATCATGTCATCTAATTAATGCCCTGGTCCCACTAAAATGAAACTGAGTGGCTAAGTTCAAAAGTGTTCAGTCAATGTGTAACATAATTTAATCAATATTTGAAATTCATATTAAAAATTATAAAAATATCTACAATCCAACATAGTCACGATGTAGTATGCAACTAGATTGATTTGGATTCCACCAGGAGACAAAATCCAGCCTCCCACATCTTTGTTTAGGGTAACCGATGGCGTGACATCAAAAAGGGTCGTCCTTGCCAGAAAGGCAAAATGGAATTTATAAATATACAAAAATGAATTTCCATTTAAATTAATAAACTCCTCCTCTTGCTTGTTCATTCACATAAATTTAATTCACAAATGAACATCTAGACAATACATATGGATCATGGTTACAAGGGAATTTAGGCTCCACTACACCCCGAGCTAGCCCGCGGACTCGAGCGAGCCCGTAGGGTAATGGTACACCGCCGACAATTATGGGACTTGGTATGGTTAGAGGAAAGCATGCCAAAAAAAATTGTGGTCAACCTAGAAACCCTGTAGAAATTTGATGTCGCAAGTTCATCAATGCTCTTTTCCCATGGACCCGACATATGGGTCTTCTATGCAGGGTAGGTAGAAAAAATTCTCTCAGAATTATTTTCAACACACTACTGGGTCCTTATTTTTGAAAATATAATAGCATGTTTTGCATCATGGTGTGCATTTTTTTTCGTGAGCGTAGGCTTCTTTTTCTTATTCTTCTCAACAAAGAAGTCTTCTTTTTACTTATTGGTGGATGCCTTTATTTTTTCTTTTTGCTAGAAGAACCGAGAGACCTAGAGAGAGGGCAACACGCATCGTCAAAGCTACGTGCAGAAATGCAGATCGATCCTCGCATCCATCCATCGAATCGTCTGCACGCCTGCCTTCCAACAAGTCTCCAAACCCTAGACAACCTCCACGCCGCCTACGATGGCCGCCGCCGCCGCCGTCCCCCGCACCCTGTCCGACCTCCCCGACGACGTGCTCCGGCGCATCCTCTTCTTCGCGCCAGCCACGGAGGGCGCCTCCACCGCCGTGCTCTCCCGGCGCTGGCACTACCTGTGGCGCGCGTCGGGCGCCGTCAACCTCGACTCCCGCTGCTTCACCCTCGTCCCCGACGACGAGCCCAAGGACATCCTCCTCGGCACCGGCGCCGGCGACGCCCCCATCACGCGGCTCACGATCGCCTTGGCGGAAGGCAGCCGGAGCAGCATACGTCTGGCTCACCTCGACGACCGGTCGTGGCCGGAGTCCGACGACCTCGCCGCCCGGCGGCGCCCCGAGGAGCTCCGCGTCGAGGTGAAGGATTGGAACCAGCTGCAGTACAACGTCTTCTCTCTTCCGTCTCCGGCGCTCCGGCTGCTGCGGATCAGCAACTGCGCCTCCCTGACGGCGGCCGCCGCCTTCCCGCTGCTGTCGGAGCTGCGCCTGCACAAGTGCACCGTCCCCGTCGCCGATCTCCAGCGCATCGCCGACGCCGCGCCGAAGCTCACCACGCTGCATCTCGAGTCCTGTTACATCCCAAGACAGGAGCAACAAGGATTTCACATGCATCCGCCGGAGACACAACGCTGGCTGCTCATCTTCCCGGAGGTCACTCATCTCGTGCTTGCAGGCTGCAGATACGATCGCAGAGCCATGCCCATGCTAGAGCTCGACGCGCCGAGGCTGCGATACTTCAGATATGATGGGTCTCTTCAGGGTTGCCATCATCAGCTCTCGCTAAAACAGCAGGCATCACCCAAACCCAACAACATGGTTCGAGTGGATCTATGCTTAAGGGATCACCAGACATTCGGACAACAAGTTTTCGAATCCTTCTGGCAATTCATTCGGAATTTCAGCACCGCGAAGGTCTTGAAGGTTGAGCTTGATTACCTTCTGTCCATGGATCGCATCGCCCTAACAGACGATAGGAGCCGGGATGAGCTTCTAGGCAGCCTGTCGTTCCCCAATCTTGAGCGGCTCGAGCTAGAAGCGGGATATGAGGCTGGAAACGAGGCATCAATGGTGATGCTAGCAGATTTGCTCCATTGTTGCCCTCTGCTTCAGAACCTCCGGCTCAAGTTCATCAAGGACGGCCGAATGGTGCTTTCTTCCGTAGACAAGGAGGCTCGGTTGGATTTCGACAAGTCCGTCAACCGCTTCAGGCGTCGAAGAAGCCCGATGATTTCACTCGGTGGGGAGGGCAATGAAAATCACGAGGTTTGTTATATCCCTGGATTGAGTGGTGAATCATTCGATTGCCTGCAGTACCTAAGAAGAGTGAGCTTGTACTTTTGTATGGAGGAGGCAGACTGCCTTGGAGTTCAACTCGCCAAGTTCTTTGCTGAGAACGCCATGGTCCTTGAAGAAATATATCTACACGACGGTAGCCAGAAAATGGCCGAGCATATGAATGGTAGTGTCAGAAGATGGATTGCTAATTCAGCCAAAACCAGAAACTTGGCTGGCATTGAGGTCCTACCCCATTGAAATCTGCCGGCAGAATGAAAAAATTATATTTATATTCAGTGTATCTCTGTTTGAGTTTCTATTTTTTTCCTTTGTTTAATCGTCTGTTGAGGCTTTGCAGTTTGTAAGAATATATCCAAGTTGCACTAAGATCCTCATAATTGATGAGTACTGTAGCTGACGCTTGTTGATTGTATAACTTCATGTTATTCTGCATCGTGTCTTTGAATTGGGTAATGGCATTATATTGGAGAACAAGATGATCCTCTACTTCTGTTTATGTATACTGCAGTATACTGTATGGTAACTCTAGTTTCTTTTGATAGATTTGGTGCAGACAAGATGGTTATTTTCTAATAATAAGGTCACACAGTGAAGCAGCATTATTATTCCGTTATTTTTGTTTTATATATGCAATATGAATAGTTTCTATGATAATTAAGCACTGGAACTATAAACACAGCTCAACAATAAGAACTATGAGCACTGTAGCAAAGCCGACAATAGAAAACATGTTACAGCTCTCGCAAATTGTTGTCAGCCCATATCGTCCATAATCTTGCATTCAACACCCATATCGTCCATAATCTGGCATGTGAATTTGTTGGAAAATACAAGGGAAAAAATCATACGGAGTACCTGATCATGTCATCTAATTGATGCCGTGGTCCCACTAAAATGAAACTGAGTGGCTAAGTTCAAAAGTATTCAGTCAAAGGCTGAAAAGAGTCTATGTAACATAAATTAATCAATATTTGGAATTCATATTAAAATATTATAAAAAGATCTACAATCCAACATAATCACGGTATAGTATGCCACTAGATTGATTTGGATTCCACCAGGAGACAGAATCCAGCCTCCCATATCTTTGGTTAGGGTAACCAATGGCAGCTGCCACATGAAAAAGGGTCGTCCTTGCAACAAAGTCACAATGGAATTTAATATACAAATGAATTTCCATTTAAATTACAAGTCATAATAACTAGTAAATTTGAAAAATATAAAATACTGCCATATAATAATTATTTTCAGGAAATTTAGATACAATTGAGATTGGAAAAAGATAAATCATATTCACTCTGTATAAGATTTAGATGTCATTTTGGACAAGATTTTAGTCAGACATTGAGAATATATTTGTCTTATTAAGTCAAACATTGAGAATAACTTTTAAATCGTTGAGTTTGGAATTGTGAAACCATATGAATATATTTGTCTTATTATTTTTTAATAAATATTTTTTGTAAAAATAAGAAGTCAAAATTACGTTTTCAAGACCGTGTCGTTGTCCAGAACTACATCTAAATTATTTACGGAGCGAGTAAGATTAAAAAAAGATACATGATCTCACCTCATGTATGTAGCAAAAATTAAAAAAAAGAAAGAGGAACCGAAGACATCTATATCCATTTTGCTACCATCTTGACACAGTTAGGGAATTCTCAAAAAGAAAACATTGGTGTTAGGGAGAGAGGTATGCCTGAATCAACAGCGAGAAATCAGATGAAGCACTTCTAGAGTGGAATATTACTATTGACCAATAATATAGGTTTTGGCAATGCAAAGGTAACCATTGCAACATGGGCTCACCAACGGGCCAAGCAACTAATGGCCTGGCCCTACTACCAATATGACGAATATCATGGTTCACAATTCCGGCCGGACATTCGCGAAAAATCTGAAATATTGATTTTTTCGTTGGATACTGAAACGAAAAAAACTCGCTGGGTCCTGAAAAAATTTGGGAATTTTGGTTTTTCATTTTTTTCCGGAATTGAAAACCTTGATGACGATCACCGATAGAAGATAGGTTCAAGACAACAAGAGGAACCAAATGCAGAAATCAAATGCTAGATAGGATAAAGAACAAAAGCCAGAATCTAATAAATGCAAGCTCGGTTTTTGGGTCGAACCAACCTCATAGAATTTTTGCCAACAGTATAGACTACCATCAATGCAACTTTATCTATGTTGTATATAAATATAAATAATGCCGGAGCCCAAATACGAGATGCATGTAAACACAATTCACACAAACTCAACAGAGATTATTACAAGAACACCATGTTGGCAGACTTGTTCATCACCCACCTGAAACGAACCGGATTCTCAACGACGAGAATCCAACTCCCTGTACCCTCGAGATAGTCCTAGGAATAGCAGCTATCTCGTACAGAACTTATCTCAGTCGAATATCACATCCATACGACGATAAAAGATCCAACACATGACATATATAAAACATAGCGGTCTGGTACAAGCCCTCTGGGCTAAATCGACAATAAGAAACAGCTATGAAGCGGTAGCTAAATCATCTGAGTCCACTTCCCGCAGGCATCCTTGAGCATAGCGCGCTCCCTTCAATCGTACCACCCGTCCTGGTTGAACTCGTGGTCGAGGTCTTCACCTGAGAACCCAAAGTCTGTCCCCGAGGAAATGGGACAGGTTCACGTCACCAACCATAATATGATGCAAGCTTTTAAGTGGCCTATTCTAAGGTATAGAAATAATCAAGGTTTAAGCCATGGATTTCCTATGCGAGCAGCAGCAATAACCCAAATTCATCTCATCACCAACTCCTTTCCTCACAGGCACAATCACTCCCCAAATCCAACCATCATCCTCACATTCACATCGGGCTCGTCCTGCCACAGCAGGTTCCCGCAAACATCATCCACCAACACCTTTCGCTCACTAGTCGACTCGGTGAGCTCCCTCCCCACCTTGTCTCATCAGCAACGCTGGACCAATCTCTCATAACCCAAATCAAGGATGAGGTAAGAAAGCAGATTCCCATGCTAGTCGGAACTTATCAGAAGCGGGTCGTCCGTAACCGTAGACACGGCTAAACGTATAGTTTACACTCTGCAGAGGTGGCACTCCAGGAATCCATCCGGGCTGCAAGGCCAGTCCGCAACCAACCTGAGACACAGCCCACAGCAAAGACCCTAAACAGTAACGGCACCAATCCTGTCTCCCTGGACTCGGGAAACATATGATCTAACATCTGCCCCAGCGATGTGAAACCTTCCCACCGGGACCAGTCGGGGGCCGTGGTAAATCAGGGAGAGTACGCCGCAACGAGTCCCCCTTACACATATCAAGCTCGAATCTCCTACAGTCTCGGTGCCGCACTAGAGTAGGCTTGCTGGAACCCTCCCCATTCTAGGTAGATGGTGAGCACGGTATTCCCACGTCCAAAGGTGGAACTCGACTCGGTCCTTAATTGTCGGTAAAGCGAGTATCAGCGTCATAAGCAATCCGCCGCAACGGTCCGCAATCGGCACCCATAATAGGTATAGCCGCCCAAACTCCTCAAGTAACCAAATGTCCAAGAACCATGTACCCGCAACAGGTACTCCGTAGGGACTGCCCGAGTGCAGTCTCCAAGCACACCGATCAAACGATCGAGTTGTTATTACTCGCTTACACAGCCTAGCTGCACTACACCTCCCATACCACCCACAACTCACGCCAAGAGGATCAAATCACAACCATCCCAACACATGCATAGCATAGCATAATTCTTATAGTGAGTAGTAGGTAGCAAGGTAACAGGATGATAACAAAGGCAGTGCAGGTTTGTCATGCGAGTAACGTAAAGCGCTAGCATACTAGTTGCATGTCTAATAGGTATTTCAGAGATTGGTCCGGCGTGAACCTGGGTAAGCTTCTTCCTCCTCTTCAAAGCAATTGTCGGGGTAGTCCGGCTCCTCCAGGTTCTCCGGAGCTCCTAGAGTCGTGGAAATTAAAATAAGACGCGGCTACTGGCAAAGAAACACCAAAACAGTGAGGAAAGAAGACCCAAGGAACACCAAACTCTATACTAACGCATAGGTCATGTTTTTAGAAAAATATAGAAACTGGTTTCATATTTTTCTGAGCTACGGTTGATTTATTATTACTTTTTAAAGTTTAAATCATTTTCTGAAAATATTAAATAATTTCTGAAAAAGAAAAACAGACCAAAAAATAGCCTGCTGACGTCAGCATGACGTCATGCTGACGTCATCACGGGTCCGGATGACGTCAGCGTTGACCGGTCAACGGTCAACGGTCAGCGGTCAACGGTCAGCCTGGTCAGTGGGCCCCAGCGGTCAGCAGCTGGCTGTGGCTGACATGTGGGCCCCATGCGTCAGCGCTGTTATACGAAAAAGAAAAAGAGAAAAGGCGCTGCTGGGCCGGAGTTGGGCCGAAAGATAAGTCCAGGGGGTAAACTGGACTTTAGCGCGAACTTTTGGCCCACGAAGGGGAACGCTGCTGGATCCGGCGCTGTGGACCTGGTCCACCGTGCGCCGTGTGGGTGGTTCACGTGCACCGGGTGTACGGGATCATTTTGTGGCCGACACGGGATCTTCTGTGGTTGTGCGTGCGGCGACTTCGTGTGGTCCATGGTGTGGCCTTCGGCCGCGGCGCGACGCGGACGCGCACGGGCGCCCCAGCGCACGACCGGCGGCAGTGCTTTCGCGGCGAATGGCGAGGGGAAAGGTCGGCGAGGCTCGGGATCGGCAGCTTCGGCTCAGCTCGGTACTCGCAGTCACGACCGGCGAGAAGAGGTGGAACGCTTGGCTGGGGTTTTGGTTTCCCGACGCGTGCGGCGGCGGCGCGGCTATGGCGCCACGGTGGCCGGCGTCGCGCGGGTGGAAGATGGCTCGGAAACGGCTCGGCTTGGAAGGCTCGCGCACGCGCGACACCAGCGAGTGCTGGAATGCGACGTCGCGGCCCTGGTTGGGTGCGCGTGCGCGGGCACACAGTTGAACGTGGCCGCGACACGGCCTTGGCGTTCGCGCGCGGCGAGCACAGCTCGGCCGCGGCGGCCTCAGCTACAGATCAAGGTGACGGCGGTTTGCGGGGTGCGACAGCGGCGCGATGAGGTCCTGCACGAGAAGATGGCCACGGCTCGAAGGCCGGGTCCCAGAGATGGCTAGCACGGCGGAGCGGCGGTGACTTGGCCGGAGTCAGGGGAGAAGAAGGGGGCCGGCGTCGGTAGCTCACCCTGGGTCACGTCGTGGTTCGCTGCAGCTCGGGGACGACTCGCGGTACGACGGCGATCCTCGTGCTCCCACGAACAGCTCCGCTCCGGCTTCGGCTTGGCGTCTCCACGGGCGGCGGCGCTGCGGCGACGCAGCGACCGGCGTCGGCTTCTCTTCCTCTGCCTCCCTTCCTCCTCCTCCAACTTCTCCTTCCTTCCCTCACTCTCGGCTTCAACTAGGTGACGAAGGAAAAACCCCGAAGGGCTTGCGGTGGCTAGGGCTGGGAGAAGCCGCGGCAGGTTTTAAGTAGGGCGGCGGCCGCTAGGGCTCCGCGGCGATGGACGGCTCGAGATTTTGGGCGTCCGTGCCCTTCCCACGTGGCGGCATCGCGACGGGCCGCAAGCGCAGCGATGGGATTGGCTCGGCACTTACGGGCGCGGCGGCAAAGAGAGCAGCGCGGGGCGCCGGCGAAAAGCAGAGAGGGGGAAGCAGTTGGGGAAGACGACACTGTGTCGGGAGCGGCTGACAGGCGGGGCCCACTGGTCAGCGATGGGGTGAGGGACGCGGAGTCGACGCGGTGGCGCGGCTGGGCCGTTGCTGGGCCGCAAGGCCGGCCGGGCTGGTTTGGTCGGTTGGCTCGGGGAAAGAGTTGAAGGGTGGTTTTCGGACTTTGGATAGAAGATTCGGCCCACGAAGTTAGTTTAGGATTTGAATTGGTTGGCCAATTAGAGTTTGAATTCAAATCTAGAATTTGAATTCAAACCAACCAAAAATCCAATAAAAACCAAATGAACTCCAAATCACACTATTTGATCCTTAGCACTTCAAATTATTTTTAATTAATTTAAATTTTGCCTAAGAGCAAAGGGAGCAAATAGAGAGCAACCTTATATGTTGGTTTGCATGCACAACAATTCCCCAAAAAAATTTAAATCCTCATTTTTGCATTCATCAAATCCTATGGGAAAAATTAGGGTTGTTACAGTCTCCCCCCCTCACAAGAATCTCGTCCTCGAGATTTGTGGTTACCTATGGTTTAAACAAATGGGGGTATCTTTCTTTACGCACTGACTCTTTCTCCCAGGTAGCCTCCCTTTCGGAATGATTGCTCCACTGCACTTTGCAAAATGGGATAGATGTGCTTCTGGTCTCTTTGACTGCTCTTTCTAGTATCCTCTCCGGGTACTCCAGGGTGTCTTGTAGGTCTAGTGCATCTATCTTGACCTCGTGCTCTGGTACTCTCAGACACTTTCTCAGTTGGGATACATGGAACACTGGGTGCACTCCGGCTAGGTCTTCTGGTAGGTCCAATCTGTAGGCTAGCTTCCCTATTCTCTTCAGAATCTGATACGGTCCCACAAAATGGGGTGCTAGCTTTTCTTTCACTTGGAATCTCTTATGCCCTCTAAGGGGTGACACTTTTAGGTAGACGAAGTCCCCTACTTCGAACTCTAGATCTCGTCTCCTTTTATCTGCATAGCTCTTTTGTCGTCTCTGAGCTACCTTCAGGTGCTCTCGGATCTTGGCCACATTTTCTTCTGCCTCCACTATCATATCAGGACCAAAGAACGTTCGTTCCCCCACCTCTGACCACATTAGAGGTGTTCTGCATTTTCTGCCATATAGTGCTTCAAAGGGGGACATCTGCAGGCTGGCCTGGTACCTGTTATTGTAGGAAAATTCTGTATAAGATAGACTCTTCTCCTAGTCTGTGTTGTAAGCCAGAACACATGCCCTCAACAAGTCTTCAAGAATCTGGTTCACTCTTTCGGTCTGCTCATCTGTCTGAGAGTGGTAAGCTGTGCTATACTCCAAGGTTGTCCCGATGGCTTGATGTAGGCTTTTCCAGAACTGAGCTGTGAATTGTGGTCCTCTGTCTGACACAATACTCCTTGGTGCCCCATGCAGCTTGAGAATGTTATCTATATATAGCTCTGCTAGTTTGCTCACTGGGTATGTGCCTTTGACTGGTATGAAGTGGGCTACCTTTGTCAGCCGATCAACTATGACCCAAATGACATCATTTCCTTTCTGAGTGCGAGGTAGGCCAACCACAAAGTCCATGCTGATATCTTCCCACTTCCACATTGGAATTTCCACTGGTTTCAGCAGTCCTGCTGGCCTTTGATGTTCTGCCTTGATTCTTTGACAAGAGTCGCACTTGGCTACATACTCTGCTATGTCCTCCCTCATTTTCTTCCACCAGAACTTATCCTTCAAATCTTGATACATCTTGGTACATCATGGGTGTATCGAGTACTTGGACTCGTGAGCCTCTGAGAGAATTGTTCTCCTGATTTCCTTGTCCTGCGGTACACAAATACGGTCTTTCAGACATATTGTCCCTGCTTCATCCACCCAGAAGTCAGGTGCCACTCCTCGCTGGATATCCTCTTTTACTTCTTGGATTTCTGGACACTTTCCTTGAGCTTCCTTGATTCGGTCTTCTAGGTTGTACTTCACCCTCATTTCCTTGGGTTTTCCTTCTTCTACTAGCTCGAGTTTCAGCATGTACAACTCCTTTGCTAGTTCTGGCTGACTTTCTTCTATCATCAAGTTGTTGCAATAACTCTTTCGGCTCAAGGCATCTGCTACTACGTTTGCTTTGCCAGGATGGTAGTGTATCTCCAAGTCGTAATCTTTGATCAGTTCTAACCACCTCCTCTGCCTCATGTTCAGTTCGGACTGAGTAAATAAGTACATCAAACTCTTGTGATCTGTGTAGATATCGCACTTGTTGCCAATCAGATAGTGCCTCTAGATCTTCAAAGCATGTACCACTGCTGTCAGTTCTAGATCGTGTGTGGGGTAGTTTTCCTCATGTTTCCTCAGCTGCCTTGAAGCATATGCAACAACCTTGCCTTCTTGCATTAGGACACACCCCAAACCTTGTCTTGAAGCATCGCAATAGACTACGAAGTCCTTGCGAATATCTGACAGAGTCAACACTGGTGTTGTAGTGAGTTTGTGCTTGAGCTCTTGGAAACTATTTTCACACTTGTCTATCCACTCAAACGGGACGTTGTTCTTGAGTAGCTCGGTCATTGGCTTGGCAATCTTGGAGAAGTTCTCAATGAACCTTCTGTAGTAACCTGCCAAGCCCAGACAGCTTCGGATTTCCGTGACACTCTTCGGCTGCTTCCATTCTGCTACTGCCTCAATCTTTTCTGGGTCTATTGCTACTCCCTCAGCTGTCAGCACGTGGCCCAAAAAGGCTACTTTCTCCAGCCAGAACTCACACTTGCTGAACTTCCCGTAGAGTTGGTGCTGCCTCAGCTTCTCTAGCACAATCCTTAGGTGCTCCTCATGTTCTTCGGCTGTCTCTGAGTAGATCAGTATATCATCAATAAACACCACCACGAACTTGTCTAGTTCTTCCATAAATACCTTGTTCATCATGTTCATGAAGTAAGCAGGTGCGTTGGTCAAACCGAAGGACACAACGGTGAACTCGTACTGCCCGTATCGAGTCACAAAGGCCGTCTTGGGAATGTCGCCTTCTCTAATCTTCATCTGGTGGTATCCCGATCTCAGATCAATCTTACTGAAGTACTTGACTTTCTTCAATTGATCTAGCAAATCATCAATTCGGGGTAGCGGGTATTTATTCTTGATTGTCACTGCGTTCAGGGATCGATAGTCTACGCACATGCGCATTGACCCATCTTTCTTCTTCACAAACAACACTGGCGATCCCCATGGGGATGCACTTGGTCGAATCACCCCGCTTTCTAGCATCTCTTTCAGCTGCTTCTTGAGTTCCTCCAGCTCTTCCACTGACATTCTGTACGGTCTCTTGGCAATGGGCCCTGTGCCTGGTTGCAGTTTGATTATGAACTCTACGTCTCGGTCAGGTGGTAGTCCCGGTAGCTCTTCGGGAAACACATCGGGGTACTCACACACAACAGGCACTTCTTCGATCGTCTTTTTCTCGATAGAGTACACCAACTGTCTCATAATACACGTTCTGGACTCCTTCCCTGTTCTTCTCCTTCGTGGCTCCATTGTTACCTTGACTCTGCTAGGGTGTGTCAACTCAACTGTTCTGGGCGAGCAACTGATTACCCCTTTGTGCTCTGTAAGTCAATCCATTCCCAGTATCACGTCAATTCCGTCTGACTTCAGGACTGTCAGGTCTCCTGCGAACTCCTGCCCTCCTATCATCAGACTAACTGCTGGGTACTCTATGGTGCACCTAAGCTCTCCTAGGGGAGAAGTAGTGACTATAGGTCTAGCCTTAGGTATTGTCGGGGGAGACTGCTCTTTCACAAACTTTGACGAGATATATGAACCAGTTGCACCAGAGTCAAATAGTATCAAAGCTGGAATGCCATTAACTAAAAACTCACCGAGCACGACGTCGGGAGCGTCCTCGGCTTCCTTCTTTGTCAGGTGGTTGAGGCGTCCTCTCTGCGCCGAAGCCGCTGCCTGTCTTGTCCTCCAGGTGCCGGTGCCTTGGCTGGGGTCTGCTTGTTCTTCCTCTTTGGACAGTCAAAGGACTTGTGACCGGGCTTCCCACAAGCAAAGTAGACTACTGAGGTTCCTCCACCAACTCTAGGCGTGTTGTTTGGCTTCCAGTTGGAGTTTCCCTGTCCAGTGTAGTTGTTTCGGTTGCCAAAGCTGCTGTAACTACTGCCCCTGTTGCCAAAACTGTTGTTGTAACTGCCTCGGTTTCCTGAGTAGTTGCTGTTCCTGTTGATCCCTGAGCTTCCCTGACTGTTGCCCTGCTGATAGCCTCTTCTGAGCATGTGGTTTTGGCCATTCCTCGGCCTCTGGTTCAACCGGTTGTTGTGCAGTTGTTCAGCCTTGCGCTTTTACTCTCTCCACGTGTCTTCTAGACCCACTGTCTCCTTCTCTACTACGATGGCCCTATCGATCAGTTCTCGGAGTGACCTGTGTGAACTCGCTGCGAGTGTTGTCCTCAGACCTCTGTGCAAATCACGCTAGAACCAAAATTGCTTCTTCTTTTCGGTGTTGACGTCTTCAGGAGCGTACCTCGACATCTTAGCAAAGTGTCGAGCGTACTCAGCAACAGACAAATTGCATTGGGTCATTGTCCTGAACTCCATTGCCTTGTGCACCATGACTTGTTCTGGGATGTGGTACTCTTTGAAAGCTTCACAAAACTCTAGCCAGGTGATCTGAGTAGGGTTTGCGTGAGAGTAACAGTAGCTCTCCCACCACGCTTTTGCTGCGCCCTCCAGCTGGTGTGCCGCAAGGGCCACACACTCCTCCTCTGTGTAGTCTGTCAGGTCTAGCTTGGTCTCTATGGTACGCAGCCAGTCGTGTGCGTCGAGTGGCTCGTCCGAGTAGTCAAAAGTGGGAGCTTTCAGCCTGATAAACCTCTCAATCTTCCTTTGCAGGTCTTCTTCATGGTGTCCCTGACGGTTCTGGTTCTGGTTTCCCTAGATCTGTTGCATTGCTTGCATCATCTGAGTGTTGGCATGTGCCATCTGTTGCATCAGCTGAGTTTGAGTAGTCATCACTTCGTCCAAGTTAGGCGGTGGCGGTGGCTGGTTGTTCTGTTGGTTCACCTGCGGTTCCATTGCCGGTTCTCCCATTGCAACCTCCTCTTCACCACCTCCTACTGCGTTGTCCTCGGGCTGGAGCACGCCTGCTGCGCGTCCACGACCCCAGCCTCTGGCTGCGACGGTTGCTCTCCCACGACCTCTACCTCTGCCACGACCTCTACCCCTTCCTGCCATAGTTGTTTCTTCTTGCTCAGCTTCCTCGAAACGTGCCAGCAGACGGTTGGATCTTCGGATTGACATGTTGCTGCATTTTCGTTACAGATATCGTGGCGGTCAGGTAATGGTTAGAGATAGTGAAATCTATATTAGGAGCTGCACACAAGAAATAGACTCAACACTAGATTACACTCAATAGGAAGATCGATAAAACAACAAGAACAGCCACAAGGACCGATCACTCATAACAGCATTACACCCTAGACATTGGTACTATCCCGAGGCCAGCTCCTGGAACCTTGAGGATTAGTACATCTAAGCGCATGCTACATCGCGGCTGAGCCAAAAGGTGGGCATGAACTCTACTTCTAAGCAACTGCTCATGAAGATAGATACAAGACTCATCATAACTTATGTAACACCCTAAAAACTCCATCACAAATAAATCATAGCAACATGACTAGATTTAATTTTCTAAGGACTTAATTAAATCATCAATTAATTTGAGCCTAAAAGTATTTAAACATCATTTAAATAATTTTATAGCATTACAAGTAAATTACTGCATTCATGCTGATTTGCATTGTATTTTGTTTGGAAAATGAATTTAATTTTAAAACACGAGTATACTTCAGTTTAATCCAATCTAATTTCTATCTCCTAATCAAATTCTTGATCCTTTATTAAACCAAATATTTCTTTATTCTCTCGTACATTTATGAGCACCAGACAAGCTTTCTCCTACTCTTTCTTTCTCTTTCCTTGGGCCTTATATCCATGCACATCAACTTCACGTGAAATCCAACCAGCGTTCACATTGTAATATAGCTAATCTCTCATCTCCTTCTGTTATTAATTCGTATGGGCCAAGGCCCAAAGGGCAGCTGCACGTCAAGCACCCCATGTCTCTACGTCAACATCACCGTCTTCTCTACAGCCATCGGTGGTTCCTCTGCCAGACGCCTTGGCTTCTGCAACTGCTCCACAAAATGTCCAGTCAATACCTCTGTCTAGCAAAACGAAATCCCCACTGTCCCTTCCTTCAATTTTCCACCACCGGTGATGCAAACTGCTGCACTAGTGGCAGTAATGCAAGTCCCACCATGATCTGCAGATATCTCCACGGACGACCGCTCCACTGCCTCGACACACCTATAAAAGGCGCAGACTCTCCTATCCCTGTTCTCGATCATCACTTCTGAATTCTGTCTCACTCCATATCATCCTTCCTTGGGTTGCGGCAAGTTCGCCATCTTCGTCAATCCATCGGCAGGAACGCTCGCCGCTGCCAGTGAGGTTTCTGCTCTGACATCGTCGATCTTTTATCATGTTCAGTCTTTGAGTAATGCTGATTCCCGTCTTTTGTACGTTCTCTCTTTCTGGTTGCCCGGACTTAAGTTGTTGCGTCTGGCGTTGAAGTTTCCATCTCGTACCAAGCTGCTGTCGTCCCATCAACGCTCCTTCCGCACCGGTTTCCACTCCTTTCCATTGATCACCGTACGCGGGTAAGAAGTATCCCGGTGCTGCACTCATTCCGTTTTGACAGAATCCTGATGCAGTACCATTCCCTTGCATGTGCGCGCTCCGTTCTAAGCTGTCAAGAAACAGAAAGTTTAGTAGCCCAAGAGTAATCAAACATCGCCATGTCAAAACCAGTCCAGTACTCGGGACATGTCTCTGTTCAATTTATTTAATCCTTGTTGGTGCCGTCATTTGCATGCAGAAGCAGCTAGCTGCACGCACTTTTGATTCCATGTCCTGCTCCAAACATCGCATATGAAAATCATCAGGCACAGTAGCACAGTTCTAGATGTGCTAGCCACGTACTAGTAATCTAGTACTAATTTAATCCATGCTTGCATGCACATGGTTGGTGTACGCAAGTACAATCTAATGAGTTTATGAACATTTCAAAATTTCCAAGCACATATATCATCCAATATAATTTAGTAATGTCCTGACCTTTCAATTATTCAATCACTCCATTCTTTGTGCCATGCAATAATCTTTTGCTAATCTTTGCCGTCTGTAAATAATCAAGTCTAGGTCCTCAAACGTGTAGAATCTTTGGTACGTGTTTTATAAAATGTTTTCCAATGCTTGATGTACCGTTTTTCTTATTGTATGTTTTATTGCTTGGTCGTAGATCTCGTGCCTGTTGAGACTGAGCCGCCCGTTGAAGCAAATCAAGGACAGTATATTGAAGAAGAAGAGGATTGCTTTGTAGAGCAAGGCAAGTGGCCCTCCCCGCATACTCTTTTTGTCCTATATAATTGCATGACAACTAAAATTTACTTTTGTTGCATTAATTTGACGGGAACACCTTTTTAAGGACTTACCTAGTCTTTTAACCATGATTCCTTGGAACAACCCCGGTTTAAATAATATTTTGGGTTAGTTTATGCTTAGTGTTGCTATACCTTGGGAATGGTTGAATTGGATCCTTATAAAATGTTGATCATGACAACTTTGATGGTTAATGATGGTTAATACAAGAATACTATTCTTTAATCGGAATATGGAGAACCACCCAAGAAAACAGTGCAACCATGGTGTCATATGGCTCTGACCTTAGCCAATTAATTAGGAGTGTGATTGTACTGATGGCCTTATCCGAAAGGAGCAGAGGGGGTTTGGGGTTGAGGGGGTACAGCTCGGTCCTCTTGGGGTAGCAGCCTTTGCTAAGGTGCTGACCATTAGGGAGGGTTGTGCTCCGCCCCAACTGTAACTCTTGCGGGTTGTTGGTCTCTTGCACACCTTTGTAAAGGCTTCGAAGTGGACCCCTAGCCACTCACCTCGGAAGTGTTTAAGGGCCTTGCAAATCCGGGCAACATGGGGAACACGAGCTGTGGTGAAAGTGTACAACCTCTGCAGAGTGAAAACTGATCGATCAGCCGTGCTCACGGTCAAGAGCGGCTTGGACCCTCACATGATAATTGAACTTAAAGATGGAATTTAAATCGTGGTATTACTCATGGTTTTTGGAATAAGATGCTTTCTAAATGCTTAAGTGGGTTGGTATAAATTTACATCTAGTAAATAGGAAATTGCTAATAAAACTTGACCAACTTTAAAAAGCTCACCGCTTTGAACCTTAGCCCATTCTTGATAGCCTTGCATCTTCACCCCGCTTGCTGAGTACCTAGTTAGGTGTACTCACACTTGTTATGCTGTTCGGAGGAAAACAATGGTGAAGAATACTACAGTGACTATGACGAGTTCTGAGGCTTGCATTTCCCCCAGTCATGATGCCTGTGGAAGTTGAAGATGAAGACTCTACGTCTAGTTATCGTATGTTCTTCGATAAGACCTTCGTGTCTCCCGAGAGTGTAATAAAGAATATTGTAATAAAGTTATTAAACCTCTTGTACGTTTGAATACTGTGTTTTGATATTACACTCTTTTGTCTATCATATGTGTGTAAACATGATCCTGGTGCACATATGAGACGCACTTGGTTTTTCTTCGGAAATCAGGTGTGACAACTTAGTACAACTGCTGAATCTGACTACTGCATCTGACACTGCCTACTGTTGCTGATGGTGTGTGAGGCACGCTGCCAACCTCACAGTCTCAGACTCTGTCTGTCACTCCCATATCTGTCTCTGGTGTGACCCGGTAGTGCTCTGTCCGGGGCTCCACTCTGCGCTCCTCGGGAAGCTGCTGGTTCAGTGAAATCACTTCAGCCACCCTCTTTCTGTCCGACCTTACCCAACTGCTAAGGGTCCTTCGTGTTTCTTCTTTTGTCATGACCTGCTGCATACCCAAGTACTTCACTAGCTGGTAGCTCCATGAGTTCTTGTCCTTGAGTGTGTCCACTTCTTCCTGCAGGTCTGTTTTCAACTCGTCCAGGTAGCTCAGCTCCTCCTTCAGCTCTTCAATTTCTTCATCCTTGGCAGCTAAAGCTTTATCTTTTTCTGCTATCTGATCTTCAAGCCTGATATCGCGAGCTTGCTGAGTAGCTGAGATCAGTTCAGCCAGGTGCACTCTGCTGACAGCTTCGTGCTCGAGTGCACAGATCTTCATTTGTTTTGCTTCTAGGCGTCGTTTAAGCCATTCTATTCTTTTGTCTTTGTCTATCAGCTGGTTCTCCCTCTCCCACACTTTCTCCCTTAGCTTGACCACCTTCTCTTCGAGTCCCATGTTTAAGTACTCCTGCTCAACCACACACCGCACTGTGGTCCGTAGGGTTGCATTTCTTTCTCTGTCAGCTGCGTGAGCGTAGGAACTGACTTTGGCTCTGTCACTTGGGTCTTCAAGGGCCCGCGGCAGGTACCGAAAGCGGCTGTTCCGGAGCTGGTCCCGATACACGTGTGTAGCAAGGCGGAGTATCCTCATGGCAACTGTCTGCACTGCTCGACTGAAAGTGTTCTCGCTGGCTGCAGCCTGAAGTCTCAGTGATCTTTGGCGTCCATAGATAGGCGGCACGACCATCTGTATCTTTGTCAGGACTCCTTCACCAGGTCCGTAGGTCCATCCTTCGTAGAAGATGTTGTCCACATCTATCCCGACTTCTTGCAACAGATCCCTTAACAGCACTGCCAAACCTCCACATTCTACTCCAGTTGTCCTGATCTCCTGTCGTTCAACCGCTTCTCTTCTTGCTGCCATCTACCAGACATTTAGTGGGGGTTGTTAGTAAGTTAGCAAGTTAGTAAGGTAAGGTAAGGGTAAAACAGTGTAAATAGTTGAGATTTACATAAGTATAGTTTTGAAACAGTCCAAGGAGTTTCATATAAAATGAGAGACTCAGTTAGAGCTTCTGTCCTAAGTTTCCAGTCTAAGGGTTACGCGCTACGGTCAAGTATGGCTCTGATACCAACTGAAACGAACCGGATTCTCAACGACGAGAATCCGACTCCTTGTACCCTCGAGATAGTCCCAGGAATAGCAACTATCTCGTACAGAACTCATCTCAGTCGAATATCACATCCATACGACGATAAAAGATTTAACACATGACATATATAAAACATAGCGGTCTGGTACAAGCCCTCTGGGCTAAATCGACAATAAGAAATAGCTACAAAGCAGTAGCTAAATCATCTGGGTCCACTTCCCGCAGGCATCCTTGAGCATAGCGCGCTCCCTTCAATCGTACCACCCGTCCTGGTTGAACTCGTGGTCGAGGTCTTCACCTGAGAACCCAAAGTCTGTCCCCAAGGAAATGGGACAGGTTCACGTCACCCACCATAATATGATGCAAGCTTTTAAGTGGCATATTCTAAGGTATAGAAATAATCAAGGTTTAAGCCATGGATTTCCTATGTGAGCAGCAGCAATAACCCAAATTCATCTCATCACCAACTCCTTTCCTCACAGGCACAATCACTCCCCAAATCCAACCATCAGCCTCACATTCACATCGGGCTCGTCCTGCCACAGCAGGTTCCCGCAAACATCATCCACCAACACCTTTCGCTCACTAGTCGACTCGGTGAGCTCCCTCCCCACCTTGTCTCATCAGCAACGCTGGACCAATCTCTCATAACCCAAATCAAGGATGAGGTAAGAAAGTAGATTCTCATGCTAGTCGGAACTTATCAGAAGCGGGTCGTCCGTAACCGTGGACACGGCTAAACGTATAGTTTACACTCTGCAGAGGTGGCACTCTAGGAATCCATCCGGGCTGCAAGGCCAGTCCACAACCAACCTGAGACACAGCCCACAGCAAAGACCCTAAACAGTAACGGCGCCAATCCTGTCTCCCTGGACTCGGGAAACATCTGATCTAATATCTGCCCCAGCGATGTGAAACCTTCCCACCGGGGCCAGTCGGGGGCCGTGGTAAATCAGGGAGAGTACGCCGCAACGAGTCCCCCTTACACATATCAAGCTCGAATCTCCTACAGTCTCGGCGCCGCACTAGAGTAGGCTTGCTGGTACCCTCCCCATTCTAGGTAGATGGTGAGCACGGTATTCCCACGTCCAAAGGTGGAACTCGACTCGGTCCTTAATTGTCGGTAAAGCGAGTATCAGCGTCATAAGCGATCCGCCGCAACGGTCCGCAATCGGCACCCATAACAGGTATAGCCGCCCAAACTCCTCAAGTAACCAAATGTCCAAGAACCATGTACCCGCAATAGGAACTCCGTAGGGACTGCCCGAGTGCAGTCCCCAAGCACCCCGATCAAACGATCGAGTTGTTATTACTCGCTTACACCGCCTAGCTGCACTACACCTCCCATACCACCCACAACTCACGCCAAGAGGATCAAATCACAACCATCCCAACACATGCATAGCATAGCATAATTCTTATAGTGAGTAGTAGGTAGCAAGGTAACAGGATTATAACAAAGGCAGTGCAGGTTTGTCATGCGAGTAAAGTAAAGCGCTAGCATACTAGTTGCATGTCTAATAGGTATTTCAGAGATTGGTCGGGCGTGAACCTGGGTAAGCTTCTTCCTCCTCTTCAAAGCAGTTGTCGGGGTAGTCCGGCTCCTCCAGGTTCTCCGGAGCTCCTAGAGTCGCGGAAATTAAAATAAGACGCGGCTACTGGCAAAGAAACACCAAAACAAAGAGGAAAAAAGACCCAAGGAAGACCAAACTCTATACTAACGCATAGGTCATGTTTTTAGAAAAATATAGAAACTGGTCCCCATGCGTCAGCGCTGCCATACGAAAAAGAAAAAGAGAAAAGGCGCTGCTGGGCCGGAGTTGGGCCGAAAGATAAGTCCAGGGGGGTAAACTGGACTTTAGCGCGAACTTTAGGCCCACGAAAGGGAGCGCGGCTGGATCCGGCGCTGTGGACCTGGTCCACCGTGCGCCGTGTGGATGGTTCACGTGCACCGGGTGTATGGGATCATTTTGTGGCCGACACAGGATCTTCTGTGGTTGTGCGTGCGGCGACTTCATGTGGTCCATGGTGTGGCCTTCGGCCGCGGCGCGACGCGGACGCGCACGGGCGCACCAGCGCACGACCGGCGGCAGCGCTTTCGCGGCGAACGGCGAGGGGAAAGGTCGGCGAGGCTCGGGATCGGCGGCTTCGGCTCAGCTATGTACTCGCGGTCACGACCGGCGAGAAGAGGTGGAACGGCTTGGCTGGGGTTTTGGTTTCCCGACGCGTGCGGCGGCGGCGCGGCTATGGCGCCACGGCGGCCGGCGTCGCGCGGGTCGAAGATGGCTCGGAAACGGCTCGGCTGGGAAGGCTCGCGCACGCGCGACACCAGCGAGTGCTGGAACGCGACGTCGCGGCCCTGGTTGGGTGCACGTGCGCGGGCACACTGTTGCCCGTGGCCGCGACACGGCCTTGGCGTTCGCGCGCGGTGAGCACAGCTCGGCCGTGACGGCCTCGGCTGCAGATCAAGGTGACGGCGGTTTGCGGGGTGCGACAGTGGCGCGACGAGGTCCTGCACGAGAAGATGGCCACGGCTCGAAGGCCGGGTCCCAGAGATGGCTAGCACGGCGGAGTTGCGGCGACTTGGCCAGAGTCAGGGGAGAAGAAGGGGGTCGGTGTCGGCAGCTCACCCTGGGTCACGTCGTGGTTCACTGCAGCTCGGGGACGACTCGCGGTACGACGGCGATCCTCGTCCTCCCACGAACAGCTCCGCTCCGGCTTCGGCTTGGCGTCTCCACGGGCGGCGGCGCAGCGACCGGCGTCGGCTTCTCTTCCTCTGCCTCCCTTCCTCCTCCTCCAACTTCTCCTTCCTTCCCTCACTCTCGGCTTCAACTAGGTGACGAAGGAAAAACCCCGAAGGGCTTGCGGCAGCTAGGGCTGGGAGAAGCCGCGGCAGGGTTTAAGTAGGGCGGCGGCCGCTAGGGCTCCGCGGCGATGGACGGCTCGAGATTTTGGGCGTCCGTGCCCTTCCCACGTGGCGGCGTCGCGACGGGCCGCAAGCGTAGCGATGGGATTGGCTCGACGCTCACGGGCGCGGCGGCAGAGAGAGCAGCGCGGGGCACCGGCGAAAAGCAGAGAGGGGGAAGCAGTTGGGGAAGACGACACTGTGTCGGGAGCGGCTGACAGGCGGGGCCCGCTGGTCAGCGATGGGGTGAGGGACGCGGAGTCGACGCGGTGGCGCGGCTGGGCCGTTGCTGGGCCGCAAGGCCGGCCGGGCTGGTTTGGTCGGTTGGCTCGGGGAAAGAGTTGAAGGGTGGTTTTCGGACTTTGGATAGAAGATTCGGCCCACGAAGTTAGTTTAGGATTTGAATTGGTTGTCCAATTAGAGTTTGAATTTAAATCTAGAATTTTAATTCAAACCAACCAAAAATCCAATAAAAACCAACTGAACTCCAAATCACACTATTTGATCCTTAGCACTTCAAATTATTTTTAATTAATTTAAATTTTGCCTAAGAGCAAAGGAAGCAAATAGAGAGCAACCTTATATGTTGGTTTGCATGCACAACAATTCACCAAAAATTTTTAAATTCTCATTTTTGTATTCATCAAATCCTATGGGAAAAATTAGGGTTGTTACACCACCCCTTCATCTCCTCCATCAGCTTTTTCTGCATCAACAGCGGACCCCTTGCGAACTCGCAGCACACCTCATCAACAACCATGGCGTTGCGGAGCAAGAATTTTGCCAGCAACCTCTGCGCCACGCCGCCCTGGTAGTGCACCAGGTTGATCTCCCTCGTCTTCTCCCTCAGGCAGCTGATCTTCTCCACCCCCTCCGGCACGGCGAGCGGCGCGTACCGGTCGTACCTGAGCTTGTGCGCGGCGTGGATGGTCTCGACGTCGTCGGTGTCCCAGCTGCAGTAGGCCGGGCGCCTCACCGCCGCCGCCGCCGCCGGGTGAGCCGGCTCCGGCATGAAGAAGAGCGACAGCGTCTCCAGCCTCGGGGCCCGCCCCAGGATCCTCGCCACCGCGGCGACGGCGGCGGCGTCGCCGTCCGGCACCATCCCGGTGAGCTCGAGGTTGCGCAGCGCCGGGAAGGAGGGCAACTCGGCGGCACCGGCGACGCAGCCGAGCCGGGCCGACGTGAGGTGAAGGCGCACCGCGCCGCGGAACTGGCGGAGGAGGTAGGTGAGGCTGCTGTTGAAGAGCGCCGAGTCCGGCGAGTCGCCGGCGGCGGCGGGCTCCTCGCCGCAGAAGTCGAGGGAGCAGAAGGAGAGCTTGGGCGGGTCTTCGTCCATGGTCATGAAGCCGAGCTCCTCCGGCACGGCGCCGCGGTACTCGAATGCCCGGAGCTCCGACGAGTCGGCGGCGACGGCGGTGAGCTCGTGGCAGCAGCGGAGGGCCAGCCTCCGGATCCGCCGCCCGCGGGGGAGGGTGAGGTCGGTGAGGCCGCTGCAGGCCTCGAGCGTCAGGTCGGCGAGGCGCGGGCACGCCGACACCAGCCGCTTCACGGCGCCGCCGCCGCCGGTGACCCGCGTCAGGTGCAGCGTGTCCAGCGCCGGCAGGGCGATCGCCAACGGCAGGTCCAGCCGGCAGCCGCCGAGCCGGAGGCTGCGCAGCGCCGCGCAGGAGAAGAGGTTCCTCGGCGTCACGTATAACTCGGTCGCCGGCGACGACTCATCGTCCATCGACGGTGCAGGGTCTTCGTCTTCTTCGCCTCCGTCATCTTCTTCGTCTCCGTCGTCTTCGAGCTCGAGATCAGACTCCGCCGACGCCGCGTCCATCGCGTGGGGTTCATGCTCTTGCTCTTGCTCTTGCTCGGCGGCGGCGTCGGGAGGGCGGCGAAGGGTGTAAGTGCGTTTGCAGATGGGCTGGGTGTCGAGGCGGAGGTCGATTTCGGCGGCGGCGTGGTAGGCGGCGTAGGAGAGCCAGCCGTCGACGGCGGGCGTGGCGTCGCCGCCGCGGAAGCCGAACTCGTCGAAGGCGACGCGGAGCGCGCGGAGGGGTGGCGCGCGGGCGGCGCCGCGGTCGCGGCCGTGGAGGGCGGCGCCGGCGCGGGCGACGAGGCGCGGGGCGCGGACGTCGTCGGAGTGGCCGGGGTCGCAGTAGCTGCAGAGGCGGAACCACGGGTAGCCCGTCGAGAGGGGGCGCTCCGACTCGGCGAAGGAGAGGGTGTGCACGGCGGGGAAGACGTGGCGCCACCGCCGGGACAGCGCCGCCGCGCGCGCGGCCTCGGTGGCCGGGAGGAAGGAGAGGACGTGGCCCAGCACGCCGTCGCCGAGCCTGCTCAGCCTGTCGCCGGCGGCGAGGACGGTGGCGTTGGAGTCGGAGTCCTAGAGATCGATTGTATCTGGATCGAGTTGGAGGTGGAGATCGCGTCAGCTTTATATAATGGAACAATACGCATACGAACCGTGCTCGTGCCACGTTGACAATACGGCAAGTGTGAGAATACGTATGCGGTAGTATCAGTTTATGTTACAACAAAATTTCACCAAACCAGGCCACCAAAACTCGGGGGAAAAATCTTTTTTTTTCCTTTACGCATTCGCCAACGAAACGCGGTAGTATGGATACGTACACCAGACCAGATCGCTAAAACTCAGCGAAAATTCAGACTTTCATGAGCCATGATATAAATGCTTTTTGCAGCTGCCTTTCGTACTGTATTTGCCAACAAAATGTGTGTCCATTCTTGAACATACAATGTGACTAGAATTGGACGGCTTGACCATCCATGATGTTACAAAACACCTATACACTGAAGTTCAAAATGCCTCCTTCTCTAATGGCGTCGCAATACATTACAACAGGTTCTTCGGTGTTTCTTCAGTCTTTGACGCCCAAATTCACGTGTCATGACTCCTGAATCAGTCACAGCAGGTGATTCTGAAAGTGGTTCACTGTTCATCAAAACACCCCCATGATTTGCTTGTGATTTCCTGCATTCATAAGCGAAACAATGAGAATGACAGGAATCTCGTGCTGCTTACACAATGAAAAGGTGACTGATCACGACAATTATGTGAAATGAAGGAAGAAAAGGCCTTGAAACTAAACATTTTGGTATCAGTTTATTTTACTGGATATTACAAGAAATGAATGAATTCCTCTGATCGCCTATGTGTTGCATAGAGCATCGTGCAGTGCATGTTACCATCACAATCCTTGAGCAAGTACAAAATTATAAATTTGCACAGCATTAATATTACTCATGTCCTTGCAAACTGGAGAACACTACACCTGAGAGCATGAAAAACTTAGCCATCAGAAGGTAACTGCTGCTCCTCCTCGAGCTCCATTTTACATATCAAGCATTCCCTCTCCAAAATCAGGAATTCCTGACAACATTGAACAGCAATCTTGTCAACGTCGAAAAAATAAACTAGGTACTTATTTGATGAACAAACCAAAGGTCGCAGAATTAAACCTGTAACTGCTGCTGGCTGAACAAATGCATCATTCCAGATTCGGCTGAACCAACTAACTCAATAAGTCTATCGCAATTATCTAGAGAATCGCCTCCCGCAGAAAGTGAGATACACGCCTGCAAAAATATAAGCAACCAAGATTAATTTTATCATCTTACTAAAGAATCACAGCAGCAACCATTTATCTGTAGTCAAATGCAGTAGCTTGCCGAACTGATTGGCTAGGTTACCTGCATGGATCGTAAAATTGTTTCAGGTAGGCAGCATCTTCGACACAGTCCTCGAATTATGTAAGCAGCTGTGCTTTCCACAGAGCCATTCCCATCAGAATACCAAGCATCAAGCCGTGAAATCGCCATCGAAACTCCAGGTTGGAATCGACTGAGTTCGCCTACCATAACAAATCATTTCAACCGTTGTGCAAAATATTTGGAATCATGGTCCCACTTTTAAAGTAAAGATACCTTTAAAGCCAGCTGCCATGATTGCAGCAAGAAGACCTCCATCATTGGCTTCATGAAGCCCATGTCCATCACCTTCTGCTGCTAGGCAGCGAAGAGCAACTTCAATAAAGCAAGGGTCTCTAGACGAGACTTGAACATCCACCTGTCCAATAGGTTATGAAGACTTTCAGAACTAAAATTACTAGAGGTTGAAAGTGAAAGTTGTCCTCAAAAGTTCTTATTGTGCACTATAACTAATTAGATTGCCTGGCAAGCAACAAGCAAGGCTTCATTTATTTATGTTGGAAGCACAAAATCTGGAGAAGGACCCAACCTTCAACCGGCGATGCAGCACATCCTCTTCACTGGCAGATGAATATAGTGCACTAGTCAAAGTTGTGCATGATGTTGCATCTGGTAACATGCATTCTCCAGAAGGTAGGCAGAGCATTGCAGATGCATGCAACTCAAGGAAAATACGCTCTGAGGATTCAAATGGACTGCTCTCGACAGCATCCAACCATGGTCTTTCATCCTCTGATTGCAACAGAGAAGAACGTCAAAACAAGGAAAACAAAGCTGAACACTTGCATATATTATCAGAAACTTTGCAGCACTAAGAAACATACTTTCACACTGGTACACCATATAATACAATCATTTATAAACTTACTGTCTAATAACAAGAATGCCAACTCTAGTGTTTCTTTTGCTGCAGCAACAGCTTGCTCAGTTTCCTCTGCTGAAAGCATTTCAGGAGAAACAGCAGCATTCTGCATCTCAACTTTAAGCCAGTTCCGATAAGTCGCATCAAGGGAGTAATATTCGTGCTGTATGACCATACAAAAGCAAATATTTGGTCAAGACTGTAGGTACATAGAAATAAAAATATTATTATTGTATAAACATAAGATGCACATCAGTAGTCTTACCCAATCTTCAAACTCCTGTAAGTTATCAGATACCTCCTGATCTTCCAGCAAGATCAAATTTTCCTTTTGCTTTAATGGTTCAGCCAGGATAGCAAGCAACTTGTGTGGCCCTGCTGGTAGTTCAGGTACTCTCCTCATTGATATCAGGGAAAACTCTCTGAATAGTGTATTGCTGATGGATCAAGAAATCAAGTATAAGTTCAATGGCAACAAAGTTTTAGAAAAGAAAAGACAGCTATTTCAAATAATACATTTGCAAAATAAACATAGTGATAGCATGAGAAAAGAGTGGATTTAAAGTTTCACTTGCCCAAGCACAAATGAGAACAAAATTACCTATGCATCAACGCCCGAATCAGAAGCTTCCCAGTGATCATTTGAAAGTCTGGAATTGACGGTGGTGGTGTGAAACAAAGCCACTGAATAACCATTGCCTTTTGAAGTGACTGCAAGTGATGTTGATGTGCAACATCAGAGAAATCCTCATCATACTTGCTGGGCTTTGTTTGTCGAGATCTTGAAAGCACCCTGCATTAAATTTAAAAAGCTGTTAGAACATATCCATGAAAATGATTAAAAAATCTGAAACTTGGTGAATTTCACTGCAACATATATCCCCAGAATCAACAAACCTCTCAATGATCTCTTCAAAACAAGCCTTGGATGCATCTCCAGATGAGAATGGCAGATACTCCACAGCAGAGAGGAAGAGCTTGTACATAGTATGCAAACTGTTGACAGGAAAAAAAGTGTGAGCTTGTACATTGAATTCATTGAAAAATAGCTGAACTCTAATCATATAGCAAATGCTGCCTGCTTGACTTAACATGTTCGCCTGTTTTGACCAAAAGTAAAACCGATTTAACATGTATGTCCATGATTATGTCTGAGAATGAACAACTGAAAATAATACTGATAAACACAAATACTCAACTGCAGACAATTAACCAAATAAGCATATGTATTATACCTGCTATTTAACCTTAATTCCATCATTTCTACGAATAAATTAATGCAAAGGTCACGCTCAAGCTGAGAGGCGTATACTCCAACCAACTCCTCTTGATCCTCTGAGAACAAATACCTCACGTACCTGGAATCATTGAATTTCCATGTTAACATGATAAATTAAACACTATAAGAAGGCACATAAAACATCTGGATTTAAAGGAGAACATAACATTCAACAAAAACAAAATAAAACAACCAAGTTTAACCTTTAGATAAAACAACAGCTAAGGTAAAGGATTAAGCCCTTGATAGGTTTGCTGAAAACGATTCATGCTACTTATGCAACTCAATGTATTATGGAAGTTATTATGTCGTACTACCATCAAACACAGCCGAAATTTGAAATCACCCAAATGGATATGAAGGACCAGCAATACTACTTGATTAAGGCACAATAAGTGAAAGAGAAATGGGCTCAACACAGCACTAATTAAGTGATTAGTACATCATCAATAATACTTACGTGTCGATGATGAGATCACCGACAGTAACCAGCTTTTCCTCCAGCTCATCTCCCATTTCATCACTGAAAAGGTATCTCAGTACAAGAACAATATGTGCCCCGAAACGTATCATCTCTGGGTCATCAAGGGGCCTAAATGAAGACAGAAGTTATTCAAAAATGATAAGATAAACAGGTTAAGTATTTGAGGCCATCTGACACAAAATTACAAAGACCCCCTACCTTGCAATATTTTGTTCCTCTTCAGCAGGTGACAACCATGACCACAGAAGATCAAGAAGATGAGCTATATTTCCACTCATGAGATTCATCTGCAATCAGAAAACAAGATTGCAGCTCCGATTGGATAGTGGTTTATCAATTTTATTTAGAGAGCTCTTTCAGTGAAACTAGGAGATTCATCAAATGCTTTTAATAAAGGACGAGACAAATGTAAGATAAAATGTGGCATCCTATCAGAACAGTGCATAATAATTAAACATATTGCAGTAAATCCTGTTAGACGAGCTAATAAAAAATACATGATGCACAAGAACACAGGTAGTTTTCATCCTTGGAAATAAATATTACCTCAATTTGCCGATGCTGCTCCCGGCATGCTCGAGATACAGTCTCATGAACAAGGTCGCTGCATCAGATGAGCAAACAATGATATAACTTATAAGTAGGTAAATAATCGCTAGAAGTACTATATAATTTTAATACCTTGAGCGGAGTTTCTGTAGAAGCGCAGCTATATCACGAGGCTGCTGATCAAGGACATGGTACGGCCAACTTTCTGGACCAACTGAACTTTGGGCTCCATTCATGTCATCATCGAGCTGTTTTTCGTCAGGTCTACTGGTTTGGTACTGAGATAATTCTAGATCCACTTGAACATCTAGCCAGGATCTGGCCATTGCCCAACAAGCTGACTAGGAAAGGGAATGAAAAAATGCATCACACACCAGCAGTCAAAGGAAAGAATAACATTAAATCAAGAACATACCTCCCAGTCAGTACAGATTGGCAAGACACGCTTTAAGTTACTGCATTGTAAAGCATATACAGCCATCTCATAACGGCCACCATCTTGTTCAGCAATTTTCTGAAATAGTACTATCAATTCTGAGCAAGTGTAGAAAAACCGCAAATTTAAAGATTAATAAAGCATACCAGCTGTTAACATGCACGGCACTACACCAAAAATAACAGAACGAAGTACACTCCAAAACATGAGTAGAGTTAACCTCTGAAGCACAATACGATGCCCATTTCCAAAGACGCCACTGCCGTCCAACACCACTTTCCAATTCAATGGCTTGTAGTATTCTGGACTTTCCATTCTTGAGCAATGCATCAAGGGAAGGGAACATATCTATGCCACCAAAAGGACAAAGAGTGGCAGCTCTCCAAGCCTGAAAGTATACTCAAGAGTCGAGGCATACAAATAAAGTAGAGATGACACATAATAAGAATAACATAGTCTACACTGATTAATCTACCTGACCAGCAGAACGGCACAACTCAGATGCCTCCTCTAATCTTCCCGCTCTTAAAAGAGTCCAGATATCTTCTAGAAGCAATTCATCTTGCTTCTGCTTATAGACAAATAAAAAGAAAATTGCTATTACTATACCTGAGACACTAAATGAAAATATTTTCAGAAAATAACAAGGGGTATCCAAGACAAGGCCAATGTTTTCTAGAAGCAATTAATCTTGTTTCCTATGTAGTTTCGTTAGGCCAATGTTTTTGCTTTACTTCAGTAAAGAAAATTTAAAAATGTGAAATCAACCAGGGGTATCCAAGACAGGTTTTGCTAAAACAAGGGATAGGGACATGAAAGTTGACTAGTTCTCACATAAGAAGGTTGTTTTAAAGGAAGTTCAAGAAAGGTCAAATGAAACCAATTATACTGCACATTTCCAACATTAGCGTCAAAAGATTATATGCAACAAGAAACATTGGCCCCTCTGTAAGAGGACCTTCACACTTTATTTGGAATAGGTGGTAATAGCCTACCTTATCATCAGGAAGAAGTTGGGCTCCTTCACGAGTTGGAGCATCAAAATCCACATGCTTCACTATGGTAGAATCATTATTCTTTCTTTTGAGGTACCTCTGTGTACGGTGCCAAACGCCAGAACTTGGTAGATATGAACCAACATGAGACCCTCTCACCTATATGAGTGTATGACATTGACATCAATAAACACAAAAAATAAAAGATGGCAACTTATCAATTTTCTCATGAATATAAGTTCATCAGGTAATGACTTTTTACCAACAGAAAACAGTCGAAATGGTAAAGAACTACTTCGCTTAAGAAGATCAGAACAAATCGTTATGAATGGGCCATGGATAGATCGTTTATATTGTATCTTGATATCTTAAATTCTAATACTATACAAGACTCCATACATGTGAATATAGATTGCTACTCTCTTTACTCACTTGGCATGAAAATTCCAGAATTTATATTAGTGGAAGTTTGCTCCATTTTATGTCAATCATGTGTAACTACATAATTCGCACAAGATGCAGAACACGAAAGGGACTGTACTAAAGTCATTTTTTCAAAAAAGAAACATAGCACTCCTACCTTTTTCTCCAAATCAAGAGCTTCAGAAGCAAGACCTTCAAGCCAAAGTACAATCCGCAGACACAGTTGTGCTGTAAGATCAGCTGCAACAAAGCGGCAAGCCTCCTGATGCGATGTAGTTGGTGACTGTTTACAAATGTAGCGCAAAAATAAATTGGTGAATATACACAAGAGGATAAAAATGCAAAGGAAAAGGAACATGAATCAATTGGTAGCTATAACTTTATATGCATCTTACCACAAACAGCTCTCCCGAAAGCTCCTCATGTGCTGTCATGAAGCAGGTGAAATACAATGAAGTGGTTCTCAAAAAGTATTCATTTATAATCTCTGGTACTGCAAATGAAAATGGTCGAAAGAAGGATATGTTTAAGTATCCAAACCAAAACTGCTACCTTTGCCATAAAGGTACCAAAGAAGTGACCAGGAAGCAGCTTCATCCAGTAAAAGTTGTGCCTTTTGCTGCATAAGTTTATCGTCCACCACCCGAAGCTTTCCAGTGGCAGCAGATCTGAAATTGGAAAGCATTACACAGATATTCCAAAAGTAGCATCTAAGCTATAATGCAGGCATCCAATCATCCCTTGTCCTTAGCAGCCTTATTCTTTAGTTGGGGAAAAAAAGGAAAAGAATGACATTCAGTCAGTGAGATACTATTCAAACTAGCTGTGAAGAAATGAATGGCAAATATTTGCAGGGGAGGAGTATGATAAAAGCTATGCTCAAAAGTAGGTGGTCAGCAATATTGGTATCTCTTGCCAACTCTTGACCCATACAAAGCACCTCAAGCTGAGACATATCTCAGTAGATTGCACAAAGAAAATGATGGACTTAACACTATAGATCTTCATGTCATATGCTTATAGCCCTCAGAGACGATAGATAATATTTGGAAAAAAAAAGAAAGGTTTTATATACTACATCAACAGCAAGTGAAATGATACGCTGACCTCTTTTTCTTCATGTTTCCACGTCACAATTAGGAATTTGAGCTGGTTAACTGTTCTTGTGACAAATTTTAATGATGTGATCTTTAACTATTAAACTCAAACAAAAAGATAAACATGTATCCTAGTTCCTTTTCATTTCCTTGAATCTTTTAGTTTTACTTCGTGAAAAAATGTATAATAATATCTTTTTAGCCATGGATTTACCTACAACAATACAAAGGATCTTCTCTTCTTCAGTGTCATGGATAGTTCTCAGCGATGTTAGAATGATGGGAACAACATTTAACTACGTAACAGCTTCTAAGAGTTTGGGAGAAGTAAAATACTAATATCTAACAGCCGATAGGATGTTTGCAATGACAACCTGATTGACTCAGAAGCATTTCGACATGTCCTCTCAAACTGTAGGATCACATCTGGGAAAGGCATCAAACCTGCAACAAAAAAGAGAACACATTTCATAAAACAATTAAGTCCTTGATGAAAATATAACAAACAATGAGCTGGAAACTTGAAAGGAAGTAAAGTGGGCCACTTTACATCATGCAAATCGAGAATATAGCTAAAACCCACAAGCTCGCTAAATTCAGGTTACCAATCACGGCAAGCAAAAGGATGCAGATTTCTAGTGGTTCTATTAATCATCTGGTAAACAACAGATACATGCATAACATGTCCTACAATGCTAGAGACAAAGGGAGGAAATGATGACAGAATCCGCAACCACACATTAAACTCTTTTTGGTTTAATGAACCAAAAAAGGCCAACAATGACATGGATCAAAAGGCAGATTATTGCTTGACAATAAAAGTAAAACAAGGTATAAATAAAGCTTTGGGACTGAAAACATCAATTAACACAGGAATCATCCTAAAAAAAACATATGCACAAAAATAATAGCCGTGCCATAGTAACTACTGCTACAAGCAGCTTGCTGATCCGACCCCTGTAATCCACTAACCTTGGATTGCAGAATCAAGGAGGGATGCAAACATAGTAAAAGATGTTTCTCCTTCATGTGGCACATACATATCGTCCTCCAGCTTGACGGGTTTCAGCGTCTGCCTCACCGCCTGCCTCCCCGAACTGTAAGCTGCATCTGAGGCAGAACCACCATCTAGCGATGCCCTTCTGTTGGCAGAACTGTACATTCTCGATCCATCCAAGCCTTCAAAGTTGGAGTAATCCTCAGCCTCCTGCTTGATGTCTTCAAGGAGTAAACCAGCATTAGGCCGCCTTGGGATGCTGTCTCCATCATATAACAGCCTTGCTTCCGAGGATTTGGAGAGTGAGCTCCCCAGCAGTGGGGAGACATTTGAAGAAGATAACCTGTTCCTGTAAATTGCAAAGGAGAACAACATGATCAGCTGGTGCGGCAACGACTCCCAGTAACAGTACAATGTCCCCACATATCTCATAGTAATTTAGCTATACGAAGTACTTTGGCCATTCACTAAGAAAAAAACAGGTCACTTTTTAGAACAGGGGCACTGAGCCTGTGGATAAAAGTTTTTCTCGTGTACTAGAACAGAATTAGTTTTTCTGCACTGATAGTTAAAAGTGAAAGTAGCTTGTGCATTGTTAACTTGTAAGCACAAAAGGTAGGCGTGTGGCATCCGCGCACTCCAAAATCAAATTATACAAAGCCGCAGTCGATTACTGCTGTCACCATAGTAACTCGACAGGTCGCCCGAGCACCAATTTTGCTTGGGAACCAAAATGCTGAGCCTAGTATGTTTTTCACGAATCGCAGCCAAACGATGTACCAAAATGCTGCCAAGGCGCCGCAAAATCAGTACGCCTCGAGGTACAATTAACCCTAGATGTTTTGCCACGAACCCTCGAAAGAAGCCCTCACCCCCCCCCCCCCCCCCCCCCCAAACAAAAAAAAAACACGCAAATCAACCAAGCCCCCCTTCCCCTCCACCCAACTCCACGCCATTTGAGCCCCAACCGTCATCAGACACAGCTAACCCAGCCTTCAACGCGGCGTCGGGGCGCGAGCGGAAGAGGGGGAGAGGAAGGAGAGAGACCGCCTGACCTGTAACGGCGGTAATCCTCGCGGCGGCCGGAGGACTCTGGGTCGAAGTAGCCCGGCGCCGCCGCGAGCGGCGGCCGCGACGACGGCGAGGGGTCGTCCACCTCCATGGACGCGGGGGTCGGGCGGCGCGGGGGTTCAGCTAGGGTTTTGGTCCGAACCCTCGCCGGAGTGGAGTCTGTAGTGGCTGCGCGCCGCGAGAGCTCGAACGAGTTCTTCCTTCCCCGAAAGAAAAGAAAAAAAAACGCACTTGGACAGGGCTGGTTATGAACTGGGCTGGTTTGCGTGGGCCCTCTCTGCTGCGCGCGGCAGGCCCAGGTTTACGGGGCCTGATTTTTAGCGAGCGTTTATGGGCCGGGCTCACATCGGGGCCCGATTTTCTGGGCTCTTTGTGGGGTCGGGACGCCACCGCACAGCCCGCGAGACGTAATTTCCTCGTGCGCTTTCTTCGGCACCCAACAACAAGTGAGTTTACGTGTGGCGAACATTTGCTCGAAAAAAAAAACGTGTGGCGAACATAGAGTCGCGATGATCGAGTATATCATCATCATCCGCCTTTTATATATTACTAGCTCCGTATCGAAATATTTGTCGTCGTTGACTTTTTTCTACAACTTTGATCATTCGTCTTATTCAAAAAATTATCGCAAGTATCATCTATTTTGTTTGTCACATGCTTTACTATCTTCTGGTAAATCATAGGGTAATCTTTCACATTCTGACAAAGAAGAAATTAGAAAAACTAGAAAACCTATAGGCTGACGCCAAAGATTCCATCCAAAAAACATATTTGGATTGTGCTTCAACTATATCAATTGTACTTGAACTGTTAGATAATCATAGTCGGTGATAACATCACAGTTCCCACCGTTATTCCAAAACCGTACATGAAACCTTAGCTTCATATGGCCCCTCTATGATCAGAAAAAGGGAAAGGATTGTTTCATTTCGGTATTATCCCCTGGGCATAGATAGAATTAGGTAAGATAAAATAGATTGAAAAGGCCCAATTAGACCAAAGGAATTCCGTCTGCTAGAATAACAAAAAAACGTTTCCGAATTGATCTCATCCTTTATATAATAAAAGAAAAAAAAATTCTTTGTTCGGTAATAACTTAATATTGTAATAAAACACTCGTTATAGCAATTAATAAATGGAAAGAATTGGGCATTAGTTCATGAGGAATTCTGTATGAATAGGGATAAAGAATAAATAAAGATCCTTTTTTGTATTGCATTCCATATCTTTTGTCCTATTCTTCTTTTCCGAGGAAGGGTATACTTAAAAAGAAAAAAGAATAAAGGGTTAATTCGTTCTTGATAGCCATTTCTTTAACAAGTGAATGGGAACATACTCTACACCGGAATCCAAAGAAAGTACTACTTGATCATTTCCACCAATTTCAAGTCCTTATTACGATTCCTTTTATGAGAAAAAATGTCTAATGATTTAGATTCTCTCATTACTAATCATGTATGTACTTTAGTGTTTCTAACCCCTCACTAACTTTTGATGGATTGCCTTATGGTTATAAGTTATAGTAATAACTTATAATATTCTAGTAATGGAATTCCATATTGTGAATCCTTTATTCTTGCCCGCTTCAAGATATGATGACTAATCAAACAATCTAAACCTTGGGGTAAAGATTTTACACTGCTTATGTTTACTGGAACTTTTTTCTTGTACGTAGGAAATAAGATTTTGTATTTTTACTACAAATTAATAAGCTGTTTTGTTTCACTCATATAGCTATCTAGTTTAACTTACCAACTCGAATACAGAATAAGCAAAGGAAGATAAGCATTCAATGTATTTTAGAAGAAAAAGATCCTATTTAATCGTCAACCCCCAAAAAAATCCAATCTTGCTAATTCAAAAAAATCCTTTACCATTCGTCTTATTCAAAAAATTATCGCAAATATACAAAAGGGTAAGTCAAGCTTAAAATACCTACAATAGTAAAGTATGTGACAAACAAAATGGATGGTACTTGCATAATATTTTGAATAAGACGAATGGTCAAAGTTGTAGAAAAAAAGTCAACGGCGACAAATATTTCGATACGGAGGGAGTACAAACAAGTGGAACAAGTTAAAGAAAAACGGGCACTCGTGAATTGTTGGCCATCTTAGCTAGCTTGTACCTAGTGTGAATGTGTGATTGATATACTATACATCTCGTGTTGATAATTATCATGATGTCTTTATTCTTATCACCAGTCCACGTCACAATTTCTGAGATAGAGGTTACACATCATCGAGAGTATCCGATTTTGCTTGGGTGTCGTAAGTACGTGTTTGGTTTATCAAAGTTACATCAAAAACTTGCCAAAAAGGTTATTGCCAGGTTGGGATATATATGCACAAACTAGCTTTTAAGCTTGAAGACACACTTACGGCAAGCATCAACGACTTTGCACCCTAACCGTGATCAACCTTGCTTGTGTGCAGATATATTATATGTGGTATATATATATATGACGTTGTGCACATATACATTCGATCATATATATGATGTGTGCAGAGTTAGCCAGCCAGCTATTGTGGCACGCGCAGCATGCAGTATGTGGAACATCGGGATGTGGTCGCCACTGGCCACACAAGATAGCATTTTTGCATTGGTATACGGTGCAACACACAGATATGCGCGTAGCTGGCGCTTGCTTGGCAACTTGCCGCCAATGCATGCCGTGCAACGCTAGGCAAGTCCAGCCGGGCTATCCAAGTGGTACGGTTAATTTCTTCCACAACTAAGGTTTTTATTTTTACTGTGGCAAAAAATATAGTGTATATATATATAGCATGTGTTTTTAATAATTTTTTTATGAGCTGCCTTTGCACGCCGATATTTATATATGTGTCGTTTCATCATCTATATACAGGCACCATATATGTACATATGGTATTCGCTTATTTCAAAGTAAGTATATACATTGTGAAATGGGCAATTCAAATTTCACCACCATCCATCCAAATGTTTTCTTTGGTTACTGACGGATCAGTTCAGCACAAAGCTAACAAGAGCCATCACGTACCCTTTCTCAGTTGGACAATAAGCTAGACCATACCTATATATATTGTTAAACGGATATTTCTTTTGTATTTTTCATTTTTGAGCAAAATTCCTTAGTTTTTTTCATTTTTGAGCAAACTTCATGTGGAGAGCAACCTGAGATATATTGATGCAAACGATTCCCATATGCATTGTGCCAATAATCGGCTGAAAAAAAATGAAGTTTCCAGTGCATATTCGTTCTGGGTCCTGGGTTTATACGGGCACCCGGGTCCCCACCACAACCAGGGCTGGCCCTGAGCCAGTGTGGGAGGGGCGAACGCCCTGGCCCCCAAAAGTCAGGGCCCCCCCATCTGGAGATATTAGTGGTACATATATTATGGTTTGGACTACTAGAGTATGCTATCAAGCCCAAATATGAAAACAACTCAAACAGGCCTAAACGAGAGGACGAAACCCACTTCCCACAATCCCATCAGGCCATCCAATTTCAATCACACGTACAAAAGACTAATTAACAGGGCCTCCATTTTTTATCCACGTCCGGGCCACCAAAAAGTCAGGGCCGGCCCTGCACACAACCATGAATATTTAAAGGGGTCATAATTTGAACTTAACCTGTAGCCTATTGGATCGGCTCATTCCAAACTAAGAAAGAGATCATCACATTGTGTTGTGTTATTAGCCGTCAATTTAGTTCCTAATAATGGGATTTTTGGTGTGTCTTACAACCACATAGTTTTATAAGTCGCCAATGCCCCCGCCTGTGTTGGGACCTAGATGTCATTCTTTCCAAGCCAAGTACTATACAAAGCTATGACGAGGTGCTGCACACAACATCCCATGCGGTTTGCATCTAACCGAAGTCGGGAGGGGAAGCCCCTACCTATTTTTTTATATTTTTTATTCCAAACCCAATTATCGGCTCCCATAGGGAGTCGAACTTGGGTCTGCTGGGTGCTACTCAAGTTCTCTAACCACTAGGCTAGAGGCCCTTTCACATGCGGTTTGCATCTGATCGGCCAGAAAGAAAAGCATTTCACCCCCATATTCCATTTGAATCCACAAAGGACCAATATATATATATATATATATATATATATATATATATATATATATATATATATATATATATATATATATATATATATGGCGCCACACATCCATGTGCAACTAGAGACATAATTCAAATTTATCTTTACCCACATGTTTTATGTGGTCGCTATATATTAGATCTACTAAACACAAGCTAAGAGGGAGCTCCAAGTTGTGGCACACCGCTACTAACCGCCAATTAAGTTCCTACCATCCTTTTTGTCATGTCCTACATCCGTATTGCTTTATAAGCTACCTTGAACGACATGATGTCATTCTTTTCAAGTCAAGTAATACTCCAAACCTATAATAATGCAAACAGCACCCCCGTGCGGTTTTCATATGATCGACCGAAAAGGCAAACTTTTTGTGCCCATATTTGTTCAAATTTCACCGAGGACAAAATATGTATGACAATGTGCATCCACTTACAACCAGAACATAATTAAAATTTTACCATTAGTCAGATGTTTCCTTTGGTTGCAATTCGATCAATGCTTGACACAAATAAGAGAGAGCTCACACTATACTACACCACTCTACTAGCCACCAATATAATTAAGTTCCTACTAGGTTTTTTGCCGTGTCTTACAATTGTATGGCTTTATAAGCTACCTTTCATGACGAGAATTTATGTGCTGGATTTCAGATGTCGTTCTTTCAAAGCCATGAATCCAAACCTTCGATAATGTCCCCCCCCCCCCCCCCCCCCCAATGTGTTTTGCATGTGATCGATTGGAAAAGGTGAACTTGGCATCCATTCTTGTTGGAATCCATAGAAAAGGAATACATATGACAATACACATCAACATGCATCCAAAACATAATTAAAATTTACCATTAAATGCATGTTTTCTTTTGGTTGCTATTCAATCAGCTTGGCACAAACTAAAAGAGAGCTCAAAATTATGCTACATCACTACTAGCCGCCAATATAACTATGTTCTTACCAGGCATTTTGGCGCGTCTTACAACTATATGGCTTTATAAGCTACCTTTTACGACATTAATGTACATGTTGGAATTCTGATGTCATTCTTTTAAAGCCAGGTAATAATCCAAATGACCTTTGATAATGTAGAGAACATCCCTAGGATTTTGCGTTTGATGAACCGGAAAGACGGACTTTTGCATCTCTATTTTGTTTGAAACAATAGATGACAAAATATACATCAACATGCAACTACAAAATAATTTAAATTTAACTTCAGCAACTGCGCCAAGGCAAACGCATGCAGTGCAAAACTCGAAGTTTTTCACCTGCTGCACCACAGATAGATAACTCGAGGCTTCAGTTACTGCGCTCGCCTCCCGGCCGGCCAACAAGTTGTGCGCAAGCTGCCAGCGCCCCCCCTCGACCTCGATCCATGCCAGCTATACGCAGCCGCCCCGCGACCCACCCGGGCCCCACGGCGTCAGCGACTCGAGTGCGTGGCGTCCTCGTCTTTGTTTGTTGCGAGGCAAGGAGGGAAGCTTCTCCCTCCCGCCAGCTCGGAGGAAAGGAAACGGCGGCGTCCCGGGCCCACGCGGCGGGCGCGCAGCTGGCTCGCAACTGACAGTGGACCACACGTCACGCGCCCGGTCCCGCACGTCAGTTGGTGGGATAGATAGGCGCCGTGACGTGGGGCACAGGAGCCGGGGAGGTAATTACGGGAATGCCACTGGCTTCCTCCTTCCTCGTCGGGGTATAAATGGCGGCCTCCTTCCTCCTCGGGGAGTGTCCCTGTCATCCATCCTTCCCCACCACACCTCGCTCGCTGCGTTAACACACACCGGGCGCGCGCCGGCGGTGGGAGGACGAGATGCTCCGGCGAGCGGTGGGCGCGTGCACCGAGAGCCTCGGCTCGGATAGTGGTGATGTCGGCGGGTACGCCGACGCCGAGCTCATCAGCCTCCTCTGCCGCCCGCCGCCCTCCGCCGGCGACGAAGGCGCTGCTGCCACTGCTGAAGAGTGCGGGGAGGAGGAGGATGCTCCGCCGGCGCCGGAGGAGGAGGAGGGGCCGAGGCGGCGGGGGCTGTTCCCGCCGGTGATGGCGCGGGCGGCGGAGGCGCTGGTCATGCGCGCGGAGCGCCGCGGCGGCCGGCTCATCCTCACCGAGGTCCGCGGCGCCGAGCTCGAGCGCCGCGAGGTCTTCCGCGCCTCCCGCCACGGCGGCCGCCTCCGCCTGCGCTTCGCCGCCGCCGGAACACACCCCGCCGCTTCCGCGTCCGCCGCTGCCCCGGACGACGCCGCCGGCCGTGAGCCTGCGCCGGCGGACGCGGCCGCCGCCGTACAGCGCAGCGGCGAGTTCTGCCAGGTGGCGGCGGCCGGCCGGGGCCGCGTCGAGGTCGTCGGCGCCGTGGTGGGGATCTGAGTCCGATCCCATGCTAGGACATAGCTGCACTGCATTGCATCCTCTCTCTCTCTTGCATCATCGTCTCCTAGCTTAGCTCTAGGCCTCTAGCTCATCGGTCATTGACAGGATAGAGAGTGAGTGAGTTTTTTTCGTGTGGAATTAATCGTTGTATTCTCATCATCGTGTTCAATTAATATATCAGAGGCATTGCTCTGATCTCCGTTCCATTTCCCTCGTATTCAATTTCGTTGTTTCAGATGTTGTCGAGAGTTCATGGGAGAGCTGAGATTCATCTTATGGATAGGCGTAATCAGGATTAACTGATTAAGCTTTCTGTGCGCGTGCTGCGTGCGTGCGCTTAATTGCCTCGTAATCAAAAGCTGCAGCAAACGGCTGTTTTTATTTGGTAGCCATTTCGTATGAGTACACAGTGGTGATAGTGATGTATACATGCAACGGATAAGGTTGAAATATATATAAGCAAAGTGAAAAAAAGGAAACTGAAATTATCTAAATAGGGGGGGGGGGGGGGGGGGTTAAACAGTACACGGTTCTCTTTAAATTTAAGAATGGGAAATCGATCAGTTGGAGCCTAAAAAACCACAGTCAAACGTGTTTTGACTACAACTTATTTATAGCACCCATGGGCTGGTGCGGTCAAAAATCTAGAGCTGCTGATTCATCAGCAGTAAAACGGTTAGTAATATATATGTGAATTTGGACTTATTTATAGCACACATGTGCTAATTTATAGCACGCATGGGCTGGCTTTAGCTGCTTATTAGCAAGTTCTAAATGAATTTAATTTGACTTTTATTGAGAATAGTTTAATTAGTTGTTGTTATGTAGAGGAAATATTTTACGCGCCGACGACACACATTATGATTTTGTAACATATATACCTAACAAAATCACGGGCTTGTTTGGGCGTGGGATTTCCTCGAAATGGTTTCATCAGCAAAGTCAAAGCCGGTGAAACAAAAAAAATCATTACCCGACTTTTAGTTCATTTTGACATCGATTCGTGAAATGGCTTTGCGCTATAGCATATTGATTTGCGCAAACCAGGATAAGTTAGAGCCGATATAAGCCCTTCAAAATGGGCCCTAAACTAGCAACCGAGACAAAGTTGAGCTATGCAACTCTGGTCGAATTGCTACTGAGTCCTTATCATACACCCATCATCGGATAACTGAATATCTTCACAAAAAAGTAAAAATAAAGAAGGAATATATATTGTCGCGTAATTAAAATGAATCCAATATATTCAAAAAAAAGAATAGCTAAGAAAACTTGTGGTGCCGACAGGAACCGGGGAAAAGTTGCTATGGACAAAAAAACGCATGGATGTCGTTTTGCGATCACGTAATAAGCTCCACCCTCCAACAAAACGATTAAATTACTTATTTTTTGGACAAAAAGGTGCATGGCTGGGGCTATGATCATTCTGTTGCGTGACACTATGCTCATCCTCTCCTTTGTTCCGGATTGTTCGCATGGCTCATGGCTGTGGAATCGGTCACAGGATCGTAGCTACACGCCTTTCCAATACGTGAACATAAGCTGGCTATGATGATGTATAAGTTCTTTTATACGTACATGTCAAAAGAAAGGAAGGCTCGCAGAGAAAGAGAAAAGAATGAATGAAAGAAAAACATGTTAACCCATCAACATAAGGCGTGTAGATCACAGTTAAGCTTACTGTGGTATTTGGATTATGCTTATCTTGCCATGTTTTCTCAAATAAATTTGCAGTATGACCACACTTCAAATTTCGGTTGCATTCTTTTGGTGGAAGCTTAAAAATATTGTTAATTACACTCGTTAAAGCATCTAGTTCTGATTAAAACATTATAAAATTCAAGTGCCAGAAGTTTATACATTGAGACATATGGATCTATATATGGACTTCAAAGTCCAAACGTTTTCCTTCTAGAAAGTATTCGATTCCGGAAAGGCTATCCTCTCTCCATGCATCTTCTTGTTGAGACTCTGGCTGGCAAGCAGGGTAGCTCAGCTCCTACGTATAGCTACAACTGTATGAAGGGTAGTTTTGGCTTTTGTGCGACTGCGACGGCCGGCGTGCAGACGGCTTGGGCAGAAACAGAACCGTTGGTTTTGGGCGGCGATGGCGACGGCGGCCTTCCGTTTCTGCCTTCACCTATTGCAGCCGTCTTCAACGGATTCGACAGCGATGGCAGTGTGCTTGACTTTGCAACACGTTGCTGCGATCGTAGACTTATTCATATGCTCTTCCTAAGCTCCATTTCGCATGTGAGATTGTGTTGGAAAGTTGTTTATTCTTCCTATTGAAAGTTTAGCGTTTTGGATACAGTATTATAGGTTACACAGTAGCAGGCCGACCTTAAGGTGCTGCAGCCAGGCCCATCAGCAATTGCCACACTTGGCCCACTGGGCCGCATGCACAGAGCATTCTAATAATACTGTTATCCAACATTTTTTTCCCACCAGAAAGTAAAGAAAATTAATCATTTCTTACACAAGATACAAACTTCACATTTTCATCCAGAAAAACAAAAAATATTTATCCATGGTTCATAAGGAATATCAGTCCCAGATGCATTGTCAGCGCAGCGGTGCTATACGAATACATGACACTGACTGGTGAGTGCACAACCTTGTCAATCCCGTGTTGCTTTCTCTTCAAGGGCTTTCTGTGACAAAAAAAAGTTTTTCTACACTTGCAGCCAATAAAACAAATGCATGGTGATGGTGCTGTTGCGACGTAACACTAACACCATCTTCTTCGCTGTCAAGGTGTGCTGCCTGTTATTCTGTATAAGCTATTCACAGTTTTTCCTACAATCGCAGCCAAGATCAAATGGTGCCCAATCCGACATTGCGATCTTGACTGGTTTCTGTCAGTAGTTCATGTCAGCTGTTACTTGCAAGTTACCCCACTTTGCCATCTCACTGGAAGGAAGACAACATGCAAGAAATGGCTTCAGTTCAAAATTTAGAAGTACTGATGAGAGTCAAAATAGTTTTCACCAAAATATTTCAACCTCCAATACTATTGCACAAGAAGAGGCATCGATGATTAATTGCTCTCATATGAAAACAAAATAGTTGCAGTTGTCATAGGAATAGCACCCAAAATATAGCTGACTTAGAATAGCAAGATTGTTTATTCAGTTGTATCAGATTTCACATGTGATTTTTCAGTTTACCATCACAATAATAAATGGTCAAGGTTGAGGAATAAGTTGTTTCTATGAGGTAATTACCTCATCGGTGAGAAGAACACTATCCAAAACGGCAAATCCTGCAGCAACACCACCTTCGTTTGATGAAGAAACTTTGGTGCGCATCAAGTAACCACACTGATTATTCAGGATCACCTTATCTTTGTTCCTGAGATCGATCATCGAAATGTGAGTTCAGAATTAGAATGTATATCATTTCACTAGTGAAAAGAAAAGGCAACATGACACATTCTTAGGGAAGAAATGTTATGAAACTTTAATGGTTTAATTACCGCAAGTAGGCTCCATATATCCCTAGCTCAGAGATTGTAAGGTCCTCAAAGCAATCACCAGCCCTAACTAGAGGAGTAAGAGAAGCTTTTGGAAAAATCCTCTGCATCAGGATGTATGCCGCAAGTGACTCCCCCTGTTCCTTCTGGAGTTTTATCAGTGTGTCTCTCAGATCATGACCATAAATGTTGTTTCCTGAAAGGAACAATCGGGAATTCAGTACCCTCAGAAAATCTACCACCAACAGGTTGTTTTAAGTGTAAAGAAAAGATACCTCCGCCTTCTCGTTGAGGTTTCAAGACAAACAGGTCAGGTTTCTCTATTGCTGATTTCACAATCTCTTCATTATCCAAGCTCCACAACCCTGCGAAACTTTTACGTAGTTTGGCAATGTCCTCCTTGTTGTCAAGGAACCTATAGATGGGTCAAACAAAGGTTTAGGTTCTGCTGATGCTCATTCAGATCATGAACAATGGAATTTGAATCAAACAACTTATTTAAAGTATACGCTAGAGCACTATAAGCTAAAAGGTCCTACCATCAAAGAGTGTTCTGATTGATAGCTGATCTATAATGTCATAATTTGTTTGCTCAAAAAACTATTGTAACTGCACCAGCAGAGTATCAAAACACATATACTAGCTAATCACTCATTTGTACTTAGAAAACTCAATCACCTTTCAAGAATATTAGGCTTTGCTAGTTCTTGCTGGATCTTTTTTGTTCCTACTAAATGGTAGGATATCGAAGGGCATTTTATTGCAGATGACTGTTCCATCAGAAGCCTTGCTCTCCACTCCTGGAAAATGACAGGATTATGTCAAGGTGGAGCAGTTGTGCATTATCATGACAAAACTGATTACTCTGCATCCTCAACCCATGCAGTAAAATCATTTGAGTAAGAATAGCTTTCCAATAGAGACTGAAATTCATGCACAAAAGAAGTTTATTTTTTCATCAAGGGAAATAAAACCAATCAACATTGGATCAAACATTTTTTAAACAATTACAGGAAAAAATTGCTTTTACTTAAACTTTCGAATTCACTTCTATAGAAAAGTTTTGAATCAATAAATGTTAGATTGCATACCGCTTCCGAAGGGTAATCAGTTGGCGCGTACCCCGCTCTGAAGTACACAACAGCAACTATCCGACCATCTCTACAATTCATAAACTTACATACTAAGTACTAATAGCAAATACAAGTCTTTCTTCATGTTTGTATAAGATACTTACATCACAAGTGTTCCATCCGTAAGCACCTTCCCTTCAGCCTCTACTTCTGCCAATGTTTTCCTTACAGTTGTCACACCATATGTGATAGCTAGTTAAGGAAAGCCCCACTTTTTATGCTGTCAGATCCTATTAATACCAGATGGAAAAATAAAAACAGATAGTACCGAACCTTAATGATTCTCTTTATCAGGCAGGTAATATGTTGAAAGAATAATAGCGCACAAACAAGAAATCAGCATCTTATTAGTTTGCCATGGACGCAAGTCACAAATATGCTTTTTAGCAGGAGTAAAGAGAAAGTAAACAAAAAAAGGATATGATTGCAACAAATGATTGACAAGCCAGTATTGGTCGTACATATTTCTTTCTTCAGGTTGAACAACCATCAAAACAACAGCACTGGGGAACCAAGAGAAGAAAAGAAACATGTTAATGCTTGCATTTTCTAAATAATACAACTCATGCTGCAAAGAAAAATATTGACCTGTCATTGTTATATTCTGCCCACGCTCGGCCCAATGCTTCAGCAAATTGAGTGGCGGCCAAATTTCGTGGTATCCTTTTAGAATCTAGACCTAATACTTTTCCATACCGATTGAGTAAGGTCCTGTAGTTATCAAAACAATACTTTTCAGTTTTAAACATATACAGAAGACCAAAACAAGGAAATCTTGTCATTGTTACCAAATAAAAAATTAAGAATGTGTTGCTGCATTTTTTAAATTTTTGTTCTCATAGGACATGCATCATTAACTCATCAATTGACTATACGAAGTGGCACGTCATTACAGGTTACAGCTAAGGATTTTGAAACTCTAAAGGGAAAAACACATGGTTTATGCTTGTAATGATAAGCTGAGGCTTCAGAAATCTGGAATTCGACTGTAGCTAATGTTTATGTAAACACCGTAGCCTTGCTAACCATGTCGGTTGACTAAATAAAGGTATTAATCTTGGATTCCCTTATAAGCTCAAGAGAGAAGTGAACAGAACGTTTTCCATCTACAATTGGATATTTAACATATCTCAACATTCATCATAGCAAGTACAAAATCTGTTATGGTCTAAAGAGATTGCAAGAAAATAAAAACTCAGCAACAAAAAAAGAGGAATACAGGATAATTCTACCATTAGCAAGCATGTGCAGTAACCTGACCTGTGAAGTTCACTGACTAGGGAGCCAAGACCAGGAAAGGATGATGAAATAGTGTTGAGTTCTATTTGAAGCAGTGAATTGGTTTCAGAATCCAGCATATAGTCAGATCGGTGCAATCCTAAGCGGATATCCTAATAGTGAATCAAGCACATGTCAGCAACTAGCTAAAAAACAAGAAGAGAAAATTGATAGATGCATTTCCCAAAATTGAGGTTCAGAGGATACCAAGAAACAGTCCATTTACCTCTTTCTTATTCATTGCCATCATCTTCTCATGAATTTCTAGCAGCCTTGCAGTGAATTCATCAACCTGCTTTGTCCTGAAATTAGAAAATAATAGTTTGCTGTTATTACTTATTATGAAATTGTTATATAGTTAGCTGGGCAAAAGAAAAATAGGATGGCCATTCAGTGACCTGACTAACATAGAGATATATTCTCCAGAAAATTAAAGGTGACAGCCTTATTTGAAAACAAATCAGTTGAGAAACTATACACAGTGCATGCCGGAAACAAAGATATCCTACATTGGTATCAAAAGAATCCAGTGTAGGATTCCACACTTGCCTAGACAAAGCAGCTTGCAAGAAGTCCCCATCCAAGCTCACACGATCGACAAGCTCGTTGAAGATAGGAGCCAGTTCGCACGCTTGCTCAAAGAACGATGCCGGAAATCGTGCTGGAAGCAGCGAAATCGGAGCGTGAACCAGCCCAACCCCAGGGACCGTTCCTGATCTCTGCAAGTGGCAATGTAAATGGTTTCAGCTAATTCAGCGAGAACTAAAGTTTGCAGTTAATTAAAATCAAAATCTGTTTCCAATTTTCGGCTTCAGCAATCAGCACAGTGGCAACAACAACTAAGAAATATCCCTCAAAAACAATTAATTACAGTGGACTGCAGCTCGGCAGGTTAGGGACTCTAGTCTGCTGGTCCGAGTCCCTCCATTTCCAGGCCGAGGCACAGCACCAGAGGAAAAATTCTCCGGAAATGGAGGCCACCCAAAGATCCGAGCTTTTCTTCAGCCAAGTGCCGAAGACCTCATCGCATTTCACAAGCAGCCATCCGACCGGGGAACTGGAAAGGGAGGGGAGGGAGCGGGGGCGTGCGTTACCGGGTGGGCGCGGTCCCCGACGACGAGCCCGTGCATGGCGCACCACACGGTGGCCTCCTCCGCCATCTCGCCCAGCAGCGCCGCCGACCCGTTCGCCGCCTCCGCCGGCTCCACGCCCGGGGCCGCCTCCGCGCTCATCGCGGCCGGCACCACCCGGCGCCGGCGGGGCGCCGGCGACAAGAACGAGGCCGCCGCCGCCGCGGGGCGCTGGGCCGGGACAAGGAAGCGGCCGCCGCCGCGGCGGGGGCGGACGGCCTGGTGGTGGCCCTGGAGGGAGACGCAGGAGGACATGGCTGGGGAGTGAGTGTTGGCAATGGCGCGATTTGATCCGACGGGCCGCCGGCTTCGTTCGTGGTGGGGATTGAGATGGTTGGAAATGGATTCCTTAGTCACAGCACAGCGTGTCCAGATGCTTCCTCCCGAGTCCACTCTTTCGTCCCCAATGGCCGACGGCATATGCGTCCACCATGATCTTTCTTCTTCCCTGTATTTTCCTCTTGGGAAAATTGGTTTGATAGCATCGAAAAATCACCATGTCTGAAAAATATCATTAAAAATTTACCGCTTTTGAAAATACGGCGTTACCAAAAATAACGTTCCGTGACGTCCCAGTAAAAACGCCGTTAACGCTGTCCGTCTACCATCCCCCCTTCTGTTTTTCCTTCCCCAGCTGAACGCCGCCGTTGCTTGCTCCAGTCCCTTCAGCCCCAGGCCGCCTAGATCCTGCCTCCCTCCGCACCAAGCCGGGCTGCGCCCAGGTCGGCACCCCTACTGCAGCCTAGGCGTGCACCCTGCACCCCCACTGCACCCCATCGTGAATTCGTGATGCTAGGCGCCATCCCTATGCTCTCGCTCAGGGCGCCGTGACAGCCTGTCGAGCAGTGAGCACGCCCATGGAACAGCGAGCACTAAGACATCCTGGACGCAAGCCTCGAAGCCCCAGCCGCTGCGGTCTGCTTGGCGTTGGTGCTTGGTGGCAAGAGAGATTGCGGAGGTGGCAGTGCTTGCACGCGTTAGAAAATGGAAGCAGACAGGTGCTTCTGAAGCTACAGAGAAGAGGGGAAAATCGAGTAGAGAGAGGAGAAAGACATGCTTCTCACCTGCTCTTTTTCGGAGATACACGAGCTCAGCAGGTGCTGCTTTCTTGCTTGCTGATTTGAGGACGGCAACAAAGAGAGATGGAATAGAGAAATTGCTGCTGGTGCTTGGATTGGACGTAGATTGCTTGCTTCAGTGGGAGAGAGAATAAATGAGAAATGGCGTGTGGCCGTGTGCGAGCAGGACGAGGACAGTACCCTCGCTCAGCCTTGCATCCTTGGCGCGGAGCTCAGACTCCCGGAGGCAGCGGCTGCAGGCTCTTGCGTGCCCATGGCATGCGGCCGAGCAGAGGGAACAGGGCTATCAGCGGAGAAGAAAAGCGACAGGGATGACGGCATCTGCTCTAGATGTCACGGAATGGCACTTTCAGGTGACGAGCAATCTTTCAATGGTATTTTACGGAACGACGATCTTTCAATGGTATTTTCCGGATGTAGCGATCTTTCGATGCTATGAAACCAATTTTCCCTTTCCTCTTTGACAATGATTGATTTTGCTTCTCTTTAAAAAAAATATTTTCGATTGTACTAGCGCCCGGACGTCCGACAGAAAACAAAAAAATCGGACGGGTGACGTGGCGCAACCACAGCCAAGTATTCCTCCTCAACGGTACTGCAAACACAGAGAGGAGAGATGAGCGGTGTGTGACTCAGGAAAGACAGTGCAGCGGTGGTGGATAGCGGTAGTGCGGTAGAAGCAGAAGAATTAAATGCGGGAGAGTAGTTGGTGGGACATGGGAGGCGTCCGATGTCTCAGCCACGCGTCGGACGTCCACTACCGAAATATTTTTGCTTCGAGCTAGTTTTATGCACGCCCATTTCTGTCGTATATTTATTCATAACCAGGCACCTCGTAGATTTCGAGCCATTTAAATGTTAATTTATACTAGTACAAAAATATAGATGAGTCATCGTCTTATCGCGTATTTGGCCAGTGATGATCCCCTTATGAGTTTATGAAACATACGGCAAAATCATTTATAAATCGTCTTCTCACATGTTTAGACTACTAATCAAAAGAGTCAAGATTTTTTAGGGTTTGTACTTAGATGACATCTATGTAAGTTCTAGGGTCAAATAATGTCTTCTGCCAGTTCAAGAATCCAGATAACACATTAGAAAAAGGGTTAGTGATATGATAATGCATTTGGAGAGTTCAAGGACACTAGATGACACCTCCATATAGCTCAAGAATCATCTATACATTTTACTTTAAAAATAAATAACAAAGCTTGCTTTTTGGAAAAGGGTTTAGAGTTGGGGGTTTTAGAATTCCATAAAAATAGAACTAGCTGACTGTGGCACAAGACGGTAGACGATAAGCGAGATACTGAGATAGTCATGTATGTAGAGATGCATGGAAGGAGCCATTCTAACTCAAATGTATCCATGACTCCTTATGCATCCACATACCTGCAGCTTGGTATCTGTGAGCTATATGAATTTTATAACTAGTATTGCAGCTCTCAAAAGAACGATTTTGATCAACTTACATAAGTGCCATTTAAAGTTGAAAGGATGCTTTAAAGAGAAACAAAAATGCAATTGTCTGGGCAAAATATTCTACACGCGCATCTCCCTTTTCAATTTCATGTCAAACTAACCACAATTGATGAGCATTTTGCACGGATCACGTGACAAACGACTCTAGCTACATGCAGGCTTCCATTGCAGCAAAGCCACGTCAGCTCCTAGAGCCAAAGCGTCACACACACTAAGTAAGGGCCTGTTTAGGACTGCTCCGCTCCACTTTTTTCAACTCTGCTCCCAAACTATCCAGCCAAACAGATCCGACTCCAAAACTCTAGTCCAGAAAAAAGGTGGAGTTGAGAGCCAACTCCACGTTTTTTAGTGAGCTCCTCAAGGGGTGCTCCACACTAGAGTTGGAGGATAATTATCCACCATCCCACTGGTTACACACGTAATGGTTCGTTCTTTCTTTCTTTCTTTCCCCTCCTCCCGACGCACACCGCCGCCCGTCCTTCCTTCCACCGACGCCCACCCGCCCGTTCCTCCCGGCGCTGCCTGCCCGTCCGCCGGATCCTGCGTCGTCCCTGCCCACCGGAGACGGAGGGGATTGCGGCGAGGGGCGAGCAGAGCTCTGTCGTGGTCGTGCGGCGCATCCCTGCCTCCGCCTCCTGCTCCTCCATGGCCATGCCGCCGGCGTAGGCGGAGACGGAGAGGCGACGAGTGGCGAGCCGAGGTCGCGCGGCGCGTCCCTTCCTCTTCCTCCCTGCTCCTCTAGTGACCCGGGGACGGCAACAGCGCAGCGCATCCCTCCCTCCGCCTCCCTGCACTTCCATGGACATGCCGCCGGCGCGGGCGGAGACGGAGGGGATGGCGGCGAGGGGCGAGCCGAGCTTCGCTGGGGCTGCACGACACATCCCTCCCTCCGCCTCCCTGCTCTTATTGTGGCCCGGTGACGATGTGGCACATCCCTCCCTCCGCCTCAGCCTCCCTACTCCTCTGGTGGAGGTCGACGGTGACGGCAAAAGGCCCGGCGAGCTCGCTCTCGTGGCCGCCCGTGAGCCACGGCCTTGGTCGGCAACACGAGCGCCCCAGTGGAGAAGCTCCTTTGGTGACCGCCGGAGAGCAGCGGCCGCGCACGCCCGAAGCCATAGGGAAGCGGCGGCCGGCGACCGCCCGTGCGCTGCAGAGCTCCCTCCCTCCCCGTCCATGGCCGGCAGGGCCGCAAGAGAGTTCGCCGCTTGCATCCATGGCAGGCAGCAGAGCAGAGAGAGAGAGAGGAGATAGATGAGCGGTGTGTGGCTCAGGAAAGGCAGTGCAGCGGTGGTGGATAGCGGTAGTGCGGTAGAAGCAGAAGAATTAAATGCGGGAGAGTAGTTGGTGGGACATGGGAGGCGTCCGATGTCTCAGCCACGCGTCGGACGTCCACTACCGAAATATTTTTGCTTCGAGCTAGTTTTATGCACGCCAATTTCTGTCGTATATTTATTCATAACCAGGCACCCGTAGATTTCGAGCCATTTAAATGTTAATTTATACTAGTACAAAAATATAGATGAGTCATCGTCTTATCGCGTATTTGGCCAGTGATGATCCCCTTATGAGTTTATGAAACATACGGCAAAATCATTTATAAATCGTCTTCTCACATGTTTAGACTACTAATCAAAAGAGTCAAGATTTTTTAGGGTTTGTACTTAGATGACATCTATGTAAGTTCTAGGGTCAAATAATGTCTTCTGCCAGTTCAAGAATCCAGATAACACATTAGAAAAAGGGTTAGTGATATGATAATGCATTTGGAGAGTTCAAGGACACTAGATGACACCTCCATATAGCTCAAGAATCATCTATACATTTTACTTTAAAAATAAATAACAAAGCTTGCTTTTTGGAAAAGGGTTTAGAGTTGGGGGTTTTAGAATTCCATAAAAATAGAACTAGCTGACTGTGGCACAAGACGGTAGACGATAAGCGAGATACTGAGATAGTCATGTATGTAGAGATGCATGGAAGGAGCCATTCTAACTCAAATGTATCCATGACTCCTTATGCATCCACATACCTGCAGCTTGGTATCTGTGAGCTATATGAATTTTATAACTAGTATTGCAGCTCTCAAAAGAACGATTTTGATCAACTTACATAAGTGCCATTTAAAGTTGAAAGGATGCTTTAAAGAGAAACAAAAATGCAATTGTCTGGGCAAAATATTCTACACGCGCATCTCCCTTTTCAATTTCATGTCAAACTAACCACAATTGATGAGCATTTTGCACGGATCACGTGACAAACGACTCTAGCTACATGCAGGCTTCCATTGCAGCAAAGCCACGTCAGCTCCTAGAGCCAAAGCGTCACACACACTAAGTAAGGGCCTGTTTAGGACTGCTCCGCTCCACTTTTTTCAACTCTGCTCCCAAACTATCCAGCCAAACAGATCCGACTCCAAAACTCTAGTCCAGAAAAAAGGTGGAGTTGAGAGCCAACTCCACGTTTTTTAGTGAGCTCCTCAAGGGGTGCTCCACACTAGAGTTGGAGGATAATTATCCACCATCCCACTGGTTACACACGTAATGGTTCGTTCTTTCTTTCTTTCTTTCCCCTCCTCCCGACGCACACCGCCGCCCGTCCTTCCTTCCACCGACGCCCACCCGCCCGTTCCTCCCGGCGCGGCCTGCCCGTCCGCCGGATCCTGCGTCGTCCCTGCCCACCGGAGACGGAGGGGATTGCGGCGAGGGGCGAGCAGAGCTCTGTCGTGGTCGTGCGGCGCATCCCTGCCTCCGCCTCCTGCTCCTCCATGGCCATGCCGCCGGCGTAGGCGGAGACGGAGAGGCGACGAGTGGCGAGCCGAGGTCGCGCGGCGCGTCCCTTCCTCTTCCTCCCTGCTCCTCTAGTGACCCGGGGACGGCAACAGCGCGGCGCATCCCTCCCTCCGCCTCCCTGCACTTCCATGGACATGCCGCCGGCGCGGGCGGAGACGGAGGGGATGGCGGCGAGGGGCGAGCCGAGCTCCGCTGGGGCCGCACGACACATCCCTCCCTCCGCCTCCCTGCTCTTATTGTGGCCCGGTGACGATGTGGCACATCCCTCCCTCCGCCTCAGCCTCCCTACTCCTCTGGTGGAGGTCGACGGTGACGGCAAAAGGCCCGGCGAGCTCGCTCTCGTGGCCGCCCGTGAGCCACGGCCTTGGTCGGCAACACGAGCACCCCAGTGGAGAAGCTCCTTTGGTGACCGCCGGAGAGCAGCGGCCGCGCACGCCCGAAGCCATAGGGAAGCGGCGGCCGGCGACCGCCCGTGCGCTGCAGAGCTCCCTCCCTCCCCGTCCATGGCCGGCAGGGCCGCAAGAGAGTTCGCCGCTTGCATCCATGGCAGGCAGCAGAGCAGAGAGAGAGAGAGGAGATAGATGAGCGGTGTGTGGCTCAGGAAAGGCAGTGCAGCGGTGGTGGATAGCGGTAGTGCGGTAGAAGCAGAAGAATTAAATGCGGGAGAGTAGTTGGTGGGACATGGGAGGCGTCCGATGTCTCAGCCACGCGTCGGACGTCCACTACCGAAATATTTTTGCTTCGAGCTAGTTTTATGCACGCCCATTTCTGTCGTATATTTATTCATAACTAGGCACCTCGTAGATTTCGAGCCATTTAAATGTTAATTTATACTAGTACAAAAATATAGATGAGTCATCGTCTTATCGCGTATTTGGCCAGTGATGATCCCCTTATGAGTTTATGAAACATACGGCAAAATCATTTATAAATCGTCTTCTCACATGTTTAGACTACTAATCAAAAGAGTCAAGATTTTTTAGGGTTTGTACTTAGATGACATCTATGTAAGTTCTAGGGTCAAATAATGTCTTCTGCCAGTTCAAGAATCCAGATAACACATTAGAAAAAGGGTTAGTGATATGATAATGCATTTGGAGAGTTCAAGGACACTAGATGACACCTCCATATAGCTCAAGAATCATCTATACATTTTACTTTAAAAATAAATAACAAAGCTTGCTTTTTGGAAAAGGGTTTAGAGTTGGGGGTTTTAGAATTCCATAAAAATAGAACTAGCTGATTGTGGCACAAGACAGTAGACGATAAGCGAGATACTGAGATAGTCATGTATGTAGAGATGCATAGAAGGAGCCATTCTAACTCAAATGTATCCATGACTCCTTATGCATCCACATACCTCCAGCTTGGTATCTGTGAGCTATATGAATTTTATAACTAGTATTGCAGCTCTCAAAAGAACGATTTTGATCAACTTACATAAGTGCCATTTAAAGTTGAAAGGATGCTTTAAAGAGAAACAAAAATGCAATTGTCTGGGCAAAATATTCTACATGCGCATCTCCCTTTTCAATTTCATGTCAAACTAACCACAACTGATGAGCATTTTGCACGGATCACGTGACAAACGACTCTAGCTACATGCAGGCTTCCATTGCAGCGAAGCCACGTCAGCTCCTAGAGCCAAAGCGTCACACACACTAAGTAAGGGCCTGTTTAGGACTGCTCCGCTCCACTTTTTTCAACTCTGCTCCCAAACTATCCAGCCAAACAGATCGATGCGCAGTGATTTCCCCCAAAACCTCAAAACTTTTTTCACCGTAGACACCCACCTGTCCCCGTACCCACCCCCACGCCGCCGCGATGTAATTACCCACGCGCCTCGACGTACCCCGCAACCCTAATCCCTCAGACTCCCGATCTACCTCTTGCCGATCGAGCCGCCGTCCCCCACGCGTCCCCTCTGCCCCGGTGCCGCCCAAGCCGAGCCGCCGTCGGGAGTTTCTGGCGCCGCCGACCATCCCCCAAGCGTCCCCTAGGCGTCCCCTCTGCCCCGGTGCGCCCACGCCGAGCCGCCGTCCGGAGTTTCTGGCGTCGCCGGACTGATTGCGCCGCCCAAGACGGCGAACCAGCTGCGGCGCCTGCACCCACTCGGCCGAGCGGGATCGTGATCTACACTCATCTACCTCTCGCCGTCCCCTCTCCCCCGCCCCATGGATCGCCGCCGCCCCGTATCGCCGCCGCGTGGTTCGCCGCCACCGCTGCTTGGATCCTCCCCGCCGCGTTCCCACTCTCCTCTCCAACGCCTCCGCGTTCCTCCGTTCCTCCCCACCAACGGCTGTGCTGGCTGTGCGGAGGCACCAACGGCGGATTGGTGAGGCGGCGGCAACGGGCGCGGCTTTCAGGTGGCGCGTCGCCGCTGCCAACTCCCGCAGCATCGCGCCCTCCTTCTCCAAACCCTTGCTCTGCTGTTTGCCGGCACTGGGCGGGAGGTTGGGCTGAGGCTCCCTGTAGTACTGGTGGAGCGCCATCGTCATGTGGAGCATCCCGACGCATCGGGTCACTCACTATGGATGCCGCCAAGGACGCCGGTTTCAAACTGATGTCATTGTTCAGGTAACAATCAACATGTCAAACTGATGCCATCTTTTGCAGTTTGTAAAGCTGGTTCAATCTTACTTCATTTGTTTTTCTGTTTTCGCTTTCTACCGGTTAGCAGGAAATGAGGTTTCCTTTTGACAAGAGAGGCTTTATGTAAATAAGCTCAACATTATCCTGGTGCAGGTAGGCTAAATTATGCTGATTGTATTTGGAGCAGACCTTTTTTTTTGTCCAAGTGTGCATATTTCTTTCCAATAACCATTATGGTTTATCCTTCTATGACTAATATGGATTTTGTTTTTTCACAGTCCTGTAGATATTTGTTTCTTATGTTGCCTGTTTGCTCTATAATAGGTTTTAAAGCGTGAGTGGCCTGCCAGGTGGACAACCTTCTTTCCTGGCCTTATTGCGGCGGCAAGGAGTAGTGAAACAATATGCGAGAATTGTATGGCAATATTGAAGGCAAGTTCAGTATGTTTGTTATCTATTTGTTTTACCATATTTGAATTGATTGTCTCACTGAACAACAAATATGAAGCTCCTAAGTGAAGAAATTTTTGACTTCTCAAGAGGAGAAATGACACAACAAAAGATTAAAGAGTTAAAGGGTTCGCTAAATAGGTATATATTTCTCCTTTCGCTAACTTCTAGCTTCTAGCTCATAGATTGCTGGCTTGTTTGATGCATTGTGTATTTCTTGGTGGCATATTTCTTTTGCCTTATGGATTGTGATAATAACTCCTAATACAATGTTTTACTATTTACAAAAATGTTTATCTGTGAGTACTAATCAAATGCTTTATTTTTGAACAGTGAATTTCGTCTTATTCATGAGCTTTGCTTATCTGTCTTGTCTGGGTCACAAAGACCTGAACTCATTCGTGCTACCTGACAAGCAGCCTTCGGTGAAGCTTTAGAACACTGTTAGAATAAGGTGTGCTACTTCTGTGCTTCACTGCAGCACTATATGAGCGATGGACAACCTCGGGACGACGACGGACGACGGCGGCGGCTCGAGCTCGGTCAAAGGGGCGGCGACGCGCTAGGGTTTGAGGGCTCGCGGCTTCGATTTCCGATGAGAAGGACTGCGGGCGGTGCGCTCTTTAAGTAGGCCGGAGATTGGGCTCGGGCAGGCGTGTGGCGGCGGGAATCGGAGTCGGAGGCGGCGACGGCGTCGGGACGGACTCGTCGTCGGAGGAGAGTTCGGGTCGGATACGACGGATCCGACACCCGGGCCCCACGCGTCAGCGAGAGTGAGAGAGAGAGCGGCGGGGGAGAATCGGGACGGGCCGGTGCTGGGCCAAAAACGGAACGGGCCGAGGGAGAGAAAAGGATTCGGCCCGGGAAAAAGAGAAAGGAGTGCGGGGAGGAAAAGCGAGCGGGAGAAGAAGTTCAGGGGGCAAACTTGGACCGGGCCAAGAGTTCGAGGGGCAAAAGCGAACTCGACTATTTTAACTTTTCTAACACTCAAACAAAAGCAAATCAAATTTGAATTTAAACAGAATTTAAATTCCAACTTGATTTACTAGCAACCAAAAATATATGCAACAACATGAATGCAACAAAAACTTATTTTGACTAAAATAATTATTTAATGTGATATTTAAATTGATAAAAGGCTAGAAATTTCAATTAAATCCTAGAAAATTTATTTAAGCCTTAATAAATCCTAGAAAAATTAAAATGGTTGCTACAATTTAATTGTGATGAATTTTAGAGTGTTACACTTTTATATCTCTACTTTTATTTCCTATAATTCTTTCATAGTTCTGCCCAAAGTTTTGGTATACGTCGCCCCATCTCTGTCACGGACATGGCCCTGTCTATCCGTCTCCAACTCTACTCGCCCTAGCCGAGACTTGATGTTTAAGAGCGGGAGCTGGGATCTAATGCAGTTTGAGGCCCTGATCCCGATGACAGGCGTCGTTGAATCTAGATGAGCACGGCGCAGGAAACGGCGGATAGGAGCTCGACAGCTTAGGGAGCCCAGCCAGACCTGACTCAAAATTGAGCCTTCTCTAATAAAATTGAGAGCACAAACGAGAAGATGACACCATGAGCAATCAATTTTATAATTGCCCGATGTTAGACTTGCCTAGCAGTGCTTGATTTATGGCGGCAGCGGCGGCATGCTTGAGCTGAGAGAAAATTAGGAGGTACGAGGTATGAAGAAAATGTGGATGCGTGCCTGAGCGTGAGTCTCGTAGGGTACATGGGTCAAATTTATTTGTCTTCGTTTCTTTTCTTTTCTTTAATCGTTGATATATATTTGATTGGACGACTGAGGTTGGCCGGTCAAGTTTGATATGATGATTTTAATGGATATATTTTTGGTTTTGGGCTAAGCGCCAAGGTTGTTTTGGAGTCAAAATGCTTAATATTTTTCTATTTTATTTTTATTATATTTATAGCATGACAATACATTTATATAAACTTCACCCGTAGCAACACACGGGCATGTTTTCTAGTATTTACAAAAATCAATAAATATTGTACACACACAACAAGATGGGAACAAATATACCTCTAATCGACTAATCCTACATACACTTTTAGATAATATATGTAATATCATCATCTGCACCAATCAGGGACACGCACACAACTATTTTTGCTTTCAACTTGTTATAAACATGATTTATATAGGGGCTAGAGGCTAGGTTAGCCCCCCGCGTTATTTGAACGCTTAGAGAATAGGTTCTCTCTATGATACGCCTGGTCGGTGACTACCCTCAAAAATTCTAGCGAGAGTGGCACCGCGGCGGTTTGAACCGTGGTTGTGGGCTTGAAAGCATGGCTTTCTAGCCAACCTAGTTCTCCCCCCTCCCCTTTATCAACGTGATTTGAATCCTGATGCCCCCAATCCAGCGTATAAGACGAACAAATAAGAAAACAAATGTGCAAGTAGTCAATTATTAGTTTTGGGATCTAAAGCCACATATATGGATTCTCTTACAAAGCCAAAATACAAGATAAAAATAACACACACACTTGCTCTAGCTAATTGCTAATTGTTGTACTGATCCATGTATAATGTACAGGGGTGAAATTCTAGCTTATTCATCACACTTTGCTAGCTAATTGCTGCACTGAATACTGAATACTGAATTACCGATCCATCATGTTTTCCTGCTGGTGCTGGGGGTACTTGGTGAGTCCTCTGCGTTTGGATGGATGGTGTTTCCTGGGGGTACTTGGTGAGCCCTCTGCGTTTGGATGAATTAGCCATCCATCCTTGAACAACGCCGTTCATGTGCTTGTGCATCTTGAGGTTTCCATCATCAATCTCCATCTCTTCAAGAACCAAAGCATTTTCCGCGAAGAATTTGGCCAGCTGGACTCCAAAGAAGTTCAGACCACCTTGCATCCGAAATTTCAAACTCACTCTCCTCAGACACTTTTGCAAGCAACTGAATGAATGGCCGCTCAAGCCTGGGATGATATCAGACACCTCCTGTTGACGGTCAAATTGGGCCGTGGGCCAAACCGGTCTGACCGGTTTGCCAAACCGGTCAGACCGGTTTGTTTCTGTAATTCGAGTAGGATTAGGATTCCGAGTTTTAGTCCCATATTGTAACCTATCCGAAAGGGGTAAGACTTCCCCGGCCTATAAATATAAAGGCTAAGTCCGATTGAGATGTATTCCAATCGAATCAAACACTTTATCTTCTATTTTTTGTCTCTCAAACCCTAATCCTTTTCCAACCCCATATTCTGTTCTTTGCTCGTCTCTACGGCATTCAAAGGCGTTCTAGGTGGCCTGCCGACCCTAGAACAACCCTAGTTTAGCTCGAGCTCCGACGGGGTCCCTCCCGAGTTTGAGTTTCTAGGTCTTCACGACCTCCCGACCAGAAGCGGTCTGACCGGTTCTGTAAACCGGTCTGACCGGTTTGCCCCGGGAAGTCAGGAGTTGGCCGTTGTGACGGCCGTGCTGCGCGTTTGATCGATCTCGAGTTTGTTGGCGCATTTTCGTGTCAACATACTTTTTGGCGACTCCGCTGGGGAAGATTAATCTGGTGCCAAAACCGATTCAATCTACTCCGGATATGTCTGGATCAAAGTGCGACCTTGACAAAGACAACATCATCACCGCGACGATGGAAGAACTCACGGACGAGGAGCGAAAGCGATATTTGATTGCTGAGGAGCACTTCAGGGCGCAATTCTTGAAGGGCTTCAAGAAAGATCGCGGTGGTCTTGTCAAGAGAGTAGAGGAATTCGTCATGCCGGCTTTCAAGTTGGCAGATGATCACGTCGAAGAGATTCCAAAGGTAACGGGCGAATCCTCTGATTTAATGCAGCAAATTACTCGCATGATGGATGATAGATTACTTGCTGCACAAACTGCTACTAGTGAATTAATTGCTAGTATGACTGGTAATTCTGATAAAAATAAAATTAATTTAGAATCTAATGAATTACCTAGCTCATCAGGCGTGCCAGAACATGTTTTAGATTCTAATTTGGGCATGCCAGTGAATTTTTATGCGGGACAAACACCTCACCCTGGTTCGGTCCACGAACCGGTCAGACCGGTTCTTTGGGTGCAGGAGCATCTGGTGCGATGGTTTTGCCTAATACATCTACTTCTGGTCCTGTTTACACTATTCCACGCACCACGGGAAGTATACCCCACGGATCTGGCACGTTTCACGCGCCGATTCTGAGTACTTCTCAGAATACGATGTATGGTGTTCCCCGCATTCCACATAACAGAGGTGATGAGAAATATCAAGCCGAGTTAGCTAAGTTTAAAGAAGACATAGCTAATACACTTAGAGCAAAACTCGGGCTTGAATTGGGTAGTGCACGCTTATATCAGAAACCGTATCCGCCTGAGTTTGATTTGGTTCCTTATCCTAATGGTTGGCGTGTTCCTGATTTTATTAAATTCAGTGGTGAAGATAATAGAACTCCTTGGGAACACATTAGTCAATATATTTTGCAATTAGGAGAGGCATCATTTTATGAGGCATTGCGTATACGGTTGTTCTCATTATCTTTAACTGGAACTGCCTTTTCATGGTTTTCTTCGCTTGCTCCAAATTCTATTCATAATTGGACTCAATTAGAGCGAAAATTTCATGATCACTTCTTTAGCGGAGAAAACGAGGCAAAATTATCTGATTTAACATCGGTTAAACAAAGCCGTGAGGAATCGGTTCTTGAATACTTTAAAAGATTTAAGGATGTTAAGAATCGATGCTTTAATATCACTGTTTCTGAAAAGGATTTAGCACATTTAGCTTTTGCAGGATTACGGTCTAATTACAAGGAAAAATTAGAAGGTTCTGATTTCCTTACTATTAATCACTTGCAAATGAAGGCTATGAGTCTAGAGCTTAAGTTTAAAAATTCAAAAGAATCTGCTAAACCCCATCGTTCGAACGTGCATATTGTTGATAATGATTCTGATAGTTCGGACGATGATAAAGAAATTTATGCCGCTGAATTTGTTTGGTCATCAAAAAGTAAACCTAGTTCTTGTCCTTCATTAAAGCCGATTCAGAAAAATCGGCAAGAAGAAAAATTTACTTTTGATGTAGCCAAATGTGATCGTGTTTTTGATGAATTGCTTAAGAATGGCTTTATTAAACTTTCTCATGCAATTCCACCAGCCGATCAGTTGAAAAATCGTGCATATTGCAAGTGGCATAACTCTTTTTCTCATGCAACCAACGATTGCAATGTTTTTCGACGACAGGTACAATCGGCCCTTAATGAAGGTCGATTGGTGCTCGCCGAAATGCAAGTTGACAAGACTCCTTTCCCTGTTCATACCTTTGATGTGAACACCAAGATGCTGATTCGGCCGGAACAAGCCGATGGAGCTAAGGGTAAGAATGTGGTGATTGGAGACCCAAGACCGGAAAAAGTTGATGACAAAGTTCCGGTCAGAACAGTGATGATTGGGAGAACTCTGGATGGAAAAGAGTCTCTGAAGATTACTATTAACACATCAAGACCCGGGGGGCAAGGAAGTTCTTTGGAAGAGATCGGTCCGCTAGCCAGGCGAAACCGGTCAGACCGGTTTCCCAAACCGGTTAGACCGGTTTGTCTCCAGACCGTCCAAGAACTTTCAAGCCTAAGCGCCCGGAAGTGGGTACTTGGAAATTCAATGAAACAAAGATTCAAGGGAGGGTTCTGAAGCAAGGACCTACATTCTCTCAGCTCATGAACAAGCACACAAAGGCCGTTCGAGTTGATCGGCCAACAAAAAAGATACAGAGGTCACCACAACATTGGATTGATCCTACAAGTTACAAGCGCCGTGGTGGTTCTGTACATGACCGATTGGGCTCATACCAATCAGGTTTTTCGACTGCTCATCAAAGCGGTCAGACCGGTTGTATGAACCAGTCAGACCGGTTTCGGTCTGAGCAAAGAATTCATGTTCCTCCTAAGCAAGAATACCGTATCAAGGAGAAAAAGGAGGATGTGCAAGCGCAAGCCAATGAATTCATAAAAATTGGTGATATTCCAGTGGCTATGCAAGACTTGGGTAAAAAGCCGATAGTCATTGGAGATTCGGCTCCTGTTCCAGTCAAGAAGCCGATCATGGTTAATGATCATGAGGCTAGCAGTAGCAAGGGCGTGAAGAAAGTTTTTCAACCAAGGTGGTGTCCTTCTGGGTTGACTCATACACAGAAGCGGAAACTACAGCGTTTGAGAAACAAAGAAAAAAGGGAACAGGAAGCTGAGAAGATGAGGGATGACTACTTCAACAACTACATGCCTATGATCCCTCAGACCAAGATTTGACAAGCTAAACCCGTTGTGCAATCAGCGGCACAACCGGTCAGACCGGTTTCTGAATCCGGTCAGACCGGTTTGGGTCAGCCGACCGCTGCAGAAGCGGTCAGACCGGTTTCTGAAACCGGTCAGACCGGTTTGATGATAAAAGCGGGGGCTGGTGCTTCTTCAACCATCGAAACTATTCCACCGATTTCTCCAGTGGTTGAAGATGAAGAGTTAGTTGATTTTGAGCCTTCTCCAGAGCATGACAACATGGAAATTAATGTTGTCTATTTATCTTCTGATTATTATGTGGTGCCGGAGGAGGAAATTTCTCATCTTCAACTTGGGCCGCGAGATGCTGTGTTTCAGAAGCCTAGTGAATCAGAAAATCATCTCAAGGCTTTGTATATGAGAGGGCACATCAACGGGAAGCCAATTTCTCGTATGTTGGTTGATGGTGGAGCCATTGTGAATCTCATGCCATACTCTCTCTACAAGAAAATTGGCGGGAAAGACGAAGAACTAATCAAGACAAACATGACGGTCAGTGGAGTTGGTGGAGGTGATCCCATTGGTGCCAAGGGGGTAGCTTCTATGGAGTTGACCGTCGGGAGCAAGACTATTGCTACGGCTTTCTTCATCTCCGAGGTGCAAGGTAACTTCAGTTTAATCCTTGGTCGAGATTGGATTCATGCAAATAAATGTATTCCATCTACCTTGCATCAATATCTCATTTAGTGGATCGGCGACGAAGTTGAGATTGTCCTTGGTGACAATTCTTCCTTTGTTGCAACGGCCGATTCCGACTCTCTTAGTGCAAATGAGAAGGTCTAATGTTTGTCGGGCATGGATTTGACCGACTATGAGCTGATCAGTTGCACTAAGGATGGTTTTGTTCCTGCTACATTAAAGCCGATGGAAAATCGGTTGAATTACTTGCTGTAATTAATGAAGCAACAAAATCAACAGAGACGAACCGGTCAGACCGCTTCTGGAAACCGGTCAGACCGATTTGGATCTGAACAACGCCGATCGAGCCAAACCGGTCAGACCGCTTCTGGGAACCGGTCAGACCGGTCTGCGTCTGGACAGTGGCTTCAAGACCGAATTGATCATTATCGAGAACATTCGGCCGGTACATTCGAAGCCATTGAAGATCTTGGTGATATGGATAAGCTGGGTCAGGGTTTCACGTCAGCCGACCCTTTAGAAAAAATAGATATTGGTGATGGTACTATTCCTAGGCCTACTTTTGTAAACAAAAATTTATCGGCTGAGTTTAAAGTCGAATTAATAAATTTGTTGAAAGAGTATGTCGATTGTTTTGCTTGGGAGTACCGTGAGATGCCTGGTTTAAGTCGTGACTTAGTTGAGCATCATTTACCAATAAAAGCCAGTTTTAGACCTTTTAAACAATCGGCTAGACGTTTTAATCCCGCTATTTATGACCGAATAAAAGAAGAGATTAATCGTTTATTAGATGCTGGTTTTATTCGGACTTGTCGTTATGCGGAGTGGATTTCTAATATTGTTCCCGTTGAAAAGAAAGATTCGGGAAAACTTAGAGTTTGCATTGATTTTAGAGATCTTAATAAAGCCACTCCAAAAGATTCATATCCCATGCCTATAGCCGATGTCTTAATCAATGAAGCTTCTGGACATCGTGTTGTTAGTTTCCTTGATGGTAATGCCGGATATAATCAAATATTCATGGCCGAAGAAGATATGCACAAAACGGCATTTCAATGTCCGGGATTTATTGGTTTATTTGAGTGGGTAGTTATGACCTTTGGATTAAAGAATGCCGGTGCAACTTATCAAAGAGCTATGAATTTAATCTTTCATGATTTACTTGGTGTTATTGTGGAAGTGTATATTGATGATATTGTAGTTAAATCGGATGATTTGGATTCTCATTTAGTCGATTTAAAACTTGCTCTTGAGAGGATGCGACGGTATGGCTTGAAGATGAATCCACTCAAATGTGCTTTTGGTGTTTCGGCTGGAAAGTTTCTTGGGTTTGTTATTGATGAGAACGGCATAGAAGTTGATCCCAAGAGAATTGAAGCTATGAAGAAAGTCGAAGCTCCTACTTGCAAGAAGGATTTACAAAAGTTTCTAGGCAAGGTAAATTTCTTGAGAAGATTTATAATTAACTTGTCTGGAAAGGTTGATGCTTTTACTCCTTTACTTCAGCTAAAGAATGAAGCCGATTTTACTTGGGGGGCAAAACAGCAAGAAGCTTTTGAGAAAATCAAAGAGTACTTGTCTTCACCACCGGTGCTTAGGGCGCCTAAGCGGGGAGTTCCATTCAGACTTTATGTGGCGGCTGAAGATAGAACTATTGGAGTTGTTTTGACTCAAGAAATCGACAACAAGGAGTATGTGATCGCTTATGTAAGCCGACGACTCATTGATGCAGAAACAAGGTATACTTTCATTGAGAAGTTGTGTTTATCCTTGTACCATGCTTGTACTCAATTGAGGCATTATTTACTATCTAGCACTTGCATCGTGTTGTGTCAAACCGATGTAATTAAACATATGTTGCAAAAGCCGATTTCTAGCGGAAGAATCGGTAAGTGGGCTTATGCTTTAGTTGAGTATGATTTGGCTTGTGAACCTTTAAAATCAATGAAAAGCCAAATTGTAGCTGATTTTATTGTTGAACATCAGATAAATGATACTTGTGAATTCGACGTCGGCTATGTTGCTTGTACACCATGGAGATTATACTTTGATGGATCGGTTTGCAATGATGGACAAGGAATTGGTGCTGTTTTGATTTCTCCAAGTGGTGCCGTCTTTGAGTTTTCAAACCGATTGGAAGAAAAGCGAACCAATAATCAAGTTGAATATGAAGCTCTTCTATTTGGCTTGGAGTTTTTGCAAGACATGGGAATAAAGCATGTTGAGGCTTTTGGTGATTCGCTCCTGGTGGTACAACAAGTGTCAAAGGTATGCCAATGTTATAATGGTTCATTGAATGCATATCTTGATAGATGTCTTGATATCATTGCTTCTTTTGATGAGTTTACTATCAAACATATTCCAAGAGAAGAGAATGGCAAGGCAAATACTCTGGCTCAGAAAGCATCTGGTTATATGGTTGCAAAGAAATATTTCTATCTCCAAAAACCGATGCGAACAAAAGCCAAGGTTCTGGTTCTGGACGAACCGGTCACACCGGTTTCAGAAACCGGTCAGACCGGTTTTACTGCCAGAACCGGTCTGACCGGTTCTGAAAGCGGTCAGACCGCTTCGTCCCCTGACAGAAGCAAAAATCCTTTGGATGATGCTAATCAATCCAAAGTTGAAGATCAGGATTGGAGAGTGCCTATTATTACTTATTTGAAAGATCCTGGTCGTGGTGCAGAAAGAAATATTCGGCGAATATCATTTAAGTACGTTTTGCTTGGCGATGAACTCTATCGTCGGAACGCCGAAGATTTATTGTTAAAGTGTCTTGACTCTGATCAGGCCAAGGTCGCCATGGCTGAGGTCCATGAAGGTATTTGTGGTACACATCAATCGGCTCCAAAGATGAAGTGGTTACTTAGACGAGCCGGTTTCTATTGGCCTACTATGATGGCGGATTGTTTTAAGTATTACAAAGGATGTGAGGAATGTCAGAAGTTTGGGAATTTACAACTTGTTCCTGCTGCATTGATGCATCCTATTATTAAGCCATGGCCGTTCCGAGGTTGGGGGTTGGATTTTATTGGACAAATTAATCCTCCATCATCAAAAGGACATAGTTTCATATTGGTTGCTACGGATTATTTTACTAAGTGGACTGAAGCGATTCCTTTGAAGAATATGACGCATCGAGAGGTGATTGAGTTTGTTACTCAAAATATTATTCATAGATTCGGTATTCCTCAAACATTGATAACAGATCAAGGTACTTCGTTTATGTCTAAAGAGGTACGTGAATTCGCCGAATCCTATAGAATTAAGTTGCTCAATTCATCTCCATATTACGCTCAGGCTAATGGACAAGCCGAGTCAAGTAATAAAACTTTGATCAAATTAATCAAGAAAAAGATAGCAGAAAATCCTAAGAGATGGCATGAAGTTTTATCTGAAGCATTATGGGCTCATCGTATATCTAGACATGGTGCTACTAAAGTTACTCCTTTTGAGCTTGTGTATGGTCAAGAAGCCGTTTTATCTGTTGAGGTAAATCTGGACGCTTATAGATTGGCTAAGCAAAATGACCTTGATGCTGTTGATTACCACAATTTGATGTTGGACAATATTGATGAGGTAACCGATAAAAGATTGAAGGCTTTGAAGGAGATTGAGAAGGATAAGCTTCGGGTTGCTAAAGCTTACAACAAGAAGGTACGAGGCAAATATTTTCAAGTTGGTGAGCTTGTTTGGAAGACGATCTTGCCTATTGGAGCAAAAAGCAACAAGTTTGGTAAATGGTCGCCAAGTTGGGAAGGGCCTTATAAAGTTTTCAAAGTCATATTTGGGAATTCTTACATGTTAGAGACACTGAAGGGAGATCATTTGCCTAAAGCTATCAACGGGAGATATCTGAAGAAATTCTATCCAAGTGTTTGGCAAGATGCATGAAGATCGATGGCCGATATTTTGTTAATATCGCCCTTAGTATAAATTTTTAGCTCTTGAGTCATATTTACTTGCTTTTTAGTTCTCAAGTTCACTAAAAACGCAGGGGGCATGTGTTGACGGTCAAATTGGGCCGTGGGCCAAACCGGTCTGACCGGTTTGCCAAACCGGTCAGACCGGTTTGTTTCTGTAATTCGAGTAGGATTAGGATTCCGAGTTTTAGTCCCATATTGTAACCTATCCGAAAGGGGTAAGACTTCCCCGGCCTATAAATATAAAGGCTAAGGCCGATTGAGATGTATTCCAATCGAATCAAACACTTTATCTTCTATTTTTTGTCTCTCAAACCCTAATCCTTTTCCAACCCCATATTCTGTTCTTTGCTCGTCTCTACGGCGTTCAAAGGCGTTCTAGGTGGCCTGCCGACCCTAGAACAACCCTAGTTTAGCTCGAGCTCCGACGGGGTCCCTCCCGAGTTTGAGTTTCTAGGTCTTCACGACCTCCCGACCAGAAGGGGTCTGACCGGTTCTGTAAACCGGTCTGACCGGTTTGCCCCGGGAAGTCAGGAGTTGGCCGTTGTGACGGCCGTGCTGCGCGTTTGATCGATCTCGAGTTTGTTGGCGCGTTTTCGTGTCAACACCTCCTCATCATCACCAGCACCAAACGAGATTCCTCGCCTCCGGCGGCGCTCGAAGGGCCTTACCGACTTGTCGAAATCCACTTGAGCTCTGCTCTCAACAAAAGACTGTATATGACGGCGTCCGAAGTACAGGTTTGGATTTGGTTTCTTGCGAAACTTGAGCCGGAGATCACGAAGCACAGGGCAGCAACGGAGCAAGCTCGCCATCGCCGCCGCCATTGTCGAGCTCTCAGGCTCGTAGCAAGCTTCTAGCTTAAGGCGCTCAAGCTCACCGAACAAGCTATTACTACTCCCCGGGAGCTCGTCCTGCTCCTTGGCCGGAGCATAGAGGAAACAGATGCGGGGATCTATCTTGAGCTTGATGATCTTGGCATGGCAGAAACTCTGCAAAAACCGCCGGAATGCTACACGCAGCTCCTCTCCATCGCCGGCGCCATAGGTGAAGTGCAGATCTACAAGGTTTAACTTTGTAGCATGTGATTTGAGTGTGAACGGATGGACAGGCCCGTGAAACCAAAAGTACCGAAGCATCGGCATGTCAAGCTCCACTAGATCTTCCATGGATTCCGGCCAGCCGCACTTCACCAGCACGAGAGCCGTCACCGCCGGGCAGCGCATCCGGTAGAGTCGCTCCGCCCGTGGCCATGAATCGTCGTAGGCCTCTTCACTGTCGATGTCTATTGCGCCATTGACGCGGGTGCGCTCGAGGTGCAGCGTGGCGAGCAATGGCGCGGCGTCGATCATGCCCTGGAGGCATGTGAGCGACGTGGTGCAACCGTGTAGCTCGAGCTCCGTCAGCCGGGGGAAGGCGGCGGCGATTGGCGGCGGAGGCGGCGGGTCGGTGCAGTGGGTGTGCGTGACATGGACCACCCGGAGCGCGTCGGACGGCAGGGCGGCGAAGCTGAGCCTGTAGGTCTCGTCGGCGTCGCGGCCGGCGCCGGCGTGGAGGCGGAGCTCCTCCACTCGCCGGGCCACCGGGTGGGCGAGCAGGTCGCGGACCATGTCGTGCTCCGCCCAGTCGCCGTCGGCGTCCTGGCGGTGGGTTACGAAGCCGGCGATGTCGGCGGGGTGGAGCCCGTCCCCGTCGACGTGGAAGGTGAGCCGAGTCAGCGGGCCGCCGGCCGCCGCGGCGGCGGCGAGAGCGGCCTCGGCGCCGTGCAAGAAGGCCTCACGCTTGGCGAAGAGGGCGGCGCTCGTCGTCGGGCCATAGGAGCGGAGGTCTAGGTTGACGGCGCCGGAGGTGTGCCAGAGCGAGCGCCACCGCCGCGAGAGCACGGCCGTCGAGGCGGCCTCCTTGGCGGGCGCGAAGTAGAGGATTCGCCGGAGCAGGTCGTCGGGGAGGACGGACAGGCGGCCGTCGGCGGCCATCGTACGGCGATGTCGGCGCCCCGGCGACCACCAGGATAAATTAAAGATCAGTTTTGTTTGTTTCCACGGTAAGTAGGGATCGAGATGACGAAAACGTGTACCGGTAGAGATTTAGGACGAACCTTACACGTACACAACTCCAAGATTGTTTCATCAGGACACTAGGTGGCCTGTTAACAAACGGCTCATGTGTTTGATGAATCCTAATCTTAATCATGACCGACGTCTCTTTCTGTACCGTGGCAATCAGATTTCACGGTAATCGGATTTTTTTCCTTTTTTGCGAAAGGCAATCAGATTTTTTTTGTAAAACGTGGCAATAAATTCTCCCCTCATGAGATTTGCTCGAAATTATTTTTTAGCAAAAATAAGAGGAATTACACGAGCGGTTTCTAAACTTGTCGTGCAGTGCCATTTAGGTCCAACTCTCAAAATGTATTTTTAAAACTTGTCTAGATGTGTCATCTAGGTCTCTAATAGCCAAATTTGTCCCAACATATCATCCGGATCCTAACCTCTCAGAATGCAGTGAAAAAGAGAGAGATATTGTGCGAGAGAAGGTGGACTCCTCATCTTTAATTATGTTTGGACCTGTGGTGATACTGAGTTTATGAAAATGTATTTTTAATAGTTTATGGACCTGGATGACACCCCTATATAAGTTCGATGATCTAAAAATGCATTTTAAAAGTTTATGGATCCAGATAACACATCAGGACAAGTTGTGTGACATAAAAATGCATTTTAGAGAGTTTAGGGCCTAGCTGATACCTCGATACAAGTTTAAGGACCGCTCACGCATTTTACTCCAAAAATAATATAAATTCTCCCCTCATCTGATTTAATTACATATCTAAATTGAGACTAGCCTTAATACAGAAGAGAAAACAATCAATCAAATGCGACTCGGATATCAACACTTCATGGATGTCAGCAACACCAATGAATTCATATTCTAACAAAAGCTTAAACACAAAGGGGTGGTGTTGATATTGTCAATCATTTTTTTGACGTTTCCTAGGGTAGGACTCCCTGAGGCTTCAAACGTAGATATTAGAGACCTTGGTATTGAATCGATATAGAATGCCAATGCTGAGAGGAATTGGAAATGACCTCAAATACCAATGCCAATGTTTGGATGTGAAGTAGTTGACAGCTGGAATCAGAGAAAAAGAACCAATTACAATTCATGTTTGGATGCACAAGCTATTGAATTGTCATAATCAATAGAGTTTAAACATTATACCATTCTAGAGATGTATCAAATTTTAGTTTTTTCATAACTTTCAATATATTCGGATGATTTGAAACACATATTATACAAATATTAAAATATCATGAATATTATGAAAATAAAAAAGTGGCAGGAAAAGATGCAGTATTTTGTTTCACATATAATAATATTGACAATAATAATATGGCAGCAACCATTATATAGGCAATAACATGACAGCAATAGTAGCTTCCAAGTTTGTCACAAGTACCACCTACATAAAGCATACAATACAACTTGGAGAACCATTTTTTGACAGCAACTATTTTTTATCCATTACAACATAAATCACCTGCATCAAAAAGCATACAGACTGGGTGAAGGCCTAGCCTAGAAGAAGAAGCTGCATCTTTTTGTGTGCGCATTTGTTTCTTTGTTTGCGTAGTCGTTGTATCTGCAGATGGCTTGACATAAGGCTGAAGGTTAGACGATTGCAAGCTTTCCATTCCATTCGAGGAACCAATGTGACCCCTCCTCCGCAAGTACTCCTGAATAATGTCCTGAGCAGCTTCTTTTCCAACAAAATTTTGTGCCATTAAAAAGTGCAAACCATCATAGGAGTTTATGTCAACTAAGCTGCGGGATTTGCACATTTGTTCATAATATGAATATGATACTAATGGTGTGAAAACAAGTGGTATGAAACATATATACCAAAACAAAATTAAGTAATGGAACTAGAGACTTCTCATAATGCAAAGTTCCCAACTGAGAAAAGTAGTTTCAAGCAAAAAGGGAAAAATATGCTAAGGGCCGGGACAGGAAGAAAAACTACGTACATGTCCAGCAGTATCTCGTGGTCTTCTCGGGTGAGGCCAAAAGGGCCACTAGATGCTGTGCCTGGCTTGGCTGCACAGATGTAAAGAAATTTAACTACCATTATACTGCACTGTAAAACACATATAATCAAACTGAATAATAGAGTCCAATAGTGTTTAAATCCAAAATATCTCAGCAAGATGGTACACTAAATATTATAGAATGGAAATGCCAGTTACCACCAACGAACAACCAAGCACTTTCAAATCCAAATCTGGTCCTGCTGTTTTAGCAACTACACAACTGAATTGCTCCGAGATGATTCCCAACTCTTAAATAATTAAGAACCGCATCAAATATAATTGCTTGCTCTTTGATCTAAAAAAGCCAAATTGATGGAGGCTAAGCCGATTGGACAGAGGCATATACCTGGGCAACTTTTAAGAGCCTTAGTAAGTCTTACCTGTTCACTAGCCCTGTTTTTTTCTTCAGATAAGCATACACCAAGGGACATATCCTTTTCTTTCTTTCTTTTTTCTGTAGAGAAGCATAAACCAATCAAGCTATTTAGGAATGTTGTAAATTGAGGTATATTGACCTGAGTAGTGATGGGTCCTAACCTTTTTCAGCCAGTACAGATTGTAAAAAGAAGCAACGGCGGGCAGTAGGGTGGACTGGAGGAAGGGGAACGGCGGGGACGAACTGGAGTGACGGGGAACGGGGGAAGACAGGTAATGGCGGGGTGGATTTGGACCGGTGGGGTGGGGGAAATCCAGCGAGGTGGAAGGATACGACAGGGAGGAAGAATACCGGTGGGGATGAACTAGAATCGCGGGGAAGACAGGGAACGGCAGGGTGGATTTGGACCGGCGGGGTGGGGGAAATCCGGCGGGGAGGAAGGAGGCGGCGGGGAGGAGGGGGACGGCGGAGAGGAGGTGGGCAAGAGAAAACCTGCGGCGGCGGCGGCCGCGGCGGCGTCATTCCCTCTGCGTCGCCCTCCCGTCGCCTCCCTCCTTCAGCGGCGGTGGCAGCCTTCTTTCTATTTTTCACGGAGTTGAAGCGGTATGAGCGGGGGAGGGGGCAATGCTGCGCAAAACCGAGTGGGAGGGGTCTGAATTGCTTGCAGGCTCCCGCGGGCAGGGCCAAATGTCGCGAGGCATTGGCGCTCAATTCCGCCAGCGAATGCCTAGCGCGCCAAACAGCTGGTATTGATGACGTTTTAATTCCAATGCCAATATTTAAGTCTCAATGCATACATCCAAACGGGCACTGAAGGCTATTGTAGTTGGAGAGTTCTTCCTTTTGGATGAACTAGGCGGGATCCACCTTCTAACCATATGATTCATGTGCTCGCGCATCTTATGGTTCCCATCATCAATTGAAATTTCCTCAAGGACCGTAGCATCCAATTTGCAGTGAAGAATTTGGCTAGCTGGACTCCAAAGCAGTTCGGCTCCTCCTTAAGAAACTGCAACCTCACTGTTCTTAGATAACTCCGCAGGCAGTTGAATGAATTGTCGCTCAAGGGGATATCTGAAACCTTATAATAATTGTTATCATCATTATTTCCATTCAACAAAATCTTTGGCCGCCTTTTATGGTTCCTAAATCGATTGATGGACTCGTCGAAATCTGACCGACATTGTATTCCTTTTGTGTCCGTTTTCAATGCTTTGGTCATCACCTTGAGATGGAGCTCACGAACCACCGGGCAACAATGGAGCAAGTTCGCAATAAACAGCGCCGGTGTCTTGCTTGCAGGCTCAGCAGACGTTAGCTCTAGTTCAAGCCGCTCGAGATTGCAAAACAGTTTGTTGCTAACAAGGAGGTTATTATTATCCTGATGATCATCATCTTTCTCATCCACAGCAACATGATGGGTCTCAAAGTCCAGCTTCAATTTCAACGCCTTTGCGATACGGAAATTCCGAAGGAACTCCCAGAAAGGCACATGGATTTGTTCGACCCGGTAACTGTTGTTACCAATGCACAAATCTACCCTAATCATTTTATGCGATGCTGATGGTTTCAGGGAGAGTCTTTGGCACAGCTGAACATGGCCCTTGTACCTGAAGTATTGCAGCCTCGGCACGTCCAGCTCTAACCTCCCTTCCTTCCATGGCCAGCAGCAATCTGCGAGCACGACGACGGTCGCCGCCGGGCAAAGCAGCCGGTAGCTTTCTACTCCATCTGGCCACGTTTTTTCACCATGGCCATGCCCTCTGAAAGCGTAGGATTCAAGGTGCAAGGTGGCGAGCTGCGGCGCGGCGTCCATGATCCGCTGGAGGTCGGCGACGGACACGCCGCACCGCCGCAGCCGCAGCTCGGCCAGCCGCGGGAACACGGCGGCACCCGCCGGCGGCGGCGGCGGCGGCGGCGTCAGGACGTTGACGCCGGCGACGCGCAGCGTCCGGAGGGTCTCGGACGGCAGGGAGCCGAAGCTGAGCTCGGAGAAGTTGAGGTGGGTGTCGCCGGCGCGGCGGCGCGCCGCGATCACGACGCGGAGCTCCTCGGCGGCCCTGGCGGCGGCGCTGGCGAGCATGGCGGTGACCATGTCGCGGTGGTGCCCCGAATCGGAGTCATAGGAGATGATCATGTAGTGGAACTCGAAGCAAGGCTCCTCCACGTGCAGGGTGAGCCTCTTGATGGTGGCGCCGGCGCCGCCGGCGGCGGCGGCGGCGGAGGCGGAGGCGAGCGCCGCCTCCATGCCGCGGGCGAAGGCCGGGGCCTTGACCTGCATCATGGGGTCGTCGTCGTCGCCGCCGTGCGCGCGGTCGTAGGAGCGGGAGTCGAGGTTGAGGTCGCCGGAGGTGCGCCAGAGCGAGCGCCACCGCCGGGAGAGCACGGCGGTGGACGCGGCCTCCTTGGCCGGCGTGAAGTAGAGGATGCGACGGAGGAGGTCGTCGGGGAGCGCGGATAGGCCGCCGCCGCCGGCCATTGAACGACTTCGTCGTTGGCGGCGCAAGATAAGATTGTCTGTCTCTTTTTAGGGCTCCGACGAAACATGGAGTAGGGCGTATGGGGCTCTGGGGCCTATGGGCTATGAACTCCAGCAGGCTGCAAATTTCGTGGCGTCTTATTAGGCTAGCTTGTACCTTGTATGACAATTCACAACAGATGCAAAACATGGACTCAAACTCTCCCTCTCAGTCTCACACACACATGTGTTCCGTATAATTACCCACATGAATGATCTTGTGAACAAAGTTTCACTACACGGTTACCTATATGAAAAACTAGGTAACTGTGCTAAAGGGGTTTCATGGTGATGAAACTCCTCTCACAAACCATGAAACTCTTCCTTCTCTCTTATGCTACATCAACGTAATTAATGCCATGAAACCCCACTGAGACTGGCCTAACAGACTATATCAACAGATCTTGGGATTGAAGTCACCGTGAATTCTTTGTGTTGACGTTAATCCTGAGATTTGATCCTGATATAGATAGAAGGTGCAATCACCTTTGCTATATAACCATCAGAAATATTTATTGGTTCTCTCTCACATTTTAATTGCGCACCTATGTTTATCTCGTCACCGACACAAATATCTTCATAGAAATCTAGCAAAATTATCGATTATCACATCCAAGGGTTCATATTCTTTTTTATGTTTCTTTCGTGGATGCATAAAAGAAATTATGTTAAAATTTCTACTTCAAATTCTGGTCAATAAACATTCAACGACACATTCGAAATTCTATTATATAAACTTTTTTTGAGAAATTCACAGTCACTATCACAAATCTTTCCTTATTACCGCGGGACCCACCTGCAAGTACGTGCCAGGAGTTGGGCATGAACCTATTTAACACCTTAAAATAAATGTACAACCAAAAGAATTAAAGAAAAAATAATTTTTGGTTAGAAGAGAAATATTTGGTTCACTACGGATCCTGCTGGGGATTTCAGATGAAATTTCACTGTCGTGTTCCTACATAGCTGCCGCTACCAGCTTGGTTGATCAGGGGAGGCGACGGCGAGCAGGATCCAAACTTCTGCCAGGTGGGCCCATCCGAGTCGGGCTTGGTGTCAGAGTAAATAACTCGGACTATGAGCTATGACGTGGCAAACTCGAACTCGGAGTCCGTCAAAAACATTAGCTCCTCTGCCTCGCTCTTGTTTTTGCTCCATAAAATCAGGAGGAACACGTACGTACTGACGCCTCCATCCATCAATGCATCCTTCGCGGCATCGCAGGCCCGCCTAATCGATCTCGACCGATATGATGCTCTCCATGAACGCCGGCGCCGCGCCACCGCCGTCAATGTCCCCGCTCGCGCCGCCGCCGCGTGCATTCCAGTCGTCGTTCCCGGCGCCGGCAGTGCCGCACGCCGCCGCCGTCGTCCCATCATTCTTTGCGCCCGCCGCCCGACTCCCGCCGCCGCCGCACGCGATGAGTCTCCAGATCAGGCCGGTCACGGCGGCGAACTACGCGGCGGAGCTGGACCTCATCGCCGCCCTGCTGCCGAGGTACCCCGTCGTCGCCAATCGCCATCGACACCGAGTACCCCGGCACCGTCCACCGCCCGCCGCCGCCGGGGACAAGCGGCCATCTCGCCCCGCCGGAGCGCTACGCCCTCGTCAAGGCCAACGCCGACGAGCTCCCCGTCGTGCAGCTCGGCATCACGCTCTCCGACGAGTTCGGCAACGTCCCTACCGCCGTCGTCGTCGGCGACGGCCACCGCCGGTTGTGCGAGCTCGCGTGGGAGGTGACCTTCTCGGACTTCGACCCCCTATGTTTCACCGATACGCGATACGGGTACGGCGATACGCCGATACGGCAAATCTTCAAAAACAAGGATACGCTGATACGTCTAGTATATAAAAATAAAAATAAAAATAACATGAATATGCAGAAAAGTGACATCATAAAGTAACATGTCCAGGCAAGATAAATTACAACCAGTCATACATATCAAGCAGTTCAGACTCCATAATTAAAAGACAAACATAACGACAGTGCATTACATAACACATTACATAACTTAGGGATACAAGGCAGAAAGTTCCCGGGGAGTGAGCCAGGCAGAAAGACTCCATAATTAAGTAGCTAGGTTTTTGGACGGGCCGGTATTGATGGGCTTCACCTGGGCTTCAAAATAAGATGTTACAGCCCAATGTATCGGATGGACGTATCGGACGCGTATCGCGAATTAAATTATTTATTTTTAAATAGAATAAATCGGATACGCGTATCGGGGCGTATCGGTGCAGTATCGAGACGTATCGCCGTATCGTGCGTATCGGATACGGGAACGACCGGCTTCCAGCCGTATCGGTGATTCATAGTCGACCCCCGCCGCGACCGCCACGCGCCGGACTCCGTCGCGTTCCTCCGGTCGCGCGGCGTCGATTTCGACCTCGCCCGCGCCCGCGGCGTCAGCTCCGCCGCGTTCGCTGCCAAGCTCGCCGCCGTCCTGTCGTCGGCACAGCAGCGTCGGGTGGAGCTGACGTGGGCGGCGTTCGGCGGCGCGTACGACTTCGCGTACGTGGTGAAGATGCTCGCCGGCGGGGGGCCGCTGCCGGCGACGTGGCACCAGTTCATGGCGGCGGCCAGGGAGCTCCTCAGCTCGGCGGGCGGGTGTTCGACGCCAAGTACATGGCGGAGCACTGCGAGCGGCCGGACCTGTGCAGCGGCGGCGGCCTGAGGCGCGTCGCCGGCATCCTCCACGTGCAGCCGGGGAGCTTGCCGGCGGAGCCGCCGGTGTGCCTTGCTGGACGGAAGAGCTACATCGCCTGCCGCGTCTTCACGGCGATGAGGAGGCGCGTCCTGTATCGTGACGGCGGCGACTGCCTTGAAGGCCTCATCGACGGCCTGCACAACTGATCGATAACAGACACTAGGGATTGTTTTTTTAGTATGGATGAATAAACTATAAAGCTTGATTGTTGGGTATTTGGAGACTGATGTAAAGATGCAGATGATTCTTCGTAGATACAGCGGGAGATTGGAACATCATGCACGATATGTCTATATTACGTGTTCATGTAAAATTATAAATTACTAATTTATTGTGTACTACACTGATAGCTATGTTTCTTTTTCTAGAGTAAGTAAAACACACTAGAGGTTCTCAACTTATAAACAGGTGTCATTTAGGTCCACAAACTTTAAAACTATATTTTGTTATCTATAAACTTGTATTTTGTATCATTTAGGTCCTTAAACTGCTAAAACTTAAATCCATTAACTCCGAAACTGCGGTTTTAGGTCTATAAATTTGTAATTTATGTTACTTAGGTCACAAATTCTGTAAGTATATTTTTGGTTAATAAACTTGTAATTACAACATCATACCTGACGACGCACGACCACATCATTGCAGGGCTAAGAAGACAAGTCTACACTACATCATACACTACACAACATATTGTGTTTCAAAACTTTAAAAGCTCAGATAATATATACCTGGCAATAAATAACAATTTTGTATTGTGACAACTAAATAGATCATTATGGAAATCTCAATTGAACTTAATGTACCTATAAAATGTTTTGTTTCTTTTTTTTGGTTAACATCAATGATACTAGACTGTTAGTATAAACTATAATATGACACGGCAGCCTATGAAGCGACGGTGCCTGAGAAGGGATCAAGGGAAGTCCCGTTTGAATGAGCGCGCCAGGAGGAAATTGAGTGAACAAAGGAGTAGAGGTCTCCCTTACTCGAACCATGGGGAGAAGGGGCTGGAGGGGAAAAGTAGGGATCTCCATAAAGTAGGGACCCAACCCAAGAAAAGTTTCCGCTGAAGTTATCTTTTGACTTTGGTCCCTACTTTTTAGCTAGGAGTTTATATTTGGTTTTCACTGAATGGCTGTTGCGTACTCGTAACCTGTGTGGTCTCTTGAGACCATTGGAAATTAAACCCTGTCCACCTGACCCGGCCCTCTAGAAGCTTCACACCCGTTCGCCATAATCTTACTATTATTAATTGGAGGATCCTTTTGTAGCCTTCACTTTAATCCTCACGAGATACGCTAGAAAAATAGATAAATCCTAGAAATTCTTACAAAAAACAGAAACATCCGTCTATTGATCTAAGACTCTCTCACAGCAACAACCATCAGATCTGTTTTGTTTTCTAAGAAATTAACCACCTTTGCCATTATAAAAATAGTTTAACATAACCCCTAAATATATCTCTAAATTACCCACCTCTACCATTAAAAAAATATTATTTCAATGTAACTAGCTAAATCTATTCTAAACTATTCGTGTATGGTATTATGAAAAAGAACTCAAAACCTACGCGGGTCATCATCACGCCTAATCTTCCAATCGAGAGGGAAATGGCTAACCCGCAGGTCTTGGTATTGCAACCCTAGCCCTCAACCTAGGTTGTTCCTTGCGTCCAATTCTTTGCAGTCCCTGATCTATTGTTAGTGATGACCAGGTGCCAGAATAATCAACACGCAAGGAGCTGAGACGCACTGCATATGTTAGATCTCATTATCGACAAGATTATGATTCATGCCGGACGGGATCCATGGCTAAACCTACAGTTCGTATTTGTGAAGACGGAGCACCACATGGAACCCACGCGCGAGAAATCCATCCTTCTTTTTGGCTTCCATCAACAAGAACAGTGTCAGACTATAGGGAGGAGTACCCCCGTTCACCATCGAGCTGCAGGTACGCTACCCGTCTGTACTCAACAATTGACTAGGGCTATTAGAAAGAGAGCCCGCTTGACATAGCCATGCATACTGCAGCGTGGGCGGGCAGGTCGTCGTCCACGACCATGAGCATCCAAGGACGAAGAAGGTAGAAGATTTTAACTCGATGGTGGTGGAGCTCACTACAAGCCTAAGCCAGTAAATTAAAAGACTATGTCAACTTCAGTCTCTCGGGCCTAGACGTGCATGACTACATCCAGATGAAAGTTGGATTCCTACATGATCTTTAACTACACTGCTCCGGGCTCATCTCTACTCCTAATAATCCCGTGCTCAGGAACCGTGTACGTGCGACCTCGTCCGTCCGCCCGCCTGCGTTTTCCGCGAAACCCCTGCGTTCCCGTCCGCCGGCCTGCGTTCCGCCAATCCCCGCCGCGACTTCCTCAAGATTTCCATGCCACCTCCCGTCGACCTCGCCGTCGCGCTCGTCCGACCCCGCCGCCGCCCTCCGCACGGAGCCGCCGCCGCGCGCAAGCCGCAGTTCAACCTCAACCAGGTGTCCGTGCAGTACCTCCTCATGGCCCCGCCAACGTCCCCCGCGGTGTTCCCGGCCCGCCGGCGTGCCCGGCGCCGCCTACCTCTCCCTCAACATCACGCTGCTCTTCACCGCCGTGAACCCTAACAAGGTGTAATTAATCCAACGGAGGTAGACAAATTTTATGGATCTGTGCGTTGATTCTAATCTCCCTATCTTTGGATTTATTTCTTCCTGTGCGTGAAGGGTAAATTTTGGAGCTCCTAGCTCAATGAAGAGGCCCACTGATTCCGTGAATTACCACTGGTTGCAATTAGCAATCAGTAGTATCAGTATTTCCAAGGTAATACTACATTCATCTATCTCCATGAACAAATCCTTTAGGATCTAAGGGAAGTGGTGGGAAAAGGTGCTTCTGTTTACTTTTGTTCGCAGGTATGCCAATTTGGAGCTTTAGGTTCAGTTGCTGTCTGAATTTAGTATTGCAAAAATGCTAACTGGATTTTGTCAAGTGAATTTATCTGATGTAACTTGAATTATGTCTCATCATTAAAAATTCATAAATCGCTGGTTTGTTACTTGTGATCGGAGGATGGGGATTTGGATGTGAAAATACATGTAGCAGGTACTTGTGAAACTGCATTTTTTTCACAAAATGTATTTCCTCTACTACAAGCCATATCCTAGATTTTCTATAGATAAATATATTGTCTCATGCCAAAAAATTACCATGATGCTCATGTTGCTGACTTTTCAGACCAAGCTGTTTGGTTAGGGCTTGTTTTTCTTATACTATATAGGCTGAAATAGTTGTGGACAATATAGAGTTTTGTGAATAATTTTGTTAAGTTTCTGCTTTCAAAAATTCAGAAATTTCAGCCAAGTTAATTAGAAGCTGTCACTGTTTTCATTTACATGCACCTTGCCAAATATGTGGGAGGCAGATACCTGATCTTTTGAGATTTCCAAATTGCAAGTTCCAATCAAATAATGCTGAAATTAACATATGGACTTTAAATCGTAAGTAAAAGAAAGTGCATTGTTTTGGTTTTGAGTCTCATCAGGTATTAGCTTTGTCCTCGTTTGTCTGCTCTACCCTATGTCTTGCCATATTATGATGTTTAGAAAAATAATAGTGGAATCTGATCTTGATATCTGATCGTTTATGCAAATCATTCTTCAGAAAAATATTGATGAATTTTCACACTGTTTCTAAAGGGGTTAACAAGTACTACTATATAGGGTTAACAATCCATGTTCTTGCTGTGAAGCAACTTGCAGATTCACTAAGGAGCATGCTGTTGCTAATGACCCAATTGTGAGTACTACGAATCTCTGCCTTGTACTGTTACTATTTGGGATGCACAATTTGAATGCTCAATTAAATGAAGAAATGTTAAATTCACATGAATAACTGAAGCCATGGACCATTATTTAATTCAGTAGCACTGCACCTCGCCTTTTTATGCTGCGGTGCCTGACGCTGATCATCTGGCGCTGACTGTGCAGTTGTGCTGTAGGGAACAAGCAGGCGACGGTGAAGGACGTCATGCCCATTGCCATGGGGCTGGAGTGTGATTGAAGTATGTTTTTCTTTTCTGAAAACTGAATACATGTTATGCAGGTCAGTTGCTTCATGAATACATATGATCGATCGGTTGGGAGACCCCAATGAAACAGGAGCATTCTATGCTATGTTTATGTACTAATTGATTTATATAAAGTGATTAAACTGGTATTAAGAAGAGTAGTTAGAATTGAGCAAATGGGTTGACAATGGAAAGATTGTACCTCTTAAAATTTGTTCAATCTACATTGACGACATGCCCATATGTTCAGGTTGGTGTGCATGACTTCCTTTTGGGAGACCACATTGAACATGAGCTGATCTTGGTATTGATCATTTATTTAGTTCTCAGTATCTATAATCAATTAATCTTGCATATATAAATTCGCTTGCTTTCTGTCCAAATGCAGAGGTTGCCTCTGCATTGTTCTTTCCTGTCATATGATCTGGCTGACAGGTGGTTACCATTGACTTTAGGAGTATCCATGGCCCAGGGTGATCAAAAGACTTGTGAAAGTGGACATTGAGGTTTGTTTGAACTTTGAATCACTAATATGAATATATAGAGTCATCTGTTTAGTGTGGTTTGCTGCCATTTGTTCGAAATCTGAATGCATGCCTCCATTCTAGGAATCAACGACAGATAGCACATTTTGTTGACATGGGTGTCCTCCGGAACCTGTGAGCTCGATTGTGGCTGCGATGTGCTTTCTGTCGTTGGTGACGAATTCCAGGTGTAGAACTCGGATTATTCCTCTTTGCTTACTTTCCAAAAGTGTGATCCCTCAGTTCAGCAAATAAATAATACACAGACTCATTGAACATATACATATACACCTTAATTAAATTGACCAAGCATACATGAAGCAGGTTGTTGCTCATGCCTGATTCTTAGGAGGCCTCTATGGTCATGATCTCTTTTGTTTTCCAACCTATATATATTAAGGAGTAAGAAAACACTGCAATGCTTAGCAGCACCAAAACACTCTTGTGCTTGTATCTGTGTTCAATTCACTCACCTCGCCAAATCAATCCCAACATCCTATACACATTTGTAATGTTCTCTGTTGTTATGCTTCATTTTGTATGCAACTTTTGATTGATATCCTTGGCACATTTAAGTGTCATTCTAAATTCTGATTTATCCTCTTTTTTAGTGACAAATTCATATGCATGTGCCTTGTTACATTGAGATTACTGAAGTGAAACTTAATGCTTATGACCTCTTGGATGGTTAATGACGAGGTGAGCTGAATACTTGTACTGAATATCATTTTTTCATCTAAGATAAAATGTATTGAACAAAATATGCTCTATGATGGTTTGACATCTGTCCCATCGCTACCTCTAGCTTTTCAGGGGGAAAATGCTACCTCTGGTGTTATTTTTTCTCTCCTTGCAAGTCATATGTTTGTATGTTGAATTGTTGGAGAGGGTAGACAGGGTGCCCCAAAGGTATTTGAAATGTTTTTTCTTCAATATACATTCTGGTACAAGAAGGTTAACAGGTCGCATTTTTGCATAGAATGTCTTTTAAAATCCCGGGCCTATTTGCATTTTTTCTGATTATAACTCTGCTAGATATATGCTACTCCAAATTTTTTAAATAGTCATAGTGCTAGGCTCATTTAATGTGTCTGAGTTTATGTCATTTCATTGGGCATGCTAATATAGAAGAATGACCATGGTAATTAAGGACAATAGTCATAGTGAATTCATTAAAAATATAGCTCTTTCTCCTTGATCTTTGTAGTTTCGTGTGTGGATTTTGCAGTATAAGGAGATCGTCGAATCTGGGAGCTTATGGGCCTCCTGCCGCACACGACCTCGAGCACGACGACGCCGAAGCTGTAGACGTCGGACTCGGCGCTGGCCTTGCCGGTGATGAGGCTGTCGGGGTCGACGTAGCCCGGCGTTCCCGAGACGGCGGTCATCGTCTGCATCCCGACGGTGTGGTCAATGAACCTCGCGAGCCCGAAGTCGCCGAGCTTGGCATTGAAGGCTTCGTCCAGCATGACGTTGCTCGGCTTCACGTCGCGGTGCACGACACGTCGTTGCTCCCACTCCTCGTGGAGATAGAGCAACGCGGATCCAAGCCCGAGAATAATATTCACCCTGTTACAATACAATCAATTATATATATAGTTGCTATAATGCATCTGGGTGCATTCTGTATAGAGAATGCATCCGTTCTGGTTGCAACTGGTTTTATCGAATAGTTGCAACTGGTTAGACTCAATTGTAACTGGATCGGGTCCAGTTATAAGTTGTAACCGGGTCGTATCCAGTTGCAACAGGGTCGATTCAACATGTCAAACTGCAATTGATCCAATGTCACAGTTGCAATTGGTTTAGAGAGAGATACCTCATTGGCCATGTCAAGAAGGTGCCATCGCCGTGGAGATGGATGTCGAGGCTGCGGTTGGGCATGAGCTCGTAGACAAGGAGGAGCCCGTCGCGGCCATGGCACCATCCGACGAGCTGCACGAGGTTCCGGTGGCGGAGCCGGCTGATCACCTTGATCTCCGACTTGTACTCTTTGACCCCTTGCATGGAGGATCCCTTAGCGAACCTCTTGATCGCCACAGCCTGGTCAGGCTGTGTCAGGTAGCCCCGGTACACGGAGCCGAAGCCGCCCTGCCCGAGCTTCTCCTCCGGCGCGAAGCCCATTGTCGCGGCGACGAGCTCGTGGTACGGGAACCGCCGTGGCCCCGTCCCCATCTCGATCTCCTCGATCGGCTCCTCGCCATCGCCGTTGTCAGAGCCAGCCATGTCCTCCATCTCTTCTGCCAGCTCCCTCCTCTTGCTCCGCCGCCGCGCGAGGAGAACTGCCATGACGGCGAAGAGAAGCATGACGAACAGCGCCGCGCCGGCGGTGGCTCCTGCTATGACAACTCGTCCACTGCATCCGGCGGCGCTTGGTGTTGTCGGCGGCGGCGGCGGAGATACTACTATAGGTGCGGCGGGGGGCTTGGGTTCCAGGGTCGAGCTGAAGGACCAAGAAAGCAACTGATGCAGCTCGATGGAGGTGGACGTCGAGGCGGAGAAGCCAACGGAGACGTTCTCTGGCAGCGCGCTCTTGAGGTCAACCTCGTGGCCAAGGTAGTAGTAGGACCACTCGCCCGTTCCGTCACCCAACCACAGCGTCAACCCTAGGATGCCGGAGACGTTGTCGTACCTGACCTCAGCTGTCATGTTCCCGACGAGGCTGAAGCTCGGCAAGCTCTTCGTCGCCACCGACCTGACGGAGTTGACGTCGATGCCAACGTGGTCGTAGGTGCCGTCGGGGTCGAGCGCCGCCGTGTCGTTGAAGGTGTCGAACTCCACCGCCACGAACCGGGTGTCGCCGGCGGCAACGGCGTCGGTGCTCTGGTTGGTGAGGCCCATGTCGTAGGCGGCGGACCCGCCGGCCGGGAGGACGGAGGGGTAGCCGGCGGCGAGGAAGAAGGCCAAGCCGGTGCCCTTGTTGTTGATGCTGTCGTACTGCTTCTGTGGCTGGATGGCGAAGGCGAAGCGCGTGGTGAAGCTGGTAACCTCGCCGTGCATAAATTTGGATTTTATCTTCTAAGCTTATCTTGGTTAGAGTCAGCAGCTCGTGGTTGTAATATAGCACATATTTTCATGAAGTGTTGGCAATGAACATAGTCAAGGTGCTTCATTGAGTAGGTATGACACATATTGATCCATTGTAGCACATCTTAGTCGACTGTTTTTATCAATTGAATAAGTCGAACAAAAAATATTTAAAGAACATAATTAAGGTGTTGTATTGGCATATTTTATTGCAATCCTTTTCATGGTTTTTTCTGCGGTATCAGTAGTAGTGTATCTCGTGGAACAATCTTACAAGAGTTAAGGGAGCTTACTTCCCCAAACTCTAGGAGGGTTATTCATGGATATGCGGCTGTAGATTGCGCGCAGCAGCACAGCTGTGTGTGTTCCATTTATTTATGGGATGTAATCTATTTAACATAACAACCGGGCGGGATTCATTTATCTGTCTGGGAAATTACAACTCGTTGACCCTTTATTCTCCTTTATAGGGAACCTTCCCGACTCTTAAAGCATTAGGCTGTTGGGTACCTACCATAGATCCTTATCCTTGTTGTGCAACTACATAGATACATCAACCAATTATGTGGCCTGCAACTATGTCACTGAGAAGTGGGTGGTTGTGCGTGTTTCTTACTAGACTATTTCTCTATACAAATAAACGAAGGTCCATCTATTTGATTTTTAACCTGGTTGTATATTTCTAATTCCACTTTATTTACAGCTAGAATGCGCAGTTCATGGCTAGAACATCAATGTCATGGAAGCACACATATCATTCAAGATCTAAATCAAGTCAAAGTGGGGGAGACACAAAGGGATCGAAATTCAAATATATCGATGTCAAGGATAGGTGGAATCTAGTCAAAGTTAGGATTAACTACCCATTGCTTTGAACTGTGGCGGAGTTGCAGATGATACATCTCGGTGGCATGCCTGAGTTGTAGGTATGCTCATGGAGGAAGATCCCAAGGTAGGTATCCATGAGTATGGCTACAATTCAGACACACCACCGAGATATATCACCTGCAACCGTGCCATAGAACAATAGGTGGTTGCGTCTCACTTCAGCTGGACTCTATCTCCATACCAATGAACATCCCTCTATTTATATAAATTTGGATTTTATATTCTAAGCTTATCTTGGTTAGAGTCAGCAGCTCGTGGTTGTAATATAGCACATATTTTCATGAAGTGTTGGCAATGAACATAGTCAAGGTGCTTCATTGAGTAGGTATGACACATATTGATCCATTGTAGCACATCTTAGTCGACTGTTTTTATCAATTGAATAAGTCGAACAAAAAATATTTAAAGAACATAATTAAGGTGTTGTATTGGCATATTTTATTGCAATCCTTTTCATGGTTTTTGCTGCGGTATCAGTAGTAGTGTATCTCGTGGAACAATCTTACAAGAGTTAAGGGAGCTTACTTCCCCAAACTCTAGGAGGGTTATTCATGGATATGCGGTTGTAGATTGCGCGCAGCAGCACAGCTGTGTGTGTTCCATTTATTTATGGGATGTAATCTATTTAACATAACAACCGGGCGGGATTCATTTATCTGTCTGGGAAATGACAACTCGTTGACCCTTTATTCTCCTTTATAGGGAACCTTCCCGACTCTTAAAGCATTAGGCTGTTGAGTACCTACCATAGATCCTTATCCTTGTTGTGCAACTACATAGATACATCAACCAATTATGTGGCCTGCAACTATGTCACTGAGAAGTGGGTAGTTGTGCGTGTTTCTTACTAGACTATTTCTCTATACAAATAAACGAAGGTCCATCTATTTGATTTTTAACCTGGTTGTATATTTCTAATTCCACTTTATTTACAGCTAGAATGCGCAGTTCATGGCTAGATCATCAGTGTCATGGAAGCACACATATCATTCAAGATCTAAACCAAGTCAAAGTGGGGGAGACACAAAGGGATCGAAATTCAAATATATCGATGTCAAGGATAGGTGGAATCTAGTCAAAGTTAGGATTCACTACCCATTGCTTTGAACTGTGGCGGAGTTGCAGATGATACATCTCGATGGCATGCCTGAGTTGTAGGTATGCTCGTGGAGGAAGATCCTACGGTAGGTATCCATGAGTATGGCTACAATTCAGACACACCACCGAGATATATCACCTGCAACCGTGCCATAGAACAATAGGTGGTTGCGTCTCACTTCAGCTGGACTCTAACTCCATACCAATGAACATCCCTCTATTTATATAAATTTGGATTTTATCTTCTAAGCTTATCTTGGTTAGAGTCAGCAGCTCGTGGCTGTAATACAACACATATTTTCATGAAGTGTTGGCAATGAACATAGTCAAGGTGCTTCATTGAGTAGGTATGACACATATTGATCCATTGTAGCACATCTTAGTCGACTGTTTTTATCAATTGAATAAGTCGAACAAAAAATATTTAAAGAATATAATTAAGGTGTTGTATTGGCATATTTTATTGCAATCCTTTTATTGTGCGCAGCAGCACAGCTGTGTGTGTTCCATTTATTTATGGGATGTAATCTATTTAACATAACAACCGGGCGGGATTCATTTATTTGTCTGGGAAATGACAACTCGTTGACCCTTTATTCTCCTTTATAGGGAACCTTCCCGACTCTTAAAGCATTAGGCTGTTGAGTACCTACCATAGATCCTTATCCTTGTTGTGCAACTACATAGATACATCAACCAATTATGTGGCCTGCAACTATGTCACTGAGAAGTGGGTAGTTGTGCGTGTTTCTTACTAGACTATTTCTCTATACAAATAAACGAAGGTCCATCTATTTGATTTTTAACCTGGTTGTATATTTCTAATTCCACTTTATTTACAGCTAGAATGCGCAGTTCATGGCTAGATCATCAGTGTCATGGAAGCACACATATCATTCAAGATCTAAACCAAGTCAAAGTGGGGGAGACACAAAGGGATCGAAATTCAAATATATCGATGTCAAGGATAGGTGGAATCTAGTCAAAGTTAGGATTCACTACCCATTGCTTTGAACTGTGGCGGAGTTGCAGATGATACATCTCGATGGCATGCCTGAGTTGTAGGTATGCTCGTGGAGGAAGATCCTACGGTAGGTATCCATGAGTATGGCTACAATTCAGACACACCACCGAGATATATCACCTGCAACCGTGCCATAGAACAATAGGTGGTTGCGTCTCACTTCAGCTGGACTCTAACTCCATACCAATGAACATCCCTCTATTTATATAAATTTGGATTTTATCTTCTAAGCTTATCTTGGTTAGAGTCAGCAGCTCGTGGCTGTAATACAACACATATTTTCATGAAGTGTTGGCAATGAACATAGTCAAGGTGCTTCATTGAGTAGGTATGACACATATTGATCCATTGTAGCACATCTTAGTCGACTGTTTTTATCAATTGAATAAGTCGAACAAAAAATATTTAAAGAATATAATTAAGGTGTTGTATTGGCATATTTTATTGCAATCCTTTTCATGGTTTTTGCTGCGGTATCAGTAGTAGTGTATCTCGTGGAACAATCTTACAAGAGTTAAGGGAGCTTACTTCCCCAAACTCCAGGAGGGTTATTTATGGATATGCAGCTGTAGATTGCAGCAGCACAGCTGTGTGTGTTCCATTTATTTATGGGATGTAATCTATTTAACATAACAACCGGGCGGGATTCATTTATCTGTCTGGGAAATTACAACTGGTTGACCCTTTATTCTCCTTTATAGGGAACCTTCCCGACTCTTAAAGCATTAGGCTATTGGGTACCTACCATAGATCCTTATCCTTGTTGTGCAACTACATAGGTACATCAACCAATTATGTGACTTGCAACCATGTCACTGAGAAGTGGGTGGTTGTGCGTGTTTCTTACTAGACTACAAACAAACGAAGGTCCATCTATTTTATTTTTAACCTGGTGGTATATTTCTAATTCCACTTTATTTACAGCTAGAATGCGCAGTTCATGGCTAGAATATCGATGTCATGGAAGCAAACATATCATTCAAGATCCAAACCAAGTCAAAGTGGGGGAGACACAAAGGGATCGAAATTCAAATATATCGATGTCAAGGATAGGTGGAATCTAGTCAAAGTAAGGATTCACTACCCATTCCTTTGAACTGTGGCCGAGTTGCACATGATACATCTCGATGGCATGCCTGAGTTGTAGGTATGGTCATGGAGGAAGATCCCAAGGTAGGTATCCATGAGTATGGCTACAATTCAGACACAACACCGAGATATATCACCTGCAACCGTGCCATAGAACAATAGGTGGTTGCGTCTCACTTCAGCTGGACTCTAACTCCATACCAATGAACATCCCTCTATTTATATAAATTTGGATTTTATCTTCTAAGCTTATCTTGGTTAGAGTCAGCAGCTCGTGGTTGTAATATAGCACAAATTTTCATGAAGTGTTGGCAATGAACATAGTCAAGGTGCTTCATTGAGTAGGTATGACACATATTGATCCATTGTAGCACATCTTAGTCGACTGTTTTTATCAATTGAATAAGTCAAACAAAAAATATTTAAAGAACATAATTAAGGTGTTGTATTGGCATATTTTATTGCAATCCTTTTCATGGTTTTTGCTGCGGTGTCAGTAGTAGTGTATCTCGTGGAACAATCTTACAAGAGTTAAGGGAGCTTACTTCCCCAAACTCCAGGAGGGTTATTCATGGATATGCGGCTGTAGATTGCGCGCAGCAGCACAGCTGTGTGTGTTCCATTTATTTATGGGATGTAATCTATTTAACATAACAACCGGGCGGGATCCATTTATCTGTCTGGGAAATTACAACTCGTTGACCCTTTATTCTCCTTTATAGGGAACCTTCCCGACTCTTAAAGCATTAGGCTGTTGGGTACCTACCATAGATCCTTATCCTTGTTGTGCAACTACATAGATACATCAACCAATTATGTGGCCTGCAACTATGTCACTGAGAAGTGGGTGGTTGTGTGTGTTTCTTACTAGACTATTTCTCTATACAAATAAACGAAGGTCCATCTATTTGATTTTTAACCTGGTTGTATATTTCTAATTCCACTTTATTTACAGCTAGAATGCACAGTTCATGGCTAGAACATCAATGTCATGGAAGCACACATATCATTCATGATCTAAATCAAGTCAAAGTGGGGGAGACACAAAGGGATCGAAATTCAAATATATCGATGTCAAGGATAGGTGGAATCTAGTCAAAGTTAGGATTCACTACCCATTGCTTTGAACTGTGGCGGAGTTGCAGATGATACATCTCGGTGGCATGCCTGAGTTGTAGGTATGCTCATGGAGGAAGATCCTACGGTAGGTATCCATGAGTATGGCTACAATTCAGACACACCACCGAGATATATCACCTGCAACCGTGCCATAGAACAATAGGTGGTTGCGTCTCACTTCAGCTGGACTCTAACTTCGTACCAATGAACATCCCTATATTTATATAAATTTGAATTTTATCTTCTGAGTTTATCTTGGTTGAGTTAGCAGCTCATGGCCGTAATGTAGCACATGTTTTCATGAAAACTTGGCAATGAACATAGTCAAGGTACTTGATTGAGTACGGATGGTACAGAGTGGTCCACTGTAGCACATCTTAGTTTATAGTTTTTATCGGTTGAATAACTCAAATTAAAAAATTATTCAGTTTTGGTGAACTACGAATTTATTCTTCGCTCCATGTCCCACGGACGGATAGTTGCACAAGAGATGTTACATAGTTCCTAAGAATAATGGTACCATTATGAATGGAATGTAGTATCTGATGTTTTAGAAGAGAGTGATGTTTTAGACAAGGACCATAAAATTGTATTGGCTGTTGATGGGAAGACATGGGAAATCATCCCTACATCGTTTCAGGTGCACAAAGTGAAGTATATCACATTCTACAATTTTGTTGGTAATCAATCCTGAGGGTGCATGCATTACATCAATATCACGACGAACCATAATGTTGAATAATATATTTGTAAAATTTGATATTATTGGGGAATTTTTCTTACCAAAGGAGAATTCGTACTAATTTTCATGGAACTAAAACTCATGTATTCCTACCATTTATTCACATGACATATATGAACATAAATAAAGTAAAAAAAACTTAACGAATTATCTCCCATCTCAAGATTACTAAATATCTTTCATTTGAAAACCATGACTACGATCAGAAAATAAAATATTAGATTATTTCCTCATATTCCAAAAATTAAAACATTAATCTATACGCATGCAAACTAGAATTTGATCACATTTGAATTAGAGATAACTTACATGTGTGGTGTGGTGCTTTCCTTGAGAAACTCCATAATACTCTCCTTGCCCATGAACACGTCAAATAGAGTAAAAAGTGTTGCACAAGACAATGGAAACCTATGAGTGCAATGCAGAAATACATGGTTATGAAATGTAACACTTGACCTCAATCTTATTAAATCTATTGATAACAAAATCAGGTATAAGTGGGTTCGAAGGAAAAAAGAAAAGAATTGCTTCTAAAACATCAGATACAAAATCAAGATACAACAGTTATACAAAATTGTTTCATGTTATACATATACTACCCAAGTGATTAGTCAATGCATATTCCAAACAGAATAATTCCAAATTAAATAATTTCAAAGATTTCCATGCATCCAAAGATTCTAGTGATTTAACATGTGGAGAGGTTCAATACTAGTTACCGTAAACCTTTTATGTTCCTTCCTAATCTTTTTTGTTGCAGAGTTAAACCAAAAGAAGCTAAAAAATAAGTGATAAAATATATAATTGGTAGCTAGTCATAACCTTTCAACCTCGAACACTTGCTTGTACTCGTTCTTGGCCTTCTTTGCTCCTCAAGTTATCTTACATGTATGTGTTACACCATATTTGGTGACTACTAATGGGAGAAATGTCAGATCTGGCGCCGCCTTCGATCCCATGTTGGGCAATGACAACAAGGGCACCTCAATCATCAACATCTCCATTTTTGCCTGTGACAATGCCATGGCATGGGCTATTGAAAAGTGCTATTCATTGTCAAGAAAAAAACAAAACAAATAAGAAAAATGTTTAAAACACAAGACAAATAAGAAAAATGTTTAAAAAACAAGACAAATAAGAAAAATGTTTAAACCACCTAATATGATTAGCTTACGTTTAAGGTAATTAATCTCGTGGGCTGTAATTGGTGTGCCCAAAATTAGTTTCCATATGAGGGCAAGGTCCTGCTCCACAGCGCCTATAAACATGAGGGCTGTCTATCTCTAATCATGTCCATAAGCAAGATTAGCTACAAATCCAGTTGATTAAGGCGCTGGTGGGGTGCGGAAGTTTCTACCCTCACTGCAACCAGTGTCTACTTCGTCTACAAATGGCATCTTCGGGCTCTAGTTAGTTTGATATAAGTATTGCCGCATTATTCTCATGTTAGTGATCATGTTTAGACTAAGATTAAGATCATGTTTATGGTTAATTAGATCTAACAATTGGTATCAAGGCCACCTTAGTCCTATTATGATCCTAATCTAGAGTAAAATGAGTTTAAGCCTCTGATTTGCACTAATTAGATCTATTTATGTTTAATCAATGTGCCATTAGATCACGTTACGCGAATCACATCAATAAGTTAGCCTAATCTAGCCTGGATAGTTCAAGTTATTAGCCAAATACTTGATCTGTTTACTTGATTAGTGTCGAATTAGACATCAGAGTTGTCAATCATGATTAAGATTAATTTGGTCGTGGCAAATTAAGGCTAATTGTCATGTTTATTAAGGCATTAAGGTTAGGGTTTTCTCCATATTAGTTCACTTGCGTGCATCTTTAATTTAGATCCAGATCCAATGAAAGTGACATCGCAATACGCATATAGAAAGGAGAATACGACGGATCTCAAGTTCATAAAAAAAATTCAAATTTCATCATGAACGGGACGCTAACACGAACCCTAAGTTTGAAGAACTACTTACCCTGCATGTGAACCACGCGGCGCTCGGCATGAGCGAGCACCACACTGGAGCCACCCGAAGAAGCCACGCGTGCGGCGCCGGCTGGAGGGCCCTTGTAGCGCACAAACAAGGCGCGCTGGTGGGACCGCACACGCATGCATTAAGGATGGCGTGACCGCACGTGTGGCGCCTTGAGCCGGCGAATCAAGAGGCGCTCCAGCGCCCGCAGCCGGCGCGCGGCGCTCACTGACCCAGTAGGGCGTGGCGGCGCCCGCATAAGCAGCCAGCGACGACGGCATAAGCAACAGGGCATAAGGCGCTGGCGGCCAGCGATCGTGGTCAAGCCATGGTATGTAGAGGAGGTGTGGCGGCAGCCGGGCCACGGCACGCATGAGGAGGCGCGCCGGCGCAATAAGCGGCGGCTGGGCGAGCAAGAAAGGAAAGTGAGGAGAAGTAGGGTTTGGGACAAGCCACCTTCCTTTTATACTGAGGACATGGAGTTTCATCCATTGGATTGAGATGAACGGCTGAGATCGCGCCGCATTAGGGTTTGCCATCATGTAGGGTTTCGCAGGCGTCTTGGGCCATCAACTAGGCCGCGTTGAGCACTAACGGGGCGGCCTGCAGCCCGCTGTGCGCAACTACTGGGGACTGGGCCACATGCGTTTTTGCGCGTTGCTGGGCCATGCGCGCGAGCGCTCTGGCCTGCCAAGCACTTCCTACAAGAGGTGCAGCATAGTAGTTGAGCCTACTAGCGGAAGCAGGCTGAGTCGAGCCTAACGGTCCGCGATCATGGGCTCTTGGGTCGAGAGCGAGCCGGCCTGCGGGAGCTGCCGGACCGAGCTACATGCGCGTTCGCCTTTTTTTTTTGATGGATGCGCGTTCGGATACGGTGGGCCTCCTTTTGGGCTGGCTAAAAGGCCACGGTGGCCCAGGCCTAAATCAGGTATGTTTCGGACACAAGCTAAAGGGGAAAATGTGCAGACACAGACCCAGATTCCGGAGAGACGCTTGACGAGATCCAGGTAGTCGTTCCGTATCACCAGAAATCGCAGAGCACTACGTAAAATGTTTGCACAAAAACCCGGCGAAATATTTGCACAAAAGCCTCGTAAAATGAATGTTTGCACAGCTAGCCATTCCCGTGTCCTGGGTTCATCATCGTGGAACGGCAAGAGGCCAATGCAAGCTGCTGAAAATTTGACCTCATGCACGAATTCGACCCCCCTGCACAAATCTGTTGGCTAGTGCATATTGACTGGCATGGTTGCCTCTGCAACTGCAACCGGGGGTGTTGGGTTGGCGACTACAACGCAGAGGCAGCAGAGCGGCAGGGCCTGCGACCGGCAGCACGCGCGCAGCAGAACCCGTGACCTGAAACCAATGGCATGCTGCCGCCTGAAGCCTGCTGCATCTCCTGCTCGATCTGCTCCTCCTCCTCTCGCATTCCTCAACGGGACCGTCAGGACACGGTTGCTGCCTTCCTCTTCGGCTCTTCCAAGCGAGGCCAGAGTAGACAAGCAGTCAAGCACGGCGGTGTCCAGTACAGGGCTCGTCCTCCCTTTCCCCTTTCGCGTGCCGGCAACGCAAACAGCCAGCTAGAACATGCAGCAAGGAAGGGTGCCGGGTTCAGAGGCTTTCAGAGTTTCAGACAGCACCACGGCACAAAGATGGCAAACAAACCGGCAGGGCGCACTAGCAGGTAGCCGCACTAGTCTCTGCAAGACTGCAACAGAAGCATGCCGTGGCATTTTGTACCTAGCCATGTGTAGTTGTGGAGTGTACAACTAGACCATGAAATGCTTGGTAACCTTCCGGATGGGAGCATAATTCACCAATCAGAATGGTCATTAGTCTTGTGCAATACTACTAATTGGTCCGGACACGAGAATGATCATGGAGGATTTGGTAGGGTGTACTGTTGCGATGCCATCTCATATATGGGACATGGATCATGATGGTTTGCTCAGCGCCATGGCAACAGAGGCGATGATGCCCCATGACCATGATGCAGGGACCAAAAAGGCATATGTCTCCATGTTACATTTGCCTTGTCCAATACATATGCTAATAAGAACCATGAGGCATGCTTCTCCTAGTGCTAGGCAACTATGCAGGCATCATTTGGATCTGCCCAGGAAAGGCCATGACACAGGAAGGGGAAAAAGGTTTGAGGTCATGATGAAGATTTGGGAGGCGAAAAGTTGCCCACGGCTTGCTTAATCCATGACAAAGGAAGATATGATGCTCAGTGACAGCCGGATTACTCACACCATGATTTGGTACGGTATGAGCTATGAAGGCCTCGGATTCCAAGAGATTTTGGGGGCGCTGTCACTTTTGTTCTCTACTACCCTGCTAGTACTTACCATCTTTGTTAAAAGGTTAAAGACAGGGTAATGCTACAGTAAGACAGCCAGGCAAGGTACGCGCAGCTTTGCAAGAGGTACATAGAATCCGATATGTGGAGTTGAAAGGCTACTGTAACTGACTGACTGTAACACCGGATCGTTCTGGTGAATTCTGATTCGTCTTGGGCTCCCAAGTGAGCTTGGAAACAGGAAAAGATGAAAGCTAAAGGGGCAACAAAGGAGTGGAGGAGATGGCGTTCATTCTTCAACTCTGCAAAGTTAATTCTGAAAAGAAAATGCAGTATGTTAATTTGAGTTTACGAATCAGTGGGCACTGGCCATTGAGCAGATGCTGTAATTCTGATTCTCCTTGGGCTCCCAAAGTGAACTTGGAAAACAGCAAAAGACTGAAGCTAAAGGGGGCATAAAGGCAGGGAGGAGGTGCTGTTCATTCTTCAGATCTGCAAAGCTCATCCTGATAAGGAAAATGCAGTGCCTTGAATGGGGTTTAAGAATCCAATGGCCATTGAACAGATTGCGTGATATAAACATGTTATATGAAGCAGAGATCGTGCGAATCACTTGTGCTGAATTTTTGTAGCTAGTAAGATCAATATCAATACAAATCACAAAGCTGTAACTTGTGGCCTGTGATTCTGTATGGACCGCAACAAGAATTCAGGAACAGCCATAATCCTGACATGTTCTTTAGGCAAACTTTTTCTGAATGCAAATTGCAACCACTGGGAAATACAAGTGGGAGAATGCTCCGTTCTCCAACTGGAACGACAAAGTTCAGAAATGAAAATACAGTATGTTGATTGTTGAATGTATGCATCTCGTGAATGCAAAGATAAATTGAGATAGATGTAAATTATGTCATGCAATCTTTATATGAATTCACAAGAGTCAACCCACAAACCTATCCTGAAAAATTTGAGTCACTGAGAATCTAACATGACAAATGCCTAACATAAGAGAATGATAATTCTTCAACTGTAAAGGCAATGTTCAGAGAAGAAGATGCAGCATGTTGTGTGTGTGCATTCAGTGTCTCAGTAGTGGCACCAGATGCAAGATGAATCAAGATTGCTGTGAATCATGTGGAGTAAAATTCATATGAATTCACAAGAACCATGGGACAAATGTTTCCTGCTGAAGTTCGGTAACAATCTCAGGATCAATACAGATGATTATGCTCAAATCTTGTGAAGGCAAATGATTCAGATGCCTAAGCTCAGAGAATGATCATTCTTCCATTGTAAAGGCAAAGCCCAGAGAAGCAAATGCAGTAAGTTGCATGTATGCATTCAGCGGACACTGGCAGCAGATCAAGATGAATCAATCAAGACTACTGTGAATCATGTGGATTAAAATCTATATGAATTCATCAGAATCACTGGGCAAATGTTTCAGCAGAAGTTGAGTCACTTAAGAACTGGAGGATCAATACAGATGACTATGCTCAAACTTATGGGATTTCATTTGATTTGAGCCAAAACCAAACAACAGGAACCAGCTTAATTCTTACTTTTCCTTTTTACACAAATTTTTCCTATGTAATTTGCATCAACCACTGAACATTGGCAACACGCCCTGATCCACCGTCCATGTGTCCTACCGACAAAATCACAGCCCTATATCTCCGGATTAACCGCAATATACACCAAGAATTATTACTAATCATCACTTGTGATTGTGGGTCTCATGAGTGATGAGACCTGACCACAATTACCCCCCACTAATAAACCCAACAAAACCCCCATGTCCATCCATGTCAAGAACTCACTCACCCCCTCCGGCCGCCGCACTGCGCCTGCGGCCGGCGCCGCCCCCTGCCGCCCTTGGCCGGGCACGCGGCCACGACGGCCGGCGGCGGCGCGACGCAGTTCCAGTGCGCGCAGACGGCGGCGCTGGCCGGCACGCCGCCGACGCCGATCCCCGTGAGGAAGTTGTCCTGCAGGAACAGCACCCGCATCCGGCCATCCTCCGCCGCCGCCGCCACCTCCCGCGGCACCTCCCCGGCGAACCGGTTGCCGTTCAGGTACACCGCGCCGGCGGTGGCGAGCTCGGCGGGGACGCGCCCGGAGAGCGCGTTGTGGCTGAGGTCCACGGTGGCGCCGGGCTGGACGCGCCCCGCCGGCCGGAGCTCGCCGGAGAAGGCGTTCTTCCGCAGCTGCAGGTACCCGATCCGGAACGCAAACACCTCCCCGGGGACCTCGCCGGAGAACCAGTTCCGGCCGAGGTCGAGGAACGAGAGCCTATTCAGCCGCCGCAGCACGCCGCCGACCTGGCCGGAGAGCCGGTTGCCGGCGAGGGCGAGGTAGACCAGCGTGGCGGGCAGCGGCGGGACGCCGCCGGAGAGGCGGTTGCCGCGGAGGTCGAGGTGCACGAGCGGGGCGCGCACGGAGCGGGGGATCTCGCCGGCGAGCGCGTTGTGGGAGAGCACCAGCGTGCGGAGGCCCCGGAGCTGGAGCAGCGGCGGGGGGACGCCGCCGGTGAACGCGTTGTGGCTGAGGTCGACGGTGCGGAGCCCGGGGGCGAAGGCCGCGGGGAGGTCGCCGGAGAGGAGGTTGCCGGCGAGGGCGAGGAAGCGGAGCGCGGGGAGCGCGGCGACGGCGGGGGTCAGGGCGCCCGTGACGCGGCCCGGGACGAGGGAGAGGGAGGCGAGGGCGGAGAGCTTGGAGACGGCGGCGGAGGGGAAGGCGCCGGAGAGGCCCGGCGCGCCGGCGCGCGGGTCGCCGAGGGCGAGGGCGACGACGCGGCCGGCGGGGCTGCAGGAGACCCCCGCGAAGGCCGCGCAGGGGTCGGTGGTGAAGTCCCAGGTGGCGAAGAAGCGGGAGCCCGGGAGGTCTGTGAGCGCGCGCCGCACCGCCTGCAGCGCCAGGTAGTCCACCGGGTGCAGCGTCGCGGCCGCCGGGGAGGGCGCCGCGGCGGCGGCGAGGAGGAGCAGGAGCAGCGGGAGAGGGAGATGGCGCGGCGTCGCGCGTGCGGGGGACATGGCCTCAATGAGGCGAGGAAGGAGGTGGCGGCGGCAGTGGAGCGAGCTTGCAATGCGCGGCGGAGTGAGGCGGTGAGCTTGGGGAGGGAGCTTTGGGTTGGGGGGTGAGGGGGGCTCTTGTTCTTTGAAGCGCGTGCGGGGGAGGCGGGTGCGCCCCACACGGCTGGTGTCGTTGAGGCTGGCTTGTGGGTCCGCTAGGATATGGGGCCCACGTGGCAGCGTCGGGCGTCGGGTGGTGGTGGAGGTCAATGTGAATGTGGGTGACACCGCCATGCGGGCCTTGGCGAGGAAGCCCAGGACAGAGGCCTAGCTGGCCTTCGTGCCAGCCACGGCGCGGGCTCGTCTCACTCACCGGCCCGTGGGGCCGGATGCCGTGGCCCACTGGTCAGAAACCGTGGAGGAGACTCTTTGTCTTGGGGTGGAAGCCTACGGGCGGGCCACAGACTTTGAGTTGTGGCCTGTGGGGGTTACCATGCAGGTCAGGCCCACATAGCAGTGAGCGGCAGGGGCCAGGGGGGTGAGCTGGCAGCAGGGTACTACACTGCTACACCGTGGCGCGCACAGTGCTGACCCGAGTCGGTTCCCCTGCTAATGGGCCCCACCGCGCAAGCGGTCCCCACATGTCATAGTAGAAAAGGCGAGCCACCCGCTGGGCTGCACACAAGACTACAGAGAGAGGCCCAGGTCAAAGGGCGGTCAGCGCCCCCGCCCCACCGTCGCTGTCACGAATCTCGGCGCGCCACGCCTGGGTCCTGATGATTGTGAAGCTTTGTGCATTCATTTCCTTCATTCCTGGGGAGGCATCTTGGTGTTGCGCTTGTCATGTTGTGCTTTGTTTTGCCCTAATCATGGGGTTAGAAGCTTAGATTAGTAAAAGTGAGACCCAAGGGAGACCGTCAAGAGCCAAGAGGGGACAAAAAGGTTGGGGTCTAAAGCTATAGGGGTCATCACCATATGTCATGACCGCTAGCTTTATCCAAATGTCTGTCCTTCGTTCGTTCCTAGCATCAGTCGTCTTCTTGCCAATTGCATTTGCATCGCAAGCCGCGTCACCTTTTTTCAAGTAGTAGAGCAGGGTGCTAGCTAGGCTCCAGCGAGCTCGGAGCTCATGCTGATGCTTCCATGGACTCCGAGACAACAATACACTTAATCTTCTATCTCAATGCGAGCACTGCGTTTTCCTGCTGATCGATTTTTTTTTCTCCTATACGTTAATTGAAGGTGACAGCTCTTGTCAAAGTTTTTTTTTAGTTCTTTGAGATTTTTAAGTTGAGTTTTATGCATGTAATGTTAATATCCATCTACAACATAAAGTTGCTTGCTTCCCTCCTTAAATATGATATATCAGTGGTTCTATTCTTGGTCTGGTCCTCGGAGGTAGATTACGAGGGACACACCACTTAAAAAGAGTCAGGCCCTCCTCCTGAGCTCTGAGCTCTACTGGCATGGCACCATGCCGATGCGGCAACGCCATTGCTACCTGGCCTTGCTTGCTGCATGTATCGATACAGGGATCGACGGCGGCGACCCAGCTCTGGTTGGCTCCGAAACCGGCGGTATCTGAACTTCTGCATGCTGCTATACCTCTAGCTGCAAACGCACGCACGCACGCGCATACTACAGCGAAATCATCAAGGGGAGGCATTGAATTGAATGAGCTCGGTGGCCCGGACCAAACCCCAACCGACCCAAATCTCCGCATTCATCAGCATCTATACTGTACTCACTCACTTCTTGCTTGTTCTTTGCAGGTAAAAGACACCAGAGAAACAGGCCGGCCCTGCATGCAGCAGCACGCATCTGCTGCTACTCTACTATACCTGGACCAGAAGCAGAGCTCACAGCCCGCAGCCTCGCACTCGTCGCATGCAATGTGTGTTTACTGTTTAGTGAGGTGAAGCACGCCATGCATTAATGGGGTGGTTAATGATCCACCGGTGTTTCTGGGCTGATTATATGCATGGTGCCCGGCCGGCGGCAGACCTGCAGAAGCAGCTGCAACTGCCTTCGATTGTTGCAGGCAGACCAAGGCGGTGTTCACTTCCGCACTGTAGCACTTTTCGTTTGTTTGTGGTAATCATTGTCCTACCATGACCTAACTAGGCTCAAAAGATTCGTCTCGTCGTGTACATCAAAACCATGTACTTGGTTTTTTATTTACCTACATTTAATGCTCCATGCATGAGGAGAGAGATTTGATGTGATAGTGAATAGTGAAGTTTAGAGAGAGAAAGTTTTGGGGGAGTTTTGGATTTGAAGGGAAGTGAACACCGCCCAAGTTTTCTCTTTTCCTACGGGGGCATTCGTCGTAATGGCAATGGTGGTGTCGGTTTCATTGATGTAATCTGGATTTTCAGGTGATGCGGTAACTTAATTCTTGCAGTAAGTAATTAAAACTGGTACTAGTGGTAGTACTTGGATTTGGTTTGGTTGTTGTGCTTAATTGCGATGATACTGCTCCTCCTGTAGTAGTATGAGACAAGATCTTCATGAGTGTGGGTACCATGCATGATCATAAAGTGTGCGTGTGTCATGGAGGAGGAGCATGCATGATCATTGTCACACCCGGTTTTAAAGGCAAAACTAGGTGCATCTCATATATGCGCCAGGATCAGTTTACACATATGGTAGACGTCACAAGTGAATATCCATAACCATGCATAACGAAAGAGTATTATAGTACATTTATTACAATCTCAGAGTTGACTCAAATGTCATAGCGGAAGACTTAAATAAACGTTCATCTAACGAAGCAAAAGTGACTCCAACTCCACAGGCATTGACTGGGGGAGACTCGCCTAGAACTCCTCAAAATCAGTAGTGAAATCCTCAAAATTCTCCCAATCTGAGCAGCATTCCGGGTGTAGTTGATGCAATAAAAGAAAAAAAGAAAACAAGCATGAGCACATGACGTACTCAGCAAATGTAATATGACATACAAGGCTGAGGCAAAAAGGTTTGCTGACCATACTGCAGTAAGCACTTTTAGTTGGTCAAGTTTTATTAAGCAACTATTTACTAGCAAATGAAAGTATATACCACCCACAAATTAATAAATGTCATATTCCCAACATATTCATATAACCATGATTTAGATCATGTTCAAGTATGATTATCATGTAAGGGTCCAGGCCGCTCTTGACCGTGAGCACGGCTGTTATAACAGTTTTACACTCTGCAGAGGTTGTACACTTTCACCATAAGCCGCGTAAAAGTTCAAAAGAACTTTAAACCCAACCATGCCGAGGGGGCCAATCCTCTTAAATCACACTACCGAGGTGTGACCGTATAGGGACGCTACGAGGCCTTTACAAAGATTCCTTAGTAAATAGTAACCTGCTAAGGTTTCCGGTTCAGAAGCAAAGCATAACCCTCCCTAATGAGATCTGTCTCTTACCAAAGCCCACAGCTCAAGAGGACCGAGCTATACCCCGTCAACCGACGCGCCTCTTGCCCCTTTCGGGTAAGGTTACCATCCACTAAAGTCCCTAATTAGTTAGCCAAGACCAGAGCCATATGGTACTTATGGTTGCACTGTTTTCCTGGGTGGTTCTCCATGTTCCAATTAAAAAGATATGATCTTGCCAATTAATTATTTAAAAGAGTATATGGAACATAGAGTAGGGGTTCATTTAACCAATCCCAGTTGAGCAAGCTAAGCATCATCTACCATCAAAGTTAATTAAATAACCAGTTTCAGGGACAGGAAAATATAGTGGCTAGGCAAATCCTTAAATAGGAACCCATCAAATTAAGACACATGCACGGGTGGTGAAATTAATAATTATTAGGACATTTGCATGACATAATACACTTGCCTTCTTCCCAACTCGGTTGCTGCTCAAATCCTTCTCCAACAGTTGGTTCTTCAGAGAAATCCTCAAACTGGTCGTTTCCTAATCGCATCACACATTCACATGCAAGGAAACAATACAACAAATAAGAAACAGTACACCAAACAATTTCAACAGAAGAAAACAACAGCACAAAACTAATCTACGCTTCACAACGAACGCGTGAGCGCGAAAATCACTAAAATCGGAGTTAAAACGCAAAAGATATGGCTTTTCTAAGGTTCAGGGGCTTGCTGGCAAAGTTTTAAAAGATCCAGGGGCTTAACTGTGAAAAACCAGGGGCTAAAACATAATTTTATAAAAACTACGAGGGCTAAACTATAAAATAACAGGGGCTGGACTGCGGGTGCTATTTTAAAACTTGTAGGGGCTAAAATAGAAGAAAATAGGACCTAAATTGAAATATTTTTGAACTAAACTGGACCGCGGGTTGATTTTGAAAACTTGGAGGGCTCTTTTGCAAAATTGCCAGCGCTGACCGTTACGGCTCTGTTTGACTTGGATGCTCGGGCTGATGTGGACCGTTGGATCTAGATCTGACGGTCCTAAATAGATCGGGCCGAGGGGTGACGCCGGCGACGACGGACGCGGCGGCGCCGCTCGCTCCCGCGGCGGAGCTTCGCCGGCGACCCTCGAAATCGCGCTACGGTGCACTAGACCCTACGGGAGTTGGACGAGGAGGAAGAGGGGAGGATGGCGAGCTCACCCCGAGGGTTCTTGACGACGGGAGAGCGACGACGGCGGCCGGCGACGATCGACGGCGGACGGCGGTGCTGTGACAACGACGGCGAGCCAAATTAGCGCGGCAAAACGAAGGAAACGAAGCGCGGGCGACACGGGAGGGTTCCTTACCTCCTTGCGAACCTCCTCCGGTGGTTCCGGTCGAAGGAAAGGCGGCGGCGGCGGTGCGAATCGGCGACGGCGGCGCGAAGCTTCAACGGCGGCGGCGCGGGCGCTAGGGTTGCAGGCTCGGTTGGGTTTGGAGGAGAGGCAAAGGCGGCGGCCGCGATATATAGGCCCGGGATGGGGGCTCGGGCCACGCGTCTAGGCGTGCGTACCCGGGACGGACGCGGCGGCGCGGCCAAGTCGGACTCGGGGCAGAGTCCGGCTTGGGGAAGACGAACCCGACAGGTGGGTCCCACCTGTCGGAGAGAGAGAGAAAGAGATGAGAGGAGAAACAGAGCGGGCAGAGATGGGCCGAAAGAGAAACGGGCCGGCGGCCAGAGAAAGAAATAGAGGGGCAAAGCCGAGCTGGGCCAAGAGTTGGAGGGGCAAAAGCGAACTCGACAGAAAACAAATATTTTAATATTCAAACAAAAGCAAATCAAATTCGAATTTAAACAGAATTTAAATTCCAACTTGATTTACTAGCAACCAAAAATATATGCAACAGCATGAATGCAACAAAAACTTATTTTGACTAAAATAATTATTTAATATGATATTTAAATTGATAAAAGGCTAGAAATTCCAATTAATTCCTAAAAAATTTATTTAAGCCTTAATAAATCCTAGAAAAATGTAGAGGGTTGCTACAATTTAATTGTGATGAATTTTAGGGTGTTACAATCATGAATCTGTAATTCAGGATATCTGATCGCAGAATATATCTTTTTGTAAGACTAAACCTGCTGCCCATCTCCATCCCCTTCATTGAGCGACAGAGCTCCTGCCGTTCTCTTCACGTAAAAAAAGGCGCGTTGATTTCATCCTTGTGTTTGGGTGGTGGTAATTTAGATATGTTACGGCCTACAATACGTAACTTTGATAACTAATTTTTGCTATATAGTGTATTTGTAAAAGTATATTATATATTTTTATGAAACTACTTTTTGATACGAATCTACATATATATCTTTTAAATAACCTACCTTAGACATGCCAGCTAACAAGTCCCTTATTTGTTTGTGACACGAGGGAGCTAGACAAATTTCTCATGGCACAACCATCCGACATTTAATAATCTTAGGTGAAACAACATCGATTCGCGGTGGGTAAATTCAGCAGTGTTCGTGGGTTAATAATATGTTGCAGATCGAACTGCTGCAGCGTATCAGTTGTTGTGGACAGGATAAGATTGTTGGTTTAATGTAAGCGCTGTGGGGTTCAGGGTGCAGTAACTAATCTTATTATTCTTGCGGTAGTTGTTAAGCCATGGATTTGATTGTCGTGTGCTGTGTGCTATGGCACAAGAACAACATTCATTACTCCGGGTACAATGACCGACCCGCGTAATTAATGTTTCCAGCAGATTGACACGAAATGAAAGCAATTGTAGAGATCATTCATATCCTTTTATTTTCAAAATAATGGAATGAAAGAAAATGCGTCTCTCAACTGAGAGAATTTTAACTACAAAAAATGCAAATGCATTTGAATTTTGTACAATTTTTTTTGCGAGCAATTTTTCATATATCCATGCTGCATGCGTAAAGTGGGTGCTAGTGAGACTGTTGACATGAAGCAAGTAAGGTTACATTCAGGAGCAGCATGTAGTCACTTTATTCTAGTAAAGGTGTGTTTAGTGAGGTGAAATGCCATAACCATTGTTGTTAATGATCAGCGTTTTGTTCAAAAGCTAGCTTTCATATATATAATGCTGATCGCCTGATCAGCTGATGTGCGTGCACTGGATTTGGTTGTTGTCTTTACTGAAGTTTAGGTTTAATGTAAGATGGCTCATTCGGGTTCAGTGTTAATCCTATTATGGTTGCAATAATTTATCCAGTACATGGATTTGGTTGTTGTCGCTACTGCGTGATGAAGGATTTCATATATGCACACTGCAGCTGTGTAATGTAAGCTGAGCCTGCAGCATGTGCAACAATTAACCCAGCACATGGATTTGATGTTGTGTTCCGGTTGCTAATATTATGAGACAAGATCTTCACCACTGGGTACGATGATCATAAAGTGTGGTCGAAATTAGCTCACAATTAATGCTGCACTTCATGCCAGGGAAGGCACTGAACAAGGGCTTTTTGCAGAAGTAAGCTTCTGTCCCCTTAATTGAATGACGAGAAAATAATTAAGAAAGATGTGCGCCGGATTAAAACTGCTGCAATGTTACACGGAGTAATTTTAATTGTCAGAAATCACTACTGCAGCATGATGAGTTTTTCATTTTCTTGTGAGGAATTATTTATATAGTGCATAAGACATAGGGTGGGTGCCAATTAAGTGTGTTGATCGAGCTAGTGAATGTAAACTGAGTATCAGGTGTAGTTATTTTTGCAATATGTTTGGCAGGGTTCCGGTCCCAGAAAATGTTTGGATCAATTGGGACTAGAATACTAGATATTGCTAAGTTCAAAAATTCTTGAAATTGGAACTACAGGTACATTGGAAGTACTTAGATGAATTATTTTATATATAGTTTAGACAAAATACATGTATTTAAATTATTTTATATTAATCTTTAAACTACAGATCAAGTGATCAACATGGATCTCGGCATTGGAGCTGTGCCAAACAAGACCGCATATAGTGGTTTTATTGTTGTACTACAATATTTGAGATAATGTAAAACAGCGTATATTATTTGATCAAAGTAAATTTGGTACAGTAATTAATTTATCCAGCTGGGGAAAAAACGAGGGAATCTGACTCCAGTAGTATAACAACCTTATATTCAAGCTTACCTCAGCTTCCTCATTGTAATAACATGGACGCAATTACGCAAAGCTGAATCAAGCCATTGGAAATTTTCTCTGTGTGCACACTCAAGCCAGCACGCTATTGCCATAGCCTACAACATACAGTTTGTAGCCGAGCTACTAGAGAGTAGTATAGTTCAAATTTAATGCATTGTCATGTTTCCATTGTACAAATTTTTACAATCTGAATTCCTTAGCACCATCAAGTTCTACCCCTTTAGTTGTACTGGATTTTTCCTAGGCACCGACAAACTACACCATACCGGCATACCCAAAAATGAAAAACTAAGAAACACATTCTATTTTTGCAATACGAGAAGTTGCTGCAACTGGAATTCCCATGAGTTGTTTATTTTCCTCCAAATGCTTAAAAGTAGTACAACTTTGCTATCATACTATATATTTATAATATATAAAAAATTTGAATTTGTAAACTTTTATGTCGCATTAAAAATTCCAGGAGCTTTAAGAAGCTGCTTCTATTTTTTGTTTGTGATGAAAATAAACTACTTCATGTTAAGTAGTTGATGAGTTCAGATTTTTTTTTGAGTGCACTAGAAAATGGACAGATTCCTCATCAAAATCATGTACAATGCACAACTTAATGTGTTATATATATGATGTTTTCCCTATGTACAAATTATACATCACAACCACAATAAAAGTTGTGCCTACAGTTCAAGAACCATCATACTTTCCATATGTTCGTGGAGTGGACTCCCCATCGAAGTCGAAGGCAAGCGCCTTGTGACGGCTCAGATCATCCAAGTATGTTCCATATGTTCGTGGCGTGGATGCATCATAGCCGTTTGTTTCGTGCTGCTCACCTGGCTGGTTGGTCCCTCTGCCCCTTTCGCCCCATGGATGTGTCTGCGTCCTCTCTCCTACTAGTATCTCAACCACCTACACAAGTAGAACATAAACTTTTTTAATCATAAATTCACTTTGAAAACAGCATTTTCATAAAGAAAACCACTTCCACTCTGGTACACGAAAATTTTATTTTATTCCCAATAATGAAAAACTGGTGTTTTGGACATTGGTCTCAAAATATAACTTGTACTAGTACTTTTGTCAAAATTTGTGCTCCTACTCATTAAATGTGGCCTTGCTAAATTAGAAACTTGACTGCATATACCTTGCTCATCTGTGGCCTATGATCCGGGAGCTTTGGACGCAGAGCTTGGCCGCCCACGCCATGTTCCTGAGCTGCTCGATGTCGTAGCGGCCCCCCAACGCAGGGTCGGCCATCTTGGGGATCTCCTCTTCGTCGCCGTCGTCAAAGTACTTCTTCGCCTGCACATCAAAATTAACAAGAAGATCAATGACGTCTGTGTGCTTATACACATATATTCATGCATATTACTTCTTTCGTTTTAAATTGTATATCGTTTTGGTATTTTAGGTTCATAATTTGTACTATATATCTAGACATAGCGTATATCTAGATGCATATCAAAATTTATGAATCTAGAAAAGTTAAAACGACCCACAATATTTTGGAACGGAGGTAGTGCTTATTAGTACCCATGAGACTAGGCTGAGCTTGGCGGTGTCAATGGCGCGGCGTCCGGTGAGGAGCTCGAGCATGATGACGCCGATGGCGAACACGTCCGTCTTCTCGCTGAACACGCCATGGCTCGTGTACTCCGGCGGCACGTACCCGAACGTCCCCTCGAACACCGTCACCTGCAGGTGCGTCACCTTCGCCGGCAGCCACTGCGCCAGCCCGAAGTCGCAGATCTAAACGAATCCGAGGACACAACCACGTCAGTCAGTCTTTCGAAGGTGCTTATAAAGATAGGATTACGTACATATATTTATATATTTATAAAGATAAGCGTGCATGGCTAGGGCAAAAAATGATCGTACCAGTGGCTCATAGTTGTCCATGAGGAGGATGTTGGCGGGCTTGATGTCGCGGTGCACGATCCTCCGGGCGCACCTCTCATGGAGGTACTCGAGCCCCCACGCCGTGCCGACGGCGACCCTGTACCTGGCCTCCCACGCCATGGGCGCCGCCTCCCCGCCGCCGCGGCCGCCGTGGAGCATCCCGGAGAGGCAGCCGAGGCGGGAGAAGGGGAACACGAGGTGCTCGCCGCCGTCGACGCCGACGCCGACGAGCCTGGCGATGTTGGGGTGGCTCACGTTCACCACGTGCCCCAGCTCCGACAGGAACCCCTCCATCCGCTCCGCCGCGCCCCGCGCCGCCGCCGTCAGCCTCTTCACCGCCACCAGCTCGCCGCCGGGGAGGCTGCCGCGGTACACCTTCGCGAACCCTCCCTTCCCCACCACGTTCTCTGCACTCACGTGCATCTCCATGGATGAGCTCTTCGACGCCGGCGAGAAGCTTGACAGTGACAGGTAATGGAGAATTGGTACCTTTGTGGAAGTTGCGGGTGGCCTTCTTGAGCTCGGCGAGGGAGAAGGTGCGGAGGGAAGGCTTCATGACGCAGAACTCGTGGACCTCGCCGGCGGCGTGGTCCGGCCGCCGGATGCTCAGGCGGCGCCGGAGCGTCGACGACATCGTCGTGAGACCCAGCGGTGGGATGATGCGGCCGGAGAGCTGCCGCTTGGCCCTGGAACGCCACGCCTCCGCCACGGCCTTCCACGGCGCCGCCGCCGGGGCCTTCTGCTCCGGCGACGACGTGGACGGGTCGTCGTCGTCGCCGGCGGACGCCGTCGCTCCGGTGGCGCTGCTGGTGGAGGTGCCCGTGATGACGTTGCTGGACGTGGTGGTGGTGTAGCCGTCGAGGACGCACCTCGGGGAGATGGAGATGGACTCGTCGCTGTTCCGCCGCCACGGCGCGCCGGCGGCGACGGCGTTCTTACGCGGCATCATCTATATATCACTTCCTGTGGGTTGCTCTCGATCGATGTCGAGAATCACCAACAACACCTTCGAAACATATTTAGTAAAACACATCAAACTAATTCCGATGAATTTCGTTTCATTTCATTTTACATGGAAGAACAAGAACGGCTCGATTCACAGCGCGCACGGGAAGATTATTTTTCTGCATTCGAGAAGGCGCTAAAATCAAGGAATCCAAAGGTAAATATTTACCTGTGGAGGCACATGAATCGTAAGCTTGTGTCAACTCAAACTCAAGAACCTTGTAACAAAAATCTGGTCTCTCTGGTACGATGATTTTTTTTTCGTTTTTGTTTTTTATTATTGTCTCAGGATTTTGAGGAATCGGAAAGGAGAGAAAGGTCTTGTGCATGCAAGGAAGAGGGCCAGACTAGCGTGGCCAGCAAACAGAGCAAGGAAGGCGTTTTGGCGCGGTTTCTGCGGCAGGCCTCATGTTGGACTCAACTTGAAAACCCTGCTGGACTTGGTTAGTTGTCACAACTCAAAAGATACGGTCAAATTAAGGTTTTGGATTTAGCTGTAAAACAAACGCTAAACACGTGGAGTTTAAACTTTAACACACGTCTGGCCTGCTCTGTTTAACCTTGGCTCACTATAACACAACTTCCGTGGATCCATGATGACTCATGGCAGATCAAAAACCATTTTTCTTTTCCTATCTTGGACAGACTTGTGATTACAGTGGATTATGGGGCCGATGTTATTCATCACAGCTTTTTTTTTTTAGCCATGCCAAGCGTAAGAGAATTTTCTTCTTTCGAACTCAGAGCAAAATAGCAAACATGCGTTCTATATGTTGAGGTTGACCAACAGAACAGGAAATAGGAAAAAAAGACTTGAACTGTGTACCTCCTGTGATGGAAGAAATCTGGGCTTTGCTCCCCAACGTGTCATGCTTTTCTCCCTGTGCGCTCTCTCTCACAAATCCAGATTTTGACTTAGAAATGCATGACAAAACCAGTTCATATGGCATGTGTCTCTCTCTACATATCTATATGGGCCTGTTTTTATTCAGGGTAGGATATCGATATTATCTACCTGAGATGTTCTAACATGCATATCCTAATCTCCACCATGCTTGTGTCTTTGGTGAGATATTGGAGAAAACCAAATACAAGCCAATGTGCTGGTCCCGAACAGTTTGGTTTAGAAAGACAGGAAGAGATCATACCAATGCAACTGATTCATAAATCTTTCCTAAAAATTCATTTAGGTTAACTTTTAAATAGTGCCGATATGTATCAGCAAGGCTTCACCATCATACCAGAAATGTACAAGATGTGGGCGGCAATCAGTTGATGAACCAGAAAATTCACAACCATTCTTCTGCAGTTGTTCGAGAAGATCTATTTAAGAGAGTTGAACAGCGGGAACCTCTATGGACCAAACAATTTCTATTTGCAGCATATGCATTGAAGATTGTGTCCTTTTCGGCATAAAGTTTAGGGTGGGAAGAAAAAAAATGCAGCAATACATTTTGGTGTGATGAGTGCATTTGTACAAATCAATTACATGAGTCAATTAGGATGCTGGATTTGTAAATTGTAGTCATTTGGAGTGTCTAGTAAGTCATAACAAGTGTAAGTGATGTTCTGATAATCTATTTAGAATCCAACTTGGAAGGTCATGATAAATCCACCAAAATGATCTGCCCTGCAGCTTGTCTTAAACATGAGATTCTACCTCCTGAAGTAGGTTGACAAGGTTGTACGAAATAGATAACAGTCTCAAAATCTCATGGAATCCAAGCCCTTCATACCATATCATGGTGGAGGCCGGCTGTCTTACTTGATAAATCAAAATATTTCACCCACTTTCTCAATTATTGAATCAAATCAATCATCTTTCGTGGCCTGTGTGTTGTAGTTGCAAGCAGAGTAGCAGTTTGGGTTCCTGCTCAAGGCTAGTGTGTTTTTTTATTTGAAACGATCACTACAAGAATAACTCACATCCGCACCCCTCATATGCCTCGGTGCACTCAAGATCCGGTGCTAATGTAACGTTAGCACCGGGTGCGAAATTGGGGCGCCCTTGGGAACCCTTTAGCACCGAGTGGTATTACGACCCGGTGCTAAAAGTCCCATTTAGCACCGGTTGGTGTTACAACCCGGTGCTAAAGGGTCCCCCTCCTTTAGCATCGGGTGGTATTATGACCCGGTGCTAAAGGATCACCCTTTAGCACCGGTGCATTGCTCCAACCGGTGCTAAAGAGCAGCACCGGACACCGGTGGACGGCGCAACCACTCCTTTACTTTTTTTATCTCTCCCTTCTCATATCTCGTGCACCCTTATCCCTTCACATCTCCTTCAACATTATCTCGAGCAAGCTCCTGGGTTGCTGTGCGCCGTGCAGGTTGGGAGCAGCAGCATCCGATTGGATTTGGCTGCGCCTTGCTTTTTTTTTCGGGTCCTTCCCTTTCGATTGGAGTTGGCTGCTTCTTCTTTTTTGCTTCAGGTTGGTCCTTTGCTTGTTGACGTCTCCGTCCGTCGATTGGATTTGGCTGGAATGAGGAAAGGAGAGAAGAGAGTAGCTCGTCTTGTGATTTGTCGTCAGCTGGAGCTAGTTGAATACGAGCACATGCATCTACGAGGCACTGGAGCCTGGCCTTGGAGCTTATGGATATTTCTCATCTAATGTTGTAATTTAGAATCTTGGATGTTGTAATCTCCTTCCCTCATTCTTCTTTCTCTGTTTTCTATTGGATCTCTAATGTTGTAATTTAGAATATTGGATATTGTAATCTAAATTAAGTTATTTTTACTTTTAATCTCTTTATTTATTTCTCATCTTATTTGTCCGGTCATCATCTTCCTTTTTTCTGTTCTTGAAGTATCCTTTTGTTCTTGAATGTTCTTCAAGAACAGGAGAGAACGAAGATGCCATGACGGCTGCAAAAAGAAAAAAAAATCTAGGCCCTTTAGCACCGGTTGGTTGCAGATACCAACCGGTGCTAAAGGCCCTGCCATCCCCGCTACGGGGCAGGCCCTTTAGCACCGGGTCGTGGCTGCACCCGGTGCTAAAGGGACCCTTTAGCACCGGTTATTCAACCCGGTGCTAAAGGGGTACCCCTTTAGCCTCGGTTTAGTTGCACCGGGTGGGAAACCCGGTGCTAAAGGGCTTTCCCACCCGGTGTAGATGTTGATCATTCTGGTAGTGGATGCTCACATGAAAACTGTCACTAGTAGAGAAATGACTTTTCATCCAACACATTTTGTCCCCCAATAGATTTGGACCTGCTAGGACTAATGTAGCATTAGTCCCGATTGGTATTTTCCGAGGTCTCCTAGGACCTTTAGTCCTAGACTAAAAGTGACCGTTTAGTCCCAATTGGAGGCTAAACCCGGGACTAAAGGGTTTCGAGCATTAGTCCCGGTTAGAGCCTCCAACCGGGACTAAAAGGGTGACTTTTAGTCCCGATTTGAGTCATCAACCCAGACTAAACGGTCAGTCCTGGTTGAAACCACCACCCGGGACTAATGGGGTCTTCATGGGTTACAATAAATGGAAAACGTCCCACCTATCATCACATGTGCTGTGTAGGTAGAGTGGTTATGAGGCTATACGCGAGACAATGCAAGAGGTTGTGGGTTTGAATCCCACGAGAACCGGAACGCTAAAGGGCAATTATCCACTAGTGTGTACAAGGAAACAACAATAACATGTGGCATTATGACTTATGAGGAATTCATCATTGCCCTGCTGCTATGGCGCCCTAAACGCAATAGCTATAATGACATCAAATATGTGATGCGTTGCACAGCTACTTGGAACTTACCATGCCACAGAAGTACGTGTAAGTTGAGTGGTGGGGTAGTGCTAGTGGCTCAGGGCACATCTGTTGTTGTGCTGTAGTCTCCTGATCTCCTCCGCAATGTTCAGATCTATGATTTCAGGCTTAAACATCATACTAGCAACTATTTTGATGTCTAAATATATGGGCTCGTATGAAAAGAGGATCAATTAGTAGAAAGTTGTCAATCTTGTCAATTACTAACACGTGCATAATTCTATCAATATTAGAAACAATCGTCTATTTTCTATCTCTAAAATAAATGTATCACTACCGGAAACGGCTTATTTGCCGTGCGCCTGCAACGCACGGCGAAGTCCAGTATACGCACGGCAAAGACTTTGCCGTGCGTATTTAGCCGTTCCGCACGGCAACCAGAGACTACACACGGCAAACATTTTCAAATAAAATAAAAAAAAACAGCCCCCAGTCGCGCAACCAGCACCACGCCGCCGCCGCCGCCACCACCACGCCACTGCTTCCACCACGCCGCCGCCGCCACCACAAGGAAACCGAGGTAGAAAGCCGAGGCGCCGCAGATGTAGTCGCCGGGGAGGCCTCCTCGCCGTCGATGGCCAGGTCTGCCTTGACTGCTCCACCGCCGGCGTTGGGACGATGAGCTTTGAGACGCTGCAGCTCCTCCGCTGCCGCGCTGCCCAGACCGTCGGATCCGCACCGCCTGCACCGCCGGAACAGCTCCTCCGCCGCCGCATTGACTTCGTCGATGGGGATGAGAGCCCGCAGAGAGAGAGAGGGGTTGAGGGCGCCGGTCGCCTGACCTGTAGAGGAAGGAGAGGACCATGAGAGCCCACAGAGAGAGAGAGGGGGGACAGAGACAGAGAGGAAGAGGAACTCACCGGCGGCCATGGATCCCCGCCGGAGCAACCCCTTCACCGGATCTACCGAGGTCGCGCCCCCGTAGCCGCCCCATCGCCCGATCTGTCGAATCTATCACACCGGAGCCTCCTTCGCCAGAGCTGAGGGCGCCGGCCACTAGAGAGAGAGGAGGTGCGCCCGCCGTGGAGGAGGTTGGGGCGCCGGCCGACGACCGAGCGAGGAGCCACATAGAGAGAGGAGGGCAGGCCGGCGTCGCGGAGGAGCCACAGAGAGAGAGGCCGGCGTCGCGGAGGAGCCACGGAGAGGCGGGTAGCGCGAGGGGCGCCGGAGGAGCCGTGGCCGAGGGAGAGAGGACGGCGGGCGGCGAGTGTGGATAGGATTGGGGAAGGCGTGAGGATAAGGTTGGCGTGGGGAGGATAAGGCTGGGAGGTGGGACCAGGGGCGATGTGGGGGAGGAAGAGAGTGTGGCGCTGGGGTTAGAGGCTTTGCCGTGCGTTGGCTCACGGCAAATAGTTTTATTTGCCGTGTGTTTCAACAGGGCACACGGCAAACTAAACTAAAAAATCCTAATTTTTTTAAAAAATAGCGTTACCTAGATATGACAACCGCAGTGTAATTAAGAAATGAAAGATCACCATTTGGTAACCTAAAATTTATACTAAGTACAAAAAATCATTACTACTAAGAGACGGCAAACACCTGAAATAAGTATGATTAGGGAGGGGCCACCGTGAATTGGAAATATGGACCATGATTTGGAAAATGCAAACACCAACTTTTCAAAACTTTGAAAGATCTACAACTTTCATTTAGATAGTTTCTCCATCCGATGTCATTTGAAAATTTTGAATTTGAAATTTTTGAAATTCAAATGTAGTTTAATGTAGTTTTGCGTGACAAGATGGTTTCAAATGAAAAAGTTGTCAACTACAAAGTTTTATAACATTTTAAGATCTACAACTTTTATTTAGAGTGTTTCTCCATTCGATGTCATTTGAAAATTTGATATCTCATCTTTTTAGTAGTTTCTCTGGTAGTTTCTACTTCTACTAGAGAGACATGTAAGATTTATGAACAAATTTACATTAATATTGTCAAATGAAGAACTGCCCGTAACAAAAATTGTTCATCTTGATGAGTTACACAACTTTGTAGTTCAAAATATTTTCATTTGAATTTGTTTAGGGCTTCAAAATGTGCTTTTAAACATCTCTTTGCCGTGTGCCGAGAAAAAAGCGCACGGCAAAGAGTGGCTTTGCCGTGTGCCGTAGGGATGGCGCACGGCAAACTCATGACTTTGCCGTGCGCCAGGCGAAAAGCGCACGGTAAAGTGTAGAAGATAAATATAGGTATGAGTTGCTTCACAAATAAAAAACGTTTGCCATGCGCACAACAAAAAACGCACGGCAAACTTTTTTATTTGCCGTGCGTCACGAGGAAGCGCACGACAAAGATTGAGTTTGCCGTGCGAAAAAAAAACGCACGGCAAACATTAAATTTCCCGTGCGTTTTTTATTTGCCGTGCGCTTTATGAAAATCGCACGACAAAGAAGCTATTTGCCGTGCGCCCGACAAAATGCGCACGGCAAATAAACTCACACACAGCAAAGTCTCGTTTTCTGGTAGCGTATGTTTTTAGAAGAGGTCATTTAATGGCGCTAAAATGTGAATTGAATGACAAGTGTAATTCAGTGATAGCTTGCACTTTGAGACTCCATTTCATTTTTAATAGAAGGAATACAGGTGTCGTGCCCTCTAGCCTTGCATGCTTTCTTCCTGTTCACTCACAACAGTGTAGAGATTGACTGAATTGGAGCAGAGAAATGCATGACGAAACAGATTTTGGCACGCATTTGTTTCTATATATGCCTGCATTTGATGCTTGGCCAAAACTTCCGACTCGCTTTGGGTTAGTCAGTTAGGTCCCAATATCCTGAAATGTGAGATATTTAGTGTGAGGTACAGATCAGAGCATCTGTGACAGCAGTGTGGCCACCGGCTCTGCAGCCTTGCCTGCTTTATTGTGGCATTTGAACCCTTTTTTCTGTTATGCCTTTCCGGCTAGACTCATCTTGAGACTGTTGGAGTGCACGCTTGGATAAGAAAGTCCATGACAAAACATGGGAAGATCATGATAGAAAGGAACGAATGAATCTATAAATGAACTCTCTGCTTATATATCTATCTGACTTAGCTTGTCTCCTCTATGGTAATGTTCCAGCTAGTATGCACATTCTTAAGACTTACTCTTGTTTGTGCATGCATGTTTGAGATTTTGGAGAGAAGCAAATGCATGCTTGTGTTCCCATGTGAAAAGTTTTGATCACACAAGATGGAAGGCATATGAGTCCACTAATGGAATGAAGCTGGGTTCCTAACATTTTTGGATTACCAAATAGAGCTAAAAAGTGAAATGGGCTAGTTCAGGGATCAAGAAGAGCTCATTTGGCTTGATTTTTGATGATTGCACTGGCAAAATAAGATACATGCAAGCAAGGGATATGGCAATTTTGGAAGATAATTTGGGAAGACAAATTTGAATGCGAGGACTTGCCAAGAAAAATCTGTGAATGGAGCAATTTTGGTTCTTGGACAGGGCAAGTGTATTTTTGCATTGAAATGATTTTTTTTTGGAAAATGGAAGCTTTATTGATCTTAGACAATTACATCGAGATGATACAATTATATAAGATCCAACCCGGCCTCTGCATAACTAAGATGCACACAGCCAATGAGAAAGAAACAATAAATAAGAGCCCCATGACCTAGCAAACTACCACAAGTGCCTTCATCTTCATACGCTTCACAAACCAAAGCAACTCTTGGACTATGAAGTAGGCTCCCGAGACAACGCCTCCAACGAGGAGACGGCACGCGCACGTGCCGACGTTGTAATGACCCAACCAATTAAGACCAGATCAAATGTTTTCACGAGGGAGTAATTCATCTTAATCCAAACAATGCCTTCAACAAGGTCACTGCCAGGTTCAACCAATTAAGGCCAGACCTAGGAATTTCTTCCCGGAACCGGTGAATTAGTAGCAATTACCACCACGACAAGTCACACCATGTTGCTTCCCCTTCTTACCAGGCCAATGCTTCCATATAGACCAGCCCTGACCCACTCTAAACGGCCATGAACTCCAAATCCGGCAGACCATCTGAATTCGTAACCTGAGATACCATGCTGCAAAGTAGCCGCCGGGTACCCGTGCATAATCCATCAGGAATAAATTGCAGATGAAATCCGTCTTCGAGTAAGAGAATCCACGAATGAAGCCAAGGATGAAAAGGAAAGGCGAAATTGAAGATGTTATCACCGGATGTAGTTGCAAAGTCTGGAGCTAGCCCTTCCAACACCAAGGCCGAAGGCCATCCATGTCAGCGTCGCCGCACGCCGACGCCATCCACAGCCGCCAGCAACCGTCCGCTCGGGAGCCGCGACCGCTCGCCCGGCCGCGTCGCAGCATGCCGAGGCCCCGGCCATCACGCCAAAGCTCCTCCCGGTAGCAGATCCGCCGGCGCAGGCTCCGGATCCGGCCATTGGGGGCCCGGATCCGGCTTCCCCGGTGGCGACGACAGCCACCCGCGATGAACTCCGATCTGCCGGGACCACGCCGGACGCACGCCGCGGCCGCTCGCCTGCGCAACCGCCCGCCGCCAGTCGGCTCGCCGTCGACCGCCGCACCCGTCGCCACTCGAGCGCCAGGCCGCCGCCATCGACCCGCACGTCTGCCTCCGCCATGCCGCCTGTCGTTTTCTCACGACGAGCACCGCCAGGGCCCAGATTCGCGCGCCCCGCCGGAGACGACCCCGCCGCCGCCATCCCGGGGGCCGCCGGGCTTCCGGTGGCGCCCTCCGGTGGCGGCGAGGAGGATTGGGAGGGAGGGAGGGGGAGCGGCGGCGGCGCTAGGGTTTCCCGCCCGAGTCGCCCTGAGAGGAGGCGACGCGGGGGGCTGCCGATCGTTGGATGTCGCCCTCTCCGGCACCTTTCTGTGCTGATGAATCCACCAGCCCAACAATTACATCAACTCACATAAGCCGCGGCGGCTCCACAACGTAGCCTGCGCAGTTGTGCCCAGTGGCCAAGGCGTTCTCCTGCATTGAAATGATGGGCACAAGATAAATGTACATGGCCACAATGTGTCGATCATTATGATTTATGAGCCATCCGGCCATCACTGCCCGTGCTGCTATGGCGCTGAGTGCATCCAAATTTGTCCTGTTGCTATGGCGCTTTGGGCACCCCAAATCTGTGACGTGTGGCATACGGGATACCTACTTTGCATGTAGACTGTTGTATTCATTGTCTCAATATATAGCTTGTAGCAAATTGATCGTAGGTCATTTGGTATGTTTTTCTGTGAAACCTGTCCATCGGGTTAAGTTCTCGACTAAGCATTGGTGTTTTCATTTTGAACTAAAAAGAGTAAATCATGACTTAGCTATTTTGAACTTAACATGCTGCTATATCTACAAGTGCACAGCATCGTAATCTGAGTGTTCTAGCAGTGCATGTGCCTCAGCAACTATCATGTCCTTGACGCTCTGTTTTTTTTTTCGTTCTCATTTGATTCCAAAGTATAAGCAACACGTACGGTTGTGCATACGTGACCTGCAGGTTTCGTGGGCATCGCATTGCATGTTGGATGGGAAGCTGACAGCAGGAAGAGGAGCTCGTGCATAGGTGCTCCAGCATATGTACGTGTTTAAAAGAGCAGGCAGAGATCCGCATGCGAAGTCTGGTCTCGTGGACGTGACGCCATGAGCAGAGATAGGCAACAGAGGTGTGGCTGCAATCTGGCTTGGGTTAGGCAATCAAGATGGTTCCAATGATGCAACAAAAACTATATAGTAATCAAATCTATTCGCATGTCTGAATCCTATTAAAAATTGCTCGATCTACACTGAAGCTTTCAAACTTCACTTGGAAGAACGAGAACATCTTAATTCACAGCACGCACGCGCGGCAAGAATCCTGCATTCGAGGAGGTGCTAACATCAAGGAATCCAAAGGGAGATCCTTACCTGTGGTAGCACATGAATCCTAAGCTGTGGCAACTCAAACTCAAGAACGTTTTGTAACAAAAATCTGGTTTCTCTGCTGATGAGTTCCACCTACGAGATGCAACGATTTGTTTTTCTTTTAGAGCAATAATTTTTTCTTCTGTGATTATTCTCTCAGGTTCTTGGGGAACGGAATGGAGGTCTTGTGCATGCTTGAAACAGGGGCAGCCTAGCGTTGCCAGCAAACAGAGCTAAGGGAGGAGTTTCGGCGCAGTTTCAGCGGTAGGCCTCATGTTGGTCTCAACTTGAAAACCCTGCTGGACTCTTCTTGGTTAGGTTGGCACAAGATGGCCAAATTGAGGTTTTTGGATTTATAATAAAACTGTAAATTGAGTTTAAACACATGTCTGCCCTGCTCCGTTTAACCCTGGCTCCCTGTCACAGCTCAGGTTCAAGCTGTCGTGGATGCATGATCACCAATGCCTGATTAAAAGCCGTTTTCTTTGCCTACGATTGTGGGATTGCGAGCCGATGTTGTTCGTGACAGCTTTTTTGAGCCATGCAAGGAAGAAAACCAAACGTCTTTGTTGGGCACAGCCTATCTTAGAAAAATTCTGGTCCATGTGATCGAGCCCAGTTTCTTGAACTGGGCCTCCTGTAATGGAAGGAACTGGGCTTTCCTCGCTAACGTGCCATGCTTTTCTCGCCGTTCGTTCTCTAAAGCAAATACAGGTATTGACATAGAAACACATGACAAAACCAATTCATAATATGGCATGAGTCTTTCTCTCTACATATATGTATGGATCTGTTTTCTTCATGGTAGGGATATGTTACTGTGCCAGTATGCCTAATATGCTCCTAACTTGCATATCCTAATCTCCACCGTGTGTCATTGTTGCTGAGATATTGGAGAAAACCAAATACATGACCATGCCCTGATGTCAAGCATTCTGATTTAGAAAGACATCAAGAAACCATTCCGATGCAATCGATTCGTAAATCTTTCCTTGAGATTCATTTAGGTTAAATTTTGCGTGGAGACAATATGTATAAGCTACCAAGGTTTCACCATCATACTAGAAACACAGACAATGTGGGCAGCAACGGGTTGACGGGAAAGAAAATTCGCAACAATTCTTGTGCAGTTGCTGAAGAACATCTATTGGAGAGAACTGAACTGCGAAAGAGTTTATGTTTCAATGATCGAGTTTCTATTTGTAGCATATGTACTGTTGATTGATTCCATTTTGGCACTGGTGAAAAGTATTTTTGTCCTTACAGATTTGCCCCTTCAATTTCAAATATACTTTTGAAACAAAAGAAAGAAATGACATTGAAATTGCATTGCATCCTAAAGCAAAAAGAAAGAAAGAAATGAATTGAAATCTGTACACTGCTTCATGGATTTTTTTTTCATCTGACAACTGAAACTTAAAAATGTCCAGCTGTCCAGAGATTGATACAAGTAAAAGAATGAAGAAAAAGCATCAATTTCTTCTCGCGATATCTCTTCTATGACTTCCCCTCCACTCCATCCGGCTCCAGCCATGAGCTACTGCTGGCCTGCTGCTGAATAAATCAATCACCACCGATACAATCCACGACAGCTCAATCCAGCACGCAAAATGAGTACCCGGCCGTCTCTGGAACTTAATTATTAGATACATTCATGGAGGAAGAGCTTGTGACAGACGAGTGAGGAAGAAGAGAGTGCATTCTCTCAATGGGCAGCAAAGAGACTCATGGTTGGGTTCACGCCTCTGCTTCCTTTGCGAATGCTGCACCACAGCTGGCCCGGTGCATACCACTGGTACGGCTTGCCTGGCTGCCCGTACCTCTACTACTGGCTTTCTCGGCCACCGGCCTAGGACCGGCCTCATCTTTGTTTTCAAGAGCGAGCGACATGCGAGAGTGTAGTGGGAGGGATTGGAGCCTTCGATAAGGTCAGGGGCACAACTGTATTTTCCAATTTCCTGAAAGATTTTATTTTTAATTTGTTTATTCAGACTTCAACTAACTGCGGAAAATAAGGGCAAAAGCATAATTATAGTAAAAAATTTGGAGTAAGAACACTAACATCTGTAGCTTATTCAGATAACTTCAGCATGCAAACAATATTGTATCAATCTCAGAATTACGAAAATAGACCAAGAATATTTCTGTTTAGCAAGAACAAATCAGTAGGACAAATATTCCTCTTATTAAATGTTAAATGATTTGTCTCGTTTATTTAGATGTAAGGGGCATAATAATCCTAATCAATGCATACTCTCTCGTTTTGGTTATTTGGTACAAGCACAATTGGTTTGTGTTTGCTTTTGCTGTCACTTTAAGTTATATATGTTTTCTTTTCACATCATTGAATTTTTTTCCCTGCTTGACATAATAATATGACTACAGAATATAGATGCATGTCTCGTCAAATTTTCAGATTTAGATAACTAACTCAATGAACCATGATCATGTTTTTCATCTGCCATCCAGTTCTCTAAAAATCAGGTTCAAGCTGATGCTGTGAACTTGTTAGGTGCGCTCATGGACACCGTACAGAAAGTCTTCATCACCTTAGATGTTAATTCAGCATGTCAGCAATAACTCAACGGCACAAGTCATACTCATCTCGTGCCTTGTCATTTTTTTCTGAGACCATCAAAGCAGAGAATCCCATTCATGCATTTGGGGTGCAGACTGAAGACTGTACATCACTGCATATATATGCACACACTGACAAACATCTCCCAGCTAGAAGCTGCTTAACCGGGAACTTGGGATGATTCTAATTTTGATTATGGTGATTTTGGAGAGCGTCTAACAATTACAGGCGACCATGTGGTTGCAGTTAGTGAGATTTTGGAGAAAGCCAGAGGTTTCTTACATGGTCCAAAATGTAGTATGAAAATAGAAATTGTCATCAATTATCCCATTGATGTATTCATCTCCTTGTGGGCAAGGTACTGAGAATGGCAGCAATCATGGCTAAGCTCTACATAGACCTAGAGTCTCCCATGATAGAAGTATATTTGATCTAAATAAATCTGTCAGTTCCCATGCTAAAAGTATATTTGATCTAAAACAATATGTAAATCTGAGATTAATGAAGAAATATATGGGGATAAGATTAATCACAAACAACAGCTCATTCATTAAAGTTACATGTTTTGGAACAGCTAGGCTAGTCGTCACTGGAGACTTTCTTTCACTTCAAATGCAGCTCTGCATAGTGATAGATTTTGGTCATCAAAATGATGGTGTGTGAAAGCATTCAGCTCTGCTATGGTGCTGGGTGTCGATCATCAGTGATGGGATGTGAAAGCATTGCAAGAGTTTCTGGTCCTACACACCATGGTGGCCCAACCGTAGTTGTTGCTATTTTGTTGCAAATTCTCTGTTCGATGATTCAATTGCTTTGTCACATCATAGGTGGCCTGTTTGCTGCAGAGTGATTTTTCTTTTATCAAAAATATGTTGCAGAGAAATGTAGCCTTGGCCACTGTACCCTCACTGCATCTATCTACGGTACCTTTAAAGTTAAGCCTGTGACATCTTTCTCAAAAAAAAAAGTTAAGCGTCGATGACAGGTGGGCCAAACGTTTGTCGAGTAGAGAAACTGAGCCTTGACCCGTCCCCTCCCTCCCCACCCTCCCCGTCCCAATGCCCGGCGCCGCCGCCGCCGGCGAACCCAGCCAGCCCTCTGCAGCCCACCACGCCCCCATCCACTACCAGATCCGTAAGCCCCTCCCCATTCCAATCCCCAGAGTGTGTGGACTTCTCCTTCTCCCCTAGCCCAGAATGCTCCCACGAGATTCTTGGTTGCGTCAGGGGAGAACCTTCACGGAGCTCGACGGCAGCTCGCAAGAAGCTGTCCTTCAAGGAGGCACTACTCTCCACGCCGACGGCCATGGAGCTACCCGTGACGCCGTGCAAGAATGGCACCTTCGCGGGTGCTCAGGCGGGTGCGGCCAGTGCCGTCTCCCCCAACAACAGGGGCTACCAGGGGAAACTCTCGACTGCCGCGCCCACGCGGACGGCAGCACCGAGGGCATCTCCAGACGCCAGGAACCGGCCAAGACTCAAATCGCTGCTGGTTGTCCCTTCTGTGGATGCGGCCAACCCCTCCCATGGCTCTGGCAGAGCTTCAGCGCACTCCCGTCTGACCTTCCCGACGGTCAGCGCGGACCAGCTCCCAGAGTGGAAGGAAGCCGAGCGGGGAAACTCGGGGTGGCAGGAGGCGCAACCACGCCGCCGCCGGCGTAAGGAAACTGCAACTCTGCGACCTGAAGCACACCCAAGAGGTAACATCCAAACTCGTCTGTCATGGACCTCCCACCATGGCCAACGCGTACCGGTGCATCAACGCCTTGGCACCAAGCCCTCTCCACCACCAGACACCATCTCCTCTCTATTCAGAAAGCGAGCTGCTGGCCGCTGTTTCAAGTGCCTTGCCTCAGACCACAAGGTGAAAGAATGCCGAGATCCACCTAAGTGCATCCTCTGCCTCAACTCCGGCCACCGAGCTCGCCATTGTCGGCGTCCACCACCCCCCACAACGCTCACCCCACCACAACGCCAGCCACCAACACCCTTCATTCCCAACGTTCCGCAAACACGTCCTTGCCATCAGCCAGCTCATACCACCATCCTGACTTCCCCTGCCCCCGCTGCCATGGACATGCGCCCGGGGGAGCCCCATGCCCGTCCTGACCGGGTGACAGCGTGCGCCCCAGTCACCATGGACATGGTGCATGATGAGTGGCGCTTCCTCCTTCATGGCGTCATCGTCGTCGCCGTCGGCAATGTGCCCAGGCCCACTTGCAAGACGGTGGCCAGGCTGTTCCTGGAGCGCCTCAACCTCGCGCCACAGGATCTGGCGGTTTCCCTCTACCCACCAGAGGGCTACTTCATTGAGTTCGCATCTGAGCACCTCCGTGACCGCGCCCTCAACCTGCCACCGGATCTTCATATCGGTGCTACAGCTCTCAAGGTGATGCCCTGGACGGCCATGTCGCATGCTGATGTGGCTACGCTGCAGTTCAAGGCTCGTCTTTGCATTGAGGGGCTCCCACGACATGCTTGGCACCTGGACACGGCGGCCAAGCTGCTGGACCCGGCAACCTTGCTGGAGCGGCTGGATCGACAACAAGGTGAGAAGGATTCTGCGGGCTGCTGCATTTGGGTCTGGACGAAAGACCCAGATGCCTTCGCGAAGGAAGGAACCATCGAGCTCGAGCCGGTGCCACGCCGGCGTGAGGAGGTGTGGAGCCTCACCCGCGACGGCAACATTCATGGGCGCCGGTCCCGCCGCGGACCGGTGCGAATGCTCTCCTACAACGTCCTCATCCACTTGGACATCAACAGCCCCCCGGCGCCGCGGATGTACTCTTACACCTGGTACCCCGGTGTTCGTGATGGGGATGTCCCTCTGGTGCGCGTCGGCTCCCGCCAGCTGGTGTACCGCAAGAGGGGCCGCTCGCCATCGGGCGGCGAAGGTGGTGGCGCTGGTGGCTCTGCAACCTCCAGCCAGGAGGACAGGCTCTGCAACCTCCAGCCAGGAGGACACAGCTACCTCCGCACGGCGCGGCGGCGGCAACGCTGGTGGCGCCGCCCATTCAGGCAACACTCCCGGTGGGGCGCCGCACATGGGGCCCTTCCGTGCGCACGGCGACAAGGAGCAGAAGGTGGGCCAGCACCGCGTGTCGGGTATACCACAAGTGGTATTGCCGCCAACGGGAACTCCTGTTGCTCACGACAGTGTTGTCGACACCAGCGACAACATCGGCAACATCATCGAGCCGTGCAACGCCGTCGAGCCGTTGCTATCAGGGATGGAAGAATTGAAACTCTCGACCGCGGAGGACCCGATGTTGCTGGAAGCGGTGCTGGGCCGCGCAACACCAGGCCCAAGAAGACTTGAAGATCCAGTTGGGCCACTCTACTTCGACCCGACTGGCAAATGGGCCACATCTCCACAGCTGCTCAAGCTCGCGTTGCCACAAGGACTGCTTTTCTCTCCGCCACCAACGCCCCAGCATGACATCTTTGAGCAGGGCCAATCTTCCACTGGTATTGTGCAGCAGGACTGGCATGTGGCAGATCCGACAATGGTACCAGCAGGTATGGCAGCAACAGAAGAGCAGCCACATGTAGCAGCAGCAGTGGAAGCGCAGCATGACGCGCAGCACAATCAACTGCAGGATAAGTTTGCACTACCTGTCATCCAGCCTCCTCATGGGACACCTCATGGGACACCAGCAGCAGAGCAAGAAATGCCATCAGCAGAGCCTCAGGAGCCATCTGAGGAAGAGGAGGCCGAGGAAGAAGCTGAGGGAGATGAAATACCACCAGTCGACCTGTTAGTGCCACATGATCAGATGGAGGAGCCGATAATGTCGGAAGGGCATATGGAACCAAACCATGCAGAACTGTTACCTGGTCTGAATGGTTTCCTGGGTCTGTTAGCGATCCCACCTCCTGAGCCGGTGTTGCCTGCCCCACTTCCACAGCAGGCACCAGCAGTCGAGGCACCGCGCAGGAGCGCACGACTCAAGAACAAGTCTGCACCCATGCTCACACCTGTTGAGCGCGCACAGAAGGTCCTGATGAAGAAGTTGGTTATCCTCGACACCAATGAGAAGCCCAAGGAAGAGCACAAGCAGCGTTTCCTGAACATGTTCAAGGAACCACTCCCGCCACATGCCATTGCCGCTGTGGGAGAATTGCTGGGAGAGGAGCCTGTTACTGGGGCTTGATTTTAGCTCATCAAGGCTATTTCGAGTACTTTTAGTTTCAATGTATCAGTATCAGTATCAATCTATGTTTGGGTTGGAGAGGGAGTCGTAGGTTGGTTTTTCAGTAGGAGGAAAGAATTAGGTGGTGTGGAGAGGGATACTTTTGCTGCAGCAAATGCAGGGTCTATCCCATTTTGTCAGGATCTTAGTAGTTATACTCATCAGGCCTGGAGCTTTATGGCATTCCGGACTGAAACAGGTTGTAACCATGTTCACGGATGAATGAAAACAATTGCATCGTTTTTAATTGGAATGTCCGCGGCCTCAATGGCGTCGGTCGGCGACAAGTTGTGAGAGATATGGTCAATGATCATCGTGCCACTATAGTATGCTTGCAAGAAACTAAATTAGATACAGTAACCGATGCGCTTATCTCTGAAACACTCGGGCAACAGTTCGTGGGAGCGTATGCGGCCTTGCCTGCAGACAATACTAGGGGGGGAGTGATTATTGCTTGCTCTGTGGATCACTACTACCTGGAGAATGTTGAAATAGGATAGTACTCAGTATCAGGAACCATTAAATGTAGAGCAAATCAAATGCAATGGAGTTTCACCGGAGTTTACGGGCCCCAGGGGGATGCTGAGAAGATACAGTTCTTATCTGAAATCAGACAACTGCAACCTCGAATGCATTCACACTGGATGCTTTTGGGTGACTTCAATCTCATTTACCGTGCAGCTGACAAGAACAATGGCCGTGTCAACCGTCGACTAATGAACACCTTCAAATCTATCCTGGACGATCTAGAGCTGAAGGAACTCCACCTGCATGGCCGCAAATTTACCTGGTCAAGTGAAACAGATACCCCAACACAGACCAAAATAGGTCATATTTTTTGTACTCGAGAATGGGAGATAGCACACCCGAATTGCAATGTTCAGGCTCTCTCAGCCTCAGTATCAGATCACTGCCCCATGTTACTGACTTGTGTGCCACTTCACCAACAGTATAAGGGGTTTAGATTTGAAGCATGCTGGACACGATTCCCAGGTTTCATGGAGCTGGTGCAACAGACTTGGGCAAAACCAATTCATTCAGCTGATAGGATCAGAGTACTTCACATAAAGCTTTCCAGGCTCGGCAAGAAACTCAAGAGATGGGGTCGAAAACAAGTGAGCAGCATTAAGTTACAGGCCGAGATAGCACATGAATTGTTTCTCAGGCTAGACCAAGCACAAGAACACAGACAACTGTCAATTGAAGAATTATCTCTACGAAGACTTGCCAAGTCTAAGATACTGGGTTTCACGACAGTGAGACGTATCAAGCTAAGACAACGGTCTAGGCTAACATGGATCAGACTAGGGGATGCCAACACACGCCTCTTTCATCTGAAAGCAAATGGCTGTCGATGGAAAAATTACGTACCAGCATTAACTGACAATGGGAGGACAGTAACAGCACATCAAGATAAAGAAAACATTCTGTTACAACATTTTAGTGGGATCTTCGGTGCGAATACAGCAAGGCAAACTACTCTGAACTGGGAATTCCTGGAAATACAACCAGCCAACCTCGATCACCTAGACCATCAGATCAATGAACAGGAGGTACACCGAGCAATCCTTGAGACACCATTAGAAAAGGCGCCAGGACCAGATGGATATATCGGTTTGTTTTATAAAATATGCTGGGGTATTATCAAAGATGATCTCATGCAAGCTTTACACCAAATGTTCAATCTTCAGGCCACTCATTGGAATTTGGTAAATTCAGCCAACGTCACCTTGTTACCAAAGAAAGATGGTGCCACTACACCATCTGACTATCGTCCCATCAGCCTTATGCATAGTGTTGCCAAGATCATGACCAAAGTGTTGGCAAATCGACTAGCACCACACTTATCAGAACTGGTTTCTCATAGTCAAAGTGCTTTCATTAAAGGCTGAAGTATTCATGACAACTTCCAATACATTCAGGGAGCAATCAAACACTTCCACAGTAGCAAAACACCGATGCTATTCCTCAAATTAGATATTGCCAAGGCCTTCGATAGTGTTCGCTGGGATTATATGTTAGAGGTCATGCAAAGATTAAGTTTTGGACAGAGGTGGCGAGACCTAATCTCATTGATTTGGGCATCAACATAATCTAGAATTCTGCTAAATGGAGCACCTGGAAGACCAATATAACATCGGAGGGGATTGCTACAGGGTGACCCCCTTTCACCCATGCTATTCATACTAGCAATGGACCCGTTACAAAGGGTGCTTGATAGAGCAACAGACCAAGGAATTCTAAACCCAATTGGAGCAGACCCGATTCGTCTCCGCACAAGCCTTTATGCTGATGATGCGGCCCTATTCATCAGACCCACCAGACAAGATCTCACTAGCGTCCAGCATATTCTACGAACATTTGGGGCTGCCACTGGGCTCATGACAAACATCGCTAAATCCGAGCTTTACAGAATCAGATGCGAGGAATGGACTGAACCAATAGATGATTTGTTTCAGGGTAAACTGGGTACATTCCCGTGCAAATATTTGGGACTCCCACTGCTCATTGGTCGCCTGTGTAGGGAGGCTGAGCAAGTACTCATAGATAAAATTGGAGCTAGGCTCCCTGGTTGGAAGGGACGCTTGTTGACGAAATCAGGCCGTTTGATGCTTGTTCAATCGGTGTTATCAACAATACCGTCATACCACATGACAGCTTTTCCACTATCTAAATGGGCTATCAAGCGCATAGATCGGATCAGAAGAATTTTTCTATGGAAAGGGGCAGATGATGCAAGGAAAGGTTACTGCTTGGTAAATTGGATACGAGTTCAACGGTCCAAAAGGCTGGGTGGTCTAGGAATCAAGGATTTAGCTTGTCTCAACCGCGCCCTCAGGCTGCGGTGGCCATGGTATCAATGGACAGCACCGGACAGACCATGGAATGGCATGCAGATCAAGTTATCATATACTGAACAACAACTATTCAGAATGTGCACCACCATCCAGTGGGAATGGAGAGAGAGCACAATTCTGGCACGGCAATTGGCTCAACGGTCAGGCGCCAAAGGACATTGCACCAGCATGTTATAGGTTAGCGTGGCGAAAAAACCAGATGGTGGCAAAGGCCTTACAGAACCGGAATTGGATGAGGGGGTTACGACGCATGACCACGGACGCCGAACTACGTCAGTTTGTCAACCTTCGGACGAAGCTACAAGACGTACAATTAACGGAGGTGCATGACAAGATCACTTGGAGATTCACAGCGTCCGGGCAATACTCAGCTTCTTCCGCGTACGCAATTCAACAAGAGGGATCACATCTAGATCATAACTGGGAACAAGTGTGGAAGGCTAAGGTGGAACCTAAATGCAAGTTCTTTATCTGGTTGTTGCTGCAATGGAAACTACCAACAGCTGATAGAATTATCAAGCGTGGAGGACAGGCCAACCCCATCTGCCAATTATGTCGGTGTCGCCCTGAATCTCACACTCACCTAGTGTCAAACTGCAGTTACGCGAAAGACATTTGGACACGAATGGAGTTATGGTCCGGACTACCGGCAATGGCGCATACTGATAGCATAACAAACATCAAACACTGGTGGACTACTACTCTCACTAGTCAGGGAGGAGAACCTGAAGATTTCAGGTTGCAAGTGATCATCTATACGGCTTGGAATTTGTGGAAAGAAAGATGCAGACGGGTGTTTGACAACAAAGCCTCTACAGTAGAACAACTGGTTGGTTGTATCCACCAAGACATTGGAGCAATACGGCAGGCTTATGAAGATTTGTTGTAATCTAATCTTGTTAGTGTTGTATTTTCCTTGTTAGTGTTGTGTCTTTCCTTTTTTCTGTTAGTTAGCCGTTCTTAAGGTCTTGTAAATACGTGTTTTCTCTCTTCTATAATGAAAAGGCAGAGCACCTGCCAAGTGCCCTAAAAAAAAAGGGCACTTGTTCAGGCACTTTCCCAGAGTCCGTGTCTCCTACGCCCAAGTGCTCCTGCTTTACCTCTCCTGTTCGTTCCATTCCTTGTCCTGGACTCCTGGTAGCTCCATGAACCCCTTGATCGCGATCCTACTCTTCTTCATCGGCCTCGTCATCATCGGCTGCGTGACCATGATCTCCGTCTGCTGCGTCAAGAGGAGGCGTGCACTGGCGGCGGCGGCAGCGGCGGGCCAGGGGCAGGTGCCGCAGCTCCCTGCCGGAGCCGCTGTCCCGCCGCAAGGGCAGGCGCCTCTCCCGGCCGTCGCCAACGGTGGCGCCCCGGCGGTGCAGTGATCAAGTTGCAGCGGCCTCTGCAGTTTTAGTTGGGTTGGCGTCAGGTGTCGTGCTTCTTCAGTTCTTCCAAGCTAAATAAGCTTTCTGGCTTTCTGTTCACGGTGTACTTGTGTGCGATTGACTCTGGAACTGGAAGATAAGTTCGATCTAGACCTGTTTTCCTCCCTCTTCATCTCTGTGTGCGATCTTGATTCGAGTATATGATTATGTTCAGGAGATTAATTGTCTGTGTTTGTGATCGTGCTTTTGCTTGTTTAATTTGGAGGATGATCCGAATACAATGCAGCTTTTTGTGTCGATGCTAGCTAGGGTGCTATGATTACTGCAAGATAGAACATTGCAACAAGATCGCTGATCGCCTACTTTTTTTCTATAGTACAGCATCATGCAAACGATATTGTACATGTCTACTGTAGAAAGTGTAGATGACTAGCTTAGCACGCATGCTTTCTTCAATTCCCATCCACACACAAAACTGTGCAATCGCCCGGGCGTGGCGCTGGTGACAATGTCCTGGTGTTGCTCCTGTTTCTGGCAAGGTCTTTGGTGACTGGCAATCACATGCAACCGTCCTGGCTCTCCAGCGGCTACCTGCATGTGCACTAGTCATCTTGCATAGAAACGTCCAGGTTTCCAATTCGATGTATCGACTATCGAGCAGCTTTTGCTATGGAAGGGCGGCCGGTGATGATCAGTGAAATGTTAGCCTCACGTCCGGAGCTGAAAATGATTCACCGTGCTTGTTGCTGATTTTTCATCTCTATCAACTACCGTCATCATCTGCTGCACTGCATTGTACGCATGCTGCCTTTGTTTTCTTTTAGTCTTTGAAGTTTTTTTCTCTGAAAAATGGTACAATAACGCATATGCTTGTCTAAATCCACGTACTGTATGCCACCGTACGTGGCTCTGGTCTTGCTCGTTTGCTTTGCTGCTGACTTTTCATCTCAACTACTTTTTGCACCACTGCATACAGCTCGCGCATTATCTAGTCTTCATTTAAGAAAAAACATGCTACAAAGAATCATGTGCACCCATACCTCCGATCTACAAAAGCATGTCACTCTGCGTCGATTGTTAGCATCCAAAGCTGATTGAACCAGTTGATCAGGCTATTTGCTTGGAAAAGTCCATGTTTCTAATTCGAGACCTAAGCTAGCCTGCTTGTCTGCCATATGCCTGCTGGGTGGTAGACAGTACGTGTATTCACAAGTCCGGTCCAGTCTTGTCGAGACCTGTCTTCTCGATCGCCGTCGCTTCTCATGTGCAATTCTGCAGTGCCACTCTCAAATCTCAAAGGGCAGCAGGCTTCCCAGCATATGGAGCAGAGAGGATGGTGTGTGTCCTTTTATCGTCTCTGCCTCTCTGTCAATTGAACGCTCGTCCGAACCGTGTACGTGCTTAGTTTATTTTCTCGGGCAGGCCCGATGGATTGGTTTACGCTGTCACTGATAGGTGGGGCCTCGTGGTAACAGCACTCCGCCACCACCACAATTAAGGGTTTAGAACTCTTGCGGATGGTGATATCGTCGGTCCTACATGTTAATTAAGAGCACTGCAACAGCCTTACTCATACCTATCCCATGTCCTTTTAAGTAGAGAGGAAAATAAATATTCATGCATCCTGCGCGCATTCATGCATATGGAGTGTCGATTCTACATTATATTACTGCATATATATACGCACAACCTTCAGCAACTCCCTGCTGAAATAAAGCTGCATGGCCAGATACCAACATACCAGGCCGTAATGATATGATACTCCACAAAAGGTTTTATTTTCTACTACCAATCCAGTTAAGCACTCATTCACTTGTGAATCACTGAGACATTGGAGCAAAACAAAGATTTTTACCATCTCTATCCAGCAGCTCACGTGAGCGTGCAAACATCTATCAGATCCTCCCTTGATAAACTTCTCCATTCTCGTGGTCTTTGAGATATTAGCAAACGAGACAATGTTAGAGGTTGAGCTAGTGCCAGATGAAACGAAACAAAACAAAGGAACAAAGATACAGAGGAGAATCAAACCAAATCAATTAGCTCATCCTTTGATCCGGTCGAGACTATTGGCCGCCATCCCTCGGCCACCATGTCGGTGATATCTAGTTAGTACCAGTAAAGATAGAGATTTTCACGGCTGACGTGTTATTTATTTACAGAGAGCACTGAGTGCTAACAGAGTTAAGCTTGTGACATCTGGTGGATGACAGGTGGACCAAACGTTCGTCGATTAGAGAAAATGTGGCTTAAAAAGGCACTTATTCAGATTCCCTCTGCCAGCGTCCGTGTCCGTCTCCTCCTACGCCCAAGTGCTCCTGCTTTACCTCTCTTGTTCCATTCAGTTCAGATAGCTCCATGAACCCCCTGATCGCGATCCTACTCTTCTTCATCGGCCTCGTCATCGTCGGCTGCGTGATCATGATCTCCGGGTGCTGCGTCACGAGGAGGCGTGCCCTGGCGGCGGCAGCGGCCGTGGGCCAGGGGCAGGTACGGTGCAGCTCCCTGCTGGAGCCGCCGTCCCACCGCAGGAGCAGGTGCTGCCCTCTGCCCAAGCCAGAGGTGCCGCCGCCGCCACACCGCAAGGGCAGGTGCCTCTCGCCGCCGTCGCCAACGGTGGCGCCCCGGCGGCGCAGTGATCGAGTTGCAGCGCGGCCTTTGTAGTTTTAGTTGGGTTGGCGTCAGGTGTAGTGTAGTCGTGCTTCTTCCAAGCTAATAAGCTTTCTGGCCTTCAGTTCACGGTGTACTTCCTCTGTAATTATGTTTGCATATAATGAAAAACACAACAGTGTCAAATCCAGAAACAGCCAGCAAACATCGAATCCATGAGGCAAACAAAACAGTGGTGAGTGAAAAGAATATATGTAATAAAGCAGTTAGCAGGACTCATCTGAAATAGATGAATCGAAGATTTTTTTTGCGAAGGAAGAAAAAAAATTAAATGGCCCTAACTATATTTTCTCTACCTATGTATAAACTGCATGATATATTGTTCTAACAAGTCTAAAATACGCTCAACCTAAGCTACAGTACAAGTAGCTTTTCACCGTCGCAAAAATTCACTCGGTGGTGTATATGTGAGTCAGTGGCAGAACAGGAGAGAAACATTAGAGGGGCCAGATAAATATTGGCTGGTAATATTAACTGACATTAGTGACCTTAATTGCAATTTCTCCAATGTAGAGAAGTAAATAATCTCTTAAAAATCCATCTTTTATTTTGTTTTGCTGTCTAGTCTTACTAAGTTTCAATACAGAAAATACTTGCTGTGTGGTTGGATTCTTGTAGTGTCTTTCTTTTAGGTTTTTGCCTTCGTTTCTGACTTTCCGATAAGAATTTGGTCTAATTTTATAAAAAAATCTATGCTATTACGAGACAAGAAATTAAATAGAAAAAGGTCTAAAAAGGATATATGGAATAAGAAAATAGGTTTTGCTTCATTGGTTTGGGTTTGACGAGGAACATCAGCAATATCAGCTGTGACACTGATACCTGCATGCCGTTGTTGGTGTTGCCTTCATTACGGCCGTGGCGGCATGCCTACGCATTGTTGTTGTTGCGTTGACGCCGTCGCCCATAATCAAGTCGGAACCCGCGGTGCTGGCGCTCCACAATCGAGGTGCTATCTTTTGCGTGTGCGCAAGACAACACAGCAGATGCAAACAAGCAAACGAAACATCGGGCGAGGGCGCGAGGCACACAGCCGGCCGGACAGGGAACATTAGCGAGCTGCTTTGATTTAGGCTGCGTGACTATGATAGATATTTGAGTTTGTTTTATGGCTGCCGACCATGGATTGCCAATGGGTAGTAAATAAAACTTTTTCCTGATGTGAGTGCACGTGCACACAATTGACAACTTTATGCATCTGTTTGCATGTTTTGTAGATTTTCACACAAAGTGATACAACCATATAAGTTGTTATATGATGAGTATAAAGATTTCCAGTCCCAGAAATTCTCGAAATCTGAATCCAGGGTTCCAGCCTCCAGGTGCTACCGGAAGCCGGTTGTTATAATCCTTATCATTCCTAATTTTACATGAAAACATATTGACCAAGAAAAGTCATACTTTCCCAATATTGCATTAGCTATTGTCTAAATAAACCCGTGACACGTGGGCCGTCATATATGTTTTCCATGTAAGACACACACTGTTTACATGAGCCAACTCATATACCAAGCACACATTACATTATCATGTTCTCATACTTCTCTTTTCGCGCGCCTTCCATGCAACTGTCACATAGAAATCCATTTGAGTGGTAGCTCATGCACATAACGTGAAAATTTTGCCATATATAGACACCCACAATGGATGGACTTCCCTGAGCCATCAGCATACTGCCCACATTCATGTCAACTTAGTACTTTGGTCTAGTATTTCTCAATCATCTTCCCTGCCTTGCTTGAGTGTTGAATTAAATCAGGGGTGCCTCTCCCATTGAGACTTTGGAGAAAACCAAATATTTGTGCAACCACAAATTCATCAGAGTAGTGCAAAAAAGCGATTAATTTTTCTGGTTCAATGTCTATCAATTCATCTAGGTAAGGATGGAATTGGATGCTCTCCTAGGTTCAACAATTGCGTTTAAGGACCTGTTACTCCTCAGAGATGTTGTATGAGTTCAATGTTCTCTGTTTCAAGTTTGGTTTATTTTAATCATTATAGTTTCTTGTTGATGAATTCTTGCAATTCCTAGCAATATTGTTTGCATCTTGACAAATAAAGCATTACTACAATGCTTAGTGCCATAATGAATTCAATGATGCCCACTTTGAACGAGTAACACTTGCTATGCAGTGCCATGCGACCTCTGCTGTTGATGTTTTTGCATGATTTCGGAGTAATGGTGCATCCACTGAACCATGTTAGATTGCTAGCTTGCTCACCTTTCTTCCAACCACGTACCCGTCGATGGATCAATAGGTTTGACACTTAATCGTTATGAGTTTTATTTGGAGGTTCGTTTTATTGGTCGTGTCGTGTCCTCCTCATACAGCCCAACAAGAGTAGATGTGCCTGCATAGTTTCCTATAGCACTAGCTGCATATATCTTGTTCTTACAAAATACAAATGTGCTGACGACATATCTGGTAAGAGACGCCATTTTCTCTGCTGCCATGGCACTGAACACAAAATCATGACCCATAAGTCCATGGCTACACGAAAACTGTGATCTGCCTATCCATGTCAAAAGGGGCGGTCAGAGGATTGAGCATGGTTAACGCGTGATGTGATTTTTTTTCATTTTTAACTGAGGATTGAACATGACTAATTGCTGTCGCAGCCTATTTAGCATTACTATTCTGTCTCCTGATCATTCCCAAGTTTGGCACCTATTGAACGATCGATGTGCACAGGGTAAACGTACATCAATTACAGCAAGGTAATGATGGATCGTAGCATCGTGGCCTGTGATTGTGAGGCATCCATCATTCATCACCCCTGCTGGATGCTGCAGTATGATGATCCATCCATGCCGGCAACAAGCTCATTGTCAGTTCAGTGGTGCCAATGCGCAAAGCGTGAGGAGAAAGATGGCGCATGCAGTATGTTTTCCTCATGGCCAGCCTGACATGAGAATGCAGAAGCTAGTGTCCAGAGCACACATTACATTCTAGGCAAATGTCAAGTAGAAATGCATTCGAGGGGAAACTAACATATGCAGCGTGAAAATTTCGCGCTATAAAAGCTACATACACTTATAGTGGATGATGTACTTATTACCTGATTGGAACTTACTTTCGTCTAGCATTTTTTAGTGAAGTTCTCCCTGCCTTCGTCGAGTATTAGATTTTTTTATATAATATTATTTTATTTAGAAATTACAAATTAAGTCCCATGATACGGGAAATTACAAAAATGTGCCTCATGCGTCTGCTGGGCGGACAAAATTCAGTATTCTGTCCGCTTGGTAGACGAAATCAGACATTTCGTCCACCAGGTAGAAAAAAATTATGTGTTTCATCTGTGCACTGGATGAAAACGAAATTTCGTCTACCGGACGAACGAAATAAGGCCGCCGGACAAAAACATGGGAGCATCCCATGGGGCCCAAATTTTGGTCTGCCCGGTAGACGAAATCATGTTTTCATCCACCGGGTCAATGCCCGCGGCGAAGGGCGACTGCGGTGGCATCAGGCTGCGGCGGAGGGCAACTGCGGCACTGACGGGTGGCTACAGCAACCTCTGCTGCAGACTGCGATCGCAGCAGCAGTGGCTCTATGGGCATGGGCAGAGGGAGCAGCTGTGGAGCCGGGCGGCTGCGATGGCCGCAGCTAGTGTCTGCGGCCGGCTTCGGAGGGAGCAGTCACGACCGGCGGCGGAGGGCGGGGGCGATCGCTGCTGCAAGCTGCGGTGGCGTGCGAGGGCAAGGAGAGTACTTCCGGCAGGCGAAGACAAACCACCGCTGGCGAGGTAAGTTTTTTCTTCTTTTTTCTTTTTTTATGATACAAATAATTCATTCTTCTTTCGCAATGTTTAGTATTGAATTGAATGTAATGTGAAATCTAATTCAATGCAGTTCCGCCACTGTACGACACAGTGTTTCTTGGTCTCCCCAAACGGGCTCAGAGCCGTTTGGAACCCTACCTAAAGAGGACTTGTCACAGTTCTTCAGCTAACCACAGCCTACTCAAGTCATACTAGTATTTAGGAGTATACAATCGTGGATCAACATCTGTATCATCACTACATTTAGGTTTTGTATTAAGTCTCTAGGTTCACATCTATCTTAAGGAGCAGCAGTTCCCATGCTAGAAGTATATGTGATTAAAAAACAGTAAATCAGAGCTTAATGAAGAAATGTCCGGGGATATTAAGCAGCTCATTCATGATAGCAACAGGTAGGCTAGTCGTCACTGGATATTAAACTTTCTTTCATCCTAAAAGCAGCTCTGCTATACTACTAGATGTAATGATGGGATGTGAAAGCATTGCAAGAGTTTCTGGCGGTGCAACATGGTGGCCCAACCATTGTTACTATTTTGTTGCAAACTCTCTGACCGATGATCGATTGAATTTGCTTTTTCACATCATAGGTGGCCTGTTTTCTGGAGACACTGATTTTTCTTTTATATAAAAAATGTTGCAGAAAAATGTATCCTTGGCCAATGTACCCACGCTGCATCTCACACGTCAATGACATGTGGTCTTCCTGCCTCTACAGCTCTAGAGTACCTTCGAAGTTAAGCTTGTGACACTACCAGAATGCTTCACATCCGCCCGCCTCATCCGCCTCGGCCATTTTTGGACCCGGTGCTGATGGGGCTTCAGCACCGGGTCCAATGGCTAGGAGCGGGGGCGGCGCGAAGATGTGTCAGGGCGGACACATTAGCACCGGGTCGTGGCAAGACCCAGTGCTAATGCGCCCCCTTTAGCACCGGGTGCAGCCAGCAACCGGTACTAATGTGCCGAGGCCATTTCGCACCTGTTGCTGGCTGCACCCCTAAAGGGTGCACATTAGCACCGGGTCTTGCCACGACCCGGTGCTAATGTCTTTTGTATATAGCACCTTCTCCCTCCCCCGGCCGAGCCAGCTGAACACTTAGGCGTTGTGTTCATGCTGCTCGGCCGTGGGAGGGGAGGTGCTGCCCAAATTTTTTTCAAAATTTGTGAAGATTCTACTCATCTAAGGAGCACTACAAGGTACACTCTTTCATTCTCTAATGTTATTATTAATTTAATAAAATATATATTATTAGTTGTTTATTAAAAGGTAGAATAGTTATTTATTTATTTAACGGAAGGTATATTTATTTATTTAATGAATATAGTAATGTAGTTTTAGAAATTTATTTATATAATGGAATATATATTATAATTTGTATTTATTTATATATTAAATTTTTTTATATTTAAATTGTATTGTATATTTGTTATTGGTTAATAATGCAGATGAATAGACAATGGATGTACGGGGACCCCCACGCTCAGGCGTTCCGTGATGGCCTTATGACGTTTCTCGATGCCGCCGAGGCTAACAGGACGCCGTCCGGTTTTATGTTCTGCCCATGCACCCATTGTAACATGATAGCTTTTGTAGCTAGAGGTCCATCGAGCACGATCTTGACATTCCAAGGATACGACATCAATGGGTATACATTTTACACAAGAGCCCAGGACAAGAAAAGCACCAACCAAAACAGTGGTGTCCGGATCGACGCGACAGACACCAATGGCAATACAAACTCATACTATGGAATCATAGAGGAGATATGAGAACTAGAGTACGGACCTTTGAAGATCCCACTGTTCAAGTGCCAATGGGTGAAGCTGACTGGAGGAGGTGTTAAAGTTGAAGCGGCTATGGAATGACGTTAGTGGACCTAAACAAGATTGGCTTTCTAGACGAACCGTTCGTCCTGGCCAAAGCTGTCACACAAGTTTTTTATGTGAAGGACATGGCTAGCAGACCGAAGAAAGGGGCGGATAAGAAAGGTGGGGGTAAGCAATTGGACCCATCACAAGACGAGCCAAAGCGTCATATAGTTCTTCCTGGAAAGAGAAAAATCGTAGGAGTTGAGCATTTTCTATAAGATTTTCTATTAATTTATAAGATTTTCTAGCATTTTATACTGATTTTCTAGTAATTTATAAGATTTTCTAGTAATTTATAAGATTTTCTATTAATTTATAAGATTTTCTATTAATTTATAAGACTTTCTAGCATTTTATATTGATTTTCTAGTATTTTATAAGATTTTCTAGTAATTTATAAGATTTTCTAGTAATTTATAAGATTTTCTAGTAATTTTTAATATTTTCTATTAATTTATAAGATTTTCTAGCATTTTATATTGATTTTCTAGTAATTTATAAGATTTTCTAGCATTTTATATTGATTTTCTAGTAATTTTTAAGATTTTCTATGAATTTATAAGATTTTCTTATTTAATATATATTTTTAATAGGTATTAATAACTGAATTAAAACAAGTATTAATAACTATATATTAAAAACTATATTTATAAGATTCCCAAATAGTAGCCACCGGTGCTAAAGGCCGGTTTGGAAACTGGCGCCAAACGAAAATTTGGGGCCTTTAGCACAGGGTTGATCTAAAATCCGGTGTTAAAGGTCCCCAATTTTCGTTTGGCGCCAGTTACGGCCTTTAGCACCGGGTGTAGAAGACCCGGTGCTAAAGGGCCTTTAGCACCGGGTGGTGGGAAGACCGGGTGCTAAGGGGGGGGCCTTTAGCACCGGGTGCTGTATAGATCCGGTGCTAAAGGGCCTTTAGCACCGGGTCGTGGCTGCACCCGGTGCTAAATGCCCCGGATCTATATATCCTTGCGCCAGCCCCCGCCCCCAAAGCACTTTGTCTTCCCCCAAACCGCCGGCCCTCCTCCTCGCCTCGCCCCCGCCGCCGTCGTCGCCGCGCCCGTCGCCCTCGCCCACGCCGCCGTCGCCCGCGGCCTCATCCATCCTCCCCGCGCCGCCGGCCGTCCTCACCGCGCCTGCCGTCCGTCGTCCCCGCGCCGCCGCCCGTCGTCCCCACGCCTGCGCCCGTCGTCCCCGCGCCGCCCGACGTCCCAGGCCGGCCGCGCCGCCGCTCTTCGTCGCCGTCGTCCCCGCCGACGTCGCCGCGCCGCCACCCGCGCCCTCGCCGTCGTCCCCGCGCCACCGCCCGTCGTCCCCGCGCCGCCCGACGTCCCCGGCCGGCCGCGCCGCCGCTCTTCGTCGCCGTCGTCCACGCCGACGTCCCCGTGCCGCCGCTCGCGCCCTCGCCGTCTTCCCCGCGCCGCCATCGTCCCTGGCCGCGCCGCCCTTCGTCGTCGCCGCCGGCCCGTCGCCTCCGCCGGCCCGCCGAGTTGACAACAAGTCGTCAATCTTAATTAAGTAGAAAATACAGTTTAAATATATATAACTCGAGTTGACATGCATGAATATCTACTTTTGTAATATATATGTCTTCTATTTTGATGAAATATCAGCTAATATGAATATAGAATCAGCCGAATACGCAATAGAATACACGTATTAGAATATATACGTATATACACGTATATAGACGTGCATGCATGGCTACTGAAAAAAGAAAAAAAAAGAAATCCGGGGCCTTTAGCACCGGGTTGTGTCTGGAACCGGTGCTAAAGGCCCTGCTAAAGGCGCTGCGGGGCAGGCCCTTTAGCACCGGGTTGTGTCTGGAACCGGTGCTAAAGGGACCCAACCCGGTGCTAAAGGTGTACCCCTTTAGCCTCGGTTTAGTTGCACCGGGTGGGAAACCGGTGCTAAAGAGCTTTCCCACCCGGTGCAGATATCAACTATTCTGGTAGTGTGACCTCTACTCCTCTAGTCGATGACAGGTGGGCCAATTGTTCGTCGATTGGAGAAACTGTGGCTTAAAAGAGCACTTGTTCAGGTCCCCTCCAAGAGTCCGTGTCCATCTCCTGCGCCCAAGTGCTCCTGCTTACCTCCCTTGTTCCATTCAGTTCAGATAGCTCCATGAAGCCCCTGATCGCGATCCTACTCTTCTTCATCGGCCTCGTGATCATCGGCTGCGTGGTCATGATCTCCGTCTGCTGCGTCAAGAGGAGGCGTGCTCTGGCGGCGGCAGCAGCGGCCGGCCAGGGCCAGGGGAAGGTGCAACTCCCTGCTGGAGCCGCCATCCCGCCGCAGGGGCAGGTGCTGCCCCCTGCCGGAGCTGGAGGCGCCGCCCCGCCGCAAGGGCAGGCGCATCTCCCCGCCGCCGTCGCCAACGGTGGCGCCCTGGCGGCGCAGTGATCGAGTTTGCAGCGGCCTTTGTAGTTTTAGAGTTGGGTTTGCGTTAGGTGTCGTGCTTCTTCTAAGGTAATAAAGCTTTCTTGTTTCCTGCTGTTCACGGTGTACTTGTGTGTGATCGAGTCTGGAAGATAAATTCGATCTAGAGACCTGTTAGTGATCTATCATCTATGCTGTTTTAGCCTCCCTTCTGATCTCTGTGCGATCTTGTTTCGTGTATGATTATGTTCAGGACTTTAATCTTCTGTGTTTGTGATCGTGCTTTGTTTGTTTGTTTGATTTGGAGGAAGGTCCAAACACATGCAGCTTAGGGTATGCTATCATAACTGCAAAATAGAACATTGCAACATGATGGTCGATCGCCAACTTTTCTTCTATAGTGTACATCATCATACAAACGACGATATGGTACATGCCATGGCCTACTGTAGAAAGCGTAGATGACTAGCTTAGCACGCGTGCCATCTTCCCATCCACACAGAAAACTGTACAATTCCCCGGGCGTGGCTCGTGATGACAGTGTCCTGGCGTTGCTCCTGTTTCTAGCAAGGTCTTTGGTGACACTGGCAATCACATGCAACTGTCGTGGCTACCTGCATGCGCACTAGTCGTCTTGCATATAAACGTCCAGGTTTCCAATTCGATGTATATATCGACCAGCTCTTGCCATGCATGGTTGGTGAAATGTTAACGTCACGTCCGGAGCTAAAAAATGATTCACCGTGCTTGTACTTTCTGATTCTTCATCTCGACTACCCTCATCATCTGCGACACTGCATTGTATATGCATGCTGTCTTTAATTTTCTTTTAGACTTAGAACTTCTTTTCTCTGAAAAGGGTACAAATAATAACGCATGTGCTTGTCATGCGTTATTAATAACACATACTGTATGCCACCGTGGCTCTGGTCTTTTTTTTTTTGACCAACCGTGGCTCTGGTCTTGCTAGTTTGTTCCTGCTGATTTTTCATCTCAACTACTCTTTAATTTGTACCACTGCATAGAGCTCGTGCACCTCTAGTCTTTATTTAAGAAAAATTGTGCTACAAAGAATCATGTTCTACACAGCGTCGATCGTTATATTAGCATACCAAGCTGATTTGAGCCGTGTCGTCCCGGTCACGACTATATGCAAAGCTGAGTGAACCAGTTCATCAGGGCCATTTACTTGGAAAAGCCCAGGTTTCTAATTCGAGACCTAAGCCATATGCATGCTAGGCGTGGTAGACAGTACGTGCATTCACAAGTCTGCTCCTGTTGTCTTGTTGGCTTTGCTTGATCGATCGCCATCACTTCTCATGTGCAATTCTGCAGTACAGTGCCACTAGCTCAAATGTCAAAGAGCAGAAAGCTTCCCAGCATATAGCTAGATATAGAGCAGAGAGGATGCTGTGTGTCCTTTGATCTCTGCCTCTCTGTCGATCGAACTACGTGCTTAGTTTTGTTTTCTCTGGCAGGCCGAAGGGATTGATTCATGTTGTCACTGATATGTGGGGCCTCGTGGTAACAGCACTCAGCCACCACGACAATCAACAGTCTAGAACTCTTGGGGATGGTGATATCGTCAGTCCTACATGTTAATTAAGAGCACTGCAACCGCCTTACACATACCTATCCCATGCCCTTCTTTTAAGTAGAGAGAAAAATAAAAAAAATCATGCATCCTGCATCATGCATATGGAGTGTCGATTCTGCATTAGTGCATATATATAGCACACAGCTTCCAGCAACTCCTGCATGGCCAGATACCAACATACCCGGCCGTAATGATGTGATACTCCACAAAGGTTTTATTTTCTGCCATCAATCCAGTTAAGCACTCATTGACTTGTGAATCACTGAGATATTGAAGCAAAACAAAGATATTTACCATCTCTATCCAGCAGCTCATCAGAGAGTGCAAACATCTATCAGATCCTCCCTTGATAAACTTCTCCATTCTCTCGTGGTCTTGGAGATATTAGCAGGCAAGACAGTGTTAGAGGTTGAGCTAGTGCCAGATGGAGCGTATCAACTCGATGCACATTTAGTTGAAAATGAAACAATTTCAAGAGCTGCCATCAGCTACTATTGTGTTTCAAACAGTCAATACCACTAGAGTTTTAGTTTAGTTGATCTCAGCACGCATCTGTGCTTGAGATGAGGAAAGTCCTTAATTTGCTGTCGCATCTAAGTTTGACGAACACCTCCTCCATCGGGATGTTCTCCTGCCATCAAGACAAAGGAGCAATGGAATGAATCACGATCTAAAAACAAAATTCTTTCTCATCAATCGAAGGGATTGAAAAACAAGAAACAAAGATACCGAGTAGAATCAAACCAAATCAATTGAATGCTAGTTTGTTTCTGCATGCTGACTTTTCATCTCAACTACTCTTTGCACCACTGCATAGCTCGCGCTCATCTAATCTTTATTTAAGAAAAATTATGCTACAAAGAATTATGTGTGCCCACGGAGGGGAAAACGGGATCTGACGAGAGGGCGACTCGGGCGGTAGCTCCTGCCGCCGCCACCACCCACCCTCCTTCCCCCTCGCTGTGCCGCCGCCGGAGCCGGCCGCCGGAAGCCCGTGCGGCCCGCCGGGATGGTGGCGGCGTGGCTTTCCCCATCTCTCTCAAGACGGACGCTGCCGTTAATGGAGGGGTGGCGGATCGGAGTTCGTCGCGGGAGGCCGCCGTCGCCACCGGGGAAGCCGGATCCGGGCCCCTAATGGCCGGATCCGGAGCCTACGCCAGCGGATCTGCTACCGGGAGGAGCTTCGGCGTGGATGGCCGAGGCCTCGGCATGCTGCGGCGGCGGCCGGGCGAGCGGTAGCGGTTCCCGGGCGGAGGGTTGCTGGCGGCTCGTGGATGGTGTCGGCCGGCGCGAGGCCGACATGGACCGGAGGATTCGGCACAGATCGACGTGCGGCGACGCTGCCATGGATGGCCTTCGGCCTTGGTGTTGGAAGGGCTAGCTCCAGACTTTGCAACTACATCTGGTGATGACATCTTCAATTTCGCCTTTCTTTTCATATAGACCAAGAGACATGAGTCACCTTGGCTTCATTCGCGGATTCTCTTACTCGAAGACGGATTTCATCTGCAATTTATTCCTGATGGATTATGCACGGGTACCCAACGGCTACTTTGCAGCATGGTATCTCAGGTTACGAATTCAGATGGTTTGCCGGATTTGGAGTTCGTGGCCGTTTAAAGTGGGTTAGGGCTGGTCTATATGGAAGCATTGGCCTAGTAAGAAGGGGGAAGCAACACGGTGTGACTTGGTCGTGGTGATAATTGCTACTAATTCACCGGTTCCGGGAAGAAATTTCTAGGTATGGCCTTAATTGGTTGAACCTGGCAGTGACCTTGTTGAAGGCATTGTTTGGATTAAGATGAATTACTCTCTCGTGAAAATATTTGATCTGGTCTTAATTGGTTGGGTCATTACAACGTCGGCACGTGCGTGTGCCGTTTCCTCGTTGGAGGCGTTGTCTCGGGAGCCTACTTCATAGTCCAAGAGTTGCTTTGGTTTGTGAAGCGGATGAAGATGAAGACGCTTGTGGTAGTTTGCTAGGTCATGGTGCTCTTATTTTTTGTTTCTTTTTCATTGGCTGTGTGTATCTTAGTTATACAGAGGCCGGGTTGGATCTTATATAATTGTATCATCTTGATGTAATTGTCTAAGATCAATAAAGCTTCCCTTTTCAAAAAAAACAAAGAATTATGTGTTCTACAGCGCGTCGATCGTTAGCATCCAAAGATGATTGAGCCGTGTCTCGTCCCCGGTCACGACTATATGCAAAGCTGTTGATCAGACCATTTGCTTGGAATAACCGAGGTTCTAATTCGAGACCTAAGCTTGTCTGCCTGTCTGTCCTATGCATATGCCGGGGGTGGTAGACAGTACGTGCATGCACAAGTCTGGTCCTGTCTTGTCGGCTTTGCTTGATCGATTGCCATCACTAGCTTCTCATGTGCAATTCTGCAGTACAGTTCCACTGCACTAGCTCAAATCTCAAAGGGCAGAAAGCTTCCGAGCATATAGCTAGATATAGAGCAGAGAGGATGTGTGTCCATTGATCTCTGCCTCACTGTCGATTGAACGCTTGTCCGAACGGTGTACGTGATTAGTTTATTTTCTCTGGCAGGCCGGAGGGATTGGTTCATGCTGTCACTGATAGGTGGGTCCTCGTGGTAACAGCACTCCACCACCACGACAATCAAGGGTTTAGAATTCTTCGGGGTGGTGGTATTGTCAGTCCTACATATGGCACTGCAACGGCCTTACTCATTCTTTGGTAGATGCAGCCCCCCTGTGCCGCCTCCTCTCGGGGCGGCTCGGGCGGAAATCCTAGCCGCCGCCGCCTGCCTCCCTCCCCTCCAATCCAACTCGCCGCCGCCGGAGGGCGCCATCGGAAGCCCGGTGGTCACCGGTATGGCGGCGGCGGGGCACCTCTCCGGCGGGTCGCGCGGCCCACGCGGATCTGGGTCCTGGCGAAACCTGTGGTGAAGGCCGACGGGCGGCGCGGCGGAGGTTGACGCGCGGGTCGGCGGCGGTCTGGCACTCGAGCGACGGGTGCGGCAGTCGACGGCGGGCCGGCTGGCGGCGCGCGGTTGCGCGGACGAGCGGTCGTGCGGCGGCGGCCAGGGTCGGGCGTGCATATGCGCGCGGCGAAGGCGCGCCGGCGGCTGTGGCGTGCGTCGGGCGGCGGCTGGACCTCCCCTCCCTCAATGGCGCGACGTCCGGCGGGGCGGAGTGCCCCGGCGGCAGCGGCGGCGCGGCCTTGGCAGATCTGGGCCGCCTCTTCGGGCCCCGATGGATCTGCGACGGGGCCGCCGCCGGCCTCGGCGTGCCGGCTGGGGTTTCCGAGGTGGGAGGGGCTGCCTCTGATTCCTTCATGGCCGTGGGTACCGCCTCCAGTCTTCGCGTCGCCGACGAAGCTATCCCCGGAGTGCCGTCAAGTCACCACCGCTGGGTTCATGTCCTCTAGCCCACTCTGTGAGGCACGGTGCCGTTCCGTTAGGGGACGACAGAAGATTTGGGACCAATCAAGGGTTCCAAATCTTCCCAAAGGGTCGGGTGTTATCGTGCAGGTGCATGTGGAATCCAATGGTGAGCTTCGGTGGCTGCGATGGTGGGCGATGGATGGAAGCGAGTGGGAACGGTACTGGTGCTCTCGGCTCGTCGGGCGGTGACCCTCAAGCGTAAGCTTCAATCCGGACGCCGGGTTGGGCAACGGCGTATTGCACCCCCCCTCCTAAGGGCGTTGTCTGCAGGGTCTCATGCGACGGCGGTTCGTGGAAGCTCTCCGTGGTGAAAACCAAACGTTGGCGCCGTGCGCCTTGGCCTTCCTGAAGGTGTTGTTTGGAGCTCTTCTCGTAGCCGTTGGTGTTAGAAGTCTTAGGCTCCGCGGAAGGTCGGGTCCGACAGATGTTGCTTTGGTTTCTTGGCCCTTTAGGTTGGTCGTTTAGAGTAGTTTTTCTATCTCTGGCGAGAGGCCTAGAAAGTCCTTTTATGGATCCGTCGGATTCTGCCGTCTTGTGGCATGTGCTCTATTGTAAACTGGTAATCCGAGTATTTCCTTTATGCTTTATCTATAAAGCTGGCTTCGGCCTTTGGAGGAAAGAAAAAAATAAAAAATCATGCATCATGCATATGGAGTGTCGGATTCTGCATTACTGTATACACGCACACACCCTGCTCAAATAAAGCTGCATGGCCAGATACCAAACATACCCGGCCGTAATGATATGATACTCCACAAAGGATTTATTTTCTACCACCAATCCAATTAAGCAGTCATTAACTTGTGAATCACTGAGACATTGGAGCAAAACAAAGATTTTTGCCATCTATCTCCAGCAGTTCATGAGAGTGTGCAAACATCTATCAGATCCTCCCTTGATAAACTTCTCCATTCTCTTGTGGTGTTTGAGATATTAGCAAGAAAGATAGTTCTAGGGGTTGAGCTAGTGACGGATTGAGCATGACAACTCGATGCATATTTAGTTGAAAATGAAACATTTTCTGGAGCTTCCATCAGCTACTAGTGTGTTTTGAATTGTCAATACCACAAGAGTTTTAGTTTAGTTGATCACTTAAGCACCAATAATCTTGATGGAAACAGAAATAATAACTCTAGTTAGCACTAACATCTGGGTGTGCATCTCTTCACATGGGGTTGCAACATCAGCGTGCACGGCAGGGGAAGGTGCAGCTCCCTGCTGGAGCCGTTGTGTCTCTCCCTTCCAGAGACATGGCTAATGGTGGCGTTATGATTGAGTTGAAACGGGCAGTGGCTCATCACAGAGTGGCCCTAGTGTTGCTCTTGTTTCTGGAAAACGGAACAATCTAGTTTTGGTGATTGGCAATCACATGTATCCATCGTGCCTGCAGTCATGGCTACCTACATGTGCACTAGTCAACTGGCATAAAAATGTGCAGGTTTCCTATTTGATGACTAGCTCTTGCCATGGTGGCACTACTCGACTTGCATAAAAATGTGCATGTGCGGTACTAAATGTAAATATGTTTGTAAAAATGTGCATGTGTGCTATTAACATCTGATCTAGCACATGTAAATCTGTGAATAGTGAAGAATAGTTTGTTATGATGAGACTAGGTATTAATATTAGAAATTGCAGCACATTCTTACAACTTGGGACTCGTGACTTCCTAGTATCTACTCAACAGCAGGTTTCCCAGATATATGTTACGTTAATCATCATTGTACACCATTGCCATCCTCACGTATTAAAGTATGGGGATGTGAAAGGACTGGATTAAATGGTGGCCTAACATTAGTATTTTGTTGCAAATGCTCTAGGTTCTATTATTGGAGACTGAATTTTCTTCTGCCGGAGAACATATAGAAAAATGAACACTTCACGCATGCTACTCCAGATCACATCACTGGCATGTGAATTTCATACCTTTCTGTACGTGCTACTGTGATGAAGTTATATACGAAGTAGCTTGTAACATCTAGCCGTTGACTGGAGGGCCGGGCCAAATGTTCAGCAAGATGATTAACTAAGGCTTAAAAAGTGCATTTTATCTATGTCGCCTCTGAGAGTTCATGTCATAGATCGAGTGATAAACAGTATTTCTCATGTTCCTACCAAAGTGGTGAGAGACTGACATATAAGTTCATCTTATCCTTTGACCTCATATATATATGTACTTTCTTGTTAAGTAAATTATTTACGTGAAGACACCTACAGGTTTGCGTGAAGACTAACTCACATATGACATAGCAGGATAGCACGCATTCTCAATTCCACACACACTAACTTCCTAGCCATTCACGTTGAATCCATTTTTGTGGAAACTAAGCATAAAGTGTGAAGATCTCAACATATATATGCTTCCAATATATATAACAACCTATTAGAGTTTCTAGATCACTTGCATGCTATTTGGAATGATGCACCCTCAGTTTGATGGTCGTCTAATTCGAATGAGTATGTGTGCTGCAATACCAATGAGACTTTCGGGGAAGCTGAAGATTTTGGACGGCTCCGGTGCAATGATGCAGAGCATATCCGAAGCTTGGGATATCATGGTACTTACATATCAAATCTCAGTATATCAATCCATCAATGGTCAACAAACCAATTGATGCACCTAGGATTCGTACACCTACGAAATCTAAAGTAACCGGTTGCTGGAGTGACTTATCTCTGTTTATGTGTTCTCTAGAATATTTTCATAAAACTAAGAGGCTTGTCACCGTAATTAATCTCGGCCATTGATTCAGAAATAAGAATTAATTGTAAATAAGGGTAGTATTGTAATTGTTGCTCTCCTAATTAAATCATCACCGGTCGCTTCGCCGAGAGCCGATTGAATCGAAGAAATCTCTCCTGGCCTGCAGAGGGGCTCACCGACGTTCGCATGCGCCGATTGCGGTGGATGAAGACGGACTACTCAGGATCTGGCCTATCGTCCACAGGGAGCTACCACCAGAAAAGCACAGGGATAGCGCCCGCCACCATCCGGGGTCGAACGGCAGCAAGTACGGGTTCATGGAGCTATTATTGTAGATAGTTTGAGCACACCTCTTAGTGGCTGTATAATTCTGATATGCGGATCCAGGATGCCACTAAGCACATGTTAGCTTCTTTTTCACATTAATTTATGTACTATTACATTAGAATTTAGGAGTAAATGGATGTGTGGTTGGATACCATGACTACTACATATAGCTTATTATGTAATAATTCTCTTTAAATGAGACAATAGTGAAGAAACGTTTGCTCCGATCGTATATTGGGAACTGAGATCATTGTTGCAAGTGACACGTCTTGCAAAATCAGCCAGGCTAGTCGTTGTAGAGTGCAAAAGCAGCACTGGTAGACTACTATTAGTCTATTACCATTTTGTTTGCAAACGCTCTGTATGCTCCACTGTTGTTTTGGAGAGTGAATTTTCTTGCTGAAAACATATCGCAGAGAAATGCCAGCAGCGAAAGGTTACGATCTTTCTCTCGTGGGATTGAACCCAGCATAGATCAGTCCATTTGCGCAGAAAAACCCCAGGATTACAATTCGAGAGTAAGCAGGGAGGACGGAGTGTCCTTGCAAAAGCCATGTGACTAGTGGGGTGCATGGTAGCATCATTTCTCATCTGCGTGTCAGCTGTACAGTGCTGTACTAGCACTGGCCAAAGCTCAAAGCGCAACGGGTATAGCTATAGTATGGTAAACTGGGAATAGATAGCCATCATCCAAGTAGGACAGCGGAGGAGCTGCATATATGCCATTTCCTGGAAATGGATGAACAGATAGAAACAGGACGTAGTCGCACAGAAGCCCCAGTCGTCGTGCGTGTCGATCGATCGTTGGTCCTAGACTCCAAGGATACGTGCTGTTACTTTTTCAGCATCCGCTGTGCCACTGGGGTAGCTTTTGTTGGATGCTCCGGCAGGTCCCAAAGTCACAAGTCAGGTTTATGCGGTGGGGCTGACAGGCTCCCTCATTGCGCAAAACCTCTTCGCCATGCCACCAAACAGCAACTCTTGCTGACCGTCTCATCATGCCTAGTCCATGTCATGTCTTTGTTTTGAGCAGAGAGACAAAGAAAAACTCATGCATGCTGCATGCGTATGGAGGGCGAGGATTCTGCATTATTATTGCATATATATATACACACACACGATCCCCAGCAAATTCGTGCTGAAAGCTGTTTGTGGCCTAGTACACATACCATTATTACTGATATGATACTCCTACCAAGCATTTTATTTTCTACCATCATACAAGAGTAAGCGCACTCACTGAGATTCTGTGAGACATTGGAGGAAAACAAAGATAACTTCACCAAACAGTAACATGACGGTGAGAATGGCAACTGGATTTTTTATTGATATAATTACCAATTCTTCATTTGCAGCCATCTTCAAGAGAGTAGTTAGGGTAATAGTGCTATATATTGAGACCATAGGTCACCCGGTGAATAACATTTACCCAATGCCGAAAGAAGCATGCCATCTCCATGCTAACCAAACTGAAATTGAGACCACGTCGAGCTGTGTTATCAACTGCTAGTTTGGGCTCCACTACCAGTGGAATATAATAATTGAAGTTTGAAATACTCAGTTTTTAGTGGCCTACTTTACCATGTATCATCACCTGCTTAGGACTAGAAATAGTATACATCTGGTGACCACCTACATGTTATTCTTCACCTCTTTGACATGTTGTTTGCTTCAAAGATAATCATCAAACTTAATACAGATGTTTTCGGGCAGAACACCGTGATGCTAGTTTGATTGAACAGTTAATTTTGATTTAATCTGAGAAATATTGTACTCCCCACCTTGCTGCTGTTGTCACAAAGTCATGATTTTGGAGAAAGCCAAATATATTTAGGAGCTCCATCTCGTAATATAATTAACATCAGTGTAGACTAACTTATTTTTATCTCACATGTCTACCTCTGCGAGGTTTCGTCAGTGTTCTGTGGGATCGATTCTAGCTTGGCTAGCTACTTCTTAATTATATCCTGGTTTGCTGATCGATTACTTGCACGAAAACGTCATGTTTCCAATTCCATCAAGCAGCAGCAAGCAGGGATTCAAATTTTGTGGAAATTTAGCGAAATTCACTTCTTTCCTTTCGTGTGACCACCAGCACCGTGAGTTGCCGCAGCGTCTTTGGTTTATGGTTGGTTGGTCTCTGGTTGCCATGGTTCGATGGAACACATGTCCTTAACTGAACTTTATGATTCACCGTGGCTCTGGTCTTGCCTGTATTGATTGCCGCTGTCGTTTTCATCTTATTTACTCATCTCCAACACTACTACTACATTGATCCATGCTGCGTAATTTATATTCTTTTTGAAACACCAACAATGCCGACCTAGGACATAAGGGCGTCCCAAAAGAATGTTACCATTTCTCAGTTCTCACACTAGTACGTGGAACCAGCATTGATCCAGGACATTTGCATGGAAAAAGCCCTGCAGCTTTCCAATTCAACAGAGACCTAGATAGTCTGCCATGTACGTGCCTGGTGTGTGGTAGATGCGTGCGTGGCATATTCACCTACTACAAGTCTGGTCCCACTGCTTGTCCATGCACCGGCACTTCAAAAGATAGACAGTGGGAAACTAGGGAGACACGGCATGCGAAGACGCCGGGTAGCTCCTATCCGTTTACAGGACCAGGAAATGGATGAACGGATAAAAAGAGAGCACCTCTCATGTCCATCGATCACTTGGCCGGGCGTACGCGCGCTGCTGCTTTATTTCTCTCAGCAACATCTGTGTCACCATGCATGCATGTGTCACCAAACACGCCAATGATCTGCAAGTCTCTCTCATCTCTCATCTGTGGTGGTATATGTATGTGTCATGAGCATTGTCTGACGGCTGCTACTCATGCATATCCCATGTCTTTTGTTAAGTAGAAGAGAAAACGAAAACTCATGCATGCATGCATGGAGCGACCAAGCAGGACAGAGTTGGAGCTGCTTGCCGTTTCCTGGAAATGGATGAACAGATAGAAACAGGACGGAGTCGCACAGAAGCCCCTGCCGTGCGTGTCGATCGATCGTTGGTCCGAGGGTACGTGCTGTTACTTTTTTTCTCCTATTTTTCAGCATCCGCTGTGCCACTGGGGTAGCTTTGTTGGATGCTCCGGCGGGTGCGGGTCCGAAAGTCAGGTTCATGCAGTGGGGCTGACAGCAGGCTCCCCCATTGCGCAAAACCACTCCGCCATGCCAGTTAACAGCAACTCTTACTGACCGTCTCATCATGCCTATCCCATGTCGTGTCTTCGTTTTCAGCACAGTAACAAAGAAAAACTCACGCATGCTGCATGCATATGGAGGGAGGATTCTGCATTATTACTGCATATATATACACACACACGATCCCAACAAATTCCTGTTGAAAGCTGTTTGGCCTGGTACAGATACCATTACTGATATGATACTCCTACCAAGCATTTTATTCTCTACCACCACTAAAGAGTAAGCACACTCACTTAGATTCTGTGAGATATCGGAGGAAAACAAAGATTGTTGGCTTCTCCAAACAGAAACACGGGAGTGAGAATGGCAACTGGATTTTCTATTGATATACTTACTCGTTCTTGTTTTCCAGTAGTCTCATATTAGTGCAGGACTAGTTTTCCTAGGCTATTACGTCGTCTTGCATCATAATTACCTTCTTTGGAGCAGTCAGGTTAGACCTACCTGACTAGAGAAGTTCAGGCTTGTACACAAGTGACCATAGGATGTTGGTAGTCAACCAGTGAACAACATTCCTCCAATGCCAAATGAAGCATGTCCTCTCCTTGCTCGCCAAGCTGAAATTGAAACTGCGTCAAGCAGTGTCGTCAACTGCTAGTTTGGGTTCCACAACTAGTGGAACTAAAGTTTGCAATACTCAGTTTTTAGTGGACCACTTTATCATGTACCATACCATCACTTGCTTAGGACTAGAAATAGTAGACATCTACGACCACCTACATCTGATTCTTCACCTCTTGACGTGTTGTTGGCTTGAAAGATAATCATCAAACTTAATAGTTAATACATGTTTTTTCGGTCAGTTAATTTTGTACTCCCCACCTCGCAGCAGCACTATTACTAACCTCGCATATATTGTCACACTCATGATCTTGGAGAAAGATAGATATATTTTAGGAGCCCCATCTCGTAATGTAATTAACATGAGTGGATTGAGCACGTCTTTACCTCGCATGTCTACCGCTGGGAGGTTTCGTAAGTGTTTTGTGGGATCGATTCAAGCTTGGCCAGATACATGCGCACTACTCGACTTGCAGGGAAACATCATGTTTCAAATTCCATCATGCAGCAGCAACCATGGATTCAAATTTGATGGAAATTTAGCGAAATTAACTTTGTTTTCCTTCCGTGGACGCCCCGCTGGCACCATGAGTTGCTGCGGCATCTTTGTTTATGGTTGGTTGGTGGAAAGATGCAAGCTAGGCTTCAGGGTTCCCAAATCGATATATCGACCAGCTCCCGTGGGTTCGTCCGGTGGAACATCGCGTCCAGAACTCACCGTGGCTCTGGTCTTGCTTGCATAATTAATTGTCGCTGTCTTTTTCATCTTGTGTACACATCTCCAACATTACTACTTACATTGATCCATGCTGTGTAATTTATATTCGTTTTGAAACACAAATAATGCCGATCGAGGCCATAAGAGCGTCCCAAAAGAATGTAACCATTTCTCAGTTCTCACGAGTATGTCAAACGCACCAGCATTGATCAGGACATTTGGATGGAAAAAGCCCAGCAGCTTTCCAATTCAACAGAGACCTAAGATAGTCGTCTGCCATGTGCCTGGTGTGTGGTAGACTCATGCGTGGCATATTTCACCTACAAGTCTGCTTGACCATGCACCGGCACTTCAAAAGAAAATACACAGGGAAACTAGGAAGACACTGTTTCCAGGAAATGGATGAACAGATAAAAAGAGAGCCCCTCTCGTGTCCATCGATCACTTGGCCGGGCGTACGCGCTGCTGCTTTATTTCTCTCAGAATCATCTGTATCACCGTGCATGCATGTTGTTGACGTCAATTTCGGGCCAACACACGAATCGCACTTAAACGTGCGGCGCACAGAGGGGCTCCTTGCTGCTCCTCCACGCAGGTCGGTCAGACCGGTATGATAGCCGGTCAGACCGGTCTCGTCAGCGGTGCCCGGCGAGAGACCTACGAACGCCCGCCCGGGAGGGACCCCGTCGGGGCAGGCGCACCTTGGTTTGCCCTAGGCTCGGCAGGCCAGCTAGGGCGCCTCCTCATGCCATGGAGACAGAAGAAGGACAGCACATGGGGTTGGAAAAGTTGGGTAAAGGGAACGAAAGGTAAAAAGATAAAAGTGTAATTGATAGATTCGATTGGATATCTCAATCGGCCTTGGCCCTTTATAATTATAGGGTGGGATGGTCTTACCCCGTTTGAGTCGGTTACAATATGGGACAAAACTCAGAATCCTAAACCTACTCAAATTACAGATCCAAACCGGTCTGACCGGTTGGGCAAACCGGTCAGACCGGTTTCCCTCGGTCCGTGCCAATTTTGGTCGTCAACATATGCCCCCCTGTTTTTTGGCAAAGCTTGCGTGCCACAAAATAAGCTTCAATGATCCGGTCATCTAATAATTGAAATCTTGATATGGCCATGACAACCAACCGTAGTTACTTAGTACATCAGAAGCATAATATTGATAATTATAAAAAGAAGACCAAGGATTATACCAAAACCATGAATTGTAATTAGGTATACTTGGATATGCATCCCATGGCACATGCATCGATGGAATAAATGTTTCAGAATAATGAGGTGACTGTTGATGCATCTTTGCTCTTGGTGATGATAAATACCAACTTTGATCTCCTAACCGATTGCTTTGCTTTTGCTCGGCTATCTTCTGATATTTATGTAACAATTCAGCAAAGCTTGGTTTTTTCTTCACCACCTTACTCTTTGGAGTAACGCTTGCAGTTCTACCAAATTTTTTGGTATGACCGGTCAGACCGGTCGGAACACCGGTTAGACCGGTTCCTTCAGAACCAGTAACTTTGAGATCATCTTGCCCCCCAGCCGAACATGATTGTTGCTCAGCTATATTATTTGTGACATGCTTATTGGAGACAATTTGATCAACGTAACTAGCCGATGATTTTTCAATACACGGCTTTCCTATGTCTAGTGTCAAATCTGAATTTTTATTTAATCTTCCATCTTTTTTGACACGATAGACTTGTTTAATCACCTTACGCTTATTTTTCTGTATGGACCGATTCTTTTGATCAAAATGGTCATTATGCATAGGTGATGTCTTATTAATTACCGGCTCCCTACAAGTAATATAATCTGAACACAAATGTCTAGGAAGAGCCGGCATATATGAATTATAATACCAAGGAGAATAAGAATAAGGCATATTAAAACAAAACTCCCATGGCATCGGTGTAGGTGATCCATATGGTGGAAACGACATTGATTTGTGAGAATTATTCCATTGCCGATTCCGATTATGGAACTTCTCCCTAGGAGAAGATTTTGATTGTTTGGAATTTTTAGACCGACTAGCATCATTGACAATCTTTTGTCTTTGAGACTTAGCCGGAAGTTTCTTGTTATACTTCGGCTTTTCTCTTTGATGCTTATGACGACCTTTAGATTCAATGGTTTTCCAAACACCAATCTCGGGTTTTTTAGGTTTAATCATCTTTGGTTTTAATTTATTTTGCGAAACCCTAGATGAAGCGGTTAGACCGGTTTGAGAACCGATCAGACCGGTTACAATGCAACCGGCACCGTTGCCTTTGTTTTGTTGCCCCCCGAGCGTTGAAGTACTAGATACACTTTTTATGCTCATGCTAGGGGATTTTGGATCAATAATTTCGGCTAGAGACGGCCGATTTGTTTCTTGACCAACAACATCACAATTTGGCAAGTTGCAAGGATCAATAATAGCATTAGTCGGCTTTTCAATAGTCAATTCTTGATCGACATGAATTGAATCTACCTTATCCTCTTGAGTAATCAAAAATTTAACATAGGCAGATAGACGGGTAGATATAATACCGGAAGATTGTATCTCCTTTAATATGGCGATGGTCGATGGTGGCTGCCACTCTTTAATCTTGATGACTCCTCGTTCTGTCTTACGGTAGCAAGACAAGAATAGACTTTGAACTGCTCTGTCATATTCTTGCTGATATTCCTCGAGTAGTTCTTCAAACGATGTCGTATCACTAGGGTTTGACAAATCGGCCATGATAACCTGATTTTCGTTCCCCAGCGGAGTCACCAAAATGTGTTGACGTCAATTTCGGGCCAACACACGAATCGCACTTGAACGTGCGGCGCACAGAGGGGCTCCTTGCTGCTCCTCCACGCAGGTCGGTCAAACCGGTATGATAGCCGGTCAGACCGGTCTCGTCGGCGGTGCCCGGCGAGAGACCAACGAACGCCCGCCCGAGAGGGACCCCGTCGGGGCAGGCGCACCTTGGTTTGCCCTAGGCTCGGCAGGCCAGCTAGGGCGCCTCCTCATGTCATGGAGACAGAAGGACAGCACATGGGGTTGGAAAAGTTGGGTAAAAGGAACGAAAGGTAAAAAGATAAAAGTGTAATTGATAGATTCGATGGGATATCTCAATCGGCCTTGGCCCTTTATATTTATAGGGTAGGATGGTCTTACCCCGTTTGAGTCGGTTACAATATGGGACAAAACTCAGAATCCTAAACCTACTCAAATTACAGATCCAAACCGGTCTGACCGGTTGGGCAAACCGGTCAGACCGGTTTCCCTCGGTCCGTGCCAATTTTGGTCGTCAACACATGTGTCACCAAACATGCCAATGATCAGCAAGTCTCTCTTGTCTGTGGTATACACGTATGTGTCATGAGCATTGCCTGCCGACTGCTACTCATACATATCCCATGTCTTTTGTTAAGTATAAGAGAAAAAGAAAACTCATATGCATGCATGCATGGAGCAAGGACTCTACATTACTTGTATATAAGTACATAGTCGCCAGAAAGTCCCTGCTGAAACCTGTTTGGCCAGGTACCGTACCTACCCCTACTGATATGATGCTCCTACCAAAAGTTTGTTTTCTAATACCAAACTAGATTAATCAGTGAGTGACTCACGAAACAGCTACTGAGATGTTGGAGCAAAACAAATATCTCCAGAAGGCATGTATTGTTGATTACTAATCCATTGTATGTTGGGCTTCAGTGGTTACTGAGTAGCATACTGAGATTCATATGATTATTAGTACAGACTGAGATATAGAGTGATGATAGTTTTCGTTGCGCTCCTTCACAATCAGCACCAGTACTCTAGAAGGCTGGATTCCATGCTTCAGTGGCCACCCTGAACTCCATGCTTTACCGTACGTGTCAACTCACCGGTCACACCGATCCTTTTTCTTTCACTTCTGATGGATGCATGGTGTGGGAACACACACAACACTCGTTATTAGGTCACTACAACGAGATGTTCAGTGTCACAGTGCATGACTACATATGTTAACAATATATATGTTTTTTTATGCGATGAATTTTTAGCTGCTTGTGTTGCTAAGCCTTTTCATTTTCTCGTCATTTACATTATGTATTTATGTTCTTGTTTCACCATATATGTCAGTACACAAGCTATGAAGGTATATACATACCCAACTAGTTCAATCAAACCCAAGATTCTTTTTTTCCATGAAGTTACCATATCTGTTTTTCAGTTTCTAAAGTAGGGAGTGTACAAATATTACAATAATACAATATGGTCGTAACTGTATTGCAGAGCTTCTCAACATACATATTTTCAAAAACATGAATCCCAGTACAGGCTTATTTCGAAAAGTACAATCTATTTTTTAAAAAAATGTATCTACAAAAGTTAACAAAGACAAGTTATAGAGAGTTTGCATGTACTTTTCACGTGAATTGTGAAACACGATTTTTACAGCACATGCATGCTATCTTTGCTGTGAATGCATAAGGTTAAGAGACCCTCATTAATGAAAAAAAACATGACTAGTGAACTCTATAACTTGCCGGCTCGCCTGTGAATTGAAATAGTCTGTCGTGGTAATTCACCAACATGATGAGAACCAACATCTACTCGTATGCATGGCTTCGGTTTGGTCCTGGTGCTGGTCCACATAATGTGTTAACACCAAAATTTAGTAATTTTATGGCTAACGGAGTCTATAGAAGGAAGCCGATAATTTGATGAATATCCGGATGAAAAAATGGTGAATTCCAAGATACAAGTCGTCTAGGGAAGCTTTATAAGCAAAGACTCTACAAAAAGGAAATTAGTGTCCGTGTATCTTAATATTTCTTTTTAGATATTTCTTGTTAGACAAGTGTGCAACAGTTAACTGGTCTTAACCGATTAGTAGTCTTTTGTTTGGAATATAAATATAGACGACTAAAGCTCGTAAAAGATATCTCTAAATCAATCAATACAATTTTCTTCTCGGTTCAAAGTCAAACCCTATGAGGAGTAATGTAGTATTCGACGAGTTCTTCAGCATCAGGGATACATCATCTTGATCTCCGGTTTGCTAGCAAGCTTCATCTCTACCAGGTGTTCTAGGCTTTAGTTACACCGGGGCATCTCTATAATTTCATCTAGTTTACTACCAGTTATCCATTCACATTATATCTTGTAAGGCTGCATCATTTGACCTCTTGCTAGCACTGTACCACAGCCCTAAATTAGCATCTGATGTTGGACGATAAAAATAGAAAATTACCGGCAAACCATTGGTCAGTAGTATAGTTCTCAGTCGATATAATATATTAAGATTTTCCACTAAACCATCGGTCGGTACTTCCTATTTCATACATCGAATCCGGGACTAAAGACCATAAACTTTAGTCCTAGATTCATTGTCCCGATTGCGAATCCGGGACTAAAGCCCCTATGCAACCTGAACAAATAGAGGTTTCTCCACCAGTGTTAGCTGACCGGCCATATGTTCACACAAACTAGCCGTATTCACATGTACATCATCTATAATCTATAGATGTACCTTCATCCTTTGTATATTTGGTTGAACAAATCATGATTTATAGCCAACATTTCTCTACATCAATTTCATCTCTATGCAGATGATTATTTCTTATTTGGATGGAATTTAGCCATCAACATATTTTAATTGAACATATTTTCGTCCAAGCCAAAATTAGGGTCAGCACAATAATATTAAAAATCTTCTAATTTACATACAGTATATATGACACTGCCGGAGAATGTGCCGTTTGCACCTGTTGGAAACTCCAGTGCTACACGGCCGAGGCTAAAGGGTGGGCACCTTTAACCGGTACTAAAGGTGTCCATTCGCCAAAAAATATGTGCGTTGCTGCGGGGATTCAAACTCAGAACCTTCGCGCGTGCCCACCTAACCATCTCACCTACGCAGCACATGTGATAGGATAGAAGATGCTTTCTTTTTATAGTAGTATGTGACACACCCTTTAGCACCGGGTCTTATTTACCAACCGGTGCTAAAAGACCTTTATCACCGGGTCGTAACACCAACCGGTGCTAAAGGGCCCTTTAGCACCGGTTGGTGTTACGACCCGGTGCTAAAGGTTCGGGGCCTTTAGCACCGGGTGGTGTTACCAACCGGTGCTAAAAGTCGGTAACTGTTACCATCCGGTGCTAAAGGATCCCCGAAGCCACCCGAATGTTGGACCCGGTGCTAACGCACCTTTAACACCGAGTGTAAATGTGCCGAGGCATTTGAGGGGGGCGGATGTTAAGTTCTCTGGTAGTGGGAGTATATCAGATTACATGCAGCTAACTGGCAAATTAAGTATCTTAAAGTATATATTAAGTATATAGGTATATTTTTACTGTCCTATCATTGCCATATTAAATGTTTAGCCCATTGCCAGCTAGCATTACTGCGGTACGCTACGTACCTGTTGGAACCTGGCAGTATGCATTCATTTAGCATATCTCTTATGGATCCAGTCCATAAATATGATGACTATATATTCTGTTGATAGGTATAGGTGAAACCAATATTCCAGAAACCAAGTTATAGGTCAGTATCTCCCAAAGGGTTTAACCCAACCATTGCACATGATGGCGGCGGCCAAGGTCCTGATCCTTCTCGCCACAGCAGCCGTGGCCGTACTATTCTTCTCCACTGTTGGTAATTACATTCAGCCTCTAATCCCCTTTTGATCTTCTCGAGCCGGTTCTCCCCCAAATCTGCTCGATTTTTCTTCAGATTGGATGCAGATTTGTACATGGTAGATATATACATGGTCTTGACTACTAACTCAGGCATGCTTACCTGCAGGCTACGCACAAGAAACACCTTCGTCACCCACCCCATCCCCTTCAGCCTACAAGTACCCGCCGTGCGAGACCCTTGGGGTGTCATTGCCGGAGTGTCAGGCCTGGTGTGACAAAGAAGGCTTCCATGGCGGAGGCTACCTCAAAGCGGACGTCTGTTGCTGCATGAACTAGCATAGCTTAATTATTAGATATATAGTGGCAACAATTAATTCAAAATAAATTACATGCCTTGCTGTGGTGCAGGCCTCCAGAATAGTCGATCTGCGGGCTAGATCTATTGTACAATTTGTGATTTTCTCTTTAGAGAACATATATAAAGTGAAATGCCCTCTATCACCATACGTAGTATAGATGCTTGCTGCTGTTTTATTTGGCTTGTTGAGAAAACATACAGTTTCTTGAGGAACTGCAGTACAATTACGACACTAATTAATGCCGCCAAACGTTTACAACAACATGAAACCTGTTGCAATAGGTACGTGTTATTGCCATCATTTTGAGAACTGGTTGCAATATGTTGATAATATTGCCAAAAATATTATACGTTGTGATAATCTTGAATTTTGTGATTAGTTGACAATATTGCCTCTTGGGCACCATTGCAAAATGTTGGACTGTATTGTAACAATTGGGACATCCTTGGTGGCAGATTCACAGGTTTACCAAGAGCCATTAAGCTACCATTTAGATCTAAATGATGTGTATCTGATCAATGGAGGCCACCAATATCTTCATTACAGACTTGGTATAGGGTACCGTAAAAGACCTCGAAAGCAAAGGGCCACTTCAAGACACTTCCAAGTACAGTAGGGTGCTAGAATTCCCAAATACCAAGTTAAAGATGCGATTGTTAGGTTGATGATAAGCCACACACTTCACAGCTATTTGAGAGGTCTTGAGTGGCAACAACTGGGAGCCGCAGACCTCAATTGTTTTGTGTTGGTATGGCATAAACTGTTTTTATATACGATGATGAGGCGAATATTAAAATCCTTCAGTTCATTAGACCTTGTGCAATGTACTCCCCAAGTCGATCCCCGTGAGCGATGCCTACTGTTTTAAATTTTTTTTCCATTATTTGTCGGTCACTATTTCACATTCTTTCTACTATATTACATTTTCTCAAAGTTATTTTAGTATTTACAGATACACCATACCAAAATTGGAAGTACCTAAGCCTAGGGCACTTACATTCAAATTGGACCATCGTTTTCTTTATATATTTTGTCAAAAATCAAATTGAATCTAAAATATGAACGCTAGCTATTCTAAACCCAAGAAAATCAATGGAATGAAGAAGCAATAGAAATGGAGCCAACTATAGCATGCGCATACGAAAATCCTTCATATTTTATTTCACATGCCGGCACGCACACATACACTCTGAGATGGAGTCATTGGTTGCAGCAGCAATATTGGCCCTCGCCCTCAAGATGGCCTCCATGGGCGTAACCCATGTGATTGCACCAGACAAAGCAGTTTGGCTTCACAAGGTTGCTTCGAAGGGTCTGGCACATGTAGTAGTCCATCAAAAGAGTCTCATCCCATGGAATTGGACGTGCTTCCACCCCTGCAAAATAAATGCATAGGCATGCCCACATATATAATGGATTTAGCTCCAATAATAGTTGAGTGATCCATCCACGGATATCGCGGTATATATGTTTAGATGATTTTATCAACGAATATAAGGAACTCAGTAGTAAACTAACCCTCATCCTCTACCGTGCTCCTAAAAGAAGTAAAGAAAAAATATATAAGGAACAGTTAACTTAATTAGTTACCGGCGGAGACGAGGAGAGAAGCAACACTGACGGCGACAAGGATCTTGCAGAAGGTCGCTGAAGGAAACATTTCCACCATCTATCTGTGTGCCTACGATCTCTATTTTCTTATATGTGAGGAACAAACAACCTGGTGGAATGAGCTTGTAAAGGTCTAGGAGTGATCTCTATATATACACGATTGTGTTAATTAGCTGCAGTCCATAATTACTAGTTTGTTATTATGTGATACTATCTATCTTTTCCATTTTGATATCTTCGGCATGCATGTCAGCATATATCTTCAGGACGATGGCTACAAACGCAGGCCTTGCATCATCATATATAGCTCCAGCATCAACATCTATATATCCTCAGTCCCAAAGCTAGAGCGACGTCAGAGATATGGACAAGCTGCATCATTCAGTAGTCAACCTGCAAGATGGTCCTCGTTGTTACCATCTTAAATTCATGGTCAAAACCTCCTATGCTTTTCTGCCAAATTTCTTTGCCTGTTCTCATGAGTACATCAGTTCGCCTAAGGTACATTAGCTTTGAAAGCATCCTAAACAATAACTATTTGCAGTGGAGACAGTGGCGGATCTAGAAAAAAAAATGTAGGTAGGGCGGACAAACTAACACAAGATTCAACCAGCGAAGCTGTATACCGCATACACCCACAGATAGAACTAAACTTTAACAAAGTGATATAGAATATGCATATATCATCAAATTATCAAAGTTGGACAGTTGGACAGATGGAGCGGAAGCGGCCGCTCCCGCTTGCGCTTGGCGTTGGTTGTCTCCGGCGCCGGCCCCCAATGCTGGATCAGGATCTCCGCTCTCCATGCCGCTAGAGCTAGGTGCTAGGGTTCGCCGTTTTTGGTGGCGCGGTAGCGGTGCTCGAACAGGAGGCAGGAGCGGCGACTGGAATGGCGAACAGGAGGTAGGAGCAGGCTGTGGATCGATCGTTTACAGGGATATGGCCATACGGGCTTTGTACTGCTGGGCCATCGCCCATCGGGTCATTAAATTTGGGCCATCTGCCTGGCCCATTTAACAAATCAAAGGGTAGCTGTTGGCTTCTAATTTTCAGGCTCATCTTCCACCTCCGGACGCCGCCATTGCTGCTCAAAACACAAAGTAAGGCTGCCGGATCTTCGATTCTTGGAGAAAAAATGGAGGGGTATTAGGGGCGTTCTTCCAAGGTTAGGTAGGGCGGCCGCCCTATCTCGCCCTATTGGTAGATCCGCCTGTGAGTGGAGAAATGTCTAGTGTGAAAAAAATGTCTAGTGAGAACCGCCCTATTTCGGTTTCAATAAAATTCCAATCTCCCGCATAATTAAAAAAATCCGCAATCTTCATAAAAATTTATCAAAAGCATTAGAAATTTTGAATATTTGATAAGTTAAATAATTTTTTTTCTTCACATTATGAAGTTGTGATAAATCTTAGTGGAATTAGTGCTATTTTCCATGGTTAAGCTCCCTGGTTCAATTCCTTTGGTGCCTCGTTTTCATTTTGGTGTTATGGGTCCTACATGTCAGTGAGAGAAAGTCGTCTGCAAGATAGGGTATGGAGAGCAAACCACTACGCCAGTGCAGTCTTATGGCTTTAAGTGTTGTCTACAAAATATATGTGTTTACCGGAATATTTTGCTGGTTTTTGTGAATATCGTCCATGGGCGAAAAAACTGAATCATATACTCTACTATATCAGCATATATCTTCAGGATACTGGATATAAAAAGAATATATCTTCCGGATACATCTTCACATAGGGTATATCCTAAGAAGCATGCATGTCAGAGCATATATCTTCAGGACGCTGGCTATCAACGCAAGCCTCACATCGAGCCAAATCACACAAGGATCAGTTCGCTCAAGGATCGGACTATATCTTGACGAGTCAACAACATTAGCATATTTATAGCTCCAGCACCAACATCTATCATCAGTCCCGAAGCTAGAGCAACATCAGAGACTCAGAGATATGGGCAAATATCATTCGATCAGCTGCAAGACTATCACAAGTACATATGTTTCACATGAATGTTGTGAAATAAGCAGGCACATGGCAAATCGTACGTCACATGAGTGTATGATTCCCTTCCCATGCATCTAGTGTGGTTGATTTCATGAAAAACACATGACAAATGAAGAAATTAAAGACTATAATGCAGTGGACTTGGATCTACATATTGGTTCAAAAAAAGATCTACATATCTTTTCCTTTGTGTATATAAATATCAATCCTTTTTAAGCCTTCTCTTGTATCTCCATTATACATTTCTAATGTAGCATATGTGGCCATTCCTCGTTAGGCCAAGACATGCTAGTGAAACTATGAGGCTATTACAGTCTCAATTTTTGTTTGTGGCAACAATGCAAACTATATTGTGCCTTAATTTGTGAGACTTTGGAGAAAACCAAAGGATTTCACCAGCTTATAGTAGTAGTAGAAGGATTCAAATGAATATCAGTTGAATCTCATCTTGCTAGTAGTACTGGATGCTTTAAAATCTAAGAAGATCGATGAAGCATGCTACTTCATTCCTCTACATGCTTATTTCATTTGTGATGCACTGCTATGGACTTCTGAAAATGGAGGAATGTGAATGTGTACATCCTAGAGACGGTATCCAAGATTAAGATCAAGACCTGACTTCAAGCTGGAAAGGCTTTGACTTGGTTGATTTTGTTATCCACTTATGGTTTATGGAGTTAGTTTCTACAGATGTTGGGATGCTTTTTGTGGCAGAAAAATGTTGGGATGATCACATAGACTTGTGAAATATTTGATCATCTGTTTGGTTTGTCTGTCTGAACTTTGGGTCTTTCTATTTGTCAATAAAGTTTACATATCAGTTAGATGATAAACACGTAACAAATGAATAAAAGAGTATGATGACGGCATGCACCTCTCTCAGCAACATCAGATCCTCAGCCAATGCTATTTCTGAAAATATAAGCTTTGTATCGGTTTGAATCCCAAGCGCATCTATATACACCGAGGAATGTTCCATCAAACCTATAAGGGTTCTTTTTAAAATTATATAGAAAAGTCAACAGGAACAACCCTCATTGCTCCTATCAAATGACAAGCTAGCAACCACTCGAAACTCTTTAGATTGTTTATAGTTGGAAGTGAAAATGTTACTAGATCCTAAGTACTTGTTGTATCCCTGATTTCCTCAATGGACATACATTTTTTTGAAATTGAGACATGTTTAGAGATAGAGAGAGGAAAAGAGATATGTGCAAGCTTCTATTTGACAAGTGCCTCTACCGGGGGTACCTGCACGTACGGGGAGGCACTTCCGAGATCTATCATCGACGGGGGTACCTCAGTACCTGCACGGGGAGGCAAGCTTCTATTGGCGACTGTGCCACGATCCCAGATGGTGTCCGCACGTCGAGGGCATAGGAAGCGGTGGTCGAAGCCCCGTCGGCAGCCGGCGCGCACGGTGACGAATGCGTCAGCTAGCATGGTCGGCATCCCAGCCAGCACACGACCACGGCAACGTCGTGGGTGCAGGAAGCCGGCGAGCGGCGGCGCTCTCATACACGGCGCTAGAGTAGATGCTCTGCCCGCTGGCGACCTCCTCTAGCGCCGCTGGCGGCTCTGGTGGATCCTCCTCCGACGGCTCCGCTGCCGGTGGATCAGGCGGATACGGCGGCCCCCGCAACAAGAACTAGAAGAAGTGGCGCAACTTCGGCTTCTCTGACCTGCCGCAACACGGTGGCAGCAGCGGTGGTCAACAGCAGCACCCCACCTCCTCTGCCACGTGGGCCGCTGGTTTTGTCCCGTGGACTGGGCTGGTGCAGGCCTGGGCAATGCCCATGCGGGCTCCAGGCTCACGTGTCCTCGGCCCACGACAACCATTTCAGCACCAGCAAGCCATGACAGCGCTCCATCAACCGCAGCTGCCTTGTCTTCCGTGACCCAATACATCATTACCGAACCAAGCACATTGAACTCGACATACACTTCGTTCAGGAAAAGGTTGCGTTTGGCGAGCTCAGGGTCCTCCATGTGCCGAGCGACAAGTAGTTCGTGGATATCTTCACGAAGGGTCTGCCGACTGCTCTCCACGACGATTTCCGGTCCAGCCTCTGCGTCGACTCGAGCCGCCATTGAGTCTTGGGGGTGGGGGGGTGTTGAAGCCAGCTTGTGCGCCCAGCTCAACTGCCTGAGCTATTTCCGCTGCGACGCTCTGCACGCGCTGCGGAGCGCCGCTCGCCACTCCGTGCGTGATCACCACGCACGCCGTGCGCCACGGCTCCCTGAGAATAGCTCTGTTAGTTAGAGTAGGGCTGCCCATGTACTTGTATAAAACATGTATGTATGTCATCAATACAAGCTGCTGGTTCACCCAATTCCTTTCTACACTCCCGTCTTAGGTCTTGATTGATTTTGCATTTGCCCCGGCCAGTGAGCGCCTCTGCTCCAGCCTAGAGGAATTGTTTTCTGTTAGCATCAAAAGCCTTCAAGATTTCTTTTAGTGCCGACAACAGGTATGTAGATCGGCCTTGGCATTCCTCACCGGCGCAACAATCGCGAACAATCCTGTAAGAGGAACAGCGGCGCCATGGAACAAACGAACGACACCCGCGCGTCGCGTGCAGACATTGATCTGATCCGGTAGCTCTGTTGTCATTCCCATTCACTACTCTCATTCACTACGGCGTTCATTCGTTGCCCGTGTTCCTCAAATGTTATCCGCTGTCTCCAATCCAGTGCAGTGCAGAACTGCAGACTGTCGTGGTAATAATGGTATATATCATGTCAAAACAAAACCATAGCGGAGGAATTAGCCGGGCCAAGCACCGCAATCATGCAAGAGAGCATGAGCGTGCGATGCCAACATTTCCATCTACGAATTTTCATTTGATCATCGTCAGTAGTTGATGCGAGCAACAGAACACCCTCGGAAGCAACTACCGGACGATCTAATTGGGCTACGTCTTGGGCTTTCAAGCGGCAATCGCACTGCAGCCGAAAAGACAGCCTCCAGCTCTCTTAAACGACTTGATGAATTAACAGTACAGTTGACATAACGGGAACAACGAACAGAAAAATAGCAGATCCAACACAAGGAGCAGCGTTAGCTTCTACAACTGAATGAACTTGCTGAAGAAAAAAAAAATGCAATGCAACACCCCGATGGAAAGCTAAGCGCGCGCGCTATTATTACGACATCAAATTAAAAGGCCTGCAGATCGACTTAGAAACAACTTTTTATTCAGATGTGAGCCTGGTCGATCAGGTACTGCAAATAGCGGACGGCCGGGATCGACGACAGCCCTCATCAGATAATTCAGATGTGAGCAGCGTTGGGATTTCTGTGGAACTCCTCCGCCTGCCTCGCGTACTTGACCATGCGCGGCAGGGTAGCGTAGAGCATGACATCCTCGGGTCCGCCCCGCGCCGCGAAGCGCTGGCGGTCGTGAGACAGCATGGCTGCCAGCATGTAGGCGACGCCCTTCTTGCTGTACTCCTCGTGCGACTCCAGCAAGTCCTCGAGGTGCTCCAGCTCCATGGAGAGGGCGTCGAACAGCCCTTCGTTCATGGGCTCGGCGGTGGTCTCGGCGATCCTCAGGGCGTTCTTGGCTTCGGCAAGCTCGTGGATGGCCTTGCCGAAACCTTGAAACGCCCGCTCGGGGCTTGCAGGCGTGCGTTCCGGTCACGGGACATGACAATCTGCAGGCTTTGGATGCTCTCCCTCTCCTTTGCCAGACTGCGTGCAGACGATATCGAAACAAATAAACGTATGGCTATCGGGCCAGTCTTAGTACACAGTTTTACTATGATTACCTAAACAAAAAAACTAAGTAACTTGCCGATGATGATGAAACTCCTCTCACATGTCATGAAACTTTTGCCTCTCTCTTATGCCACATCAACACATTTAATATCACAAAACCTCCACTGAGACTGGCCTCTCATAGCAGTACATGTGTGATAGATTACAAGAGAGTGTGTGTGTAAGCTAATTAATTTTGTTTTTTAGTTACAAATCCTAATTAATTGTTTCAAGAACTTCTAATATATATTCATTCATGTTTCTTTAAATTAATCCCCGTATATATGGAAGAAGCACGGGATGATATGCTAATGATGATTGCAAATTATCTAGTAAATTGTTGCATATATATGTACTAGAAAAACATAGTATATTAGTAAATTGTTGGCACGTACATACCGATATGAAAAATCGACAGCCAGGACAGTAATTTTCGCGCTCTCATTGTTCTTGCCGACGACAGACGGGAGCTGTATGACGACTAAGATGTTCCGCTGCTCCGTGCGGGCGAGCTCACCGAAATGGATGGTGTAACACCCCTGGCTGTTTGTGGTCCGGTAGTAGTTACCATGTTCTACTTGCAGTATCGTCGCCTCAGGCTGTGGTTTCGCCAGGTTCAGAACGGAGAAGTCGCGGATGGTACCGAGGGCCCTGCAGAAACACTCGAGCAGACTGTGCTTCTGACCCCAATATGGAATATTATGGTATGTGCCTCCATGGCTTTTCTCTGCGATGTCGTGCAGGAACTGCATGTACGTACGTATGTCGAATTTTTGTGGCGTTATTAGTACTTGAAAAAAGAAAATAATTGAATTGAATAATCATTGCACTGTGAATTAGTTGATGCAGAAATCTATAACATCAAGCAATATATGTGTATACATTTTTGTCGTGCTGATCGCCGAAACCAAAGGTGAAGACGGGGAAATCATGGACATCGACATCCCTGGCGTCCTCGACATTCTGCCACCCATCTGACATGAGGAAGATACCTGCAGGACGGCCTCTCTTGTCCGTACGACCATGGAGGATACGGATTGGCGCTCGGCTTCCCAGCTTTGTCGGAGAAGGGGACGAATGTCAGCGTGTCCAGATGCCCGATCTTTTGGATGACGAACATGGCTGCTATCTTCATGTCGCGGAGCTTCTGCCCCTGCATGCTTCCGCTGGTGTCTAGGACAACCACGAGGTCAATGCTAGCAGTTTTGCCCTTCTCGGTGCTAGGTCCGGTGATGCCAATCATTATCATCTCCTTGTGAAGAGTAACCGGCACAACCTGGTTGTAGTGCGCCGTCACACCCAGCTTCCCTGCTGCTGCTTTCAATAATTCATTCGTTCAGATTCAGACCAGACAGACAGACTACGTGATTAACAATACAATCATAACTACATATATATACAGTATATGCATGCACTACTGATTGTTTTACAGTAGGTTTATCGATCACGCATATGAACCATGATGATGAAAATAGGTAGGGGACTCCCCGGCCTCCTCCCACCTTACTGATTTTTTTTTAAAAAAAAGATGCTTGACTGAACAGCGAAGAAACCACGCAAACCTGAGCTTCCAGGAGCCATTGCGATATGCAGGAGATCCAATCTTTCTCCACAGTAGTTGCTCTTCGGCTGCTACTCTCACTTGCTTGCTACTCACACATCCCATCCACCGCTATTTATAAGCACACAAACCTGCATCTCTCTGCATTAATTATTCACCCGTCGTACTACGGTAGAATAGGGTTCAAAGTACTAGCTCATCAACCGAAAAGGATGGGCTGCAGTAGTGTAAAACGAAAAATTGACACCATATGACATACTGTACGGATAAGTATTCTGTATAGCCCATGTAAAACCAAAACAACCTAATGGGCAGGTACGACACTACTACATGTTAGTCGCTTGAAAGGTCATCTGATCTAGTGTGTTGAATAAGATTTTTCATGATGTGAAACAGAGATATAAAGCTGAGAGCGAGAAAAAGGTGGTTTATGAAACTGCCGAGCTAAAATTCAGCAACATGAGACTACTCCCCGCCACTGTACAGTTATTGTCATGCATCCCACAATACTACTGATGAGGCGCACTGGCGGTCGGGGTCGAGCCACGTGGCCTGGGCCACCCGGCGCTCTGGCGGTCGGTGCCGAGCCATGTTTCTTGAGCCACTCGACTCTCGGTCGGTCGGTAAGAGGCTAAATGTTGTGGTTTTCGCCGCTCTTTTGTGCCTCCGTAAGTACCCCGGTTATGGATACCGGTAAAAAAAAATAAGGCAACACATTATATGAATTGTTTAAGTTGTTTCAAGATTACTATCAATGCATATGACCATCTAATAGATGGTACTAATGTACTTTCCTAAAGAAAAAGTATGCCTAAACTTGGCCAATAATATTTGGATGGAACTAAGATAATCTTATTGAGCATCTCTAAGAGCCTATCTAAAATATACTCTCTAAATCATCATTTGGAGAGTCATTTGAGTAAAAGTTATTTTCTCTATCTTTATACTTTTCAACAGATTTTCTATATCTTGTGTGCGGTCTATAGAGTCATCTCTCTCTCCATCTTTGGCTAGCGAGAAATCCGGAATAGAGGATATCTATATTTGAATATCCAATTGAAGAGGCTGTTGAAGGGTATTTTTTCATCAAAATCTATATTTCGAATAGATATAGAGAGTCCCTTGTAGATGCTCAGTTGAGGCATATGAAGTTAAAGTCTGATAAGTTGGACCCACCGACCTCATCGGTTTATGCTTGTGGGTGGAGGCTTTACTACTTTAAAATAATGTTTGTGTTATCGGTTAATTTATACTAATGGGTGGAGGCTTTACTTCAAAACAAGAGCACATTTGGATGGCCTAAAAGAAGGGAGCTAAAATTAGCCTTGGATTAATGGGTAAACATGGGTTAATCAGAACTAATTCAGGGCTAATGGGTTCTAACCATCAATTCGTCATTACTTTGTACAATTAGCTCATTAATTAGCCTGATTAACCATTCTATCTGGCATAAAAAAGGACAAACAAAAATAGAAGTCATGATCCAACATGTCCTAAATTGATGCGTGTGGGAAAGGATTTCCCATATACGAGCAAGGGCAGACCCTGGGTCCTGGCCGGCTGGCTGACGCCATGCGATGACGACTTCGAGCCATACTGCTTGGAATATAATCGCTCTTCGTTCGATGGATAAACAATTCAATGTCCCACCTGAAGATGGTCTTGCATGATCCGGGAATCAGGGCAACCTCTCGGAAGATAAAATCATTTCTTGATGTCCATATTGCCCAACATAATAGAACAATAATCCCCATGAAGAACAAACGCGCTTGCAGCTGAACTTGAAACTTTCCACAACACTTAAATGGCTCTGGCTGAAAAGGTAGGTTTAGATTGATGATGTTCCAACAGTTTTGAGTAAAATCACAGCGTAATAAGCCTGGCTGGCTGGTGTAGAATAAAAGGCTATGTCAGCAAAAGACGGTGCTGAATTTTTTTTTCTACTACGGACGAACCCAAATTTCATTGCCAAAAGGTAATGAAATTACAAAAATCGTTTCACGCACCAGTTCACCCATCACCTTGAGACTACTCGCTAACCAACGCACTACACCTCGAAACCTTGTTAGCGCTACCTAGCCAGGCCAGAACCAATTCTGATTACGTGAAGAGATTCCATATTACAGAATAGATCACCAACTATGAGATTGCAAACATAAGACCGCGCTGAACCTATGTCGGCAAAAAACTTTACTGCAGTATTGTGAAATAATAAGTTACGATAAGCCTATTGGTTGCTTGTTATTGGCATCAATTTAGTATCCCAATATTGTTTGCCCATGCATGTGCTAGGCCTAGAGCCCAGATTCCGTCCTTGTTTATGCTTGTTGCAAAAAGTTAACAGCAGTAAAAAAATCAACCAAATTAATCAACATGGGCGTGATTGCTGGTTAACTCCGGAAATAAAATCAAACAATAGTACGATGGCGCTGTACGTCGCCCTGTAGACTCCAACTCAAGACGAGCTGCTGCGCATTTGCATACAGGCTGTCAAGAGGTACGTCTCCTTAATTTAAACTAAAGGACCGAAAAAAAAAAATCTTTCACGTTCACGAGCCCGCTGTATATCCCTCCGGGTAGATTCATCAGGATCAAGACCTTCGTATAGATTTGTTTGCAAGCACTTTATCTCTGTTAGTATCTGAGCAAGTTGCACAATTTTTATGTGTACCCACCAGGCCGACCGGCCCACGTAGATGGGGAAGTAAAATATCTCCAGGTAGCATTATATTCATTCATCAGGATCAGGACCTGTGTGTATATAGATTTGTTTGCAAGCGTTTTGTCTCTGCTAATCATTTAAACAAGATGAACAATTGTAAAGTACCCACTGGGCCGACCAGGGCATGTAGATAGGGGTGGTAACGGATCATGACCCGTTTGTTCCTTCACAATCTAACTTGGCACTAATAAAATTTAGCTCAAAAACTAGTATTATTTTGACCCGGCCCTAATCCGGTCCGATCCTTAAAATTTCTAGTTAAAAAAGTGAGGACCCTTTACCACCCCTACACGTAGATGGTGAAGTACGTCCACGAGAGTGACGAACCACCAGCTCCAGTTTGTCATGAAGTCTTAAACAAATATAAGCTGTGGAGAGTAATAAGCAGCTCAAGCAAACTAATAAGTTATATGCTTTTCTAAGATGGTTTGCTTGCTTAGCAGTATGCATGCATCTGATGTCTTCGTCACATATTGAATGACGTCACTACAAGAAACCCCGTATATGCCGAGTGTATTCCATCGGGCTTTGCCGAGTGCCAACCTAAATACTCGGCAAATGCCGTCTTTGCCGTCACCAGATATGTCGTGAGCCCTTTACGAGTGTTACACTCGGCAAAGCCTTTGCTGAGTGTTTTTAGGCTTTTGCGAGTATGCGGGGCACTCGGCAAACCCCGGGTTTCCGGTAATGCGCACGTGTTAAGGTCAGCATCCCAAAACATACGCTCCGATATCCTTCTACACAATCAAAATAAAGAAATTTTATGTTGATTCGAAACAATTAAGGCCAGATCCAACAAATGGAATCCGGTGGCTGAAAAATAAGAGGAACATAAAGAAAGGTACTAGTACTATATTTGGGCTGAATACTGCTTGCGTCCTAGTGCGACCATACACCTGCGTGGTTGCTAGACGGCGACGTCTCTGGCTTTCCACCGATTGTTTCCAGCGGGCCAACTCTCAGCGAAAACTAGCGTCAGCCAGCAGCCACCAACCAGCCAGCAGTGTTTTTCTCTCAGCAAAAATCAGCGCCAGCCACCAGCCAAACGAAAAGGGCTTCTTTACCGAGTGTATCATTTTGACACTCGACAAACAAGCTTTTTGCCGAGTGTTTTTTATTTGCCGAGTGTCAAATAAAATACACTCGGTAAAGAGCACTTTGCCGAGTGTCCGAAAAAATACACCCGGCAAAGAGCTAGGCACTCGGTATATACTGGGTTTCCCGTAGTGAGGTAACGGTGTAGAATTGATAAGCTAACACCAAGTGTACGTATTTCAACAATTACTCAAAAAATCTCCCTCAAACAATGTACAGGGACCGCTTTTTAATAGCGGCGTTTCGACTTCCATTTTACCTTCGATACTCCCTACCTGCCCTAAACACGTATTACATTATTAGACAACGATCGGGAGTATCGATGGAATTTTACACTGGAATACAAACTCAAATTGTACACGAGCATGGTGGTGATGCGGAAGAGAAGCGGCAGTGGCCGGTTTCAGACGACCTTGGCAGGGTCGGGGGTCCTGGCTCGGAGTGACCACCGGCCGGCCGGCGAGGCTGCTCCATATATTCAGCTTGCCGTGGTGAACGGCCGGGGTGATGCTGTCCGACGCCGAGAGGCCGCATGAACGCGACGTCGACGGCGTCACGAACGCGCGGCGGCAGGCCGGCGAGGCCTTGTCCGGCGCGTTGGCTAGTCCGTCGCGCAATCTGGTCGTTTAATTTCTCCCTCGATGGTCCGATGTGTCGATCGATGGCATCGTGGTTCCGTTGATCTGCACAAGGTGCATCGGTGTATTAACGAGCAGAGGAATACACGGACTCTGATGAGTTGGGTTCCTAGTATTAAACGAGCAGAGGAATACACAGCAACCAGAGCAGCCTGCATCTGCACCGCCTTGTCAGGCCTGCTGGTCTTCAGTTGCTGCAAACGTGCATTCTTCAGAGTTTGTTTTCTATGGTCATCATCATCACTGCTTGGGACGGCCAGAAGAGGAAGGGGTTCGACTCACTTGTAGCTCTGATTACCTGGGAGACATGGAAATTGCGGAATGCAGGAGTCTTTCGAGGGGAGCAAGCCACAATTCAAGAAGCCATCGTGAGCATCAAAGCAAATGGCGAGCAATGGATACTAGCAGGGGATAAGGCTCTAGGTTGTCTAGTTAATGAGTAATCACCTACATTGTAACCGGCCCTAAAACCTCACTCTGTCTAGCAGTGACTGGTAGGCTTGGCCCTAAAACCTCACTCTGTCTAGCAGTGACTGGTAGGCTTGGCGCCTCGTGCGCCGTTGTAAAACATTCTATTCTCTCTTAATACAAAGATGCACAATCCTCTTGCGTATTCGATAAAAAAAAACCATCATCACTGCTGTTGTCTATTACCTAGTATAGTAGTAATGTGATAATTAACCGGCAACTGACACTGGAAAACAAACTGCAGTGTAACTGCGTCAACACGGATCGCCTCCTCCCTGATGAGCCACACGCCAGCCATTTCGATCCCTGAACCCAAGAGAACTATGCACGTTATGCCTGCAGGCTGCAGAGCAACAACAGGAAGAGCTCTCAAGTATCAGAATTCGTTGATCAGACTTGACCGAAGGCCGTAGCCAGCTTTATAGAATTCGTCGATCAGACTTGATCCAATGATTTATTTACACTCTATTACCAGGCTAAATATTCTCTTTCTGAGTGTGGTTTTTTTAAAAAATTGGTAACCTCAGTTCTTGCCTGTACAAGCAGAGTTTACCTCTTAAAAAAAATTGTCAAGGTGTGTCCGTGATTTTAACCTGCATTTCTTGTTGCCACAGCAAAATTAAATAAAATCAAGTACTAGTGACCTGTGGTTTCTTTGTTCGATCTTAAACATGTTTACTTAGAGGCACATGGTATGATGGTAAGGTAATGAGAACAGACTTGTTATCTGCGGCAAAGCACTCAGTCATGCTTGTGGGCTGTATCTGATCTTTTGCGATTGGTGTGTTCCGTCCTTGGACTCTCTAGTACCCATCGTCGCTCAGGAGTCAGGACACACACGACACACCACTGCATTTCAGACAGAGAGTAGGCAGATGTCCACTGCATATATGTGTTGTGACTCGTCAGGACCTCGTTGGTTTAATAAATTAGAAACTGAACTTTGTTATTCTGATTGTAATAATCCTAGCTAAAAAAACCACAATTTGAGGAGGAGATGAACATCAATACTTGGGATAACTTGGACTGAATGTTGTCTGACAAACTGAACGGAAGTGAGGCTTCTGAACAAACTGGATGCAGAATCTTCAGAGTGCTCAACACCTGCCTGACAGTGCTGACCGGCTACGTGTTTGTGTGCACGCCATTTTCCCTTTTTGCCATGGACGATGTGCAAACCTAGCTCAAGCTACCATTTGGTTTCTGCAGGCGTTTGGCAGTGTGATCAGGAAACCAACGTCACGAGGGAGTTTCTTGAGAATCTCCCTAAGTGCAGAATTCCAAGCTCTCCTCCCGTCTAGATGAATTATCTTGATGATCTTATCCAATTGATTTTGCATTTGCCCCCGGCCAGTGAGTGACTGTGCTCCAGACTAGAGGAATTGTTTTCTCTTAGCATCAATAGCCTTCAAGATTTCTTTTGGTGCTCAATCTTAGTGCCGACAACAGGTAGATCATCGACATTGACATTCCTCACCGGCGCCACAATCGATCGCGAACAATCCTGTCAGAGGAACAGCAGCGCCATGGAACGAACGGACGAACGACACCCGCGCGTGCAGACATAGCTCCGTGGCGACTGCGGTAGCTGCTCACCAGGACGCCGGCAGGCCTGCCGAAGCACGAGAAAGTCTCATCGGCAGCTTGGATCGGCAGGCCCCAAGCTGGACGGTATTTCGTTTACCGACCACCCCGAGTCCCCGGCCACCGTCAGATCGGGCTCGTACGGCTAGGATTTCACCGGACAGCACTCTGTCTTGGTCGTTTCATTCCCTACCTCTCTCTGACGGCATGAACTCACAGTCACGGCGCACAAATGGCGCTGCGCCGGCCGACGGCAACGCTGATGGAGGGCGCCGCGCCGCGCCGCGCCGTCGGGAAGGTACCGACGCCGTCCAGCGTCTGGCCGGAATTCTGGGCCATCGCCGGCGCTATAGCAGCTAGCCCGCCACGCGTTCATCCTGCAGGAAGCCAGGAACTCGAACGCGTTCATCTAGCAGTCTTTTTTCGCGAACGTGCCTTGACACATATTTCATTAAGAAGAAAACAGTTACAAATAGTTCCTGATGCAGCCAAACAGGACTTGACCGGTCAAGATCACAAAGGATAGAATACAGAGAAATATGGAAAAGGAGTACAACCAACACAACAACTCGAAACACATATGACAGAAGCAGCAAGGGGGAGGGACACCCAGCGCAGCCAGCCCCGAACGGCGACCAACGGGCTGAACCTGCTAAAAGAAACACCAACACCTTGAAAGCCTGTAAGCGAAGAGTCCTTCAAGCACCACGACCGTGACGGCAAAGCATCCGCCAGACAAACGGTGGCCAAGCATCCACCTGAAGACCAACACCGGGGCGGCAGAGCATCTGCCTGAGCAAGCACCAACAGCACGAACGGTGGCAAAGCAACCATCCGACGACCACAACCTGAGCGGCAAAGCATCCGCCCAGAGATAGGTGACAAAGCACCCAAGAAGTACGACCTAGCGGCAAAACATCCACTGAAACAGCAAGGTGGCAAAGCATCCACCAGCACCAAGCACCACGGCGGTACCATCCGCCTGAATCAAGCAGTAGGTGGCAAAGCATCCACCTAAATAGAACGACCCAGCGGCAAAGCATCCGCTGAAACAACAAGGTGGCCAAGCATCCACCAGATTAAAGCGACCCAGGTAGTCAAGGTGATGGCGAGCAAGACAAGCATTGGCAGGAAACAGCTACAAACATCCACTACCAAGTCGGAAGGCGACCACGCCGGGGAACCAACAGCCGATGCAGAGCCTCCAATAACAACGCCTCAAGGGAGGGAACGACACCAGCGGCGCCGCCGTTGTCCAACACAAGGTTTAGGTTTTCACCTGGGGAGCTCAATCGAGGGGGATCGTGGGGGAGCGGATGACGCCTTCAGGAAGGTAAGCGGCGCCCATGAGCGTCGCCATCATCAGCCCGCGAGGGGCATTGGCTTTCGCCTGCACCCCCAAGAAACCCCAGGACATGCACCAGCAAGTTCTCTGGCCAACCACTAGACCGTGAGGGGGCCGAAAAGGCCACACCCCCCACGGCCGGCGAGGACCCTCACGCCCGCCTCCGGGAGCGGCGAGCACCGTAGGGGCCGCCAACAAGGCCGCTGCCGAGCGCCCCCGCGAGCGAGCATGCTCCGACGGGGCCGCCATTGCGCGCCCCCACGGGAGGAGTGTGCACAGCCCGAGTCGCCGGAGACAATTGGACGAGCTCCGCCCGGGCAGCCGTTGCTCGCCCGCAAGGCCGGCGGCAGGCGAGCTCCACGCGGATCCGACGGAGGAGAGACCCCTCCGGCCGAGGGACGAAGCGGAGCCCCGGCGACGGCACGGGCCCGTCGTCGAGGGGTGCATCTCCACCAAGGGCGAGCAGATCCGGCAGAGAGGAAGGTAGATCCGGCCAAGGAGGACGGGGATCCACGCTCCGGTGGCCTGCACCAGACCTGGCGGCGGCAGACGTCGAGGCATTAGGGGGAGGATGTAGGGGGAGCGTGGCTGAGTGTGGAGGAAAATGAGGGAAAAGAAGAGAGAGGGAGGAGGGAGGCGAGGCCGCCGCGCCGCCGCCCGCCGGCGCGGCCGGCAGCGGCGACAGCCGGCGGGGGCTGGTGGAGGGCGCTCGGCGGGGGAGCTCGGGTCGCCCCCGAGCCGCCCGCGAGGACGACGCGAGGGAGTTACTATTCAGAACACCCTGAGGTCTAATTTGAATCTAGCTCCAACCGTGTCTTGTTCATCTAGCACTCTTAAGTTGGATAGCTTTTTTTGAAATATGGTATTAGCAAATATGCTTTTGCCGACTCACCGGCACTATATATACGCGCTCACCCTCCTCAAGGCTATACACCACGACAAGATCCTAACAGTAACAATTGCATTGACAGTCAGATAGAGATCACCGTCAACACACAATGACGACGGCAAGCAAGAACCTGCTTCTCATGGCCGTGCTCCTCCTCTCCGCCGGTAAGCAACAATCAAACCTGCTCCCCTACTATCTCCATCTTCTACGACCAATAACATATCCTAGCAGCTAGATATAGCTCTCACCGCCGGTCGCCATTGTTGCATGCATGGATGATTTCAGTAGCTATTCACTCTCTGACGGCGGCGGCGGCGGCGGAGGCCGGAGACAGTGAGGTGCGAGGAGAAGGTCGTGTAGACCCGACGGCGGCAGGCGGCGGGTACGGCGTGTGCCCGGACGCCTTCTATAACTGCAACGACTGGTGCCTCAAGGGTGGCTACAAGAACGGCGGCGTCTGCGTGCCGCCGCAGCGCCAGCAGTGCTGCTGCGTCGGCCCACGCTCAGCTTGAGATCCAGTGGTTGGTGCATCATTATTGGTGTGTTGGGGGCTTGGAGGGAGACAGGAATTTTTAGGACTAGTTTGTGTTCCTGCAGGAAGAAAATGGAGGGAATTTCGCAACGGGAAAATTCAAATGATAGAATTTTTGTAAGACACAAATAATAAGTTGTTGAGGTATAATATAATATAATATAATATAATATAATATAATATAATATAATATAAATTTGAGTTTTTGGAAACATTTTGTGAATGCATCGATATTATTTTTCGTTGTTGAAAACATGGGGTTTTTCAGAATTAGTTACAGGAATTAGCATTTGATGAGCTTGGGAACATGGAGCGAGGGACAAGGAAAGACACTTTTAAGAAAACAATTTTCACGACAAATCCACTAACATTAGGCATGCATAGAAAATAAAATCGATCTAAAATTCTTATTATCAATGGTCAAACATGGTAAAGTACGTAGATCACCAGGAATCCTACAATGGCTTGTGTTTTGGATCGGGGAGATTTGAGGAAAGATTTGGGTACCAACCAAACAACATTTATTAAGTCTAGGGCGCAACGGGTCGCACTCCATGTGGAGCGCGCGACTTGTACGCGAGCGCGGCCTGGCCTGTTCGGCCTATTTAATGTGTGTGACGGGCCCGTCGTGCTATTGCGCGTGGAACCGTGCAACGTTAGCCCAACAGACTTTATTTTGGCCCACGTTGGTAATGACCCCCGTGTGAACCGTATATGGGTTGGCTCATTTATATGTGTTGGACTTCATGTGGAGCCAGGTGGGGCTAATGTATAGTGATGAAGAGACTAACGCTAGGTTGTGGTATTCACTATATAAAATTAGTTCTTTGTACATTTAACTAGGCTATATGCATTTTAACTCCTTAAATACTAATTATAATATGGTAAGTATTTTGTACAACCAACTTTTTTTTTGCCAATTAACTTGATTACTATCAAACTATATATTTATGACTATAAATCTATATATATTTTGAGAATCAACCTATATATTCGATGCATCAACGTGTGTATTTTGACTATCAAACTACATACAGTATATTCTAAGTACCCACCTCTTTATATTAGACGTATCAACTTTTTTTTCAACTATCAACCTATATATATATATATATATATATATTGTGACTATCAATGAGACACATATTCTGAGTATCAACACATGTATTTTTACTATGAAGCTACATGTATTATCACTATCAATCTACATATATTCTAAGTAGTAACCTGTGTATTCTAACTATCAATCTACGTGTAATGCTGACAGGATACAAAGTTACAAGCTGACGCGTTATTTTTTTGAAGTACAAACTTATTACAAGTTGACATGATGACAACACATATAGGTTGCATCTAGTTTGACCTACAAAGCAAGGGAAGATCGAAGAATGGAGGGGCTTAGGAGATCTAGTCACGGGGCAAATCACGGAAGCGGGGAGGCGTAACCGCGGAAGGTCGGACGGGTCGCGCTCTGCTCTATTGCGCGACCGGTCGCGGCGTATCCTCGTCCATTTATTAGCTGATGCATAAGTATAACCAATAATTGTCTAATTAAACTCACAAGGGCTGTGGACCAGTGCTGCTGTTTCGGCCCAGAGCCCACTTGAAACTGGCTCAACAGATCTCTACAACGAAATCAAGCCTGGCCCATCAGAAGTCGAGCAAAATAGCTCAACAATATAGCCCACGTCCAGTCAGAGCTCAACGGCCCATGCCCCATCATAAGTCGAGTAAAATAGCTCAACAGTATAGCCCACGTCCAGTCAGAGCGAGCTCAACAAATTTAAGCCTGGCCCATCACGAGCATTGGTCATATACAACTTATTGAGCCAGTTCTTCTCTAGATCTATCCAAATTTTCCTTGGAAGAGATGCAAATTTGTAATGCTACTTATATACATGGTCATGGCTATCGCAGGCTACGCATGCACAGAAAGCGCCTCTATCACCCACCCTATCCCCTCTGGCCTACGAGTACCCACCGTGCGAGACTCTGGGCCTCTGGGGTGCCACTGCCTGAGTGTATAGAGCTGGTGCATCAAAGTAGGATGTCTCCTCCTCTCCCTTTCATTTCTCTTCTTCATCTCCATGTGTTATACATGGGTAGGGAGCTAGAGACCCCCTTAAGCTCCGCCACTGTTGCTGGCTGATATTATATTCTAGTTGTTGAGAAAACATGTAGTATCTTGAGAAGCTACATTACAACAAGATACTATGTGGATTACTCAGTGCACCAAATGTTAACATTATTTATAGTGAACCCATTATCAACCGATCGGAGGAGATGGCGGAATGAATGGATCGATTTGGTGCAAGATCTAAGCTAACCCTAACCCAAACCTTACCCATCCGACATTTTACTGCCTCATATATACAAATTTGAATTGAAGGCTACTCTGTCCCTAAAAAAAAAAAAGCTCTACACGGCCATTGGATTAGCCAAAAACCCACAGCCACCCGGCCAAAAGCTCCTTTTACCCAAAGCTGTTGGCATCGTCGTCTACTCGACCTCAACTACCAGTGGCGAGCTTCGGCGCCACACGGACGGCCACACGTGTCCCCCTGCGATCTTGGGAGGCGATAAGCCAAATCCAAATGCCCGGCGCATCGCGGCCGTCCGTTTCGAATTCACGCTTCCCAACGGTCGCGCCACCCAACCACTCCGCCTCCCCCCACCCAAGCGCCACTGACCGCTCGGCCTCCCGCCTCCCCGGGCCCACCCGTCGGCGACCGTGGGCAGAGCTATTTAGCCCTCCGAAGCCTAGGGGTGGGGGCCTCACGAACCCTAGTGGCGCCTCGCTCGCTAGGGGGACACGTCACGCCGCCGCCGCCGTCGGCAGAGCCCCATGGGTTCCAAGGGGAACAGGAAGGGCAAGCGCAGCGCCGCCGTGTTCGCCGCCGACGACCACGAGCACGAGCCAATGCTTTCCGCCGCCGACGGAGAGGAGCACCAGCCGCCGCCGCTGGCTCCCGCGGAGCCGCCGGCCAACGGGAAGGCCGCGGATGCGGGGCGGGATCCGTCGCCGGAGCGGGACGGCGGGGAGGCGGAGCGGCTGCGGAGCGTGAACGGGCTGCTCCTGAGCCGGGTCGCCGAGGAGAAGACGCGGGCGGCGGCGCTGGAGGCGCGGGTGGGCGAGCTGGAGGCGGACGCGGCGGCGCTGGAGGCCGGGGAGCGCGGGGTGCTCCTGGAGGCGCTCGCGGCCCCGCTCCGCGCCGCGGAGGCGGACCGCGCGGCGCTGGTCGCCGGACTCGCGGCGGCGCGGGAGTCGCTGGCGCGCGCCGAGGCCGAGGCGGCGCGGGAGGCCCGCGCGGCGGACCAGGCGGCGGCGCTGAGCGTCGCGGTGTCCGCCGAGAAGCGGGTGGTCTCGGAGCGGCTTGCCGCCAGGGAGGCCGAGGCGGCGACCGCGGCGGAGCGGGTCGCCGGATTGGAGGCCGCGGTTGCGGAGTTGGAGGCGAAGAGCTCGGAGCTCGCCGCGGAGAGGGGGCAGTTGGAGGAGCAGTTGAAGGCGACGGAGGCGTCGGCTCGTGCCCTGCAGTTTCAGAAGGCAGAGTTGGAAACACACTTCAGTGAGTTCAAGGGAAACGCTGAGATATTGAAGCAGGAGATGGAGGGAAAGCTTAGGGAGAAATTGGGCGAATTGGAGGCTCTGCAATCCCAGAAGGCGGAATTTGAGGCGAAGATCGGTTCTTTGGAGGAAGAGCTCTCAGCGGCGGTTGCTAGAAACAATGAATTGGAGTATGTGTTAGATGAAATGGAGATACAGATGCCTGCTGCAAGGGAGGAGGCGCTTATGCTCCAAGCCAAGGTTGCAGAGGTGGGTAAGAAGCACGGCGAGGTGGTTGCTGAAGTGACTAGGCTCCAGAGTGAGATTGACAGAGTGGAGAAGGCGATTAGGGCGGCTGCTGCAGCACATGATGCTGAGAAGAAAACGATGGAAGCGGAATTGGAGGTGCTGAAGACGAAGGTGGCCAGGATTCAGGCCGAGAAAGATGATGCTTTGGGCATGGTCCGTGCTAAAGATGCTGAGGCTGGAAAGTTGAGGGATGAGCTGGAGAAGCTCCGTGGTTCCATGGCTGAGCTCCGTGCTCTCAGCGATGATCTCGAGGGGAAGTTTTCCTGCGTGCAAGATGAGAAGGAATCGGTTACGAAAGCACTTGAGGAGCTGAAAGACGAAACAGAGAAGCTGATGTTGACCATTGGGGAGCTTGAGATCTGCAATGGTAAGAAGGATTGTGAGATTGGGACACTGAAGGCAGATGTTGAGGGCAAGGAGCACCAAATCAATGACTTGAACGGGGACCTTCAGCAGCTGCAGCTCGCAGTTGCTGAGGCACAGCGCAGGGGGAAGAGTGGTGTTTGGACATGGCTGTGCCCAGCTACCAGTACCGTGTTGGCAGCTGCTTCCTTCGTCTACGCCGCCCGTAGTCGGTGAACAGCTAGCTCTTTTACTCACTTTTTGTTCACTTGCACGACAGCACGAGTATGTATTACTCGAAATAACGAGGCGTCCTAATTGAGATACTTGGTATATGGTGACACTGCTACTTACTATGAAATAAAGCTATGTTCAGACAATGTTGTTTGCATCTGTCATTGGGAATTAATTGCTGATTATTTAATTTTGGCAGTTGGGTTATATGGAATCTTGGATGGGGATGCACAAACTTGTTTAGGACCGTGACTTTTGATAGGGGTCTAAGTCTGATGTCATATTGTTAGTAGTTCTTGAAAACACTGACTCTGAAACATGGCACGGAGACTGAGTGTCATGCCTGTCGGTTGTTGCATGGAGGTCCTTGTTAGTTTAGTTGAACTGATTTTTGTCCTGCCTCACACTAATAGACAAAAGAACAAGATAGAGCCTTTTGGAAACCAGCAGCTGTTAATATTTTGTCCTGCATGTAGGTTTTGCATGATAGAACCTTAATATTTTTTGTTAAAATACAAGTTCTAATACTTTTCACTGCTCTTGCTAACACAGTTTAAGTTCTAGTTATTTTTATTTTATCAGCCCCACCAATATTTTTAGCATAATCCAGATAACTCAGTTTCTGAAGGATTCTGTGGTTTTTGGCCTTATCAGGCTTCTGTAGTACATTAGCTGTTAATATTGAGTCACAAAAGATTCCATCATCGTGTGCCCTAATATAAAATATTCCGACATGCCTTTGTATCATCCTATCAGAATCATACACTACAAATATGATATTGACATTTTGAACTTCTGGTACTGTGAATTTTGGATGCACTGCACAGATAAGAACTGTCAGTATTTTAAACTTGAAGTTAGCTTGCTCTGTTGTTTACTATTTAACTGTTCATTGAAAAGAGAATAACCTTAGTACATCTGTGAAGCAAAAAGCACGACTGATCGAAATGCTATATGTGTACACCATTTCTTTAAATTTTGTATAACTTTATTCAAGGATCTGAATTTTTTTTCAGATTTTATACAAACCTCAGATTATGTATAAGATAAAGAAGAAATCTCCTTACAAAATAAAATGAAGCCATACACTTGTTACTTGGCTAACAAAAACCCTAATCTCTGGTTTCAGAACTTTGTCAATTGTTCAGTTGTTTTGCTTGAGTGTCCTCCTCCGGCAGAATAACTCAATTCTGTCGCAGGCTTCTAGTATTAAACTATCAGGCGCTCCGAAAAATATCCTAACCCAGTTCTTCAACCCAATGATAGAACCTGAAAAATATGAAAGAGAAGAGATTTACATTGTCATGTGAAGATTAAGCACGCTAGCACGAATAAACTTGCACTAGAACCAAGTTAGCCAATTACAAACTTTCACTTTTCAGTACCCAGAGAATCCATAGCACTTGGCAAAGATTAGATACACAATACTACAACAAATTTAGTGAATTATACCAGGTAGAACGACGACACATTCTTCTTTGATCAATTCACGAGCGAAGTCTATGTCATTGGCAACATCATACAGAATTGAAGTGTTGATTTCGACCTGCAGGATTTTGGGAACATCAACACATTTTAGGGCACTGGCCCTGTATATTAGGAAGTTGTAGCATACTATTGAATAGTGAATCTGGTGTATTTCTAACTAACCATCATAAACATTGAGCCCTCAGGCTTTGAATAGCACCGCAGGGCTTCAATTTTGTTTACTCTTCTGTACAAAGTGTCAGCTGCAGATTCAAGCAGGTGAACAACATTCAAGTGGAACTCATGATGTTCATTTGAAAGAATTTCAGGAACTGCAGCCTGTGTATCAACAGATTTCATCTGCATTATTATGTATTCTCTCACTGATTTACATGTAAAATAATTTTTAAGAATTGATTACTGACCTGAACTATGGAGGCAGGACCAGAAGTCACATTCAACAGCATCTCGGTCGCTGTTCTGACCTTTTGAAGACCAAAATTATGAATCTACATATGAATGCTTATATAGAGAAATGTGAACACATGGTAAGAGTCATTTGCCTTACATGTTTGAGTGTGCCATTAGGATCACAGAAGGCCAACCAACCAAGACGCCATCCTGGCAGCATTAATCTCTTTGACAAAGATCCAATGCTGATAACAGGCGCAATGTGCGCGAAGGAAGCCATTGGCACAAATTTGCTGCCGCCAAAGGCCATATGTGCATATACCTCATCTGCTATCACTGGGATCCCCAAATCTCTTGCAGTTTCAACAATCTGCAGAATTCAGTGATGTACAGTTTGCATTCACAAAAGATGCCAACTGTGCAGTTTTGAAGCATGGGCATGAAGATTACATGAACCCACAAGAGGTACATATATTTGTTCCTAGTGTATTGATTGTAAAGTAGAAGCTCGATCTTTTTTTTTTCATATGGTCTCAAGTGAAATGGATTATTCATGAACTACCAATGAACTTTGCAGTTAGATGATCACCTGGAGAAGGTGGTGTGAAGTGTACACTGCTCCGCATGGATTGTTGGGGTTGATGACGACAATGGCAGCGGTTGCACAATCAGCCAGCGAGCGGACGCTGGCGAGGTCGGCCTCCCACCCACGCCGTGGCAGCAGGTCGTAGAACCGAGGCTCGGCGCCGGCGATGTGACAGGCCGCCTCGTATGGGGCGAAGCCCGGCCGCGGCAGGAGGATGTTGGCCCCCGGAGCCCCGCCGAGCACCGTGGCAATCGCGGTGATGGCGCCAGTGCCGCCCACCGTCAGGAACACGTCGGAGTCACGGGTGCGGTGGCGCATCCCGGCCGACAGGTAGTCGGCGACAGCACTGTTGTTGTTTCAGCAGGCGCACATTTTAATTTTGAGCGCTATCAGAGATGACAAGCTTCATGCTGTTGCCAACAGCAGTAATTCTAAGAAGTATGCATATGCGTAAATAAATAAGAAAAAAACATTATTGTCTGTTTAAAGCCTGTAAATTTTGCAGAACCCGTTATCCTCTCTATATAAAATCCTTGTTTGTGCATTGTTTATTTGTTTTACATCTCGTTGGTTGGCTGTATGGGTATGAAAGTGACTGAAGTAGTTCTCAGAAAAAGGCAAACAATGATGCCTACTGCTTGGATTGTGCACTATATTTCTTCAGTTTTTCGAGAGGCCCGGTTACTTCACAGGCACATGCTGAATTATTTATAAACGTGGTTGCAATTTGCCAATGTATGACTGCCTCACAATTTATTGTTAATATGTATGGAGTATGGTAAACTGTAAATTTGCAAATCCAGACGAAAAAATCTGGGTCTGCTTGCTCGTGAGAGAAAAGGATGCAGAGGTTCCACGTGCGTGGCCTCGAGCCTGGATCCACGTGGACAACACGTGTTCCCGGTGAGTATCTTGGGACGCTGAGTTACCCTCATCAAATGGGAAAAAATCAGGGTTATGATGAGGCGATAATGTGCAAAGTGTGTACTGGCCTGGAGCCATGTTAGGGCCATGCTGCCATGTCCAAAGATGGAGCCAAATTTTGGTTTCTTTCGTTTTCTTGGACACATTTGCCCTTGGCATATGTATGGTCATTGTCTTTCTACAATTGGCCACTGGAGCATTGTCTCGTTGACAGATAGTTTCCAATTAAGCATGTTGACTAACAACTAATTAAGGCGAAGCTAAGAAAGCAACATCACGGTGTACGAAGGATGGTGCGCCCCTTAATGTGATGATGTGAGAGTGTGTTGTACATTCTTTGAAAGTTTCAGTTAAACTGACAGTTTTGTCAGGCATGGTGTCATCCCACCAATTAGGAGCTTGCTGTAGGATAGTACGTGTCTGTTCGGACTCCAGCGTACTGTTACACACTAATATCTTCTCTAGGATGGGGTATCGGAAATAGTGCGAACCCCTTGATAGCTTTGTACGTACAGTACGACTGTTTCTTGTTCCTACTCTGTTTTACCATATCACATATATTTCTATAAGTGGCAGTTGATTGTTGTTCCTTTGATGGCAAATCATATGGAAAGAAGGCATGCTTTGCTGGTTGGCATATGCTGTCTAGATTACCTTTCTTTTTTTCGGTCTATCTCAATAGCCATTTTACTGGCAATAGCCATTATTTGACGGTATCTTACGTTGCTACTGACTCAATCACATCCCAAAACGAGGATGAAACTAGTATATTCCAACACTAAACTAGCCCTCTGTTGACTTTTGCTTAAAATAGAATGACCTACATAACTAGGAGTATTTCAGAACTTACTGCTGCAGTCTAGATTAAGTCAAATTTTCTTTCCGTTTGTTGGCAATTTGACAATATTATTACACTGCTAGTGATGGAATCACCCCAAATGGAAGTTGAAACAATACTATAAGACTGAACAAGCTCCCGCCTGTTGACTTTTCACTTTTCCTTATTAAAGAGTACTGTAAGTATCTAGTTTCACCTTTTTGAGCGCTGACATTTGTTATCTATTATCTATTATATTAATACAATAGTGTTAAAAGAGTCACCATGTTCGCCGAGAGGGCCAAGGAAATCCCACGTTAATCTAAAAAAGAGAAGAACATGAACCGTTGGATTTTATGAAGATCTAACGGTCTATATTATTTTGTTAATCTGAAAATAGAAGAATATATGCCGTCGGTTTTTATAAAGATCTAACGGTCCATATTATTCCGTCAGCCACCAACCTTCCGTGGTCATCGCGCGAGCCGTCCAATGCTGCCACCGCGCAGACGTCGGTGGCCACCGTAGGAGGCCTCCACCATCGTTGCGTGGCTGTCCGCGGCTGTCGCGGGAGTCCTTCGCCATTGCTACACGATCGTCCGCCGCCACCCCTCCGCGGTCGCCGCGCGGCCGTTCCGGACGAGCCATCCAATGCCACCGCCGCGCAGCTGTCCGTAGACTCCGTAGGAGGCCTGCACCGCCTCGGGAGTCTTTTGCCGCCACCGTGTGGCCGTCCACGGGATTGTTTGTCGTAACCCCTCCACGGTCACCGCTGCGGGGCCTCCACCGTCGCCGTGTGCCGTCCGTGGCAGCCGTGGGAGCTCTCCACCGCCATCGCGCAACCATCCGTGGCCGCCGTGGGAGTCCTTCGTCGTCATCACACGATCGTCTGCCGCCATGGGAGCCGTTGTGCATATTCGGAGTTCGGGGTCTGGCCGCTCCGCACACTGCTGAACGCCGCGCCACTAGAGAGATGAGAGAGATAGATTGGGGGTCCGAGCGAGCCGTTTAATGCCGCCGCCGCGCAGCTGTCCGTGGACTCCATAGGTGGCCTCCACCATCACCGCGCGCCGTCTGCGGCCGCCGTAGGAGCCTTTGACCACCACCGCGCAGCCGTCCGTGGCCGTCGCGGGAGTCCTTCGCCGTCGTCGCGCGATCGTCTGCCGTAACCCCTCCGCGGTCACCGCGGCGGGGCCTCCACCGTCGACGTGTGCCGTGTGTGGCCACCGCGGGAGCTCTCCACTGCCGTCGTGCGGCCATCCGTGGCCGCCTTGGGAGTCCTTCGTCGTCGCCGCACGATCGTCTACCGTAGGAGCCGCCGCGCATATTCGGAGTTCGAGGAGACCGGCACCCCTCGCCACCGCTGCCGCCACTAGAGAGAGGAGAGATATAGAGTGGGTGGAGTGGTGGCGTCGGTGAAAGAAAAGAAGAAAAAGAGATGGGTGGGCTTACATGTTGGTATAGAATATAAGATATAGAGGATAACGGGTGCAGAGGAAATTAATATAGAGGGGAGAATCTCAATGACTAGGCATGGATATTCTTTTTAGAGGATGAGAATAGAGTACGACGAGTGAGAACAGTCTAAAGCCCTATATGTCCTACCACATTCCACTATATAGGACAATACATCGATCTGCATGTGAGAACAGCGGGAGAGAACAATTCTTCCTATCCAAAGGGAGTAAATCGCTGCCGAGATCGAGCACTATGGCCGCGCTCAACACTCAGTGTCTTTGTCAACGCAAGTGGAAGATCATCAAACGGGTTACCCGCGCTCAAACCAGTTTGATAGTCTTTGTTAATGAGTTGATATAAAAAAAAGTATAAAAGACTAGCTACCGTGCAAATGGCCACCCTGCTAGTTATTACTATATCAGACCTAGCTTGACTTTCATCAGAACGATCAACATTAATCATACATTAGCAATTCTTCTTATCCAAAGGGAGTAATTTTTCTATTACTAAAGATAAATTCAGCAATTTTATTCACGATATCTACGCATCTAGCACAAAAAAAAACAAAACTCGAAACAATAATGCATCATGCAAATTGAAGGCTGGAAGCACGAGAAACGGATCGAAACGAGGGACGAGGCAGACGACGGATTAACCGAGAGACTGACGTACTCACCGGCGTGCGGCGGGGAAGCCGTAGGACGGCGCGTAGCAGTCGAACGCCCCGGACCTGGCGGCGGCGGCGACGGTCTCGGCGGCGAACTCCCCGCCGCGGCGGAAGCAGGAGTGCGCCGACGCGTCGCCGACGCCGAGCGAGATGAGGCCCTGCTTGCTGCTGCCATCCTTGCCGCCGGCGCTCGCCATCAGCTCGCCCACCACGCCCCTGATTGACGCCTTGTGCTCCGCCAGGGCCGGGTGGCACCTCACCGCCGCCGCCTTGCCCTCGCCGCCGCCGCCGTTGGCCTTGCAGCCCTTCTCCTCCGCCGCCCGTGCCGCCGCCTGTCCAAGGAGACAAAACAAGCGATAAGAACTATTCACTCCTACCCATTTGCCATGGTTGATCAGTAATTAAATAAATGTAATTCCCATTTGTACCTGAGCAGTGGGAGCCATGGAAGAGAGAGAGAGATCTTGGAAGAACAGAACAGAAGAGAACAGAAAGCGTGGCTGAAGCGCGTGCAACGGGGCGTATTTGTAGCCGTTGTGTGGCGCAGGAATTAGTCGCTTGCGATCCGCGAGAGTAGCCGTTTTGTTTGCTAGCTCTTCTCACAGCATGCAACCAGAAGGATGAGAGAGAAAGAGAGAGAGAGGCGTGGCAAGGTGAGGTATGGATGTAAAGGAAAACAGGAGCACGTATGTCGTGTCAGCAGATAGAGCTCACAAAACTTGCGGGATTGTTCAACACAAGCCCTGCCTGCGCACTACGGGAAACCCGACGTATGCCGAGTGCTTCCCTCTTTGCCGAGTGTTTTCTGTCGGGCACTCGGCAAAGACTGGCCGTGCCGAGCGGCAAAGAGGCGACACTCAGCAAACAGGATCTTTGCCGAGTGTCAGAAAAGAGACACTCGGCAAACCACCTCTTTGCCGAGTGTCACGACAGAGACACTCGGCAAAGCTGACGCACGTGCCCTGCGCGTGCCACGCCACGGACGGCCGTTTGGGCTCCAGTAGCTTTGCCGAGTGTCACACGGCAGACACTCGGCAAAGCCGTGGCACGTGTCCAGCACGTGCCACGCGCGCCAACGACCGTGGACAGCCGTTTGGCCTGTCAGTTCTTTGCCGAGTGTCACAGTCCAGACACTCGGTAAACATGTGGCACGTGCTTGACACGTGCCAGGCCCGTTGACGTGTTGGCCCTTTGCCGAGTGTCGTCTGGGTCAGATACTCGGCGAAGAGTTTGAAAATTTGAAAAATATTTTTAAAAAACTTGAAATTCAAACTCAAAAAATTTGAACATTTTAAATATAAGAGTTTTTGGCCGGCTGGATTGGTGGTTTTGCCGAGTGCTTCGGTGGGGCACTCAGCAAACCACCTCTTTGCCGAGTGTTTCCTAGGAGACACTCGGCAAAGCTTATATTTGCCGAGTGTTTCCTAAAAAACACTCGGCAAACTTTGGCCCTGTTTATTTAAACTTATGTTTTTGGGATCCAAAGTTTATTTTTTTCCAACAATACTTGTCAAAGGCTCTTTATATCTTATGTGGAGCCTGTGGCGAAAAGTTGGGATGATTTCGAAAAGTTTATATATACGGCCCTTTCCAATCGGAGCATATCCCCATAGAAGATTCGGAGAGTTGAGAAGGAGACAGCTGGATTTCGAAACGAAGTGAAGTTGAATTAGAGTTTGAGTTCATAACTTTTTGTATAGGCAATAGACGACGTAGATTGCTTCATTTGAAGTTATCATATTTTTCCGGACCCATTTGATATTTTTTAAATTATTTTTACAACAATCTCCACATGAAATAATGAAATATATGAAGGAATTATGAGATATATATGCTTCAAATAATGAAAACATTTCATCTAAGCATAAAATGTGCATTGTTGAATGTATTTGACAAGATATTTTGATGTGTATTTGATCGAATTTGAAAAATTTGGTATGCAGGAATTGTTCTGGGAAATGTTTGCCGAGTGCTACACTCGGCAAACAAAACTCGGCAAAGAGCAAAGAGCACCTTTGCCGAGTGCCTTCTTGGGGGCACTCGGCAAAGAGGCCACGTGGGCTGACCGGCCCACGGCCGCGCGTGCCACGTCATTGGCCGACGTGGCCCCTTTGCCGAGTGTAGGCACTCGGCAAAGGGCAGGTTTGCCGAGTGCCCTGGCCAGACACTCGGCAAACAGGCCACGTGGTCATCCTCTTCGGCCGCGCGCGGCCACGTCAGCGGCCAGCGCGCGGCCACGTGTCAAATCTGTTTGCCGAGTGCCTGATCTAGGACACTCGGCAAACAGGGGGTTGGGCCGGGGGACTTAACCGCCCACGCGGCCCCAACCCTACACACGCGCCCCCACACACGCACACACCCACCCCGCCCGCCGCCGCCGCGCGCCTTGCCTACCGCCGCCGCTCCCCACCCCGCCCGTCGTCGCCTTGCCTACCGCCGCCGCTCCCCACCCCGCCCGCTGCCGCCGCGCGCCTCCTCCCCCCGCCCGCCGTCCGGCCCGCGGCCGCCCGCCGCCCGGGCCGACCGGCCGCCGCTGCCGCAAGTCCCCGCCCCGCCCGCTGCCGTCGCCTCGCCGCCCTTGCCTTTCCGCCCCGGTCGCCTCGTCATCGCCTCGCCCATCACGCTCGTCCGCCGTCCCGCCGCCCCGACGAACCCAACGCCGACGCCGCGCCGACGCCGCCCCGACGCCTGTGACCGCGCGCCGGGCTCCCGCCCCGGCCAGCCACCTCGCCCGGTCGCCGCCGCCCTGACGCGGCCGAGCTCATCGCGGCCAAGAAGGCCGCCACCCTAGCCATCTGCCTCTGCCAGGTGACCTTCTTCCCCTCCCCATCCTCTGTTCTTTTATTCCGAAGCTAGTTGCAGCGTATTCATGATTCAAATGCATGTCAATTTTGAATGCTCGTGTAGCATTGGTTTGGATTTATAGGAATGCTCGTGTCATGCATGCCAAATTTAGAGGAATGCTTGAAGATAGATGATTTGAATGCTAGGTGAATGTTTTCTTTTTCTTGTGAAAATATGGACAATGTATGTGGCTGTGTATGTGGTTGTCGGCCTTCATGCCGTAGATATCCCTGTGTATGTGGTTGTCGGCCTTCGTGCCGTGGATATCCTTGTTTATGTGGTTGTCAGCCTTCGTGCCATGTTTTTTTGTAGGATGGGGTTTCAGAAACCTCCCCGTGCAAGGGAGGTGCTGCCGAAATTTATATTTGACAAAATTTTGTTATTTTTTCAGGCAGAGGCCGTTGCACCATCGTCGGCTTGTAGCTCCGCCGCACGCTGTTCCCCGCCGTCTGCACCGACACGAGCGTCACCGACTCGCCCGCCGTCGAGCCCGTAGGTGAGCACATGCAAAACCACACGCCCCTCCGTATTTAATTCGTAGATCCATATTTAAGTTGTGTCACGTAACCTAGTCATGCGTCTCCCGTTCGAAAGAGATACGGTTGTGAATATGTGAATCTTTGCATATGTCTAACCGTATCTGTTTCGAATTGTCCACGTTTTTGGACAGCTCGATGATGTGTAGATGGGTAGTTTCCATGCTCTACTCGTACCGAGACTGAGTTTCGGCATCATCTCCCTGTTGTTCTCCGAATACACAATCTCCGTAATTGGACGTGTATTTGGAGAACAGCGGGGAGGTGCTGCCGAAATTCTGTCTTGGATACGAGTAGAGCATGGAAACTACCCATCTACACATCCTCGGGTGGGATTAGGACCTATCTTTACCTATTAGACATAAAGCTAGCATCCGGTAGATGCATTTATTATTATAAATTTGGTATGGAAGAAATTTATTGCTCGGTGGTATGTAAAGGGATGGATGACCGTGAGTGGATGTACACTGGCCGCTCAAGTAAAGGTGAATGTATAGATGAATGGATTGCCAAGACTGATGCATTCTTGAAGCAAGCTTTTGCCAATGCGAAAGGGGTGCCAACTACTTTCTGTCCATGCGCGGTTTCCGACAATCGTAAACGCCAAACAGAAGTTGTCATGGGTAAACATCTCGTCAGACATGGATTTACGGAGAACTATACTCGGTGGACACGCCATGGTGAAGCCGTTGATCGTGTGAGAGACGAGGCCGTGAGGCAGCGCATCGAGGAGTTTGATGATGAGGCAGGGGTAGGGGACATGTTGCATGACTACGACGAAGCACACTTCAATGATGGACCTAGGGAGGAGGAGCCAGAGGCCACTGCAAAGGCTTATTATGACATGTTGTCAGCGGCACAACAACCACTTCACTCGCACACTAAGGTTTCTCAATTGGATGCCGTTGCACGTCTGTTGGCCGTCAAGTCCCAGTTTAGCTTGGGTCGAGACGCCTTTGACCACATCCTGACAGTTTTGGGCGGCCTCCTTCCGGAAGGTCACATTCTGCCAAAGAACATGTACGCGGCACAGAAACTTCTAAATGCACTTAAGATGTCGTATCAGAAGATACATGCTTGTCCGAATGGATGCATCTTATTTAGGAAAGAATTTGCGGACGCAAAGCAATGTCCGAAGTGCAAGGCTTCTAGATTCGTGGAGATAGTCGGTGCTGATGGTAAGAAGAAGCAAAGCAAAATACCCGTGAATATCCTACGGTACCTTCCACCTATACCAAGGATCCAACGGCTTTACATGACCGAGGACTCCGCGAAACAGATGACATGGCACAAAAGTGGAGTGCGATACAATCCTGATAAGCTTGTACATCCATCCGATGGTGAAGCATGGAAGCACTTTGATGGGATTCATCGTGACAAGGCTAGAGAGGCTCGGAATGTGCGTGTTGCGTTGGCAACAGATGGGTTCAACCCGTATGGAATGACGGCTGCCCCCATACTCTTGTTGGCCAATATTCGTGATCCCACTCAATCTCCCCCCCGGTGTCCTATTTCAACGGCAGAACATCTTTTTGTCGTTAATTATTCCTAATTACCCGGGGAAAAATATGAGCGTGTATATGGAGCCTCTTGTTGATGATTTGGACCGTGCTTGGGAGGAAGGTGTATGGACATATGATCGAGCTACAAAAACAAACTTTAAAATGCATGTCTTCTACCAGTACTCCCTGCATGACCATCCGACGTATGGGATATTCTGCGGCTAGTGTGTCCACGGGAAGTTCCCATGTCCAATATGCAAGGCATCTCTGAAGTTCATCTGGTTGACCAAGGGTGGAAAATATTCATGCTTCGACAAACATCGTCAATTTCTCCCTCTTGAACACGAATTCGGACAAGATATCAAGAACTTCACGAAAGGTGTAAGGGTTCTAGACCCTGCACCACAGATGATGACAGGTGCGGATGTTCGTGCAGAGTTAGACGCTCTCGAGGTCGGGGAGGATGGCCATTTTGTGGGATATGGCGAGCAACATGCCTAGACTCATAAGTTGGGCTTGTGGAAGCTCCCGTACATGCCAGACCTTCTGCTTCCACATAATATTGATATGATGCACACTGAAAAGAATCTTGCCGAGGCACTTTGGGGTACAATCATGAACATTCCTGATAAAACCAAAGACAATACCAAGGCTAGAGTGGATCAGCAGCGGTTATGCAATAGACCGAAGCTAAATATACCACCTCCCAGGGACGGCAAAACATGGAAAAAACCTAAGGCCGATTTCGTTCTCGATAATGACCAAAAGAGGGAAGTGCTAAGTTGGTTCCAAACATTGAAATTTCCTGATGGGTATGCAGCGAATTTGAAGAGGGGAGTGAACTTAACTACTCTATGAATCAACGGGCTCAAGAGTCATGACTACCACATATGGCTTGAGCGGCTTCTTCCGGTGATGGTTCGAGGCTATGTCCCCGAGCATGTCTGGCAAGTGCTGGCGGAGTTGAGCAATTTCTTCCGCCAGCTGTGTGCTAAGGAAGTATCGAAGCCCATGCTTGCAGAAATGGAAAAGCTTGCTCCCGTGTTGCTATGCAAGTTGGAGAAGATATTTCCACCGGGCTTTTTCAACCCGATGCAGCATATGATTCTGCACCTTCCGTATGAGGCACGAATGGGAGGGCCTGCGCAGAACCGCTGGTGCTATCCAATTGAAAGATGTCAGAAGGTTCTTCGAACTAAATGCAAAAATAAATGCAAGATTGAAGCATCTATTGCAGAGGCATACATTCTCGAGGAGGTGTCAAACTTCACGACGAAGTATTATGCTGACAACCTCCCTAACGTGCACAATCCACCGCCTCGTTATAATGTTGGCGAAGTTGAATCGAACCTCAGCCTTTTCCGAGGGCAACTAGGAAGTGCAAGTGAAGGCACCAACAAAAATTTGACAAATGCAGAGTGGCGCGCTATCATGCTCTATGTGCTCACCAATCTATCCGAAGTTGAGCCATACATGCGGTAAGTTCAGAACGATCTGGTTTTCGAGTACCTAGCCACTATTCTGCATCCAACACTCTTGTTTCTCGTTCATACAGGGAATTTCTTGATCAATTCTAGCGTAATAGGAGGGCTCCTACCCCACACGAAGTTGATGACCTTCTTAAACATGGAAACCCAGATTTTATTTCTTGGTTCAAATGGAAGGTACACTTAATTTCAGTCTTGTCCTAAATTCGACGTTACTGAAGTCGTGTCATTAATATAACAAACTATCCTGGTCGAACTCGCAGGGCCAATCCGTAGTTACTATGAGTGCCGAGTTGAGATAGATCTCCGATGGTTGTGCGTATAAGGTCAAGTCATTTACCGGATATGACGTGAATATTTATCATTTTCGCACAACAAGTTATGAGCAGAGGATGCCCAATCGAAGGACTACAAATACCGGAGTCTATACTCCAGGCTCTGATGGGGCCGATTACTATGGGAGACTTGAAGAAATATACGAGCTTAATTTTGGTGGAAGCAAACCTCTTTCTCCTGTTATCTTCAAATGTCATTGGTTTGATCCTTCAGTGGTGAGACGAACCCCTAGTCTTGGGCTAGTCAAAATTCGACAATCATCTGTCTTACCTGGAGATGATGTCTATATAGTGGCTCAACAAGCCACCCAGGTGTATTATTTGTCATACCCGTGCAAAAAGGACAAAAGGCTTGAGGGTTGGGACGTTGTATACAAAGTGTCGCCACGCGGTAAACTACCAGTCCCAAACAATGAAGATTATAACATAGATCCAAACACCTATGATGGAGAGTTCTTCCAAGAAAATGGGCTAGAAGGGTCTTTTGAGATAGACTTAACCCAAGCGGTCGGAATGGATTTAGACTCAGAAATGTTTGTTGACGAGGACACTGGAGATGTGGTTCATAATGCTAAGGAGGTAGAGTTACTAGAGCGATTACAATTAGGCAATGACGAAGACGACGACATTCCTCCGCCTTTGGAGGACGACCATGAACATCTCAAAATGTACGATAGTGATGATGCGACCGTTGATCCAGATAATCCTGATCCGGATGATTATTTCTAATAAAAGTACGTTTATATATTGCATCATCTCTTTCTAATAGTTTATGTCGGGTCATATTTCTTATATATTACATGTTTTTCTAATAATTTATGTTTATATGTGAAATCTAATAATTGTATGTTTTTGTTGATCGCAGGTGATTGAATCAATATGGTGGGTCGTGGCGGTGCGATGAGGAACGTCATGTCGTTGTACCGCAAGTTTAAAGATGGGGGGTCCGAGGCAGCTGGGTCGTCTGGTGCCAAGGGCAAGGGGCGAAAGAAGAAGGCCACAGGCGGGGGCGAGGCAAGGGCAAGAGGCGAGAGCGGACCGCCGTACCTTCGTCGTCTTCGTCCGACGAGGACTTTGTTCCTTCGGCGGCGGACACTCGGGCCGCGGAGCACGAGTACCGCGAGGACGAGGAGCACGAGGCAGCGGAGCACGTGGCCGAGGAGCACGGGGCCGAGGACCACGGGGCCGAGGACCCCGAGGGCGAGGACGTAGAGGGGTCCACCTCCTCTGAGAACTCGGCCCTTTGGCAGCGAGGCCCCTCGCAACTCCCGAAGCGCCCGATACCCATGGAGCGTCGCCCCGTGATCGCACCCAGCCCTCTAAGGTAAGTAATTTTAGATGTTACACAGACCTTCTCGTTTCATATTCATATGTTGGAAATCACAATATGGACTAACAATTTATCTTAATCACTTGGGCAGGAATTGGGTGATGGTCACCCCAGGCGCTGGTCACGCCCGCAAAGTCAACGACATCCTGGGTCTTCTTTGCAGGGAGCTATTTCCGGGTCTGGTGACCATTGGCGGCAGGGAGGATCCGGCCTACACCTTTGACCACTACGTCGCCGCTGGCGATCTGGAGGACCGGGAGCGCAGGATCTTCAACAACAAGGCCGAGCGGGTAAAGGGAGAGCTTTGGGTAAGTATTCGTTGCACTACACTGCTCAACACAACACTTTCATTGAACAATCTACAAATAATGCAACATTCATCGTGTATATATGCGCAGGACTTTTACAGATGCGCCCCGGGACAGGAGGCTTCGGCGGATGCTGTGGCACATGCAGCCTGCTGGAAGCTTGTCAAGGACCTGCACTACGAGGCGCGCGTGCAGGCCGTAATTGATTATTTCGCGGCACTCAAGATCTCCGTGAAGAAAACGGAGGCAAGAAACATGAAGTTGACCAAGGAGCAGTATCTGGCGGTATGTAAATCGATACTGTTTTATTCTAAGATTAAGTACTTTAAATTCGATCTTGTTATATGTCGTACACTTGATGTCTTGTAGGCGATTCCGTGGTGGTGCGCCCCGCATCCCACGTGCTGGGAGATGATAGTCGACAAGTGGTGCAGCGTCGAGTGGGCCGCTCAGCACGACCTTTGCCGGGAGCGGCGTTTGCTGATGCCCGGTGTCTCACACCATCAGGGCAGCCTTAGCCTCGAGGAGTACAGGGCCAAATGGGTACGCTGAGTCATTTCTATATTCGCTCACTCTATTCTTTGTAATTACTAATTCATATTGTTTGTTTTTTCAGTCGGCGTCACATGGTGGTGCGCCTTGCTCACAGCTCGAGGCTTTTGCTATGGCCCACAAGGGCAAGGCGACCTCCGACGTCCGGTACAACCCGGAGGACGGGCCCGCGGCATACAGCAACGCCAGCGTCCACAGTCGCCTCACAGCATATCAAGAGGTCGCGAAGGAGGTCCACGGGCCAGACTGGGATCCGACCGCCCATGACATTGATGGAGAAGTGGTCATGAGGGCGGGAGGAGGCAAGAAGCACGGGTGGTACTTGATCGCCAACAACACCATCGACACGGCCGCTACCCCCACACTCTCCCAGATTCGAGCCAGGAGCACGAGCTCTTCCGCGCCTATCCGCCAGCCTCTTCCCGGTTCACACTTCGGGATGCAGGCACTCCAGGTTATTTCTGTTTCTATCTTTGTACGTGAAGTTTGCTTACGTTTATAATGTATTATAACAATGTGATTGAATATTGCAGGCCCGGTTGGATGAAGAGACGGAGAGACGGATGCAGCTGGAGGCGGAGGTGCAGCGGATGAAGGACGCGGAGGCCGAGAAAGAGAGGCAGAAGGAGGAGGCCGAGCGGACGAACCGAGCGTGGCAGGAGCAGGTATTTGCCTACCTGCAGAACATTGGCTAGCGCGTGGGTGAAGGTCCGCCGCCGCCGATGCCACCACCGCCTCCACCACCACGTGTGCCTATTTCTCCCGTGAGTCACTTGAGAACCCTATGATTTCATTTCATAACTCATTTCTGTCGAAAATCTTGTAACACACACCACTAATCTCTTTTGGGCAGACTCCTGGCTCGGCCGCGTCGAATGACGGCCCTCAAGACGAAGGCCTTGCGGCGCGGGCGGTTAGATCGTTGTTCGGACCCCCTCTTCCGTGAGTGATGGATGTTGGACTTTGTAAACATATGAATGATGGATGTTGGATGTTTGGATATTGAATTTGTGACATTTCTGTGATGTTGGATGGTTTAGTGACTTATATGTGTTTGTTTATGGTTGTTTGATGGTTTAGTGGCTATATATATATATGAATTGCCTGTGATGCCTATTATAAACTGCCTGTAATGCATATTAGAAACTACCTGTGATGTTTTTGTTGAGGGGTCCTTTTAACGCAAAAAATTAATGAAAACAGGAAAAAAAATTATGTTTTGCCGAGTGTTACACTCGGCAAAGAGGTGCTTTGCCGAGTGCATTGGCTTTAACACTCGGCAAAGAGGCTGTTTCTGTCATTTCTGGAACAACCTTTGCCGAGTGTTAAGGCCCTTACACTCGGCAAAGGGTTGTCCAGGGCCTGCCGCTAACCAGCCTTTGCCGAGTGCGACACCCGGCAAAGGATGGAGTCTTTGCCGAGTGCGACACTCGGCAAAGGCTCCGTTAGCACTAACAACCGGCCGCGGACGGCGCGGCGCCGTCCGCGGCCGTCTGTTAGTGCTTTATTTTGCCGAGTGCTGGCTTTTGCACTCGGCAAAGCCTTTGCCGAGTGCCCGACAGAAGACACTCGGCAAAGGGCCTGTTTGCCGACACGAGCTATGCCGTAACCCCTTTGCCGAGTGTTACACTCGGCAAAGGCTTTGCCGAGTGTATTTCGGGGTTTGCCGAGTGCCCCAAGCACTCGGCAAACTTCGGGTTTCCCGTAGTGGCGGTGTCTTTTTTTTTCCAATTTTTTACGTGGATCGAACAAGTTCACGTTCCCGAGGGTCGGGATTGCATCGTCGTTCGGCTACAGCCAGCAAGCTTGCGGGATTGTTTGCTGACTTCGAAAATTTGCGCAATCTTTGCTGATGCGAATCCGTTTATTTAATTGGAACTCTATTATTCATCCAAAAATCCCAAATTTTATCTTTTTTCCCTTAATTATTCTCCACAGCTTTCTGTTTTCAAAATTTTAAGAAATTTTCAATGCATTTTTTTTCATACAGCCTTTCCGATTTGATCAGATTTACAAGACAAACTTCTTAGACAACATTTTCAAAAGGACATTTTATGGGATTTTATGAGGATCAAATTAAAGTTTCATGGAATCTTTTCATGAGAGATTTCATTAAATAAAATTTTCTTTTTGCAAAACTTGTTCAAACAAGTTCTACAAAAATTCAAGAAAGATTCTCTGGCAACCTTTTAGTTTAATATTTTAGTATAATTAGTATATTTTTTATATAAAAATACAAAAAGAAAATTTTTGGTATATTGCCTTTTGAATTTGATCAGATTTACCGGATAAACGATTCAAGATAACATTTATGGGATCTTTTGAAGATCAAATTAAAATTTTAAGGACACTTTTCATGAGAGATCTCTTCAAACAAGTTTCTTTCTACAAAATTTGTTCAAACAAGTTCTATCAAAATTCAAAAAGGATTCTGGAAGGAGAAGATCGAGGAACCACACATAAAAGCTACAGTGGGAGCACGCCTCTTCATTCTCTGCTCAAAACATAGGTAGCAATAGCAGCACACATAAAAGCTACTCTCGCCGCCGTGCATAACGACGATAGCGTGTACTTATTTGTTTGTGAATGGCCGTGTGCAACAAGCTGCATAACGACAATAACCTGTTCGCCTAGCTTATCAGCAGTCAGCCAGCAGTATTTTTCTCCCAGCATAAATCAGCACCAACAACCAGCCACCATCGATTAATCTAGTGATCGATGAACTAATATGAGGCTTTGAAATAACGGTGATATATAACCTGATTCCCTGATGTACGTAATCTTTAAATCAAACTCAGGGTTCTCTGAGTACGGGCTGTATCAGTATACTGTATGTATCAAAGTATCACTACTACAAAAATTCACATTCGTCCACTGCGTTTAGTACCGGACATAAAAAGAACCAGCACTAAATGGTACATAAGCCCCTGAGATATTTTAGTACCGGCTGGTAACACTAAAGTGTGGAAAATCACGTAAAAATCTCGACAGTCCAAATATTTTTTTCTTTTAAGTTTTGGGCGCGGAACCATTTAGTATTGATCGTTGTTAGTACCGGTTGCCCAGCCGATACTAACTGGCTTGCACGTTAGTGCCGACCAGCCAGTACCGGCTGGGCTGCCCGATACTAACGTGATCTTCTGTCACACCCGGTTTTAAAGGCAAAACCAGGTGCATCTCATATGTGCGCCAGGATCAGTTTACACACATATGGTAGACGTCACAAGTGAATATCCATAACCATGCATAACGGAAGAGTATTATAGTGCAATTATTACAATATCAGAGTTGACTCAAATGTCATAGCGGAAGACTTAAATAAACGTTTATCTAACGAAGCAAAAGTGACTCCAACTCCACAGGCATTGACTGGGGGAGACTCGCCTAGAACTACTCAAAATCAGTGGTGAAATCCTCAAAATTCTCCCAATCTGAGCAGCATTCCGGGTGTAGTTGATGCAATAAAAGAAAGAAAGAAAAGCAACAAGTATGAGCACATACGTACTCAGCAAATGTAATATGACATACAAGGCTGAGGCAAAAAGGTTGGCTGACCATACCGCAGTAAGCACTTTTAGTTGGTCAAGTTTTTATTAAGAAACTACTTACTAGCAAATGAAAGTATATACCACCCACAAATTAATGAATGTCAAATTCCCAACATATTCATATAACCACGATTTAGATCATGTTCATGTTTGATTATCATGTAAGGGTCCAGGCCGCTCTTGACCGTGAGCACGGCTGTTATAACAGTTTTACACTCTGCAGAGGTTGTACACTTTCACCATAAGCCGTGATTCCCATTGCCGAAGCATCGTATCCTTCCCACACCACGTGGACCGAATACTGGGTTTCACTATGAGACCTTTACAAAAGCACTCTAATAAATGATAGTCCGCTAAGGTTTCCGGTTCAGAAGCAAAGCATAACCCTCCCTAATGAGGTCTGTCTCTTACCAAAGCCCACAGCTCAAAAGGACCGAGCTATACCCCGTCAACCGCCGCCCCCCATGCCCCTTTCGAGTAAAGCTACCATAAACCAGAGCACCTAATTAGTCAGTCAAAGCCAGAGCCACATGGCACTCATGGTTGTACTGTTTTCCTGGGTGGTTCTCCTTGTTCCAATTAAAAAGATATGATCTTGCCATTTAATTAATTCAAAGAGTATTTGGAACATAGAGTATGGGTTCATTTAACCAATCCCAGTTGAGCAAACTAAGCATCATCTACCATCAAAATTAATTAAGTAACCAGTTTCAGGGACAGGAAAAATATAGTGGCTAGGTAAATCCTTAAATAGGAACCCATCAAATTAAGACACATGCATGGGTGGTGAAATTAATAATTATTAGGACATTTGCATGGCATAATACACTTGCCTTCTTCCCAACTCGGTTGCTGCTCAAATACTTCTCCAATAGTTGGTTCTTCAGAGAAATCCTCGAACTGGTCGTTTCCTAATCGCATCACACATTCACATACAAGGAAACAATACAACAAATAAGAAACAGTACACCAAACAATTCCAACAGAAGAAAACAGCAGCACAAAACTAATCTACACGTTACAACGAACGCGTGAGCGCGAGAATCACTAAAATCGGAGTTAAAACGCAAAAGATATGGCTTTTCTAAGGTTCAGGGACTTGCTGGCAAAGTTTTAAAAGTTCCAGGGGCTTAACTGCGAAAAACCAGGGACTAAAACATAATTTTGTATAAAAACTCGAGGGTTTTCATGTAAAAAGACAAACCTTGGACCTCGGGCATAATTTTAAATCTTGCAGGGGCTAAAACAGAAGAAAAAGGACCTATTTGAAATTATTTTTGAACTAACTTGGACTGCGGGTTGATTTTCAAAATCCTCAGGGGCTCTTTAGAAAATTGGCCAGGGCTGACCGTTACGACTCGGGTTGACTCGGGCTAGATCTAATCTGGGCCGTTGGATTTAGATCGGACGGTCAGGGGGGTTCGGGTCCACGGGTCGCCGGCGAGGACGGCGGCGCTGCGCTTCTCCGCGGCGGCGCTTCGCCGGAGCAACTTCGGAAACTTGCTACGGGCCTCGGTTTGCTACGGGATCAAGTCCTATGGACTCGCCGGACTGTGACGAACCGGATTCTCACCAACGAGAACCCGACTCCCTGTACCCTTGAGATAGTCCCAGGAATAGCAGCTATCTCGTATAGAACTCATCTCAGTCGAATATCACTTCCATACAACGACAAAAGATTCATTACATGACTCATATAAAGACAAAGCGTCTGATACAAGCCCTCTGGGCTAAAACGACAATAAGAAACATCTACGCAGCGGTAGCTATAACAACTGGGACCACTCCTCCACAGGCATCCTTGAGCGTAGCGCACACCCTTCAATCGTACCACCCGTCCTGGTTGAACTCGTGGTCGGGGTCTTCACCTGAGAACCCAAAGTCTGTCCCCAAGGAAATGGGACAGGTCCACGTCACCAACCATAATATGATGCAAGCTTTAAAGGTGGCCTATTCTAAGGATATAGAAATAAACAAGGTTTAAGCCAGGGTTTCTTATGCAAGCAGCAGCAATAACCCAATTTCATCTCACCACCAACTCCTGCTCACACACACATCCACTCCCCAAAACCATCCATCAGCCTCACATTTCCCATCGGGCTCGTCCTGCCACGGCAGGTTCCCGCAAATCATTAACCACCAACACCTTTCACTCACTAGTCGACTCGGTGAGCTCCCTCCCCACCTCGTCTCAACAGCCTCAGCTGGACCAATCTCTCATAACCCAATTCAAGGATGAGGTAAGAAAGCAGATTCCCATGCTAGCCGGGGCTTCTCAGAAATGGGTCGTCCGTAACCGTGGACACGGCTATACGTATAGTTTACACTCTGCAGAGGTGGCACTCCAGGAATCCATCCGGGCTGCAAGGCTAGTCCGCAACCAACCTGAGACACAGCCCACAGCAAAGACCCTAAACAGTAGCGGCGCCAATCCTGTCTCCCTGGGCTCGGGAAACATCCGATCTAACATCTGCCCCAGGGTCGTGAAACCTTCCCACCGGGGCCAGTCGGGGGCCGTGGTAAATCAGGGAGATTACGCCGCAACGAATCCCCCCTACACATATCAAACTCGATTCTCCTACAGTCTCGGCGCCGCACTAGAGTAGGCTTGCTGGAACCCTCCCCATACTGGGTAGATGGTGAGCACGGTATTTCCCAAGTCCAAAGTGGGGGCACGACTCGGTCCTTAATTGTTCGGTAAAGCGAGTATCTGCATCACAAGCGATCCGCCGCAACGGTCCGCAATCGGCACCCATAACAGGTATTGCCGCCCAAACTCCTCAGGTACTCACCGAGTACCAAACCCAAGTAACCAGTAACCATGTACCCGCAACAGGTACCCCATAGGGACTGCCCGAATGCAGCCCCTCAGCACCTCGATCTACGATCGAGTTGTTATTACTCGCTTACACCGCCTAGTTGCACTACTCCTCCCAAACCTCCCACAACTCACGCCAAGAGGATCAATCACAACCATCCCAACACATGCATAGCATAGCATATTTATAAAGTGAGTAATAGGTAGCAAGGCAACAGGATATTAACAAAGGCAGTGCAGGTTTATCATGCGAGTAAAGTAAAGCGCTAGCATACTAGTTTGCATGTCTAATAGGTATTTCAGAGATGGTCGGGCGTGAACCTGGGCAAAGGTCTTCGTCCTCGTCAAAGCAGTTGTTGAAGTAGTCCGGCTCCTCCTGACTCTCCGGAGCTCCTAGGGTTGCGCGAAAATAAAATAAGACGCGACTACTAGCAAAGGAACACTAAGACAGCGACGAAAGAAGACTCAAATAACACCAAACTCTACACTAACGCGTAGATCATGATTTTAGAAAAATATAGAAACTGGTTTCATATTTTTCTGAGCTACGGTTGATTTATTATTAATTTTTGAAGTTTAAATCATTTTCTGAAAATATTAAATAATTTCCGAAAAAGAAAACAGACAATAATTAGCCTGCTGACGTCAGCATGACGTCATGCTGACGTCAGCAGTGGGGTCCACCTAGGATGACGTCAGCAGTGGGCCCTGCTGACGTCAGCGTTGACCGGTCAACGGTCAACGGGGTCAACGGTCAACGGTCAGCGGGTCAACTCTGGTCAGTGGGCCCCATGTGTCAGTGACTCGCAGAGTATGACAGGTGGGTCCCATACGTCAGCGCTGTTAAAAGAAAAAGAAAAAGAATAAACGATGGCTGGGCTGGAATTGGGCCGAAAGCGAATGGGCCGGAAGAGTTCAAGGGGGGTAAACAGACTTAAATTGCGAGATTCGGCCCACGAAGGGGCGGCTGCTGGATTTGGCCTGGTGGACTGAGTCCACCGTGCACCGTGAGTGTGGTTCACATGAGCCGGGTGCACGGGATCTAGGTGTGGCCGAACTGGGATCGTCTGTGCGTGCGCGTGTGGCGACTTGGTGTGCTCCCGCGTGTGGCATGGCCACGGCGCGACGCGACGCGCGCGCGGCGCGTTCTGGAGCACGCCGGCGGCGAAGCTCGACGGCGGAACTGGCCGGAGACGGCTCGGCTGGGCTCAAGAACGGTCGGGATTGCAGCGCTAGGGTTAGGCGGACACGGACAGGGTGAACAAGGCTCGGATTAGGGTTTGGCTTGGGCTCCCGACGTGCGACGGCGATGGCACGGCCATGAACGCCGGCGAGCACGACGGCGACACGGGGTTTTGGTTCAAAGGCGCTCGGAAGGGGTTAAGCGAGTGCGTGTGCGGCTGCTGAAACACAACAGGGTGCGCATGCGCGGGCCCGTGGCTTCCCACGGCCGCGCATGGCCTCGGCGTTCGCGCGCGCGGCGAGCAGAGCTCGGCCGCGGCGGGCCTCGGCTGCGGGGAACAAGCGACGGCGGGTTGCAAAGGGTTTAGCGGCTCGGGATCCTGCACAAGAAGATGCACAGCTCGAAGGCTGGCAACACAGAGAAAGGCTGGCTCGCGCGGCGGCGGAACTCGCCGGAGACAGAGGAGAAAGGGGGCGAAACGCGGTTAGCTCACCTAGGGTCTCGTCGAGGTACGCTGCAGCTGGGGGAAGGCTCGACGCAGTCTGGCGGTCCACGGACGGCGGCGCTCCGGTGCTCGGTGTCGACGCGGGGAAGGTGACCGGCTTCTCTTCTCCCCTCGGCTTCTCCTCCACTGGCTTCCTCGTCTCCTTCTCCCACTCTCTCCCCCTCGAATTGGATCTAGACCCCAAGGGGGCGGCGGCGGCGGCTCGAACAGGGAAGGGCTCCCGGCGCTCTGATTTATAGGGCAGCGGCTAGGGCTTCGCGGCACGGACAGCGAGATGGGGATGGCCAGGCGGCTGCGGACACGCGGCGCGCATCGGACGGGCCGCACGGGGCTCGGGTGGTTGGAGTCACGGGCGCTCGGCCGCAGGAGGGAGAGCGCGGTGTCGCGAGGAGGACGACGACGCGGGGAGAAGAAGGCTGACAGGTGGGGTCCCGGCGTCAGTGAGAGTGAGAGAGCGACGCGGTGTCGACGCGGCGGGGAGAAGTGTTGGGCCGCTGACGGGCCGAATGGCCGGCTGGGCTGCTCGGGTTGCTGGCTCGGGAGAAGAGTTCAGGGGTGAAAGATGGACTTGAGCTGCGGGATAACGGCCCACGAACAGGAATAAGATTTGGAAATTAGTTTAGTCAATTAGAGTTTGAATTCAAATCTAGAATTTGAATTCAAACCAACCAAAAATCCAAATAAATCCAAATCACACTATTTCATCCTTAGCACTTCAAATTGATTTTAAATTTGAATTTAAATTGCCTAAGAATTTAGGGAGCAAATAGAAGACACTCTTATATGTTTGTTTGCATGCACACAATTTCACCAAAATTTTTAAATTCGAATTTTTGCACTCAACAAAACCTATAGGAATTTTTAGGGTTGTTACACGGACCACGACGAATCTAACCAGGGTGATCTTGACAAGAGACGCGCGACGGAGACGACGACCGACAGCGGCGGCGCCATGGGCGGCTCGGAGCTCTCGGTCGAACGCGAACCCGGCGCTACGGTGCACGGTTTGCGACAAGATCAAGCGCTATAGCACCAGGAGGAGATGGGGAACTCACGGGGCTTGGTCTTGACGAGGGAAAGGCGACGATGGTGACCGACGACGAACAACGGCGGTCGGCGGCACTGGAGAATCGCCGGCGAGTTCAATTAGCATGGAACGCGGCCTAATTCGGGTCAAGAACTCGATGGGAACGTTCGGGCTATCGAGACGAACCTCCTAGGATGCTTCTTGGCAAAGGAACGGCGGCGACGACAAGAATTGAAGACGGCGGTGCTCGGCTCGGCGGTGGCGGCGGCTCGGACGGCTTGGGTTTGCTGCTTCGGCTGGATTGGAGGGGAAACGGCAAGGGCGGCCGGGTTAAATAGGTCGGGGAGGGCTCGGGCAAGCGCGCGTGTTCGAGTTGGACACGGCGGCGGCGGTGAATCGGACTCGGTGACGAGTCCCGCTCTGCTACGGCGACGGGAGGAGGAAGGAGGTGCTGACAGGGGGACCCCACCTGTCGGCGACCAAGAGAGAGAGGGCGACGGGGAGAGAACGGACGGGCCAGACATGGGCTGAAAGAAGGAACGGGCCGGCCGAGGAGGAGGGAAGTCGGCCCGGGAAGAGAAAAGAAAGAGCAGGGAGGAAAAGAGAGCGAGGATAGAAGTCCAGGGGGCAAACTTGGACCGGGCCAAGAGTTCGAGGGGCGAAACCGAACTCGGCTGATTTAACTTTTCTAAAACTCAAACAAAAGCAAATCAAATTCGAATGTAAACAGAATTTAAATTCCAACTTGATTTACTAGCAACCCAAAAATATATGCAACAGCATGAATGCAACAAAAATTTATTTTGACTAAAATAATTATTTAATGTAATATTTAAATTAATAAAAGGCTAGAAATTCCAATTAAATCCTAGAAACTTTATTTAAACCTTAATAAATCCTAGAAAAATTAAAATGGTTGCTACAATTTTAAATGTGATGAATTTTAGGGTGTTACAAACCTACCCCCCTTAAAGAGAATCTCGTCCTCGAGATTCGGACGGATTAGAGAAAATCTGAGGGAACTCTGCCATCAACTCATCCTCTCTTTCCCAAGTTGCCTCACTTTCCGCATGGTGACTCCACTGAACTTTACACATCTTAATCACTTTACTCCTAGTAACTCTTTCAGCAGTTTCCAAAATCTTAGCTGGGTATTCCTTATAAGTCAAATCACCTTGCACATCCAACTCATCCAAGGGTAATTCTTCCTCAGGAACTCTAAGACACTTTGTCAACTGAGAGATATGAAACACATCATGCACATCTGACAGTCTGGCTGGCAACTCCAATTGATAAGCAACCTCACCTTTTCTATCAACAATCTTGAAAGGTCCAATGAAACGAGGAGATAATTTACCTTTCACCTTAAACCTCCTCAAGCCTCGAATAGGAGATACTTTCAGATACACATAATCACCTACTTCGAAAGTTAATTCTCTCCTTCTTGTATCTGCATAGCTCTTCTGCCTGGACTGAGCCGTTCTTAATTCTCTCTGATAATCTGAACCTGTCTTTCGGCTTCCTGTAGTATCTCTGGCCCAAACAGCTGACTTTCACCTGTTTCACTCCAATATAACGGTGTTCTGCACTTTCTACCATAAAGCGCTTCGAAAGGTGCCATCTTCAAACTAGCCTGATAACTGTTGTTATATGAAAACTCTGCATATGGAAGACTCTTGTCCCAACTGCCTCCATGCTTCAAGCACAAGCTCTCAACATATCCTCCAAAATCTGGTTAGTCCTCTCTGTTTGACCATCTGTCTGAGGATGATATGCAGAGCTGAAATTCAATTTTGTATCCATAGACTCATGCAACTTCTGCCAGAATCTAGATGTAAACTGAGTACCTCTATCAGACACTATCTTTTTAGGTACACCATGGAGACAAACAATTCTGGACATGTATAACTCTACTAACTTAGCACTGGTATATGTAGTATTAATGGGTATAAAGTGAGCTACCTTAGTTAATCTGTCCACAATAACCCATATGGAGTCATATCCTCCCCGAGTGCGAGGTAATCCAACAATGAAATCCATACTGATTTCTTCCCACTTCCATTCAGGTACCTTGAGTGGCTGAAGTAAACCGGCTGGTCTCTGGTGTTCAGCTTTGACTCTCTGACAAACATCGCACAATGCCACATGGGCAGCCACATCCCTTTTGAGTCCATACCACCAATACCTTTGCTTCAGATCCTGGTACATCTTGGTGCTTCCAGGATGAATAGAATATGCGGAATCATGAGCTTCCCTCAATATCTGCTCTCTGAGAGACTCGATATCCGGTACACATATCCTCTTTCTAAACCAAATTGTACCTTGATCATCTTCGGTGAAGTCGGGTGCTTTCCCTGCTAACATGGTTTCCTTGATTTCCTTTATCTTCTCATCAGTAAGCTGACCCTTCCAAATTTCTTGTTCCAGTGTAGACTCAACTTCCATTGTAACACCTTCTGTCTGATTCAGGAATCCCAAGTTCAGCTTTTCCATCTCTGCAAGCAACTCAGCTGGTAACTGGCGACCAAACATTGCATTTACTTGTGACTTCCTACTCAACGCATCAGCAACAAAATTAGCCTTGCCAGGATGATAGTTGATCCCCAGATCATAATCCTTGATCAACTCCAACCATCTTCTCTACCTCAAATTCAGATCCTTCTGAGTAAATATGTACTTCAGGCTTTTGTGATCAGTATACAACTCACAGCTGTTACCTAGAATATAGTGCCTCCAGATCTTCAAGGCATGGACAACAGCTGCAAGCTCCAGATCATGAGTAGGATAGTTCATCTCGTGTTTCCTCAACTGCCTGGATGCATAGGCTATAACTCTGCCTTCCTGCATGAGCACACACCCAAGACCTCTACGAGAAGCATCACAATATATATCAAAATTCTTGTGAATATCTGGCATAGCAAGCACTGGTGCTGTAGTCAACTTCCTTCTCAATTCTTCAAAACTAGCCTGACATTCTTCTGACCAAATAAACTCCTTGCCCTTCTCTAATAGCGAAGTAAGAGGTTTCGCTATTTTAGAGAAGCCTTCAATGAATCTCCTGTAATATCCAGCCAATCCGAGAAAGGTTCTGATCTCGGAGACGGTGGTAGGAGGTTTCCATTCCAACACATCCTTAACTTTACTTGGATCCACTGCAATACCTCCTTCAGTGACCACATGACCAAGAAAAGACACTTGATTCAACCAGAATTCACATTTACTAAACTTGGCATACAACTGGTTCTCTCTAAGAGTCTGCAACACCAACCTCAAATGTTCTTCGTGCTCTTCCTCATTCTTCGAGTAAACCAGAATATCATCAATAAACACCACCACAAACTTATCCAAGTACTCCATGAACACCTTATTCATCAGGTACATAAAGTAGGCGGGTGCATTTGTCAATCCAAATGACATCACAGTATACTCATATAATCCATACCTGGTGGTGAATGCTGTTTTAGGAATATCAGAACGTCTGATCCTCAACTGATGGTAGCCAGATCTCAAGTCAATCTTGGAGAAAACCTTAGCTCCTTTCAGCTGATCAAATAAGTCTTCAATTCTGGGCAATGGATACTTGTTCTTGATGGTTACCTCATTCAATGAACGATAATCTACACACATCCTCAGAGTTCCATCCTTTTTACCCACCAAAATTACAGGTGCTCCCCAAGGTGAAGAACTAGGACGAATGTAACCTTTATCCAATAATTCCTTAAGTTGTTTCTTAAGTTCTTCTAGTTCATTAACAACCATTCTATAGGGTCTTTTAGAAATAGGAGCAGTACCAGGTAAAAGCTCAATAATAAACTCAATGTCTCGTTCGGGTGGCATACCTGGCAAATCATCTGGAAACTCACAAACAACTCTGATATCCTCCAAAGGAACACCACTGGCCTGATTCACTGAGTAAGTTGAAGCTGAGGGTTGTGTGGCTCCGAATTCAATCTTCTCCCCCTGAGGGCTAGTCAACAACACGGACCTCTTGGCACACTGAATCACCGCATCAAAAGCAGCTAACCATCCCATTCCAAGTATGACATCGATTCCCTCAGAGTTCAGGACTATCAAATCAGCAGGAAAATCTATCCCAACTATTTTCAAGTTAACTCAGGGACAGATAAAATTGGCTTTCATGTTTCCACCGGGAGAGCTAACTAGCATGGAATTTCTCATAGGGACCATAGATATATTATACTTAGCTACGTACTGAGCAGTAATAAAAGAATGAGATGCTCCAGAGTCGAATAAAACCGATGCAGGGGCTGAGTTGACGAGGAACATACCAAGTACCACATCCTAGGCCTCCTGCGCGGACTCTGCAGCAACATGGTTCAACTTGCCCCGCATCTGATTCTGCTGGCCCTTGTTGCTCTGGGGCGTCGGGTTCACATTCCTGTTCTGCTGCTGAGGGGTATTCTGCCTAGGTGCACTACCACTCTGGTGTTGTGGGGTCTGAGCATTCCTCTTAGGACATTTGTGGGCAAAGTGGTTGGGATCTCCACAAATGTAGCAGGTACGGGGAGTAGGAGCACTGCCTGGTGCAGGGGTCTTCACTGGGGTCTGAACCGGGGTGGTCTGGCGGTTCTGCTGAAATGCTGGACGCTGAGGTGGAGGTGCTGACCGCTGACCCTGACTCTGCACAAAGTTACTCCCTTGCCCACCAAAACGAACGGGCATGTTCTGCTGAGGCGGCTGGAAACGAGGACGGGTGTTACTGCTTGACTGTCCTGAGGCCATGAACTTCCTCTTCTGCTCTCCCAACTCACGATGCTTGCTCTCCAATCCAATAGCCTTATCCAGCAGCTTCTGAAATGTTGGGAAGGTATGAGACATGAGTTGTTATTGGAGCGGCGGGATCAATCCTTCCAGAAATCGCTCCTGCTTCTGCTCATCATCCTTCACATCATCTGGGGCGTAACGGGACAACTGGATGAACTTATCCCGGTACTCGCTGACGGTCATACCACCTTGCTTGAGTGAGAGGAACTCCTTCTTCTTCAACTTCATGACACCAGCAGGAATATGGTGGCTCCTGAAGTTGGTCCTAAACTCCTGCCAGGTGATAGCATCAGGGGTGGCATGAGCAGCAAGATACGCATCCCACCAATCTGAAGCTGATCCTTCCAAGCGACCTGAGGCATACAGGACTTTCTCCCTGTCATTGCACTGAGCCATATCCAGCTTCTTCTTAACAGTCTTCAGCCAATCATCAACATCAAGTGGATCTGCAGAGTGGGAGTAGGTAGGAGGTTTGTGACTCATGAACTCCCGGTGCTTGTCTCTCTGCTGGTTGTTGTTGTTGTTGTTGTTGTTGTTGTTCTGTGCTTGCATGACTGCCAAGGTATTAGCCATGCCCTGGAGAATCTGAGTCTGGTTGGCAAGGATCTGATCCATTGCTACGGATGCTTGATTCGGCGGAGGATTTGGATTGGGGTTGGCACGTCCCTAACGATTCACAGGTGGTTGATCCACTCCGCTTCCAGACCTGGTGTTCACCATCTGATGGTTAGAACATGAGGTTCAGAGGGTGGTAAAAAGATATAACTCAAATCATGAACAGATAAGAGTTAACGTAGAACGAGTTGCCAATAACGGGCAAATCAAATTCTGAAACAGATTCTGTTCGTCCTAATTAAATAGTTGTAACTCTCATTCTGTGTATCCAAAAATCATGATCTTTTGTCTGAACGTAGACCATCAAATTCTGAAACTAACCCAACTTGAATCACCTAAATCGGAATTTTGTGGCTCGAGGTATAAAATAAACAAGACAGCTGTGTCAGGACCACGGGACAGATTCTGGTTACTCCAATAAAACCATTATATCTCTCTGCCAGAACCTCCAAAAATCACGAAAAATTCCCAGAACCTAGGTTATCAAGTCCTTAATCCAACCCAATAGGATTTACGTCAATCAGAGTTCTGAAGCTCTAGAAACAATTCGGACAGTACCCAGATATCATGCAGCAGCGAGAACAGTTTGTCGCATAACATGATTTATATGAGGGGTACAATTATATAGATAAAGTGATAGTTAAGGGCTAAGATCAGAGACCAAGATAAACCCAAACTCACTAAATTTATTTATTTAATATTTACTCAATTGTGGTCATCACTCCACAATTAAGTTCAATCATTACAAAGATCCAAATCACACACTTAGCACAAAAGCAAACATCTCTACTACACTTTTATCAAACTAAAACACATGTTACGCACGAGTCTCAACGATTCTAAACATACTGAACTAACAAAATAAAGGGTATCCTATCTTAATAGGTATGGGTGAAGCAACTAGACGATCCACCGAGCACTTTTCTAGCGAGGCGGTGAATGACCCAACAATCCTTCTATATCTTCATCCAATGGCGGAAGTGCTTCTCCCTTGAGTTCAGCTATCAGCCTTTTGTTCTTCCTTCGTTCAGCAGCGAGTTCCTCACGCACTTCTTGTAGTTCTCTTGAGGTGTCATCGGCGTGCACGTCGAGCATCTGGGTGAACGCCACTTGGACGTTGAGTGTAGAGTTCACACCTGGCGGGTGTGGTACAACCCCAGTTGGAGTGCCTTGCTGCCTTTGAGGAAGATATGCCCAAGCAGTGTGGCGTACTTCAGCAGCCTCCTCATGACAAAGCACAGAAAGTGCCCTCCTGGCTGCATCCTGGATTCCAGCTTCGAAAGTTGATCTGATGGCGATGGCGTGATGTACTGCACCCTCTTTGGTTCCTCCAAACTCATAATCAGGCTCCCTGATGTATACAGTGACTTCCCAGTCCTCTGGGTGATCTGGATGTGTCCTCCTCCTTCCACAATATTCTATCTCCACTGGGTAGTTCAGACGCTCGAAGAGCATTCGAAGCATCATCGGAAACCCACTGTTGCCTCCGTCGTGGTGATGAATAGTCACTACCCACATGTCAGGCGGCGGTGAGGGTCCTTCACTTCCTTCAGATCCAGCTGGAGCATTCCCTCCTGAGTTGACTTCTTCGTCCATTACTTCCATCTCTTCAGGTTCCGGTTCCACTTCTTGCACCGAATGCGACGAAAAAGAGGAAAGAGTGCTTGCCAATCTACGAGCACCTTGCCTTGTCAACACCATCTATGGTTTAAGCAAGAAAGGGGTGAGAACAGCTCTAAAGACATCAGAACCAGGTGAGACGGTGAATAAGATAGAACAGAATACAAAGATCAAGGAGGAGACAATTATCAATGACCTGGAATAATAGCAAATTAAACCAAGAATAGATAGACCAAGAGTAGTTAAGCAAAATAATCCTTAGAGAATGACCATTGCTATCTAGGCTTGCGTCCTACAGTCAACATAGCTCTGATACCACCTCTGTCACACCCGGTTTTAAAGGCAAAACCAGGTGCATCTCATATGTGCACCAGGATCAGTTTACACACATATGGTAGACGTCACAAGTGAATATCCATAACCATGCATAACAGAAGAGTATTATAGTGCAATTATTACAATATCAGAGTTGACTCAAATGTCATAGCGGAAGACTTAAATAAACGTTTATCTAACGAAGCAAAAGTGACTCCAACTCCACAGGCATTGACTGGGGGAGACTCGCCTAGAACTCCTCAAAATCAGTGGTGAAATCCTCAAAATTCTCCCAATCTGAGCAGCATTCCGGGTGTAGTTGATGCAATAAAAGAAAGAAAGAAAAGCAACAAGTATGAGCACATACGTACTCAGCAAATGTAATATGACATACAAGGCTGAGGCAAAAAGGTTGGCTGACCATACCGCAGTAAGCACTTTTAGTTGGTCAAGTTTTTATTAAGCAACTACTTACTAGCAAATGAAAGTATATACCACCCACAAATTAATGAATGTCAAATTCCCAACATATTCATATAACCACGATTTAGATCATGTTCATGTTTGATTATCATGTAAGGGTCCAGGCCGCTCTTGATCGTGAGCACGACTGTTATAACAGTTTTACACTCTGCAGAGGTTGTACACTTTCACCATAAGCCGTGATTCCCATTGCCGAAGCATCGTATCCTTCCCACACCACGTGGACCGAATACTGGGTTTCACTATGAGACCTTTACAAAAGCACTCTAATAAATGATAGCCCGCTAAGGTTTCCGGTTCAGAAGCAAAGCATAACCCTCCCTAATGAGGTATGTCTCTTACCAAAGCCCACAGCTCAAAAGGACCGAGCTATACCCCGTCAACCGCCGCCCCCCATGCCCCTTTCGAGTAAAGCTACCATAAACCAGAGCACCTAATTAGTCAGTCAAAGCCAGAGCCACATGGCACTCATGGTTGTACTGTTTTCCTGGGTGATTCTCCATGTTCCAATTAAAAAGATATGATCTTGCCATTTAATTAATTCAAAGAGTATTTGGAACATAGAGTATGGGTCCATTTAACCAATCCCAGTTGAGCAAACTAAGCATCATCTACCATCAAAATTAATTAAGTAACCAGTTTCATGGACAGGAAAAATATAGTGGCTAGGTAAATCCTTAAATAGGAACCCATCAAATTAAGACACATGCATGGGTGGTGAAATTAATAATTATTAGGACATTTGCATGACATAATACACTTGCCTTCTTCCCAACTCGGTTGCTGCTCAAATCCTTCTCCAACAGTTGGTTCTTCAGAGAAATCCTCGAACTGGTCGTTTCCTAATCGCATCACACATTCACATACAAGGAAACAATACAACAAATAAGAAACAATACACCAAACAATTCCAACAGAAGAAAACAGCAGCACAAAACTAATCCACACGTTACAACGAACGCGTGAGCGCGAGAATCACTAAAATCGGAGTTAAAACGCAAAAGATATGGCTTTTCTAAGGTTCAGGGACTTGCTGGCAAAGTTTTAAAAGTTCCAGGGGCTTAACTGCGAAAAACCAGGGACTAAAACATAATTTTGTATAAAAACTCGAGGGTTTTCATGTAAAAAGACAAACCTTGGACCTCGGGCATAATTTTAAATCTTGCAGGGGCTAAAACAGAAGAAAAAGGACCTATTTGAAATTATTTTTGAACTAACTTGGACTGCGGGTTGATTTTCAAAATCCTCAGGGGCTCTTTAGAAAATTGGCCAGGGCTGACCGTTACGACTCGGGTTGACTCGGGCTAGATCTAATCTGGGCCGTTGGATTTAGATCGGACGGTCAGGGGGGTTCGGGTCCACGGGTCGCCGGCGAGGACGGCGGCGCTGCGCTTCTCCGCGGCGGCGCTTCGCCGGAGCAACTTCGGAAACTTGCTACGGGCCTCGGTTTGCTACGGGATCAAGTCCTATGGACTCGCCGGACCACGACGAATCTAACCAGGGTGATCTTGACAAGAGACGCGCGACGGAGACGACGACCGACGGCGGCGGCGCCATGGGCGGCTCGGAGCTCTCGGTCGAACGCGAACCCGGCGCTACGGTGCACGGTTTGCGACAAGATCAAGCGCTATAGCACCAGGAGGAGATGGGGAACTCACGGGGCTTGGTCTTGACGAGGGAAAGGCGACGATGGCGACCGACGACGAACAACGGCGGTCGGCGGCACTGGAGAATCGCCGGCGAGTTCAATTAGCATGGAACGCGGCCTAATTCGGGTCAAGAACTCGATGGGAACGTTCGGGCTATCGAGACGAACCTCCTAGGATGCTTCTTGGCGAAGGAACGGCGGCGACGACGAGAATTGAAGACGGCGGCGCTCGGCTCGGCGGTGGCGGCGGCTCGGGTGGCTTGGGTTTGCTGCTTCGGCTGGATTGGAGGGGAAACGGCAAGGGCGGCCGGGTTAAATAGGTCGGGGAGGGCTCGGGCAGGCGCGCGTGTTCGAGTTGGACACGGCGGCGGCGGCGAATCGGACTCGGCGACGAGTCCCGCTCGACTACGGCGACGGGAGGAGGAAGGAGGTGCTGACAGGGGGACCCCACCTGTCGGCGACCAAGAGAGAGAGGGCGACGGGGAGAGAAGGGACGAGCCAGACATGGGCCGAAAGAAGGAACGGGCCGGCCGAGGAGGAGGGAAGTCGGCCCGGGAAGAGAAAAGAAAGAGCAGGGAGGAAAAGAGAGCGAGGATAGAAGTCCAGGGGGCAAACATGGACCGGGCCAAGAGTTCGAGGGGCGAAACCGAACTCGGCTGATTTAACTTTTCTAAAACTCAAACAAAAGCAAATCAAATTCAAATTTAAATAGAATTTAAATTCCAACTTGATTTACTAGCAACCTAAAAATATATGCAACAGCATGAATGCAACAAAAATTTATTTTGACTAAAATAATTATTTAATGTAATATTTAAATTAATAAAAGGCTAGAAATTCCAATTAAATCCTAGAAACTTTATTTAAGCCTTAATAAATCCTAGAAAAATTAAAATGGTTGCTATAATTTTAAATGTGATGAATTTTAGGGTGTTACATCTTCTGACCGGTACTGATGACTAGTTTTCTTGCTGTGTATATTTTTTTCAGATACCCTCATAGAGGTAGAGTTTCATACATGTATTTATATGACGAGTGCGCATACATATATGTCATCATAATAGAGATTTTTTTTCCTTAAAACCCATATTTGAGTCACCGCGGAGGTGTTTATCTTACAAGGATTTCAAAAATCATAAAAATTTTGGAGTAGATGGCATAAATCAATAGTAATCCATTTTTCTTGGTTACCTTGACTCTTGAAATCATTAAGAACAGTGAGCGAAAAAATGCTAGTGCCAGAAAAGCACACAGTAGATGGATATAATTAATTGCTATATACCAGTACAAATTCATTGCTGGGGTATATATATATTTGGCAATCAAACAGGAAGCATTGACCGATATGCCAAAGATGATGGAATTAATGCAGGAAAATCTGACAGATATCCCAAAGATGATGGAATTAATGCAGGAAAATCTATCCTAGTAGTAGTATGGTAGCGGATAAGTACTGACCAATTATTTCATCATATCCAGCATTCTTCATCCTGGAGAGTATATATATATGTGTGTCTCCGTATGACCACAGCGGAATTCCTCACTCAAACCATTTTCAGCCCATTTCGACAGATCTAGAACTAACAGGATGGAAGCAAAATTGTCTTCTAATATCTGCAAGATCCTCATGGTTGCAGTAACCATGATTGTTCTCCTTTCTCCAACTGGTAAGTTGTTAAGTCTGCCAAGGATCTAGATATTTTATATTTCAAAATCGATTCCATTCTTGGTAGATGGAACAGAAGTGTTCCTGTTTAATTTGCATGGATGGTTCTTGCAGGGGAGGCGTTGAAATATGGTATGTGCCAACCGCAGTGCCTGGAGATCAAGCCCAACTGCGACGCATGGTGCAAGACAATCGGCTACCCCGATGGTGGGGAGTGTGTCGCGCCCCGCTACATTGACTGTTGCTGCTGGGAGATACCGCCTTCTGCGAAATTGAATGGAACTGCTGGATTGTTGAAACCATTGCATATGTGATTATGTTGGCAACACAAATACTAAAATAAGATGGGTATTAATATCATACAAGTTTTGCTTCCATGATCCTTAATTTCCGTGAAAACTGCATAAATCTTAAAGCAAAGAAGTAATTAGTTTTTATTAAATTTGTGCTAGGTATTTGTCTGGACCCGGGCCTAACCATGCCTAGACCAAGACTGGCACATATGCCCTCCCAATTATTTGGATCCTATATATCCTTTCAATCTGCTTGTGTATTGCTTTTGTGTTTTGTTTCCATCGCATCTTGCGTGCGGACTGCTGGCGGCATAGCCACTCATCGCTGTATGCTGAGTCTCTGATTCGTGGTGACCCCAGCCCATTCCACGATTTGTTTAGACTTTAGACTACAAGTCCTGCTCACAGTATGGAGGGTCTATGGATACTGTCACAGAGGCCGATCCTCTCGTGGTTCCATTATACTGTTGGAGTGCCATCAAACTCTCATCTGACGAGTGGCTCCACCAAAACATACTCCCTCCGTCCCAAAATAAGTGGACGTCTCACACTTCGAGGAGTCAACAAGTTTTAAGTTTGACTAGATATATAGAAAATAATATTAACATTTGTGTCTCTAAACAAGTGTGTTATGAAAATATATGACATGATTAATCTAATGATGTTTATTTGGTATCATAGTTATTAATATTTTTTAATATATACTCGGTCAAACTTTAAAGTGTTTGACTCCTCGAACTGCGAGATGTCCACTTATTTTGGGACAGAGGGAGTATACCTTTATTTGCATGGTTTTCATGAGGTGGAGATGCCACTCTAAATTAAACTAGCTATCAAGCAACCAGCCGACTATCAATCTGCGAGCCTCCTCCTATTGCTTCGGCTTTTCCTTGTGACATAAGGAACACATGTCACATGACACATGAAAATTTTGGCATGTATCAAGAGTTTTACGATGTAAAAGACCACTAAGTTATCTTATTGCCCATTTATTCGAGGCTCATGCGTGCATCAAACCCAAGATTTTGTCCAGCCTGCCATGCGCTGCCAATATGGCCAGGCTTGAGGTTGTACGCACTCGTCTCTCTTCTATCATCTTACTATCTTATCTTACTATTACTAATTGGAGGCTCCTTTTAAAGTCTCCACGTTAATCCTCACGAGAAGCGCTAGGAAAAAAGATAAATCCTAGAAATTCTCACAAAAATCAGAAACATCTGGCCATTAATTCGGTAGATATAAGTTATCATTAATACTAATATCCATCGGATCTATTTTATTTTCTACAAAATTACCCACAACTGCCATTATAAAAAATTGTTTAACATACCCCTGAATTTATATTTAAATTACCCATACCTGCCATTATGAATAATAACCTTAAACCCCTGTAGCATGCCGGCCGCGGCCGGGAAGATCTACGCAGATGCCGCCGCGCCGGCCCGGGAGGGGATGCATGCATGGCACCAATTAGCAAATCTCTGAGCTGCTCTGTTCTCCAATCAGACCGGCCTCTCCGATCCTCCGTCCATGCATGCACCATTCATCCATGATCCATGCTGCCTTTGCAAGAAAATGATGACGCATATGCAAAGGACCCTAGCCGCCGTCGTCCTATATTCTCCGAATCAAGGACGTGACACGCTCGAGGGGATTAGGCGGGTAGCTGCGGCACCACGTACGGCAGCAGCAAAACAACGCTGCAAGCCCAAGAAGACGAGTTCACCAGAGGTGTTCTTGACCTTGGCCGTGAGGTTGGTGTCAATTTTCCCGTCCAGAATTTATAATTTCAGCACCTGTAGGGGCGCCTAGCGTTGGTGAGTTAGACATTATTGTGATGCTTCTCTTTTACAAATTTTCAACGCTCAACAAATGATATATGTATCAATGATATGATGCAGCGTTAAATCATGAAATCATTTAGTAAACACGCATAACGTGTAGTCAATGGTGCAGAGTGCTGACAGAACATTAGATGCAACACATGCTTGAAACAACGACACCAACAACCAGGGGTTAATGGATCATGGATCTTATACCTTCTTCACAATTCCAATTTGTCCCTAATTATTTTTAGCTCAAAAATATATAGTAAACAACTATAATTAATGTAAAAGAAATTTATAATAAAATTTAACGTATATATTGAGTGGATACAACATAAGAAAATCAAAGATCAAATCTATAGCACTTTTAGAACATAAAAATAAATATTGTTTTTAGTTATGACTTTACGTAGGATGGGTCACAATTGTTTTTTGTCAAAAGATGTAATATATTATATCCCAAAATTAATGTACAAGAAAATAATGTCAGAACATGTCCAATGGTTGTATAATACTATGTGTACATGTGCCAATACAAATAGTTGGTCTTAAATTATAGGAAAGGTTACAAAGTTTGTACAATTCCACAATTTTGTATATTTGCAAACAGATATAGAGGATATATATATATAGTGTAGTTCTACTACAATAAAACTGACCACCCCGTCAAGTACAAGTAAGAAAATTTCTATAGATCGATATTATGGGAGTTCTTATACTCGAGCAACCTATCATTTAGATGACGATTCAACATTAGTTTTGCAATTTAAATCGATTCCACCGTGACTTAAATGTTTGTGGAAACATGGCGGATGAGGCACCAATCGTACAAGAAAATAAAGCATATAGGACTATATACGCTAAATTGTACAATCAAATACTTTATGATGAATGGTGCTATTAATTATTTTGTGTGTGCGACCTGGATCTAATCCTTGCCCAATCGTCAACAGCCAAGTGGTTTGGGTGGTAATGTAAAATTGGGAAGTAAAATACACCAGGGGTATGAACTTTGCAGCTAGGAAACATATATTTTCTTCTATGATTAAATTAAATAACTTTAATCAGTTATGGACCCTAAATCTCCTTTAAAAAGAATATTCTATCCCGGTCATTAAAATTCCTTCCTCTATCCCAATTTCTCCCACCATCTATCATCTTCTCCTATCCCAACTACCGTATATTCTATTGTTTTTTTCATTTTTTCCCTCGGCTCCAACACCTCCCCCTTCCTTTCCCCTGCGCAACAATGCCGAGCTCGTTGTCCCGGAGGTCCCCGAGGTCGAGTGCAGCAACGCCAGCGCCGAGCTCGTTGTCCCGGATAGCCACGACGTAGCTCCGCGCGGACGGCGGGCGCGCGGTCTCGGCGGCCAAGCGCTCCGCGGCGAGCTCGACCCGCAGCGCCGCCGCGGCGCGCTCCGCGGCCTCCTTGTCCTCCTCCTCCAACTCCACTGCCTCGTCGCCATCGGCTTTGTGCTCCAGCTCGCGGCGGCGGGCATGGACGTGGGCGGGCGGGGTGGCGGGAGTGGGCAGGCAGCCGCTGGCGTGGGCAAGCGCGGCGGCGACGGCAAGCCCTCCGCGCTCCTCTCTCCCTCTCTCTCTCTCTCTCTCTCCTCTCTGCCATGGCGCCGGCGGGTGGTGGTTGGGATGCGCGGGGCCCACGCGCCTCGGTGGCAGCATAGCGGCGCACCCCTACCTCCTCTTGATCCAGGGGAACGGAGGGTCTCCGCTTCCGTGGGGGAAGCTGTACAGGAGCCCGGTGCAGCTGATTTTCCCCTAAAATGTTCCTGCAGACGCCGGTGCAGGAACCCGGACAGCCTGAGGCCGATTTGTTGCTTTGCCTCAATCTGTGCTTGCTCGGCTTGTTATTCTCAGTCCTTGCTAGCAATAGATACATAAAAATTCAAATACGATAGAAATCTATTAGGAAAATAATTACTATACTAAATTGTTATATTATATATATTTTTTGAAAAGACAACAATCAAACAAAACAAAGCATCTTCCTATGCAGAATGATTTTTTTCCAATACCCAGGAGAGCTCATTGTATTAGAGAGAGAGAAAACAGTCCGCGATACATCCCTATCACCTCAAGGACTGATTAGCCCAGCCCAACCACCCGACCAAGGCCCAGGACTTGTAGTTTCTTGGCCCCGGCCAAGCACCAAAAGCTATGCTCATCCTTGAACTCACTTATGATCAAGTTGATAGCAGGGGAGGCTCGAATACATAGACGTTCCTATGCTTCCAAACAATCCATACTGACGAAAATTCATCCTTTTCTTATACTCCTTAACTCTTCTCATAGTTTTGCCCCACCAGTCAGCGAAGCAAGTTCATCATGGAGGCACTGTACTCACCAAATGAACGGTAGCAGGTTTTTTTAATCATAGTGAACCTAACCAACTGAGCTATTCTAGCTTGACTCTACTAATTCCTTAATTTGATATTCAGTTCTATAATCCAAATAGGATCTTACAGTATTGCCATGCCTAGAATGAACAACGACCAATTTCTTTATCGACAAAGTGATCCCCTAGCTCCACATTGTCGTCAATATGTTGTACATGACTCGAATCAAAATCTCGAGTTTACCGGCCAAGGTGGCAGCAGACTGCCCTTTCTTCATTAGTGAGAGATGAACTAAGGGCAGGCATGAGTAAACAAATCAAGTTAGAGCACAACCAACACACTGCAAGATTGATCTCAGCTTCTAAACATAGGAACATTAATTATTACAAGATAAAGATGTTACCTTAAAGTAGGGCAAGAGCACTGCAACATCTGGGTTGGTTTGCTCCAACATCCCAAAGCAAATGTGGGAATGCCAAAACAAAATCATTCTCATTCCTCATATCTCTCTTTCTTGTGGACTGATCTAGCCACTGTTTTCGTTAATAGTTGCAGTGTTTGAGTTTTTGTGCGGTTATATATACATAGTTCTACCCATAGAACTCATATATAAAGCTTTGTTTGTTTGACGATCATGCATGCACTCACCAGTCCCCAAAGCAAATGTGGTTTGTGTGAGTTTCGGATAGAAAATTTGCCATATGCATGACAGCTCCACGAATCTGGATGCAGATGTCATGGAAATCTGAAAGCAAACACCACATGTTGCAGCAGAAAGTCAACGCAATTTTGATACAAGTTAAAATATTTATTTTACAAACAAAATATTGTGTTGTCTCCTCTGATGCCATGACACCCTTCCAGCGGGTACTCCGATGCCCTGCCGCCTCAAGCACAAATATATGGCCGCGTCAACTCCATCCCCAGCCCAACCTTGTGACCTCTCCCCGCCGCTAATTCGCCATGTTGGCGAAGAGTATCGCCCGCCACAGACTAACGACCGTGCATGAATTGTCAGTTTCCCATCTGCACTTTCTTAAACAAACTCGCATTTTAATTAGTCTCAGATCCTAAGTCTGAGATTCAGTTGTATGCATGATAAGCGTGTTTCATGCTGTGATTCAGTTGTTGCCTGTACGTACACATTTTGGGTATTTTCATCCCCTCTGTTTTTTGTGTCACTTGTTTCCAATTTTGTTCCTCCAATTCAATCTTTATAAAGTTCAATTATTCCATTAGTAGAATCACATATTGGTTTGTTTTTTTTAATTACTACATCATTGGAAGACTTTTTAATTAAATAATCTCTCTTTCATGTTCCAAGATTCTTGGCAGCGGTAGCAAGATTAATCATTTTTTATATTCCAAACTGAAATTGTTCTGCATTCGTCAAAGCTGTATTCCCTACGTAGAGCTCCGTGATCATCCTCGAGTTCTTCCAGCCAGGGGCAACGCCACGTTGTTCTTCCATGGTGCCGATGCATCAGGGTAAGAAAGCAAATTACCACTAAGTGCACTCAAATCCACCATATGTTTTTGTAAATTTTTATGTACTCCTTGAGCTGTGCACCATGGTCGAATTATGGCTAGCTTCGCCTCTGCTTCCAGCTGCTTCTCAGTTTCTTGTTACAGGGATACCCTTTTCTGCAAGATGTTGATACCAATATCCATCGACTGATCGTTAGCAATATCCATGGGTATGTCCTTCCATACGCTTTAGTTTTCTCTAATGTCTCAACGAAGTTCTGAAAGAGAATTGAAAGAGCTGATCAATTTCCTTTGGCATGGTGTTTCCAGAGGGCTAGAGGAGCCTAACATGTTAACATTATAGATATACTGATAAGGAAACTTTCTTGGATTGGACCCATCATTAAAATATCACATTGGAAAGGAATTAGTATTGCTTCTGGACCATCTGACTCGATTCATCTAACATCTGAAACTATCAAAACCAGATCCAATGAAAATGTACTAAATAATTCATATCCCACACTAGTTGCAGAGTCGGGAGACCATATACCTCTTATGGGGTCTTATATACATGTAGCCAATTCAGAGAGAGAATCAAGTTTGTGCATTCTGGCTCAGTTTGGTGTTCATTGTTCGGGAAGGATCGAGTACAACGTTACCTGCATGGTTGCATTGCTTTATTTGTGTGAGCTTCCTTAAACTTTGCATGAAGTCAACAAAGCAACAACGAACCTGGTTGGGTTGCTTCATTTGTGTGGGCCTCCTTAAACATAGCATGATGTCAAAGCAACAACCTTCTACTCCATAACTGAAAAAACAGATATACTGCCAGTTAAATGATGGCAGACTATGTATCTGAGGTTTCAAACTCTACTCTTTTCCTCTGTGTAGCATACTGTGAGAGCACAATATACACACATTGTCACGAAGTAAGATCAGTGAAGTAGATGACTAATGCGGTGGTATGCGTCATGGTGGAGGATGCCCCTGAATCTTGTTGCTCCTCAGAGCAGAGCAACAGAGGGAAGAACAGAGGAAGACCCTGCCTTTGACGCTGCTCCTGTGTATACATCAGTAAATCAGTACATGATTCTTGCAGGGGCAATGACATCGGAGGACCACAGTGATGTGTCATGCCCTCTGGATTTCCTCGACAATAAAAAACAAGCCAATTTCTTTAACTCTGGCAAAAACACTGGGCCAGATTGGCACGGATTGACCAACCTTACATTGATTGCTTAACCTAAAACAGATGCAACTACAGATTGGACTATATGATAATCATTTAAGCGGTTGAAATCAGATAAATTGCCGATCATTCTAGGCCCTATGACAACTCCTCTTCCATCATGAGGTCATTGGCTTTCTTCGTATTCAAATCCCCATCTTCAAGGTTTCCTTCTTACAAAGAAAATTTTGGAGAAAGGCTTCAATTTTTTTAATAAAACAAACAACCATGCATCTGAGGACAACGTTAATTTTTGTAACTACTGAATCCACCAAGGCAAGACATGCTAACACACTAAAGAGAACAAATGCTACCACTGGTTCAAAGATGTAGACTTGTAGAGGGTTAGCGTGATTCAATATCACATCCTAAATATTTTGGAGAAAATTTTTGAAACTCGAGAAAATATTTGCATTAAGTTGTTGTAGCCAATCACATCCTAAAATCCAAAAAGTTTTAGGGTATGACACATAAATTGGATTGGTTTGGTTTTTGTTTGATTATCACAACCTTGAAAGAGTTTTTAATTAATTAATCTATCTTCCTTCTCCAATATTCTGGCAACGCAGCAAACTTAATTATTTGTTATATTCTAAACTGAAATTAAACTCAAGGAAGATACATCTGTCTGAAAAATACTGAAGTTCATGTTGTGTCCAAAGCTTATGCTTTCCTCGAAGCAATCTTTCCTGAACCTTGCACAGAGTTCCGTGACCCATCCTCGAGCTCCATTGGCTGTTTCTCCTTTTCTAGCTACAGTAACGATCTATGCCACAAGGCAATGATGACAATGTCCACGGACCGACTGCTAGTTACATTGCTGATAGATCCCAACATCTTCTCCAGGGATATGTCCTTCCACACGCTTCAGTTTTCTCTAATGTCTAAAGCAAGTTCAGAAAGAAAGAAAGAAAGAAAGAAAGAAAGAGTTCATCAACTTTCACATGGTGTGGCCAGTACCTCTTATGGGGTCTTTTATACATGTAAGTTTTTGCATGTTGTCTCAGTTTGGTGTTCAATATTCAGGAAGGAGGACAATGCTACATGCATGGTTGCGTTGCTTCATTTGTGTGAGCTTCCTTAAACTTATCATGAAATCAAAGCAAAAACTTGGTTGCGCTGCTTCATTTGTGTGAGCTTCCTTAAACTTATCATGAAATCAAAGCAAAAACTTGGTTGCGCTGCTTCATTTGTGTGAGCTTCCTTAAACTTAACGTGACATCAAAGCAACAACCTTCTACTCCAGAACTAAAAAAAATGCTTCTAGATAAATGATGGAATATAATGTGTATGATGTTTCGGAGTCTACTTTTGTCCTATGCAGCACACTGTGAGAGCACAATTTGTACACATTGTCAGTGAAAACCAAGCTGGAACTATGCAATACATCATCACAAGCGTGTGAGGATGGCCATGGTAACAACCAAATAAAACGCATTTTGAGTAGACTCTCATCTAATAACAAAGTGCATGGCCGTTTCAAACTGCATGTGAAGAGATAATCACACGAATTTTGTTGTAAAAGCATGAGTGCATGCCATGGGGCGGGAGAGCTATAAGGTAGAGGATGCCCCTGAATCCTCTTACTCAGAGCAGAGCAGCACTATGGCTGGAACTTGATCTAACGATCTGAAAACGCTGAGGATGGCTGAGATGATTATAGATCAATCCATTTCATTCTACAAACCAAACAAAAAATTGAGAAATTAGAAGATGATGCATCGTCCCATACTCCCATCCCCCAATCCAACCAAACATAGTTAATTGATTAAGAGCCAAAACGTTGTGTTGTGTTGTGTTAATAACTTAATCCATCATGCTACTTTACATCCTACTGTGAACAAAAACTATATACTAATGTAAATTGCAAAATGCTACTCCATGTAGCTTACGAAGCTAAAAAAAAAGTGTTTTTTTAAAGATAAAAAAAGTGGCTATGCGCATCTTCTGTCAGCCGCGCGCGAATCTGTGATGGCACGAATCTCGGCGCAAAGCTTACGGATAGGGTGTCTGTCTTCTCCCTTGGCTTCCTTCTCCTTCCTCCGGAGCTTCCTGCGGCGACGGCGGCGGCGGCGACGACAGGAAGCAAGAAAGGGAGGAGGAGGAGATGGCCATGCCCACCTTCCACCTCGCTCCCGACCTGCCGCCGGTGTCCCGCCTCTGCTTCGGTCCCACCTCAACCCCCTCCCACCCCTCCCTGCTCTGCTCTGTAGGTGGCGTTCCCGCGCTGACCGGCTCTGCTCCGACGCATGCTTGCTGCAGGGACGATGACGATGGGGGAGCAGAGCGGGGCGGCGAGCTCGCTGCGCCTCCTGGGCGCCGCCTCCGACGCCGGCGTCAACTTCTTCGACTCCGCCGAGATGTACCCGGTCCCGCAGCGCCGCGAGACCCACGGGCGCAGCGAGGAGCTCCTCGGCCGCTGGCTCCGGACCCGCCGGGCGCCGCGGGACACCGTCGTCGTCGCCACCAAGGTCCCTTTCTCCTAGCAGCTGCGTTGCTTGAGTTGTTAATGCTGTGACATTAGCACTAGCACTGAACTGAACTTGATGCTATTTCTTGCTGCGTTGAATTGGTTTGCGAGGAGGACAGGTAGCCGGGCCGTCGGGGCAGATGATGTGGATCCGTGGCGGGCCGACGGCTCTTGATTCAGAGAACATCACAGCGGCAATCGACGAGAGGTGGTTAATTACTGAACATTCTGTATTTCTGCCGCGAAAGCCATTCTGTTGCTGCCCTCGTATGCTTGTCAGTTTGGTTTCTTGGTCAGTGGTGGTCAGTTCCTATTGTCTTTTGTTAATGGTTAATTTGTAACATTGACTAAATATAAGTATGTAGTCACTGAATGATGATATACGAAGCTATGGTGGTGGATATTAGAAAGAATTGTTTCACTTGGGCGGTTCATCAATCTCTCTGCTGATGTCTGAAATTCTGAATGTGTATCATGTTTCTTCTGGCCTTATTCAGTTTACGCAGGCTGGGTGTGGATTACATCGACCTCTACCAGATACATTGGCCTGATCGGTCTCTGCCTTAGCTTTTGTTCAGCATTCTCACATCCATCCTTTTTCTGATTGTTGTGTCCTCTACATCCTGAAGTCATAACCGGGTATCTTCTATCTCAGTTATGTTCCTATGTTTGGGGAGACAGAGTATGACCCAAGCCGCCAGTACACGTCTGTTCCAATGGAAGAACAACTGGAGGCTCTTGGAAGAGCCATCGATGCCGGCAAGGTATGTCATAGAGGAGCTGCTGTACTTTCCATTTAAATGTTCAGAGTTCATTAGTTATATATGAATTGCCGGTGCTAGATCAGGTACATTGGCCTTAGCAACGAGACACCATATGGCCTGATGAAGTTTCTTCAGCTGAGCAGTGATTTTCAGTTGCGTTCCAAGTTACTGACAGTGCAGGCAAGTAGCACACTGGGATCTCATTTCACATGTTCAGTAATTGAATCACTCTCCACACTTCTCCTGTGCTTTTTGCAGAATTCATATAACTTACTGTGCCGGAATTTTGATTCAGGATTGGCAGAATGCTGTCATCATGAGAGGTATTCCTAACATGTTCAAAAGCCCTGTAATTGACTATTATCTTCATAGTATTCATACACAAGCGACTAGTGATAAATAATGTCATTTCTTTAGTTTCAGAAAAGAAATGGCATTGCCATCACAATATTTACTATTGATTAGTATATTTTCCTAAGTGTATTAAGTTTTCATTCATCCTGTCCTAATTGTTTCTGAACTCCAATAGTTGAACTATGGTGTTTGCAGAATCAGCCTTCTGGCTTACAGCCCTATGGCAATGGGTATACTTTCTGGAAAGTATCACTCGCCTGATGACTCTGGTCCACCAGATGCAAGAATGAATCTGTTCAAAGGTACTCATTTCTGAAATTCCAATAGCTTCATAGCCTGGTTCCCGACTGTTTTATTTTTTTCTGATTTTACTGTGTCATAGCTCGTTATTGCTCCTTCTGCTTTATAGGGAGATACACTGAAGGTGAATCGCGATACAAACTTCATAGCCTTAAAGTGAAAGCAGCTGTGAAGGTGTGTACATGATTTGTCAAAAAAAAAGAGTGGAACCCCCTCCCCCCTCCCTTCCCTTTTACTGGCTTACTCATCAGATCTATTTTATTATTTAGGAATACACAGAAATTGCTGTGAAATGTGGAATTTCTCCAGCAACTTTAGCGATTGGTAAGTTACCTTAACAATTTCGTATAATGTAAAGTAGCATTCCTTGATCATTAACTGCTTATCCTTTGTTGATGTTGCTTATGCTTTCAGCATTTGTGTTGAGACACCCACTTGTGGTATCAGCTGTTTTCGGTGCTACTAGATTATGGCAGTTTGATGAAATTCTTCAGGCAACTAGAGTCCATCTCCCTGAGCAAATTCTTGTTGAGATCAATGATGTACATGCAAGATACCCTAACCCTTGCCCATAAAATTCTTAGCATAGGAATTAGTTTCGTTTGCTGATTACAATGTCCATGTATGATTAGGAATTTTCGATGGAGCTGCAATTTTGTTAGAGCAGCAATCTTTCTTGCTTTGTCAATGATGTCATGGATTGTCCAAGACATGAAAATTTGTTTTATTGTCTATCACGTACAAGTACTCAAGTACTCAATGTCTAGAGTTTACCATAGCAGCGCATTCATTTTGCTAGTCTATATATAGTTTAAGTATTAATAAAAAGAAGGGAAAAGTTCATTTTACAACCTCCAACTATCACACAAGTCTGATTTTCAACATTGAACTAAAAACCGGATAACAAAGGCCATACAACTGTCAAAAAACGTGCAAATTTAGCCCTTTGGGCGGTTTTGAAGGTGATTTTCTATTTTGTAAAAATTAAAAATATTCAAATTTAAACTAAAAAATTCATAAGTAATTCATTTTAAGTCAAAAAAATACAAAATTGGTATCAAAAGTTTTCTAAAAATGGAACCTATCTATTGTCACTGTATTTGTCAGTTAATCGGATCCATTTTTTCATGTTCATAGTATTTGGTTGCTTATAGTTATGCCTATTATTTTTGAATAATTAAAATTCAAATAGAGCAATAATAGATAGGTTACATTTATAGAAATTTTTTGAAACTGGTTTCATATTTTTCTGATTTAAGATGAATTAGTTTCAATTTTTTAGATCTAATTGGATTTTTTAATTTTTTTACAAAATACAAAACCACCTTTAAAACCATGCTGATTTTTTAGATCTAATTGGATTCTTTAAATTTTTGTACTTATATAGATGGTGCCAGCATGCATTTGTTCCCATTCTTCCATGTTGGCTCCGCTGGCCAGTGAAGCATTTGTTCTCATTCTTCCACCTTGGCTCCGCTGGCCAATGAAGCAGCCAAGAAACACGCATGGATGGAGGTTGTCGATAACTCGAAACAAAGCCACAGACGGGTAGAAGTGTATTAGAATATAGAAAAAGGTGGCGGTGTGGGCAAATAACATGAAGTATAGAGGCAAGTAATATGACATGTCTGAAGCAATATATCATCTATTTCCTGTCACATGGCTTGGTTAGCAGGCAGAGGCCAATAGGCTCCTGAGGCATTGCTGCTATCGACTATACCACCAGTTAAAAATGGCACATAGTTTCGATGAGATTTCAGACTCCACTTGTGGTGCACTCCAACAGGCCGAGCATTAACATGGTGTCGTACTACAAGTGGTTCATGATGCGGACCTTTGTCAAGAACCTTGGTTGAATCCGACATCCTACAGTTTCATGATCAACACGGACAGCCCACTATTTTAGCCGTGGCTGCTCTCACCACAGTGGGTTTTGTGCCAGGTGCAGGACTCTACGCAATTTCTTTCTTCAGAAGTGGAGGCACCAAATAATTCCTCTTTGAATTGTTCAGAAGTAGCTGTTGTTTCTGAACAATTTCGTGTCACTGAACAATTCCTCCATCGCCCCACCTGGCGCCACTGCTACTGCCACCTCCTTTCCGGAATTGCATCACCATGCTCGCGATGATCGCGACCTACACGATGGTCCCAAGAGAAATTTAGACAGCATTATTAGCGTTCACCAACCTTAGTGCTACATGAATATAAGACCATCCACATACTTAATGTCAGTTCCGGTGCCGATAGCTGCAAACATCTTCTCCAAGTATATGACCTTCCACTTGCTTCAGTTTTCTCTAGTATCTCAAGCATTTTCTGAAAGAAAGATCCAAGCAAGAGTTCATCAGTTTCATTAATCTTTTCACGATAGACTGCCAAGGAGCATAACATGTTAGTATTATATAATATATAACACTAACAAGGAAACTATTAGTTTGGGGCATCACCAAAGCCCCATCTTCGAAAGGCTGGCAGTGGTATCCATTATATATGCCAATACTTTACAGCATCTCTGATCCAATGTTTGAAACAATTTCCTCTAATATCTCAAACTATCAAAGCTGAAACCAATGAATATCTCACACTAGTAGCAGTGTCCACCTGTTATGTGGTCTTATATATATACATGTAATGTAGCCCATGAGAGAGAATAATCAAATTTATGCATGCAGGATTCGTTTGGTGTTCAGGGACTAGTACAATGCTATACCTGCATTATGGTTGTGTTGCTTCATTTGTGTGAGCTTCAAGAAACTTAGCATGAGGCTAAAGCAACAACCTAACACATGACATGTCAATATACCTCCAACATGTCCATTTGGATAGTGGTGCTCCGCCCCTACCCCAGCCGTGGTGGTTCACCTCCGTGCACTGTGGTGGTTGCATCTACATTTGATCACCAACCATCCATCCATCCGGCGTGGAGAGCCCATTTAGGAGCTAAGCAATTAGGCTCACACCTGCGGGTACAGTGTTGTTATGTAGAGTGCATGAATGAAAACCATATCTATGTAAGCTGTTGTCCGTTCAGCAATGGAGCGAGTCTGACTGCATTTCTTGCCTCCCAAATGTGCCACACAGTGATGTAAAAGCATATCTTCATCATCCTTTGCTCCCTCTAAGAAATTGAACAGCCATTGTGGAATGTGGACAAAAGCATGAGGCTTACAATTTATACCTTTAGCAGTTTCTTACCTGACGCGCCATACCTCAGAGGCATATTATTGGCGCATTAAAATGGCATGCTCTACAGTTTCTTCTCTTCCACAAAAACAGCAAACGTCAGGAGCAGGAACATGTCTACGTTTTACTTGTGCATCATGCTTTTATAATGCATATTCACTGCACTGATTCTAGAACAAACCTTTCTGACAGAGGCATGTCACCGTTAATTGGATGTTAATCAGTACTTTTTTTGAATAACCTATACTAAATCTCGGGTTTAATCTAGACTGAATCGCAATTATTCGGGGAAGAGAATGAAATATCCCACGTTTTGTGCGTGTAGAAGTAGAGGCAGGCCTCAGCACGTTAGTTGCACACCCACCAACTAACTTCTTCAGGCTTCATTGCTTTATTAGCAGTAACTCGACAGTACCATAATGCACGCAAGACACGACACCATCAGGATATATTAGAGCAACACAACGTGTTTTGCAATATATTTACCCTCCAAAAAGATTGTTTTTTCCCCATGTGGCATCCACACGAGTGTTTTTCCCCATGTGGCACACGAGGAGACACTGAACGACAATAACATCCCTGGTCCCCTCGATATGAATAATGCCAAAACGCACGCAGCCTGAGTATCAATGTACCATGCATGCATGTCCTAGCCTAGCTCCCTAGGTATAGTCCCTTTTCTCGTGCACCAGTTGCTTGTGTATATATAAACCCCCTGGCATGGTTGCACCACAGAATCAGACAGCCACACCAGCCAAGTTTTCAATAAGTATTCGAGCCAGAGCAGCATCAGCAAGCATTCTTGAGCTTTGCACCTACGGAGACGGCCGGAGACGACGTCAGCCAAGTTAATTTCCGTCCATGGCCGGCAAGATCGGCCTCATCATCGTCGTGGTAGCCATGATCGGCCTCCTCTTCTCCCCCGCCGGTGAAGCTCTAGCGAGACCTCTCTTGTCCATCTTTGGTTAACAAATTTCTCTCAGCGAATAAGATGCATGCGCAGGTTTCATCTAACAGTCTAACACCACACGGACCTGGCTGGGCGTTTATCTCCCCTTTGTACCGGTTTTGCAACTAGTACCGCGTACTAAATGCAAGACCCCGGTACGATTTAAACCTGAGGAGATATCAACCGGTACTAAATGATTTATGTCCAAAAAATAAAGAAAAAATAAATGCAAGTCATATGATTTTTTTAATGAAGAATGTGAAGTTTTCTAGTTGTGTGTGCAATATTATTTTTTTCTCGTCTTAGGAATGAACTCCGTTCTCATTCCGGAAACATGGAAAGAGTTTTATCCCCCACCTTGTTAAAGCCTTTCTTAAGTACAGTTTTTCTTGCTCGTTGATTCTATCAACCTAGGAACTTTGTGACACTAGGCATGTATGCAGAAGCAGGGGAAGTGGCGGCACTGGCGCAGCCCCAGCATTACAACGAAGCACAGTGCAGCCGTCTTGCGGACAACTCGCGGGAGCACTGCGACAACTGGTGCTGTATACATGGCCAACCGGGAGGCTACATAAAGAACGACCAATGCTGCTGCAACTCCGGCGGGCTAGCTGCTGATATATAGCTAGATCGCTGCATCATAATTAAAACGATGATGGATCAGATGATCAATCAGGATGTATTAACCATACTACGCGTGTGATGAGTGCTTGCATGAATAAAATTCCTTCGATAGTACGTGATGTGTCTCCGTGGACGAAGGCTGCGTTTTTATTTTATTTTCATTGTTGGCAACTCAGTTCGATCCACGATATCTGCCTGTAACCACTCTTTGTATTTGAGTATATTAATTTGTCAGTATGTTTGATGTCTGTTCAAAATAACTAACCATTCTGTTGAGGCTACGGCCATGAGTTGTTTCTGCCTAACAGGTGTTGGTATGTGTGCCTTAGCCTAACCGGAGTTTTGTAATTTGGGGACCATTGTTCCTCTCTTCTTCTTAATACAACAAAAACTAACCGTTCTGTTTTACCACATATCTGTCCATGACCGGAAAATTCCTATATAAAAAGCATGCACCAGGTACAGAAAGCATAAAACTCATTGCGATATCAAAAGAAATGTTGCCATGCACACTCCTCGTACAAAACTTGCTTTTTTTTTTTGAACTGAACACAGCGAGGGAGGCCCCCGCGGTGAAAATTTTATTAAAAAAAACATAGGAGAAGGAGAGTAACTTACATAGGGAAAAACAACTAAGCTAAGAGTTGTAAAGAGAAGGAGGTGAGCTGCACAGGCTGAATCTAAAATTACAGGAGAGATGGGGAAAGAAGAGAGTTCTATACAAATCTATTGACCCATTCTAAAAAGAGTGTCTTCTGAGATTCTTTCATTCTGACCATCTGAATTAGACATTCTTCCTTGAAGTTTCTTTTCCAAGTGTTGAAACTTGCTGGGCAGTTTTCAAAGATGAAATTATTCCTTTGCTTCCAAATTTGCCATGCTGCAGTTATGACTATTTCCATGAAGCACTTGTGATTGAAGGTCTGTTTAGCAAGCTGAAGCATCTGAAAGAAAGGAGCTGTAATGTCCCATTGTAGCCCAATGGATTGCCAACATCTTTTCGCAAAAGAGCAGGTGAAGAAAAGGTGCATGGCAGTTTCTTCACAGTTTGAAGCACACAGAACGCAAGTATAGATATTTCCTTCAATTTGAATTTTTTTTTCTTTTCAGAATGTTTCTGGTATTCAGTCTGTCCATCATCAATAACCAAGCAAAGATTCTTAGTTTGTTTGTGCACCTTGAGTTCCAGATCCATAGGAAGGGCCTTGGTGGATGAAAGTTTTTGTATAGGTGATTGTAATAGCTTTTGGATGTATATTTCTGCGAGCCCCAAATATAATGCCATTGATCATTTCCATCTTCATTCACTTGTATATTTTGCACAATATCTTGCAATTCATGGAACTCCTGATATGCTTGATCTGAAAGAGGAAGGTGAAAATGCTCTACCAGGTTTGGTATTTCCAGAAACATAGCAACTGAAATTTTTTGGTTTTTGGCAAAGGAAAAGAGTCTTGGCAGCTTTTCCTGTAGAAGGTGACCATTCCAAACATCAAGCCAAAACAGAACTGTTTTTCCACTTCCCACAGTACAAGCAGCAGTTCCTCTGAATTTATCACAAAGATGTAAGAGATCTTTCCACCAGAAGGAGCCTCTGTCACCAGTAGCATGTGGAACCTGCCCCTGTGAGTAGTATGAGTCCCAGACCAAATTTACCCAGGGGATGTCTTTCTTGTTGTAGAATTTGTCTAGGTGCTTGAGAAGTAGAGCATCATTTTGGGATCTAAGGTCAATAATTCCTAGACCACCTTTCTTCTTGGGCCTTGTAGCTTTTGGCCAAGCTACCATAGATTTACCTTTTGCATTGACATCAGAGCCTCTCCACAAACAATGTTTCCTGGCTCTGTCTATGAATTCTATAACTGCCACTGGAATCTTCAGGCTGCACATTGCATAAGTTGGAAGTGAAGATAATATCGAGTTGACTAATTGTAGTCTGCCAGCTTGGGTGAGGAAACTTGATGTTGAAGTGAGTCTTCTTTCAGTTCTATCCATCAATGGCATGTAATCATCAATTCTGGGCTTGGTTGTACCAAGTGGGAGTCCAAGGTAGGTGAAGGGGAGTGATCCAAGTTGGCAGCCAAAGGTGCTTGCAAGGTTTGTGGCTTGTTCCTGTGTCAAATTGAGGGGTATCATTTGTGACTTGGCATAGTTGACTTTTAGGCCAGTAGAGTCAGAAAAGGATTGAAGAAACCCCTTTAAGCAGAAAAGCTCTCTTTGTGATGCTTTCATGATCAATATGGTGTCGTCTGCATTCTGTATGATGGGAAACAAACTGCTAGAGTCAGCATTTATTGGTAGTGAAAAATGAAGGGAAACGATGGAAGCTACGCTAGCTCACACAAAAACTCGTTCACCCAAAATAGGAACAGCAGCAGTTATAGATCACGGATTGTTACCACTTGACGCGCAGTTGCAGCGGAAGCCGTCTCGATGTAGACGAACGCGTCGAAGTGGCAGTGCAGTGCAGTTGCTTACGTCCGTCTGGTCCTGCACGTGCGGTTCGTCCTTGTGCTCCAAGCGCAGCACCTCCGAGGTATCCACACGTACGAGGATTGAAACGTCGCGCACCGGACTGCTAGGTCCACGAGCACGATGGGGGAGAAAAGCAACTATTGCTTGGAAGTCATGTCTTTCTCAGGAGGGGTTTGGTCTCTATTTATTTGGATGAAATTCTTCACACCATGTTCCATTAGCAATATGGGACTAATAAATAAAGCACCCCTTCCCCTGGTAATGGGCTTCACAACATTTGTGGCCCATTAAGACTAGTGGATCGAATCCAGTTGTCTCTTGGGCATATTCCCAACAATCTCCCACTTGCACTAGAGACAATCTCATAAGCAAGTTTTCAGTGTTCCAAACCTCTTAAGTGTGTGACCCTATGGGTTCACGTACACATAGACATGGTTCGAGTACTCCTACTCGTTCCAATAGTTGATAGCGGCCTCTAGCAAGACGTGTCAACTCCCATGAATACGTAAAGATCATATCAGACGAACCACCACAACATCACGTACAAGCTATTCCCTTTGCCTCACGATATTTGGTCTAACTCCAAGTAAGACCTCCCTTTCTCGAAACTGTGAGTCAGATCCTTCAAGAGGTTAACACTTAACCTAGCACGGCCATGCATTTCTTGATCCGATCACTCGAGGGGCCCAGAGATATCTCTCTCGTATAGAGAGGGGCAAATCCCATCTTGATTGACCATGCCTCACAGCATGCTTCCTGACAAACCCGAAAACCACCTTTATAACTACCCAGTTACGGTGCAGCGTTTGGTAGTCCCTAAGTAGGTCAATTCACATCTTGAGTACATACGACAATCTCAGGTCTAAGGACAAAGCATACGCGTTGTGAAGAAGAGATAAACAAGTCTCAAACTGGGTCAGTCCAGCCCCATGTCATACATGTGCCCACATTATTAGTTTGACATCTCCATGTCCATGACTTGTGAAACATAGTCATCAACTAATACATGTGCTAATCAAATTAGGGACAATCCTTTTGAATAACCATACAAGTATTGAGTTTCACAAACAATTCACATAATTGCTAATCATATACAAGTTGCCTTTCATGGATATTCAATAAATAAACAATATATCATAGATACAAAACATTGTCCACTCACACTGGAGCTAATCTAAATGATATCTAATACCCATAGCTCTCGTGTGTGATTCATGTTTAGGCCGTGGAAGAGCCTTTGTCAAAGGATCAGCAATATTCAAATCCGTATGTATTTTGCATATCTTTATCTCACCACGTCTAACGAACTCTCGAATGAGGTGAAACTTCCGCAGTACATGTTTGTTTTTCTGGTGATTCCTTGGCTCCTTAGCCTGTGCAATTGCCCCATTGTTGTCACAGTAGAGTTCCAATGGGCTAGATGCATTGGGAAACACACCAAGCTCAATGAGAAACTTCCTCATCCAAACACCTTCCTTCGCCGCTTCCGAAGCTGCGATGTACTCTGCTTCCGTTGTAGAATCAGCCACAGTATCTTGCTTAGAACTTTTCCAGCTTACAGCACCACCGTTTATTGTGAACACAAATCCTGATTGCGACTTTGAATCGTCTGGATCAGTTTGGAAACTAGCATCAGTGTAACCCTTTACAATGAGCTCTCCCTCACCTCCATAGACTAGGAACACATCTTTAGTCCTTCTAAAGTACTTAAGAATGTTTTTCACCGCTGTCCAGTGACTTTCACCTGGATTAGACTGGTGTCTGCTCGTAACACTTAGAGCATATGAGACATCTGGACGAGTACTTATCATGGCGTACATGATGGATCCAATTGCTGAAGCATAAGGAACCTTACTCATGCGCTCCCGCTCATCAGTCGTCGTAGGACACTGAGTCTTGCTGAGGTGTATGCCATGTGACATAGGCAAGAACCCTTTCTTGGACTGTTCCATGCTGAACCGATTCAGCACCTTGTCAATATAAGTATCTTGACTTAATCCTATAAGCCTCCTTGATCTATCCCTATAGATCCTTATGCCCAGAATGTATGCAGCTTCCCCTAAGTCCTTCATAGAAAAACTATTTTTCAGCGAAGTCTTAACGGATTCTAGCATAGGAATATTATTCCCAATCAACAATATGTCATCCACATACAAGATTAGAAATACAACAGAGCTCCCACTTTCCTTCTTGTAAACACAAGCCTCTTCTTCATTCTGCCGGAAGTCAAACCCTTTGACTACCTCATCAAAACGAAGGTTCCAACTCCGAGATGCTTGCTTTAATCCATAGATTGATTTCTGAAGCTTGCATAATTTTCCAGCATTAGTTGGATCGACAAAACCTTCTGGTTGTATCATGTATACATCCTCCTCTAGGTTCCCATTGAGGAAAGCTGTTTTGACATCCATTTGCCATATCTCATAATCGAAATACGCAGCTATTGCTAGAATGATCCGGATAGATTTAAGCATCGCTACTGGAGAGAATGTCTCGTCGTAGTCAACTCCTTGAACTTGTCGAAAACCTTTTGCAACAAGTCGTGCTTTATAGACGTTAACATTTCCGTCTACATCTCTCTTTCTCTTAAAGATCCATTTGCACTCGATGGGTCTCACACCATCAGGCGGGTCAACTAAGTTCCAAACTTGATTTTGCCCCATGGAATCTATCTCGGATATCATGGCACTTTGCCATTTCTCGGAATCTGGGTCCATCATAGCTTCTGCATAGGTCCTAGGCTCATCGTTGTCTATCAACAATATGTCGCGCTCTCCCGTAACTTGGAGATTCATTTTCTGTGTAGCGCGACGTGGCCTTTCCGACCTTCGTGGTTGTGGCGATTCTTCTCTTACCACAGGTGTCTCAACTTGTTCTGCTACATTAGCATCACTCGTAAAGTCTTGCCTCATAGGCTCATCTCGAATTTCTTCAAGATACACCTTCTGTCTACTTTTCTCGCTGTTGAGAAACTCTTTCTCCAAGAAAACACCGTTCCTAGCGACAAACACTTTGCCCTCTGATCGGTTGTAGAAATAATATCCAATTGTTTCCTTTGGATATCCCACGAATATGCACTTGTCCGATTTTGGTGTAAGCTTGTCCGACTGAAGTCGCTTGACATATGCATCACAACCCCAAATTTTCAGAAAAGACAAACTAGGAGTCTTGCCAGTCCATATCTCATATGGTGTCTTCTCCACGGACTTAGATGGTACCCTATTTAGTGTGAAAGCTGCTGTTTCTAGAGCATAACCCCAAAATGATAACGGTAGATCTGACTGGCTCATCATTGATCGCACCATGTCTAACAAGGTTCGATTACGTCGCTCGGACACACCGTTCCTCTGAGGTGTTCCAGGTGGCGTTAGCTGTGGAACAATTCCGCAACTCTTTAGATGAGTGCTAAACTCGTGGCTCAAATACTCGCCTCCACGATCTGATCGCAAGGCTTTAATTTTCTTACCACGCTGATTTTCAACTTCATTCTGAAACTCTTTGAACTTTTCAAAAGTCTCTGACTTATGCTTCATTAAGTAGACATAGCCATATCTACTAAAATCATCAGTGAAAGTTATGAAGTACTGAAATCCACCCCGAGCTGTCGTGCTCATTGGTCCACATACATCAGTATGTATGAGTTCCAATAAGTCTTGCGCCCTCTCAGGAAAACCTGTGAAAGGTGCCTTGGTCATCTTGCCTAGCAAACAAGCTTCGCACGTCTCGTATGATTCAAAATCAAACGAAGTTAAAAGTCCATCAGAATGGAGCTTCTTCATGCGCTTCTCACTTATATGACCCAAACGACAATGCCACATATAGGTAGGATTCAAATCATTTAGCCGAGGCCTTTTAGCAATTATATTACATATAGGTGAATCATCAAGATTTAAAATAAACAATCCATTCACAATGGATGCAAGAGCCACAAACATGCCATTCTTTGAGATCACACAACCATTGTCTTTACTCGCGAATGTATAACCATCCTTCATCAAACATGAGGGAGATACAATGTTTCGACTCAAACTAGGAACAAAATAACAATTATTCAATTCCATGATAAATCCTGACGGAAGGTGGAGTTGCATCGTCCCGACGGTCAAAGCAGCAACTCTTGCATTATTGCCCACGCGGAAATCAACTTCGCCTCTTCCCACGCTTCTACTTCTTACTAATCCCTGCATCGAATTGCAAATATGAGCAACCGATCCGGTATCAAATACCCAGGAATTAATAGAAGATTCAGCGAGAAAAATGTCTGTAATATTAATGTCATGTGTACCTGATGCGGAAGTACTCTTACTACCGCCATTCTTCAGAAAAGCCAGGTACTTCTTGCAATTCCTCTTCCAGTGACCAATTTCTTTACAATAAAAGCACTCCTTCTTTTCTGCAGCTGGTCCAGACTCAGTCTGGGGCGTAGAGCTTGGCTGAGAGATCATATCTTTAGCCTTGCTCTTTTTCTTCCAAGATTTGCCCTTCCTCTTGAAGTTAGGCCTGTTTTGGATGGCCATCACATGGCTGCTGCTAGCGCTTTTCTTGATATCAACCTCTGCCGTCTTGAGCATGCCACATAACTCATTCAATCCCTTCTCCGCCCCATGCATATGGTAGTTCGAGATGAAGTTCCCAAAGCTAGGCGGAAGTGATGCTAGAATAAAATCGGTGGCTAACTCTGGGCCAAGTGGGAAGCCTAGCTTCTCCAACCTTTGGGAGTAACCAACCATCTTGATCACATGTGGCCCTACAGCTGCGCCTTCTGCTAGCTTTGTTTCCACAAAGGCCTTTGAGACATTGAACCTTTCAGTCCTGGCCTGAGTTTGAAACATATCCTTGAGCGCCTCGATCATATCATGCGCCTCATGGTTTGTCTCAAACTGCATCTGCAGCTCGGGTTCCATGCAAGCAAGCATAAGACAACTCACTTCAAGATTGGCATCACATGCCTTCTTGTAAGCATTTTTCTCAGCAAGAGTTGCGTTATCATCAGGCTCAACTGGTAATGGGGTGTCTAGAACTTCTTCCTTTTTCTCAGCCCTGAGAACAATTCTAAGGTTTCGGATCCAATCCGCATAATTTGTTCCATTCAACTTATCCTTCTCAAGGATCGAACGCAAAGAAAACGGTGTGCTAGGTGCCATTGATCTACAACAGAAAATAATGCAAAATACTAAGACAATGTATCTATGACAGAGTAAAATACATTAAACAATTTAACGGAATTTACTCCCACTAAAATCAATATCCCTCCATTGATATTTTAGTGATTCAGGATCCACAACTAACAAGTCGACTAGTGAGCTTTAGCATCACCGCTAGAAGACATGGTAGATCGGTAAGCAACTCTTGCTAATCATATCTTATATGACTCCTGTTGTTGGTTGACATCTCTATGTCTCGGCGTCCAACCTTTATGTCCCAAGGTCCTTAACCGTTAAGATGACCTTGTTTAAGTTAACCAACTCCTTATGCGAGTAAGTATCCGATACAAACCCATCTAGTCAAGGAAAACTAGTGGCACCCTAATTTCATAGACCCACCACTAATTGTACAAGACATGTGATGGTGCAAGATTTAGTTGGGAGGACATTTAGAACTTAAACAATTTTTGAGGGATCGTTTTTCAAAATTTTAATTTCGCCGGACCGTCCGTTGTTTCCTTGCAGACTGTCCGACCTGCTCTGGCGGACCGTCCGACCCTCTGGAACGCTGGAAAAACGCTTCTGTCAAAATTCCGACTGTATTTGCGGACCGTCCGCCGCTCACTTGCGGACCGTCCGCCGTTCTTGTGCGGACCGTCTGCCGTTTCTCCCGGACTGTCCGATCCGCTCCGCGGACTGTCCGACCTGCTCTGGCGGACCGTCCGACCCTCTGGAACGCTAGACAACGTCTCTATAAGATTCTTGAACGAATTTACGGACCGTCCGCCGCTCTCTCGCGGACCGTCCGCCGTTCCTGAGCGGACCTACGATTTACCTAAATTCTATCTGACCAATCACATTGGTCTATATCTCACCATGCCTGGGTTTACGTGTATCACTTAACTCCGGTGGCGGAATTCCGACCGGTAGGAGTAATTCGTTACACCACCATCATAGTGAATCCTAGTCAACATCGTCGTATATCGACATGCGACGCGGTCATTGATCTAAGTTCGATTCGACCAATCCAATTGGTCTATATCTCACCATAACTGGGTTTGTGTGTATCACTTAACTCCGGTGGCGGAATTCCGACCGGTAGGAGTAATTCGTTACACTACCATCATAGTGGAGATCACGAACCGATCAGAGACCAATCTACAACCAAGCATATCTCTATATGCATATATCCGAATCTATAACGAAACAGCTACGGCTCTGATACCACTGAAGGGAAACGATGGAAGCTACGCTAGCTCACACAAAAACTCGTTCACCCAAAATAGGAACAGCAGCAGTTATAGATCACGGATTGTTACCACTTGACGCGCAGTTGCAGCGGAAGCCGTCTCGATGTAGACGAACGCGTCGAAGTGGCAGTGCAGTGCAGTTGCTTACGTCCGTCTGGTCCTGCACGTGCGGTTCGTCCTTGTGCTCCAAGCGCAGCACCTCCGAGGTATCCACACGTACGAGGATTGAAACGTCGCGCACCGGACTGCTAGGTCCACGAGCACGATGGGGGAGAAAAGCAACTATTGCTTGGAAGTCATGTCTTTCTCAGGAGGGGTTTGGTCTCTATTTATTTGGATGAAATTCTTCACACCATGTTCCATTAGCAATATGGGACTAATAAATAAAGCACCCCTTCCCCTGGTAATGGGCTTCACAACATTTGTGGCCCATTAAGACTAGTGGATCGAATCCAGTTGTCTCTTGGGCATATTCCCAACAAAAAAATCCCTTGATTGCAAGCTTTGTTGATTATGTGTTGGAGAAGTTCTGCTGCTATGACAAAGAGGAGTGGGGAGAGGGGGTCTCCTTGCCTGACTCCTCTTTTGCACTGGAAGTTCTTTCCTGGGATCCCATTGAGCAATACAGAAGTAGAGCCACTGTTCAAGATATTTTGTACCCAACCAGTCCAAGTCCTGTTAAATCCTATTGCTTTCAGCATTTTCAGAATTGTAGCATGCTCAATGGTATCAAAAGCTTTTTCAAAATCCAATTTCAAAATGACCAATTCCTTTTTTGATTGTTGACATTGATGAATGTATTCAAAAGCCCAAGCTAAGCAGTCTTGTATTGTCCTTGTTTTTATAAAGCCATATTGATTCTTGTGGATAAGTGGGATGATTATAGCCTGTAGTCTGTCTGCCATCAGCTTTGTGAGCAATTTGAGCACCGAATTCAGTAGTGATATTGGTCGGTAATCATTTGGTGTTGTTGGGTTTGAACTCTTTGGAATCAAAGTGATGAAAGAGTTGTTTATTGCTTGGAGGCTTATGTTTCCAGAGAAAAAATCATCACACAGTTTGCAAATGTCCTCCTTGATGATATGCCAGCACCTCTTGAAAAATAAACCATTAAATCCATCTGGCCCAGGGGCTTTATCAATTGGCATCTGTCTTACCACATTATCAATTTCCTCTTTAGTGAAAGGTGCTGAAATATGTTCTAGGCCCTCCTGAGCAGTAATCATTTCTTCCAGGTTGTATTGCATATGAGGTTCAGCTGTCTGTCCCATTCTTTCTTTGAAATTTTCTAGCAGTAGAGCAGCTTTTTGAAAGTGATCATGAACCAATCTTCCATCTTGATCTTCCAGACTAGTTATTGTATTTTGTCTAAATCTTTCAGTGGCTGCTGCATGAAAGAACTTTGTATTTTCATCGCCAAATTTTGTCCACCTCACAGTGTATCTTTTCCTCCAATAGTCTTGCTTTGTTTTTAGGAGCTGTAGGATGTGCCTTCTTAGAATGATTCTGAAGTTTGTTTCCTGGATGAAAAGTGCCCTTTGTTCCTCAATCTTGTCCAAGATATTTAGAGCTTCATTAACTTGCTTGGGAACCAAAAGAATCATTTGCTGCCAGAGGCCATGGATCTCGTCTGCTACCATGGCAGCAAGCCAGCAAATGGTAAACCTGACTACTACAAGCTACTGCGAATAATCTTACCAATCTTGCCGCCATGCCAGAACACAAATGGGCAAATGGATCAGTGTTCATGGACAGTATGTAACCGGGTAGCTCAATCAGCAACTATATCAACTACTGTGAATAGCACCAGCAGCAACGAGACAACACATGCCCTCTGGGACCATTAGCAATCAAATGTTCACTGCATTCAGAGAAGAGGAACCATCGACACTGTTGTTTGCACACTGGATTGATCTATTTCTATAATGATTGCCCCTAATAAAGTTAAGAATAACAACCGCTAGAAAAGGACCAGTTTCGGAGGATGAAATAAACCATTTGAACGAAATTTAAACTTTTTTCCCTTCTTGAAGATATTGAATCTTTGCACATCGGGTGAATCTTTGCATCGAGCTAGTGACACTTATAAGTTACAACAAAATGGCCTCTTTCCTAGCTTTGCTTTGGTTTTGTTTAGCTTTTGTATAGTTTGTTTTCTGTTTTTCTCCTGTACAGTTCTCTATCTTGAAGCTCCTCCTTTTTTTTGTACAGTTGTCTATCTTGAAGCTCCTTCTTTTTAATATAAATTGGTAGCGCTGAAGCCGATTCATTTCAAAAAAATAACGACCATGCAATTGCGGGGAAGCCCCTGAGCGAGCATGGAACAGAGGATGCGGAACTGCTGGTCACTGTTACCAGAAGTGAACGTGAAGTAGGAGCAAATGTGACAGAACAGACGAGAAATTGTCCTATCTGCTGCTCTTTAATGTAAAGGCGGGGGCATTCATGAGCAATTCATTGGGAATAAAAGAGCAAATAGGAGAAATATGGGGGAAAAACTTCTTTGGGGGTGAAATATATCAAAATTTGTCACAAACAAATGAAGACCTTGCTCATTTAGTACTTCCACAAGAAGTTTTTAATTTTTTTGTCAGCTTCCACTGTTCCAGCTTGTTTAGCAGAATAACTCGGACCTGAGATACAACATATCAAATCATATTTCATACATTGCAGACTGCGTATACTAAAATTATATAACTGCTTGTGTTTACTATGAATTGAATCCAAGAGGTAGTACCATCTATCAAAAGAAAAGATTATTGAAAAGCTCCACACAATAAATCGCATGTTTCTACTATGCTAACAAGGAGCTTATCCTCACCAACACTCCACTAAAGCATGCACATATACATAAGAACATATTTTTTGCATAGATTCTCGTAAACCATGATGTACTAAAACAATTATATCAGATTATTGTTTTGTTTCTCTCCGCTACCTCATTGTGATGCTCATTTCGCCCCTGAACCAACAACTGAAACCAGGTTATTTATATCCTTGGATTTCTATAAAGTTCAGAATCCTAACCCAGACATTGCATCCCCTGTCTTCTGCGCACATTCAGTTAGCATTTTATTACTCTAGCTCACCAACAAGTGATGAACTTCCCAGATCTACATAAAGTCAGAAATCTAGTGCGGTGTTTGTAAGCTGGCTACAATTGTTGATTATGCTTGGAGGAACACCATATGTAACATTATATATGCTCAAGTTCACCAAGCCCACATTCCTATGATAACCTGTATGTGCATGTTCTATTTGCATGTGTGGTAGTGTAAGCTGCCAGGATCGACAAATCAGAACTCAATGTTCATGAGTCCTCAAGCAAACTAGATTAAATTTATCTGCATAAACGCAGTTGAGCTGTTGTACAGTTTAAACTTGCAGCTTTGAAACATTTGGCAGTTTCATTTTCTCTGAACCCTTGCCAAACAGGCATAAACCTGATTTTTCTTTCATTAAATGCTTTATTGACACACAAAATTGTTTTTAGCAGCTGAGCATCTACATGCATTTCATTGACTGATAGTGTGATGGCTAAATAAAGATATGGGCTCTGTTTTTCTATAGAGCACTTTTTGTGATTCTCCAGATCTACATTTGCGGTTTGGAGATGAATTGACATATGACTATCTCTCAAAATAGATCATTCTGTGGGAAAATTCTATGTCGATATTTTTGTGATTCTCCAAATTTATAGTTGTGGTTTGGAGATGATAAACGCTCCAAGGTAGACATGAACTTGTCAAACATTCTACTATCATAGAAGTGACTTCAACTCTCACGTTCATGCGGCAGCCTTGATCCTACCTATTGATGCACAAAGGAGTGAAGCTACTTGTTTGGTTTGCTCTAACATCTCAACCGGACACTGAAATCCTCTTAAATTATTATGCTCTATTTCACCAGAGGCCCTAGCAGTATGTTGATATATACTCCACCAGAGGCCCTAGATATATATAGTTGAACAGGGGTGAGTGCCTACTCTACTCAAGCTATTTTGCATGCGTTTTCTACCAAATGATCATCATTTTGACCTGACTGGCTTTCGTGGTCAGCAAAGTGAAGCTCCCAAGGAACTGCGCTGACGCCTCTCGGGATTGGACAGCACAGTAGGCACGGGGAGAACGCACACACGAGAAAATCCACAGCGTCCGTACCATACAACTTCAACAAAAGCAAAAAATCACGGGAAAAGTACTAAACTTGTTGCAGGTGCCAGTACGCAAACACTACAGTAACAATGGTAAATATCTTCGGCATAACTCAGTGAACATGTCCACCGTTTAGTTCACGGATACAACAGTCACCGCTAGGTTTTACATAACGTTAGTCGCTTGTTAAGGAGCTGGCTTGTCCTATAAACTGCCACGAGATTCTGGTCTCACACCCTAAACCAAGCTTTGCCCTGCTTGCTGTGCTTCGAAATGAGAGTTTCTTCCTCTTCTCTATGGTGCCACAGGTGCTAGCTTGGCGACGTCCCATGGGACCCTAATCACGCCGCCATGCCTTGCCTCCGCCTCCTGGAACGTCCTCCCGGAGGACTCAGAGGGGTAGGGGAGCTCCCTCCACTTCTCGATCCTGAGCTCGGTGACGTCGACCATGCAGAGGCGGAACTCTGTAGAGCCTTTTCCTGGGACATGTAAGATCTTCCCCCTACCGACCTCCTTCCCGTCATCATCGACCAGCGATACGAGGCGGCCAGGCTCAAACGAGAACGACCTCGTGAATGGGCGGCTCAGCATCATGTTCTGGGGGAACTCGGCATTCGATGTTAGCTCATTGCCGTCTGGACTCAGCAGTCTACCTTTGGATATAGCGTTCATCACCCTTGCAGGAGGCATATAGCTGTCCTCCCCGGCACTTTCGGAGGACTCACCAAGATGGGGAGTAGCTGGCGTAGATGGCTTATCAGCATTATCCCCCTCAAATGGCACTCCTCTTTCTTTAGCGATACGAGCAAGTTTAGCTTTCCGATTGTTTAACCTGGAATTTACAAAAATATCGCTGTTACAAAGCTGTCGATGGAAAGCACAAAACAGTGTTATAAATTTGAAGTAACTTCAAAGGAGGGCAAATAATTAAAGAAGATTCACAGTTTTACCAGTTTTTAAGTTGTGATGCTGTGATCTCTGGGCCCTACAAAAGCACGGCCGTATTTTTCATGAATGAGAAATGCATAGAGTAGTGAGACCTAACCAGAGAATTCTCAAGTGAAAAGAGCTATACCTGCACACTCAACTTCTCTGACCAATTCTGCAATAAAGTAGCATTCTTGTGCATCTCAGGCTCATCTACTAGAGCCTTCTCTAGTTCATCTATTTGCTCATCATTCATAATGGTTCGCTTCCTTCTCTTGGGTTGCCTCTCATCATACATACTACTCTCCCCTTTCTCGTCCTCCTGGATACCACTTTCTTTTGTGAGTTCTGGTGTTTTGAAATGATCCACACTGCTGGATGCCGGATCGAGGTCCATTTTGCTACGCTGGTGTCCCGTATTAACACCAGTACTGACAGACGAAAAGCCTGCACTGGCTGTTCTTGCAACACCAAGATGGACTAGGTCTTGACCAACTGCGTTCTGCAGGAAACCACCATTTCTATTGCCAGAGTTCTTTGGAGTCTCATCCTTAGTGTTTCCCTCTGGCTTTGTCGAGGGTGTTCCTGTAGACACTTCCATGTTCTGAACATCCTGTTGTTATCCACTTCCAATTAGAAACCAATTCACTATGAACCCAATCATCAGTGATGTTTGACTAGTGAAGTCAACAACGTATTTACCTTTGGAAGGTTATTCATATTGGAGTCCTGAGTGGTTGCTGGCGGTGGCAATGGCTGTGGCATCGGTGGCAACTCTTCCTTTGTTTCTAATAGAGTATCAGTATGTACCACCTGAAACAATTCACAACGAGGCCATGTGCATCCAACAATTAAACAGAGAAGAAAACTGCTATAAATGCAAATTAACCACCCAATGCAAGTATCCAAACAATCAATGACCAAGAGCTATTGATAGCTAACAAATATCTGTTCTGATAAAAATGAGATTTCACGGCCAACAAAATGTAACACTTCAATATCATTGAAAGTTGTCTTATTCTCATAATCATTGAGAAAAGAAAACAAACCTTTAGTGAAACCTGTCCAACTTGTGATTTACACCAAGATTGTAGCTTTTCAGAAAAATCACTGCCAAAAGCGAGATAAAGCTTAGAAATATTATCAAGGCATTCAGAACAGTGAATCATCAAGGAGAACATCAAATATACTCAAAACTTGAACAACAAATTCAGGAATGTAACAAAGAAGTGCTCAGTCATCAATTGGGAAAACCTGGATACAATATAAAAACAAGTAAAACAATGGCTTTAAGCACCTTAACAATTGCACGTCTTCCTCATTTAACAAGTTGGGAATCAATGTTTTAGCATAATCAGACAAAGATCCTACAAAATCCACATCAGAGATTAGACATGCAACATAATGAATATATTTAAACAACAGAACTAGAAATAGCAGAGATCTTTACCCAAGTTTTTACAGACTTTAGTGGCCTTAAAATCATTAGAAGCTGGTTGGTCCACTGATAGTTTAGGACTCCCTGACACCAAGTACTTTTGAAAGTTCTGAAGAAAAAGATCTCTTTCTTGCTCTGTTGACAGGACAATAAAACTTGCTTTCAACAATGTCTCGCAAATTAGTAATACTTGTAACAAATAAGAACAGTCTGACCTTCACATATGTTTGGAACAAAAACATGCAAGTTAGCTATTATTTTCACTACACATGATGTTCTTGTCTGTGCGTATGCCATTGAAGGCAGGCTAGGGCGAAAAGGGCATGAATAGTTAGCTTTAGCTTCAGTCAACGCATTATCAGAAGCTAACAGTGCCACCTCAGCTGAACCAAATGGATCATAATCTAGATTTGCATCTTCCTCGATCACTGGTACATTGACCGAGCACCAACTCAAAACAAACTCATCATGAGGAATCGCTAGAATCTGGGTCAGAAAGGGAACCTGAAAAATTGATGAACAAAAGGAAATTGAAATAAAAAATTATCTTGGCTTAAGAAAATATTCTGAAGAAAACACAAGGCAACAAAAGGTAATGAATATAGTTACTCAGCAAAAATCTTACAGTGTTAATCATAAAGGACGATCTGAAGTTTGAATCATCAGAAAACACATCCACTAGACGCAACGCACTGATAAGCACAGATCCCATGGGGTAACTCTTATCTTGAGAGTCAGAAGTAACTTTTTCTTTCTTGCCAAATGCAGTCTTCAGCAAATTGAGAACCTGTAGCAATCATGGAAGAAAAATTGGAGAAATTAAACGTATTTTGAGTACAGCAGATACACAATAATATCTTCCTGTGCAGTGGCCAGCCCCAGGAGAACTGACCTCTAGAGCCAAGGTTTGCCCTAGTTGCATGCTGTTTGGTGAAGTGGCAACTTCATCAAGGTAAGAGACACTTTCAGCTTCACAAAGTTGCAACAGCTGGAAAATTGTTTATATCGACCATTTAATCAGTAGCTCAATATTAAGTATGCACTACATTCCAATCAAGATAAACCGTATGCAGTTAACTTACAATAGAAAGTATCTTTGCCTTGAGCCTGGAAACAGAAGCAACAAGATCAGTTGATCCCTTCAAACATTCAGGAACAACTAACTTTAATATAGTGTGAGAAAGTGACAGTATGCCTCCATTTCTAGATAGTTCCTGCATTGAGTGATAAATTCATTAAGATGCCTACTTCCAATAGCTTATATTTAACAGTAACTAGTTGCCGATACAGATAACCTAACTACTCTTAAAAAAAATGCTGAAACATGTAGCTTCACCAAAAACAAGTATATTTTCACATAGTAGTCACTTAGAGAAACTTCCAAGCTCAGAAAAGACTAGCAATATGATGTTACGTTTACAGTATCGCTGATATAAAGGGAAAACAAATCATTGTCAGCATGATACACTTCTGTTTTTATCATGAAACGGTATAGCATACCATCTACTGATATCAAAGTATCAAAGTCACAATAAAGAAAAAAAGGAAATTGCATTGCATTAAGTATCCCCCCCCCCTTTTAAAAAAAAACAAAGCAGGAAAATGTTGCCTGTAAAGATAGGCCAGACCTTATTTTTTAAAATACGGTCTCGGAACAGCTTTTGCTGACACAGCAGCAACAGAAATTGCAATGATGCTTCGCACTGTTGGCAGATAAAGTGAGCAAGACGACACTCCAAAGAATCAACAGGAATGAGACCGAAGCCCATTGATGATAATCTGATACTCAACAACCTCACATCTTCATGCAGACTGTCAAAGGCCACATCCATAAAGATATCAACCTGACCATGAAACATAAAATGTTATAGACCAATGACTTGTTCGTAAAGCATATACATTTATTGCAAAGAATAGCATTATGAGTAAGTATACAAAGGGTTATGAGATAGACAACATGTGCTCAGATAGAATCTTTCTAAACAACACAGAGCATACATTGGGTAAAAGCCAGCAAAATTTAGCAATGAACCTTTTTTTTACAAGACAGTAAGACTACAAAGGGTCAATTATTGTACTATCTAACAATACAGTGTGATATAGCCAAGACAAACAAAGATTTAACAGTGTTGCTGATGTGAACAGTAAGAAGCCATGTGCCTAGGTATACGAAGTTGAAGCAGAATAACTAGAATGCATGACTTTCTGCAACTGCAAGTTTGGATTCAATATTAACATGGTAGCCTGAGTGATTGCTGATCCGACTGAATCACAAAAATGCCACGCACAGGTAGCTGAAAAGAATTTTGAATGGAAGCTCAAGATTAAGGTTAACACTCGAACTTCATAAAAAGGATAAAATCCAATAACCAATCTTTGTTGCAAAATAAAATACAGTATAGAGAAGCTGTTAACGAAGATGGAAGAAATAAAATTTAGAAGATCAGGAACCAAAATAAAAACAAAGATGAGGTGGGAGCTAAAATCATCTTTGTTTCATAAAAGAAGTGGATGGCAAAATTGGTAAGTGATGTTTCAGAGAAAATCAGCTATCCAAAAATATTGAAGAGTTGTGCTATGATAAACACACACTTTACCTTGGGATGTGCAAGAAGAATATGGACAAGTTCATGCCACTGAGAAGAGAAGTAACTTGTCAACAGATGAAGACTCGCAGCTACAAGTGACGCGTGTACAAGCGGAGAAGCACCAACATTGTTCTCCTAATTTAAAACAATAGCTGTTACCAGAATTAGTATCTAATACAATTTAAAGTGGAGGACACAGGACTGAATACATATTTTGGTTGAACTTGTTGAAACCTTCTTCTGGTGAGCAAGAATAGAAAGTAAGAAGAATATCAGGTCCATGACTTGTTCCGATAATCTGACATCATCAAGAAGAACCTGCAAGGAAATATAATGCGCATGCATTAAGATAAATGCTCATCATTTAACTAAAACAAATCAACCAGAAGGTAAAACTCCAAACTTTAGCAAATTGAGCTTGATTAGGGACAAAAACTATATCACTCTAAAGATGACAACAGAGGTCCATTATATTCCAAACAGTCTCAGAGTAAATAAATTGAATCGGTAAGTTAAATTGTAACGAAAAAAAAACACTACGACTTGGTTATCCTAGTATCCTACCTATGTGATGTGATCACTAGCTAACTTTCAACATGCAATAATAATAAAAAATCCCCAAAGCATATCTTATTCCATAAGAAACATAAGGAAGGTGCCAAATATGAAACTTGTGTGACATAGTAAAAGGAGTAACCTGCTCCAGTCTAGTATGATGGGTTGCTAGCTCAGACAAACTATGCAAAAAGCGCACACCACGAAGCACATATGCCAAATCCGAGCCTTGCCCAAGCTCCAAACAAACAGCAAGGAGATGGAGAGGAAGTGAGGACACAAGTTTTTCCATGTCCACCTACAACGAAGAACATATGTCAGGAAAACAGGCACTGTACGTATGTAAATAAATACTACAGTATAAGTACCTGCTTTGGACCTCCGTCTTCTGCCTTAGACTGCAACACAAAGCTGTCTGAATCCTTCAGCATCTCACCAAGTTCTTTAGTAGTCAGCCCACTAAGCTCTTTAATGGCGGTCACCATGTCTATCATCTGAACCCAAAACAAGAAGGAAATTCTTGTGATCCAACAAGGTCATGAAAATCTATGGTCTTATTATTCTAATCAGCCAGAAGTTAGAACAAATATCTGTATCTTGTAAAGTCAGGAAGTGGCCATCATGGCCTGCGAATGAATTCATTTGGTAGATCAAACAATATGTATCTATGAAATGAAAAGTTTCAAAAAAAAATTATGAAATGAAATAGTAATAAGAACTGAGGCATAAGATCCATTGTGGGAAGAAAAGCATGAAACAATCTCTGTATAGTGTAGCACAGCTCAATAACTTCTTATGAGCACACTGCTATAAACGTTTAACCACTCAATCTTAATATGCTATCTATACAAAACAGGGGAAGTTTTAAGCACCAACCCAAACCTTAACACTTCGAATTCAGAGTCATATTATATTAAGCAACAAATAACTTCAGGGATTAGGGGAAAAACAGGAAATTTTGAACATTGCATTACATCCTATGGAATTTAGTAAGAATCACTAACGTACAAGCTCTGCATGAACAGGACAGTGAGCTAAAGGAGAAATGCAGAAAACTCGCATGAACTGATTGCTCACACTCAACCACTCCAACCTAAACTCTTTGCTATGCCACTTGTCTGGAGTCTGGACAAACTCAGAATTTTGTATGCAGGCACAGAGGAAAGAGTGGAGTCCATGGTACAGTGGCACACTGACCAAATTCTAGTGGATAAAAAATCCCTAAAATCCCTAAAAAATTATCTCAGCAGACAACAGGTCAACTCTGACTCTGCTGCTTATTATCATCTGTCATTGCAGGAAATGCAGGCGACCGTGCACACCTTACAGTGGTTAGAACTTCCAAGAGAGTGAGTCAACCAAAAGTTTAAAAGCTGCTATCTTTCAGCCAGAATTGTAGAGTTAACCTACGAGCATCAACCTAAGGAATGCAGCGGCACATCAAATCCGGCTCAAGACCTAACCCAAGCAAAACCAGCAGCCACTAGCAAGCACGCTCCACTACCACTACGCCGCACGCGGCAAGGCGGGCGGCGAGTCGCGGGGCGAAGGCGACCCCCGGGGCCGCGGTGAGGAAGTGGGGAGACTGACCTTCACTCGGCGCGGCGGAGCCCGAGCCGGGCGGATCTCCGTCTGCTTCGCACCAGCCCAGCGGCGGCGGCGAGGAGGGCGGCCACGGAGAGGGAGAGGACGTCGGGGAGGTGGCTGATGGCGGAGAGCTTCGCTCCGGCGGGAGCGAGGGGCGGCGGAGGCGGGGGTTGGCCGGCCGGCCGGCGACGGGAGGGGACGGGAGGAGAGCGAGCACGAGGTTGACTGATTTGTTTTTTCTCTAGGGCTCCAACGAGAGTCAGAGACGAGGGGTAAGCTTGCGAAGCGGTTGAACTCTGTTAGTTGTTTGAATGTATAGAATTCCTGATAGAAGCTGCCAACAATTGCTGGAATAGCTCAGTTGGTTAGAGCGTGTGGCTGTTAACCACAAGGTCGGAGGTTCAAGCCCTCCTTCTAGCGAATTATTTTTTATTTGTTTGTGTATAAGTTCAGAACTTGTAAGACATCAATTTTTTTGGTTCTATCATATGTAATGGATGACATATTAAATTGTTATTTTTTTTATTTTTTATTTGTTTGTGTATAAGTTCAGAACTTGTAAGACATCAATTTTTTTGGTTCTATCATATGTAATGGATGACATATTAAATTGTTATTTTTTTTATTTTTTGTTTGTTTGTGTATAAGTTCAGAACTTGCAATCCATTAGAGTTTTTTGGTTCTATCATATGTAATGGATGACATATCTTTATATAGTGATTTTACTAACACATGAATTTGTATTGCAAAAAGTGGTGGTTCTATCATATGTAATGGACGACATCTTTATATAGTGATTTTATTGCACAAAGTTTATGTTATTATCAGCATTAAGCTCTAATGGATTGCTAATCTTATTTTACAAAGTGAGTGTTAATGTTGATATTTTTTGTGCTGGTCGTCTTTTCCTTTGAAGAAAAATTTATAAGTTTTTCCTACTCGATACTACTCACCACAGTTGTCTTTTTTCCCTACCTGAACAGTTGTCCTTTTTCTTTTCCTACCTTACATTACATGTTTCAGATTCAAATACGCTGAAACAAACAAATATAAACATAGTTTTCTGTCCAAACCCAACTGGTGCGTCGCAGATTTCATCAGACAGCGGCTCAGATACCATTGATCATGATCGGCTCACCAAACACTCTAACCGACAGTAGGCACCATAGAGTTCACAGAAATCACGCCATGCACTCCACAGGAAGCACGTCCCAGTCTCGCAGGTTCAAGCTGAACGGGAAGTCTGAATTTCCATCTGAAACGTTGCGTCGCCAATGCCACAGTATACAATCGCAGCGAGCATCAACTACGTTGAATCATCAGATTGTCAAATCAGCATGACACCAGTACTGCTACAACGACTCGATACAAAAACTGTAAGGATCTAGGCCCAAGCACCAGCCGGATACTGGAACAAAATGAAAATCCATACATGACTTGTTGGTACATATATTATGACACATAATAATATACAGGGAAAGGGGAAAACACCTAATTGACACCTAACACGTGGTGCAGAGGGAGTGGGCACCTAACTACAATAATATACAACGCCATCGGCAGATGAAGACTGCAGCCGTGCGGTCTGATGTCCTCATTCAAGCCAGAATTTCGTCATAACTAATGGGTTAGTGCATCCTCAGCTATTGCTTCCTGAAATAACATAAACATTGTTCAGGTCATGAAGGGTGAAGACAGAAAGAAATATCTTACATCCATTCTCCTGTGCATTCATCAGGGCATACTAATTAAGAGACATGTCCTGAAATTTTACCTGACGGCCCAGTAACCGATTTGCGGCTGCTTGTTCCCTGTTGAGACACCTTCAGCGATCGTAGCTTAGCGGCCGAAGACCTGATAGTGTTGATCAGGGGCTGATTTGTATCATCGTCGCTGTCATCATCTTCGCCGTGGCCCTGATGGTCAGAGGCACTGATAGACTCTTCATCACTAGAGTTGTGCCCATCATCTTTAAAGAGTTTCTTCCCGCGTACATCTGGGGCGTCTGGTACATCTCTAACCTTTCTCGGACGTCCCCGTCGCTTCACAGGCTTTTCCTCCTCCTCTGGATTTGGAACAAGAAATCAGCCAGAATATAACAGAAGAGAAAGGCAGTCAACGAATAAACAGCTTAACACACCATGTAAAACCTCATTCTTCGCATGCTTTTCACGTAGGTGCTCTACGAATGTAAAGTATGGGCGCCAAGCACTTTGATCTCCACTAATAGTTGCATCTTGAAACCTCTTCTCTACATCTGCCAGGCTACATAAGAGAAGGTGATTCAAAATTAAAGATTTGAAGCAAACAAAGCACAAACCACAAAGAAAGCATGCAGTCCAATGACATACATATCTGGTATATCTGGCGATGGAAGTTTAGAAACAAACGGCAGAAGAGCAGCCTCCAGGAACGACAATTGATTTGGAAGGTCTGCAAAGGAAAAGGAAACACCATCTTGAATAATCTTCAAGATCTCAGGCTTGTTTTTATTGCGAGCCGCGCCAACATAGGACCCTGCAAGCCGACTAGCAAGATCTTGGCATTCCGAATAAGATTTGGCAGTCAGTGTTTGGTTTTCTCCGTCGTTAACGTGGTTCATGTACCGTTCATATGCCTATATGGATGAAAAATAAAGAATGAGTTACTCAAACATAAAAGCAAGATAAACTGGTGCCTATACAAGACTTATTCTTAAATTCGAGTCAGCAAATATCTAAAACACTGGAAACATGAAGTAACAAACCAAAGTGGTAAAACAAGCTGAAGGAGGCACAAGTACTCCCTCCAGTAAAATATAACAAGCTGTTAATTTTCATTTCAGAATCACTCTTGTACGGAAACTACAGATTCAAGACAAGATCTTTGGTGAAAATTTGCAGAGATAGGCTACAAATATTCTGGGCCAGTTTTCTGTCAGGAAGGACCTTATAGTCATAGACAATCAGTGCAGATATTCCAATGAGATGTTAAGTAGTTGGTGTTTTCCTTCTTCCGTCACGTTTTACTGATCGCTAATGTACATGCATGATGAAGCAGGATGGACTGAAATCTCCAAAACAGCTACTATTTAATATTTCTTTGGGGATATGATACTAATAAAAAATCAAGAATACAAGGAAATTAATACCATCGTTCATGGAAAACACTACTAAAAAACAATGTTACCATTACGCCTTTTAAACGATATTTTATATGCTAAGAGGCCAGCAAATGTTTACCCTTTTTAATGCCTCAAAAAACAGAGCTGCCTTGTCGAAGTCTGCATTTTTCTTCAGAGAGGTAATTAGATGTTTGATTATCTCGGTTGTACTTGCTCCATGAGACACATAATGAGAAACAATCTCAGGCCCAAGATAATCCTGAAAACAGGAAGGAACAAAGAAATTTTACTTGACTGTCAAAAGAAGGATTCAAAGCAACCATTGTAGTTGAAGTACATAAATTGAGAACCTATTACAGGAAGAAAATGCAGCACAAACCTTTGGTACTGTATCAGCAAGTACTAGCTTTGCAGCTGCAATCATGACAGCATCCCTGTTCGTGTCTTCAATATATTCTTCATTTGCATCTTCATCTTCTGTATCATCTGAGTACAGATACTTGATCGATTTTAGTTGTCAGAAATGGAAATTATACATGCTCTCCTAATATCATGAGAAAGGTGGTATTTTTTATACTTATAAATAACATCCAAAGCAAGAGAGGGACCAGCAACAAGACCTGATATATTGAGCTGTTGTTCACACAGTTTCCAGAACTTCTGAACCATATCTAATTGTGGTAGATAACCCAAACTCTCTAGTCTTGTTGAAGAATATTTGGATTTCTTAAACAAGCACCACATCTCTGCAGTAATTATGCAGACCTAAAAACAAAGCAAACTAATAAATCAATTGGCCCAACATAACCATGGAGGCATACCAACATCTTCTTATATTTTCAAGTTCAGAATTCAGAAGCCTTACTCTGCAAGAGAGTACAGTGGTGCTCCTCCCGTCTTTTTGATAAGTAGGCAGGACCACCAAATAATAGTAGAGTTGATCGAAAAGTGAGCTTTGTTTGGATAGAAGTTCATCAACAGATGTTTCAGAAGGGTTTTCACCATCAATTGCCTGAAGGCACCATGCTACTTGAAGGTACATATTGAGGAGGAGAAAGCTCTTCACCTACAAATCATGAAAACAAGCTCAATATGCTAGCAACAGCTGATTCTACTGAAAAGATAAGAGCGCTAAAACTCAAAAACAAAAGGGTTCACCTCATTATCCATCTCTCTTAGATGACTGAGGATTCGGTACATATCCTCAAATAAACTATCATTTTTAAAAGGTTTTGACAGCTGAAGTTCATAAAGCCGCTTCAAATTAACCAAGAGGGAGTATTCATCATCACCTGCCTGCAATGCCAATCGTACCATATGCCCATATTATCTTCATGACTTTAGCACGGACAAAAACAATAAGAATAACACGCACCTCCACTTCCTTGATTGCAGTTTTGACTTTCAAAACCAACTCATCCTCAAGGTTCTTAAGTTTATTTTCAGCATAGTCTTTAAGATCAGCCTGGCACTCAGTGCAACAGAAAGTAATTGCCTTGATGCAAGATCTCAGAGCGTCCTTCTCACCATGTTTGAAGAAGGCATCAGTGATGAGATCTATAGCTGCCTTGAAATGCTGAAACAAGATATTCAATAATTCAGTTATAACAAGTTCAGGAGCAAGCGTAAGCAGAAGATATAACTTTCACCACTGACCTTCTCTTGTCTCTTGTATGAATACATCTCAAGTTTTAAAAGAACCATCATATCAACTAGGGGTGATATCTTAGCTTTGTCAGATATGTATTTTCTTAAAAGCTGTGGATACCTCGTCAACAAGGCACTTGTTATTTCACGCTTGCTATTTTCCAATGTTTCCTGTAATACCTTTATGCTTCAGTAACAGCACTAGAAAATATTGAACAAATTCAAAAGTGCAAATTGTTCCAAAGTTAGCATTCATGACATTCAAAAGTGTAAATTGTTCGAAAGTTAGCATTCATGAGATTAGCAGCATTTAATCATGATCAGGAAGAATCAAAAAAATAACTGTAGGAAGAATAGATTGCATAGGATAATTTGCATTGAGCCTTAGAGTACATAGACTTGGGGGGCAAGATGCCTCCCCAATACACATGGCAGTGGAAGATATACAATATCTAGCCTACCAAATACTCCCTCCATTCTTTAATATAGTTTGCTGTCCTAAATGAAATATTCATGAATGGAGGTAGTATACTCTAACAATAACACAGATATAAGCTAAAGCAGTCAAAGGGAAAAGGTACAAAAGAAAGGAATTCAAGACAGATCTGTAGGACCTAAATGCTTTTTGGTAACTAAAATGGTTTCCCCAGTGATCAGAAACATACAGGTTTGCATTCAAAAATTAGTTAATGAGTTTCTGTTTAACAATTAGCTGATCCTGGAATGTCTACCAATTTATAGCTAACCGTTTATGTCGGTTGATGTGGGTTGGGATTGGTTAATAGAACTGGGCCCCTGATTGCTTGCCACTAGCATATGTGCCAGTTCATTTGCACCACAGGAGCCCAGTCCAACCCTAAACCCAGCCCAGGCTGACAGTTCAGTACACAACAAAACTGGCTAATCCAGAACTCCTTTAAAAATTGATAATTAACACTAGAAACATCCTAAAGTACAGAAAATTGGCTTGCAAGTGCATTTTATTTAATACAACTAAGATTACCTAAAGAAACATCACTATTCATTTATCAAAAGGAATATTTGATTATGGAAGTAAAAGGAAGGCATTGTTAGCATTCAACAAACTTATAAACTATTTTCTGCACAGAATGGTTGAAGACCTAATACCTCCCAAGCTGGAATTAAAACAGAAATCCACTATCCAAGACAACACTAATCAGGCACTGCGACAATCGCCGAGAATGGAACTACCAATCACTGATAAATTTATTAAAGTAAAATATGATACCACAGAAATGAAGTAAACACCTTTTGGCCTTTGTTATAGTACAACTTTCTGTTGTCCATTGCAGGAATTATTCTTTCCCCAACAGCCTTCTTTGCAGAGGCATGTAGCATTCGAACTAGGTTTGTTCCATCCATATCAGTAAGCTCAATTGCTGGATTTTCATCGAGAAGCACAGAGACCATACACCTCCAGTCCTAAAAATCATCATATTTCAGTTCTATCAGTAATGGCTCACTGACAACAATATATGATAAATCTTTCAAGTATAAATCTAATCAAATTTGAGGAGCATACTCTCATGGCCTTCATGTCATCCCAAATATCATCAATTACATATGAACTAAGGACCGGGTCATCTGAAAATTCCCTAAGGATTTGCAGCATTCGGCCAATATGAACCTCAGAGGCTTCATTTTCCCCATCTGGAAAGCATATAATTAGTAACTAAACTTACAAAGTTGTTTGATAGGCACTGGCAACTTGGCGCATAAAGTATAATGCTTGCAGACAAGAGTACCTGTAGCTCCGGGATGAGAGGTCTTGATATTTTGTGCTATTAGGTGATCATAAACTAATTCACCTATAGCACGCCTGATCAATGGAGGCTCATCAATAAGCAAATCATACAGTGGGCCCAAATCATCATCACTCAACAGTTGATGCCTGCAAACAAAGAATAATATATTTCATTTGTTTTGAGAACCAAAAGGATGTATTCTCATGTTACCTTGTGTGAAATGATTACTGGAATTGTTTAGCAAATAAAAACAGTGACCCTTAGTCATATAAGGCCAGATAAATCTTACACAACAGACAAAGCATGTATGCACCGAGCCACGGAAAACTTCCTCAGTGATCATTTCACTTGTCTCGAACCTAAAGTCATAAAGCAAATATTACCTCTACACTACCATCTCCTATTAGGTGCAGGATTTAATCTATCGTTCATCTTAGATGTAGGATTTAGGATAATTTAGGTTCACCACTACACATTGGCGCCCTCTTGGTAAAACCATCCCTAGACTGTGACCAACAATTTGTTCAACACATCTTATGCAAGGTCTGGCAAAGTTGAGTACATGAGAGGTGGGGAAATGTGGCCCACAGTTGTATCAGCAAACCGAATACTTGCCTAGGAAAGTACGGCATACCACATAAAGGGCATGTTTGGTTCATGTCCACAATGTTTGGCAACCAACCAAACATTCCCTATAATACCAAATCCTATCCTTTGACAAACATCACTTTGTACAGTGTCCTTGTCACTTTTTCCAATCTTCCGTACAATATCTATTGATCTCTGAACATAAAAAGTTGAGGAATTTGTAATTCATCTGAATTAATATGTATGTTGCATGTTTTAAACTTTCTTTAGTTACAAGATAATGCATGCTCAACATAGCAACAATGCTATCCCAGTGTAGGTTATTCAAAAAGCATAAATATTATTTACACTTCATTTTCTACAAACAAAATCAGTGCTGAGTACAGTTTTTCATAATTATTACATTACTGCCATTCAAACATGGGAGGTGTACTAGGTCCGGTTGAGCTCGTTATAAAGCCATACAAAAAGGCTACAGATTCCAAAACATTGTGGACAAGGCATTTTGGCTAGGTGGAGCATTTGTATGTAGCATATGAATGTGCAGGCAAAATAATTAAGCATGCTCTGACAGTGAACTGGATAAGAAGGGCAAAAAAAGTATATCTTGCCTAAACACACCTCAGTAATTGCTTGATGAGTCCTATAGCTGACACAGCTACTGAAACGTCAATGTCATCAGCAAGCTGGATCATCCTGGCGTAAAACCTCTCGGTAAAGAGACCAAGGGAAGGTATGTTGGCATCCACCTCATACAGGCTTTGCAAAGCAAGAACAGAAGTTCTTCTAACTCCAGCATTCTAGAACGACGGAATAAACAAGATACAGAATGTAAGTCTTTGTTGTCAGACTCAGCAGAAGTTCTAATGAGGTAAAAATAAATGAACTAAAATATATGCTACCTTGTCATTTAGTGTCCACCCAAGATACTTTAGATATATATCTTGCAAAAAGAGTGATGGATATGAAACAACCCAAATACCAAGAGACTTGATACATGACATCCGGATCTCAGGATCAACATCACGATAACGGTGCATGAATAACCTACATGTGGCGAAGAAAATTCAGCAGACAACTAAACTGTGAATGTACACACTTTGAAATCAAATGCAAGTGAGTTTATTTGGGTGCACATGAAATTCGAAAATGTAGTAAAAACAATATGTACACTAAAGTACAAATGCATGTGATTTGTAAAAGGTCTCACCCACTGAAAATCTTTCGCATCAATTCCTCCAAGTATGTAATGTTTTCATGAGTAAGAGCTAGTCTTTTGTTGAGCGATTCAACAAGTGGTCCATCACTCTGCTTCTTCTTCTCTGCATTCAACTGCCTTTGAGTGGTCTCACGTTGTCCACTAAGAATCTTAGCGACAGATATGAATGATGTTACAAGCTGGAGCCCAATCAATGAGGCTACTTGACGATATACTCTTGGAGGAGTACTGAGAGACATCAAATCAGTATTTTACATGCATGCATACCAGAGAATAAAAAACAAATGAGTACAGTGAGCCTAAATTACCATGATAAAGCAACCACATAATCCTTGATCTTTTGGAATAAGATATTATCAAACAGTGGGCCATTCTGGCATTCAAGGACTAGGCTATCCCAAAAAGAAACCAGGTTCTCCTTGAAGTGTTTAAGGTCCTTCTGTTTTGTGTTATAATTATCTTCCACCAGACCCTATTTTAGAGTTAAGGTCTCACAAATCGCTCAAGAGAGAAGATATGTGTTAGTTTGACCTTGGGCCATCATATATGATAATAATATACTGAATATGCATATTGGACAATCTATAAGATTACAGATGATGATTCTTTGTTCACTCTTAGGAACAGTTCACAAAAGGATACTTTTCGAGCTAGCTCAACAAGGTGCAATACAATATCATCCACATCCGACTCATGAAGGTAGTCTGGATAAATCTCATGCTTGGCACCACAAGCCTGCCATAACAAGATTTGCAGGTTCATCAACAAATGCAGCAACAGCAACAAAAAAAACTATGCTAAGTGCTAGTGCTACGGTAATAATATTACCTCAAATAGCATGGCTAGTATTTGAAACGTCACTGAATCTTTGTTTGTTTCATAATCCTCAACCAACTTTTTGACAGCATGGCTGATCAGCCTGCCATTATGTTTGATAACATCTGCAGTTGCAATAATGTAAGAATTAGGAAAGTTCTGCACAGAGGAAAGACGATATATTTGCTTAAAGATGATTTAGCTCTGGCATGTTCTGATTATTTTAAATAAATGATCAAATAGAGACTGGCTAACAGTCAAGATAAAGCCATATTCCTAGAGAAGCTATCAGCATTGTCACATTGTGTTTGAATAAGCACAGGCTGAACTAGGGCAACAACCATGCCCTTGTTTAGATGCAAAATTTGCACCCCAAATTTGGCCCCTTGTAGTGCGTGCGTCACTGTAGCATTCCGTTTGTATTTGTAAAAAATTGTCCAAAAATTGATTAATTAGGCTCAAAATGTTCGTCTCGCAGAGTACAACAAAACTGTGCAATTAGTTTTTAATTTCATCTATATTTAGTACTCCATGCATGTGCCAACATTTTGATGTGATGGGAATCTTCTTTTTGCATAGTGAACTTTGGGGGTGGAATTTGGGATCAGATGGGGTCACCAATGTCTTCAAAACTAACTCCCTGTCTCTGACACAATCCAAAGGAACTACCCTTTTTCTCTACCATTTGTTATTCTTCCACACAAAAACAATGTTACTGATTTCTAGTTTCACTACTGAACGCCGGTGCAAGAACAAGACAGAGGGTGCAAACCTTTCCACCCAGCAACCTAGCATAGCCTAGCAGATAGACACCAAGGGCCAGCAGAACTTCCAAAAACCAACTAGGCCTCACATAGTCACATTGTTCATCACAGTACACTAAAACATCAGGCCAAGCAGAGGAACCACACCACCCATTTACCACACAGAGGCACTGACGAGTCTATCACATCCCGTGCAGCCCAGAAGCCACTGCATTGGCTCAGCCATAAACTAAAACTGGAGCACTACAACAGAGCGCCTAGCTTTCCAGAACCCGGCAGCCAAGCCAAACCCTACCAGAAGCTTTGGGACACGCGCAGTTCAGCAAAACCAGAGGGAGCGAGCGAGAGAGAAAGAGAGGCTGCCGCTGACCGATGAGTGGGTGGTCCTCCAGACTGGCCGCCGCGGCGGCGGAGGCCGCGCGCTTCCGCTTGGACTGGGGCGGCGCGAGCCCCTGCGCCTCGAGGTACTCGTCGAAGTCCGCGTGGTCGTCCTCCCGCGGCTTCGGCGGCCGCCCGCGCTTCTGCTGCAGCAAGCGAAACAAAAATTCAGCAGATGCTCGCCGGAATCCGAGCAAGCAAGGGGGTCCAGCGGGGAATCCGGCGGGGCGGGGACTTACCGGGCGGCGCAGGGAGGCGAGCGTCTCCTCCATCGGGGGCTCGGATCTAGTGGCGCGGGAGAAGCAAACCCTAGAAGGAGATTTTGGGGTGCCGCGTTTGGGAGGGAAATGGAAAAGGGAAGAGGCGGGGTCGAGATGGAAGGGAAGGAGACGGAGAGGGGGAAGGCGTAAACAGCTCAAACCCGTCTTCAAAGTAGGGATGCGGAAACATGGAAGGGTGGAACTTTCAGAGTACATCAAACTTCTCACCACTGATGATTTTCCAGCAAACCGACTGATATATGAAAAACGACAACTCAGCTTAAAGTTTAAGCATATTAATGCTTGCTTGAAGATTTACATCGGATTTACAAAAAGGCTCAGCATGATTTGTTTGCTAATAAACTGGAGAGGCTATATTGTGATCACACGTATTATATAAATACAGATTAATTAAGAGCGTGTACTGCAGCAGATATTGATATGTACAGCCATGTGGTCAGGCAACTAGCCTACATCAGCGTGTACCAGCTACCAAGTAGATCTACCACCTCAGATTTACACCAATGATACTAGCTAATTACAAAAATTTTGCTGAATTTCATCCTCTTGCCGTGTCGGTTTCAGTTCTCGTTTCCAGGAAGCAATGGCACGCTGCTCTCAGTTGGTGAGCCAGGGACGAAGGGAACAAAGCCGCGGCCGCCAAACACTGGCCGCATGAAGCCGTCATCGAACTTGCGCCAGTAGTGGTGGACTGACCGTGTTGGGCTCACCAGGAGCAGGCGGAGGCTTGTTGGGCGGCGGAGGCTTATGCCATTCTCAAGATCTGGGTGGCCAGGGCTGTTCGCGACCAGATGCTCAAAGAAGGACTTTGGGCTGGATGGTTCAGAAAGGGCGCTTCCTTCCCTGGATAGATGCCTTGGCGGAATCAAGAGCCTGATCAGTGGCTTGGTCAGAAGCCCAAAGACCTGCATGATGAGAAAATAATTGTTCAGAACCAGGTCAAGATCAAAATCTCCTATTGTTCATGTTCTTATGTTTGGTACTTTTCTCGTGGTAACCTGTGGGCATTGGAGTTTGAGAAGGCACTTACCATTGTGCTGAAAAGAACAACAGTGATTGTGCTGGTGATCATTATTGCATTGCTAGGTTGTTGGGTATGGCCTGATCTTGTGAACTGCAAATTAGAAAACCACTTGTAAGATAAAAGTATGAATGGCTGACGGATGAACCCTGAACGTCCCAGGATCTTTTAATCAGGAACATAAACAAGAGAAGCAAAGAAAACCAGTCTTTCAGAGACCAATTTAATTTACAGGCAAGACACCTAGACACCTGCACGAGTCTTGTCAGAAATGCGCACATGTCATGGGAATAAATTGGGGCTCAATATATAACATAGTTAATGGACAAATGAAGATTTTCTTGAAAGAATCATCTATAAAGTGCTGTAAATTCCTTAACCACATGTATATTTTATGGACATAACATGAGTTTAAATAGTGGTAAATAGTTCTTTCTACATGACTTACAAATGATTATGTAGAAAGAACTATTTTGCAGATGTTAATAAATAGTGGTAAATAACAACTATATTCGAACGTTCCAAGTTCTAACCTTTGTGCAAATATTTTTTTTCTCGAATACTGCAACAATCAGTCCATAAAATACAAGTTCCAGTATGAACACAAGACCAAAGGCAAAACCATCCACTCTATCCATGTCAGATAAAGTAGGTTAACGTTTGTAGTCCTTGTTTTTTTTTCTCTAAAAGAACACATGGCTTGCATTAATGCAACATTTGTTTTCTTGGTACAGAGCCCTAGTTGAGCCAACCAATCACAAAGGTACAACAAAACAATTCTCTAATAAATGGCATTCTTTTAAATTGTCATACCAAATCAAGAGTGATAAAACTTCAAGAATGTACCAAAAACAGTCATGCATCTCCATTTCAGCTCAAATAAGACAGATCAAACACAAAATGTTACCTTATTGTAAGCCAAAGCGATGGACACAGCACCTCTCATGAGACCCGCCCACCAAACAATTACCTGTAAATGACCGATATCATGTAAGGAACACAACTGTTTCAAGAGGACAAAAGAAGCCTACAATGTTGCTCAGTTACTCACTTGCTGCTTAAAAGATATCTTTCCTGCTGGAGTTCTTTTGGTCAAGTTTGATAGAAAGGATAACGGGAAAACAAACGCAGCTCTTGAAACCAGCACCAAGGCTAAAATGGTGGAGCTCAAAGCAACAGACTTTACTGGGCTGCACACAACCAAATATGAAAAGATTCAGAAAGGGAGGGAGAGAGAGGGAGCGAGCTGGAGAGAAGGGGAGGAGGAGAGCGGGGGAGCGAGCGAGGGAGGGAGAGCGGGGGGGCGAGAGAGAGAGAGAGAGAGAGAGAGAGAGCATGCCTATAAGTTTGACCAACAATCTTCCACTTCTCTATATCCAATGCATCCATGCCAACATATAGAAATAGAAAAGTCTCGGCAATAAACGATAATGTTGCAAAGGCATGCCTGTTATCCATAAAAGTTATATTAGTAAAAGCATAGCCATACTGAACAATAAAAGTTATCAAAGATTAATGCATGATCAAACACGAATGTTAACAGAGGGAAGCCATGAAGCTACTTACTTGGTTGTGACCCTGGAACTTTCTGTTACATTATGCCAGGTATAGTGTGACATCACAATACCACAGAAGAACACCGTGAGGATTCCACTCAAATCAAGCAACTGACACAGAAAGCATCCAATGAATAACAATTATGGCTGCATTTAGCTTTTTTTTCAAAAAAAAAACATGCATTATCTACTGGGGGTTAATGGTAAAGGGCGCTCACTTCAGCTAGCATGTATGATAAATAAGCCATTAACATCATAATGGAAACTTCACGATCTGTCGAGTGCCTGTGGTGCATGGCAAATCAGAGGAATAAATTGTTGCAGTCTTATCAATTTTAAGTAAGCAAATATTTGCTGTGCAAAGTTTATACCTGCCAAAGTACAGCTTCTTGATGATATAAGCACTCAGAAGTCCAGCCTGCAGTCATAACATACTTCAGTGAAAAGAAAGATTCAACAAAGATAGAGGCGTGAGCAAGAAACAACTTACAGCTACTCCAAGAATGGTGCTGGTGCTGAACAAATAAAGGAAGCTGCCGATAAATTGTAGTAATTTGGTTGTATTGATATTGCCAAGGTCAAAGTTCTGGATTGCATTGAACAGAACAACTGATGTCGCGTCATTGACAACACCTTCACCAAACACTAAGCTGTACAAGAAGGGTGTCTCATCCTGGCTTAACACCTGCAAGGTGCATACAGAATCCGTTGCCGAGAATATCGCCCCAAGTGCTGAAATTTCAGATACAACAGGTCAGAAAGCAAGAACTACATACAAGCAACAGAAGTACCCATGCTTTGGGTTAATAAACTGACCAAGATAGTCTCCAAGCTCAAGTGCACCAATATTAAGCCTTGATATTAGTCCTACAGCACCTGTGAACAAACATGGGAGTGAGACAGACAGAAACTGGCATGCATGGTAAAAATGAAATGTGGGAGCAAACCTACCAAGGGATATTACAGTGAAAGAGATCAGGGTCCCAACTGCACCAAACAGTGTAATTGTAATGAAGTTCCGGAAGAACTGTTTCTTCTTCACTTGGAACCTGGTTTAGGAAAAGGAAAAAAAATGGAGAATTGTGAGTTACTTTTTGTAGAGTAGGAGAATTGCGAGCTAAACATCACCTAGGTTCTTCGGCCATATGTTCAGTAAATTATACAGGATACAGATGATGGAATCCTTTTTGGATTGTTCTAGCAAGCTCCAAAGAATAAATAAAAAAAAAACTCTATCCAAAGAGGTCCTAAAAGAGTAATTGAGAACCGAAAAGATGTAATCATTATATGTGCAAATTAAAAACAACTGATGGGTGCTGCTGTGTTAATTAGAAGGGTAATAAACAATTCCAGTTCTGGCATGGCAACAACAGCACTCTTCAACAACAATTCTCAAAACTGCAACAGTTTTCTTAACCACCAATATGTTGACAAACTTTATTTCCTAACTGTCAGGCTCTTATTTGTGTTGCAGATAAAAATTAAAATTGAACTATTCTTTTTCGCGAACGAAAATTGAACTATTCTAACTGTAAGACAATAGCGCTGTGAAACTAGTAGACAGCAAACACTTGCATAAACACCATACCCTGCGTTAAATATGATCGGCGGCAGCAGGTAAATGAAGAAGAGATCCTCGCTGAACACGAGCACGCGCGAGTGCTTCCCACTCGACGCGAACAGGATCACCGCGCCAGTCCCCAGCCCCTGCAAGCCAAGCACACAACCCATAAACACGCTCAATTGCCAGCAGACAGACAGCAGAAGACCCACAATCACACAAGGGGCAACAAAAGGGCGCGGCGCTGAGCTCGACTCACGATGAAGAGCGCGGTGATGGACTCGTTCATCCAGCGGTTCTCCTCGAGGAGGTGGCCGACGACGATGCAGACGCACATGAGCGCCACGAACAGCCCCACCGCCGCGATGGAGCCGTAGTCCGCCGGCGGGTCGCCCAGCGCCGCCATCCCCGCCCCGAGCCCCATCATCCCGCCTTCACCCCCCCACGGGCCTCACAGCTCCCAACAAGCTCACCGCCTCACCTCCCCCACCCCCGCGGCCCCGCCCTAAGCACTCGATTCGTTTTTCCCCCACTCGCTTGCCTTCGCTTCCAAGCAACGCCGCCGCCCGCACGCAACCCCGCTAGGCGAAGCAAAACCAATCCGCCCCGGAATCCTCCTGTACGAGGAGTAGAAGTGGACCCGCTGGGCCACCGGAATTGACGACCAGGTGGCGCCACGCCGCCACGCCCGCGCGACAGCGGCCAGCAGCAGAATCGGAGGGAATCCGGGGGGTACGGTTCGGATTCGGGGGAGATTCCGGCGGGGGCGGCGGGGATCTCGGCGGAGGGTTTATCGGCGGCGAGGGCGGGTGGCGCGCCACCGCGGATGCCGGAGGCGAGGCGAGGCGAGGAGATTCGATTCGAACGGGATTTCGAGATTCTTTCTATATTCGTTATATCTCTGTTTTTTTATACCGGAAGTTATATCTTTTTTCTTTCTGTATATGGAGTTTGTTTTATAAAACCTAAAATCTAGAGGGAGAGCCCTCTCCATTTAGCCTTACATGGAGAGCCCCCCAAAAAAGGAAACAAATGCACTGTCTGAACATCATTGAACCAATAAAGGAAAGAAAAGAGAAAGTAACAAAGGGGAAGAAGAAGTAACCGGCGATGGGCGGCGCTCCGGCGAGGTTAGGGTTAGGGTTCAGTGTTAGGGTTCGGGGTTTCGGGGTTGGGGGGTCTTCCATGGCCACCGGACCTAGAGGGGTGGCCGGGGGAAGGGGAGGACCGGCGGCGGCGGCGGTGTGTGGGCGGGGCGGCGAGGCGGCCGCGGGTGGTGGAGGAGGGCGGTCGGGCCTGGTTTGGGTGGCGGGGGCGTCGCGGGCGGTGGAGGAGGACGGCCGCAGTGGTTAGCGCCGGCGGCGGCGGCGGGGCGGCGGATCCGGCGGCGATGGCGCCGCCGGAGCCGGGAGGGGTGGCGGTGGTGGCGGGGGCGTCGTCGTCGTCTTCTTCTTCCTCCAGATCTGGCAAAGGAGAGGCGAGGGGAGGGGGGATGGGTAGGTTGTGGGCGGTGCTCGCCGGCAGCGACGCCGGCGAGGGGGCGGGTGGCGGCGGCGGCGGATCTGGCGGGCGGCGGGGGCGAGCTACCGTATTGGTTAGTGGAGGGCGGGGTGGAAGGGGAGGGGTGGGCGGTGGGCGGCGGCGCGGCGGCGAGGGTCGCCGCCGGCCGTGGGGGGTGGTGGAGGTGGGCGGCGGCGGGGCAGCATGGGGGTGGGTGGAGAAGAAGACGGGGGTGGGTGGGCGGGCGCGCGGGCGCCGGGGGGGGGGGGGCTCTCGCGATAAGGTTATCGGGAGAGCCCTCTCCCTCTAGTCGCCTCCTTTATAAAAAACCTCTTTTTATAAAAAATCCGAAGCGACGGGAAGGGGGCGGTGCGGGTGGCCTACGCGTCAGTGGGACGGAGTCCGTTGCCGCCGCCGCGCGGGAAGGGGAACACGTGGGCCCAGGCCCCGGCGTGCCGCGACCGGCTGGACCCACCGGGCAGCGGGACGTTTTCGTTCGGTCGGTTCACGTGGGGCCCAATGAGTCACCTAGTTGGGCGAGCTGGGCCCATAAACCAGTGACTGTTATGGCGGCGTCGGCGCTGATCCGAATCCCCGCCAAAATGCCCCCACGCTAACTCGCCGGCGGCGATCGCCGGAGCCGGAGGAGGAGGGGGTGAAGAGATTTTCGCCCGGATTGCAGGTGAGACGCTCGGCTGAACTCTTCGATTTTCCTCCCCAAATCATCGCCGCGCGGTCTTTTGATAAGTAGAGCAGCAGCGGCGGGGCAGAGATGGATGGGCATTGGCGCATATGCGCGGATGGACGCCCTGGTGTCCGATCCCGAGACATCGCGTCGCGATCTATGTGTTTTTTCTTAAATTATTGTGGCTGTGCTTGTCCCCTGACTATGCTGCATTCAAACTCTGTTTTCCATGGAAGGGATTATTGATGTGGTGTGATTCCATCTGGATTTGGGAGAGGGCACGGGGTACGGTCATGTGGGTTGCACACTTGCACTGCCAGGAGGATCAGGGCACTACTGGCCGTGTTTCTTTGGACTGGCAAAGAATTGCCAGTCCCTTTGACCAACAATTAAAGGTATTAAATAAAGTCAGTTTACAAAACTATCTTCACAACATTGTACCATTTCGCGAGACCTATCTAATGAGGCCTTTGACCGTACGATTCGAAGATGGTTACTGTAGCAAAACATGGACTAATTAGGCTCATTAGATTCATCTAATTAGTTTTTTTATTTACCTATATTTAATGCTCCATGTATGAGGAGAGAGATTTGATGTGATAGTGAATAGTGAAGTTTAGAGAGAGAGAAAGTTTAGGGGAAGTTTTGGATTTGAAGGGAAGTGAACACCGCCGTTGCATCAGAAGAGCCATTCCACTCCCAATTGCAAAACCAGTTGGGCACTGAGACTGTGGCTCAGGATGTTCCGGCTAGTATTTTTTTTCAACTGCTATAGTTTTGAGGTACTCCGTAGTGTTCTGTGCTGTTTAGTTTCTGAATATTCAGAATGTTACAGCAGCACCTCAGCACCTGAAACTTGGGATTGATGCTTCGGCTTTCCCTCGGATAGATTCAGTTTTGTACTTTGGTTGCTGCAAGTCATCAGAACGGACGTAGATCATGGATGACTTGTCACTTTGGCGGTACTGTCGACTATTCTTGTGTTGTTGAAGGAAAAGATTTCTCTGGGACTTCCACTATGATCCATCCATGTGCGTCGAAAAAAAACTTGGAATATTTTCAGTGAGATTCCACATTGGAACTCGACCCTATTTCCTTGTTTTTATCTTGCCACTGTAGATTGTTTAGTGGAGTACTCTTTATATTAAAAATAAAGAAGGAAACCCATCTAGAGTGTAGTAGAGTACTCATTTTCGCTGATTGCTTGATTTACTGGCTGCTGTTCGACGGATGCAGTTACAATTCACAAGTGCAAGGAGATCAGAACTTACCAAGGAACAACGTAGGCAACTTTTATCTCTTCTGCAAATGCACGAGGACAGCAAGGTCAGGACTCAGGAGAGCAGGGCATGATTAGATGTTTAACTGAAGGGTTGGTAAGTTTGGTGGCTGAAGCAGATTAAAGACGGCGCACACCGAATTTACAGGTAACAGTCTGGTTCGTAGTACAAACAGCACGTTCTTTTGTTTTTATGGTGCTGAACATTACTTGCCCTGTAAACATGCAAGTAATTTACTGGCTCATGTAAGCAAGAAGGGAAGGTCCGCGGTCCTTATGCTCCAATTGACATGGACAAACTGTAGCTGTACATTGAATGCCTATTTCATGGGATCATGCATGGTGGTTGACATTTGACCATCTATTTGGATGACTGATACTTACTTGTGAAATAGGCCCCTACATTTTGGTCTCACATCATGGTTAAATATTTATTCCAACCAACAACCGCTGTTCAACTATAACTTGTTGCTTAGCAATTTTTCAGCATGCATGTTTCTAGTAGGCCGGGTATGTTTAAATATGATAAGTCAGGTCATTGTAGCAACAAAAAATTCAAGCATGCATATGAACTTATGAGAATTTAGGAAGTGCCTCGCCTAGTTTACTGCCATGCTTTTTAGCTACCAGTACAGTAACTACTTCAATACTATTTTCAGAACGGTAATTCTAACTTGATCTGCTACAATGTTTGAATTGTGGTACACAAAAGAATATACTTTTTGTGGGAAAGAACACAAAAGTAGTATTGGAATGTTATAGTTACGATACTGCAGGAATTTTCCTTTTCTTGGAAAAATTAGAAGCCATTACAATGAAAAGCATTTGTACCAATTACAGTTCCATTTCCATTTACAATTTCCTCACATCCTTTTGCCCTTCCTTGTCAAACCAAAAAAACAGACGAAGGGCCTCCAATAGTTACAGCAGTAAAATACTATCAAGTTAACAAGCATACCATCAAACACCAACAAAACCAGAAAAAACCTTCAGAATCTTCTCACCACTAAAATAAGTTAAAATCAGAAGTTCAGAACTGTCCAATCGGTATTTGTGGCTAGGTTAGGCTAGACATCCGCCTCCTGTGCTGATGTAGGGGTGCTCTTTGAACCGGCCGGGAGCCAAAGCTTTCCCTCCGTCGTGGTGCTGATGCGGCTGTCGAGTCAATGCTGTTGCTGCTTATGTTGATCTGATCAGATTTCACTGGCAAGCACTTCATCTTGGGCACACTAGAGGCGAATGCCACTGACCTAGCCTTAGCTGCATTCTTGCAGCTGGAATAGCTGAATGACTGGTTCCCACTCATTTCAGCTGGGTATATGCGCACCGACTTCGTCAGCCTTGGTTGACTAACAGAATGGCTTCCCGCGATATGTCTTTGCCGGCTGCACATCGTCGAGGACATGAAGTGAGGTACCGAGCCATGGGACAATCTGCTCTTCGCCTTCTCGGTTGCCTGTGGGCTCCCTGTGGCATCAATGTGACCTACCACTAGAGTGCTTCTCGGTGATCCCTTCTCATCACTGAGATCCTCACAAACTGATGAACTGAGCTTCTTCTTCTCTTCAAGTTTGATCTCTGCTCTCCTTATTTGTTCATTGAGATACTTTAGCTCTTCCTCTGCATCACATACTTCCTTGTCAAGTTCTGCAAGCCGCTGCTGCTTAAGCATTTTCAGATCCTACATCACAGAAAGGCACAATCTTTAAATACAATGAAACTTTTGCAAAGGGGGTAACAATGTTAGTTCCATTTGTATACATACTCCTGGAATGTCTCTATTTGATTCGATCGATCTGGCTCGTTTCGCAAAGCTCAGGGAACAGACTGTCTCACCAACATCATCCTCAGAAGGGCTGATGTGCACCACCATTAGAACTTTTGAACCATTGCCTGTTATTTAGATATTCAACAGAGTAATGTCAGACTATCTTGTTGGCACAGTTATATTGTTTTTTAAAAAAAAATTCGAACTGATCTAACAGATGTTCCGTACCAAGTGAATCACTGAGAATCTGGGTAAGCTTGCTGTTTCTGCAGGAGTCAAAAAAGACGAATACAAACAGAAGTACTGATTAGTAACTGTAATGTAACTGAAATGCTCGATTTTTTCCCTCTAGCACACTGTTAGAAGTTTTTATGGTAAGTTAACTGAAGAAGCCAGCTGTTACCTGTAAGGAACATGACTTCTCTTTCTTCTAAGTGCAGCAATGACATCTCCAAGTGCTGATAGGGAGAGGTTTATGGCCCTTCCCTCATCCATTGTCAACCCAGATGCACCAGTCTTCAGCAACCGCTCACTGCCTCCAAGATCGATGAGCCAGAGCTTGCTGACTTCCTCTGTGGCTCCATGCCTCCTTATGGTAATCCTTGTCAAGCTACACATAGATAGAGCTAAGGCACATAAAATTGGGTACTGTTCAAATTACCATACAGGTCCGTTTGTAAATTGGTGGTCAGGACAGATTGTCAACCCACCAGTGCGACCGGCTTGAGACGTCGTTGACATTTGTCCAAGATGTTGATCGGGCTCGCCGTCCTCTGCAGTACCACTGGTTGGCTTTCTTCAGGTCCAGTATTGAGACATCAGTCAGCCCCTCGACTTCCACAGCACCACTTTTAGTTGCCAGTATGCTGAGATTACTGAAGGATACAAAGAAATTGGACATCAGCATCTCCAGATTGGGAATTGGCTGTCTTTCTTAACAATTTACAGGAGAACTGATAGTCTTACCACGCTGTATTACATTCTGCCTGCCTGAAAAGAGGCTGCCTTGGTGCCAACAAGTCCCTGAGACTACCCAAGTAGACCTCAAGCATGCTTATGGAGAAAGAGTATGTGGATGAACTGTCTTCTGAAGCATGAGAAAACAGTTCCTGGATAGCTCGAGGCACAATACCGAGCTTACCATCAGTTCCTTCCTGCAATCAGGTATACCTTCATTTATCAGAACTTCCGGAGAAAGATGAGTGGGATACAGACTTGCCATAAATGAGCTCAAATCTATTCAGAACAAGAACCAACCAACCATTGTGTAAGTTTTCCCTGTCCCAGTCTGGCCATAAGCGAGAATGCAGACATTGTGCCCATCAAGTGCAGATCTGAGGATTGGTTTTACTTCTTGGAAAACGTCCTCTGCATGGACCACACCAAAATGAATTTTGCTGGCGAAAAGAAAATAAGTAAGTGAAAGATTACCTTGTGTTGACTCCTCATCGAAAACTCTATCAACACTGAACTCTTTTTTGATCCCCACTGACTTGACTGCAATCCTCTCTTGTTCGAAGGTAACCGGCGATTTGTTGTTCAAGTTGTTCGTTTGAACCAATGGTCGTACCCGGCAGAAGACCCTAATACTTCCTGAATTTTTGCCAACCTCTGAAGCTCAGATCCTTCGAAATTCAAGCACTAACAACTGCTATCTAGAATTGAAGTTTGTACCTTTCAGGTCAATGAGCTTGTCAAGTACCTCTCGTCTTCTCCGGTCAAGATGTCGCTGCCTTGATCGCAGAGCTGAAATCTCCTCTGTAACAACATTGGATTGAGATAACTCCATCAGGTCTCGATGCAAAGTCACCATCACTCGAACAGGGAACTCACAGTAAGTAAACTGATGCTGCCCCAACCTTGCAGAGCTGAGATGTCCTTGTCGTAGCCCACTGCCATTTCCCCTTTCGGGAGCTCCAGGCTCAAGCTCTCCAATGGCACCATCACATGGCCTCCCATGGTTTCCTTCTCCATGCAGTGGAAACAAAGAGATGTTCTTCTTCAGACAAGCTGATTGCTGATCAGAGAAGAAGACTATGGCACAGCTTCATCTGTTTTTTCCTCCCAGTGGAACTGGAACAAAAAAAGTACTTGTTATCAGCGTAAGGAATCTGAAATTATTCGGAGCAAGAAAAGAATGAACACAGGATGACAGCCGAAGGAATCTATTCCTGCACTTTTTCATGATTAGTCTGCACTTCTGCATGGCTGGAAGACAGCAAATCGGGTGCTTGAAATGGAATCTCAAGAGGCAAGAACAGAAACAAACTTCCCCAATACCTTGTGATAATTGCACGTAGAACCCCTTGCCTCTCAATCTCCTTTTTTTTCAATGTAACCTCTGCAGATCAAACAGGAAAAATTGGATTGCATGAAACATCATGAAGATGATTCCATCTGAAGTGGAAGAAACCTGAACAAGAGATTTATGCATTCTTACCTTGAGAAGAATCCCTCGCTTCAAGAATTTGTGCTTGGCTTGACCCAGTGCCAGAGCAAGAACAGCTATGAAGGAGGAGAGCTGAAGGAGTGAGATAACAGGGGAGAGGGGAATTGAAGGAGTGAGCCAACAGCCAAGCAGAGAATCTCTGCAATGCAGCTAGCTCCTAATGATTGCTGCCCAAAACTTTTGCTCCTGATCTTTCTTGGATCTCGATGCTCGCAAGTTGGGGCCGAGTGGAAGCAATTACTAAAGTCCAAGGGCGCAGAGCTAACAGTTGTAAACGAAGAAGATGAAGAAGAATCCTATTGCTCAAGCCACATGCAGTGGCTGCAATGGTGCAAGCAAAGCTATTCACCAAAAAAGCGAGGCACACCACACTGGAAAGCCTCGAAAGGGATCTTTGCAATCACACAAGGGAAATCACCAAAGGTAGTGATGCAGAGAGAGAGAGAGAGAGCATGTGGTGCTCGCAGGTAAGAACTATTAACAAGACAGTTAGGTGGCGTGGAGGGAGATTGCCTGGATTTTAGAAGATCAAGGGGAGAGGGGTGAAGAGGATCAGGGAGCCGGCAGGCCCCCACCAGGCCACCACTCGTAGAAAACGGAGGTGAAGCGCAAAAGGGGGGATGGGGGCCGGATCGTTTGTAGTGGACAGTGTGTCTCCCAGCTTTTATCAAATTCTCTTGAGCTGCATTTGCTGTGTTGTCTGCTGGATTTAAGCTTTGGTTGTCGACAGCAGTGGCAGTGGGACGGATTTGCAGGAGGTTTGGCTGAAAAGGGATACGGTTAACTGCTGAATTGCTGGGAGCCTCTGTTGGTAACTGGGTTGGTCTTGTCTCCAAAAACTGACGTGGATAAGCACCGCGTCATTTTCTAATTGATATATTGGAAGAAAGAGTATGTTCCTGCTTTCATGATGCTGCAAATTGCCACTTTATGGCTTTTTTGCCGGGGTATCTTTGGTCTTTCAAGGTATGATTTTCTATGCTGTACTTTCAGTTCATAATAAATGAATTATTGTCCCTGCTTTTAGTTTTAGTTGATAGGCACCCTTGACTTTTTGTTTAGTGTTAGCAAGGTACCAAAGAATTTCATTTGTTCAAACTAACGTCATGAACTGGACTAAGTAGTACATCGTTGCACACTGTAGCTCAGTGAAGTTGTTACAGAAAATCCTGACAGACTTTCATGATAAAGTATCTTACATCTCTGTGTACTCCAGTTATAAATGAATTTAGGAAAACTACAGTAGACTTTAGGAAAACTAATCAATTGGATCAAACTGGATAGATCTTACCTGACAGTAAAGGAGCTCCTTTTACTCATGTACTCCGTACTCCTTGTAGAATAACATGATGTACACAAAATTGTACCCTCACTGTTAAAAAAGAACCACGGTTACTCTCTGACAAAAAGGGACCACAGATGATTCATGTGGAATGCACATATTTTTAGAAGAATCTCACATGCACGGTTACAAAAGGCCTACAAAATTCCCTTGAAACGTCCGTGCATGCAGATAAACAGATCAAGCAAGCTCCTCTCTCTGTTTTTTTTTTTGAAATAAATAAGCAAGCTCCTCTACCACCCAACTTTAGCAACAAGACAACAGCGGGATCCTATGTCACCTGATAAGCAATGAATGCAGCGCATTATACGAAAACGCATTTTGCATGACAAAGGGGATGGCACAGAAGTCAAGAGAAGAGAACCTTCAGCCTCAAACTTCTCCTTTTTCAAGAAAATTTCAGATAACTCTAAATGTGAAACGTCTTTATCTCAAAAGGAAAAAAAATCCTGCTAGAAGTCCATGGACAAGGTCACCACAATTTAGCTTCATCTGCCATCACAAGTCCTTTATCATGAACACTTGGATGCTGATTAAAGTAAAATGTATCCTTGGATAGAAATCCTTTCATCTGGTAGCAAGTCATGTCATACCTAGAGATGATTCGTTATTTGATAGCAATTTCTGTAAGGATTAATGCAAATTTGATTTGAGAAAGATCCAAAAGTGTGTAGCTCTCCTATTCATGTTGTATTTCCGCACCCTGCAACTCTTAAATATTTCTGCATCGCTGCCACGTTCAGCTGGTTAACATGTCTTGATCATGTAATAAAATAACAAGATTAGTCTGCTTCTCCTGTGTAAAGTATGGTTGTGTTTTGCAAGTTAGTGGATGCCAACCCTAGAAAACAGGGTGTTGTGCCTAATAAGGCCAAGATTTGAACTGATTAAGATAAGGACTAAACTGTCTACAACTAACCACCCCTATCCTGTCAACCCAACAGCATTGGATGCCACGTACATGCAGGCATTTCCCTGGGGGCTGGGGCCTTTTGCAGATGTCCATATCTTCATTACTGAGATTTTAATCTGGGATAAACAGTGGTTTACTGTTTGCAACTAATAAGGCATGCTAGCTACTGAACTTGTTACCTTTTTGAACAATCCCAACAATGGAGACATCATGCTGTTCCTTTCACACATTGATGAGAGCAATGGAGTACTACATGCATTAGATTGCGCCCTTGTTGGTATATTGTACTTGAAAAGGGAAACAGTAGTGGTACCAGCACTATACCAATACACAATATCTGAAGAAAAAATAAGGGAGAAATAGATTGTCCAACTAACAGATCAAGTAAGTATTCTTTTCAGGGTTCAGGCAGAATCACAACTCTGCTCATCAGTTGCCATCCCGGTGCCAACTGCACCACTACTGCATTTGACCACTATTGGCTATTGTCCACTGGAGTAAAATGTGAAAACTGAAAAGATCATGCACCCTACCATACCATCAGGTGATAGACAATGGGAGGATTGGAGAGAGGGCGACACATCAGGGACAAGCTGAGAACAGTTTGCAGCCCTCCCATGTGAGGTCACTGGGCAGTCACAGTATGCTTGCATGGCTTGTGTTAGGGTTGGTTGGTTTCATCAGTCTGAACTGAGCAGTTCACCTCTCTACTCCATGTGCACTGTGCAGTACGAGTTCTCGGCAGAGTGATGTGTGTGCATGAATGCAGGGCTAGCTGCAGGCTTGCTTGGAGTCAAATCCAGACAATCCTTGCACAGTGATGTGGCCACATTTCAGATCACACCTTCTGCCTGTGCAGCGAAAAAAAGGTGGGTTTGTGTTTTGTTTTCACTTGGGATCTGATGCTATGTTTGCTCAGTAAAGAAATGGAAATTACATGCCCCTGTTACCTGCCAGTAGTATAACTGGCTAGGAATGTCACCACTAGTGTGTGATTTGGAGAGGGTAATTACTTTGATTTGTTTACTGTATCCAGTATCCTGTTGCATCTCTCTCTCTTGAGCATGTGCCCTCTTGGGATCCATGCTACTGGAATCTGGATCAGGATTTAGGAATAGGGTAGGATAAGGTAACAACAGGGCTGACATGATTAGTTCATGATCTGCAGTTCTGCACATTCTCTTTTTTTTTTAGGAAAGGGTGCCCGGCCCTTGCCTTGGAACTCTCCAGAGCCCCGGTGATTACAGCCTTGATGCCTCTCGGAAGAGTTTCAAGCTGGCTGTTCTCCCCCCCAGGTGCTGGTTGCTTGTGCTCGCAGTTTTCACTGTTGGTCTTGGATTGGATGGCTTGCAAAACTGGGCAAGGTATCTCCCATGGAACAGTTGCTTGCAGTGTGGGCAACCATGGCAATGGCATGATGAGCCAAAAGTGCAAGACGAATCAATGGACAGACGATAGAAAGGGGATTTTAACAGCCAGTCCCAGCTGTAGCTTTTTCAGATAAAAACGCGAGAGAGCTTGTAGTGGAGACTCAACCGGAATATTATTAAGTAACCAGCATGTGGTTGACTAATTGGATGTCTAAAAGATAATGAAAACTCGAGCATCATTCATTACATTACGATAAATTAATTACTTTCGGCATCCTAATTGACTCATCATTTTAAAAATATTATTTTGATGTTTTTCAATCGTATAAACGTACTTTCGATTAGATAGTTTGTTTTTGCTTCAGAATTGAAAATGTGAATGCGTGTAATTTGGTCTTCTACTAATCATTTTGACCCCTAGTTGGAGTACTCCGTGTGAGTTGGACAACCGTTAAATTTTCGTGGGTTTCACCTTAGTTTTTTTTTAATTTTTTTTTACAAGAGGATTTCACTTCACCCCAAGCTTACATAGGCCTGAAAAGGCTTTTTATGTGGACGCTGCACCTAAACGGGCCTCTAACCCATAACACACAGATGCAGTGAAAGGCCTGCTGGGCTCGGTCGATCACCCACCACCAGCCGGATGGAGGCCGAGCGGGCCTATGTGAAAACGGGGTATTCAGATACTCCTCCGTTCCACAATGTAATCATTTGTTAACTTTCACTACAAGAAACCATTTAATCTGTGACAGAAACATTATGTCGCGGATTGCTGAAAAACTGTCGCAATGTTAAGTCTGCGACGATTTTGGTTTTCGTAATGGAATGGGCGTCATTGATTAAATCTGTGACGTTTCTAAAAAAAATGTCACTGTGACGTTTTTCGACCGTCACAAAACAGCCCGAAGCCCACTCAGCCTAGTGTTACTGACGAAAATGACCGTCACGGATTGCTGCTGACATAGACGCTAACGTGGCTGTCAACATGGATTGGATGATGACGTGGCTGACTACGTGGAAAATGACATGGCTGACTACATGGACGATGACATGGCTGCCTACATGAACGATGACATGGCTGATGACACGGCTGCTGACGTGTCAAGCACCGATGACATGGCAGGCGCAGCCCATTTAATAAATGGTCCTATTTTAGAACTGAGATCACTAAGGTGGGCTATTTTTAGCCAACAATCAAAATGGTCAATTCAGCCCATCAAAAGCCCATGAAATTCATGCATTTATCAGAATGATCAATTCAACACACGAATATAAAATGTACCATCCAACTTTACAGATTATAATTTCCATTCAGATACAACCTCAGATTTACATTCATCATAATAATACAAACATATTAGACAGCCCTGCCGAAGCTAATTTCATTCAAGACAGCTCCTCTTCTACTTAATCGTCAGATCAGATCACCTCCATTGTATTGCAAGTAGAGTCCTGTAGTGGGTACAATTTTTTCATACAAGTCAGTAGTGCACAATGCAACTGTCTATTCCTGACACTACTGATGCTTGACCCTGACAACAAGCAATTAAGAACATAAAAAAATACCTAGTAAGCCAGTACAGACAAGCAAAACCACAGCACATAGGCAAAGATTTGACAAAAATGCACGCTATAACATGCACAAGTAGAACAAAATCTTACTAGTCGACGGCCCGTGACTGGAGGAGGAGAGGGGTCGCAGCCAGTGCGACCTAGCCGACGGCGGTGCCGAGGGTCCGCACCATCGAGGCTGTGGGAGATGGGGGTGTCGGCGTAGACGCGCACGGGCGGTTGCCAGCACCCCCGGCCTGCTTCCTCTTCGCGTTGGCGCTGCAGTTGGGGGCGGGATCCACGGCGGCGGAGGAAGAGGAGGGCGGCGGTGGCGGCGCCATGGAAAGTGTCGATGGGGATCGACAGCGCTCCGCCTCGACGCCGATGGGGGCCCTACACTAGGTCGTGCGTGGATCTGAGGGGGAGTGGATCTGTGGCGACGACGGAGGTGTGGCGGCGGCAGCGGCGCTTGTGGATCTGAGGAGTCTGTGGGAGATGGGGTGCGACGGTGGGAGGGAGCGGTGGAGGTCAGGAGGGAGGAGGCGGCAGAGGGCAAAGGGAGGCGCGGCGAGAGAAGGGTGCGGGAGGAGGAGGAAACCTAGGGTTTGGTAGGTTATATACCATATCAACGCGATCAGAGCCGTCGGATTGACAATGGATGGCTGAAAACAATTGGGTCTTTTGGGCCGAAATGGGCCTTATTTGATTTCTTCTCTTCTTAATGTTTTCCTTTTTATTTTTTATTTTATTGTACCATTGTGGAGTAGCACATAAAAATAACAATCATAAATTAACCAATATATTTTTCACACGTAACAAACAACATATAAGTTGTCGTGTAGGAGTTTCAAGAGTTTTCAAGTACATTTGCTATTTTTTACCACTTAAATGAATTTCTGCATATTTACCGAAATTAATTCAAAACTGACCTATATATACCTCTAATAAGATTCAAAAAAATTCTAAAAACTATATTTAGGCGCCTATGGTCCATTCTAACCCACATCTGGGATATTGATGAAAAATTCAATTGACTTACAAGGAAAATTCAAACTTCTACTAGTCATCTTATTATAAAATAATGATAATAATACAAAAAATTATAAAAATTGGCATGGAATCATTTTATGGATGTTTACACTTAACATAAAATTTTCATTAGGTTTCATGAAAAAAGGAGTAAACATTGTTCATAAACTAGGTTGTTCTCTCACATTGTTTCATACAATTCAACTCAAATTTTAAAATTCCACACAACTCAAGTCTTATATTGCTCATATACACCTACAAATTGGACACAGCCGCACATTTATTATAATATTAGCAAATATGAAGTTATATTACCATTTTTTCTTCAAAAAAGTTGGTTCAACTCCAATTTAAAATTCAAGTTCAAATTTATTTAAAGAGGCTTAAAGGAAACTCAAATTTTATTCTAAATCTAGAGCTCAAATCAAAAACATTTCAACATGAAAGTTGTAGAACCTTTAATTCTAAGAAACTTTTGTTTTGGCTGATTTTCGAGTTTTAACATGTTTTTCTCTTTAAATCTCGGTCAAACATCATTTGACCTCGGGTCAACTCTCCTAATTTTATTTTACTACATAAACCACAGCTCAATTCAAAAATCTCCCAATATAAAAGTTGTAGGGTTTTAAATTCTAATAAACTTTTGTTTTGGTAAAAATTCGAGTTTCAACATAAAAACCTTGGGAAATCTTAGTCAAACATGCCTGACCCCGGGTCAACCAGATAAATTTGTTTGAAGTGGGAGTGGGCCGAAAGAGCAGTGGGTTGCCGTGGAGGTGGGCCGAGCGCGGGAGTTGGAGGACCAAACGCGGACTTTGGCACGGTGATGGTGGGTTAGTTTAAGAAAATATAAAAATAATTCACACTACACAGTCAACAACGCGGGCGTAGCTCAGTGGTAACGAACTCCACCTGGTTGGTATCTTAGGTTCACCTCCATAGTTTTGTCGATTTTTTTCTTTTTTTCCTGATTTTTCCATTTACCGTTTAATAAGGAGAGTTGTGAATAAAAATTTGTTTATCATTTAATAAGCTATATATAAATAATACAAACTAAGTTGTAAATAAAAATAAACATATTTGTTTGTCAAAATTATGTTGGGTACGGTATTAAATTAAGACGATTTTGATTTTTAATTTATGAGGATTACTAAAGTTTGTCACTGATGGAAGGCCCAAATTTGAGTCCGAATGGGCTATTTGTAGATATGCGACGTTTTCAAAATTCATCGCAAAGAAACCGTCACAGATTAAATAGTTTGTTGTAGTGTTTTTCTGTTCACGTTTGACCGTTCATCTTATTAAAAAAATTATGAAAATATTATTTATTTTGTTATAACACGTTTCATCATCATATATATTTTAAATATATCATAATAGTTTTTATAATTTTTTTGAATAAGACGAACGGTCAAACGTAATACGCAGAAATCGAGAAATGTTTATATTGTGGGACGGAGGGAGCAGTATGTACCAAGAAAACAACTAGTCACAGATCTGTAGTAGTACGAGGACTCTACTACCACGCCTACGAGTTGTGTATATACGGAGTATATATCTGCGGCAGTAGCGGCAACCGGCGTAACTCTGCAAAACTTGAGTTTTCAATCTACGGAACAGCAAGGAGGCCGGCACCGGTCGTCGCATCAGCAGCAGCAGCAATTAATGGAGGTGAGCAAACGCGACGCCGTCGCCGGCGGCCCGTCGTCGCTGCCAGACGACATCATCTTCGACGTGCTCTCCAGGCTGCCGGCGAGGCTCCTCTGCCGGCTCCGGTGCGTCTGCAAGCGATGGCGCGCGCTCCTCTCCGACGACCCGGCCTTCGTCGCCGCGCAGAGCTCCCGGGCGGGCCCGCTCGTCGCCGCCATGTTCTTCCCCGCCTCGCCGTCGCCGGGGTACAAGTACGAGCTCCGCGTAATGGCCCTGTACGGCGGCGGCGAGACCCTCAGGTCGTTCAGGGTGTCGTCCATGCATCTGGCCAACACGCGGCTCGACCTCATCTGCGTCGACCACGAGTGGGACGGCGCCACCGTCGTCGACCCGGCCTCCGGCCGCATGCTCGCCGCAGGCGCCAAGCCCCGGCCGGCCGTCGTGTCCGTCGCGACCGAGGTGTCCGACATCAGCTTCGGCCGCGCCGCCCCGTCCGGCGACTACAAGCTCGTCCGCATCCGCGAATCCGTGCCCCCGGGGCCCGACGGCGGCGCCCGTCACCGGGAGAAGTTCTGCGATGTCGCCACGATCGAGATGGGTGGCGGCGGCGGCGGCGCTCCACCTCCGCCGGTGACATGGAGGCGTCGGCCGGCGGCGCCGTTCCGCACGAGCTTTTCCTCCCAGCGCAAGGCCGCCGTGAACGGCTTGCTCTACTTCCTCCACCGCGAGCAGCTCGCCGGCGACCGCGAGCTCGTCGACCTCGGCGACCAGTGGCGGGTGCCGAGCCGCGACCTCATCGCCGTGTTCGACCTCGAGACCGAGAGCTGGAAGAAGGCCATCGTTCGGCCGCCGAGGGAGGAGGTGGAGCACGGGATATTATTCCGCGACAACGTTACCCTAGGCGAGCTCAAGGGAGCCCTAATCATGGTTCACAGGAAGCTTCGGTCCCGTGGCAGCTCAGACTGGTGCTACGCCACCGTGTGGCTCCTTGCTGATCATTGGAAGAATGTTTGGGTGAAGCAGTACGCGATACAGATGCCCATGAACTGGGGCCTTTCTAGGGCATTGGATGTGTTGGGTGATGGGAGGGTGTTGCTGCTGAACTCGCTCAGGGAAGAAGAGAAGATGGGGAGGGGGTATAGGCATAGGTATGTGCTTCAGTTCTACGACCCTAGCACGGGGGTGTTTGCAGACTTGATGGAGATGCCGGAGGGGTTCAGAAGTTCAATGGCAGTTTACACCGGGAGCCTCCTGTCATCAGCTTGACGAGCTGAGCGCCGCCTAAGCAGACTCGAGCATCTTGGAGAGTAAAATTATGTTGCTTTTTTACTGATCCATATTTAGTACAAGTTTGGATCCATATTTAGTACACTATATATATGAACCAAATGTACCTTCTGCGTGCTAGTGGTTTTCAGTTTCAGAAAGAATGTGCATTAACATAATATATATCAAGGAGAGTATATGGGGGTCAGGATATTTTTGAAGTGATTGCGATTATAGACTAGGAAAAAAGAAGAAATTGGTAAGGTGTATCAAGTATTTTCATAGATAGATAATTGAACACATGGACTCTGAAAAATAAATTCATATACATTCTTACGGTTATTAGTTAATAGGAGGGGACTTTTTTTTTGTTGCGAGGAGGGGAGGGTTTTATTATGTGTAATATCTGGTTTATTGCTTTTGCAACAGCGCTTCGCCTCATCAGGCGAAGATTAGCATGACAACAATCTCCATGGTGTTCTTCTATTTTTTTCCTGTAGATCATGTAGTGTTATCAAAAGCAATAATCTAATTGGTGCACAGTTCTAAGTTCTAAATGAATTGAGCTGCTGCTGAACACAGAATATCTTTTAACCCAAGATGCACATTATATCCTCTCAAATGTTATGTTATCCTATATAACAGAAAAAAAGATTGTGGTTTCTAGTTGTATATTACACAGATAAAAAAGATTCTACTTAATACAGCCAAGCTTGTAACACTGTGAGTTGAAAATACACTAAGCTTTTACAGATTATATTAATCGCTTTTACATAGGTTTTTTTAGGACAAATCGCTTTTACATAGGTACGTGGACGCGGCAAGGCATTGGGCTTAGAGGCCTGCTGGGCTTAGTGGAAATGGGCCCATTCAGATAGTTCATGCGCTTTTCAATCCGGCCGAATGCCTTTTTTTGGAAAAAGAAAGCTTTATTGATCTTAGACAATTACATCGAGATGATACAATTATATAAGATCCAACCCGACCTCTGCATAACAAAGATGCACACAACCAATGAAAAAGAAAAAAAATGAGAGCACCATGACCTAGCAAACTACCACAAGCGCCTTCATCTTCATCCAATTCACAGACCAAAGCAACTCTTGGACTATGAAGTAGGCTCCCGATACAACGCCTCCAACGAGGAAAGGGCACGCGCACGTGCCGACGTTGTAATGACCCAACCAATTAAGACCAGATCAAATGTTTTCACGAGGGAGTAATTCATCTTAATCAAAGCAATGCCTTCAACAAGGTCACTGCCAGGTTCAACCAATTAAGGTCAGACCTAGAAATTTCTTTCCGGAACCGATGAATTAGTAGCAATTACCACCACGACCAAGTCACACCGTGTTGCTTCCCCCTTCTTACCAGGCCAATGCTTCTATATAGACCAGCCCTAACCTACTTTAAACGGCCACGAACTCCAAATCCGGCAGACCATCTGAATTCGTAACCTGAGATACCATGCTACAAAATAATCGCTGGGTACCCGTGCATAATCCACCAGGAATAAATTGCAGATGAAATCCATCTTTGAGTAGGAGAATCCGCGAATGAAGCCAAGGTGACTCATGTCTCTTGGTCTATATGAAAAGGAAAGGCAAAATTGAAGATGTCATTACCAGATGTAGTTGTAAAGTCCGGAGCTAGCCTTTCCAACATCAGGGCCGAATCCGTCGCGCCAGATCCGCCGTCGGCCGCACCGGCGACCAAGCGCCGCCGCCATGCCGCGGGCCGTCACTGCGCCTGGCCTCTGCCTCTGCGCCGCGTGCAGTCGTCTCGCCGCGCCCCCGTGCCGGCCGTCCACGCGCGGCCGTCCCGTCGCGCCGACCGCCCGCACCGGCCATCCAGGCCGAGCCGCCGACGCCCTGGCCGGATCCGCCTGCGGAGGGACCGGATCCGGTGCAGGGACCCGGATCTCGCCGCCGCCGCCAGCAGTCGCGCGCCGCCGACCGGGAACCGCGGTCTGCCGAAGGAAGAGAGCCCCGCCGTCACCTTACTAGCAGGTCCACGGGCTTCGGGGCCTTGCTCCGGCGACGGCGAGGATGGCCAGAGGGTGGGGAGGGGAGGAGCGACGGCGGTGTAGGGCGAGCCGCCCGAGTCGCCCCCCCTGGGAGACGACGCGGGGGCCTCCTCTTTTTTGGGATCTCTCTGTCCCAGCAGTCATCCGGCCGAATGCCTTGATTTGAACTTTTTGAACCAGCGAGCGGGCGCTCAGATACTACTACGTTCAAGTTCATTGATGGTATGATCAAGTGCAGCCCCGCTCTGCGTTTGAGATCCACTGGCTCCTCTGTACGCCTGCAAAGGAGCAATGGCACCAGATCATGCATCTAATCAGTACTAATATTTTCAGACCATATGCAGTCAGCATGAGCAGAAATGCTGTACCTTATCAACAATTTACGCTAGCAATTTTTAATCGAAGAAAGAAAATGTACCTTAACAGCGTCGAGCAGAGCTTGGGCGTCAGGATGGTTTTTGAAGTGATCGCGAACAGGCTATGAAAAAAAAAAGATAAGAATTTGTTAAGGTCACAAACACATTTCGTTAGTGTAAATGGTCACCTGAACTCTGGAAATAAATTCAGATAAGTCCCTTTTGAACAGTAGTCCAGACAGACAGTTAACAGAAGGGGAGGATGTTTACCTGTAATATCTCGTTTAATGCTTTTGCAAGAGCAAGATTCACATCATCAGGGTGAAGTGTGCCAGTACCATAATTATTTTTTTTGTTCTTTGATGTCGCTGTAGGTCCTGTTTAACAACATTAAATGTTACATCTGAACACAAGTTAAAATCGCAGAGTGTTGTAAAAGCAACAGCCTAACTAGCCTAACCGGTGCACTCTTCTGTTCTAAAAAAAACTGGTGCACACTTCTAGATGAATTCAAGTCCTACTAACAGAGTATTTCGTTTCACATTAACCATCCTCTCAAATATTGTGTGTATTAAACAGAAAAAGGATGTTTGTAATTGAAAATTACCCACAAAAAAAGAGAAAATTACCTGTCGCTGCCGTCAGTTTCCTTGCAAAGCAGTTTAAACCTTCCAGACTTCGGCAAAACTATGTACTCTATGTACTCCAAGCATGGATTTTCTTCAGTAATTTTGTGGGGGCAGAAAGCCTGTAATATCTTCTCATTCACCTGAGACTGCAGTAAGCAACTTGATCATGAACACCACAGCGAAAAAAGGGCATAAAACATTGACACATAGATGCTTCAAAAAAAGGATGTCTCATGACTGATAGATGATGTGTTAGCATTCACAATGTTAAAAAACTTATTGATTGTTAATATTTAAAAAACCACATATATCAAGAGAAATAACCTCACTGTCTTCCATAAAAATAGCCGAAGATGGATCGCTCTTTGACATTTTTTCCTGGTTTTCTTTAATACCAGGTAACATACCTATAATTGACGTTAAAGGACAAATATTTCACAAACCGAGCACTAACTTTGAACCATACAAAAACATAACCGAATCCAATATATGTAACCACATACGGTGTGAGAGAATAATCGGTCTGTTATTCCTTCTGATGGCCTCACAATATTCTCTAGCAAGCATATTCACCTTTCTTTGATCCAAACCCATCTGGAATATGTCTACCTGCAGAAAGGAATGAATAAAAATTTCATAACTATTGCAGAATTATGGTAATTTAGTATACCATTGATTACTGTCTGAAACAGGGTAAACTAAAAAACAATTATAAGCTATCTTTTAAGTTGCAAAAAGAACTAAATAAATGGGATTCCTTTTCACACATAATGCATAGCATGAATTTAAATTAGACATACTTGCCGAGTGCCCACATACTAACCTTGAGGAAGAATATATCAGCACACTGCATGAGGGGATACATAATCTGGGCAGCAGTCAGGGCATCCGCCTCTTTTCGACCCATAATTTGGGAACACCTGTGCAGTAATCAAGTTAAATTTTTTTTTACTACCTCTAAAGCAGGCAGTCCAGATGAGAATATATGTACCGCCAAGGAGCTCACGGTGTAGTGGCAAAGACCACTGGCTAGAAGGCTCCCACCCAGGGTTCAAATGCGCTCATTCTTCTCTGCAATGCTGTGCAGGATCTCGAACCGCTTCTCCGGGGTCATAGCCGGCATTCTACTGGGCAGATCATCAGCAGTGGACGGGGTAGACTGGACACAAGAATGTCGGTCAGGTTTAGCAAGTATATTATGTAATTGATTTTTATTTTAGAAAGAGAATGTACCTTAACACTATTAAGCAGAACATCAGCATCACTGTTGCTTTTAAAGGGAATCAAATTGTCACGAACATGCTGGAAAAGAGCAAACGGTAAGGTAACAGAAATATAGGTGAATATAGATTAAAATATATTGAACGAAAATAAAAAAAAGTGTTCAGAAGAAGTCCCTATTTCTATTTGAGGAAGTCACTCGATATTCTGCCTGTTTCTATTTGGGAAAATTTCAGAAGTACAAAGCGGGAAATTTATAGTTAATTAAGGAGAGAGGTTTGTGTTGCTTCACCTGCAATATCTCATTTATGGCTTTTTTAAGGTTAGCCTTCACATCAGCCGGATGCAGCGCACCACTATGATAATCTTCAAAGAGTTCTTCTATTCCATTGTAGGTCCTGTTTATGAAAAAAATAAATATTGTACAAAGTTGGAACCAGCAGTAAAATCACAGCATGTTATGAAGTCAATAATGCATTATACAGAGATTGTTGTAGAAGACCTAAGATACATTTATACATTATATGTTCCTAATTTCTTATTTCACATCAAACAGAAACAAAAATACTATTGTGAGTCGAATCTTACTTGTTACCACCATTGGCTTCTGTCCGAAGTACAACAAAATTTCCAGACCAAGGTAAAATGATGTGCGTAATGTACTCCAAGCATGGGTTAGCTTCAACTATTCCGGGAGGACAGAAAGCCTTATTTATCTTCTTATTCACCTCGGAATGCAATAATCAAGTTTACACGAAAAGTTTCCATCACCATATATAAGAAAAAAATGGGATTCAAGCGCTGAATTACCAACATGAACGATAGAATTTTGATAGAAACAGGTCATGTTCAAATGATGAGCGACTCCCTGATCCATGCAAACCTAACACCAACTTTTGACAGCCATTGGTGAATAACTTTGTTCTATGCTAGGTTCTAACCAATAGGCATGTAAGTAACCCTTCAGCACATATTTTTTTATTGTCAGAGAAAGGATGAATTAAAAAGTGGTTGTAAAATGTTAGAAGCGAGTAATAATGAAGATGAACTTAAACATAAAGTATCATGAGAAAACCTCGTTATCCCCCATGAATATAGCCGAGGACAGATCGTTCGAGATCTTCTGGCCTTTCTTAAGACCAGGTAGCATATCTATATTATTAATGTTAATGGAAAAACAATTTCAGAAACCTATCTTCAGACCAGCAAAAAATTCACATAACGACAGGACATACATATATATCCTGTTGAAATAGCACACACACACGTATGTCAAAGGATACGGTATGACATAATGATCGGCTTATTACGCCTTCCACTGGCCTCGCTGTAATCTCTCGCGAGCAGAGTCACCTCCCGTTGATCCATGGCCATGTGGCATATGTCCGCCTGTCAAATTAAAGGAAGGGGAAGAGAGCACATTGTGTAGATATGTCAAACCTATGTCAAAAATACACCATACATTCATGATTCATACATACATAATCTTGATTGATTGAGTGAGCAAGGAAACAAAGTAGCATAAACAACTCAATTTAATAAGTTTGCAACTTGCAATTATAACCTGGAAGAAGAAGACGTCGGCGCACTGCATGATGGGTACATGAACTGCGCGGCACTCAGTTCGTCCTCGCCCCGGCCCAAGATCGCCTTGCAGCACCTAAACACAGCACCAATATAATCAATCAAGGGAAGAAATCAAATCAATCAGTTCGTGGAACAACCGGCAGCATGCATACCAAAAAAATTCAAATTTTGATTTTTGAAATAAAATTAATTTACAACCTGGTTATCCTCTCGACCGAGTGCTAGCTTCTCGGCGATGTCGAGAACGAGCGGGCGCCAGTACTCGGCGGCGCGCCGGAGGATCTCGTCGGAGGACCAGACGAACTCCACCTCGCCGCCGAGAGCCCTCAGCGCCGCCTCCACGTGCGCGACGTCCCGGCGGCCGGCGTCCCGGATGCGGGCCCAGTCGCCGCCCATCTTCCCGGCGAGGAGCGCGAGCGTGTCGGCGACCACGACCACCGCCCGGCACCCGCAGGGCTCGAGGACGTCGAGGCAGACGGGGCGGGGTTTGCCGCGAAGAAGACGCAGCAGCTCGTCGTCGTCCCTGTCGTCGCAGTCCGCCGCCGCGGCGGCCTGCAGGGTCTCCATCCTCTCCTCCGGCGTCATCTCAGCTCGCCGCGCGCCGCCAGCCGACGTCAAGGAGAAGAAGGTGATCGAGATTACGATCCGCTCATGTTTTGAGGGTTTCGTGGCCGACACGCTCGCTCGCCAACTTCCTTGGCCGTCACGCTCCCTATCCTGTTTGCATGCACTTAGGAAAAAACTGATTAAAAAGAAGGCTTTAGTTTGGACGGGAAGTCCTCGTGCATGTACGTACTGGCCGGGCCTAATTTGGAGCCTTGGGCCTTCCGCAGGTCCATCCACCTACTTGCCTTCAGTCGAGTGCAAACACAATTCGCGGCCCGCTGTTCAAATCAAACACGCGCCGCGCTCAACGCGCTTAGTGGTGATGAGTTCCAACAAGAACGCGTGCATTCTACAATAATCACCACATAAAAATAGAAAAGAGAAACACATGCATTCTATAATCTTGCAGATAGATGGGCAACCATTGTACTAGTAATTTGCAAACATTTTGAATCGTTATAATTGTTCAGGGCATCACCATGTAAACATCAGGTATTAATTCATTACAGCCTCAATGAACTAGTGCCCTTATCTCTTCGCCGGCCGGCCGGCAGCTCGGAATAATAGCAATGGAGTACTACTGATATGCAAGCATGGTCTACTTGATCTACAAAAACTCGCTGCCGCAAGCAAACCCGCAGGTCGACGGCGGCACAGCTGGTCTCTCTATCTGCTAGCTTGCTAGCTCATCTTACATTGCAGACGATCACAGAGATCAGGCGACGATCGATGCCTCGCAATGTGCGTCCCTCTCGCCTTCTTTGCTCGGCGCTTGTACCGGCGGCGGCGGCGGCGCTGGGGTGTGCCATCAAGAGCTGGCTGGGGCTTCACGTCGTCCTCGACCTCGATCCAGTAGAGGTTCCGGATGGTCTGCTTCTTCCCAACGCCCCTGCCGGCGGCGTTGATCCCGAACTGCTTGCCCAGGCTGTTCTGCATCACCATGTGGCTGGCCGGAGATGGGGTGCGTGATCGGGGTCTCCGGGTCGTAGACGTAGACGTCGCCGGGCCTCAGCCTGTAGTAGTTCCGGGACAGCAAGAAACGCCCGATCATTATGCCTCCGGCCTCCAGACGCGCCGTCACGGCCTCCGTGTCATTGGGATCCATTGTCCCGTATGCCTTTATCTTGAATCGCCGGGACTGCATGCGAATCACAAGCAACAACATTAGTTGCCAAGAATCTAGCATGTCATAAAAGGCACGGCACAGAAAAGATGATGATACAATGTTCTGTGCTAAAAAAAAATCCGAATTTAGGCAAAATGATGCAATGACATCTATCCTTTTTTTTGGGCAAGGATACACATCTGTTTGGGCAGCGCCCAGAAGCTACCTGCCTATTTGATATGTGTTAGGGGACAGAGTTAGTCTAGTGCCAGCAAATCATATCTGCTAATCCAAATTTGCCTCCATAAAAGAGACGAGCTCAACATGTGCAGGACTATAGAAAAGAGCATTCTCACAAACCAGTGATCCGTCATTTGGTGCATCTGGAAACGGAAACACGTCAGTGCACTCTTTTTTTTATGCGGGTTAGTGCACTCTCTAACTCACGCCTGCACAGAAGCAGCACAACAGAGACTGTACTGTGCACTGCACACTACTTCCTGTTCCTGCTCATAGCTGATGCTATCTTAATGCTCCATTCATAACTAATTGAGGAAAATGGTCAACCTGAACAGAAAGTCTGGTAGACATGAGAATCTCGCTCAAAACCATATTCACATAGGATTAGAAACGTCAACAGAAATTCTAGAGAGGGCCATGTATTGCAAACAAGATGTCAGATTAGGAACATCGATTGATAGCCAAGAAATTGACCAAATGAACATAAGAAGGGGCTGTAGAACAAAACATATATCCTTTAAATGGGCAATGTCAATCTGCATGAACACAGTTTCCATCCCCAATTATCCTAAGTTTGTATGCATACAACTAATGAAAAAGGAAAAATGGCAAAATTGTAATATGATTTCAGAAGTTCATCGTGAAATCTAGATCATAAGTAATCAACAAACAAGCTTCTTGAAAACTTCGCATCAAGAATAAACGAACCAAAAGCAGATCTCGACTTAGTCCTGATTTTGTTGCTTCCCAAAACTCCATGATCTCTGAATAAGCTGAGGGAAATATCAAGCCTCTTATCCCCCCTGTCAGTTTTGTCCTCTGACTGCAGAGGCTTTTCTGCAGTCTCATCTCATCATACAGATTCTTCAAGTCATCTACAAATATGTCCCAATCGAAGTCTTGTGGAAATACTAATCAAGCATTCCCAAGCTTTAGCAATGACTCGACTGCTCCACAGCTCGATTGGAAAGCACATGTATCTGCATATACAGAAAGAGAAATGAAGACGTACACAACTACAAATTGTTTGCATATGGAAATAGCAAGTGCAGGATCAGATAAATTTAAGATATATACTGCATACCACATACCAGATTGGCCTCTTTGGTCCCGTATATGAGCCAAAATGTTTTTGGTCCTTTCTGGTATTTCAGCACAACAAAATTCTTGCCCCTGCTACAAATTGTTGTCATTCTTTTGTCATTTAGCTAATAGTAAAATAAAAAACAGAAGAAAGTACAGACAGTGCCCAAAGAGAACAAAAGTTAGGCTCTCCACCAAAGTTTCATACAGATCATAGATTATTTTATAATTGTCCTGTATCACCAAAGAGAAGTTCAACATTTTGGAATCATGGAGAGAAACTTCGATTGGGTTTGGCTATACCTTAAACAACACATTTCCATTCATTAGTCACCTGAACCTCTTGAATGTACAAAAGACTAGAATGGTGATATATGTGCTATTGTTTTCCTTTTTGCCATCTTATTATATGAGAGGTTAATGAGCTACTTCAGTGCCACATATACATCAAACAAAAGAGTGCTATTGCCAAAAAAAAAATGAAGCTGACATATTTATGTTCGAACTTACCATACAGAATCTTTGGCTCGAATGTGCAGAATTTGGATCGATAAAATGATTCACAGCATTCATTTCAAGTTGTTTCAGGACCTCTATGAGAGCATCTAGATCCATCGTGATCAAAACTCCTCGATCTATCGCACCCATAATTAGTTTCCCCCAAATGCCCCCACTCTTCAGTAAAACTTCATACTCACCCACCACCCAAAGGCAATGCCTAGAGGGGAAAAATATCTACTTAGCACATAGTTCAACAGAAAGAACAAAATTAATCTTTATGTTAGGACATGGAAGCAAACCTTGTGCTTGTGAGAGACACATTCACAATGTTCTCTTGAATTGTCTTTAGCTTATGATGATATTTAACAGCTAGTGACAGAATTACCAAATCAAAGAATTCCCCTTTCAAACCGGCAATGGGCTTTACTTGCATATTAAATCTGCTATATATTTCTGGTTTGGCTGTTAGCTGTTCTCTAACTTCATTGGCTTCAGTGCTTGATATGCACACCACACAAACATTGAATTTTCTAGTGGCGTTCTTTGTAGCTACGAGAAAGTAAAATATATAAATAATATTAACTGCTATACGAGGATTAATTTATTAACAGTGGATTCAAATTTGGTACAAAAAATGTACAGACGGTAAAAAGTACATACTAAGTATAACGAAATAAAAAACTAAGCCATGTTGTCAGCAATACAACTTGATAGAGAAAGAGAATATGTTAGTATAACATGGTGGAAGCAGATTGATGCAGACTTGTACAGGGGTTTGATACTTTGATCATTTGAGACATCACATGGCAACAAAATTACTAGTTGCCAGTATTTACTAAATAAGCTTACCAAGATTATACTATATCATATATGATATCTTCACAATAAAGCATTATTACAAATTAGAGAAGAAACTATACCTTCATAGAATTCTCGAAGTAGGACATATATTGCAGCGCAGTTGATTTTGACTTTAGTTGCATGTTGCAATTCTGTAGGAGTGTGCACGAAGCCATATATATAGGATATTTTAGGGATTTAAACTCCTCGTATTCATCCGACTTGGCATTGTGGCTAATTAAATGATGCATCACAAATTGATGCTTGAGCATTTGTTTTTCACTAGTAAACTCTGATGCAATCTCTCAAAAACGCTCACACCATATCCAGCAGCTTTGCAAATCTAATAATTTACATATAAAATTAGTTTAGATATATTGATCCAATTGCTATTGTTCAAGACTAAAACAATGTAAATGCTTGAAATAGAGATGTAAACAATATGACATTCGTCTCAATTGCATCTGTAAACACAATAATTAACACTCAGCATATAAATAATCCAGCCCACCGGCTAGTCACGCCTACATATGCATAGGGTGTGTTTGGTTCACTTTCTCCAGCAAGCCTGGCCAGCAAAATAAGGGAGGCCAGCCCAAGCCAATGTGCATAATGCAAGAGCCCTTAGTTTGCGGTTTGCCTGTATTAGGTAAGCCTGTGTTGCCTACTCTTGTTTGGCTGGCTAGCTAGCTTGGGTTTAGTCACTTCATCGGCTCATCTTTGCCATTGTGAGTTTTAACTCTCATCACTACTCACATTTCCACCATCTCTTGGACGTTGTCAACTCTTTATCTATCTATCTATCTATCTATCTATCTCTGACTCCCTATCATCCGAACAAGAGCAATAGTACCCTATTACACGTTCATCACCCCTGTTTCATCTAATATTTTTTTTGTATGTATCTAATTCTAATCCCACAGCACCAACACTACTTCTAGGTGCAGATGGGTATTAAATCAGTACTACATAGCACATAAAAAGACAAATACCTAGAATCTCCCATCCATGCAATAAGTCCCTTACACATGCAAACATATGCATAAGTCCAAGCAGCCAAGGCTGGTATGTTATTTAGTCAATTTTATTTTCCTAATTCCTATTACTAGCTCAGTACCTTGCCTCTATTTCAAACATTTTTAGAAACTTTTAGATGAGTACCAAATTTTCTGAATGTTTACAAACAAGTTATTTATAAATAAATAAATTAATGAATAAAAATAATGCATTTAGTAGATATTATATATAAAATAAACATCAACTTATCTAAAAGAATCAAAAGAAATCAAAGCTATCTATGCTAATATCTTACGAAGATGCATACACTGCTTTGCACAACTGGCTGCAGATGGACAATATCCCCAAACAACACAATATGCTTCACTGGGAGAAGGAGGGGGACTAGCAATTCGTCTTCTTTTATTTGATTAGCACCATGAACTATCAATATATCAAATGATTCCATCTCCAAATCATATAGCTTTCAGATACAATCAGCAATGCTTACGATCATGCTAGAGTGCTTGATGCACAATCTGTCGGTCTCATCCTTGTTGTAGGGTTGAGGCAATTGAACTGACTTAATAACACTGTCAATAATTCTTATGCTACTCATCATTTTTCTGTTCAGTGATTCTACAAGGAAGCAGTCAGTGCCTACTGAAGCAACATCTAAAGCTGGGCGAAGTCCAAAAGCTGCTTTAATGCAAATACTTTTCAGATTCTTATTACGCAGCAGGGTTTCTATCTCTTTCATGTTAACCATCAGCTCCCTAATTGTGGTAGTGTGCTCAAGTAGAGAAATGGCTACAACATGGTTGTCGAGGTAAGTCAGACACCCCCGAAGGTATCAAAAGATAGCAGAAAAGTTCTTTGTAAAATTACCCAGTGAGAAATTGAGTAGTTCTGTGTTACTGCATCGTGCACATGAGGAACCACCAGTGCAGAGTGTGTGAAGTTGAGTTCAACATAGAAGACATCCCTTTTAATGAACTTTGACATTGTGTGAAACATCAATATAATTCCTGGGATTGATGCTCAAAACTGATGACATTTAGTGTCATCATATTGCTAAAGACTATGATATCTGTTTGCTGAGCTCCAAATCGCCTCTAAATCCTAACTTAAATGTTATGTCATGCCATATTGGGATGTTCATTGGCGTTGAGCGTAATGTCTTTTTGAAGAAGGGCTTCACAGTATTGGTTTCAGATTCTAAAGAGTTTATGCCCGACAAAATCAAATTTTCTTGCCTTTTGATTAACATCAAACATAGTATATAAACAACCAACATTCTTTCCACTAAAAAACAAAGTACATATAAAGTATTTTTAAATTTCTAATGAACCACTGTTTCTTTACTTTCAGGAGTCAAATTGATAGAGACATTTTGAATAGCATATGTTTCACAACAATAATATTCTCTAATTTAAATGACATGGTTAAATCATACAATTACCCCAAACCCTAAGGCTAGATAGTTTGCCAAGGGAAAGAGCCATCTAACCCAGTGAAGCCTAAGCTGGCATTGTCAGTTAGAGATCCTCCAGTCATGGCATTAGCTAATCCCATTACGGTTAGATTTAACTAACTAATTTGTGTTGAGGGGGTTAATTGGACAAAATAGATAGATGAGGGTAGTAAAATATATTTTTTCCTTCTTAAAATGAAATCTTCGAAGTAAGAAAGAATTTTGAAAATATGTTATCTTTACAAAAAATATCTTTCAGAATATTTTTTCTCAATATAGTGAGGCTGGTCTTATTTTAAAGGCCCGGTTATGAGGAACACAATGACACAATCGAATTTTGATTTGGATATTTTGTTTAGAAACTACAGATTTTTTCTTTTGCACCAAATCCTGACATCATTAACCGGTTTTTTCCTCTCTCCTTTGGATGTTGGCCCCATGTCTAATGCATGCATGCGCATGCGATGCATGTGATTGGCTCAAGCTCTTGTGGTCCATGACGCACAACGCGAGCGCTCCGTGTGATATGATGCCAGCGCAGGATGACACCGTAGTCTGACACATAGCCATGTTTTGGCGGGAATGAATGTGTTGAGAGCAAAGTGGAGTTGGTTTTTAATCAATCCTAAAACATTAAGCGCTCTTCAAGCAACCTATCATAATTTTAATAATAATTGAATAGCATCCACCATATTTACCATTATTAAAAAGAAATATAAGTATTTGATGCAAATTATTATATGAATTTGTGAACCTAACCAAAGTATTTAAAAATAAACATTGTATAGTAACTATATATTTTGTCCGAATTTACTTGTGTGCAATCATATAGATCAACATGCAACATATTAAAATCAGTTTTCAGGCCATCTTCTTCTGAGCTCTGCAGCAACAATCTCTGCTAAAATAGCTAAGGAATAGTTTAGGGATAGTGTGCAGTCGACCGTGTTAAGTTTCCCGCGTGAGCATCAACCTGGATACATCTTAGGGCTAAAGATTGTCTCAGATTCTCGGCGAAACGTTGGAACCGGGCACATGTTACTTCCACACTCTCGCTCTTTTTCGAAGGGACGATAGGAGTGACAGATGCAACTATAGATCAATGTATCATAGAAGAAAGACATATGCTATGTATATGGCCTAGAAATAGAACACAATACACATGTAATAAAAAAACCATGTTTTCAAACCAAACATCTAAATTAAAATCCAATTGCACCATTGTATTTCTTAGAATGGATTTTCCCAAATAAGAAAAAAATCAAATTATACTACATCTAAAAAGAACGTTTCAAATAGTTTCATCTAAATATAGTTAGGTGTGGTCTTATTTCAAAGTTCTCGTTATGAGAAATGCAACGACCCAATTGAATTTTGATTTAGATGCATTCTTGAGAAATTATAGAGTTTTCTTTCTTTAAACTTTCGTTTCACGGAACTCTATGCACATGACATCATCATTTGCCGGCCTTTTCCTCACCCCTGCTCTTGCTGGCCCAGCAGTGCATGCATGTGTCTCTTGATTGGCCCAAGTGCAAAATTTGTCAGCCACCAGTGCATACAAGCCATCCAAGCTCTTCCTGCTCACATTTTCTTTGGTACGGATGCACGCGAGGGACTCGTCGTATGCTTGAGATGCGGAGAAGCAAGGAAACACCACCTCTCTTTGAGAAACCCGATGAGTTTTTTTCAGAGAGCCTAACTAGTTTGTTGTTTGCATTTTGTAATGCAGGTTGAAAATAAATACAAATCTCAATTGGAATGATAGTTCGCCTTCAGGGAACAAGAAATCTCCTACTTCAAATCTCAGTTGTTTTCAGCAAAATTTGTCAGAGATAGTCTGGGCTCCTCCAGGAACATTGAAAGGTTATATTGCCTCTGTGTTGAAGGATTTAATCAATTTGGGAGCGAGGGTGTTGGTTTGCCAACCAAGTGCATCAAATCTTCCTGAAATTTTGATGGATTTGAAAGAGCAAAGTGTTATAACTGATGTTCTTGTGCTTAGCAACAGTGGACAAGAGGGTGCCAACACATATGACAATTTCTTCCTGGGATATCAATCCTAGGAACTTTATACATATTTGACATAGCGTAAAGCCTTCATATGTCCACCCTATTGGAACTGAGTGCATATTATTACATAAGCTGCACGGATGTTAATTCACGTGCACACTGCAGTAAGTCCGGGCTGCTTACATTCTCTGTTCAATCTTTTAAACAGAAGTAATTTGTTGTCATCTTGAGCAGACTTTTAGATTGCCTAGTTTACTTGAAGAATCATGTTGCAAGATTTTCTTTGTCTGAGCAAGATGCTGCCAGTGTTGAGGAGTTGATAAATGCATTGGAAAATTTATGCTCTGTTGCATGTTCTGAGTGATGACTGTATTGCAACAGAATTTGGACTTGGACCTCCTGCTGATGTCACGTCTGCGGCCTCTACAATAGCAATCTCACAGAATCAAGCATGGATGAGATGCATAGAATTGATAAGTACTATAAAAAATTCAGTGCAATTGTCGGAGTTCAAAAACAGGGATGACATAGATCAATTCTACATAGAAAACTCCAGAATAATCATAACAATTCTCGATGGCTCATTGCAATCACATAGTGTGGGAGGAATGAATTTAATATTCTATTAGTTCTTGGTGCAGCAAATCAAACCGATCAAATGCTTGTCCCATTTCTTCAATAAGTAAAACATACTATATTATTTGGGGATGACATTGAAAGATTCTGCATTGAGCATTCAAGGATCATAGTTAGCACTTTAGAATGCTCTATGGAATTGCATGGGCTAGAGAAGGATTCATTTGACATCTTACTGGTCCATAGTGCCAATCAAATTAAAGAAGCTAAATTACTTCTTCTTCTTTACTCAGTGAGTCGTATTGTTTTCTTTGGTGATAATCTCCACCGACAACCTGTTCTACAAAGCAAGGTTCATCTTCTGCTTATGAACAGTAGCATAGCTTCATATCCTTTTAAAAGTTTTCCAATCGTCCACTATTTTTACAATTGAATTTTATTAATGATGCAAGACATTTAATGCCTGGTTCTTATATAGACATTCATTCAAGTACTTACATAATCTTTCAAATGCATCACTTCTATAAAATATTTAAGACTTGATAATGTTATATTGAATCATTGATCTCATACCCTCTATTTCAAGTTGTTTTAAACGGTAAGGCACTGATGTGTTAACTCTGTTTATCTGATAAATAAAAGGAGGAAAATTGGACCAGAGAACATAGAGGCAACTGGATCTAAATAAAAATATATTTACTAGAATTAGCAAAGGCAAAAAAATTCATGTGTCTCATTTACTATAATTTTCTTTTGAAAACGATAATATAAAGAAACATTTATTATAATGGGGCTCCGGATGTTTGTATTTTTTTCTGTTTATTTTGTATTCTATTCTTACGAGAAACGCATAATAGTCTAAACATTAAACAAAGTAGTCTTATATCATGATAACTTAATGAATTTAATTTTGTAAATTTTTAGATATCCAAGGAGGCAGGTTATGGTATCAGAATATTTAAAAAGATAGATGAGTTGGTTTCAGAAAAGCAAATGCTTAAGCATCACTTTTCAATGCATCATTTAATCAGTCGAATTCCAAATTATTATTTTTACTATGGAAATCTACAAGATGCTCCTAATGTGAGGTCAGCGAGTATAATAAGGAGTTCAAACCCATCAAGTCACACTTCTATTGTTTCACAAATGTTCCTTTTACGAAAATGAGACAAGAAAAGAAAATCTAAGCCAATTCTGCTGCGGTTTTTTTATTGTTGCAACAATTTTTGTGAAGGTACATTTTTTCTCCTCCTATGAATAGTACTCCCTCCGTTCCAAATTATTGGTCGTTTTGGCAAATCTAGATTCATAGTTAGTAGTATGTATCTAGACATAAGTATATGTCTAGATACATACTACTAACTATGAATCTAGATTTGCCAAAACGACTTATAATTTGGAACGGAGGTAGTACATTTGTTTTAATTACCTGTTAGTTGTTATTTTTCCTAACATTCACCTATTATCCTCCACTTGTTATTTTAATCTCTCTTAACCATACATAGAAGGTTTGGGGGTATATATAGTCACTATGGTATAATTTCAACCAACTAAAGATATATAGGTGCTGAAAAAGATATTAAATGTACCAATACTAGTACTACTAGATACATGCACACACAAGGCTTATTTCTAACATTCTCCCCCTAAGCCTTGTGCGTCTAGTTTGAGGTAGTTTGGGTCATGCCGATGCTTGCTCGCAGTTCAGAAGATCAGCGAGCTGGCCTTGAGTCTACTAGATACATGCACACACAAGACTTATTTCTAACATTTTGTATGGTAATATATGTTCTTGTATCAATTTGCTCTTATGCTACAAGGAAATAACATGCTTCCCTCATATGTTTGTATTAATCCAACATTATTGAAACTTAGATTGTACTGGTTATCATCAGTGCATTTTATGACATGGTTTCCTATCCATGATTTTTGTATTATTTCTTTATGCCACAAGTGCATCTATTTGCTTTTTTGCAGATATGGCAAATGCTACTAGAAGGTTCAACATAGGTGAGTATATATTTACACAGGCATAACACAACCACACAGGAACAATTTTTCTCAGGCGCTGCCTATAGCTCGATCTTCGAGTGAAGGTTAGAGGGACCAATGCTCTTTCTGGTAAAACCAAGCTTCAACCTACTTTACAGTGGCTTGGTGTATCGAGCATAAAACTCCAATCGAAGTATGACACATAGAAGCCTGATGACCCGATCGTGCACAGTTAGTTCCATAACATCTCTGATATGTTCCTGGGTATCAGTACAACCTCACTTCAATTTAACAGAAAGGATTACTGAGGATTATTCGAGTAAATTGCTCAGTACAAATGTTGATAGGTTTAGTGAGGTCAAACCAAGTAAAATCTACCCATACCAGAATTTGGAAGTTTATAGTCAAAAAATTAACCTATTAACATTTTTCAGAAATATAGGAGAGATAAAGCAATATTGTATCTATGGAAATATAGATTTTACCTCCCAATAGACTAAATAAGCTGAATCTTTTCACTAATATGCATGAGAACTACACATCATTATACTAAGATATATATGCGGAAAAATATTCCAATTACAAGCCATTTTATGGCACTAGTTAGTTTTTGTTACGCATATGTGCCACGGAAAAAGTTGAAACTACAACCTAGAAAGAACCTCATGCTAGCAACTAACATATTCATCTAAATACAACACATAATTTTGTAATGGTGAAATTGCAACACATAGTTACTTATAAAACTCAAATATTGTTACCAAGTTTTTTGCATATCTAAACTGTGCATTGCTGATTAAAAAAGCTTAAAAGCATATCTCACCTCAGTCCGGGATTCATTGGTGGCCTTCACACCATACTCTTAAAGCTCTTGAGTACAACTCGAAGCTGTCTACTCCCCCTGTCAACACTATTTTCTGATTGAAGTAACTTCCCTACACTCTCTTCATAACGATTCTTCAAATCACTCACAATAAAACTCCATTTAAATTCTTATGGGGGTATCAAACACGTATTGTGAAACTACATTAGTGACTTCACAGCTTGCTTGCATAGTGCAAGTGTCCGCATATAAGGATAGATAAATGGAGCCCGCAAAAAAATAAATGAAGATGCTCAGATGCAAGTATTGAGTTACAAAAATAACATCTACCAGGTCAGGTACAGATCAGCATACCTGGTTGTCCTCTTTGATCCTGGACATGAGCTAAAATATACTCAGTCCCTTGGGTATATCCGCCCAAGTGAATTGTACTGGCTGCAGAAGATTGCAAACATTGAAATGAGATAGCGAGAGGAGCAACCTAGTGAGGACAAATGTATTTAGAAGTGATTGCGCATAAAATTTTCATACAGATCATTAAATGTTTTGGTTTTTGTTCAATCATACATAACTAAAACAATGGTTAAAATTTTGTAGTCTTATTTTTGGCTATCTTAAATTTATATGGTATTTCTCAAGTCTCAACAATTTGTCACTACCAAAAAAATCATGAATATCTGCTATTTATATTCAAATTTACAAGACGCAATTCACGTGAAAGTCCATAATTAGAATCATTGGAGTGATTTACAGTACTCATCACTAATTCTTTCATCAGCTGAATGAGTTTATTTGCTTTTATTGGTTTATTGCCTGTCAAATTCTTGCGTCATTAATAAGTTCTTTCCAAATGCCACCACTCCGAATGAATGCATCAGATTCACCCACCGTGCAACAAAAATATCCAAAGAACTATAAACAATTTATCAGCACATGATTTCATAGCAAGAGATATTTATAATAACATGACCAAAATTTGTGGATCTGTTGTAGATAAATACATCACACTTGTGTGAGCCATATTCAAACTATTTATTTTGACATGGTTTTGGTGAGCATTATCCTTAACAATTGTTGGCACAATTATCATGTCAAATAGATCTCTTTCCAAGTTTCTAATGAACTTTACTTTTAGATTGACTTTATTGTGTATGTTTTTCTTAGTGCTCAATTGATATCTAACAACAACGGCTTCATTATTTGACAAACACAACACACTAACTTTGAACCTTTTATTAGTATTTGTAAGACCTACAACAAAGCCAAAAACCATGGAAACAAAATTAGTACATTAAAAATATACTAGAGGATTTTTTAAATGATACTAACATTATATCAATTATATATAAATGACACTAGACGCTTGCTACAAATGGAGGGCATCGGATGAACGAGGTAGAATAAGTTCATTGTCACTAATTGCACATATTTACTAAGATGTTACCTGGATTAAAATGTATAAGATAATATCTATTAAAAGAAAAATTATTGTATCACATCATAACAGAAGCACAAAATTGTTTCAATGACATGTACTGTAGCAGAATAGATATCACCATTTTGTGAATGCATCAACTGCACAGAAGAAATATCAATGAAAGCATATATGGGAAACTTTTGAGATTTAAGTATATCAAAGTATTAAACTGATTGCACATTGAGGTTATTCTAAAGTTTACTATGCTAAAATTGATTATTTAAGAATTCATATATTGATGGATGCATCAAAAGTTGATGTGTGAGCAGCATGTGTGAGAAATTTCACTAAAGCCTAGGAGTCCAGACATCACTTTCATCCATCCTATGTTCTGTGTCAAACAACAAAACAACTCTTGAGATTAATTTACAGGAATGATTTCTATAATTTATTATCCTTCTCCAGATCACTAACATTGTTTAGCATAAAGATATCACTTAGTGACCGGGTAATGTTTTCTGAAATTACTTTATATCCAATATAAACTCTGAAATGACATACTTCTATTGGAAAGGAAATGTGAGCTTTTGGATTAAGATGCTGGAAATCTTTTTTAAGGGGTTCATACGACCTTTTTGACATCTCGGAGGAGCCCAAACTACATGAGTGTTGTATTGATGTGTACATCTAAGGCTTTGCACAAGGCCTAAAATGGAAGATTTAATACCATCATCTCCTTATTTCTAGTTAATTGGATGCAACCTATTTTTATAATGCGACAATCCAGCACTGCATTTTTTTCCAACTTGCATTGCAAAAAAGATATGAGTAAAAAACTTCATTCAAAAATTAGAGTTGAAAGAGTGTTGGAAATGAGTACTGGCCACCTTGTATAACTCAAGGATTGTTCGCATAGCAGCTCGGTTCTTCTGATCATGATGAGGAAGGATACTCAATGGCGGAACTGGAGAGAAAATCAAAGGGGGCAGACAAACATTTGCTCATTTCAAAATTTGACAATTTATTCTAATTTTCTATTGTTCACGCAAGCGTACACTACCTTGCCATGATTATAATAATTAATTGTGTAATAACAATACGCAATAGCGAATAGATTGTAAAAGTGATCAATGTATCTTACTTGATCATTTAAATTTCACTGCACAATTCTTAACGTATTGAAATCATCAATAACCAAATCTATTTTGACCTTCGTTTGTGATTTCTCTCTCAATTTAGGAAGAAATCTTGTCATCCACATGACTTTTTGTAAAAATAATAAAATATCTTTTTTAGGTTTTACCTTGGTATCCTACGAGGATTTGTCTAATTTCATACGCGCTTCTACTTAGATGCACGGGGTAAAGCTGATGTACTGCCAATTTTTAAGAAATACTCAGAATATGGACCTCAGAGCATATTACACATACACACTACCTTATAAATATGCACGTTGACTGCTAGTCGAGAGGAAAACAAACATAGAAAGATCATTATACCATTACCTTGCAAATATTCAAGGGGTACTATTTTTTTTATTTGTTAAGGGTGGCCATGGCCCCTACCGGCCACCCCGCAGTTCCGCCCCTGAGGATACTTGAGGTTTCCATGTTAATTCTTATGTTGGTCAGAAAACTGAGAAACATAATCTTTTCGGCTGAAAATCTTCATGATCAGACACTCGGACTCTAAAGCTCCTCTTGAAATAGATATCTCGGCCAACTCCAGTTACTACTGCATCGCACTGCTTTTTGCATGAGTGGAGTTTCAAATTCAAATTTTGTGAGCTGCTAGTAAACATGATAAAATATTTTGAAAAAATATATAAAATTTATATTATTATTTTTCATACAATTTTGTATCACTACTGTTAATTTAATATTATACAATATGACAGCCTATCAAAATAATGATAAACATTTTATAATATATTTTTTTAAATACATTACAATATCCTCTATGACTCAACAAAATTTTAAATTAAAACTCCACTCGTGCAAAGACAAAAAAGACCATGATTGCCATTGGCCGTCGGTGGTGACATACCAGATGAATGAAGGCAACGCTGCCTCGCACTCTGATCATAGAATGCATGCACCAGAAAGTGTTTGGATCAATTGTCAAACAAGCACAAAAAGGTATGCTGGAACTCGTCACTCCTGAGCGCGGCGCGTTTTATTTGAACAGCGGGCCGAGAATTGTCTTTGTACTCGGCTGCAGGCCCGTAGGTGGAAGGATCGCGAAATGCCCAAGGCTCCAAATTAAGCCCACTACATGCATGGGGACTTTTATAATAATCAGATTTTTCCTTTTCGCGGATTGGTGAGGTCAGTAAGGTTATCCAGCGACAAGGATATATACCATGCAAATTTGCAAGTCCAAATTTTGCAGCAACTTTATATTTGTAAATTGACCTTCACCTATGATTGTGATTAGAATGAGTATTTCTACAGTCCAAATTTGTTAGTTTTTTGTACATTTCTAAATAAATAATACGTTGCACAACTCTGTCGAGTGTGTTTGGTAAAAGAAATACCTCAAATCTGATCAAACTAACCACATATGTACAATTTAACAACAGCACAAATCTCACTATACACATTTCAAATACTCGGTCATCGACGATCCCAAGCTAATTAATAACATGTAAAGTTCCAAATACGCAATCATGAACGCCACCTCCACCTGAGAAATAGGATGCCAGCAATGGCGCCAGCCTTGGTGCGCTTACTGATGATCACGAGTGGCAGAACGAGCTGCTGCTGCTGCTGCTGCCGCTGCTGCGGCGCGCGGCGTCGCCGGTCAGCGCCGCCCCGGCGGCGGCGACGGCCGCGCCCGCGCCGAGGACCGCCGCGATGGTCACCTTCCCGCAGAACGCGCCGGCGGCGTCGCACACTCCGCCGCCTCCGCCGTATCCCCACGGGGCAGCCGCGCCCGCGCCGCCGCCGAGCACGCCGCGCGCCGCGAAGGCCGCGCCGGCCGCCGAGAAGAGGAGGCCCTGCGCGGCGGCGTCGAGGAGGGGCACCAGCGGCAGCGAGCCGACCGCCGCGTCGGCGCGGCGCACCGCGCACAGGTACAGCGCCGCCGCCGAGCCGACCGCTGAGATCGCGCCGGCCGCCACGAAGTACCTGCACAGTGCACGCATAGGCGCCTCCATCAATGGCTGCACACGTTTTGATATATATATATATATATATATATATATATATATATATATATATATATATGTATGTATATATAGTAACACGTGACAGCATGAGCGTGTGTAGCCTCTCTCACCTGAGAGCGCTGTAGTGGCTGTATGAGACGGTGGCGTCGTAGCCGGACGGTCCCCGGCCGCCGTTGCCGTTGCCGTCGCCGTGGACGGTGACCAGCTGGCTGGCGGTGGCCATCACGACGGCGGCCGCCACCGACAGGCCGAACGCGGCGATGCGGAAGACGAGGCTCACCGCCTTGGGCTTCCCGTCGGCCATCGATCGATCGGAAGAGGAAGGCAATAGAAACAAGAGGAGTACAAGACCAATGCTATATAAACGGATAAACCGAGTCCAGATGCTTGCAATGGTGGACAAGTCTGAATTTGTCATCCTTGGCTCATGTCAAATAAACCAAAATTTTGAATTGCCTGTTGCAGTTAAACGTACACTTGCATTGAATTCCTCTACGAAACCAAAACTAGGTGCCCCTACTGCTCGGCGTGCTCGCCAAGCCAAAGGAAACATTCAGAAGATCACACCGGTGATATATTATAATTCTGAAGAGATTTGCAGTATGTGAACTGTATATTTTATAATCAGATTATTCTAGCTACATTGGTAGGACGGGAAGAGGTCCATGGATGAGCGAGGAAGACACTTAACGAAAGCGCAAACACTTCGTAGGCGCAAATTTTGGTTGCACCGACAAGACGGCCGGCCACCAACAAGTCCAGATGCTTGCCATTGTGGATAACACTGAATCAAGGCATGCAAGTGTAACCGAGCAAGCCACACCAACAATTTTAATTTTTAATCCATCTATCATTGGCACATGTAAAACTAATGTGTTGAGTCGCCTCTTGCAGTTAAAAATTATCATTGAAGCCACCAACAATATATATTCTATTCATACAGTGGTTATACTGGTAGGAAGAGAAGAGGTCTATTGTGGGTGCGCAAGGCAGTGGCACTGAACCAAATCAAACACTTGCCTTCAATGACCCAACTTGCAGGGTTCTGTTAAAGTTAGTTCAGCAACGAAAAGGCATACCGCATCTGTACAGAATTCAGAAATAAGTTGATCGTTTCACTTTGTTCAAGGTCTGAAGCAAAGGCATTAATATTTGTATTCGGTAACAGTTTTTTTAATGAACAACAGAGCTTTCCTGGAAATTGAATAGAATGTAGACAGTATTGTCGGGATTCAAGAACAGAAAAAAAATCATAGCATCACATCAATAATGATTTTGAATCAGCTCTTGCAATTTAAAAAATTAGCATTGAGCTCCTCTTTGATCATCTCTAATCATGAGCTCTCCAAGCCAAAGGAAACATTCAGAACTTCAGATGACCACATCGGTGATGTTTTACTATTCGGAAGAGATTTTAAGAACCTAACCTGCATTGTATATATTATGATTGTGGTCAACTGGTCATATTGGTAGTACCAGAAGAGCTAGGCATCACGGTTGGTAAGGAGTTCAGAAATGTTTGTTCATTTCAAGTTGTTTGAGGTCCGGGAGGCAAGACATTTTTTGTAGTATTCAGTAATCAGATTATTGTAATGAACGTCAATAATTTTTATCCTGAGTCCTGAAGAAGAAGCAAAAGAACGTAACATCAAGAACTGGGAAAAAAAATTAAGTTCAGGTCAATGCTGATAGTGTTATCGATCGACGCTTGCAACTTGGACTGCAGGTGGTTCGTGACACGTGAACATATTTAAGCACATATATGGTTACTGCCTGAAACGCTTCATTAGGACAGCTTCCTAATTCTCTCGACACGATAACAGTTTCACGTGTATGATGTCACTGAAGTCAAGTGAACTACATTTAAATGAACTGGAGAGGAGTCGTGTTTATCTAAAACATGTCATGATTGACAGCATAAACTGCTCCTTTGTCTGAACTTGCCAAAAATTATTTCAACTATTTGTTGTTTCTTCCAATGTGAAAACATGGAAGGGGAAGGCTGAAATCATATTTGAATGTGGTCACATGTAAGGACCGCAGTTTCTTTGTCTGTTTGATTGCGACGCCTTAGAATAAATTTACAGCACATTTACAATAAAATGGAACGTCCTTTTCATTTTTTAGGTACAAGATCTAAAATATTATGCCGGCTGACTTCCAAAACTGAAACTCCCCAATAACACATCCTAATCCTTGCTTCCAATGTAGACCATGGTAAAAGCCTGCTCTCAATGTAGGGCGAGGCAGGCTGCGTCCGACTCCGACGACCCGCCGGACTCGCCACCAGCAGCCATGGTTCAGAGTTCAGAGTTCAGACTTCAGAACAAGTGCGGCATCATCACATCCTTTTCACCACAAACTAAGCGCATGCACAAGCCAGGCAAGGTCAGTAGTTGGACAAAGAAAAAATTAAGCAACCTAATCTAGTCCAATTATCGAGCATTTGTTTCCAGTACATTATTTCTTCGCTAATATGATTCCGACAGCAGTTAGGATCGGAACTACTAGTCTACTACTAGCTAGTATGCTTGTAGAATAGTATATAGGAAGCATAAAAATAAATAACTGTTTGCTGCCGAATCAGGTTAATGCTACATGGTAATCGAAGATGTGATGATGTGGTTAACTACTCTCACGAGTAACATATACAGTATAAAATCTCAATTTGAGGGGGGAGTTGATAAGCTAGTTGGTCGTTGACTTGGACTCAGTATATATGTGTGCCAGTCACCAGTTAGCATGGTGGCGCCTCGGTTTTCTTGACATCAATCATTAGCCTTTTTGTTAATCTCTTCTGCTCCTACTTTCAAATATCATTTATTTTTTATTTTCCATTTTTCTTGTAATCCATTGCTAGGGAACTTGTTTTTGTTCACCAAAGAAATTTTTAGTCGGAGCTCTATATATTGCCCTTCTACCAATTTGTACTCCTCAAAATTGGCTACGTTCAGGCACTGCAAAAATGTTGAGATACTGTTAGAGTTGCTCAAGAGAACAAGAGGTTTGGTTAGAAGAACCAGGGTTTAAACGAATTTTTGAATAAATTCATGTTTTAATTAGCCTGAGATTTTCCACACCAGGAGTCGTGTTTATTTTGTTTGTACTAAAAATGTACCGACAATTATTGGCGGAAGTAGGAAAAAAATTATATATTCGGCCTATTCGCTTGGCTTATCACTTGCATTGCGTAACAGTGAAAAAGAGAACATGTTGCTTGCCGACTTGCACACCAAGAACAACATCGGTCAATGTCCATCAATAATGTTTGGAAACTTCCTCTTTTCTACCATTAGGGTGGTCCTAAATTCTTTTGTCGGACAATTTGTAATTAAGCTTGTTTGTTCAAAGCTATAAGCTATCTCTTTAGTTTTAAAATTGTAACCCAAAGACAACGAAATAGACGTTTATGGAGTCATATAGCTTTTCAGCCTTCGTCATGGTTATTTATTAACATTAAATGCTTGTTTGCTTTAGCCATCTTGAGATGTAAAAATATAGGTACGGTGACATTTTGTCCTATGTTATGTCATGATACGGAATATTTTGCTCCATGGAGCCTCTGTTTACAAATAAGTTTAAGTTTGCTTCAACTCAAATTTAGATATTTCTTATTCTAGTGTCACCTAGGCTATATAGTTCCTCCTTGGCTGGTTGAGCATATTTTTCTATGCAACTGGTTTTGTATGCCTCAATAACAACCATTAAGGGGAATTTTTGGCATATTTCAAAATTTACATTTTCATTTATGGCCAACTAGATAGGAGATATATACTCCCACATCATCCATAAAAAAGGGAGTTTTAGACTATTACACAAAAAATATAGAACTTTATTATAAATTAATTTTTGTGTGTTAAGTTTAATTTGGACATCCGAAAACGATGAGTGCATTTTATTTCGTGAAGTGTAGTAATTTCGTAAAAGATATAACTTTTTTGTTTATAAAATATATTACAACAAAAAAGTGTTTTACTCAAACTTTTGATGGATGAATATCCATCCATAACTTCACTTTATCTATCTGTGACTGAAGCAAGTGACTGAGCACGTAGTGGCAAGAACCAACAAACACATTTACTCGACAGTTGTGTGACAAAAGTGAAATATCAAAAGCTCGGTGAAAACAAAAGTACGTGCGGTGACCAAATCAAGAACGTGTGGGTCTTCCTTAAGAACAAATTCAAATACAAAATGTTCGTGCACAAATAGAACTACAAAAACGAGGCCAAAGATAACAACATCACATTATATTGCACGACAACATATACGTGTACGTCCATACAAACACGGGCCACCAACAAGTACAATTAGTTCACAAATTAAGACGAAACCAAATCACAGCTATATAATCCGTTGATACGCTTGCAACGAGAAAATGGGGAGACGCGAAACCTAATGCTTGTGATGGCAGCCATGGTCGCAGCCGTCGTCGGAGCTGGAGCTGGAGTCCGAATCGGAGCCGCCGTCGGACGCCGAGCCTCCGATGCCCCTGACCACCTCGGCGGCAGACACGAGGATCGCCGCCGCCAGCGAGAGGTAGACGGCGATGTGCACCTGGCTGCAGAAGTTGCTGCTGCCGCCGGCGGCGCTGCCGGCGCAGATGCTCACCTGCTTGCCGTACGCCGAGCAGTAGGACATGGACATGCCGGAGCTGGCGGCGAAGGCGGCGCCGGTGGCGGAGTAGAGCAGCGCCGGCACGGCGGCGGCCAGCAGCGGCATCAGCACCTTGGCCTTCTTGTCCTTGCCCTTCTTCCACACCACGAGGAAGATGGCGATGGCCTCGAGGAACGCCGCCATGGCGCCGGCGATCACGAGGTAGACGAAGGGCCCGAAGTCGCTGTAGGTCACCGTGCGCGGCCGCGCGCCGTAGGCGGCGTAGACGGTGCACTGGCTCGCCGTCGACATGAGCACCGCCGACGCCACCGCCAGCCCCATGCCGGCGATGCGGCCGGCGATGCTCACCGCCGTCGCGCACTTGGACTCCTTCTCCTCGTCAGGCATGGCTAGTAAGCTAGAGGAAGAAGATGAGCTAGGGATGAACTAGGGATTTGTTGACTTGTGAGTTTGGGAGTTGAGAGATGATAAATAGATGTATATATACATGTGTAGGTGAATTTGATGACAAGGAACAAGTGGATGATGAATAGTTGGAGGGTAGGCATGTGTGTGTGCATGCTCAACTAACGTTCGCTAGCACGATGACCTCACCAATCTCCCATTTGTTTTTTTTAATCTTGGTGATGAATTGGAATATAATCTCACTTGTTTCTAGTAGTTAGAGATAACGATCTCGATGATTGGGCACTTGTTTACACACCAAATCACTTGTTTTTGTGCCGAACCATCGATTGTTTTCTTTTGTTATGAGATGATGAACAATGATTAGATTCCATGGTTAATTCGTAGATAGTTCTGCTTTCAATCAATAATCAATTTATGGTCAATGGCCGAGCCCAACACCTAACTCCTCCTCAACTAACGGCCCAGAGGGCCCATATTAGCTAAAAAGACTCGGACGACTTTTGGTCCAATCCATTTCGAATATTTTTTTCTATTATTAATAGCAGTAAATTTTGCAGGCATAACAAAAGCAGTAAACTGCACACACAGCAGTAAATAATACAATGTAGCTGACAGCAGTAAGAAAAACCCGAGTATTACCTTAACACAAATTAGGCAAAATGAGAAAAAAGCAAATCAAGAATACGAAAAACTGGCAAGGAAAGAACTTTGTTCACAGCTCGCTGCCGTAACGTGCCACTGAACTCCTGAAAACCTCTGAAATATTTCACCCCAAAAAAATCATAAAATTGGAATGCTGTCAATAAGCTGGTAAAGTGCATATATTGCTCAACAAGTTCTTCATGACGACGTACATACAAATGATCCACCAAATGACTGCTAATTACGAAATGCTAAACAAACCACTCTTATCATAACACGTACAACCAGATATAATTACAGCTATTTATTTACTTTTAGAAATTTGATTTGAAAAAGCACCTGCTAATGCTTGCAATGGCACCCATGCCCGCAGACGTCGGACCCCGAGTCCGAGTCCGAGTCGCCGCCGCCGCCGCCGTGGCACCCCTGCGCCGCCGCCGCCCACTCGGCGAGCGAGACGGCGACGGCGGCGCCGAGCGCGAGCCACATGGCGACGTGCACCTCCCCGCAGAAGCGGCCGCCGGCGGCGCTGCCGCAGACGCCGAGGCGCCGGCCGCCGGGCTCCGCGTAGTAGTAGATGTCCCAGCCGGCGGCGAAGGCGGCGCCGGCCGCCGTGTAGAGCAGCGCCGGCGCGGCGGCGGCGAGCAGCGGCATGAGCACCCTGGCCTCCTTGCTCTTGCCCTTCTTGCACACGCCGAGGAAGATGGCCACCGCCTCCAGCGCCGCCGCGATGGACGCCGCCACCACCAGGTACACGAACGGCGGGAAGTCGGCGTAGGAGATGGTGCGCGGCCGCGGCACTGGCTCGCCGTAGTTGTAGTCGGCGTAGACCGTGCACTGGCTTGCCGCCGCCATGACCGCCGCCGCCGCCACGGCGAGGCCCATGCCGGCGATGCGGAAGACGAGGCTCACGGGGTGGTGCCACTTGCCGCAGCCGCCACCGCCGCCGCCGCCGGACTTCTTCTCCTCGCACATGGTTGATCTCAGCTTGATCGTGCGTGTAAGCACTAAGCACTGCGAGTTGATGATGAGGCTTGCATTGACGATGGCGTTACATACATGTATATTTATATATATAATTCTTGGGAGACCAATTGTGAAGGGTGCTCATTCTTAACTAACGTGTGTTAGCAAGCTAAGCTAGTAGCTAGCTCGTCGCTGACCACGCCTTGAGTCTTGACAGTTTCTTTTTCTCCCTACTGAACTGCAATCATCGAATCTCACTAGTTTCAAGTAGTTACAAACGCTGTTCATTGGTGTTTGTTTCCAAACAACGAAAAAAAAAGTGTACCATGATTGGACGCTGGTTTAATTAGTCGCTCATTTCGTTTTGCGACAACACGATCAACGATTAATCTATGGTTAATCACTTAATCCTAGAGTTTATTTCCTTGAAATGGCATAGATTCCACTAACTGAAGGTGCACCATTAAATCACTGGCAAATACATTTGTTACGAAACATGATATTTTGAACTGATTTTATCACTCCAATGTCGAACACACTCACTTTCTTTGAGCAGATTCTTTTTCCTCCTAACAGTTTCTTTTTTACTCCTACTGAACTTCCATCTAATTAATCTCACTTGTTTCAAGTAGTTACAACTTATAAACATTCTTCGGTGGTGTTTTTGAACAAAAAAATTTGTACCATAAATCCATGATTATACGCTCATTTCGTTTTTGTGACGATACGATGAATGAATGATTAGATTCCATGGTTAATCCTATATTTTATTTCCTTGAAATGCAATATATTCCATAAACTTAAGGTGCGCCATTAAATCACCGGTAACTACATTTGTTACGAAACAAAAATATTTTGAACTGATTTTATCATTTGACTGCAGAACGCGTTCGCTCTCGTTGAGTGGTTGAATTCTTGAATGCCTTCAGTATGATACGTACTGTGATGGGCTGAGCCCACTACGTATGAATCGTTGACCCATCGACGGCCCAGCAGATAGACGTTTTGACCGTACAAGTTCATCGCTGCTGGTCAGCTGACGGCCCAGAATCCCTCAAAAAAAAAAAAAAAACGCTGACGGCCCAGAATTTAGAAGCACACGCACCCTCACGACACTCTTGGTCCACATGATACATTGACATCTTTTTTCCCCTCTCCTATTTGGAGAGCAAAATTTATATAGGTATCACTACAACGACAAAAAAAAAGCATATCTAAGCATCACTAGTACTACAAAAAAACCATATATATAGAGATATTTCTTTTGAAAACAAACTATGCATTTAATAAGAATTCTCACGAGTCATTTTTGTATGACAAATAAAAAATGTAACAACAATCATTTTAAAAGTCATTCGAAAGGCATTGCGGAGCGGCAAAAGTTGTTGCTCTAGGGCCTTCGGCTCCGCCTGTCAATTCCGGATAAATTAGGAGAGAAAATAGTGGAATTTCACATACTATCTTGCTAATAGAGACCTAGCTGCATTCGCACTAATCTTTTTTTTTTTGACGGAACGTGCACTAATCTTTTAGCTGTAGTTTTTTGTATGTATGAGTTATATATAGCTGAAGTGGCGGTGATCAATAATAAAAATGATAAAATAACTGCAAGGGAAGAAATGAACAATTTGGCCCTATATTACTGTTATTGTCCCATTTTTCATCGTGTCCGTCACGACCAAGCCTGGCGCCACACAGTTTACATGGGCCCACGCGGCAGTGAGGCTCCTTGTAAGCTGGATAATTAAAATCAGACAAGGAGCACACCATTTCAAAAGAACAATCAAACTACCGTGTCCACACAAAGAAAAAGAATTGACTTACACCTTCTTTAGTTAAAAATGTATTATTGCATTCGTTTCAAATTACAGGTTATTTTGACTTTTATGTATTTAGACATAGTGTATAGGAAAACTATGTACATATGTAGAAAAGCTAAAACGTTTTATAGTATCATTCTTTTAAAGATGATATATATTTGCTCTTAGAAATGAATGCGCGCAATACCTTTGACAGTGCTGTGGAGGACGATCCCTAAGGCTGCATTTGAAGTACACGGCAAGGCTCCTCGGCGATGGCGTGCCCATTCCCTTTGCTCCCGCTGCTGACAAGCACCGTCGCGCTGGCGAGGCTCCACCTCTCGCCTCTCGGGTGCTCCATATATTAGTTCAATGTTGTAACATTTAAAATTATCATTTCAAACACTAATAAACCATGTGTATAAATGACAACCATTCGGTTTTAGGATAGAAAAGTCCGATCACAACACATGAGACCATGTTTTTTTTAAACGAACCGGCACGAGATTGTGCCTATTTCATTGATAAAGAGGAGAGTACAGAAAGACTGCTAACAGTCGTACAGGTATACAAAGTGTTACTCTCGCGAAATAAGAAGCGCTAGGTCCTTCGCCGCTGCTATGACCCAGGTCGTCGCCTCGTTCTTGATTTTTGCCATTAGTGTGGCCGTGGATGACTCGTGACAGTCAAAGACTCGAGTGTTTTGCTCTTTCCAAATCTCCCAAATGATTAGCAAAGTAAGACTTCTCAGTGCTCTCCTCGGGGCATCCGGCAACGTGGTGATCAGCGTCCACCATTGTAAAGCCTCACGTGTGGGTGTCCAACCAACTGGAGACGGACCAGGCTGTGCCGTCCAGGAAGCCACCAATTCCCAGATTCGCTTGGTATATCGGCAGTCTGCTAATAGGTGGTGGGCAGATTCAATAGTTTGTCGGCAGAGGACACATGAGGTGTTGTGCGGCCACCCTCGCGCGGCAAGCCTGTCAGCCGTCCACACTCGGTTTTGGGTGATTAGCCATGCGAAGAACTTGCATTTGGGGGGCGCCCAGGATTTCCAAATGGAAGTAATCGGTGGTGTTGTGGTGCATCCGAGGAACTGAGCCCTGTAGGCAGAGGCAGTGGAGTAGGTTCCTGATTTTGTGAACTTCCATGTGATCGTGTCCTCCTGGTGTGGTTGTAGTTGGATCGTTTGCATCAAGGACCAGAGCTTCACGAAGGCCGAAAGGAGGTCATTGGATATATGCCTGCTGATGTCAAGGTCATGGATCCAAGTATCGTTGTTCAAGGCATCGTGGGCAGATCGATGAGACCATGTGCGTGTTTCACAACTCCCAGGAAAAAAAATCTCTCAAGGGAATCTTGTATGCATGGAGTACTAAACGAAGTCTATTTGCAAAACCCTTTTAGGGATGGGTGTAACTTTGCGCGACGAATCTAATGAGCCTAATTAGTTCATGATTTGCTACAGTAATGCTACAGTAACCATCCACTAATCATGCGGTCAAAGGCCTCATTAGATAGGTCTCGTAAAATAGTGCAATGTTGTGAAGATAGTTTTGTAAACTGACTTGATTTAATACCCTAAAGTATTGGTCAAATGGGCTGGAGAAATTTCTCCAACCCCAAAGAAACACGGCCATGTTTTGATGCAACATCGAGAAGGTCAGCATATATAGAATCAAAGTTTGTTACATCCAAACTTAGCTTTGCAACACTAAAAATTATAAGTATATATGGCATGCATTAGAAGTATGGTGTGGCGGGTTGCACGTGACATGCTTTCGGTTTTTGGCATGGCACATTTTTGCGTCCACAGTTGAAATAATAGTTTATTAATAGTTGAAACTATTAATAGTCGTATATGGTCCACCTCAAACTATTTTTTCTTTTTATTGAATAATTATTCAATAAAAAGAAAAAAAATAGTTTGAGGTGGACCATATACGACTATTAATATAGCCATCCGGCCATATATAGGGTGGTAGGTCCGTCCAATAATTCGAGGCATACTAAAGGATAGCTACAAAATCTATACAGAAATAAAATCCAATAGTTGTTGAATCCAGATCTAGCTATGGATCCAAAGTTTTTTTTATCCGTGCTGTGATAGATGGCGTGTTCAGTATTCCGCTTAATTACTGCCAATGATTTAATCAGGACTTTCTTAACACATGCACGTCGTTAGCTAAAATTTTCATGAAAACGAAGCTCGGTGATAAAGTCAAATTTCGTTTTATGCATGTCTAAAGCACATAAATGCGGATCACCAGATCCGTACAAGTGGCCACAATAATGTTCAAAGGAAAATGACACCACCTACGTCGACGTTATTACAAATCAACCAGAAGACACAGTGTGCACGAGAACAATTTTTTTGGCAGATGAGATATTTCTCTATCACTTAGTGGCAAATAAAGAAGTTTTCTCAATACAATAATATTCCTATAATACACATGACGATTCGAGACTTTCATCATTGTTGTGTTGTCTCTATTAAGAGTAAAGATGGGGGCAAGAACAAGTACTTCGTCAAAGTTTACTATTCTGATTTTTACTAGGCTGGATTTTCTTCGGGAGAAACTTTTACTGCTGGATTTTCTTTGGGAGAAACTTTTATTACTGGATTCTTTTGGAGAGGGTTTTACTGCTGGATTTGAATGCCTTTAAATTCGTTGATCTTGAATGCCTTTAAATTCTTTTTGGAGAGGGTTTTACCGGCCCTGTTTGGTTGGCTGGTCGCTGGTGGTTGGTGCTGGTTTTTGTGTTGGCTGGTTGGTGGCTGGTGCTGGTTTTTGCTGAGAGGAAAACACTCTACCACTCTGACACAAAAACTTGAAACCCTTCCGGCTCACATGTTTGTTTGATCTGAGACACGGTAACATCACAAAACAATTTCATTTCCTCCAAGACATGTACACATGTAGACCTTGTAAACCCGATGTAATATCATAGAATTACATTTATTCGTAATATTTTATTTTCCATTGGTTTCTTAATGGCAATTAAGTTCTCAAGCTCTAATGCTTCGACCACCATCAACACGAATGACTTGGCCCGTGACATAAGAGGCCGCTGGCATACACAGGAAGGACACCACGGATGCCACCTCTGCCGGCTGCCCACTCCGCCCTATTGGAACTCGCAACATTTCTTCCTGTAGATGCCCAGGTTCTATCTGTCAACTCAATGCAAATTAACATGGATGAATATTGGATTTCCATAGTGAATAAAGTGAAGATAAATAACTGAAACATAAGTAATGTTTATAATAACAACAAAGAGAAAAACAAAAGATAGTGCATCCATGTGTAGTCCATCTCGTATACATACGTCTTTGATCATGTCAGTAGTAACATAGCCTGGTGCGACAGCGTTCACACGAATCTTATCACTGGCCCACTCGGTAGCTTGACTCATCGTCAGCTGTTTTATCCCTCCTGCATGCACAAATTAAAATTTGTGATCTAAATGAAATTTATTATAATCTTCTCCATGCATGCACAAATTAGCTTACCTCAAGACTTCAATTATACAAATTTATAACAAAATTGTGTACCTTTGGTAACGCTGTAAAGCCCGATCAGTGGGAATGCCAGACAGGCTCCGATGGTGGAGATGTGGACGACGCTTCCTCCTCCGGCGACGGTGGCCTTGACGAGCAGCGGATGCGCCAGCTGGCTCAGGTGAAAGACCGACTCCATGTTTGCCGCCATGAGCTGCGAGTACTCCTCCGCCGTTGACTCCATCACCGTCCCAAAGATCGCCTGCGCCGCGTTGTTCACCTGCCATATTTACATATCTTGTTTGGTGATATATTACATATCTTGTTCGGTCAATTCAATTCATGGGTGATTCAATTCATATGGGAGCTTATCAGTTACAAGGATGTCGAGCTTGCCGCCGAAGGTGTCCTTGACGGTGGCCATGAGCTTCTCCCGGTCGGCGCGCACGGCGACGTCGCAGACGGAGACGGTGACGACGAGCCCCTTCTCGGCCCACCGCCGGCGGCACTCCTCCAGCTCCGCCGCGTTCCGGGAGCACGTGTGCACACGCGCGCCGAACCGGGCTAGCTCCTCCACGATGGCGTGCCCGATGCCCTTGCTCCCGCCGGTGACTAGCGCCGTCGCGCCCGCCAGGCTCCACCTCTCGCCGCCGGCCGTCGCCATTCTTTCTCTGAGCGAGGTGTTTGCGCTGTGCCTGTATGAGCTTGTGATGACACTGATCTGATCGTACCATATTTGTTTATATTGAGGCGGAGGGGCGCGGTTAGTCCTCTAATGTCATTAATTGTCAGGAACTTTTTTTTGAGGAGTTAATTGTCAGGAACTTGATAAGAGCAAACGACTCTCTTTTATGACTGAGAAAAAGACTGAAGCGGGAAATACGTTGTTTGGTTCTAAACTGCTACTGTATTCACTATCGATTTTTTCGTATAATATTTGATCATTTATCTTATTATAAATAAATCAACAAATAATCTGTATATAAAGTTAATAAGGAGTAAGTTATAAACAAAATAAATAATACTAACATAATTTATTAATACAAGATGAATAGTCAAACATAGGATGGAGAAAATGTTAAACATCTATGACATATGCTTCATGTCTTAATGATGTGTCTAATTCCTCGGATGATATATTAGATGATGTGTTCAATTAGAGTTTAATCTTGTTATAAGAGCGTTGCATGTTTACCGAAGTAGTTATAACATGTGACGCATAGGACACTGCACCGTGTCTGGTAGTGAAGAGAAGCATTCGGCAGAACGAACACGTGGTAGTGCAGGCGAACGAAGCGTGCAAAGGGCCGGGAGATACATCATTTGAGCTACAAATACGGAGTAATAAATGGTCAGTAATTGAAGACATACGTGTCAAAATGTGATCATGGAGCTAGCTCTCCAGTTGATGGCGAGATATATAGAGATCGATCGAGTACGCTCTAGACGGCGGCCCTGCAAAGAATTTTAGTCTCAAGACTAGTTTTAGCCCCTTTTTAGTCAGGGGTGCTTGGAACTTTAGCCTCTCAAAGAGACTAGTTTTAGTCAGACTAATTTTAGTCCCTTGGATCTAAGCACCCTCGTAGTCTAGAAGTATCCCGCGAGCGAGTCTCCGCCATGTGATCGAATTGGCAACTATAGTTGCTATATATATCATTTTGACAAAAAAAATCATAAAATTAATACTCATTTATTCTACAGAACTACATACTCCCTCCGTATCACAATTAGATGACGTTTAGGACAGCGACACAGTCTACAAAACACAACTTTGACTCCTATTTTCTATAGAAAATATTTATTAGAAAGTTATATATGTATATTTTTATGAAAGTAATTTTCAAGACAAATCTATTGATATGATTTTCACATTTCTAAACTCAACGACTTAAAAGTTATTCATGATTTATATTTCCAAGGTTTGACCCAAACCTTGTCCGAAACGTCATCTAATTATGATACAGAGGGAGTACAGTGACATCTTTTTTCCTAACCAACTACCTCTTTACTTAGCCAACCGTCCCAACGCACTATTCCGATCCGCCCACGTGATGATTGGATATAATGTCACAATTTTAATACTCCAGATCAGAGATGTGACCACATAGATTGAATGAGTTGTCTTGATTATTTTTTTGACCGAAGTCGGGAGGGGAAGCCCCTACCTATTTTTTAGGTTTTTTTATTCCAAACCTAGTTAATTCGCTCCCACGGGGAGTCGAACCTGGGTCTGTTTGGTGCTACTTAGGTGCTCTAACCACTAGATTAGAGACCCTTTCACAGTTGTCTTGATTATTGAAGCAATTTTTATCTATCTGTTAGATAAAATCTTGATGTTATATCCTTCCAGTTAAAATTGTGATAACTCCTTTTGAAGTCTACGCCTTAATCCGGCCTCACAAGACATGATAAAAAAATAAATCTTAAATGTTCTCACAAAAATCATAGCCATCAATTCGGGAGACTAATAATCATGAGTAATAGCATCGGCTATATTTTGCTTTTAAAAAATTACCTACATTTACTATTATGAAAATAGTACGTATAGAATAATGTGTGATGTGTTGCCTATAAAAGTCGGCAAACGTTTCCACCCCCTCTTGCCTAAGCCTGTATTGAAATTATTGGATTTGTTCCACAATTACAACATGTTATTTTAAATCTAAGCTTGGAGTGTCACTGACATGATGTTACTAACTTTGCTTAATAGTCATTGTATATATGCATTTTACACTGAATCTCTAGGTTTTTTCGCAAAACATTTGAAAATCATATGATATCAAACTATTACCCTTTTGTATTTAATAAAAAAAAGGCTCTGCCATCATCTTTCAATACAATAATAATGAGTTCTTATAATCAACTAGCTAGGATCGTGCAAGCAGGAAGTTGTTCTCTTGGCAACTAGACAACATTGCATCAGCTTGGAAGGCAAAGGAAGATAATATCAAAGGTCACAATATCATCATCTCATAAAATAAATTGAAATCTACATTGGATCTATCAGTGCAGGAGGACTAAAGAGTGGAATTTCATCTGCCGGAGCGATGGATGTCGATTGACAGGTCGAATAGAATCATCTATTTTCCAAGAAAAAAATCGATGTACTTGCTGCTCCAATCTATGAGGGATCAATGGAGCATACGGCGGCACGCTACACGGGTACGCCAGTCGCTCTTGCCAGCCGGCCCTGGTTAGTGGATTGGATTTTCTTCAATTCCCGATAGTGTGATATGGTAAAGGTTTCTAACCACAGGCATGTCGTTTGGTATTTTCTCGAAATTATTTCTATATATGTACTTTGTATACGTTAGAGATTTGATTCAAAGTTGGTTTTCGATAGAGATTTGATTCAAAGTTGGTTTTCTAAGTACTCCATATTTTGAGAAAATTGTAACACCCAAAAATTCTTCACAATTAAATTGTAGCAACCCTCTGAATTTTCTAGGATTTATTAAGGCTTAAATAAATTTTTTATGATTTAATTGGAATTTCTAGCCTTTTTTCAATTTAAATATCATATTAAATAATTTTAGTCAAAAATAAGTTGTTGATGCATCCATGCTGTTGCATTTGTCTTTTGCTTGCTGTTCAATTAAGTTGGAATTTAAATTCTATTTAAATTCGAATTTAATTTGATTTTGTTTGAGGTTTAGAAAAGTTGTTTAGGCTGAGTTTAGTTTTGGCCCCTGAACTCTTGGCAAGGTTCGCTTTTGCTCCTTAGACTTTCCCCCACCGTTCACGTTTCCTCCCCGCTTGGCCCGTTTACTCTCCGCTTTCGGCCCATCTGCGGCCCAGCTTGAGCTCGCCGTTTCTCTCTCCTTCCTGTGACGCCGACAGGTGGGACCCACTGTAACACCCTAAAATTCCATCACAAATAAATCATAGCAAACTTGGTTTAATTTATTTTTCTAAGGACTTAATTAAATTTTAATTTAATCTGAGCCTAAAAATATTTAAACATCATTTAAATAATTTTGGAGCAATAAGTGCATGTGCATCATATTTGGTTTGCATGTTTTTCGATTGATTTGTGTGTGAATTTCAAAATCATGAAAAAGTCCAGAACCCGCCCCTCAACTCTCTCTCAATCTCTCTTTCTCTCCCGGCCCAGCCCATCTCTCTCTCTCCCTCTCTTTCACTCTTCTTCGGCCCATCGGCGCTCCGGGCCCAGCTCACCCCCCCTCTTTTTCCTTTTCCCGCGCGGCCCGTCCCCGCTTCTGGCCCATCAACGGCCCAATCTTCCTCTCTCTCATCGCCGCCGACAGGTGGGGTCCACCTGTCGGGCTCACCCCCTTCCTCCCGACGCCCCTCCCCTGCCTCGCCGCCGACAGCGCCGCTCGAGCTCCCCGCGCCGCTCCCTCTCCCGCGCCTCTTCCTCTCCCCGTCCACCGAGCCCGAGAAACGGCCGCACCACTCCAACCCCTCGCTCCCCCCCTCACCAAAACGGCTCTCCACCGAGCTCTCCACCACCGGGCGCCATTAATGGCCGGCCCATCCTTTCCCTCGGCACCGAGCCCTCCCCCTCTCCTCTTCACCCTTTAAAGAGCACGACCAAGCCCCCGAGAACCCTCTTCGACCCCTCTCGCCACCCAATTTCCCAGGAGCCGCTTCAATTCCCGCCGCCGCCGCCCGAGCGCCGCCGCCTCGTCGGACCGCCGCTCCAGGACTGCTCCGCTCTCTTCTTCCACTCCAGGACCTTCGCACCGTGGTAACGACGCTCCCCATCCTCTTCTTGCTCTCTGTCCCGCTCTGTTTGCACTCCGACGGCCTTCGCCAGTGCTCCGCCGCCGCCATTCATCGTCGAGCACCGCCACCACGGCCAATTGGACAACTAAGACTCTCTGAACATGCTCACCAAATCTCCAGCGACCCCCAGAACCAATTCGCGGTCGAAATCGTGGCCGGAACCCCGAGTTCGGGTGAACTCCGGCGAGTTCACCGCCGCCCGCCTCTGTTCGCCGACGAACCGCCGCCCTCGCTGCGCAATCCACGACGAGACCACCCCCAACGAGTTCGCCAGCTCGCCTCGGTCCTTTAGCGCCAAACCGCGTCCCAAACCGAGCCCGGCAGCTCGAGTTCGAGCATCGCCGGCGAGTTCCCGGCCCGGCGCCGCCGCACGCCGGCGTCCCGCCGCCGCCCGACCTGCCCCATCTCCTGTCTGCCGTCCGATCTTGATCCAACGGCCCACGATCAATCTGACCGAAGTCAATCGGCCAAATAACGGTCAACCGAGGCACTTTTGCAAAAGAGACCCTGCCTTTCTCTGAATTTAACCCGCCGTCCTGATTAGTTCAAAAATAATTAGATTTAGGTCCTGAATTTTACAGAAAACACCCCAAGCTTCTCTGTTTTTGTTTTCCGAAGCCCAGCCCTTGTCTTTTGCGCGTTAGCCCTCGGGTTTAATGCGTATTTATGTTTTAGCCCCTGTTTTTCTTCAGTTTAGCCCCTGGTAACTTAGTTTCTTTGCCAGCAAGTCCCTAAAACTTGTTTTGGCCATATCTTTTCCGTCCTAGCTCCGTTTTTAGCGTTCTTGGTGTCCAAGCGTTCGTCTTTCCGAGCTTGTTAGTTTTAGATGCTTGTTGTAGTCTGTTAAGAATGTTTTATGTACTGTTTTTTATTGTTTTTATTGTGTTGATCGTAGACCTCGTGCCAGTTGCAACCGAGTCGCCCGTCGACGCGGATCCAGAACCACTCTACGAAGAAGAAGAAGATCTTTTTGTAGACCAAGGCAAGTGGCCCTCCCCGCATTATTCTTTTTGTCCTATCTGACTGCATGTCAAACTAAAATTTACTATTATTGCATTAATATGATGGGAATACCTTTTTAAGGATTTATCTAGTCTTTTACCATACTCCCTTGTACCAACCCCTGTTTTAAATATTATTTTTGGGTTAGTTCATGCTTAGTGTTGCAATACCTTGGGAATGGTTAAAATAAATCTTTATACAATTGTTGATCACGATATCTTTAATAATAAATGTCGGTTAAATGCAAGAGAACTTTTATTTAATCGGAACATGGAGAACCACCCAAGAAAACAGTGCAACCATAGTGTCAAAATGGGCTCTGACCTTAGCCAATTAATTAGATGTGCGAATGTACTGATGGCCTTATCCGAAAGGAGCAGAGGGGGTCTGGGGTTGCAGGGGTACAGCCCGGTCCTCTTGGGGTAGCAGCCTTTGCTAAGGTGCTGACCATTAGGGAGGGTTGTGGACCGCCCTAGCTGTAACTCTTGCGGGTTGTTGGACTTTTGCATACCTTTGTAAAGGCTTCGAAGTGGACCCCTAGCCACTCACCTCGGAAATGTTTAAGGGCCTTGCAAACCCGGGCAACATGGGGAACACGATCTATGGTGAAAGTGTGCAACCTCTGCAGAGTGTAAAACTGATATATCAGCCGTGCTCACGGTCAAGAGCGGCTTGGACCCTCACATGATAATTGAACTTAAAGATGGAATCTAAATCGTGGTTTTAATCGTGGGTTTTGAAAAAGGATGTTCTTTTAAACGCTTAAGTGGGATGGTATAAACTTACATATAGTAAATAGGAAATTGCTAATAAAATTGATCAACTCTAAAAAGCTCACTGCTGTGAACCTTAACCTTTCCTTGTGGCCTTGCATTTTCCCCCCGCTTGCTGAGTACCTAGTTAGGTGTACTCACACTTGCCATTGCTGAATCAGAAGAAGGAAATGGAGAAGAATACTACAGCGACTACGATGAGTTCTGAGGCTTGCGTTTCCCCCAGTCAAGATGCCTGTGGAAGATGGAAGCTGAAGACGCTTCGGTTAGCTATCGCTTGTTCTGCGATAAAGACCTTCGTGTCTCCCGAGAGTGTAATATGAATATTATAATAAATCTCTTGTAATTTAGTACACTGTGTTTCGATATTACACTCTTTTGTCTATCATATGTGTGTAAACATGATCCTGGCGCACATATGAAACGCACTTGGTTTTCCTTCGAAAACCGGGTGTGACAGGAGTGGTATCAGAGCTTAAGTTAGAACTGGTCGGAAATTAAGGACTCAACATCTAGAAAGCCATGTCATCTTTCAAAATTCCCCTATTTTCGCATAAAAAAATCTAATTTGTATTATTTCTTTTTGTTAAAAGATTTCATCATTTTGATTTATTCTATACTCAGTCAGTTTTCTTTTCCTTGTCAGATGGTTCGTGAGTTTCAGACCGCTCGTGCTGTCACCGGAGGTTCACGCCCTGCTGGACCGTCAGTTCCCCAGCACCCTGTGGAGGCACCTGCTGAGGAGGTCCCAGTTCAGGTACTGCCTGAGGCACAGGCAGAGGCACAGGCAGAGGCACAGGAGGAGGAGCCACCTCAGCTCTACGACGGCACTGTGCTAGAGGTGGACGCCGATGGAGACATGGTGATTCCACCAGCTGCTCCTGCTGCCGGCGACGCTGCACCGGCCGCTGCTGGAGGTGACCCAGACGACTCTGGGGACGACAGCGACGAGGAGGAGCCCAGTGACGGGGATGACCCCGACATGGAGGTCGACGACCAGGAGAACGACAACAACAACGACGAGGAGGATCCGGAGGAGCCCCGCCAGCGTGGTCCGGAGTACCACCTTCACGCTTCGCTGGGTGGTACCGGGCAGTTCTGCAGACTGCTGGAGGAGCTACTGGGGTTTTTAGAGTTCACTCTAAAGCCTCAGTACGTGGTCGAGCACTTCGAGGAGCCCGGCCTGGAGGACTACTACACAGCACAGGTACACGTCCGGGTACCTCAGCCAGAGACTTCCGGATGGAGGATCCGTTCGACGCACTACAGCTGTGTTCCCTTCTCCACCGAGGACGCTGCCATCAACGACGCCGCCAGGATAGCACTCTACTCCTACAGCTACCGTTTCCGCGACCAGCTGCACTACTGTTGACGTAAAATCCGCACTTCACGCCAAGCACACAGCAAGCCGAATTAGCTAGCTTCACACGTGGCCCGCGCGTTTGAATCCGAAAAGCGTGCCAGTCAATTTTCCTGAAACTGACAAAGGGAGAAAAGATGTTTAGATAACACCTGGAACGTACCGGGTGATACCAGTCAGTTCCATATTTGCGGCTACGGAGCCAGTCTCGAACGACATATAGCTATGGGGAAGCTATCTGTCAGCAGTTAAAGCATCATTCGGCAATCGGCAAAGCACGCAGGAAGCGCACTGCCGAATGCGTGATGTAAGCATGACGAAAGATCGGTATTTGACTGAATAAACATTGTAACGCATATCCATAACCGATTAACGGGGAACAGAGCATGATAGATAAATAAAAGGGCGAAAAAACATGACCATAATTTCATAATAAACAAGAATGCATAGACCAAAAGCACTAGTCTACCGCATGTCTAGGTACTTTTCAATCCGTCGAGCATGAAACAAGCAAGTTAATCCACCGCATGATACGACTTGCTTGGAATCACACCACCGACCAAGAATAGATCAATCCACCGCATGATACGACTCTAAACGTGGAAGGCTAAAAGCATTCTTTATTTAAAACAAAACCGTGAACACGTTTCGCTCGTGGCGATACTGCCGAATACAGCTATATAGCCGAATCGGGTTCCATGAAGAAGGAGCAAGCTTCGTTAGTGATGATAGATCTATCAGATCGAATCGAATTCTAATCCACCGGATGATTAGCTCTAAGACGACCCAAAAACCTGCATCCACCGCATGATACCCGGTTCTGTCAAGATCTACACAAGACCAACGAGCTTGGACCCGCAACACGTGGCAATCTAGATTGACTTCGAATTCGGCTGTGGAAACGCAGTGCATTATGAGCTAGAACCGAATCTAATCAATCTAGACTGGGCAAAAGAGTGTTGTAATGAATCAAACACAAAGGTAAAATCCAGAGCAACACATGGTAACTTAATGAATCTATCAGATCTTGCCAAAATCCAATAGAGCCGATAACTTGTTCCACGCTAAAACTTAGCCCACCGCATGGCTCATGATCTAACAATGGAACCTTCCCGAACCAAAGCCTAAATCCACCGCATGATACTAGGCATGGCGCAGGGTTGCCGGTACTTACGGAGGTCGACGGATCGATGATTCCTCTCGAAGAACTCGACGACTCGACTAAAGGACTCGAAGTTGGCACGGGGCCGGTTTGTTGTATGATTGATTGTATGATTGTTTCTTTTACAATTACCACGGGTTTATATTTATACCCAGGTTTCGACACGACTCCTAATCGATTACGATTACATTATTTATTTCCTAAAAAAAAATAAACGCCGGGGCACCGTACCCGTCTTGCATTCCAAGTTAAACCAGCCTTTTCCTTATACTTGATCCACGTCATCACGTACTCCCGAATGCCTCCCGCGGAACAGTTTCTCTTGCCGAATGACGATGCGTTCCCGACCGCAAAACGTCTTTACCGAATGCTCTGGGGAAAAACTCCTTTGCCGAATGGTATCTTTTCAACGAATCCGGCCCACATGTCAGCTTCTTCTTGGTGCCAATTTTTAGTGTCAACACATGCCCCTTCAATTTCGGGATAAAAGGCAATTTTATCTTGGAATTGACCAGAAGCACTCAACATTCCCAAGTTAGTTCTGCTCGACACCCGCTTCTCCTTTTGAATCTTTAGAGCTCTCGTCCGGATCCGAACCCTAGGTCATCGACTTCCAAGATTCAATCTTCAAATGGCGAACCAAGACTTTGCCCTCCAGGTAAGCTTCAATCCCCTCAAGCACATTCGGTATTCTTCTTTCGATTTGCATCTTAAATTTCTTCTTATCCCTTTCCATTCTTGATAGGCCCTAGCTGCCGAAATCCTCATCCCCGTTGAGGAAAAAGCCCCATCCTACTTCCTCGGCCCTGTAGGGAATTCAGATCCTTCCGAACTCATTGTGGCCGAATCTCAGAGGGTTCCTTTCAAGATTTCATTGACAAAACCTCATGAGTGGCAAGACGCTTTCAAGAACAGGCCTTTGCCCCCAATTGCCGGCTGGAGAAATTGGTACAAAAGGATATCTGATGACAAAAGCCCCCAAACACAGAACTGGGACCATCTGCGTATTTCTCACTGCCTGGAGCTGTCATTAGCCGAAACACCAAAGAATGAGAACCTTCTGATTGCAGCTTGCCATTTTTGGTCCAATGGTGCAAACGCTTTTCTCTTCGGTCATGGCCCAATGTCCCCCACTTTGGCCGATGTCTACATGATGACCGTCCTAAACGTTACAGGAACTGTATATCCATATGACCACAAAGGTTCCTCCAAGCAGACAGGAGTAAAAACAGGGGTTGGATACAAGAGATACATCCAGAACCATATGTCTGATGGCCCTCTGACCGATGTTGAATATAGGGCCTTCCTGAACATGTGGCTATGCAGATCAGTCTTCTGTGGCAAAGCCAATGAGCCAACCCTGAATCATATCGTGATGGCTGAAGAGCTGGCTGCCGGAAAACTCATTCCACTTGGGAAATATCTCCTGGGAAGTGTCTACCACATGCTCAATCAAACCACCCACCTGATGCACACCGGCAAGAAAATCCCCTGCGTCAACGGTCCTTGGTGGTTCGTCCAAATGTGGCTGCAGTTGTATATGCATCAAATCGTCGCCATTGATCTCAACAGCCGAGACTTTCCTTCAATCAATTATAAAGAAGGAGAAAACCGGAGAACCAAAGGTTGTCAAACCTATGGAGAAGCTGCCTCCACTGTATCTATCAACAAGAACATCGGTGAACTGTTTGAGCTCTTCTTCAGAGGCTTTGCTCATCCTCTTTGGTTCCCATATTTGGACAATGACAACCTCACTCTCCCTTGCGAATTCAGCTTTGAAACTGGATGCACTGATGTACAATCTATAGCGATCTTCAATGCCTTCATCCAGCCCTGCATCCTGCCAGCCGAATTCTGTGGGGGAAGGCTGGTTCAAAGCACTTATGAATACTATCAGCCAAACATGATGGCTAGACAGTTGGGATGTGGCCAAGTGCCCCCTAGGCTATTTCTTCACGAATTTCTCAAGCCTAGGGAGATTGTCAAGGATTCCACAGAGACAAGAAGGATTTTCACTTATAAATGCTGTGGAACTATTTATGCACCTGAGCCTTTTGTGCCAATAATATCTGCCCATCCTTCTTTCACTCTCTGGTGGCAAGAACTCCATGATCATATCTTCAACATGCCAATCCATCCTTTCTGTCTCGAGTTGATGCCTGATTATCAGCCAACTTCAGAGGTAATATGCTCATCCCTCATTTGTCTTCAATAATATTAACCCCAATTGATTCTGATTCCGTCATCTTGCAGGATATAACACCTGCCCCTCTTGCCAGGGCAATCTTGTACAAAGCTGCAGGTCCAATATCTGCTTTGGGGCACCAATCTCCTACCTTGGCTCAACTGATGGCTAGACAGGCTTCTCTAGATCCAATACTTACTAGACCATCATCTGTCAAGAGAAAAACCCTTCCTTCAGCTGCTCCCTCAGTTGTAAAGAATAAAAGAACAAGCAGCAAAATCAAGGTCAGAGCCTTCTTTCTTTAACCATAATGCCATTGGTATTTTGCTCAGTTTTATCTCTTCTTGGTTTCAGGCCAGAGCACAGCAACTGGCAATCAGTGCAGATCTTGCCGATGCTTCATTGACTGGTAAAATTCTACCACTTTATCCTCTTAACTTCTTTTCATCGGCATTCATCCCTTGTTAACTGCAGAACAATCCTCAATGGATCAAATCTTGGAGAGCTCTTCTTCTCATCACGATTCATCTTTAGCTTTGCAACTTCTTCCTCAATCAGAAGCACTATCTTCACCAAGAAATCTTCCAGCTTCTCCTCACCAAGATACACAGGATCTTCCAATTGAGCCTGAGAGGCTTCCTTCCCCCATCAGGAAGTCAGGAACGAGGTAAACATAATCATTCACCTTTTCTACTCTTTTATTCAGCAGATTATTACTAATTCGGCAAGACCTTCTTTCAGGAGAAATCCATTTCATCATCCAGCTATTCTTTTGCTGTGGATGACTTGGTTGCCGAACAAGGGGAAGAAACATCTTCTGGCCAAACTCTGTCAGAAGAAAATCAAACAAAGCTGAAAGATATCCTTGCTTTGCTGCACAAGAGCATCCAAGATCAAGTCAAAGATGCTGATCTCTTAAGGGATGTACTGGAATCCATTGACCAAGAACTTCCTGGTGATATCAAAATCTCTTTGGAACCAGTTTCTCATTTGGATCAACAATATGCTGTAGTAAAGCAGGCTCTGAAAAACCAATCCTCTCAACCAGCTCTAGAACAGAGGAGATCCACAGCCAAACAATCTGTGAAAGACCTGCATACTCAAGCTCAGAACAGCAAAGAATTACTGACCAAACTGGAATCTGAACTTGAAAATAAGAAGGTCAGAAAGGCTGCACTTGAAGCCGAATTGAGAGATCTATCGGCCAAAATTGAAGCTGATGAGAAGAAGATAGCTGAGCTTCCCAAATTAACAGAGAAGATGCGAAGGGAAGCTTCAGCAGCTCTGAATGAAGAAAAACAACTCAAGGCAAAGCTTGCTGCTATGGCTAGAACCCAAGAAGCTGACAAAAACTTATTAGAGAGCATTAGCAATATGATATCAGATGCTAAAAATGTAATCTCAAAGTACTTGGGTTTGTAATTGTAACAAACAGTCGATAGCCGAATGCTTTATCAATCTTGCAATCTTGTCATTCCTTAACTCTGTTTTTCTCCATTGTGGATAACTCATTCGGCAAAGCTGGCTATAACAGTGTCAGACCCGAAAACGCTTCAAACACGACATAGCCGAATCTCACTCAGTCAAAACCGAATACGACTCGGCAAGAATCCCAAACGACATGGAAACCGATCGGTTGGAAAATCCTTTCCACCTTCCGAACTCCTTGGGATATGCACCACAATCTTCGGCCACGATCTCTTCGTTAGTTCCATAAATAAGAACCTTGAGCACTCCTAATCGTCCACCAAATCTTTCAACTCGAGCTCTCTGCTAGCCTGAGTCTCTTCCTCTTCCAGCACAGTAACCTTCAAGAAACCCTGATGTCCAACAACAGAAGACGCCCGGCCGTCGACGAAGCCGAAGGGAGCCGCGCCGGCGCTCGTCGGAGGTGATGACTGTCTGCCTCTCCTTATCCTTTCCTCCAGATTTTGCCTTATTCTCAACTTTCTTTGTATTTTCAGGCTTATCCAATGGAACCCCGCTACTGCCTTGACTGTGGCTCCGGCTGCAGCGGGTGACTCTTCGGAGTCATCTAGCCGATCCCCCAGGCCCAACTGGGATCTGCCCTACTCAGACAGCGATGCCCGCCGATTCAAACAGGAATGTGACAACACTCGGCGTGAGCTGGAGGTCATCTCCAAACAAGCCGGGATCGCAGATCTAGAGTGGCAACACCAGCGCAAGCAGCTGCTCGAGACCATCGACGGTAATCTCTGTGGTTTGCTTAACCTCAATCTGACCTTGGACTAACCCGCCGTTGCTTCGTAATCCCACAGATCGCGACGCCGAACTCGATCGGCTGAAGACGTTGGTTGAGTCTTTGGCAAACAAGGTGAATGCTCCTGGGGACACGCCAGAAGCTCGCCTCGGTGCAGTTGCAGGCCGCATCGATGAGGTGGCCTCACACGGCATCCGTCTGGGCACTGCCGCAGGCCTAGTCGCCATGTCGACGCACACTGGCGCTGACTATTCCAGGCTACCGCCCGGCTTTGCCAATGGCAATCCGGAGGAGATCGACGACATTGAGGCCTCCATAGATCGCCTTGATGCTCATGGTGCCGCCATTGCCGATTCCATCCATCCCCAGTCTGTTCTGAACAGGTTGTTCCATTAGTTTGTACTAGGGATTATGGAATTTCGGCAATAAAACTTATCCTTTGCAGTCCTTATGTGATGACTCTGTCAAACTCATTTTTTGTAATATATTTGCACTAAGGGCAATACGCTCTGGTATTGGCCATTTCTTCTTCTGTCAATATTTTTGTTCTGAAGACGGCTCCTTCCCGAATACCGGCTGTTTCAGTCATTCTGACATTAAATATTTTAATCAGCGATCAATCTCAACACTAGGATAATATCTCTTCAAGTATCTCCCATTGATAGCAGCAGTAAACTCCTCTCCTAGTAAAGTTTTCAGGATATATGCATTTCCAGGCACGCATTTGACCACTCTGAAAGGACCTTCCCAGTTTGGAGACCACTTACCGAATGCACTGTATTTAGTTCCAATCGGCAATATCGCTTTCCAAACCAAATCTCCTTCTGCAAATTGCTTGACTTTCACCTTCTTGTTGTAATATTTGGCAACTCGCATTTTATTTTTCTCAACATTTTCCAAGGCCCTGAGACGAATCATATGCAAATCCTCTAATTCGTCCATCATTAAATCATTATAATCTTTAGAACTTAAATCTTTTTGCAACTTTATTCTCCTTGAGTCTGACTGCATCTCCCATGGCAAGATAGCATGATGTCCATATACCAATTCATAAGGAGACGTCTGTGTAGCCCCATGTGGAGCCATTCGGTAAGCCCATAAAGCCTCATTGAGTACCGAATGCCACTTTCTTGGCTTCTGATCAATCTTCTTCTGTATAATTTTAATCATAATCTTGTTAGAAGCCTCTGCCTGACCATTAGCTTGGGCATAATAAGGAGAAGAATTCAACAATTTGACGCCCATACTTTCAGCAAAATTTCTGAACTCTGAAGATGTAAACTGAGTTCCTTGATCTGTGGTGATCGTCTGAGGAATTCCAAATCTGTAAATGATATGTTCTTTAACAAATTCAACCATATTCTCTGATGTCACCTTCTTTAATGGAATCGTCTCAACCCACTTAGTAAAATAATCGGTTGCTAAAAGCACAAACTTATGCCCCTTGCTAGATGGAGGATTTATTTGGCCAATCAAATCTATTCCCCATCCTCTGAATGGCCATGGCTTGATAATAGGATTCAGGACCGATGCTGGAACTCTTTGAATGTTTCCAAATCTCTGGCAATCTTGGCATCCCTTGTAATATTCAAATCAGTCTTCTAGCATCGTGGGCCAGTAGTACCCAGTTCTCCTAATAACCCATTTCATTCGGTAAGCCGATTGATGTGCTCCACACAGCCCATCATGCACTTCACTCATCAGCCTTTTTGCTTCTTCTTGACTTAAGCAATGTAACAGCACCCCATCCAAGGATTTATAATATAAATTATCGTCAAGAAGAACAAACTTTAAAGCTTTATACTTGAGCTTTCTAGAAACCTTTCGGGATGGATTCTCCAGATAATCAACAATTTCTTTTCTCCAATCATCTTCTGCTAGATTACTCCCGAAAGCATATACATCATTAGCAAAAACTTCTTGAAGCTCTTTATAACCCGAAGCACTTTGAGCTAATCTGTTCGCCTCTTCATTGTCTTTCCTAGGAATATGCCGTAGAATCACTGACTGAAACTCCTTTAAGATTTGCTTGCATTCCTCATAGTAATTCCTTAAGATATCGTTTCTGCACTCATATCCGCCATTCAGTTGCCTTATGACTAATTCTGAATCTCCAAAGATTTCAACTGCAATGGCCTTTGCTTCTCTCAAGTATTGAAGTCCTCTGAGCAACGCTTCATACTCGGCTTGATTATTAGTGACAGTAGGTTGAATAGGAATAACAAATTCAAATACCTCTCCTTTCGGAGAAATTAACAAAATACCTACTCCACCACCTTTGTCACATGAAGATCCATCGAAGAATAATACCCAAGGAGTAATTTCAAGCAAATCAACTGATGAATCGTGATGTTCAGTAATGAAGTCAGCAATAATCTGTCCTTTAACAGCTTTTGCCGATTCAAACTTTAACTCAAATTCAGACAAAGCTAAAATCCATTTGCCAATCCTTCCGTTCAAAATTGGCATAGACAACATGTGCTTTATCACATCAAATTTTGAATACACAATGCATTCGGCATGTAGCAAGTAGTGCCGAAATTTTGTACAGGAGTAGTAAACACATAAACAAAGTTTCTCGGTAGCCGAATACCTCGTTTCGGGATCAAGCAATTTTCGGCTAAGGTATGCAACTACCGTTTCCTTTCTTCCAAATTCTTGTATGAGGGCCGATCCAATAGTTTGGGCATCGGCCGCCACGTACAACCTAAAAGGCTTGTTTAGCTGTGGAGGTACCAATACTGGTGGTTCTTTCATGTATTCCTTGATCTCATCGAAAGCCTTTTGTTGTTCGTCACCCCATACAAACTTCTGATTCTTCTTGACTTTTAGCAGTGAAGAGAAAGGCAACACCTTTTGTGATAAGTTTGATATGAATCTTCTTACGAAATTGATCTTGCCAAGTAATGACTGTAATTCCTTAAGATTAGTTGGAGGAACAACTTCATCAATGGTTTTCATACTTTTCTTGCCAACTCCTATTCCTCCTTCATGCACCAAAAATCCCAGAAATTCTCCTGCCGAAACTCCAAAAGCACATTTATTCGGGTTCATCTTAAGCCCATGTTTCCTAGTGCACTCTAGAGTTTTCCTTATGTCGGCCAAATGTGCTTCATGATCCAATGATTTAATCACAACATCATCAATATATATCTCCACAATCTTGCCGATCAACTCATGAAAAATATAATTCATGGCTCTCTGATAAGTTGCACCAGCATTTTTCAAACCAAACGTCATGACAACCCATTCAAACAACCCTATATGTCCTGGACATCTGAAAGCTGTTTTCGCTATATCTTCCAATGCCATAAAAATTTGATTGTACCCTGCATTACCATCCATGAAACTAATCACTTTATATCCAGCAGCAGCATCAACCAACGAATCAGCAATAGGCATTGGATATCCATCCATGGGTGTAGCTCTGTTCAGATCTCTAAAGTCTATGCAAACTCTCATCTTCCCATTTTTCTTGTACACAGGAACAATATTAGAGATCCATTCTGCATATCTGCATGGCCGAATAAAATTTGCTGCTAGTAATCTTTCCACTTCTTTCTTTACATCGGCCAACACTTCATCTTTGTAGATTTTCCGGGGTGGTTGCTTGTAAGGTTTATAACCAGTCTTGATCGGCAATCGATGCTCAACAATGGAACGATCTAAACCAGGCATCTCCGAATAATCCCAAGCAAAGCAATCTTTGTATTCTTTTAACAACTCAATCAACTTTTCTCTGAAAACTGAATCCAAGCTAGCACTGATGAATATCGGCCTTGGTTTGTCACCATTTCCAATGTCTACTTCTTCTAATTCATCAGCCGACACAAATCCATGTCCTAGCTTCCCGTCAGTCCCATCGATTGGATTATCCATTAAAAATTACTAAAAGAGCCGACTGCTTCGATCGGCTGTTGATCACTGCTGACTGGCTCAACAGGACCTTCTCCCCAGTCCTTACCGGAGAAACAATCTATGCCTTGATATTCCCAGAAGGCTGGTTCCACATTAGCCACGCTAATTGAATCATCTGCTGGGACAATTTCCACTTCATCATCTATCCACTGAATAAGCTGCTGATGCATAGTAGATGGAATACAGCAATTCGCATGGATCCAATCCCTTCCAAGTAGCAAGCTGTATGCCCCTTTGCCTTCAATAACAAAGAAGGTTGTAAGCAGAATCTTAGATCCAATCATCAGGTCTACATGTACACATCCTTTGGTGTCCGAAGGATTTCCAGCAAAATCATTCAAAACTATGCTTGTTGGCGTTAAATCTCCAGGGCTCATGCCAAGTTTCCTGAATGTATTGTATGGCATCACATTAACAGCAGCTCCACCATCAACAAACATCTTCGTCAGTGGCTTTCCGTTGACATATCCTCTTAAGTACAGTGGCTTCATGTGCCGATTCTGGACTGGCTTCTCGAAAATAGCTTGCTTATTCAATACCAATTGTGCCATTAGCTCACATTGGTCGGCTTCATCCACTTCTGACAATATCTCTTCCTGTACAATTTGATTAGCTGGAGCCATGAATTCATTCGGCAAGAAACATACCATGCATGTAGGAGCCGAATGACCCGATTCGTCGGGTTTGTCTTTTGGACGCCATATCGATCTCAACCTGGTTCCTGCTCGTTTCAACTCTTGATTCCTCAGGCGCTGGACTCTTCTCTTCTGGCTCCTTCTTAAACCAGGTGGACACCACTGTCCTTTTTGCCAGACATACTCACGATCTTCTTCTTCATGATCGATCCATCTACGATCAGCATGTCTTTTCCTTAGTTGATCATCATTCTCATATATTTTTAAACGCCGATCATCACTAGGATGTATCCTTCCAATTCTTTCGTGGACGGATCGGCGACTGGCAACATTTTGCCTATGTTCAATATATCCATTATTGCATTCAGGACAATTATTCCATGTAGGCAGCTTTAAACCCTCGTTCCAACAGTGTCTGAAGAAGACACAATCCCAATGTGCACGTTCTCGTTCTCGGACATATTCCTCTTGTTCTTCCTCATATCTTTTTTCTTCGCACCTCCTCTGCTCCTCCTCGTACTCACGTTTCTGATAGCGTTCCTTTTCTTGCTGACGCTGCCACTTATTGAGGAGAATGCGCGATGTGACTCTGGGTTTATAAGATTTCCCAATTTCAAATCGACTATCCGGGAAGCGAGGCTTTTCCTCGCGAATATGCTCGATCGTGATTTGCCGATTAGGATCGACTGAGCCATTCTGATTCGCTTCTTTCGACGTCAGGACTCTCATCTTTCCCTTTTCTCCAGATTCGGCAATATTCACCATATTGATTGAGAACCCAATCATGTTCTGAGGAAACGGGTTATTGTGCAACTTCATCTTATTGTCGAATTTCAGATGCCCTTCTTGGATAGCTTTCTGAATCCTCACTCTAAAAATCCTGCATTCATTGATGGAATGAGAATTTCTATCATGGAATCCACAGTACCTTTTATCTTTCACTCCATCAGGCCGAAGCATAGAATGCCCCTCTGGTAGCTTGATCCGGCCTTCTTTTACAAGATAGTCGAACAATTTATCTGCCTTAGTTACATCAAAATCATAGGTGCCCTTATTCTGTTTAATCCACCTCTGATTCACCATGACTGGTTCTTTGCCCCACACTATCTCTGCTGCAGCTATCTCCTCACTATCTTCATACTCATCTCCTTGATCTGCTCTTTCAAGGAATTGGTTATAGATATCAGCTACATCATTGTGTTTAGCAAATTTGGCATCTCTCTTGAAACCATATGCCTGGTTACTCATCAAGGCCAATCTGTGTGACAACTGGCCCAGATCATCAAACTCCATCCCGAATAGCTTTTCCCGAATGGCAGGCAGCATGCCAGCTACAGCCATACCAGCTAGCTGGTCATCAGGTATGTTCAGAGAAAAGCACATGCTCTTTGTTTCCCTAAATCTCCTGAGGAACTCCGTAGGTGCCTCATTATTCCTCCGTCTTAAGCTGGTCAAATCAACCAACTTTTTCTCGGCACTGCCAATGTAGTAATGAGCATGGAATTTCTGCTCCAGGTCTTTCCAAGAACAAATCGACTGAGCAGGCAAAGAAGCAAACCATGTAAAAGCTGGACCCGTCAGTGACAAAGGAAAGTATCTGATTCTGAAAGCCTCATCTGCCGAAGCTTCTCCGAGCTGCATCAGATATCGAGCTATATGTTCCACAGTGCTAGTATCGTCCTGTCCTGAGAACTTAGTAAACTCTGTAGGCACCTTGACTCTATTCGGCAATGATACCCTTTGGTACCATTCTGGGAAAGGAGATGAGTACATGTACCCCTGATTTTTAGGCTTCAGACCAAATTGATTTTGCAATACATCGGTCATTTTTTGCACCATGAGGTCAATATTGGTATCTTGATTCCCTGGTCTTCCAACAGGCATCCCTGTAGTACCAACATACCCGGGATTCGGGAGAGCATCAATAGCATTGTAATCCATGAACTCTGAATATCCGTTTCCATACATATCCCTTTGCAGCCTGTTGTTCAGAGGGGATATCTTGTAAGCAGAAGCAGGTGGATTTCCCGTGGTGCCGAATGCCATATCACCATATGTACGAGGTTTCGGCAATGCATGCTGAAGCTCTTGTTGAATCGGCTGTCCACTCGTGTCTTTGGTTCCAGAAACTTCAGTTTCTTCAATACCTTTACCATGACGTTTTGGGACCGATGCTTGAATATTGAAATATGTCGGTCCACCAAGTTGTCCATGCGCTTGCTCAAAAGGTTTATCCACGTGTTGACCAAAGATGTTGACCAGTATGAGCCGAAAACTGTTCAGGAATGCAGCATTATGATTGGTCATTGTTTCTCCTAAAGCCTTATACAACAAGCTAGAGAACTTCTCCCTTTCTTCATCTTCAGTAAGATCAGATTGTCCCGGCAAAAGAACTCTTGGCAGATGTGACTTGAGAAACGGTGCACCACTCCTGTTCTTAGCAAAAGACAGCAAGCATTTCTTGATGAACTGATCTGCAGCAGTCTTCACCATTTGTTGATGTTCATCAGACAATTCTTCAAAAGTGACGTCCAGAATGTCTTTTAATTCAGGCATCTTCGAAGCTTGTGGTCCCACCGGGCGTGCCAAAAAGTGTGTTGACGTAAAATCCGCACTTCACGCCAAGCACACAGCAAGCCGAATTAGCTAGCTTCACACGTGGCCCGCGCGTTTGAATCCGAAAAGCGTGCCAGTCAATTTTCCTGAAACTGACAAAGGGAGAAAAGATGTTTAGATAACACCTGGAACGTACCGGGTGATACCAGTCAGTTCCATATTTGCGGCTACGGAGCCAGTCTCGAACGACATATAGCTATGGGGAAGCTATCTGTCAGCAGTTAAAGCATCATTCGGCAATCGGCAAAGCACGCAGGAAGCGCACTGCCGAATGCGTGACGTAAGCATGACGAAAGATCGGTATTTGACTGAATAAACATTGTAACGCATATCCATAACCGATTAACGGGGAACAGAGCATGATAGATAAATAAAAGGGCGAAAAAACATGACCATAATTTCATAATAAACAAGAATGCATAGACCAAAAGCACTAGTCTACCGCATGTCTAGGTACTTTTCAATCCGTCGAGCATGAAACAAGCAAATTAATCCACCGCATGATACGACTTGCTTGGAATCACACCACCGACCAAGAATAGATCAATCCACCGCATGATACGACTCTAAACGTGGAAGGCTAAAAGCATTCTTTATTTAAAACAAAACCGTGAACACGTTTCGCTCGTGGCGATACTGCCGAATACAGCTATATAGCCGAATCGGGTTCCATGAAGAAGGAGCAAGCTTCGTTAGTGATGATAGATCTATCAGATCGAATCGAATTCTAATCCACCGGATGATTAGCTCTAAGACGACCCAAAAACCTGCATCCACCGCATGATACCCGGTTCTGTCAAGATCTACACAAGACCAACGAGCTTGGACCCGCAACACGTGGCAATCTAGATTGACTTCGAATTCGGCTGTGGAAACGCAGTGCATTATGAGCTAGAACCGAATCTAATCAATCTAGACTGGGCAAAAGAGTGTTGTAATGAATCAAACACAAAGGTAAAAATCCAGAGCAACACATGGTAACTTAATGAATCTATCAGATCTTGCCAAAATCCAATAGAGCCGATAACTTGTTCCACGCTAAAACTTAGCCCACCGCATGGCTCATGATCTAACAATGGAACCTTCCCGAACCAAAGCCTAAATCCACCGCATGATACTAGGCATGGCGCAGGGTTGCCGGTACTTACGGAGGTCGACGGATCGATGATTCCTCTCGAAGAACTCGACGACTCGACTAAAGGACTCGAAGTTGGCACGGGGCCGGTTTGTTGTATGATTGATTGTATGATTGTTTCTTTTACAATTACCACGGGTTTATATTTATACCCAGGTTTCGACACGACTCCTAATCGATTACGATTACATTATTTATTTCCTAAAAAAAAATAAACGCCGGGGCACCGTACCCGTCTTGCATTCCAAGTTAAACCAGCCTTTTCCTTATACTTGATCCACGTCATCACGTACTCCCGAATGCCTCCCGCGGAACAGTTTCTCTTGCCGAATGACGATGCGTTCCCGACCGCAAAACGTCTTTACCGAATGCTCTGGGGAAAATTCCTTTGCCGAATGGTATCTTTTCAACGAATCCGGCCCACATGTCAGCCTCTTCTTGGTGCCAATTTTTGGTGTCAACAACTACTCCGACTTCCGCCACGTACCCAGCCGACCTGTGGGTACAGAGGACACGGTGGTACCCGCTTCTCAGACCGGAGACGACCGTGTGGACGTCCTTGCTCGAGTCACTGCCGCACTCAACACCGACTTGGAGGGAGCCACCTCCGAGATCGAGGGACTGCACGGGAAGCTCCAGGACGCTCAGGCCAAGATCGCACAGCTCGAGGCTCAGCTTGCAGGACAGGCACCTCCCGAGGAGATGGTTCAGCACTGCACCACGTCTTCCCCTCCGCGCAAGAAGCTTCGTTACGGCACCCCTGGAGCTACCACCAGCCTTGGCTAGGAGTTTTAGATGTCTACCCTTTTTTATTAATAATTCCGTTCCTGCGAGGATGAAGCGATGTAATAGTGGTAGATGGTTGAAAACATGTTTGAGTTGGATCTTTGTGATGGATGGATGCTTTTGTGGAGTGATGGCCACAACTGCATTAATTAAATAATTAGTTTAATTAATTAATCTTAGCCCCCTTATGCTTTTACTTTACTCATCTTTATCTGTTCAGTTCTTATCTGAGATACTTTTCCCTAACACTCAGATGGTAAACACCAGGTCAGGAGGAGGACAAGATATTCCACCAGTGATACGCGCTCATATTGCAAGTCAGAGGAATCAAGCACCACCTCCCCCACCAAACCCACCAATGGATCCAGCTATGCAACAATTTCTGGCTGCTCAGACTCAACTGCTGCAGAATCTCGCTGCAACAGTACAAAACTTGCAAGCACAGCAAAACCAGCCACTGCAACCAGCACCAGCACCACCACCGCCCAGGGACAAGCATAAGGAATTCATGAGCCACCGTCCGCCCACTTACTCTCACTCATCAGATCCATTGGATGCTGATGACTGGCTAAAAGTTGTCACCAGGAAGCTGGAAATGACTCAGTGCACCGATCGTGAGATGGTGTTATATGCTGCAGGCAGACTTGAAGGGCCAGCGGCTGACTGGTGGGACGCATACACTGCTGCACATGCCGCACCACAGAACATCACCTGGCAAGAGTTCAGGAATAGCTTCAGAGCTTACCACATTCCCTCTGGAGTTATGAAGTTAAAACAGAAGGAGTTCCTCGCATTGAAGCAAGGCAACATGTCAGTCAGCGAGTACCTGGACAAATTCACCCAGTTATCTCGCTATGCACCTGAGGAGGTCAATACTGATGCCAAGAGACAGGAACGATTTCTGGATGGTCTTATAGGGACGCTCAATTATCAGTTGCAGAGTCACATCTTCCCAGATTTCCAGACCCTTCTAAATAAAGCTATTGGCCTGGAAAGCAAGCGCAAGGAAATTGGTGAACACAAACGGAAGTTCCAGGGACAGTCTAGCAGTAACACTCGCCCCCGCTACAATTCCTCTCAGGGTTCCTACTTCCACTCTGGTGGACAGAGTAGGAGTTATCCACAGAACATGCAGTTGCAACGTTCATTTCAGCAGCCACATTGCTTCAATCAGCAATCACCCCGTACTCCGAATCCTCAGCAGAATCGGACAATTAACAACTCAGCCACTCCCCGCCCAAGCAATGCCACAGGTGCTCCTGTGAGAAACAATGCTCCAGTACAGCCAAATGGATGCTTCAAATGTGGAGAATTGGGACATTATGCTAACAGCTGTCCTCAGCGTGGGATGCACACTCCACAGAGAGGCAATGAACAGAGAACTGAGAAACCATCGTCACAAGTTCGTCCGGGAAGCTCAAGTGCACAAGGCAACAGGGCTCAGCGGAATTTTGTGCGTGGAAGGGTGAACCATGTGACCGCCGAACAAGCCCAAGAAGCCCCAGGAGTTGTACTTGGTACGTTTCTTGTCAATTCCATACCTGCAACAATTTTATTCGATTCTGGAGCAACGCATTCATTTATTACTGAACAATTTGTGGCAAAACATGGCATGAACATGAGGGCTATGAAAAAGCAGTTATTAGTTAGTACTCCCGGCGGAGAAATGCAAGCCACTTTATTATGCCCACAAGTGACCCTTAACATCATGGGAGTAGATTTCCCAGCTGATCTGGTAGTTCTAAAATCTTGGGGAATAGATATAATTCTGGGAATGGATTGGTTACACCAGTGGGATGGATCTATTCAGTGCCGAAAGAAGTCAGTACTCTTAACCAGCCCTAACAGAGACAGAATTGAGTACGTGTCAACTCCCTCATCGACAGAAGGCGGAACAGTAAATTCTATGGAAGGCAAGACTCTGGAAGATATCAAAATAGTGAACGAATATCCGGATGTATTTCCAGATGATTTACCAGGTATGCCACCTGACCGAGATATTGAATTCAGCATTGAACTTTTACCTGGTACTGCTCCTATATCTAAGAGGCCATATAGAATGGATGTCAAAGACTTGGCAGAACTTAAGAAACAAATAGAAGAATTGTTAAGTAAAGGGTTTATCCGTCCTAGTTCATCACCATGGGGAGCCCCCACTCTCTTCGTAGACAAGAAAGATGGCTCTAGAAGGATGTGTGTAGACTATCGATCTCTTAATGAGGTCACCATCAAAAACAAATATCCCTTGCCTAGGATCGAGGATCTGTTTGATCAAATGAGAGGTGCAAAAGTGTTTTCCAAGATAGATCTGCGATCGGGATATCATCAATTGAGAATTCGTCCGGAAGACATTCCCAAGACAGCTTTCACGTCCAGATATGGGTTGTATGAGTTTACTGTCATGTCGTTCGGATTGACAAATGCCCCGGCATACTTCATGTATTTGATGAACAAGGTGTTCATGGATTATTTGGACAAGTTTGTAGTAGTGTTCATTGACGACATTTTGATATTCTCTCAGAATGAGGAAGAACACGAGGAGCATTTAAGACTTGTATTACAGAGACTTCGAGAACATCAGTTGTATGCTAAGTTCAGCAAGTGTGACTTTTGGTTAAAGGAAGTTTCATTTCTTGGTCATGTTATCACTGACGGAGGAATAGCAGTGGATCCGAGTAAAGTTCAGGATGTGTTGAACTGGAGCCCTCCGAAGAATGTGTCTGAGATCAGGAGTTTTCTCGGATTGGCAGGTTACTACCGCAGATTTATTGAAGGCTTCTTGAAGATCGTGAAACCGCTTACAACCTTGCTAGAGAAAGGAAAAGAATTCAAATGGAATGATAAATGCCAAGCTAGTTTCGAAGAATTGAAGAAAAGATTGACTACTGCCCCTGTGCTGATAATGCCAGACATACACAAAGGGTTCGATGTATATTGTGATGCCTCGCGTCAAGGCCTTGGTTGTGTTCTAATGCAAGAAGGAAAAGTAGTGGCTTATGCTTCCAGACAACTGAGGAAACATGAACAGAATTATCCGACACAAGATCTAGAATTGGCCGCCGTTGTACACGCGCTGAAAATCTGGAGACATTACATGATTGGTAACAAGTGTCAGATCTTTACCGATCATAAGAGCTTGAAGTATATATTCACTCAGAAGGATATCAATCTTGGACAACGCAGATGGCTGGAATTAATCAAGGACTATGACTTGGATATTCAGTATCACCCCGACAAAGCTAATGTTGTGGCAGATGCTTTGAGTCGGAAGAGTCAGGCAAACATGCTTATAGCTCAGTTGAAACCGCAAGAGTTATGTTGGGAAATGGCACGGCTCAACTTAGGAATCGTAGCCCAGAGTGAATCTATGACCTTGGAGGTCGAATCGACACTTGAACAGGAAATCAGAAAAGGGCAGTTGACAGATGAAAAGATCAAGGAATACGAAAAGCTGATTGATTCAGGAAAAGTTCCAGATTTTAAGAAAGATGATCAGGGAACCATATGGTTTAGAAACAGGATATGTGTGCTAGAAGATGATCGCCTACGTCAGACTATACTGAAAGAAGCTCATGATTCGGCATACTCTATTCACCCTGGTAGTACCAAGATGTACCAAGATCTAAAACAGAAATATTGGTGGTACGGAATGAAAAGAGATGTCGCAGCTCATGTCGCCCTGTGTGACATATGTCAAAGGGTAAAAGCAGAACATCAAAGACCAGCCGGTTTGCTGCAACCACTGAAAGTACCTGAGTGGAAATGGGAAGAAATTGGTATGGATTTCATTGTAGGTTTACCTCGTACACGCGATGGTTATGATTCCATATGGGTTATCGTGGACAGGTTAACCAAAGTTGCACATTTTATACCAGTAAAAACCACTTACTCAGGAGCCAGGCTAGCAGAATTGTACATGTCACGAATTGTATGTCTGCATGGAGTTCCCAAAAAGATAGTGTCAGATCGAGGCACCCAGTTTACATCACGTTTTTGGAAGAAGCTACATGAGTCACTGGATACGAAATTAAATTTTAGTTCGGCATACCATCCACAGACTGATGGTCAAACTGAAAGGACGAATCAGATATTGGAAGATATGTTAAGGGCTTGTGCTTTAAAGCATGGAGGTAGTTGGGACAAGAGTTTACCATATGCGGAATTCGCTTACAACAACAGTTATCAATCTAGTCTCAAGATGGCACCGTTTGAAGCCTTGTACGGAAGAAAATGCAGAACACCCTTGTACTGGAATCAAACGGGTGAAAGTCAACTCTTCGGACCAGAAATTATAAAGGAAGCGGAAAGACAAGTCGAGATAATTCGGGAGAATCTTAAAACCGCACAGTCACGCCAAAAGAGTTACGCTGACCCTAAGAGAAGAGAAGTGGTATTTGAGGAAGGAGATTATGCTTATCTCAGGGTGTCACCTATCAGAGGATTGCGAAGATTTAATGTTAGAGGGAAGTTATCACCTCGTTTTATCGGACCTTTTAAAATATTGGAAAGAAAAGGAGAAGTGGCATATAGGTTGGAATTACCGGCTCGATTATCAGGAGTTCATGACGTGTTCCATGTATCACAACTGAAGAAGTGCTCAAGTGAGATTAGAGTAGAGCACTTACCACTGGAAAATTTAGAAGTAAAGGATGACTTGACTTATAAGGAGTATCCTATCAAAATCCTAGACAAGTCACAGAGGGTCACACGAAGCAAGGTAATAAAAATGTGCAAAGTTCAATGGAGCAATCACTCCGAAAATGAGGCCACTTGGGAAAGAGAAGAAGAACTTATGGAAGAGTTCCCTCAGCTGTTCTCCGAATCTTCCTGAATCTCGGGACGAGATTCTCTTTAAGGGGGGTAGGATTTGTAACACCCTAAAATTCCATCACAAATAAATCATAGCAAACTTGGTTTAATTTATTTTTCTAAGGACTTAATTAAATTTTAATTTAATCTGAGCCTAAAAATATTTAAACATCATTTAAATAATTTTGGAGCAATAAGTGCATGTGCATCATATTTGGTTTGCATGTTTTTCGATTGATTTGTGTGTGAATTTCAAAATCATGAAAAAGTCCAGAACCCGCCCCTCAACTCTCTCTCAATCTCTCTTTCTCTCCCGGCCCAGCCCATCTCTCTCTCCCTCTCTTTCACTCTTCTTCGGCCCATCAGCGCTCCTGGCCCAGCTCACCCCCCCTCTTTTTCCTTTTCCCGCGCGGCCCGTCCCCGCTTCTGGCCCATCAACGGCCCAATCTTCCTCTCTCTCATCGCCGCCGACAGGTGGGGTCCACCTGTCGGGCTCACCCCCTTCCTCCCGACGCCCCTGCCCTGCCTCGCCGCCGACAGCGCCGCTCGAGCTCCCCGCGCCGCTCCCTCTCCCGCGCCTCTTCCTCTCCCCGTCCACCGAGCCCGAGAAACGGCCGCACCACTCCAACCCCTCGCTCCCCCCCCTCACCAAAACGGCTCTCCACCGAGCTCTCCACCACCGGGCGCCATTAATGGCCGGCCCATCCTTTCCCTCGGCACCGAGCCCTCCCCCTCTCCTCTTCACCCTTTAAAGAGCACGACCAAGCCCCCGAGAACCCTCTTCGACCCCTCTCGCCACCCAATTTCCCAGGAGCCGCTTCAATTCCCGCCGCCGCCGCCGCCCGAGCGCCGCCGCCTCGTCGGACCGCCGCTCCAGGACTGCTCCGCTCTCTTCTTGCACTCCAGGACCTTCGCACCGTGGTAACGACGCTCCCCATCCTCTTCTTGCTCTCTGTCCCGCTCTGTTTGCACTCCGACGGCCTTCGCCGGCGCTCCGCCGCCGCCATTCATCGTCGAGCACCGCCACCACGGCCAATTGGACAACTAAGACTCTTTGAACACGCTCACCAAATCTCCAGCGACCCCCAGAACCAATTCGCGGTCGAAATCGTGGCCGGAACCCCGAGTTCGGGTGAACTCCGGCGAGTTCACCGCCGCCCGCCTCTGTTCGCCGACGAACCGCCGCCCTCGCTGCGCAATCCACGACGAGACCACCCCCAACGAGTTCGCCAGCTCGCCCCGGTCCTTTAGCGCCAAACCGCATCCCAAACCGAGCCCGGCAGCTCGAGTTCGAGCATCGCCGGCGAGTTCCCGGCCCGGCGCCGCCGCACGCCGGCGTCCCGCCGCCGCCCGACCTGCCCCATCTCCTGTCTGCCGTCCGATCTTGATCCAACGGCCCACGATCAATCTGACCGAAGTCAATCGGCCAAATAACGGTCAACCGAGGCACTTTTGCAAAAGAGACCCTGCCTTTCTCTGAATTTAACCCGCCGTCCTGATTAGTTCAAAAATAATTAGATTTAGGTCCTGAATTTTACAGAAAACACCCCAAGCTTCTCTGTTTTTGTTTTCCGAAGCCCAGCCCTTGTCTTTTGCGCGTTAGCCCTCGGGTTTAATGCGTATTTATGTTTTAGCCCCTGTTTTTCTTCAGTTTAGCCCCTGGTAACTTAGTTTCTTTGCCAGCAAGTCCCTAAAACTTGTTTTGGCCATATCTTTTCCGTCCTAGCTCCGTTTTTAGCGTTCTTGGTGTCCAAGCATTCGTCTTTCCGAGCTTGTTAGTTTTAGATGCTTGTTGTAGTCTGTTAAGAATGTTTTATGTACTGTTTTTTTATTGTTTTTATTGTGTTGATCGTAGACCTCGTGCCAGTTGCAACCGAGTCGCCCGTCGACGCGGATCCAGAACCACTCTACGAAGAAGAAGAAGATCTTTTTGTAGACCAAGGCAAGTGGCCCTCCCCGCATTATTCTTTTTGTCCTATCTGACTGCATGTCAAACTAAAATTTACTATTATTGCATTAATATGATGGGAATACCTTTTTAAGGATTTATCTAGTCTTTTACCATACTCCCTTGTACCAACCCCTGTTTTAAATATTATTTTTGGGTTAGTTCATGCTTAGTGTTGCAATACCTTGGGAATGGTTAAAATAAATCTTTATACAATTGTTGATCACGATATCTTTAATAATAAATGTCGGTTAAATGCAAGAGAACTTTTATTTAATCGGAACATGGAGAACCACCCAAGAAAACAGTGCAACCATAGTGTCAAAATGGGCTCTGACCTTAGCCAATTAATTAGATGTGTGAATGTACTGATGGCCTTATCCGAAAGGAGCAGAGGGGGTCTGGGGTTGCAGGGGTATAGCCCGGTCCTCATGGGGTAGCAGCCTTTGCTAAGGTGCTGACCATTAGGGAGGGTTGTGGACCGCCCTAGCTGTAACTCTTGCGGGTTGTTGGACTTTTGCATACCTTTGTAAAGGCTTCGAAGTGGACCCCTAGCCACTCACCTCGGAAGTGTTTAAGGGCCTTGCAAACCCGGGCAACATGGGGAACACGAGCTATGGTGAAAGTGTGCAACCTCTGCAGAGTGTAAAACTGATATATCAGCCGTGCTCACGGTCAAGAGCGGCTTGGACCCTCACATGATAATTGAACTTAAAGATGGAATCTAAATCGTGGTTTTAATCGTGGGTTTTGAAAAAGGATGTTCTTTTAAACGCTTAAGTGGGATGGTATAAACTTACATATAGTAAATAGGAAATTGCTAATAAAACTTGATCAACTCTAAAAAGCTCACTGCTGTGAACCTTAACCTTTCCTTGTGGCCTTGCATTTTCCCCCCGCTTGCTGAGTACCTAGTTAGGTGTACTCACACTTGCCATTGCTGAATCAGAAGAAGGAAATGGAGAAGAATACTACAGCGACTACGATGAGTTCTGAGGCTTGCGTTTCCCCCAGTCAAGATGCCTGTGGAAGATGGAAGCTGAAGACGCTTCGGTTAGCTATCGCTTGTTCTGCGATAAATACCTTCGTGTCTCCCGAGAGTGTAATATGAATATTATAATAAATCTCTTGTAATTTAGTACACTGTGTTTCGATATTACACTCTTTTGTCTATCATATGTGTGTAAACATGATCCTGGCGCACATATGAAACGCACTTGGTTTTCCTTCGAAAACCGGGTGTGACACCCACCTGTCATCTTCTTCGTCTCCGCGCCGGACTCCGCCCCGACTCCTAGTCCCGACGCCGCACGCCGCCCCGGAGTCCGAAGTCCTGCCCTATTTATTCCTAGCATGCCGCCGCTTCTTTTCCCCTCCTTTCAGCGCGCGCCACGCCTCTCGAGATCTCGCGCATCTTGTTTCCGAGCCGCCATAGCCGCCGCCCGCCATTGCCGGTGATTCGCCGCACTCGTTGCTCGTTGTGGTAAACTAAGATCGCCAGAAGCTTCCCCTTGTCAATACGCGTCGATCTCGCCGCTCCTCGTCGTTGTTCGGCCGCCGGAGTCTCTGTTCCGTGTGAAGCCGAGCGCCGCCGACCGCCGTTCACCGCCGCCGGGTTTCCTCGTCGCGCCATCGCCGTCGTGATCCACACTGGTGAGTTTGTCGCACCTTCCTGAGATTCTAGGAGATATCCGCGTCCTTTTTGGTGAACCCTAGCTTATTTTCGCGTTACTCCGGCGATGCTCCGCCGCGGACATCGCAGCGCCGCCGTCGTCTTCGTCGTCGCCGGCGACCAACCACGCCCAAACCTTTCCGACCATCAGATCTTCATCCAATGGCTCACATTAGATCGAGCCTGAGTCAAACAAACCGATACCGGTCAGCGCTGCCAATTTTGCAAAAGAGCCCCTGAAGTTTTGTAAATCAACCCGCGGTCTAGCTCAGTTCAAAAGTATTTCAATTTAGGTCATGTTTCTTCTGTTTTAGCCCCTGCAAGTTTTAAAATTTCACCCGAGGTCCTGTTTTGGAAGTTTTACCCGTGAGCCCTCAAGTTTTTATGTAAAATTATGTTTTAGTCCCTGGTTTTTCGCAGATAGGTCCTTGGAAGTTTTAAAACTTTGCCAGCAAGTCCCTAAACCTTAGAAAAGCCATATCTCTCTCGTTTTAACTCCGATTTTAGTGATTCTCGCGCTCACGTGTTCGTGGTGACACATAGATTAGTTTTGTGCTGTTGTTTTCTTCTATTGGAATTGTTTGTTGTACTGTTTATTATTTATTGTATTGTTTTCTTGTATGTGTTCGTGTGCTGCGTATAGGAAACGCGCCGTTCGAGGAAGTGTTTGAAGAACCAGCTTTTGAAGAGTTTGAGCAGCAGCAGGGTTGGGAAGAAGGCAAGTATTCCTTGATAATACCCGTTTGTACCTAAATGACATGCATTTTAATTACACTGTTATTTATCGCTTGCAATAATATTGTTGGGTCCCATTAAGGATTTCCTAGTCTCCTTTACCATACCTTGCAGCTTGGGGTACTTAATTAATTTTGATGGTAGATGATGCTTAGCTTGCTCAACTGGGATTGGTTAAATGAAACCCCTACTCTATGTTCCATTACTACCTTTTAATCAATTAATGGATAAGATCACATCTTTTAATTGGAACATGGAGAACCACCCAGAAAAACAGTACATCCATGAGTGCCATGTGGCTCTGGCTTTGAGTGACTAATTAGGTGCTCTAGTCTATGGTAGCTTTACTCGGAAGGGGCATGGGGGGCGGCGGTTGACAGGGTATAGCTCGGTCCTCTTGAGCTGTGGGCTTTGGTAAGAGACAGACCTCATTAGGGAGGGTTATGCTTTGCTTCTGAACCGGAAACCTTAGCGGGCTATCATTTATTAGAGTGCTTTTGTAAATGTCTCATAGTGAAACTCAGTATTCGGTCCACGTGGTGTGGGACGGGTGCATGCTTCGGCAATGGGAATCACGGCTTATGGTGAAAGTGTACAACCTCTGCAGAGTGTAAAACTGTTATAACAGCCGTGCTCACGGTCAAGAGCGGCCTGGACCCTTACATGATAATTTTACTTGAATATGATATAAACTGTGGTTACCAGAATTTGTTGGGTTATGTCATTTATTTAATTGTGGTTGGTATATACTTATATTTGCTAGTAAATAGTTGCTTAATAAAACTTGACCAACTAAAAGTGCTTAATGCAGCTAGCCTTTCAGCTACCCACTTTATAAAGCCTTGCATGTCATTTATTTTCAAACTTTGCTGAGTACGGCATGTACTCACGCTTGTTGTTTATTTATATTGCATCGACCACACCCGGAATGCTGCTCAGATTGGGAGAATTTTGAGGATTTCACTGCTGATTTTGAGGAGTTCTAGGCGAGTCTCCCCCAGTCAACGCCTGTGGAGTTGGAGTCACTTTTGCTTCGTTAGATGAACATTTTTTAGTCTTCCGCTATGACATTTGTGTCAACTCTGAGATTGTAATAAATGCACTTTAATACTCTTTCGTTATGCATGGTTATGGATATTCACTTGTGACGTCTACCATATGTGTGTAAACTGATCCTGGCGCACATATAAGATGCATCTGGTTTTGCCTTTAAAACCGGGTGTGACAAAAATGAAGCTCAATGGCCACATTAACTCTCCTCTTAGAGAAAGTTTAATAGTTGAGCCAATTACTACTATTGGACAGGCTAATTCATCATATTGGAGCCAAGGTATACAATAATTGTACTTGTCTTTAACAAACTTATTAACATTTTCAACTTCATCTTCTAGGCCCACATCTCACCTCTCTCCTGTTCTTTGCTCACCACTGGATAGCAGCCGTAAATTTAACCTCCCTCTATTGGATTTTATGTCAAGCTTGTCCCTGTATACAATGCCAAGTTTGATTCTCTCTCCTTTCATTTACTCTCCCGCTGACAAAATGACGTGGCGGTCGAATCGACTACTGTTGTTGCACCTGCTCTTACATATGGAAAACTTTCTTCACAAAATTAAATGCACGCATGGCCAATTGACACAACGGAGGTCACAATCTTATACTAGCTTGGAGACAACTTCAACTCCCGTCTGAATTATATGGAAATGGTCATCCAAGAATGCATGGCCACCAGACATATGGAGATCACCATATCCAAAGGAGTACTTAGCGGCTCAGACACTTATGGTCCGGCCAACATCAATTGGAATGACTTGGCCGGTGATGTAGGACGCTGGCAGCATACAAAGAAATATGATACCACGGACGCCACCTCCTCGGGCTCGCCATTCCACGGGACCTGCGAAATCTCTTGTCCATATATCAAGATTTTGAGAAGCGAATAAATTTCATTATTTACCCATGGGACAATTTACTACTAACCACATACTTGTATGTATCTAGTCAGTTATGTTCTAAATGAAAATTTCTATATATCTGGATTTTGAAATAAAAGTTTTCTGTGGGTGATGTTCTAGTAAAAAAATTATTTTGGCAGATCGGATTTGGAAGTGGTTGGGCTCTGTGTCCGTTGGAGCTGTCATTGGAAATAGGCATTGGTGCCGGTTTGGACAAAAACTGCCACTGAAATTGGACCCCACTTTCAGCGATGTTTTGTGACTCAAAACAGCATTGAAGCCTGTTTTCATTAATGTTCTAGCTACAAACTGGCACTGAAATGTCTCACAGTACAAAAGCCCCCGCAATTTCGCTTCTCCAACCTGATGGCCACCATTTGAAGCACCACCTTGCGGCCATTTTGCACACCAAAGCTCATTAATAAGATTGAGTCTTAAAATATATGCACGTTGTACAAAAAAGATGTGCTATATTTATATATCACAATCTCGCTAGTCCCATGACAGAGATTCAATTTACCACACTTGATCGATCACCTACCGTTGCGCTCAAGCACTTATGGTACGACCGCCATCAACATAGATGACTTGGCCCGTGACATAGGAGGCCGCTGGCATACACAGGAATGACACCACTGATGCTACCTCTGCCGGTTTGCCGATCCGTCGACCCAGTGGAATCCGCAAACATTCCTGCTCCATGCCCTCCGGTTGTGTCGCCTGTGGCGTCAACAATGGGTAAATTTGGACGAACAGAAGAAATTCATGCACGGCCTATGTAGCTACAATGCTACATACGTCATACGTGCGTGTGTTGTCTGATATCTAACAGGTAGAATAATAAGCTGTATTTATTCAGTCGTGGTTATATATCCCGGCCGGTTTAATAAGTCATGATTTATGTGTAACTGAAGTGGAGATGGAACCATTAATTGAAAGCCAAGCAATAATATAACAGGTACGTACGTTTTTGCTCATGTCAGTCGTGATCATGCCCGGCGCGACACAGTTCACACGAATCTTATCACAAACCCACTCGGTAGCAAGGCTCCTCGTAAGCTGGTTCATCCCTCCTACGCCCAGAAAAGATAATGGAGTGAGAAAAATCATTAACTTCTAGTACACATTCCAATATATCATCGACCGCAAATATCTGTCATTATTTCTACATCCTTGCATGCATGTCGTTAATTTTTTTAAAACCTTGATAGTACGTCATTGTAAAATACTTAGAATAGAGACACACCAAAACCTTATGAGTAGATTTCCATGGATACTGGATTATACTCCGTATGAATGTATGATCCTAGAAACTGTCTAGGCGGCGTCAATTATTATATACACACGAGTAAATTAAAAGGGATTAACTAACTACTTACATCTTTATCCTCAGTTACTGTATATTATAAAAACGTTCCTCCCCTTTCTCTTACGACATGTGGTGACATATTTTATACCCCGGATAATTAAGTTTCAACAATACATGCATGCAAATAATTTATCTCTGTATGTATCTGCAATTCATACCTTTGGAAATGCTGTTGACACCAAAAATTGGCACCAGGAAGAGGCTGACATGTGGGCCGGATTCGTCGAAAAGATATCATTCGGCAAAGAAGTTTTTCCCCAGAGCATTCGGTAAAGACGTTCTGCGGTCGGGAACGCATCGTCATTCGGCAAGAGAACTGTTCCGCAGGAGGCATTCGGGGGCGCGTGATGACGTGGATCAAGTATAAGGAAAAGGCTGGTTTAACTTGGAATGCAAGACGGATACGGTGCCCCGGCGTTTATCTTTTTTAGGAAATAAATAATGTAATCGTAATCGATTAGGAGTCGTGTCGAAACCTGGGTATAAATATAAACCCGTGGTAATTGTAGAGACGATCAATCAATCATACAACAAACCGGCCCCGTGCCAACTTCGAGTCCTTTAGTCGAGTCGTCGAGTTCTTCGAGAGGAGTCATCGATCCGTCGACCTCCGTAAGTACCGGCAACCCTGCACCATGCCTAGTATCATGCGGTGGATTTAGGCCTTGGTTCAGGAAGGTTCCATTGTTAGATCATGAGCCATGCGGTGGGCTAAGTTTTAGCTTGGAACAAGTTATCGGCTCTATTGGATTTTGGCAAGATCTGATAGATCCATTAAGTTACCATGTGTTGCTCTGGATTTTACCTTTATGTTTAATTCATTACAACACTCTTTTGCCCAGTCTAGGTTGATTAGATTCGGTTCTAGCTCATAATGCACTGCGTTTCCATAGCCGAATTCGAAGTCAATCTAGATTGCCACGTGTTGCGGGTCCAAGCTCGTTGGTCTTGTGTAGATCTTGACAGAACCGGGTATCATGCGGTGGATGCAGGTTTTTGGGTCGTCTTAGAGCTAATCATCCGGTGGATTAGAATTCGATTCGATCTGATAGATCTATCATCACCAACGAAGCGTGTTCCTTCTTCATGGAACCCGATTCGACTATATAGCTGTATTCGGCAGTATCGCCACGAGTGAAACATGTTCACGGTTTTGTTTTAAATAAAGAATGCTTTTAGCCTTCCACGATTAGAGTCGTATCATGCGGTGGATTGATCTATTCTTGGTCGGTGGTGTGATTCCAAGCAAGTCGTATCATGCGGTGGATTAACTTGCTTGTTTCATGCTTGACGGGTTGACAAGTACCTAGACATGCGGTAGACTAGTGCTTTTAATCTATGCATTCTTGTTTATTATGAAATTATGGTCATGTTTTCGCCCTTTTATTTATCTATCATGCTCTGTTCCTCGTTAATCGGTTATGAATATGCGTTACAATGTTTATTCAGTCAAAAACCGATCTTTCGTCATGCTTACGTCACGCATTCGGCAGTGCTCTTCCTGCGTGCTTTGCCGATTGCCGAATGATGCTTTAACTGCTGACAGATAGCTTCTCTGTAGCTATATGTCGTTCGAAACTGGCTCCGTAGCCACAAATATGGAACTGACTGGTATCACCCGGTACGTTCCAGGTGTTATCTAAACATCTTTTCTCCCTTTGTCAGTTTCAGGAAAATTGACTGGCACGCTTTCGGATTCAAACGCTCGGGCCACGTGTGAAGCTAGCTAATTCGGCTTGCTGTGTGCTTGGCGTGAAGTGCGGATTTTACGTCAACACACTTTTTGGCACGCCCAGTGGGACACAACAAGCTTCGAAGATGCCTGAATTAAAAGACATTCTGGATGTCACTTTTGAAGAATTGTCTGATGAACATCAACAAATGGTGAAGATTGCTGCAGATCAGTTCATCAAGAAATGCTTGCTGTCTTTTGCTAAGAACAGGAGTGGTGCACCGTTTCTCAAGTCAGATCTGCCAAGAGTTCTTTTGCCGGGACAATCTGATCTTACTGAAGATGAAGAAAGGGAGAAGTTCTCTAGCTTGTTGTACAAGGCTTTAGGAGAAACAATGACCAATCATAATGCTGCATTCCTGAACAGTTTTCGGCTCATACTGGTCAACATCTTTGGTCAACACGTGGATAAGCCTTTTGAGCAAGCGCATGGACAACTTGGTGGACCAACCTATTTCAATGTTCACACATCGGTTCCAAAACGTCATGGTAAAGGTACTGAAGAAACTGAAGCTTCTGGAACCAAAGACGTGAATGGACAGCCGATTCAACAAGAGCTTCAGCATGCATTGCCGAAACCTCGCACATATGGTGATATGGCATTCGGCACCACGGGAAATCTACCTGCCTCTGCTTACAAGATATCCCCTCTGAACAACAGGCTGCAAAGGGATGTGTATGGGAACGGATATTCAGAGTTCATGGATTACAATGCTATCGACGCTCTCCCGAATCCCGGGTATGTTGGTACTACAGGGATGCCTGCTGGGAGACCAGGGAATCAAGATACCAATATTGACCTCATGGTGCAAAAAATGACCGATGTATTGCAAAATCAATTCGGTCTGAAGCCTAAAAATCAGGGGTACATGTACTCGTCTCCTTTCCCAGAATGGTACCAAAGGGTATCATTGCCGAATAGAGTCAAGGTGCCTACAGAGTTTACTAAGTTCTCAGGACAGGACGATACTAGCACTGTGGAACATATAGCTCGATATCTGATGCAGCTTGGAGAAGCTTCAGCAGATGAGGCTTTCAGAATCAGATACTTTCCTTTGTCACTGACGGGTCCAGCTTTTACATGGTTTGCTTCTTTGCCTGCTCAGTCAATTTGTACTTGGAAAGACCTGGAGCAGAAATTCCGTGCTCATTACTACATTGGCAGTACCGAGAAGAAGTTGGTTGATTTGACCAGCTTAAGGCAGAGAAATAATGAGACACCTACGGAGTTCCTCAGGAGATTTAGGGAAACAAAGAGCATGTGCTTTTCTCTGAACATACCTGATGACCAGCTAGCTGGTATGGCTGTAGCTGGCATGCTGCCTGCCATTCGGGAAAAGCTATTCGGGATGGAGTTTGATGATCTGGGCCAGTTGTCACACAGATTGGCCTTAATGAGTAACCAAGCATATGGTTTCAAGAAAGATGCCAGATTTGCTAAACATAATGATGTAGCTGACATCTATAACCAATTCCTTGAAAGAGCAGATCAGGAAGATGAGTATGAAGATAGTGAGGAGATAGCTGCAGCAGAGATAGTGTGGGGCAAAGAACCAGTCATGGTGAATCAGAGGTGGATTAAACAGAATAAGGGCACCTATGATTTTGATGTAACTAAGGCAGATAAATTGTTTGACTATCTTGTAAAAGAAGGCCGGATCAAGCTACCAGAAGGGCATTCTATGCTTCGGCCTGATGGAGTGAAAGATAAAAAGTACTGTGGATTCCATGATAGAAATTCTCATTCCATCAATGAATGCAGGGTTTTTAGAGTGAGGATTCAGAAAGCTATCCAAGAAGGGCATCTGAAATTCGACAATAAGATGAAGCTGGACTATAACCCGTTTCCTCAGAACATGATTGGGTTCTCAATCAATATGGTGAATGTTGCCGAATCTGGAGAAAAGGGAAAGATGAGAGTCCTGACGTCGAAGGAAGCGAAGCAGAATGGCTCAGTCGATCCTAATCGGCAAATCACGATCGAGCAGATTCGCGAGGAAAAGCCTCGCTTCCCGAATAGCCGATTTGAAATTGGGAAATCTTCTAAACCCAGAGTCACATCGCGCATTCTCCTCAATAAGTGGCAGCGTCAGCAAGAAAAAGAACGCTATCAGAGACGTGAGTACGAGGAGGAAAAGAGGAGGTGCGAAGAAAGAAGGTATGAGGAAGAACAAGAGGAATATGTCCGAGAACGAGAACGTGCACATTGGGATTGTGTCTTCTTCAGACACTGTTGGAACAAGGGTTTAAAGCTGCCTACATGGAATAACTGTCCTGAATGCAATAATGGATATGTCGAACATAGGCAAAATGGTGCCAGTCGCCGATCCGTCCACGAAAGAATTGGAAGGATACATCCTAGTGATGATCGGCGTCTAAAAATATATAAGAATGATGATCAACCAAGGAAAAGACATGCTGATCATAGATGGATTGATCATGAAGAAGAAGATTGTGAGTATGTCTGGCAAAAAGGACAGTGGTGTCCACCTGGTCTAAGAAAGAGCCAGAAGAGAAGAGTCCAACGCCTGAGGAATCAAGAGTTGAAGCGAGCAGGAACCAGGATGAGATCGATATGGCGTCCAAAAGACAAACCTAACGAATCGGGTCATTCGGCTCCTACATGCATGGTATGTTTCTTGCCGAATGAATTCATGGCTCCAGCTAATCAAATTGTACAGGAAGAGATATTGTCAGAAGCGGATGAAGCCGAGCAATGTGGGTTAATGGCACAATTGGTATTGAATAAGCAAGCTATTTTTGAGAAGCCAGTCCAGAATCGGCACATGAAGCCACTGTACTTAAGAGGATATGTCAACGGAAAGCCACTGACGAAGATGTTTGTTGATGGTGGAGCTGCTGTTAATGTGATGCCATACAATACATTCAGGAAGCTTGGCATGAGCCCTAGAGATTTAACGCCAACAAGCATAGTTTTGAATGATTTTGCTGGAAATCCTTCGGACACCAAAGGATGTGTACATGTAGACCTGATGATTGGATCTAAGATTCTGCTTACAACCTTCTTTGTTATTGAAGGCAAAGGGGCATACAGCTTGCTACTTGGAAGGGATTGGATCCATGCGAATTGCTGTATTCCATCTACTATGCATCAGCAGCTTATTCAGTGGATAGATGATGAAGTGGAAATTGTCCCAGCAGATGATTCAATTAGCGTGGAACCAGCCTTCTGGGAATATCAAGGCATAGATTGTTTCTCAGGTAAGGACTGGGGAGAAGGTCCTGTTGAGCCAGTCAGCAGTGATCAACAGCCGATCGAAGCAGTCGGCTCTTTTAGTAATTTTTGATGGATAATCCAATCGATGGGACTGACGGGAAGCTAGGACATGGATTTGTGTCGGCTGATAAATTAGAAGAAGTAGACATTGGAGATGGTGACAAACCAAGGCCGATATTCATCAGTGCTAGCTTGGATTCAGTTTTCAGAGAAAAGTTGATTGAGTTGTTAAAAGAATACAAAGATTGCTTTGCTTGGGATTATTCGGAGATGCCTGGTTTAGATCGTTCCATTGTTGAGCATCGATTACCGATCAAGCCTGGTTATAAACCTTACAAGCAACCACCCCGGAAAATCTACAAAGATGAAGTGTTGACCGATGTAAAGAAAGAAGTGGAAAGATTAATAGCAGCAAATTTTATTCGGCCATGCAGATATGCAGAATGGATCTCTAATATTGTTCCTGTGTACAAGAAAAATGAGAAGATGAGAGTTTGCATAGACTTTAGAGATCTGAACAGAGCTACACCCATGGATGGATATCCAATGCCTATTGCTGACTCGTTGGTTGATGCTGCTGCTGGATATAAAGTGATTAGTTTCATGGATGGTAATGCAGGGTACAATCAAATTTTTATGGCATTGGAAGATATAGCGAAAACAGCTTTCAGGTGTCCAGGACATATAAGGTTGTTTGAATGGGTTGTCATGACGTTTGGTTTGAAGAATGCTGGTGCAACTTATCAGAGAGCCATGAATTATATTTTTCATGAGTTGATCGGCAAGATTGTGGAGATATATATTGATGATGTTGTGATTAAGTCATTGGATCATGAAGCACATTTGGCCGACATAAGGAAAACTCTAGAGTGCACTAGGAAACATGGGCTCAAGATGAACCCAAATAAATGTGCTTTTGGAGTTTCGGCAGGAGAATTTTTGGGATTTCTGGTGCATGAAGGAGGAATAGGAGTTGGCAAGAAAAGTATGAAGACCATTGATGAAGTTGTTCCTCCAACTAATCTTAAGGAATTACAGTCATTACTTGGCAAGATCAATTTCGTAAGAAGATTCATATCAAACTTATCACAAAAGGTGTTGCCTTTCTCTTCACTGCTAAAAGTCAAGAAGGATCAGAAGTTTGTATGGGGTGACGAACAACAAAAGGCTTTCGATGAGATCAAGGAATACATGAAAGAACCACCAGTATTGGTACCTCCACAGCTAAACAAGCCTTTTAAGTTGTACGTGGCGGCCGATACCCAGACTATTGGACCGGCCCTCATACAAGAATTTGAGGGAAAGGAAAGGGTAGTTGCATATCTTAGCCGGAAATTGCTTGATCCCGAAACGAGGTATTCGGCTACCGAGAAACTTTGTTTATGTGTTTACTACTCCTGTACAAAGTTTCGGCACTATTTGCTACATGCCGAATGCATTGTGTATTCAAAATTTGATGTGATAAAGCACATGTTGTCTATGCCAATTTTGAACGGAAGGATTGGCAAATGGATTTTAGCTTTGTCTGAATTTGAGTTAAAGTTTGAATCGGCAAAAGCTGTTAAAGGACAGATTATTGCTGACTTCATTACTGAACATCGCGATTCATCAGCTAATTTGCTTGAAATTACTCCTTGGGTATTATTCTTCGATGGATCTTCATGTAACAAAGGTGGTGGAGTAGGTATTTTGTTAATTTCACCAAGAGGAAAGGTATTTGAATTTGCTATTCCTATTCAACCTACTGTCACTAATAATCAAGCCGAGTATGAAGCGTTGCTCAGAGGACTTCGATACTTGAGAGAAGCAAAGGCCATTGCAGTTGAAATTTTTGGAGATTCAGAATTAGTCATAAGGCAACTGAATGGCGAATATGAGTGCAGAAACGATATCTTAAGGAATTACTATGAGGAATGCAAGCAAATCTTAAAGGAGTTTCAGTCAGTAATTCTACGGCATATTCCCAGGAAAGACAATGAAGAGGCGAACAGATTAGCTCAAAGTGCTTCGGGTTATAGAGAGCTTCAAGAAGTTTTTGCTAATGATGTATATGCTTTCGGGAGTAATCTGGCAGAAGATGATTGGAGAAAAGAAATTGTTGATTATCTGGAGAATCCATCCCGAAAAGTTTCTAGAAAGCTCAGGTATAAAGCTTTAAAGTTTGTTCTTCTTGATGATAATTTATATTATAAATCCTTGGATGGGGTGCTGTTACATTGCTTAAGTCAAGAAGAAGCAAAAAAGCTGATAAGTGAAGTGCATGATGGGCTGTGTGGAGCACATCAATCGGCTTACCGAATGAAATGGGTTATTAGGAGAACTGGGTACTATTGGCCCACGATGCTAGAAGACTGCTTTGAATATTACAAAGGATGCCAAGATTGCCAGAGATTTGGAAACATTCAAAGAGTTCCAGCATCGGTCCTGAATCCTATTATCAAGCCATGGCCATTCAGAGGATGGGGAGTAGATTTGATTGGCCAAATAAATCCTCCATCTAGCAAGGGGCATAAGTTTGTGCTTTTAGCAACCGATTATTTTACTAAGTGGGTTGAGGCGATTCCATTAAAAAAGGTGACATCAGAGAATATGGTTGAATTTGTTAAAGAACATATCATTTACAGATTTGGAATTCCTCAAACAATCACCACGGATCAAGGAACTCAGTTTACATCTTCAGAGTTCAGAAATTTTGCTGAAAGTATGGGCATCAAATTGTTGAATTCTTCTCCTTATTATGCCCAAGCTAATGGTCAGGCAGAAGCTTCTAACAAGATTATGATTAAAATTATACAGAAGAAGATTGATCAGAAGCCAAGAAAGTGGCATTCGGTACTCAATGAGGCTTTATGGGCTTACCGAATGGCTCCACATGGGGCTACACAGACGTCTCCTTATGAATTGGTATATGGACATCATGCTATCTTGCCATGGGAGATGCGGTCAGACTCAAGGAGAATTAAGTTGCAAAAAGATTTAAGTTCTAAAGATTATAATGATTTAATGATGGACGAATTAGAAGATTTGCATATGATTCGTCTCAGGGCCTTGGAAAATGTTGAGAAAAATAAAATGCGAGTTGCTAAATATTACAACAAGAAGGTGAAAGTCAAGCAATTTGCAGAAGGAGATTTGGTTTGGAAAGCAATATTGCCGATTGGAACTAAATACAGTGCATTCGGTAAGTGGTCTCCAAACTGGGAAGGTCCTTTCAGAGTGGTCAGATGCGTGCCTGGAAATGCATATATCCTGAAAACTTTACTAGGAGAGGAGTTTACTGCTGCTATCAATGGGAGATACTTGAAGAAATATTATCCTAGTGTTGAGATTGATCGCTGATTGAAATATTTAATGTCAGAACGACTGAAACAGCCGGTATTCGGGAAGGAGCCGTCTTCAGAACAAAAATATTGACAGAAGAAGAAATGGCCAATACCAGAATGTATTGCCCTTAGTGCAAATATATTACAAAAAATGAGTTTGACAGAGTCATCACGTGAAGACTGCAAAAGATAAGTTTTATTGCCAAAATTCCATAATCCCTAGTACAAACTAATGGAACAACCTGTTCAGAACAGACTGGGGATGAATGGAATCGGCAATGGCGGCGCCATGAGCATCAAGGCGATCTATGGAGGCCTCAATATCGTCGATCTCCTCCGGATTGCCATTGGCAAAGCCGGGCGGTAGCCTGGAATAGTCAGTGCCAGTGTGCGTCGACATGGCGACTAGGCCTGCGGCAGTGTCCAGACGGATGCCGTGTAAGGCCACCTCATCGATGCGGCCTGCCACTGCACCGAGGCGAGCTTCTGGCGTGTCCCCAGGAGCATTCACCTTGTTTGCCAAAGACTCAACCAATGTCTTCAGCTGATCGAGTTCGGCGACGCGAGCTGTAGGATTACGAAGCAACGGCGGGTTAGTCCAAGATCAGATTGAAGTTAAGCGAACCGCAGAAATTACCGTCGATGGTCTCGAGCAGTTGCTTGCGCTGGTGTTGCCACTCTAGATCTGCGATCCCGGCTTGTTTGGAGATGACCTCCAGCTCATGCCGAGTGTCGTCACGTTCCTGCTTGAATCGGCGGGCATCGCTATCTGAGTAGGGCAGATCCCAGTTGGGCCTGGGGGATCGGCTAGATGACTCCGAGGAATCACCTGCCGCAGCCGGAGCCGCAGTCAAGGCAGTAGCGGGGTTCCATTGGATGAGCCTGGAAACACAAAGAAAGTTGAGAATAAGGCAAAGTCTGGAGGAAAGGATAAGGAGAGGCAGACAGTCATCACCTCCGACGAGCACCGGCGCGGCTCCCTTCAGCTTCGTCGACGGCCGGGCGTCTTCCGTTGTTGTTGGCCATTGGGGTTTTCTGAAGATTACTATGCTCGAAGAAGAGGGGGCTCAGGCTAGCAGAAAACTTGGAAGACGGAGGATTTGATAAAATATTAGGAGTGCTCAAGGTTCTTATTTATGGAACTAACGAAGAGATCGTGGCCGAAAATTGTGGTGCATATCCCAAGGGGTTCGGAAGGTGGAAAGGATTCTCCAACCGATCGATTTCCATGTCGTTTGGGATTCCTGCCGAAGTCGTATTCGGTTTTGACTGAATGAGATTCGGCTGTGTCGTGTTTGAAGCATTTTCGGGTCTGACACTGTTACAATCAGCTTTGCCGAATGAGTTATTCACAATGGAGAGAAACAGAGTTAAGAAATGACAAAGTTGCAGGATTGATAAAGCATTCGGCTATCGACTGTTTGTTACAATTACAAACCCAAGTACTTTGAGATTACATTTTTAGCATCTGATATCATATTGCTAATGCTCTCTAATAAGTTTTTGTCAGCTTCTTGGGTTCTAGCCAGAGCAGCAAGCTTTGCCTTGAGTTGTTTTTTTTCGTTCAGAGCTGCTGAAGCTTCCCTTCGCATCTTCTCTGTTAATTTGGGAAGCTCAGCTATCTTCTTCTCATCAGCTTCAATTTCGGCTGATAGATCTCTCAATTCGGCTTCAAGTGCAGCTTTTCTGACCTTCTTATTTTCAAGTTCAGATTCCAATTTGGTCAGTAATTCTTTGCTGTTCTGAGCTTGAGTGTGCAGGTCTTTCACAGATTGTTTGGCTGTGGATCTCCTCTGTTCCAGAGCTGGTTGAGAAGATTGGTTTTTTAGAGCCTGCTTTACTGCAGCGTATTGTTGATCCAAATGAGAAACTGGTTCCAAAGAAGTTTTGATATCATCAGGGAGTTCTTGGTCAATGGATTCCAGTACATCCCTTAAGAGATCAACATCTTTGACTTGATCTTGAATACTCTTGTGCAGCAAAGCAAGGATATCTTTCAGCTTTGTTTGATTTTCTTCTGACAGAGTTTGGCCAGAAGATGTTTCTTCCCCTTGTTCGGTAACCAAGTCGTCCACAGCAAAAGAATAGCTGGATGATGAAATGGATTTCTCCTGAAAGAGAATCTTGCCGAATTAGTAATAATCTGCTGAGTAAAAGGGTAGAGAAAGTTGAATGATTTTGTTTACCTCGTTCCTGACTTCCTGAATGGGGGAAGGAAGCCTCTCAGGCTCAATGAAAAGATTCTGTGTATCTTGCTGAGGAGAAGCTGGGAGATTTCTTGGTGAAGATAATGCTTCTGATTGAGGAAGAAGTTGCAAAGCTAAAGATGAATCGTAATGAGAAGAAGAGCTCTCCAAGATTGGATCCATTGAGGATTATTCTGCAGTTAACAAAGAATGAGTGCCGATGAAAAAGGAGTTAAGAGGATAAAGTGGTAGAATTTTACCAGTCAATGAAGCATCGGCAAGATCTGCACTGATTGCTAGTTGCTGTGTTCTGGCCTGAAACCAAGAAAAGATAAAGCTGAGCAAAATACCGATGGCATTATGGTTAAAGAAAGAAGGCTCTGACCTTGATAACTTTTTTGCTGCTTGTTCTTTTCTTCTTTACAACTGAGGGAGCAGCTAAAGGAAGGGTTTTTCTCTTGACAGATGATGGTCTAGTAAGTATTGGATCTAGAGAAGCCTGTCTAGCCATCAGTTGAGCCAAGGTAGGAGATTGGTTCCCCAAAGCAGATATTGGGCCTGCAGCTTTGTACAAGATTGCCCTGGCAAGAGGGGCAGGTGTTATATCCTGCAAGATGACAGAATCAGAATCAATTGGGGTTAATATTATTGAGACAAATGAGGGATAAGCATATTACCTCTGAAGTTGGCTGATAATCAGGCATTAACTCGAGACAGAAGGGATGGATTGGCATGTTGAAGATATGATCATGGAGTTCTTGCCACCAGAGAGTGAAAGAAGGATGGGCAGATATTATTGGCACAAAAGGCTCAGGTGCATAAATAGTTTCGCAGCATTTATAAGCAAAAATCCTTCTTGTCTCTGTGGAATCCTTGACAATCTCCCTAGGCTTGAGAAATTCGTGAAGAAATAGCCTAGGGGGCACTTGGCCACATCCCAACTGTCTAGCCATCATGTTTGGCTGATAATATTCGTAAGTGCTTTGAACCAGCCTTCCTCCGCAGAATTCGGCTGGCAAGATGCAGGGCTGGATGAAGGCATTGAAGATTGCTATAGATTGTACATCAGTGCATCCAGTTTCAAAGCTGAATTCGCAAGGGAGAGTGAGATTGTCATTGTCCAGATATGGGAACCAAAGAGGATGAGCAAAGCCTTTGAAGAAGAGCTCAAACAGTTCACCGATGTTCTTGTTGATAGATACAGTGGAGGCAGCTTCTCCATAGGTTTGACAACCTTTGGTTCTCCGGGTTTCTCCTTCTTTGTAATTGATTGAAGGAAAGTCTCGGCTGTTGAGATCAATGGCAACGATTTGATGCATGTACAATTGTAGCCACATTTGGACAAACCACCAAGGACCATTGACGCAGGGGATTTTCTTGCCGGTGTGCATCAGGTGGGTGGTTTGATTGAGCATGTGGTAGACACTTCCTAGGAGGTATTTCCCAAGTGGATTGAGTTTTCCGGCAGCCAGCTCTTCAGCCATCACGATATGATTCAGGGTTGGCTCATTGGCTTTGCCACAGAAGACTGATCTACATAGCCACATGTTCAGGAAGGCTCTATATTCGACATCGGTCAGAGGGCCATCAGACATATGGTTCTGGATGTATCTCTTGTATCCAACCCCTGTTTTTACTCCTGTCTGCTTGGAGGAACCTTTGTGGTCATATGGATATACAGTTCCTGTAACGTTCAGGCCGGTCATCATGTAGACATCGGCCAAAGTGGGAGACATTGGGCCATGACCGAAGAGAAAAGCATTTGCACCATTAGACCAAAAATGGCAAGCTGCAATCAGAAGGTTCTCGTTCTTTGGTGTTTCGGCTAGTGACAGCTCCAGGCAATGAGAAATACGCAGATGGTCCCAGTTCTGTGTTTGGGGGCTTTTGTCATCAGATATCCTTTTGTACCAATTTCTCCAGCCGGCAATTGGGGGCAAAGGCCAGTTCTTGAAGGCGTCTTGCCACTCATGAGGTTTTGTCAATGAAATCTTGAAAGAAACCCTCTGAGATTCGGCCGCAATGAGTTCGGAAAGATCTGAATTCCCTACAGGGCCGAGGAAGTAGGATGGAGCTTTTTCCTCAACGGGGATAAGGATTTCGGCAGCTAGTGCCTATCAAGAATGGAAAAAGGTGAGAGGAAATTTAAAATGCAAATCGAAAGAAGAATACCGAATGTGCTTGAGGGGATTGAAGTTTACCTGGAGGGCAAAATCTTGGTCCGCCATTTGAAGATTGAATCTTGGAAGTCGATAACCTAGGGTTCGGATCTGGATGAGAACTCTAAAGATTCAAAAGGAGAAGCGGGTGTCGAGCAGAACTAACTTGGGAATGTTGAGTGCTTCTGGTCAATTCCGAGATAAAATTACCTTTTATCCCGAAATTGAAGGGGCATGTGTTGACACCAAAAATTGGCACCAAGAAGAGGCTGACATGTGGGCCGGATTCGTCGAAAAGATATCATTCGGCAAAGAAGTTTTTCCCCAGAGCATTCGGTAAAGACGTTCTGCGGTCGGGAACGCATCGTCATTCGGCAAGAGAACTGTTCCGCAGGAGGCATTCGGGGGCGCGTGATGACGTGGATCAAGTATAAGGAAAAGGCTGGTTTAACTTGGAATGCAAGACGGATACGGTGCCCCGGCGTTTATCTTTTTTAGGAAATAAATAATGTAATCGTAATCGATTAGGAGTCGTGTCGAAACCTGGGTATAAATATAAACCCGTGGTAATTGTAGAGACGATCAATCAATCATACAACAAACCGGCCCCGTGCCAACTTCGAGTCCTTTAGTCGAGTCGTCGAGTTCTTCGAGAGGAGTCATCGATCCGTCGACCTCCGTAAGTACCGGCAACCCTGCACCATGCCTAGTATCATGCGGTGGATTTAGGCCTTGGTTCAGGAAGGTTCCATTGTTAGATCATGAGCCATGCGGTGGGCTAAGTTTTAGCTTGGAACAAGTTATCGGCTCTATTGGATTTTGGCAAGATCTGATAGATCCATTAAGTTACCATGTGTTGCTCTGGATTTTACCTTTATGTTTAATTCATTACAACACTCTTTTGCCCAGTCTAGGTTGATTAGATTCGGTTCTAGCTCATAATGCACTGCGTTTCCATAGCCGAATTCGAAGTCAATCTAGATTGCCACGTGTTGCGGGTCCAAGCTCGTTGGTCTTGTGTAGATCTTGACAGAACCGGGTATCATGCGGTGGATGCAGGTTTTTGGGTCGTCTTAGAGCTAATCATCCGGTGGATTAGAATTCGATTCGATCTGATAGATCTATCATCACCAACGAAGCGTGTTCCTTCTTCATGGAACCCGATTCGGCTATATAGCTGTATTCGGCAGTATCGCCACGAGTGAAACATGTTCACGGTTTTGTTTTAAATAAAGAATGCTTTTAGCCTTCCACGATTAGAGTCGTATCATGCAGTGGATTGATCTATTCTTGGTCGGTGGTGTGATTCCAAGCAAGTCGTATCATGCGGTGGATTAACTTGCTTGTTTCATGCTTGACAGGTTGACAAGTACCTAGACATGCGGTAGACTAGTGCTTTTAATCTATGCATTCTTGTTTATTATGAAATTATGGTCATGTTTTCGCCCTTTTATTTATCTATCATGCTCTGTTCCTCGTTAATCGGTTATGAATATGCGTTACAATGTTTATTCAGTCAAAAACCGATCTTTCGTCATGCTTACGTCACGCATTCGGCAGTGCTCTTCCTGAGTGCTTTGCCGATTGCCGAATGATGCTTTAACTGCTGACAGATAGCTTCTCTGTAGCTATATGTCGTTCGAAACTGGCTCCGTAGCCACAAATATGGAACTGACTGGTATCACCCGGTACGTTCCAGGTGTTATCTAAACATCTTTTCTCCCTTTGTCAGTTTCAGGAAAATTGACTGGCACGCTTTCGGATTCAAACGCTCGGGCCACGTGTGAAGCTAGCTAATTCGGCTTGCTGTGTGCTTGGCGTGAAGTGCGGATTTTACGTCAACAAATGCTATAGACCAAGACCCCAGGGACGCCAAGGCAGCTTGCGGTAGAGGAGATGTGGACGACGCTTCCGCCGCCGGCGACGGTGGCGTTCCGGAGGAGAGGATGCGCGAGCTGGCTCAGGTGAAAGCACGACTCCAGGTTCGTCGCCATGAGCCCCGAGTAATCCTCCGCCGTAAACTCCACCGCCGGCTTCACGATCACCTGCCCGGCGTTGTTCACCTTTTTTCCGCCATGGCCATGTCATTTTCAACATTTAACATCGTCAACATTTCATTATAGGCTGGGATTTGCATGTATGTATATGCTTACAAGGATGTCGAGCTTGCCGTCGAAGGTGTCCTTGACGGCGGCCATGAGGTTCTCCCTGTCGGCGCGCACGGCGACGTCGCAGACGGAGACGGTGACGGTGACGACGAGCCCCTGCTCGGCCCACCGCAGGTGGCACTCCTCCAGCTCCGCCGCGTTCCGGGAGCACGTGTGCACACGCGCGCCGAGCCCGGCTAGCTCCTCCACGATGGCGTGCCCGATGCCCTTGCTCCCGCCGGTGACCATCGCCGTCGCGCCGGCGAGGCTCCACCTCTCGCCGCCGGCCGCCGCCATCCTCTCTCTCTCCGTGGCTGTGCAATGTCAATGAATGCGACATATAGCTTCATCCGTGTGATCTTCTATGGGCGCACGCATGCACGTACCTCCACACGAACACGTCGGGCCAAAAATACATGCACCACATACACCCAACCAAGTGGTTGAAGAATGCTATCTGTTCTGATGTGTTCGTCTGCTCTGACACGAGCCACACACACATCGCAAAGGTTGGAGTTGCATCATACACGCAGGAGCTAGAAAGGAGATCACGACCTCAAAACGGAAATAATGTCACTGCCAAAAAAAATTCTGATTTTGAACCACGGATTTTGTTTGCCACATGTTTTTATTTCGATAAAAATTCATAAACCATCCATAAGTCTCACTTGAAGTCAGTGACGGACCCAAAAAAAATTTAGCTGGAGCGAACTTTAAACGACAAGTTAAACTCACGCATAAATAGAGTAACACATGTACACCACAATCGTGTATTGCAATGACACGAATTGTAGTGAAATCATATGAATGAATTCCGCGTATTGCAATGATATGAATTGTAGTGAAACCATGGATGAATATCGTATATTGCAACAATACGAATTATAGTGAAACTATGGATGTATATTATAAAGAAAGTTTTAAGATGATATCATCAATTTGCAAAATAAATAATAGTTCTCACTGTACAAATCAAAATGCATCGAAAGAAAATGAATCAACGTGTATATGCCGCGAATTAGTGAGTACTGACTAACAATAAACTGATTGTTATGCCGCAGCATTGCCAAGACAACACCAGCATGTCTCTCCTTCTCCGGCCCAAATTTGGGATTGCTAGGCTACCGGCCACGAAAGACCGCTGCGCAGCCACACTCTGTCAGTCGCCTGGTCTTCTAAACAGAGAGGTAGTGCTCAATCTTGAGACGTGGGTGGGTGGGCTGACAACCAAGGCAACATTATGAACCCCATTGGGCTTTGCCGGCCTCAGGCATAACCACCGAAAGGCAATAGTCCGTATATCATTTGGCCCTTTCGTCTAGCTCTAGCGACATTGTTCTATATTTGGGTCCCTAAACTTGCATGGTGGTGTCGTGTAGCGCCAGGAGTCGAGCCGACGTGCGTGCGTATGGGAGCGCGTCGTCGGATTTGTTTTCTGCGGCAGATCGCGTCTCGGGGGCGCACCCAGCGCAGCCCGTGCGCCAGGGGCGCACTGCATTTTTCCACCCCCAGACTATTGAAATCCAACTTGTGTTGTTGGATCGAGTCTTGGATGTGAGGTATGCAACCCCTTAACTGATGTATCTCCATCTGTTGAAAGGTTTTTCTATTCCATTCATTCCAAGCAGTAAATAAGAATGCCATTAAAATCTCTCTCTAGCTCTCTCTCTCTCTCTCTCTCTCTCCATTTTCATCATGTTTTTTGCTACAACTGTAAATTGAATTAGCATGGTGGAGGGGAATTAACTGTGGCAACCAGTGGGAGATGAGCGACCAAATTTGTTTCGAAAAAATACAATCTTTGACTAAATGCCTCCCCGGTTGTTGTTGACAAAGGGTGCAATTGGGATCGTTGGGCCAGCCCCCTTTTTTTTAACAAAATTGTTGGCTGTCAGTACGTATTTTCTCTACTTGTATATATGATATAACTGATGGCTGCAATGTGACTGAATGATGTTGAGTGCGTGCAAATGCGATCAGTGCATTTATAGTCAGACATATGGCCTGCATCGAAATGCATGCGCGCTGGCGCACACACTACCTAATGAGATGATACGGGTTAGTAACTAACAGACATACATGCTGACTTTGAATAAATAAAGTACTATAAGGCTTGCATATTCATCATCTGACGGCAGGATTTGAGCAGATACCGCGTCGGTGCAGCACAAGAAGAGGACTATCGCCCGGCCACCCTGCCGGGGGGCTGTGGGTGTAGTTTATTCGAAGCGACCGGCCACAACAACAAATTGATCCGGAGAACAACATTATAAACTCTACTACCGATTGGATTTTCAGAAGTCGTGTCCTCGCCTGAAAATGACGTAACAACCGTATCCTCTCTCCTTCTAGATGCAGGGTACGGTTTAACTAGGTGCGTTTTTTTGAAGGATATACAATTGACACCTTTTACATTATATATTTCATAACATGAAACCAATGTCATATGAAAGTGTTTGCAAGTATGAATCCAGTGATGGTAAATTTATGTTATATATATAATTTATAAATATGTAAGCTAATCATTGGCCAAAGAATAAGAAATTTAAATCTTGAAATGTATGATATACCTTATATTAACAGACTATCAATCTTGATTTTGTATTTTTGTAGCTGATAGGAAAGGTCGGTACTTCAGGGCGACTCATCACCCGGCACCTGACGTTGAGATTCTCGTCGTGACATGGACTGCTATTTTAAATTATCGTATATTTATATATTGACTCTCCTGATAATATCTAAAGTTCTATTAATTTTCTTTCACTATGGGTCATTATGTTATTTTATTAGAGTTCACAGTTAAAAACTCTATTGTACATAATAGGTATAAAAAAACTACAAATATATGTGTTGCTAAGAAGACAAATAGTTGCGACTCCGTGAAATTGAAGAATAAGTAAAAATTATCCCGTTTTATATTAATTATTAATATGCTAGGAAAAGATTAATTAAACTTAAATAAATTTTTGTATTTTTAGGTCCCATAATGATCCATCCTAATAGTTTACAGAAATTAGGTTATGGACAAATAGTTTATCACATTCGTAAGGAGAACGTGCACACAAATTAGCCCTTTACATAGCCTCTGACTATATCATAGAAATTAGCAATATTCTGTGAAGAGAAATACACACGACGAGTTGACTTAAGTTACCCACACGTTGAGCTGCTGGTAACTAACATATGTATTAAAAATGAACAAATAAGCAAGCTAGAGGAAATTTAAGATCTACGGAAATTTTTGTGCACCCTGCTACAAATTAGAATAATAATCATCAGCACTGATGTTAGTAAATTTATTAGAGAAAAAATAACTATTCTCTATGTTCTAGGTTCCTTGAGGGTGTACTTTCACATGTATTTTTCACATATATACAGGTGAATTATATCCCAGTTTGGCATTACCAAACTCGTAAAAAACTAGCCTTCCCCACCGGGAAAGAACCTGTCTACCTCCCTATGCTCAGACAACATAAGAGATGCTTTTTTCTATTTTCCATATGGGATACCCGGGACTCGAACCCGTAACTAGTCGGATAGAGTAGATAATTCTTCCTTATTACAATAGCAAAAAACCCCTCCTAAAATCACGCTTGTATTTTTCATTGCACACAATTTTCCCTATGTGTAGTAATAGACAATTTATATTCCAAAGAGGAAGGCCACTAATTAATTAGTAAATTGATTTACCTACTTTGGAACAAAACTGTCCATATCACTAGAAAGGTTTTAGAGGGTAGTTTTTTACATGCTCTTAAAACATGATTGTCCAAGAAATTAACTAAGCAATATGGGTCAAATAATAAAAATAATTCTGACTATTGTCCAGGAAATATGGACACATTGTTTTACTTATTTTACTTCGAAGCTATAAAAAAATATTTCCTCAAATTGAAGGATTCAAAGTTTTGTGGCACAACATAAAAAAAACTTGGGAGTGCAACATTGCTTTAGAAAGCAGCCATGTTCAGTGGTATGCAAAAATTTCTGGCAGCTGGAGGATATTAATGACACCAATTTTTTTATATCATTAATCTTCTCTAGATATATATATATAATTGGTCTATATCCATGTCAGAGAAATCAACACAATTTATAGATAACTCAAATATTTTTTGGATTTCTACTCCCTTAATGTAATACTAATTGGAGAGCGGACCTTATCTCCATTTTCTTTCAAGTTTGGGGTGGTACTGTTAAGTTGAATCTGACCAACAAGAAAAACTAATGTGCCATTGACTTATAATCCGGTCGTTGATCGGTTAGTATGAAGGTTTGTGCCACGGAAATAAGCAAGAAATGCATGCATCAGATGTCGAAACTTACGAGATTATTATTTCTACTAGTTTTATATATGTTATTGATATATAAGTGACCAGTAGGTTTCACTACAACAGCGACATGGGAGCTAAAACTTTCTACTACATGGCTAGCGACTACATTGCATACAAAAAAGGAAACAAAAAACAATCTTTGAGTAAACCATCCATATCGTCTTTGTCTTTCTAGTGTTAAGAGATATTCATAAGTTGCATCTGACCACGGATCAAGCCAGATAGAAATTGAGGAGGCCCTAATGCACCATTGACTTGAGATCTGCCGGTGTCAAGATATCTCGAATAAAGAATCTCATGATTATTCTTTGGCTATCGATCTGAGCAAGGGATTCATGCATATCGGATGCTAAATCGTATGTCGGCAAGCAGACAACTCTACTAGCTATATAAAGAAACAACTCTATAAGAGGAACATGGAGGGAGGATTGCTCGGCCGTCAGTATCTTTGGGTGCATTCATCCTTGCAAGAAATTGACCTGTGCGCATATATGGTTACATATCAAATAAGTAGTATTGACCTTGTGAGGTGGCTGCTAGAGTGTGTCCACAAGTCACAACACACACCTTGATAGCATTGTTCTTGTAGACTACTGATGATGGCCGGCGTATACTATACTATACCGCTCCGGCACTACCAGAATGCTTCACATCCGCCCGCCTCCTCCGCCTCGGCCATTTTTGGACCCGGTGCTGATGGGGCTTCAGCACCGGGTCCAACGGCTAGGAGCGGGGGCGGCGCGAAGATGTGTCAGGGCGGACACATTAGCACCGGGTCGTGGCAAGACCCGGTGCTAATGCGCCCCCTTTAGCACCGGGTGCAGCCATCAACCGGTGCTAATGTGCCGAGGCCATTTCGCACCGGTTGCTGGCTGCACCCGGTGCTAAAGGGTGCACATTAGCACCGGGTCTTTCCACGACCCGGTGCTAATGTGTTTCAAAATTTGTGAAGATTCTACTCATCTAAGGAGCACTACAAGGTACACTCTTTCATTCTCTAATGTTTTATCTAGCTTGTAATCCTTCTATGATTTAGAAATAGAGGGATTTGTGAATCAAAGTAAAGCTAGCTAGAGAGAGCTTGTGTTCTTGGAGGAGAGAGAGGAGAGAGCTTGAGTTCATGGTGGAGAGAGTGTTCATGTTGTGTTTTAAATGGAGAGAGAAGGCAAGCTAGTTAGTATTTTGTTTTGTATGACTTGTGAATAGTTATAAGGCTTATAGTAATGTAGTTTTAGAAATTACTAGAAAATCAATATAAAATGCTAGAAAGTCTTATAAATTAATAGAAAATCTTATAAATTACTAGAAAATCTTATAAATTACTAGAAAATCTTATAAATTACTAGAAAATCAATATAAAATGCTAGAAAATCTTATAAATTAATAGAAAATCTTATAAATTACTAGAAAATCAATATAAAATGCTAGAAAATCTTATAAATTAATAGAAAATCTTATAAATCTTATAAGACTTATAGTAATGTTATATTTAATGAATATAGTAATGTAGTTTTAGAAATTTATTTATATAATGGAATATATATTATAATTTGTATTTATTTATATATTAAATTTTTTTATCTTTAAATTGTATTGTATATTTGTTATTGGTTAATAATGCAGATGAATAGACAATGGATGTACGGGGACCCCCACGCTCAGGCGTTCCGTAATGGCCTTAGGACGTTTCTCGATGCCGCCGAGGCTAACAGGACGCCGTCCGGTTTCATGTTCTGCCCATGCACCCATTGTAAAAATATACAATCGTACAAACAAAGAGGTTGTCTTAAGGTGCATTTGATGAGGCACGGTTTTATGAGGAATTATTCTGTTTGGACGAAGCACGGTGAAAGAGGAATTCTAATGGATGAAGATGAAGAAGACGAGGCCGATGGCGACATTCCGTTATTGGCTCAATACTACGGTTCCTTTGCATATGCTGCAATGGGTGATGCCGATGAGGAAGATGTTGCTCGGGAAGGCGATGCTCAGGAAGATGTTGCTCAGGAAAATGAACCTACTGATGGACTCGGGCAAATGTTGCGTGATGCCAAGAAAGACTGCGGCAATGATAAGAAACTGAAAAAGATACAGCGCATGTTGCAGGACCATAAGACTGACCTGTACCCAGATTGCAAAGAGGGGCTAAAGAAGTTGGGTAGCACACTTGAACTTCTGCAGTGGAAGGCAGCAAATGGTGTTACTGATAAGGGTTTCGAGGAGCTACTGAAACTCGTAAAGAAGATTCTTCCAGAGGGTAACAAATTGCCATCGACGACGTATCAAGCAAAACGTGTTGTTTGCCCTCTCGGTTTGGAGGTGCAGAAGATACATGCGTGTCTTAATGACTGTATCCTCTATCGCGGACAGTACGAACACTTGGATCGTTGTCCGGTTTGCACCTGCGCACGATACAAGATCAGACGGGACGACCCTGGTGATGTTGGGGGAGAGCGTTCTAAGAAACAAATCCCTGCGAAGGTGATGTGGTATTTCCCTCTGATACCCCATCTGAAGCGTTTGTTCAGGAACAAAGACCATGCCGAACTGATGCACTGGCACAAAGAAGAACGTAAGCAGGATGACATGTTGAGACACCCCGCCGATGGATCCCAGTGGAGGAACATCGACAGAGCATTCCCAGAGTTTGATGCTGATGCGAGGAATGTTAGGATTGGTTTAAGTACCGATGGCATAAACCCTTTTGGTGAAATGAGCAGTAGTCATAGCACTTGGCCCGTGACTGTTTGTATCTACAACCTACCCCCTGGCTCTGCATGAAGCGGAAGTTCATTATGATGCCAGTGCTTATCGAAGGCCCAAAGCAACCTGGCAACGACATTGATGTGTACCTAAGACCATTGGTTGACGAACTTTTGCAGCTATGGAAGAATGAAGGTGTTAGCATGTGGGATGAGGACAAACAGGAGCAGTTTGACCTTCGAGCACTGCTTTTCATAAGCATCAACGACTGGCCTGCACTAAGTAACCTATCAGGACAATCAAACAAAGGATATAAAGCATGCACTCACTATTTAGAGGAAACCGAAAGCATGTGTTTGAAACATTGTCGTAAAGTTGTGTACATGGGTCACCGTCGATTCCTTCCGGCGAAGCATGAGCTACGAAAGAAATGTGCGCATTTTGGCGGGAATGCTGACCGCCGTACAAAGCCGAGACACCGGAGTGGAGAAGAGCTATTTGATATGGTGAAGGACCTACACGTGGTGTTTGGCAAGGGAGACGGAAGCCAGGCTGCTCCGACGGGCGAGGATGGTCGTGCCGCGATGTGGAAGAAGAAGTCTATCTTTTGGGAGCTACCTTATTGGCAACGTTTAGAGGTCCGTAACGCGATTGATGTGATGCATCTGACGAAGAATCTTTGCGTGAACTTGATAAGCTTCCTAGGTACTTATGGGAAGCCAAAAGATACACTGGAAGCACGTCAAGATCTGAAACGATTGAAGCAACGGACTGATCTACATCCAGAAAAGAGAGACAAAGGATGCCAGTACTTGCGTCCTGCCAGCTTCACTCTAGGAAAGAAGAGAAGGCAAGCATGTCTGAATGCTTGAACAGTATCAAGGTTCCGTCTGGCTACTCCTCCAATATTAAGGGAATAATAAATATGAAAGAGAAGAAGTTCACAAACCTGAAGTCTCACGACTGCCATGTGTTGATGACACAGCTGCTTCCCGTCATACTCAGTGGTGTGCTACTAGTTAACGTGCGGAAAGCCATTGTGAAGCTATGTGCATTCCTCAATGCAATTTCTCAGAAGGTGATCAATCCAGACCATTTAGATCAGCTACAGAACGACGTGGTGCAATGTCTTGTCAGCTTTGAGAAGTATGTCCGTAATCGTTCTCGTCCAGAAGGATGCATTGCTAAGGGATACGAAACAAAGGAGGTCATTGAATTCTGTGTTGACTTTGTCGACGATCTTATGCCGATTGGTGTGCCCGAATCCCATCACGAGGGGAGACTTAGTGGAAAGGGCACACTAGGGAGAAGATCGATGGTGATCAAGGACGTTGAGACATTTCGTAAAGCGCACCTCACAGTTTTGCAACAATCAACCTTAGTTGCTCCGTACATCGAGGAGCACATGCAGATTCTCAGGGACGAAAACTCAACAAAGTCTGCGGCCTTCATTCAGCGTCTGCACAATAGTACTTTCGCCGATTGGTTGTGAAGACGTCTTATGGGTGTCGAGGGCATTGATGCGCAACTAGCTTTTGTAGCTAGAGGTCCATCGAGCACGATCTTGACATTACAAGGATACGACATCAATGGGTATACATTTTACACAAGAGCCCAGGACAAGAAAAGCACCAACCAAAACAGTGGTGTCCGGATCGACGCGACAGACACCAATGGCAATACAAACTCATACTATGGAATCATAGAGGAGATATGGGAACTAGAGTACGGACCTTTGAAGATCCCACTGTTCAAGTGCCAATGGGTGAAGCTGACTGGAGGAGGTGTTAAAGTTGAAGCGGACTATGGAATGACGTTAGTGGACCTAAACAAGATTGACTTTCTACCGTTCGTCCTGGCCAAAGCTGTCACACAAGTTTTTTATGTGAAGGACATGGCTAGCAGACCGAAGAAAGGGGCGGATAAGAAAGGTGGGGGTAAGCAATTGGACCCATCACAAGACGAGCCAAATCGTCATATAGTTCTTTCCTGGAAAGAGAAAAATCGTAGGAGTTGAGGACAAGACGGATGAAGATTATGATATGCTCGATGGCCGGCCTCCATTCTCAGTGGCTGATGACCCAAGCATCCTGTTAGCGGCGGAGGAGACACCGTATCTACGGCGTGATCACAATCAAGGAACATTTGTAAAGAGGAAGTTTATTAGTGTCCGAGTAAACGATGATGCCATGTAATTTAATTGCACTATGTTCCACCTAATTTGTAATGACTATATTTGCATTTATGTTCCACCTATGTTCTAAGATTTTCTATTGATTTATAAGATTGTTTTTATTAATTCTAGCATTTTATATTGATTTTCTAGTAATTTATAAGATTTTCTAGTAATTTATAAGATTTTCTAGTAATTTATAAGATTTTCTAGTAATTTATAAGGTTTTCTATTAATTTATAAGATTTTCTAGTAATCTATAAGATTTTCTAGTAATTTATAAGATTTTCTAGTAATTTATAAGATTTTCTAGTAATTTATAATATTTTCTATTAATTTATAAGATTTTCTATCAATTTATAAGATTTTCTAGCATTTTATATTGATTTTCTAGTAATTTATAAGATTTTCTTATTTAATATATATTTTGAATAGGTATTAATAAATGAATTAAAATAAGTATTAATAACTATATATTAAAAACTATATTTATAAGATTCCCAAATAGTAGCCACCCGTGCTAAAGGCCGGTTTGGAAACTGGCGCCAAACGAAAATTCGGGGCCTTTAGCACCGGGTTGATCTAAAATCCGGTGCTAAAGGCCCCCAATTTTCGTTTGGCGCCACTTACGGCCTTTAGCACCGGCTGTAGAAGACCCGGTGCTAAAGGGCCTTTAGCACCAGGTGGTGGGAAGACCCGGTGCTAAAGGGGGGGCCTTTAGCACCGGGTGCTGTACAGACCCGGTGCTAAAGGCCCTTTAGCACCGGGTCGTGGCTGCACCCGGTGCTAAAGGCCCCCACCAATTTTCGTCGGGCGCACAGTTACGGCCTTTAGCACCGGGTGTAGAAGACCCGGTGCTAAAGGGACTTTAGCACCGGGTGGTGGGAAGACCCGGTGCTAAAGGGGGGGCCTTTAGCACCGGGTGCTGTACAGACCCGGTGCTAAAGGGCCTTTAGCACCGGGTCGTGGCTGCACCCGGTGCTAAAGACGGGGGACCTATATAGGCCGGGGACTTCTCTCCCCTCCCTCACTTCGCCCTCATCTCACACATCGAAACCGCCGGCGCCTCGTCTCCTCAGCCGCCGCCGCGCGTCGTCCCCGCCGCCGCCGTCGTCCCTGCGCCCGTCGTCCCCGCCGCCCGGCCGTGGTCACCCGTGGTCCCCGCTGCCGTCGCCGTCCCCGCGCCCACGCTGCCGCAGCCCGTCGTCCCCGCCGCCGTCGCCTTCCCCGCGCCCGTCATCCCCGCACCGGCGCCCCTCGTCCCCGCGCCGCCCGTCGTCCCCGCGCCGGCGCCGCTCCTCGTCCCCTCGCCGCCGCCGTCGCTCGTCCCCGCGCCGCCGTCGCCCACCGCGCCCGTCGCGGTGAGCCTCTGTGAAGCCGGCCTTCGTGCCATGCGTGCATGTTTGTGAGCCGGCCTTCGTGCCGTGTACGTGTTTGTGTGTGCAGGTACCCGTTGCATGGCCGAACATTGGCCGAACGCGTTCGCTAAGCACATACATTGGAAATGCATTGTGTTGGAAATATTAGAAATATATATGCTTTATATGTATTGAAAATATTAGAAAATATTAGAAATTGCATTGAAATGTATATTGGAAATGTTATATTGGAAATGTATATTGGAAATGTTATATGTTTGAAATGTATATTGGAAATGTTATATTGGAAATGTATATTGGAAATGTTATATGTTTGAAATGTATATTGGAAAATGCTTCATTTAAATGTATATTGGAAATTCTATGTATATTAGAAATATATGTGCTTCATTTAAATATATATATTTCTTATCAATTATTTTTAATTCTATGTATATTAGAAATATATGTGCTTCATTTAAATGTATATTGGAAATGTTATATGTTTGAAATGTATATTGGAAAATGCTTCATTTAATTGTATTGGAGATATTTACATACTTCATTTAAATGTATTGGAGGTTCTTCAATTCACACCGCGCACCCGATCCCCTTGGCGAATCCGTTTTTCACGCACCGACCCCCTTAGCGAAAATGTTAGAAATATTGGGAATATGTATGCTTTGTTTATATTTCTTATCAATTATTTTTAATTCTATAGATGGCGGACAACAACAACCCCGTCCCACCCATGCAAGAGGACAACAACACCCCTGTCCCACCCATGCAAGAGGACAACGACACGTTCTTTGCGAATCAACTTTTCAATATTGTAACCCAACCAATGTCCATGGATGATGTGTTGGGGATCATTGGAAGGGATGACAATATCCAGGGCGACAATGTTGCAAGGGCCGAAAATGTTGAAGGGGCCGCCAATGTCCAGGGCGAACGTGTCCAGGGCAGCACTATTGAAGGGGCCGGTAACGAGCCCTCGTCTAGTCAGGTGTGTATATAGATAACATAAATTTGTACTGTACATGTCAATTATGTATACCATCTCTATATCATCTCGTATATATGTAATTTGTGTAGGCCGCCTCTGCTAAGAAATCAAAACGATCGACCACGAAGAAGCTGAAGGATGTCAAGTTACACATCACCCGAGTGGAGGATGATGGGGAGCCAGTTGAGCCCCCAAAAGTGGCCAAGAAATTTGTATCTCAGTGCGGGGTAATTGTACGGGACAATTTACCCATTAGTATCAGAAAATGGAAGTCCACGGACCCCACTGAGGAGTACGTGCTCCCCGATACAGAGAAGGAGATGTTATGGAGGGAATTAAAGGCAATATTGGACTGGCCTAGCACTCATGAAGCAGAACTGAGGGATTGGACAACGAAGAAGATGACAGTTCTGTTTCAGGATTTCAAGAAGAAATTGTACTCGCATTTTCTCAAAACCGGAGAGGCCCCGGATCCTGAGAAGTATAAGAAGATCACTGATGACGAGTGGGAAGCATTCCTTGAGTACAAAACCTCCGAAGAGGGTGCAACGGCTAGCGCTAGAAACGCTGGAAACGCCGCAAATAATAAGTACTCTCATAAGATGGGTTCGGGAGGTTACAAGGCAAGCATCGCTAAATGGGAGAAGATGGAAGAAGATCTATATGCTAGAGGTATCACTCCAACGACACATGACTGGCCCACAAGGACCAAGCATTGGTACTATGGTCATGGAGGCACCCTAAGCCCAATCGACGGCTCCTTAGTTTTTCCCGAGGACTTGCGAGAACTAGCTCAACATCTCCTCGATATCCTCAGGGCATCTGAGAGGGGAGAATTTGTTGCTGATAGAGACAGAGATGAGCTAACCTATGCCTTAGGGAACAAGGAGCATCCTGGACGGACGCGCGGCGTAGGCACAAGCATCTCATGGAAGAAAGGTTTCCAAGAGAACGCCGCCACCTATAGGAGCCGTTCGAGGAAGAAGGCCGAATATGAGCAGAGGGTGAGGGACCTAGAGCAAACGGTTGCCGCCCAGGGCTCAAAGCTCCGAGAAATGGAGTCAGAGATGGAGCGACGGATCAAGGTAGCATGGCTGCAGATACAACAAGCCACAGGCGGGACCGGTTCCATAGAGCATGCACCTCTCCAACAAGCCGCAGGAGGGACCGGTTCCACAGAGCATGCACCTCTCCAAGATGCGGCACTTATTAGCCCTCCACAACAATATCAAAGCAGTCACGCTCCCGCACAGGCCGCCGAAGCGGTCCGTTACACCGTGGATGAAATAACTTAACGGACCGCGTGCGAGCTTGTCGTCAGGCAGAAGAACTTAGCTGTGGTGGTACGTATGCGACCTTAGTTCGTACTGCATACATTTCACCGTAAATACCATTCATTTACTAACTTTCTTTGTGACTACTAAATTATCAGGTCGCATACGGTATGACCAAACGTGTGGAAGAAGGGCAAAAATGGCACTGCAATGACATTCCACATGGTTACGTACCTGTTGAGGTGGAGCAAGTCGTCACCAACTGGGAAGACTTGGAACTTGACATCCCCGGAGGTGACAGAGAAACAAAACTCGGTCAGTGTTCTCACTGCATCATTCTATGGAGCAAGGCAGACGTAATCATACTCGGTACACCTGCGGCTACCAACAAGCCTCTGTCACCTCCACCGTCTCCAAGAGATCCACCGGATCATGACGATTCTCCGGGAGCTTCTGATGCAAGCCCGTCTCCTCCGCCGAAGAGGTCTCCGTCTCCTCCGCCGTGGAGGTCTCCGCCCCCTCCGCCGAAGAGGGGACGTGTTGACACCAAAAATTGGCACCAGGAAGAGGCTGACATGTGGGCCGGATTTGGTAGAAGAATGCCATTCGGCTAAAAGGGTTTTTTTCTGAAGCATTCGGCAAAGATGCTCTGCGGTCGGGAACGCGTCGCCATTCGGCTGAAACGTTCGGCAGAGATACTCTGTGGTCGGGAATGCGTCATCGTTCGGCAGAGGCATTGTTCCGCAGGCGAAGAGTGGTAGCATTCGGGAAGACATGATGACGTGGATCAACATAAGGGAAAGGCCGGTTCGAACAAGGAAAGCAATATGGGCACGAAGATTCGTCATTTATTTTTAGAAACAAGTGTTGTAGTCGTGTCCGACTAGGAGTTGTATCAAGACCTGGGTATAAATATAAACCCATGGCAGCTGTAAAAGAAGACGATCAATCATACAACAAACCGGCCCCGTGCCAACATCGAGTCCTTTAGTCGAGTCGTCGAGTTCTTCGAGAGGAGTCATCGATCCGTCGACCTCCGTAAGTACCGGCAACCTTGTATCATGCTTAGTATCATGCGGTGGATTTAAGCTTTGATGCAAGTAGTCTTGTTACCATGCTTAGTATCATCCGGTGGATTTAAGTTGTGGTTTCAAGAAGGTTCCTCTGTTAGGTCATGAGCCATGCGGTGGGCTAAGATCTAGTATGGACCAAGTTATCGGCTCTGTTAGATTTCGGCAAGATCTAATGGATTCATTAAGTTATCCCGTGTTGCTCTGTTTTTACTATGTGCTTAATTCATGCAACACACCTTTGCCCAATCTAGATCGGTTAGAATCGGCTTTGCTTTACGGTGCGACGACTCATCCCCTCATAGCCGAATCCGAAACCGATCTAGGTTGTTACATGTCGCGGGTTCGAACTTGTCGGTATCGTGTCAGTCTTGACAGAACCGGGTATCATGCGGTAGATGCAGGTTTTTGGGTCGTCTTAGAGCTAATCATCCGGTGGATTAGAATTCGATTCGATCTGATAGATTTATCTTTACCGATTAAGCTTGTTCCTTCGCCATGGACCCCGATTCGGCTAAGTAGCCGTATTCGGCAGTGCTCTCACGAGTGAACGTGTGTTCGTGGGTTTGCATTGGACAATGAATGCTTTTAGCCTTTCACGATTAGATTGTATCATGCGGTGGATTAATTTAATCTGATTGGTGGTATGGCCTCAAACGAGTTGTATCATGCGGTGGATTAACTCGTTCGTTGCCATGCTTGACGGGTGCTGCTTTCGGCCTATGCATTCTTGTTTCAATGTAAATTCGTGACTGTGTTGTGGGTTCGTAATTAAACACTGAATGCTTTTAGCTTTTCATGGTTAGATTGTATCATGCGGTGGATTGGTCTAATCTGATTAGTGGTGTGGTCACAAACAAGTCGTATCATGCGGTGGATTAACTTGTTTGTTATCATGCTTGACGGGTGCTGCTTTCGGCCTATGCATTCTTTGTTTACTGCGAATTTATGATCATGTTTCACCCTTTTTATTTATCTATCATGCTCTGTTTCTCGTTAATCGGCTATGAGTATGTGTTGTAATATTCATTCTGTTGAAAGCCGATCTTTCGTCATGCTTACGTCACGCGTTCGGCAGTACGTTCCTGGCGTACCTTGCCGATTGCCGAATGTGGGTTTAACTGCCGACAGATAGCTTCTCTGTAGCTATATGTCTCTCAAGATTGGCTTCGACGCCGCAAATATGGAACTGTCTGGTCTCACCCGGCACGTTCCAAGTTTTGATCTAAACGTTTTATCCCTTTGTTAGTTTTCAGGCAAACTGACTGGCACGCTTCCGGATTCAAAAGCCCGGGTCACGTTTGAAGCCAGCTAATTCGGCTTGCTGTGTGCTTGGCGTGAGGTGCGGATTTTACGTCAACACACTTTTTGGCACGCCCGGTGGGACACACACAAGTTTTCAAGATGCCTGAGTTGAGCGACATCATGGATGTCACTTTGGAAGAGTTGTCTGAAGAACATCAACAGATGGTAAAGGTTGCTGCCAGCCAATTCATTAACAAATGTTTACTGTCTTTCGCCAAGAACAGGAGTGGTGCACCTTTTCTCAAGTCTGATCTGCCAAGAGTTCTCCTTCCTGGGCAATCTGATCTTACTGAAGAAGAAGAGAGGGAAAGATTCTCGGGCTTGTTATACAAAGCTTTGGGAGAGACAATGACCAATCACAATGCTGCGTTCTTAAACAGTTTTCGGCATATAATGATAAGCATTTTTGGTCAGCATGTGGATAAACCCTTTGAGCAGATACATGGGCAATTGGGTGGCCCAACATACTTCAATGTTCAAGCACCAGTTCAGAAACCACATGGTAAAGGAAATGCTGATGAAACTGGAGGTTCTGGTGCTAAAGATATAAATGGACAACCGATTCGGCAAGATCCTCAGCTTGCGCTGCCGAAAACTCGCACATACGGTGATATGGCAATCGGCACCACAGGGAATCCGCCTGCTTCTGCTTACAGGATATCTCCCTTGAACAACAGACTGCAGAGGGATTTATATGGAAATGGATATTCAGAATTTATGGATTACAATGCTATCGACGCTCTCCCGAATCCTGGGTATGTTGGTACTGCAGGCATGCTTGCTGGAAGACCCGGGAATCAAGATACCAGTATTGACCTCATGGTGCAAAAAATGACCGATGTATTGCAAAATCAATTCGGTCTGAAGCCTAAAAATCAGGGATACATGTACTCGTCTCCTTTCCCTGAATGGTACCAAAGGGTATCATTGCCGAATAGAGTCAAGGTGCCTACAGAGTTTACTAAATTCTCAGGACAAGATGATACAAGTACCGTGGAACATATAGCTCGATATCTGATGCAGCTTGGAGAAGCTTCGGCAGATGAGGCTTTCAGAATCAGATACTTTCCTTTGTCACTGACGGGTCCAGCTTTTACATGGTTTGCTTCTTTGCCTGCTCAGTCGATCTGCACCTGGAAAGACCTGGAACAGAAATTCCATGCTCATTACTACATTGGCAGTACCGAGAAAAAGTTGGTTGATTTGACCAGCTTAAGGCAGAGGAATAATGAAACACCTACGGAGTTCCTCAGGAGATTTAGGGAAACTAAGAGTATGTGCTTTTCTCTGAACATACCTGATGATCAACTAGCTGGTATGGCTGTAGCTGGAATGCTGCCTACTATTCGGGAGAAGCTATTCGGGATGGAGTTTGATGATCTGGGCCAGTTGTCGCACAGATTGGCCTTGATGAGTAACCAGGCGTATGGTTTCAAGAAAGATGTCAGATTTGCTAAAAATAATGATGTGGCTGACATCTATAACCAATTCCTTGAAAGAGCAGATCAAGAAGATGAATATGAAGATAGCGAGGAGATAGCTGCAGCAGAGATAGTGTGGAGCAAAGAACCAGTTACAATGACTCAAAGATGGATCAAACAGATGAAGGGAACATATGATTTTGATGTGACTAAGGCAGACAAATTGTTTGAATTCCTGGTGAAAGAAGGCCGAATCAAATTGCCAGAGGGGCATTCTATGCTTCGGCCCGATGGAGTGAAAGATAAGAGGTATTGTGGGTTTCATGATAGAAATTCTCATTCTATTAATGAATGCAGAGTCTTTAGGATGAAGATTCAGAAAGCCATCCAGGAAGGACATCTGAAATTCGACAACAAGATGAAACTGGACAGTAACCCTTTCCCTCAGAACATGATCGGGTTCTCGGTTAATATGGTAAATGCTGTTCCATCTGGAGAAAAGGGAAGATTGAAAGTTTTAACCTCAAAGAAGGCAAGACAGGATGGTTCAGTTGATCCCACTCGGCAAATCACAATTGAGCAGGTTCGCCAGAAAAATCTTCGGTTCCCGAATAGCCGATTTGAAGTGGGAGAATCCTTTAAACCTAGAGTTACTACACGTATTCTCCTCAACAAATGGCAACGTCAGCAAGAAAAAGAGCGTTTTCAAAGGCGTGAATACGAGGAGGAGAAAAGAAGACGCGAAGAAGAAAGGTTTGAGGAAGAACAAGAAGAGTATGCTCGAGAGCAGGAACGTGCGCATTGGGGGTGTGCATTCTTCAGACACTGTTGGAACGAAGGTTTGAAGCTTCCCACATGGAATAATTGTCCTGAATGCAATAATAGATATGATGAATATAGGCAGGGAACTGTCAATCGCCGATCTGTCCATGAAAGAATTGGCAGGGTGCATCCTAGTGATGATCGGCGTTTTAATGATCAACCAAGAAAGAGACATGCTGATCACAAATGGGTTGATCGCGAAGAAGAAGAGGATCATGCTTATGTTTGGCAAAAAGGACAATGGTGCCCACCTGGTTTAAGAAGGAGTCAGAAGAGAAGAGTCCAACGCCTGAGGAATCAAGAATTAAAGCAAGCAAGGCCTAGGATGAAATCGATATGGCTCCCAAAAGACAGGCCTGACGAACATAGTCATTCGGCTCCTACATGCATGGTATGTTTCTTGCCGAATGAATTCATGGCTCCAGCTAATCAAATTGTACAGGAAGAAATATTGCCCGATATAGATGATGCCGAACAATTTGGGTTAATGGCACAATTGATGTTGAACAAACAAGCTGTTTTTGAGAAGCCAACCCAGAATCGGCACATGAAGCCACTGTACTTGAAGGGATATGTTAATGGCAAACCATTGACCAAGATGTTTGTCGATGGAGGAGCTGCTGTCAATGTAATGCCATACACCACATTCAGGAAGCTTGGTATGGGCCTTAGAGATTTGACACCAACGAGCATAATTCTAAATGATTTTGCTGGAAATCCTTCGGACACCAAGGGATGCGTGCACGTTGATCTGATGATCGGTTCCAAGACTCTGCTTACGACTTTCTTTGTCATTGAGGGCAAAGGGGCATATAGCTTGCTGCTTGGAAGAGATTGGATTCATGCAAATTGTTGTATTCCGTCTACTATGCATCAACAGCTTATTCAGTGGATAGATGATGAGGTGGAGATTGTCCAAGCAGATGATTCAATAAGCGTGGCAAATATGGAACCAGCTTTCTGGGAGTATCAAGGCATAGATTGTTTCTCAGGTAAAGACTGGGGAGAAGGTCCTGTGGCACCAGCCAGCAGTGATCAGCAGCCGATCGAAGCAGTCGGCTCTCATAGTAATTTTTGATGGAGAATCCAATTGATGGAACTGATGGAAAATTAGGACGTGGATTTGTGTCGGCCGATAAATTAGAAGAAGTGGACATTGGAGATGGTGATAAGCCAAGGCCGACATTTATCAGTGCTAACTTGGATTCGGTTTTCAAAGAAAAGTTGGTGACATTGTTAAAGGAATACAAGGACTGCTTTGCTTGGGATTATTCGGAGATGCCCGGTCTAGACCGTTCTATTGTTGAGCATCGGTTGCCAATCAAACCTGGATACAGGCCTTACAAGCAACCACCCCGAAAAATCTACAAGGAAGAAGTGTTGGCCGATGTGAAAAAGGAAATTGAAAGATTACTAGATGCAAATTTCATTCGGCCATGTAAATACGCGGATTGGATCTCTAATATCGTTCCTGTTTATAAGAAAAATGGAAAGATGAGGGTTTGTATAGATTTTAGAGACCTAAACAAGGCTACACCCATGGATGGATATCCAATGCCTATTGCTGATTCATTGGTTGATGCTGCTGCTGGATACAAAGTACTCAGTTTCATGGATGGTAACGCAGGATACAATCAGATTTATATGGCATTGGAAGATATAGTAAAGACAGCTTTCAGGTGTCCTGGGCACATAGGGTTGTTTGAGTGGGTTGTCATGACCTTTGGATTGAAAAATGCCGGTGCAACTTATCAAAGGGCTATGAATTATATTTTTCATGAGTTGATCGGCAAGATTGTGGAAATATATATTGATGATGTGGTGATCAAGTCTTTGGATCATGAGTCTCATTTGGCCGACATAAGGAAAACTCTAGAATGCACCAGGAAACATGGGCTTAAGATGAACCCGAACAAGTGTGCTTTTGGAGTTTCGGCTGGAGAGTTTCTGGGATTTTTGATACATGAAGGAGGAATAGGAGTTGGTAAGAAAAGCATGAAGGCAATTGATGAAATTGTTCCTCCAACTAATCTTAAAGAGCTACAATCGCTGCTTGGCAAGATAAACTTTGTGAGACGATTCATATCAAACTTGTCACAAAAGGTATTGCCCTTTTCCTCACTGTTGAAAATAAAAAAGGATCAAAAGTTTGTATGGGGTGACGAACAACAGAAGGCTTTCAATGAAATAAAAGAGTACATGAAGAAGCCACCAGTATTGGTGCCTCCACAATTGAACAAGCCTTTCAAGTTGTACGTGGCGGCCGATGCCCAAACTATTGGATCGGCCCTCATTCAAGAATTTGAAGGGAAGGAAAGAGTGGTTGCATACCTTAGCCGAAAGTTACTGGATCCAGAGACAAGGTATTCGGCTATAGAGAAACTTTGCTTATGTGTTTACTACTCCTGTACAAAATTTCGGCACTACTTACTACATGCCGAATGCATTGTGTATTCAAAGTTTGATGTGATAAAACACATGTTGTCTATGCCAATTTTGAACGGAAGGATTGGAAAATGGATTTTAGCTTTGTCTGAATTTGAATTAAGATTTGAATCGGCAAAGGCTGTTAAGGGACAGATTATTGCCGACTTCATTACTGAACATCATGATACATCGATAGATTTGATTAACATTGTTCCTTGGGTGTTATTCTTCGATGGATCTTCATGCAACAAAGGTGGTGGAGCAGGTATCTTATTAATTTCACCCAAAGGAGAAACATTTGAGTTTGCTGTTCCCATTCAATCTGCTGTTACTAACAATCAAGCTGAGTATGAGGCATTGCTCAAAGGGCTCCAATATTTGAAAGGAGCAAAGGCCATTGCGGTTGAAATTTTTGGAGATTCAGAATTGGTCATAAAGCAATTGAATGGTGAATATGAGTGCAAAAGTGATACCTTGAGGAATTATTATGAAGAATGCAAAGAAATATTGAAGAGCTTTCGGTCAGTAATTCTACAACACATTCCTAGAGGGGATAATGGAGAGGCAAATAGATTGGCCCAAAGTGCATCAGGTTATAAAGAGCTTCGAGAAGTTTTTGCTAATGATGTATATGCATTCGGGAGTAATCTGGCAGAAGATGATTGGAGAAAAGAGATTGCCGATTATCTGGAAAGTCCATCCCGAAAGGTTTCTAGAAAGATCAGAAGCGAAAAGGCTGATGAGTGAAGTACATGATGGGTTGTGTGGAGCACATCAATCGGCCTACCGAATGAAGTGGGTTATTAGAAGAACTGGATATTACTGGACGACGATGCTGGAAGATTGTTTTGAATATTATAAGGGATGTCAAGACTGTCAGAAATTTGGAAATATTCAGAGAGTTCCGGCATCGGCTTTGAATCCCATTGTCAAGCCATGGCCATTCAGAGGATGGGGAATAGATTTGATTGGCCAAATAAATCCTCCATCTAGCAAGGGGCATAAGTTTGTGCTTTTGGCAACCGATTATTTTACCAAGTGGGTTGAGGCAATTCCATTAAAGAAGGTGACATCGGAGAATATGGTTGAATTTGTTAAAGAACACGTCATTTACAGATTTGGGATTCCTCAGACAATCACCACCGATCAAGGAACTCAATTTACATCTTCAGAATTCAGAGATTTTGCTGAAAATATGGGGATAAAATTGCTGAATTTTTCTCCTTATTATGCCCAAGCTAATGGTCAGGCAGAGGCTTCTAACAAGATTATGATTAAAATTATACAGAAGAAGATTGATCAGAAGCCGAGAAAGTGACATTCGGTACTCAATGAGGCTTTATGGGCTTACCGAATGGCTCCACATGGGGCTACACAAACGTCTCCCTATGAGTTGGTGTATGGGCATCATGCTATCTTGCCATGGGAAGTACAATTAGACTCAAGGAGAATAAAATTACAAAAGGATTTAAGTTCTAAAGATTATAATGATTTAATGATGGACGAATTAGAAGATTTGCATATGATTCGTCTCAGGGCCTTGGAGAATATTGAGAAGAACAAGATGCGAGTTGCTAAGTATTACAACAAGAAGGTGAAAGTTAAGCAATTTACAGAAGGTGATCTAGTTTGGAAAGCGATATTGCCGATTGGAACCAAATATGCAGCATTCGGCAAATGGTCTCCAAATTGGGAAGGTCCTTTCAGAGTGGTTAGATGCGTGCCTGGAAATGCATATATTTTGAAGACATTATTGGGGGAAGAATTTGCTTCTGCTATAAATGGAAGATATTTGAAGAGGTATTATCCCAGTATTGAAATCGATCGATGATTGATATATCAAATTACCGAACAGCCGATATTCGGGAAGAAATCGCCTTCAGAACAAATGTTGACAGAAAAGGAAAATGGCCAGTACTGAACGTATTGCCCTTAGCACAAAATATATTACATCAGATTTTCATGCAAGATCACAAAAGATAAGTTTTATTGCCGAAATTCCATAAATCCCTAGTACAAACTAATGGAATAGCTTGTTCAGAACGGACTGAGGGTGAATGGAATCGGCAATGGCGGCGCCATGAGCATCAAGGCGATCTATGGAGGCCTCAATGTCGTCGATCTCCTCCGGGTTACCATTAGCGAAACCGGTCGGTAACCTAGAGTAGTCGGTGTTGGTGTGCGTCGACATGGCGACTAGGCCTGCGGCAGTACCCAGACGGATGCCGTGCGAGGCCACCTCATCGATGCGGCCCGCCACCGCGCCGAGGCGAGCTTCTGGTGTTTCCCCAGGAGCATTCACCTTGTTCGCCAGCTCATTCACCAGCGCCTTCAGTCGATCGAGTTCAGCATCGCGCGCTGCAAGTTTACAAAAGGGGCAGCAGAATAATATCAGTTGGGGACAAGATTGAGATTGAGCAGATTGCAGGACTCACCATCAATGACTTCGAGCAGTTGCTTACGCTCGTGCTGCCATTCGAGGTCAGCAATCCCGGCTTGCTTGGAGATAGCCTCCAGTTCGCGACGAGAGTCGTCGCGCTCCGCTTTGAATCGGCGAGCATCGCCGTCAGTGTAGCGGTAGTCGTCCGATTCGAGAGATCGATTGGACGAACTCGAAGATGCCGCAGGAGCGGCGGCTGGAGCTGCGACTGGCGCACCGGCGCCGGCAATCCATTGGATTACCCTGAAAGAACAAAGAGATTCGTCAAGAAAGAGGGAGGAAATCTCGAGAAGAACAAAGAGAAGCAAGCAGCTACTCACCTGCGGCGAGCGCCGGCACGACTTCCTTCGGCCTCATCGGCGGCCGGGCGCCTCCTGTTGTTGTCGGCCATTGGAAGTTCCTCGGAATTACTGTGGATGGGGAAAAGAATGGCTTGGGCCGGCAAGAACTTGGAAGGCGAAGGACTTGATGAAGAAACTGTGGGCTGCCTGGGTGTTTATTTATAGAACCCGCAGAGGAAATCGTGGCCAAAGATCATGGCACGTATTCCGAAGAGTTCGGAAGGTGGAAGGGATTTTCCAACCGATCGGTTCTCATGTCGTTTGGGATTCTTATCGAGTCGTATTCGGCTTTGACTGGATGGGATTCGGCTATGTCATAGTTGAAGCGTTTTCGGGTCTAAGTACTATTATGGCCAACTTTGCCGAATGAGTCATCCACAATGAAGGAAAACAGAGTTAAAAGGATGACAAGATTACAGGGTTAATAAAACATTCGGCTATCAAACATAATTCACACACCCAAGAACTTTGAGATTACATTTTTGGCATTTGATATCATATTGCTAATGTTCTCTAATAAGTTTTTATCAGCTTCTTGGGTTCTGGTCAGAGCAGCCAGCTTCGCCTTGAGTTGTTTGTCTTCGTTCAGAGCTGCTAAGGCTTCCTTTCGCCTTCTCTCTGTTAACTCGGGAAGCTCGATTATCTTCTTCTTGTCAGCTTCAATTTCGGCCGATAAATTTCTCAATTCGGCTTCAAGTGCAGCTTTTCTGATCTCCTTCATTTCAAGTTCAGATTCCAGCTTGGTCAATAATTCCTTATCATTCTGGACTTGAGTATGCAGGTCTTTTACAGATTGCTTGACCAAAGTTCTCCTTTGCTCCAAGGCTGGTTGAGCCGATTGATTCTTCAGAGCTTGCTTCACTGCGATAAAATGATCATCCAATCTGGAGATTGGATCTAAAGAAGTCTTGATATCGGCAGGAAGGTCTTGGTCAAATGATTCAAGCAAATCTCTTAAAAGATCAGCATTGGTAACTTGTTCTCGAGTGTCCTTATGCAGAAAAGAGAGGATTTCCTTCAATTTTGCTTGGTTCTCCTCTGACAAAGTTTGACCAGAAGAGGTTTCTTCTCCTTGTTCGGCAACTAAATCATCCACAGCAAATGAATAGCTGGGTGAAGAAGTGGTTTTCTCCTGAAAGAAGATTATGCCGAATTATTGATGATTCATTGAATAAAGAACTGGAAGACTGAGTAATTATCTCTACCTCATTCCTGGTCTCTTGGATGGAAAGAGAGGGCAGCTCGAGCTCAGGCAAAGATTCTTGTATGTCATGCTGAGGAGAGCTTGGAAGATCTGTTGGTAGAGAAGAGGCTTCTAGTTGAGGAACATCAGGAGAAGCTGAAGCTAGTTCTTGATTAGAAGGAGGACTCTCCGAAATTGGGTCTATTGAGATTTGCTCTGAAACTGAAAAGGAATAAATGCCGATGGAGAGGAACTTTAAAGACAAAAATGTGAGAAAATTTTACCAATCATTGAAGCATCGGCAGGACCTGTACTGATTGCTAGCTGGTGTTCTTTGGACTGAAATCAAAAAGAAATAAAGCTGAGCAAAAACACCAAAAGCATTATAGTCAAAGAAAAAGGACTCTGACCTTGATTTTGCTACTTGTTCTTTTCTTCTTTACAACCGAAGGAGCAGCTATAAGGAGGGTTTTCCTCTTGACAGATGATGGTCTAGTGAGTATTGGATCTGAAGAAGCTTGTCTAGCCATCAGCTGAGCCAAGGTAGGGGATTGGTGCCCCAAAGCAGAGATTGGGCCTGCAGTTTTGTATAAAATTACCCTGGCAAGAGGGGCAGGTGTGATGTCCTGCAAAATAATAGAGTCAGAATCAATTGGGGCTAATGTTGTTAAGACAGATAAAGGAATGAGCATATTACCTCTGCAGTTGGCTGATAATCAGGCATTAATTCGAGACAGAAGGGATGAATTGGCATGTTGAAGATATGATCATGGAATTCTTGCCACCAGAGAGTGAAGGAAGAATGAGCAGATATTATTAGCACAAAAGGATCAGGTGCATAAATAGTTCCACAGCATTTATAGTTGAAAATCCTTCTTGTTTCTGTGAAATCCTTAATTATCTCCCTAGGCCTGAGAAATTCATGGAGGAATAGCCTAGGGGGCACTTGGCCACATCCCAACTGTCTAGCCATCATGTTTGGCTGATAATATTCATAAGTGCTTTGGACTAGCCTCCCTCCACAGAATTCGGCTGGCAGGATGCAGGGCTGGATGAAGGCATTAAAAATTGCTACAGATTGTACATCAGTGCATCCAGTCTCAAAGCTGAATTCGCAAGGGAGAGTAAGATTGTCATTGTCCGAATAAGGGAACCAAAGAGGATTGGCAAAACCTCTGAAGAAGAGCTCAAACAGTTCACCAATATTTTTGTTGATAAGTACAGTGGAGGCAGCTTCTCCATAAGTTTGACAACCTTTGGTTCTCCGAGTTTCTCCTTCTTTATAATTGATTGAAGGGAAGTCTCGGCTGTTGAGATCAATAGCAACAATTTGATGCATGTATAATTGCAGCCACATTTGGACAAACCACCAGGGACCATTGACACAGGGGATCTTCTTGCTAGTGTGCATCAGGTGGGTGGTTTGGTTGAGCATATGATAGACGCTTCCCAGGAGGTATTTCCCAAGTGGGATGACTTTTCCAGCAGCCAGCTCTTCAGCCATCACAATGTGATTCAAGGTTGGCTCATTGGCTTTGCCACAAAAGACTGATCTGCATAGCCACATATTCAGGAAGGCCCTGTATTCAACATCGGTCAGAGGGCCATCAGACATATGATTCTGAATATATCTCTTATATCCAACCCCTGTTTTCACTCCTGTTTGCTTGGAGGAACCTTTATGATCATATGGGTGTACAGTTCCTGTAACATTCAGGCCGGTCATCATGTAGACATCGGCCAAAGTAGGAGACATTGGGCCATGACCGAAAAGAAAGGTATTTGTACCATTGGACCAAAAGTGGCAAGCTGCAATCAGGAGGTTCTCATTCTTTGGTGTTTCAGCTAATGACAGCTCCAGACAATGAGAAATACGCAAATGATCCCAATTCTGTGTTTGAGGGCTTTTATCATCAGACATCCTTTTATACCAGTTTCTCCATCCGGCGATTGGGGGCAAAGGCCAGTTCTTGAAAGCGTCTTGCCATTCATGAGGTTTTGTCAGTGAAATCTTAAAAGGAATCCGCTGAGATTCGGCCGCAATGATTTCAGAAGGATCTGAATCTCCTACGGGACCAAGGAAATAGGATGGAGATTTTTCCTCAACATGGATGAGGATTTCGGCAGCTAGGGCCTATCAAGAATGAAAGGGGATAAGAAGAAATTTAAAATGCAAATCGAAAGAAGACTGCCGAACATGCTTGAGGGGATTGAAGTTTACCTGGAGAGCAAGATCTTGGTCCGCCATTTGAAGGATGGATCTTGGAAGACGACAACTTAGGGTTCGAATCCGGATGGGAGCTCTGAAGATTCAGAAGGAGAAGCGGGTGCCGAACAGAACCAACTTGGAAATGTTAAGTGCTTTTGGTCAATTCCGAGATAAAAGTTACCTCTTATCCTGAAATTGAAGGGGCATGTGTTGACACCAAAAATTGGCACCAGGAAGAGGCTGACATGTGGGCCGGATTTGGTAGAAGAATGCCATTCGGCTAAAAGGGTTTTTTTCTGAAGCATTCGGCAAAGATGCTCTGCGGTCGGGAACGCGTCGCCATTCGGCTGAAACGTTCGGCAGAGATACTCTGTGGTCGGGAATGCGTCATCGTTCGGCAGAGGCATTGTTCCGCAGGCGAAGAGTGGTAGCATTCGGGAAGACATGATGACGTGGATCAACATAAGGGAAAGGCCGGTTCGAACAAGGAAAGCAATATGGGCACGAAGATTCGTCATTTATTTTTAGAAACAAGTGTTGTAGTCGTGTCCGACTAGGAGTTGTATCAAGACCTGGGTATAAATATAAACCCATGGCAGCTGTAAAAGAAGACGATCAATCATACAACAAACCGGCCCCGTGCCAACATCGAGTCCTTTAGTCGAGTCGTCGAGTTCTTCGAGAGGAGTCATCGATCCGTCGACCTCCGTAAGTACCGGCAACCTTGTATCATGCTTAGTATCATGCGGTGGATTTAAGCTTTGATGCAAGTAGTCTTGTTACCATGCTTAGTATCATCCGGTGGATTTAAGTTGTGGTTTCAAGAAGGTTCCTCTGTTAGGTCATGAGCCATGCGGTGGGCTAAGATCTAGTATGGACCAAGTTATCGGCTCTGTTAGATTTCGGCAAGATCTAATGGATTCATTAAGTTATCTCGTGTTGCTCTGTTTTTACTATGTGCTTAATTCATGCAACACACCTTTGCCCAATCTAGATCGGTTAGAATCGGCTTTGCTTTACGGTGCGACGACTCATCCCCTCATAGCCGAATCCGAAACCGATCTAGGTTGTTACATGTCGCGGGTTCGAACTTGTCGGTATCGTGTCAGTCTTGACAGAACCGGGTATCATGCGGTAGATGCAGGTTTTTGGGTCGTCTTAGAGCTAATCATCCGGTGGATTAGAATTCGATTCGATCTGATAGATTTATCTTTACCGATTAAGCTTGTTCCTTCGCCATGGACCCCGATTCGGCTAAGTAGCCGTATTCGGCAGTGCTCTCACGAGTGAACGTGTGTTCGTGGGTTTGCATTGGATAATGAATGCTTTTAGCCTTTCACGATTAGATTGTATCATGCGGTGGATTAATTTAATCTGATTGGTGGTATGGCCTCAAACGAGTTGTATCATGCGGTGGATTAACTCGTTCGTTGCCATGCTTGACGGGTGCTGCTTTCGGCCTATGCATTCTTGTTTCAATGTAAATTCGTGACTGTGTTGTGGGTTCGTAATTAAACACTGAATGCTTTTAGCTTTTCATGGTTAGATTGTATCATGCGGTGGATTGGTCTAATCTGATTAGTGGTGTGGTCACAAACAAGTCGTATCATGCGGTGGATTAACTTGTTTGTTATCATGCTTGACGGGTGCTGCTTTCGGCCTATGCATTCTTTGTTTACTGCGAATTTATGATCATGTTTCACCCTTTTTATTTATCTATCATGCTCTGTTTCTCGTTAATCGGCTATGAGTATGTGTTGTAATATTCATTCTGTTGAAAGCCGATCTTTCGTCATGCTTACGTCACGCGTTCGGCAGTACGTTCCTGGCGTACCTTGCCGATTGCCGAATGTGGGTTTAACTGCCGACAGATAGCTTCTCTGTAGCTATATGTCTCTCAAGATTGGCTTCGACGCCGCAAATATGGAACTGTCTGGTCTCACCCGGCACGTTCCAGGTTTTGATCTAAACGTTTTATCCCTTTGTTAGTTTTCAGGCAAACTGACTGGCACGCTTCCGGATTCAAAAGCCCGGGTCACGTTTGAAGCCAGCTAATTCGGCTTGCTGTGTGCTTGGCGTGAGGTGCGGATTTTACGTCAACAGGACGCCGCACTAAAGCCTCTGCCCCCACTCCACCAGCGAAGAAGGCGCGGAAAACCAGAGAGAAGCCCGCACCAGAGAAAAGAGCGGGTGAGAAGACTCTAGAAGAGCTCGAAGCCTCGGTCAAAGCAGACACAAAGAGGCAAATGGCCGAGTGGAGGAAAAAACCTGGGCCGGAGCCGAAGCTTGATCCCACTGTCGTCAAGTCATTCCTCGGTAATTTGAGCAAGGGTCAACAGATGGAAGTAATAGTAACAGACTATGACCGCTCATTACTGAAATCTCGCCGGAAGCGGAAGGCTGCAGATAAGGAGGCGGGCCCATCCAAAAAGGTTCCTCAGCTCGGCGAGCAACCTCAGCGGCCCTTGGGTCCATTGCCATCTCTGGACGAGATTAACGTGCAACGAGTAATGGCCGAGACTGGACTAACCAGAGCGCAAGTCCTGGGGGAAGAAGAGGTGCCTGTAAACACAACGTTGAAGTGGCCGTTTAAGCTTGGCGAGCCTATGGTCCCTCCTGAAATGGAGAGCAAGCTACAGACGAAGATGCGCCGATTCCATGAGTGGTACTTGGAAGAATCAAGAAGGAATAAACGGCGCATGATCAAAGTAGGCGTGAAGGACCATGATTTCTACAATGGTGACGATGATTGGGTCTGGCTGATGTTTAAGGATATATATGAGCTGTACCACCGCGACGCCATGGACGTGGATTTGATCACCTGTTGGACACTGTAAGTACTTTGTTGTTGCTTATAATTCACAGATTGAAAACAATAATTCCAATCTATGCTGACGCGGGCTTTATTTATTGCTTAACATATGCAGAATGGAGATTCAAAAATGTCGGAGATCCGGGATATATGACGTTGGTTTCATGGATCCTCGAAGGATAAGTGAAGAAATGATATTGATGAATCCTGAGGAAACATATGGAAACCTATACAAGTATATTAAGAAACAAAATTACTGCGACTCCATACTAATCCCGTACAACATCGAGTGAGTACATACACAGGCTTCTTCTTATACTGTGTGTGTACTATTTCATTTCTGATTATAATGTATACATGTATACAGATTCCATTGGATCCTAATAATATTGTGTCCTGACCGGGGTGTCGTGAACGTCTTTGATTCATTGCACACTCCAAAAGAAAAACTACAGAACATCATGGACATGATGACAAGGTGATGTATATTTTCCCCTACTTAATTCACCCCTTACACTCGCAATGACTTAACTCAATTTTTTTGTTCGCAGGGCCTGGAATCAATTTCGTCAAGAACACCCGAGTATTCAACATGAAACACTAAAATGGAACATTGGCTTTCCGGTAAGCAAGTAATTTATACATGTAGGCCTCGGCTAATATATTATATGAATTTTACTTAATTTCTTTTGGTCGACGGTAAACAGGGGAAGGGAAATAATTTATGTGCATACTATGTTTGCGATTACATGTGGAATTGGGGACATAAAAAGCTTACACAACATGATATTATGGTACACAATAATAAACACATTTCCATTATTATTAAGTGCACAATTATTGTCTCCAACTCGGCGGATTAAATATCTTTCAATTATTTGTAAATTATAGATGTTGAGCCTGAAGGAAGAGGCTCTAGAGATAGAAAGAATTGACGCAATTGTAGAACAGCTCGTCGGATGGATCTGGGACTAGGTCGTCAATCCCCGAGGAGAATTCCACTCGCTAGTACTGGAGGACGTGCCGGACAGTCCAACAAGTTGTCAATCTTAATTAAGTAGAAAATACAGTTTAAATATATATAACTCGAGTTGACATGCATGAATATCTACTTTTGTAATATATATGTCTTCTATTTTGATGAAATGTCAGCTAATATGAATATAGAGTCGGCCGAATACGCATTAGAATACACGTATTAGAATATATACGTATATACACGTATATAGACGTGCATGCATGGCTACTGAAAAAAGCAAAAAAAAAAGAAATCCGGGGCCTTTAGCACTGGTTGCAGACAGCAACCGGTGCTAAAGGCAGGCCCTTTAACACCGGGTGCAGCCACGACCCGGTGCTAAAGGCCCTGCTTTAGCACCGGGTAGTGGCTGCACCCGGTGCCAAAGGGACCCTTTAGCACCGGTTATTCAACCCGGTGCTAAAGGGGTACCCCTTTAGCCTCGGATTAGTTGCACCGGGTGGGAAACCCGGTGCTAAAGGGCTTTCCCACCCGGTGCAGATGTTGATCGTTCTGGTAGTGTCCATATCTTATTTTAGGAGATACGGCACATATGGGTGTAGATACGAAATCATTTCATTAGCGAAGGACGAGAGCTTGGAGTAGCGGCACATGCATAGAGATGCAGTCGAGATTTCTATTTTAATTAATTAAAAGCAGCAAATAAAGTCAAAGGATGTCCAAATGAGTACGTGTTAGAGAGTTGGCTTCCTGTGTTGACTCTTAATTCACGTACGTATCAGTTCAAGATTTGCCGTTTAAGTCAAAACCTGAATATTCTTATAGTATTAAGGGTAGCTAGTCAACACACTTATATAATTGACATTGGTTGTACATATTTTTCGTTAAATCATGAATATGGTAAATGTAGGCAGCTATAACCACCATAACCATATGCCAACTTGGCTGTGCTCAATTGCCACCATCGGCACCACCGTACCTATGGCTATATCCTTCCACCTGCTGTTCATCTATCTAATACCACCAGTGATGAAGAACAGTTTGGATAAAAAAACCATTGCAAACCATCACCAACACCAGAGTTTTTATTGTCCAACACCAGAACCCACTGCCAACTACTTGCTTGGCTTCTCTATTATATGTTACCACCATACCCTCTGGCTATATCCTTCACCTCCTGCTGCTACCATCTTCATGCCGCGGCTCCCTACCATGCCGTTCATCTCTCTAATATACCACCAATGATCAAGAACACTATGGATCTAATAAAACTCACTGCAAATTCATCACCAACACCATGGAGGCATCGGCTAAAATTGCCCAACATACCCGAGGCATGATAAAAAAAATGAACTAGAAGACTTAAAAAGAACTTGACTTTTTTATGTTAATATATAATGGTTGTCCCTAAAGAAGAAATCTTGACGCAATTGCTAGTTGTCAAGATTTGGACCATATACTGCCTTAAAATGCTCATGCATGTAAGAGATAGAAAAGAACATGTGTTGCTACGAGTGATAGAGACTATATCAGAGAATGTGCAGGAGCCATGGACACGCTACCCAGTCCATATCTGTTGTGAAGCACAACAAAGAAGAGATCCTCAGTAGACACTACACCCGGGAATGACAACGGGTCGAGGACGGGGATGCGAGTGTGTGAGACGACCAAGGAGTGCGTGCGGTGGTGCGAGATGGTGAGAGGAGATGAGATACTGTGAGTAGATTAATATCCATGCATTGCTATGGGTAAAGGGGTCTTCACGAGCGAGAAAGTAAGAGAGTTATCGACGCCACTGATTCTGCATCTTGTTAGGAGCATGACAAAAGAAGATATTTTCGGTAGAAGTCGTCTCTAGGAACGACGGCGGGGTGACGATGGGGATACAAGCGATGTGAGAAGATGAAGGGGTGCGTGCAATGATGTGGGACGACGAGAGAAGATGAGGAATTGCGTGTTGGTAGATAATACATCATGGGGTTTTTAAAAAAATCCAATATCAAGGATGATGGGTTGATTTCTATAAATACTATGGAGGTTTTTGCAAAATTATGATGTACCGCTGAATCAATCCTTGTTACAACTAGCAAAGGCACATGTGCCCACGCACATGTATAAAATAACTAAAACAGTGTCACTTTAATGGACTATGGTAAACAGACCAGCCGTGCGAGGCGCTTTTAAAATATTTTATATTCGCTCTCTCATGTGTAGAGAGCTTTATGTATATTCTCAAAATTAAACTCAATAGTTGGCATTTATTTATATGAAGAAAAACTCTCCGATTTATTGTCTATTAACAATACGAGATAGACGTGGGTACGAATGTGGGTATATTTTGGTGGGTCCTTTTTTGGGTGAAAAAAGTTGAGCGAGGAAACAACTAAAAGAGCTTGTAATAGTCAATTTTTTGTTGCGTTTTTTGTTCTTCCCTCCCACCAAAGCCCGACATGTGGGTCCTCTGTGAGAGGGTGGGGGTGGGTTTTTTGGTGGAACGTGTTTTCAATTCTCTAGGATCCTTTTAATACGGAAGATAGATAGATAGATATATCTATTAGGTAGATATAGATATTATATATTTCTTCTTTTCTTCAGTCAACAAAGTGGTACACTCACAATACGAAAAACCGAGATTATATTACAAACCCAAACCAGAAATCCTCATCAGCACAATGCACTCAAATGTACAAACAGAATGTAGGGTGCCGCCGGCAGCTGGTCTCACGTACTCATTCATACATGCATGATCGACGTGACAATGAGACTATGCAAAGCTAGCTAGTAGCTAGCTAAGTTATGGTGCGGCCGCCGTCGACGCAGATGACTTGGCCGGTCATGTATGACGCCGCCGGCATGCAGAGGAAGGCCACCATGGCCGCCACCTCCTCCGGCTCCGCGATCCTCCCCATTGGCAGCCGTGCCATCTCCTTCTTCACCAGCTCCGGGTCTATCGCCTTCTGCTCAATCCATCAATTAATCGAGGTTAATTTAAATACAGAATATATATAACAGTTGATGATCAACTACACACACACACACACACACACACACACACACACACACACACACACATATATATATATATATATATATATATATATATATATATATATAGTATCAGCTGATTGAGCTAGGTTAGGTTAAGCTTACATCACTGCTTATGTCAGTCCTGACTCCACCCGGGGCCACACAGTTGACGCGGATGCCGTCATGGGCCCACTCGGCGGCGAGGCTCCTGGTGAGCTGGTTCATGGCGCCCTTGGTCATGGAGTAGACGGCCAGCGCCGGGAGCCCGATGCAGCCGGCGATGGAGGAGACGTTCACGACGCTGCCGCCGCCGGCGGCGGCGGCGAGGAGCGGGCGGGCGAGCTGGCTGAGGTGGAAGCAGGACTCGAGGTTGGTCGCCATGATCCGGGCGTAGTCCTCGCCGGTGCACTCCGCCGCCGCCTTGAACAGCGACTGCCCGGCGTTGTTCACGACGATGTCGAGCCTGCCGCCGAAGGCGGCGCTCACGGCGGCCATGAGGTCCTCGCGGTCGCCGCGCACGGCGACGTCGCAGACGGAGACGGTGACGACGAACCCCTTCTCCTCCCATCGCCGGCGGCACTCCTCCAGCTCCGCCGCGTTCCGGGAGCACGTGTGCACGCGCGCGCCGAACCCGGCGAGCTCCTCCACTATCGCGTGACCTATGCCCTTGCTGCCGCCGGTGACCAGCGCCGTCGCGCCGGCGAGGCTCCACCGCTCCGCCCTGCTCCTTCCTGCTGCCACCATCTTCGATCTTCCTCTCCGTATGCGACGTGGCTGATGATGATATGGAAGCAGAATGCAAATGAGAAGAAGAGATGGATAAGATGCTACTCAGCCATGCTCTATGGATTTATATTGATCTGACGAAGCAGCACATCTACATTGAAATGTGCTACTCCACGTCCAGAGCAGACAGCAGAGTTCGTTGCTGACTTTGAATAAATTAGTATAAGACCCTGCATATTCATCTGACGCCCGGATTTGGACAAATACGGCGGCGTGCAACATGGCGGCTACCGGCCAGCCGGCCAACCACTACTTCTGGTTTATTCGAAGCATATGTCAGGCCATGACAACATACTGTTACAGAGAAAAATATTGCTTTTTATTTGTAAATTGTGGTACGACTGTTGAACGATCATGCGTACGTGTCCAAACGTCTCAATTTGCTGAGCTGAGCAAGTACGTGCCAATGGCACAATTTGATAAAACTATATGTCCCCGTACGTCTATTTATAGGTGAGTACAAAAAAAGCATAAAGGACTCACTGCAAGACAGGGATGATGCATACATCTCAACTCATTCTGACCGGGCTCTTCTTCGACTTTCTCATCATGTGTAAGGCAAAGATACCGTTACAAACAAGTTTCAGTTGAATTGTATTCATCTTTTATCTCTTTTTCCTTCTTTAGATTATCCACCATTTTGCTCACTTTAATTATTTAACCTTATGTCAGTCAATTGCAATGAATGTAACTAATCAGTAATGCCACATAGGCTCAAAGTAACCGTTTTTTCACTACCAGATCGGCCATACAACTATCCATCCTAATAGGCGTTATATATATATATAGGCATCTTGATCTGATTTTATGTATTAACTACTAAGTAGTCAATTTTCTCTAGACCTATGTGTGCGCTGCCTGAAATAGAACGTGCACCCAGATTTGACTGGCCTTTATTAAATTCCAAGGGCACAATACTTTGCCTCCAACCATAGTAGTTGACTTAATTCTGCTGTCGTGCGTTGAGGGCTTGAGGCTCTAATGTCAAAGTTCTGAATACATATAATGCATAGTCACCTGAATATATATAAAGATAAGAAAGGAGCATGGATGTTTGATAAAAGAATAAGCAAACCAGACATGGAATTTAAGCATAACCAAAAGTTTGGATCGCACTCAAGTTAATTAATTTGATCTGATGTTTATTTCTCGCTGGGAAATCAAGCATAACCAAAATGCTATATTTTAACCAAATGCATTTACGTTCCGAAAGTTTGTGTTGTGAACCTGGGGCACAGGTTAATTATCCTGCACTCCTAAAACATCTAGTACGTAGAATAATAAATCATAGACGACGATACGCTGGGCTGTCCATATCAGCGAAAATATTTACATAATCTTTTCAAGACATGGAGAATCTGATGTATGATTGTCTGGTAAATTAATTAGGCAAAACTCTAGTCAAAAACTATTAAAGTTTCTGACTTTTACAGACCACGAAAGTATGGATAGAATAGAAACAATAATGACCATTTCTTTTCATTAACTCTGAAGCTATATAAAACTTCCTCCGGAAAAGCACATGTCTGTAACAAAACATCAAAACATTTTGGGAAGGGTGAACTTGTTTCGATAAACGTACTGGCCATGTTTTGTTCAAAAATAGATGATAGCTGTATGATCATGAAATGCTCAAGCAACATGCATGTGTAAGATATTTATGCTTGTCTAAGTAACAAAATTATCCCTTGTAAGATTTTACATGTCGTACTTCAAAGTTGGTCTTATTGTACATATTTTTTAGTGAGCAGCGATGGGGGTTTCATTTCATAGATTTTAATTTTATCACAACCAAAGACACCAAATTTTGTGAATAGTTGCATTTGCAAAGTTATTTCTTTGATGACCGGAAAGTATGAATTTCAATGAAGTTTTGAGCCCTAGTACTAGATCCAGCAAGATCGCCTTTTTAATTCCTTTTAGTCTATATGTGTTGGCAATGATGAGTTGGGTCTGACCAAGAAAATACACCAGTGTCTTGAGGCGGTCGTTGCATTTATCTGATACTGTCAACGTAGAACAAATATAGCGTACAAGGAAATGCATATATGCATCAGGGATTCAAGACTTTGGGATTGATGACACGATTTCAACTACTAGTTTTACTCTCTCTTCACATAGCCAAAATACTCAAATGCATTTTTTATTATTATTCGTGCGGCGAACTCAAATAAGGAAACAAAAAATGAGGAAACAAAAAAAAATCCTTGAGCTGTCCATATCTTCTTTGTTTCTCGGTTTGAGATACTCATAGGATGCATCTGACCATGGAGCCAGATAACAGAACTTAAGAAAAACCAGCTAATGAACCTTTGACTCAGTTTGTTCATCCGCCATTGTCAAGGCATCATCTCGCAATGCATATAATTGTTGGCAATTTGAGCACAATTGAGCCATGCATATCGGACGTAGAATCATATGTCGGCAAGGGAGACGACTCTATATGATTTGTATAAACAAGGAACATGGTTGGGGGATTTGCTTGGCCGTCACTATCTTTAGGTGCTTAGTACCTTGCGAGGTGGCTGCTGGGATGCTAGTTATAGACTTATAATTAACTCCTCTAAACATGATTAGCCTAGTAACTACTCCCATCTCATGCAAAACTATAGTTTATTTTGATTTTTCTAAATACATAATTTGTATTATGCATCTAGATATGTACTGTACGTCTCTAAAACCGTACAAAATCTTATATATGTACTTTATAAAATAATTATCACCACTTATCTAAAAAATAATTATCACCATTGATTCATGCCGTGGTAGTGCTGATTTCTAATGATATCGTATTATCCCAGTAGCAGTAGTGAAAAGTCGAATTGTCAGTAGTACATTTTGGATTATTGCAATCAATATAACTTAATTATTTCATAGTGTACTAGCAAATGTGCCCGTGCGTTGCAACGGATATAGACCATATGTATATATATTGAGAGATTTAACCGGTCCTGATCCATGCAAAATTCTTTTTTTTCTTTTCTCCCATGCTTTAATTTAATTTCAGCATATTGTACTTATACTTGGTCTCTGTAATGGACATGATTATAGAAACAGGCACGTGAGGCCCACCCGTCAGCATTGTGAGAGGGAAGAACCAAACAATCCTTGCTTTAGTATTAGGTAGAGATTGATTGATTCTTTTGGCTACGAAAGTCCATTGTTCCATGATATACTTTGAATTTGTTTCATTAGTGAAAAACTGAAGTCGCATGGTATATGTATAATTTCAATTGCTCTAATTTAAAATTTCGCTGGCCTATGGTATGCTCTATATTGTTCTAATATTGGAATTCATTGTCCAAAGGTGTACTTGGGATTATTCTTTATTTTAGAAATACAAGTTGTGATTGTATTCATAGATCGAAGCATTTTTTACAATTTTGGGCCGAGACTAATCTTAAGCTCAAGTGTCAAGTATTTTGGAGCGGGAGTTTCCGATTTATTTTAGACGGGCCGCATTGTTGGCACAACGAAGCCCAAAGCTTCTCCCGCACCATATGCTGACGTTCCACGATTGCGCCCAGCCCAACAAACAAAAGAATTCAACAGCAGGACAACATAGCACAGAGCCCACAAACGAGTTTCCTACGGCACCGCTCCCCAACCGGGGGATCAAAATTGTGCTAAAAAAAAACCGGGGGATCAAAATGCCTAGGGTTTTGCAGCATACTTGTAAATTCCATTCCGGAGGTCATTCCGTTTTTGCTCTTGGAACGGAACATTCCGGTACCGGCCGATACCGGTGTACCGTTCCGGACTTTATTATATTAAAAATATATGAATGTATATATACATAAATATTCATATAAATATATATACTTACGGCATAATTATGCTTCATCACACTGACATTTTTAGTTTTTTACCAAACTCACGTATTGAACGAGGCGTCATTTGGTTTTAGCCCGGTACCGAAATGAGCGGAACAGGCGTTTGACCCGGTATTGACCGGTATTGACCGGTATTGACCCGGTATTGACCGGAATTGACCGGTATTTGACCGGGATTGACCGGTATTGACCGGTATTTGACCCGGTACGGGATTTCAGCCCTTCTATACCGGTTTAGGCACCAGAACGGGGCATTCCGGCCATTCCGGCCGGTACCGGAATGGAATTTACAACTATGTTTTGCAGTCGGCGTCTCGTCCTCGCCGCATCTCGTTCTCGCCGACGACGATCGATCGCAGTCGTCGGAAGACGATCGAGAGGAACCATGGAGCGACGGATGGGGTCATGAGTCGGCCTGATTTCTACACACTTATAGGTCAGTGGTGTTTCGATCGATCTGATGTTGTTTGTGATAAATTGCGTGTGATGTGATGAACTGACTGATGATCCTGCGGAATCCGAATTTTTTTTTCTTTACTAGTTCAAGCGGTGGTGAGGAGATGTCTGAAGACTAGGTGTATAGTAAATATAAATGCCGCTCGCTATATACTATGCTAATACTAGGTTTTGTTTGTTACTGGATTATGCTGCCCTCAAAGAACTAATAGATTATTAAATGCTTATTTAGTATTTTTTAAATTTCGAAAATAAGATAACTAGGGAAAATATCATCCTATTAGATCCCACTTCATTAGATGATCTTATTAGACCTAACAGACAATTGGTGCACACACACAAAAACAGGCACAAACATAAAAGCAAATTATGATACCAACATATATATACAAAGGAAATTAAACTGACACCTGAAGGAACAATCAGATTCTATGATTCGAGTCATAGAATCCTAAATCTCATAGGCTCAAAGGATACCGATTGCCAGGCTTTTCCGTTCAACTGCATCTTTCTCGAGGACACACTCACACACCTATCGTGAATACGGAAGCAAGCTTCCAATCTTAGTCATATGAAGGTGATTGGCACGGGTGACGTCGATGGTGCAGAGTATGCTTAAGTTCAGGATGGTACGAGATGCCATTCAGTTGCTTCTTCAATCGGATCCAAGTTGCGGTCTCCTTTGAGCTCCAGTTTCGTCAGCTTACAGAGGTGGTTGATTCCAGGAAGAGCCTCCATTCTCCACACAATCCTGTCGAGGTTACGAGCTGTGCCAATGACAAAGCTAATTTTAGTTATGTCATCAAGTTGATACTTTGGAATTCATCTTCCTGGAGCTGGAAAGGCAAGCTCAGTTTCAGTGTATGACTTGTGCTGAAGCCTGATGAGCCAGCACAAAGCCACGTAGTTTCGCAGTTTGTGAAGGATACGCAGATCATCTTTGTTCAACTAAATCAAACTCATTGTCATCAAGGTCCAGAACTTTCAACATCTTTTTTCTTCAAGTAAACCTGAGGAAGAAGCCAACCAGCGATGCCACTAGCTACTGATGTTTACGCGTTCGATGTACTGTGGAAGGAAGGGTGGATCGATCATCATCTTCTTCTATCCCTGTCCATCATGCTTTTTTGGGCCACTTGGTTTGACAAGAACTACGTAAGTAATAAAATAGCAGACTAAGGCATTTAATTAGGGATGACCTTTTAAAACATCTAATAACCTTCTAAATGAAGCTATATCAGTAAGTAGCAGCTAAATAACACATGGAAGTACGTAAAATAGCGGTGACTTTCTCAATCAGCTATAGCAATAAGTAACAGATGCTTCTATACATGTGCCTTCTCAATTTGGCAGAGCAGTAGATCATTTAGCCTGGTGTTTTCCTACTCCATGGAAAGTGACACACACCAGCTTAATTAGCAATGCCGGCTAGTCCACAAGACCTCCATGTTGTCTTAGCGAGCTGCATTGACGAGTTGGACACGCAGAGGAAGACAACAACCCAAGCAATCTTTGCGCTGCACAAACTGCCGCAGCCTTTTCTGTTTTCTTCTTCTGCTGCTGCTGTTTAATGAAGGGAGACCGACAACTCTCACCGCGCGAGCTGCAGTGACATGCGCCATCCCGCATGTTTGTCCAGCTCGCGCCGTGCACGTACACAAACGTGAACGCGCACGCCTCAGGGCTTTATTCTTCACGTACTCAACTGGAAAACAATTAAATTGAAGAGACACAGTAGTAGGTAGCTTAGCAGACACCACGTACGGCCCGCCGGCGCCGCCGAGCAACTCGACGGCCCGGTTAGTTGCAGACAGGGCCATTATTGCGCGTACGACTGGACCGCGTAAACCTCGTACATCTCCTTGTCCTCGCCGTCGGCCACCTTGCTGACGAGCTCCCAGCCGACGGGCACCCGGCAGGACGGGTCCGGGCACCGCATCGACAGGCACTCCTCTGCGCCGGAGCTCACCGCCGCGCGGATGTGACGGAGCCAGCACGCGTCGCAGTAATAGTGGGAGCAGCCCGCCGACCTCATCGTCCGCCTGCCGCGGGCATTATTGCTACTAGCTGGGCATGCTGTGCACTTGCGCTTGCTGTTGGGGAGCTCCTTGGGCTCCGAGATGCCGGCCAGTGGCCACGGCAGATCGAGTTCGTTGCATATGGCGACTTGCTTATCCAGGTCGTCGTCGGCGAACCAATCCCTCTGGAGTTGTTCGATTGACCAATGGCAGTGCTGCAGGAGGAGGGCGGCGGCTGCGGAGGGGACGGAGAGCAGGTCCCGAGCATTTGCAATCTCATTCACTTGCTGCTTGCGGAGCTTGTCTGGAGAGTCAAAATTAACATTGTACCTCAGCTCGATCTGCCTTGTTTTTTTTTGCCAATATACCACACACAATATACAACATAGAAGATGAGACCTCTCGTACCATGCCGTAAGGAAGAAGATGAGGAGGAGGAGGACGCCATCTCGCCCTTGGCTTGGGATCTGATATGTCAAATACATATATATACTTCTTCCACATGATGACGAACAAGAAAGTGATCGAGAAATTAACAAAGCCAGGAGCTAAGTTACCTGCTGCTGCTAGATATATTTTGTTGCTTGCACGAGTTAAGCATATTAATAACCTTGGACATGTGGGGCCGGAGTGGCGGATCAGGCAGACAGCACAGCAGCCCCACGATGACGCACCATCTAGCTTCCAGTCGTTGTGACTCGTCAGTTACAATTTTTGGATCAAATATATCCTCCAATTCACTTTCCTCCATTCTCTTAGCCTGCGAGTGATTGTCCAGGAAAAAAAAAGATGCAGAACGTGTACGTGACACTCTATTCGTGCATGTAAATGTGAGACTCGACCAGGAATAAACTACAAGCATGCATGTGTACTGCTAGTGTGTTGCCAGTAATAACTTACCCAGTCATCGGGTCTTTTGGGATGGATGCCATTTCTTGATGATGTTGTGCACTTTAGACCAATGGTCTCAAGGAGGATGATGCCAAAGGAGTACACATCGGATTTGGTTGAGGCCGTATACGACCCTCCACTGATGAATTAAATTAATTGGAACAATAAATAAAATATATTAACATATATCTCAGACAGGTAAAGAAATACGTAGTAAAGAATTCAATGTTCATCCTGTTTAGAGCATAAATACCCGAACCCAAGGAAGTAAAGGACGGATTTCCAGATGGAGTTGGTTGACGCCGACAATTCCGGAGCCACATAATCCCTGAGAAATTTTAAAATCCAGTGGGAACAAAAACTTGTAACCACCGTCTCACAAAAATAGAGGAAACAAAAGAGATTCGTTCATAATCCCTCTAGTTGTACTTCTTTATTTAGTTGTATAATGAAAAGTACGGTGTGTTGTTTTAGATTTTTTATTTATATATTTTGAAAGATTTATTATGTTGCCAAAGCTTTACCATGGACAGATGCCGCATTGTGGACCAATGTTAATTGAAGCATATTCTTTATATACATGCACAAATTTAAGGATGTTCATAATTTTCGAATAGCATCTTACTTCGTGCCAGGTAAGTTTTTCTTGTCAAGAGTGATCTCACGGGCACCGTTCGCCAACTTTTTAGATTTCCCAAAATTGTTGATCTTAGGAGTCATTTTTTTGTTCAAGAGGATGTTTTCTGGCTTCAGATCCAAATGGACGACATTTTGTCTATGCAGGTAACGTACACCCTTGGCAATCCCTTGAATTATCCTGAAAATAGAGGGCCACTCAACTTGTTCCGTCCCTGCACAATACAAGCACGTACGTGGAAGCAAAATCTAGTTAGAGGGTGGATAAGAGAAATTTGGTGGACAAGAGAATTGCAATCAAGCTAGATTTTAGTGAAACTGTGCCTTCGACGATAACTTCGACCATGCTTTTCTTCGACATGTATTCGCTCACAAATCCGAGATCACCATTTGTGTGAACTTGAAAACCATTGTCTTGGACCAGCACCAAACTCAAGTTGTACTCGAAGCAAACACCGAGAAGTTTAATTATGTTTGGGTGTTTGAGATTCTGAAGAAGTCCGAATTCATGAAGAAAGCGGCCCTTTACTTGCAGATTTAACTTATGAAAATTCTTGATGGCAACTTCTTCCTCGCCTAATGTAGCCTGACAATTAAGTATAAAAAAATGACTTAATAAGTATAAATAGAGTTAAGCGATACAATCATGTCAACAAAAGAATAAATAGAAAAAAAATCTTGTCACCAGTAGGATCAGTTGGCTTTGATGAAAATGACAATAATGGCAGTTGTGTAATGATGGACATGTTACCAAACTTCAATAGATTAACAAAAAAATTTGCACACACACATGACATTATGAATAAGGGAAAGTAGAGACAACAAAGCAGCAGCTGCAGCATCGATAATGTCCGTGGCTATATTAAATTTGTTTATACTGCTACGCAGGTACACAGTATGCGAGAATTTGCACACTTATATAACATGTACTAAAGCCAGAATAACTTTAATCCCAGTTGTTAACACCTTTTAATACTGGTTCTTTTAATATCATTTTGTGTTACCACCTCTTATTAAATGTGTCTCGACAACCTGATTCAAAAGGAAAGCATCTCTTATCTAGTCAAGTGTGCTTTGTTGAACTATATTGTTTGAGTTGATGAATGAAACTAGGTTCCCCAATGCAAAGTTTCAGTTGACAGTTCATATGCTAGCATATTATTTAAATATTTTATATCTAAGTGACTATGTGGAGTTTGATGATATTTTTATAGATGAAACCCAAACCCTCTCAATATGCATTTCACATGTTGGAAATGGTAAGCACTAGTTTCATCCCAATGAAAATGCTCCCATCCCTCTCCTCATAAATATTGTCTTGTGACCGTATGTAGCTAGGTGTTACGGCGTTACCTAATTCAATTGGAATGAAACATCTATGAAACTATCTCTTGGCCTTATACTCTTTTCATAAGTCTAGTGTCATGTCATGAAATTCCATACACAACATCTCATTCAATGTGGATAAAACCCCACTAGGAATAAACAAATGTTTTAATTGGGAAGAGAAGCGTTTATAGTTCATTTTAGTGTATATAGCCTCTCCATTCTTGAGGACCCCTATAAATTACTGTCAATACAAACCATTCTATGCAAATAAGAAACAATTGTAGCATAAACGCACAAGGAATATGCTCTCTACAGGAAATCAAACCAGATAACAATAATAATCGTCTAAAACCCCCAAATAGAATGAACTAATTAAGCATATAGATGGAGTACCTTGTATACAGAAATGGAGCTACCTTTTCTCCCAGAAAGAATATTTTCCTGAATGGTTGATAATTTTGTTGCCTTCACCAACTCACTCCACGTATTGTACAGTATTAACTGATGATTATCTGTCATACGAACAATGCATAGTGACATAGGTTTAATATATGCTATATAAATATATTTGAATGAACTTTGTTTTATTTATAAATATGTTTGAATATAAAATACAATATGACTTTGTTGTATTTCTCAAATAAATCTCAATAGACAATAGTGATCAAGCCTACGTGTTGGAGACTGTTAATTGTTTGTAAAAAAATGGTGCTTTCATGACAAGACGAAAGAAGATGGACTTTTTAATTTTCTGATAATGGTGTGACGACCTAGATTGCTTTTATTTCCTGGTAACTGTGCGGACGCGCGAGAACGATGATGAAGAAAGCATGATAGACGCACCAGATCTGCTAGGACCACCTGTTTCATTTGTTCCCGTTTTGTTTTCATTGCTAGCATCATCAGTTGAGTCGCTGATTCCAAAGTGCTGCGTCAATCATTCCAACAGAAACAGCAAAATAGAAAGGAAATCATATAGTAGCTAGTTGATTTATTTAACACTACTACTGTAACATGCATATATGTAGCCTTAAGCTAAATGAACGGTACCTTGATTATGGCAGCCAACTGTTTGTGGAATTGCTGCTTTGTTGAGTCAAATTTGTTATCCGTATTTTGCACCGTTGAGAGGATACTAATGGATGTAACAAAAACTGCCGAAAGCATTTTGTCTGATAAATCCTTTCTCAGCCGTTCCAGCTTGGAGGCTATGCCCTTGGTATTGAAGAGATAGATCAATTTGTTAGTATCCTTATTGCATTTCTTTACATCACTTAGGGTGCTCTCGAGAGTATCCTTGAGATCCGTCATCACGGCGTGCACCCTCGGATGCACCATTATTGGTACTGTCTCATTGAGCTCCGTCAGGTGCTCGCTCAGTTTCAATACATAGTCACAAATCTTGTCGCACTCCTTATTGTTCCTGTCAAACAAATCCACCGCGTTCTTGATCATGACCACGGCTTTGATGGCGTCCTTCACCAGTTCGGCCATCTCGGTTTCTTCATTACAAAACCATGCAAGGGCGTACGATCAATCAATCGGGTTCAAATGATTATTATAAAACAAAGAATGATCAAGAAAAGAACTTTTACTTCTGATATTCTCGAGATAAAAAACAACAGCACAAGAATCAATCAAGGGCGTACACCCACCTGCTTATGAATTGATGAACCAGCAAGTTCTGCTTACAGATTGCTCTTTACCTGAACTTGATGAGTAATGCGGATGGAGTAGCAACCTGCTGGGCTATATATAGGAGGGAGGATCATATATGATATACCGCGTGAAGCAGATTTGAGAAGCATGCAAGAAGCAACGAGGATGGAAAGGCACACATTCCGCGTCAACGAAAAAAGTAGGTTCAACCATATCTATCAATGTTTTTGTATGACGATAAGCCACAACTCGTGCATAAAGTAAGAGAAGTTATTGCATTGAATTTCAGATTACTTTTGTAAACACAAACAGGTCAGTTGGTAAGTCTGGTGGAACAACTAATGTCGCATTTTTCTGAAGTTATTTTAGGATTTAATCAGTGGTAGGAGACATGTCTGTCGACAGCGAGATATTTGTGGTGACTTCGTCAATCATGTGTCTATATATAGGAGGGAGGATCATATACCACGTGAATTAAGTTGTTGCATTGGATTTCAGATTAATTCCGTACACTAAGTTCTAAAATGTAACAAGCACATGCCAGACAAAATTAGCGTGCCAAATCTGGTGTATCATCGCTTTGCCGCCCGAGGATCCTCCATCTCCTGAAAAAATTAACTCAAAACTCCACTTGCATGTAGAGAGAAACAGAAAGAAAAAAGAGGAAAGTCTCGTTATTGATCGAATGATACATCTTGCATGCCAAAAGAATGGCTCCAAAAAATTGGCTAAAAAAATAGATGCCTTAGATATTAAAGCTGAAACTGTTCTGTTGTCCCAAGCTGAAATAGATTTTAGAAATCATCTAAGATGGCAGTTGACTAAGTTGTTAAGAGAGGAGGAGATCTATTGGCTCCAACGTTCCAAAACAACAAGGTTACTGAATGGAGATGATAACACTAAATACTTTCATCTAGTGGCAAATGGCAAACATAGAAAAACTAGAATTGTGCAATTAGAACAAGATGAATGAATCATTGTTGGGGATGACAATCTTAAGAACTATATAACCGAGTACTATAAGGGGCTGTTCGGACCACATTCACCAAATTCTTTCTCACTAGACGAAACAATGCGGCACGATATACCGCGGGTTTTGGAGGAGGAGAATGAAGTAATGACAGGACCGTTCGAGGAACAGGAAATTAAGGCTGCGATTTTTCAAATGGAGCATAACAAAGCTGTGGGGCCTGACAGATTCCCAGCTGAGTTCTATCAAGTGTTTTGGGAGGTGATAAAAACAGACTTGATGCCCCTTTTCCACGACTACCATGCAATGAGGTTGCCTTTATACGGCCTTAACTTTGGGGTTATAACGTTGTTACCAAAGAAAGCGGAGGCTATTAAAATACAACAATACAGACTGATATGTTTATTGAATGTGAGCTTTAAGATTTTTACAAAAGTTCTAAATAATAGACTTATGAAGGTGGCGGATAAGTTGATTGGTCCGTCACAGTCCGCTTTTGTCCCAGGACGTAATATCATGGAAGGAGTTGTGGTTTTACATGAGACGCTTTATGAACTACATAAGAAGAAAAAAATGGGGTCATTTTAAAATTAGATTTTGAAAAGGAATATGACAAGATTAAATGGCCTTTTGTTCAATAAGTCCTTAGAATGAAAGGGTTCTCTCCCACATGGTGCGAGTGGATCAATAACGTTATGACTAAGGGGAGTGTGGCAATCAAGGTTAATGATAATATTGGGCATTATTTTCAAACTAAGAAAGGGGTTTGTCAAGGAGATCCTCTTTCTCCGATTTTGTTCAATATTGTGGTTGATATGTTGAATGTTTTGATTAACCGAGCAAAAGAGATGGGTCAGGTTGAAGGGTTAATACCACATCTAGTTGATGAAGGATTATCCATTTTACAGTATGCGGACGACACTATCATTTTTATGGAAGATAATATTGAACATGCAAAGAACATGAAGCTTTTGTTTTGTGCTTTTGAACAGTTGTCTGGTCTCAAAATTAACTTTCATAAGAGTGAAATGTTTTGCTACGGCAATGCGAAAAATAGCCAAAGTGTTTATGCACAGATATTCGGCTGTGATATGGGGACGCTGCCTTTTCATTACTTAGGCATACCGATGCATCATAAAAGACTCAGTAATATGGACTGGAAACATGTGGAGGAGCGCTTTCAGAAGAGGCTAACTTGTTGGCAAAGCAAAATGTTATCTGTAGGTGGGCGCTTGGTTCTTTTAAACTTGGTGCTCAGTAGTTTGTCTATGTTTATGCTATCATTCTTTGAGATACCCCGCGGTGTTCTTAAAAGATTAGATTTCTTTAGGTCGCGGTTTTTTTGGCAGATGGATGAGCATAAAAAAAATATAGGCTAACTAAGTGGTCTGTGGTGTGCACACCAAAGGATCAGGGAGGGCTGGGAGTTTTAAACCTAGATATTCAGAACAAGTGTCTTCTTAGCAAATGACTTATTAATTTAATTAATAAGGATGGAGTTTGGCAATGGTTGATTAAAAGAAAATATCTGCAGAACAGAACCATCACGCAAGTCGATTATATGCCTAGGGATTCACATTTTTGGGCTGGCCTTATGAAGGTCAAAGGTGAATTTCTACGGTTGGGCAGATTTTCGTTGGGGGATGGCCACCAAGTGAGGTTCTGGGAAGATGCATGGATTCAGCCACAACCTCTCAAAGTTTTGTTCCCATCGATCTATAATATTGTTAGGAAAAAAAGTGCTACGGTTCACACAGTCCTAACATCGAGACCACTCAACGTGGCTTTTAGGCGGTCCTTGTCTGGTGTTAATTTGTAGGAATGGCATCAGATTGTTTCCATGGTTCAAAATGTGCAAATAACAAATCAGAAAGATCATTTTGTGTGGGGGTTACATCAAAATGGAACCTTCTCAGTAAGATCGATGTATAAAGCGTTGCTGAATTCACAGGCACATCCAATCAACAAATTAGTTTGGAAATTAAAATTACCACTAAAGATAAAGGTTTTTATGTGGCTTTTAATCAAGGGTGTGATCCTAACAAAAGATAATTTAGCTATGCGACAATGGCAAGGGTATAAGAAATGTTGTTTTTGCATTAAAAACGAATCAATTCAACATTTACTCTTTGATTGTCCAATGGCTAAATTTATATGGATAATTGTCTATGTTTCTTGTAACTTAAGACCGCCTACCAGTATCCATCATATGTTTAGTAACTGGTTAGTGGGGGTAGACAAGAGGCTCAAATTTAAAATTCTGGTTGGGCAAGCGCGTTGTGCTGGGCGATATGGCTTAGTCGTAATGAGATAGTTTTTGACAAGAGCCCAGCTCCTTCATTTTTGCAGGTTATCTTCAGGGGGGACGCATTGGACCAGATTTTGGTCCTTGCTTCGGAACGAGGGGGATCGGCCAGCAATGAAGGCAGCTTGTATGCAGATTGAAACAATTGCAATGGAGATCTTCGCCAGATTTGGATGACATTTCAGCAGCAGAATTTCTTATTAGTTTTGTTTTAGACAGTTCATGACAGTTTGTCAAAACTTTATTTTTACTATTGCCTGGTGTGCTGAACTTTTTTGAGCTTGTAATAAGATACAACTATATGCATTGGTCGATGCAGAAGCTGGGATATTAATATATTCCCTTTTCTAAAAAAAGAATGGCTCCAACCTTTATTAATGATTTTATATGACTAACAACCCGTTATTGCCTGCAAAGTGTCAAAAGTTGTCGTCGTATTCGATTTAGGACTGTTGACAGGCTTTGTTAACAAAATTAGATATTTCTACTGATTTCAAAAGGGAACTGATCATTAGGTTTGAAAAATTATTGAAAGGAAAAGGGGTGTGATGACTAATTAGAAAGCCGGAGGCAAAGGGTAGTGGGGTGGGTGAGGGGCTAAAATAAGACCCTTTGTAAGAGGTAAAGCAGAATTAAAGCCTGCCAGGAGCAAATGCGCTAGAAAGACAGATACTTTGCGACTTTGAAATGGGCTCAACCTTAATTTTTTTAGGACTATAAACCACAAAGACCACCACCCTCTGTGAGTTCGTGCAAAGTGTGTCAAGTTGTTGTATTGAATTCCAGATTGTTGATAGGCTTCATAAAAGTTCATCAAATTGTTCTTTGATTACAAAAATGGAACTAAATTACAGGTCTTAAAAATTGTTGAAAGGAGCAGATCGAGGGCGTGAATGTGTGATGGAAAGCTGGAGGGAGTGGGGTTTGGTGTGGGCACCTTAGTTTTGATATGACTAAGCCACGAACTTGTCACGATTCACATAATTAAGAAATTTGCTATCTTGGACCGGAGCTTGTTGATAGGCTTTGTATAGTAAGTTTGAATTATTTATTGATTTGAAAAGACAATTCAAGTACATTTAAATTTTTGTCGAACAGTCAATCTCCTCCCCCGCGTTGCTCCCGCGGGGCGGCACGGGTCCCCAAACCACCTCGCCGCCAGGCCGCCTACCTCCTCTGCTCCCTCCTCGCCGTCGCCCGAGTGGCCGGCCGGAAGTCCGGCGCCCGCAAGGAGGGCCACGGCGAGGCGTCTCCTTGGACGGGAGGTCATCCCGCGCGGGCGGCGCTGCCTCCTTCTCCGACAAGGACGGGGCGGCTATGGCGCTCGATTGGCCGGATCCGCAGTGAGTTTTTGGGGAGCAACGGCGGCTGGATCTCGGTGCGCGGCGGCGGCTGTCCACGGGCGGCCGGTGGCAGCGGTGGCCGGCCCCCGGGGGCGCCTGAGCGGAGGGCGCATGCGTGGCCGGCAGGCCGGGGCTGCGGCATCAACGCGTAGTCAAGCTGCGCGCGCGGGCGCCTTCGGCCTTGGTGTTGGAAAGGCTAGCTCCAGACTTTGCAACTACATCTGGTGATTGACATCTTCAGTTTCGCCTTTCTTTTCATACAGATCAAGAGACATGAGTCATCTTGGCTTCATTCACGGATTCTCTTACTCAAAGACGGATTTCATCTGCAATTTATTCCTGGTGGATTATGCACGGGTACCAGCGGTTACTTTGCAGCATGGTATCTCAGGTTACGAATTCAGATGGTCTGCCGGATTTGGAGTTCGTGGCCGTTTAAAGTGGGTCAGGGATGGTCTATATGGAAACATTGGCCTGGTAAGAATGGGGAAGCAACACGGTGTGACTTGGTCGTGGTGGTAATTGCTACTAATTCATCGGTTCCGGGAAGAAATTCCTAGGTCTGACCTTAATTGGTTGAACCTGGCAGTGACCTTGCTGAAGGCATTGTTTGGATTAAGATGAATTACTCCCTCGTGAAAATATTTGATCTGGTCTTAATTGGTTGGGTCATTACAATGTCGGCACGTGCGCGTGTCGTTTCCTCGTTAGAGGCGTAGTATCGGGAGCCTACTTCATAGTCCAAGAGTTGCTTTGGTTTGTGAAGCGGATGAAGATGAAGACGCTTGTGGTAGTTTGCTAGGTCATGGTGCTCTCATTTTTTTTTGTTTTTCATTGGCTGTGTGCATCTTAGTTATGCAGAGGCCGGGTTGGATCTTATATAATTGTATCATCTCGATGTAATTGTCTAAGATCAATAAAACTTCCTTTTTCCAAAAAAAATAAAGGAGGAGGTGGTGATTGGAAAAAGCCGTTGGAAGGGTACGGCGTATATGCGTGAGGTAGAATCGAAACAGTCTCGGTGCAGAAGGGTAGGGACGCTTCGCTGCACCTCATAATCTACAAAAATTGCTATTTGTAAACTGCGACGGAGTTTAAAACTCGAGAGAGATCTTCACGGTCTAGGACCTACGATCGGAGTGTGGGAAGGTAATTAATTTTCCTGTAAAGCAAACAAATACATTTAAAACCAGTTAACATGATTAGTTAGTGATTAAGGTTACTAGTCTATCAACCCGTGCAGCTGCACGGGCTTATAGTTTGAAGGAAAAATATAATATGAGTATCATAAGTTTATGCAAAATATTTAATATAATTTTATTCTATTCTTGAATATTGGAAATATACTTCATTTCACAAAAATTGTGTTGATAACTACCTTTTCTATTGGTGATGTAATATGGTAAATTAAACTGAGATTTGTTTATGTAATCATAACGTAGGCACTCTTCTTCTCTCTTTTTGGAATTGAATAATTTGGTACAATAATTAGGGCCCACAAAGGTAAGAGTCATATGATTAGAATTTTCCAGTTTTTCTGTTTTTGTTGGTATGTCTCGTTCAATGGTATACCAAACCTCCTAATAAAGGTGATTCCAACTAATAACTACTCCCTCCATCCTAGAATATACCTACATTTAGACATTTTTAAAGACAAACCATTTAAATTTTGACTATAAATAAAAAATAATCATGGAGACTGATAACATAAAAACTCTGTTAGTAGTTTTTTCCTGAAGCCAACTATAATCTGTATCCTTTTATATTTGAAATAATTTGTTTTTATAGATATTTGACCGAAATCGGGAGGGGAAGCCACTACCTATTTTTTATATATTTTTTATTCCGAACCCAATTATTCGCTCCCACAGGGAGTCGAACTTGGGTTTGTTGGGTCTTACTCGGGTTCTCTAACCACTAGACCTAGAGGCCCTTTCACGTTTTTAGAGATATTGTTGGTTAAAATTCAAAATATTTTACTTTGAAAAAACCTAAACATAGCTAGCTATATTCTGGGAAGTGGGAAATATATGCTATTATAGATATGAGCAACCCTTAAAATATGTGTTTATAGAACAACTCTATTTGACACTCAATGTTGAATTGCGAACTCCATGCCATGCAGGATCCTTATCACTAAAGGACACTGCTCCATGCTCCCACAAACTTTGCAAAAATAGGTTAAACCTCTCCTCAAGTGTTGTTTCCATGCCTGATATCACTAATATTACTTCACTACTCTACAGTTTGAGAAAATATATGTATTGCATCAGCATGCCAATAAAAAATCTTTTCATGGTACATAAGTTGTTTATTTCAAAATTCAAGTGGTTCTACAAATGGTGCATTTGTATATGAAACAATTCTCTGATACTCAATTCAAGTTGCTTTTTAGTCATGTTAATATTATAGGCAAAATGAATCTACTCTCTCCATCTTTGAGCATAACAACATTTAGCTCCTCAGTCAAAACATTTAGGCTTTGACCAACAATATCTCTAAAAATATTTATTTTAATTAGAAAAGTTATATGTTATGGTAGTTTCACAACGCATTTACTAAACAGATAAAATTTTACCGTGATATTTCTGGTGGATGAAAGGTAGTTTTTCTAGCAGTGTGTGCAGGCAAACCCAGGTCAAAGGCAAGGGGACGATAATGCAACCATGCATGCACAAATTAAAGCATGCCATTAGAACAACTAAGAACCTAAAATCATTAGATTAGCATGGTAAGTGACATGAGATGAACCGTGCAGGCAAACTCAGCGTCAACGGCAAGGACGATCATGCAACCATGCATGCACACACATTACCTCTCGATTATGAACACATCACCCTCTCTGAGACTCTGACAAACACACTTTCCTGAGTAGCTAGATTGATCCTTTTCGTATCTATAGCATGTCATTAGAGTAACCAAGAATCTAACATTATCGGATTAGCGTAACATGGCAACTGTCATGAGACATATGCAGCCTGACCTAGCATCGGTGGCAAGCACGATCATGCGACCAGCAGGCACATAGTTACGCCTCGATGAACACACATTACCCATCTCTATCTCTCCTCAAAACTTTCCTCATTGGATAGATTAATCCTTTTCGACTTATCTCCACGGCAGAGAGAGTGGACTCACAACTAATTTAATCAGACGGAACGATTAACAAAGGGGGAGGGAAAAACGGAGGAAGGTCTCACGATGCTCATCGTGAGGCTGTTTGGATGGACTGCAGTTTCAAAGATCACGTGAAGACGAGATTAAGGGGCACGTGTATTGCTTTTTTATTGGAATTTGTAGATGTTTTCAATTATTAATAATGGCAAAGGTGGGTAATTTTGATGTATAATTAGGGGGTTACTTTAGACTATTTTTATAATGGTAAAGGTGGATAACTTATTAGAAATTACAATAGATCCAACGACTATTAGTATCAATGATGATTAGATTCTACCAAATTAATGGTCGGATGTTTCTGATTTTTATGAGAATTTCTATGATTTATCTTTTTCTCTAGCACGTCTTGTTAGAATTAACGTGGAGGCTCCAAAAAAGCCTCCAATTAGTAACAGTAAGATTATCGTTGTTCTTCAAAATATGGAAACTAGGTGATTATTTTTGCCATGATTTCTACAAAATAATCACGTGTCATGGCAAAAATATGGAAACTAGGTGATAGTTTCTGGGTTGGGACTGACCTAAGAGTGCTAGAGCGGAGCATAAGCTCTTGGCCTTTGTGCGGGGCAGTGTCACGGGCGCCCGGAGGGATGCCGCTATCCAGATGTGTTCGCTGCACTAACACAAACGACTACTTCCTCTACGGGATATCTCCCATGGATGTTACGCTGCCAATGATTTAGTGAAGTTTTTCGTATTAAATTAGATTTATCAAGTGTTACGTTACGTAAAGATCCTGTTGTTGTGTGTTGTACACATTAATATGCAATCTAACACTTGGTATCAGTTAGCCTGCCATAACCTACCATGATGCTCTTGCTAATCGATTAGATCTTGTTATGTGCCTTTTGATCGCTGCAGTATGTTTTATGCAATTTTTGATGTGCCATAATCTTAGATCTCTGTTGGTTTGTTCAAGTTTTAGGCAAATTCTAATTCTGTTAAAGGTTTCAGTGCCAACATTAGATCTGTGTGTGCAAATCATAATTACAATGGCTAATTAAGGTTACTTACACTACAAGAATAACTCACATCCGCACCCCTCATATGCCTCGGTGCACTCAAGATCCGGTGCTAATGTAACGTTAGCACCGGGTGCGAAATTAGGGTGCCCCCGGAAACACTTTAGCACCGGTTGCTAACACCAACCGGTGCTAAAGGGTGACATTTAGCACCGGTTGGTGTTAGCAACCGGTGCTAAAGGCCCTCACACTTTAGCACCGGGTCATAACACCACCCGGTGCTAAAGGGCTACCCTTTAGCACCGGGTCGTGTTACGACCCGGTGCTAAAGACCCTTTCGCACTGGGTCGTGTTACGACCCGGTGCTAAAGGGGGTGTCATATGATACTACAAAAGGAAAGCATCTTTTATTTCATCACATGTGTAGCGTAGGTGAGATGGTTAGGTGGGTACACGCGAGCCAAGAGGTCCTGAGTTCGAATCCCCGCAGCAACACACATATTTTTTTGGCGAATAGGCACCCTTTAGCACTGGTTATTTCACCCGGTGCTAAAGGGGCACCCCTTTAGCCTCGGATGATCTGCACCGCTTGGGATACCCGGTGCTAAAGCCGGTTCCCAACCGGTGCAGATGTCCGTCATTCTGGTAGTGTTATCATGTTTATTTAAGTGACTAAGGTTAGGAATCATCACTGTTAGTCAAGATCCATGGAAAATAGTCTCACATTCATGAAATCGATCCCTGTTAGTATTTTTCATACATGATTAGATCCAGGACAAGATGATTAACACTCAATTAGCATTTGGAAGAAGGAGAATTAGCTAAATCATGAATGCATCAGTGAAATCCCCTTCGATTTTTCTATGACGAACCCTAACCCTAACCGTACAAAAAAAGTGGTAACCTCTGTTGCGATGTTGTCCCCCTCGGGTAACCCTCCGGGTGACCATGGCGGCACCTTGCCGCCGGACCTGCCGCCGCTGCTTGCATCCTCCTCACCACCCTCTCCCTCACCTGAGAGCTCCACATCTCCCACGTCCCCCTCTAGCAAGGCCTTCGTCGTCACTCGTCACCCTGTCCAAGAATACTCCGCGCCTTCACTTCAAGGCCGTCAGTCTCCCAAATCCGACCACATCGGGGTTCGCCAGCATGCGTGCGCCCAGCTAGGGAGCTGACACCTCGGACTCGCCTGTGGAGATCCTCCAGCCAGTCCAAGCTTTCATCGAATTCTGCCTCGAGAACTTCCACTCCCCGGCGCTCGCTCCGGTTTATGCAGGGTCGCCCCTATGCTCCTTGGGGTCGCTGTGGGCTGTTCCATACCCTCGGCTGCCATCTTGCAACCTCAATTGGGTACGTGCTTCCCTCAACTACTGGGTTGGTGCTCCGCCGGCCATGGCGTCTGTCTCCCAGGATAGCGCCTTCGCCTCTGCGTCTCGCTTGCTCGGAAGGTCATCGCTGACTTCATCCTCACCTTGGGGGACCTCCGTCTAGGTGACCGGCGGCTGTCCTACTTCGCCAACGGCGCCGCCACCCGCGCCTCCTTTCGAAATCTTTTGGTTTTCCCGCCAACGGTCATTGTCCGATCATTGCCTGGGTCCTTTGGGCCTCCTTCGTGTGTGGGTCGTGCTCCGCTCGGTAACGCCCCAGGTTCTAGAGTCTTCCCCTCCAGTGCGTCATCTCCCGACTCCGTTCCCGAGGTGGTTCACCAGAACCAATTGGCGCGGCTGGCGGTGCTGAGGGGAGGGTGATGGCCGGTCATGTCCACTTAATGGCCTCTGTTACTTGTGCTTCTGTCTCGACTGCTCCTCGTCCAGGTGAGCCAACGCTCATGCGGCCCTCAGGTGACCCACCTCTTGTCTCTGAGGATGTGGCTCTAGGGTGCACCCAGTCTTCACAGCTGGGTGGCATTCTTCCCCTGCCGATGTGACCTGCCCTGTTCCCGGCCCTGCCAGCCTCCGGGACGTGCGCCTCCTCTCCACCTCGCTCTCCACACGGTTTCGCCGCCAATGCTCCCTCCTTTGTGAAAGTTGTCGCCTCGCCTCCACACCACCCACCGCCGGCAAATCGAGTCGTGCAGCGCCACCCACAGACGCGCCTCGCTACCTCAAGATGCTTTCGCTGCATGGCTCTTGATCACTAGAGGTCCGATTGTCGTGATCCTGTGCGCTGCTGCTGCTGTTGGCTCCTTGGCCACAAGGAGCGGGACTGCAGGGCGTCGCCGCACCCATGCCTGCTACCTCTCAGGCACCGCCTCCATGTCTGCTACCCCACCCGGTGCTCCTCCCCCCTAGTGGTGTTTGTGGACCATCTTCTTGGTCCGCGCTGGTTGGGCCGTCGGTGGCGGGGGCTTCTTCTTCGGGGACCGTGCTGTAGGCTGGTGCGGACCATGTCGTCTCTCTAGGCAAGGCGGACGCCGGTGCTGCTGCACCTCTGGGTGCTAGTGAGCCTCCGGAGCCTGAAGTGGAATCCTCCTCATCTACAAGCGAGGAGTTCGCCACTGATGAGGAAGACCTACCAGACGCTGAGGATCTTGAGGAACCTCTCAGGCCGGATCAGGCGGACTTCTACTTTGCTCCGGTAAACATGAATCGCTACGCTCACCTCGCTTTTGCTACTGTTAACCTGCCGCTGGGAATGTTGGTACCGCCATTCACCGGGCTCTGATGCACAGTTTGGGTAATTTGCGCGTCCAGCTTGCACCATCCTCTCAGGGAAACATGCTGCTCCTCTTTGAGAATGCTTTAGTGCGCCAACAGGCCATGCTTGCTGCTCCATTTGTCAACCGCCAGTAGGGCTGGACAAAATGCTCGAAGCTCGTTAGCTCACTCGGATCGTAGCCGGCTTGGCTTGGCTCGGCTCGGCTCGGCTCGGTTCATATTTCTATCGAGCCGAGCAAGAGTTTTTGCTCATTAATATAACAATCGAGTTCGAGCTGGCTCGTGAGCTGCTCACGAGCCAAATAAAGTAGAAGACCTAATAGACTAATAAGTAAATTATTAATTAATAATAATATAGGTATATTATATGATAGTTCTAGATGATGTTATGCTTATATTTTATCATTATAATACGATAAAGTAGATTTTAAAGGTATTAAGACCATATAAATAGGATAAATTTTTATATTATATATATTATTATGGTAATTTTAAATTTAACTATAGCTCATGAGCTTAACGAGCCAGCTCGCGAGCTTAATGAGCCGAGCCGAGCTGGCTCGTTTGGTTAACCAGCTCGAATGAGCCGAGCCAAAACGAGCGGAGCTGGCTCAACATCCACCCCTAACCGCCAGCATACTGTGTTCCTCGAGTGGCATGAGGAAACTGATAACCATTTTCAATTTGAGCATGAGGCTCATGTGGCCTTGTCCATCAAGGCCTTTCCTATGGAGCATTGGAGGCGTGAGCGCATTGTTGCTGCTGTGGGACCTTATGGAAACCCTCATTCTGTTGATATGATATGCATTACTGGGATGGATTATTCTGTTGTGCTGACTGTTATCAAGGCTAAACATGTGTTTGACATCCCACGTGAAGAGAACCTCAAGAACCATGACGAAATTGGTACTGTGGCAGTGGTGGACATTGTGCAGGTTGATGACATTGATCCAGACGAGGATGACGATGACGACGATGATGCTGGGGGTGGGGATGCACCCATGCATCCTGGGCCATTGCAGGGGCCCTTCATGGGACAGCCGCCGAATCACCAACCCCCACAAGCTAATCGACCTGCCGGTCTGGGCTTTCCTCCACCTGGGCCGCCAGCTTCCATTCCAGTTGTTTCCTTGGATGAACACATCTCTGATTTCCTGGGGCCTGCTCCTAGTGGTGCCATTGAAGACACTCCACCCACACCTCCATGTGCTCCACCACCTGATGTTGGCACGATTGTTCTGGATTTGCTTCCTGTTCCCAGGTGCCCGTCGTGGGCAGGTTCTGCTCCCTCAGGTCTCTGGCATGCCACTGCTCTCCAAGCCAAAGACAAATCAGTTCGGTCTGAGACAGGGTTTCTTTCCAGTCACTGTTGTTGCTGATGATGGGGCAAAGCTGGAATTCAAGGTGCCGCTGTAGCCGTTCCATTCTGTTTTAAAGGGTGGGAAGGGCATGTTGGTTGTCAATCTGGTCACTGCTTCTGTTGGATTTATGCATGAGGTGGCTCGGGTTGGTGTAGCGCAGAGGCTTTCTCTCACACAAGATACCATGTTGTTGGTCAGACAACGGTACACCTACTCTCCACCACGATGGAGGCGCAGTACCATACTGAAGGAAAAGGAGGAGGCAGAGCATATCACCCAGGCTGATCGTGCAGTGCGCATCAAGAAAAGGAGGCTCGGGGCAAAGACCCCAACCAAAGCACCTATCCCGCACAGTGCTCCACTTGCCAAGAAAACTGCCCCTTCTGCTGCCAGCTCCACTTCCGCCTCAGCTTCTTCAGCGCTCTCCTCGGCATCGGATTGCTCCACCACTATGGCAGAAATGGCAGACTCTGCATCCACTACACTGGCCTGGAATGTTCAAGATCTTAAGCTTCTGGCTTCGTGTTGTGGTGTTCCTGATCACGCTCTTCAGGAAATGGATGAAGCTGTTGAGGAGGAGCTGCCGGCCCCTGCGATTGATCCACTGGATTAATGCAGGGGTGGCCGCGTGCCCCTGGCACGCCACCAACATGCTCCTACACTCTGATGACACTTGGTGCATTCTTTTGAGAGCGCCCACTACCTGCTTCCTAGCAAAACTTGTTGTGATGACACTCATCCTCTATGCCACGTTACATGTGGGTGTTTGCTTTGCGCTACTCTTGGACACATGCTTTTTTTCAATCTTTGACGCTAGTGTGCTTTGTGTTATGTTGTGATGCTCCGTTTTGTTTGTCTTCCTGTCGTGCGAACATCTGGTTCACAAATGGCTAGGTCCTCTAACAAAACTTATTCCATCCTCTCATGGAATGTTCGCAGCCTCAATGATATCGACAAATGCTTGCCTTGCCTTCCCCCCCCCCCCCCACCATTTGTCATCTACTTTCAAGAGACTAGGTTGTCTGATATCTCCATTTTCAAAGCATCAACCTTTCTACCGCCCACGAACTCCTCTTCCTTCGTGTTCAAGCCTTCTCCTGGGGCCTTAGGAGGCCTTCCTCTGGCTTAGAACCGCTGTGATTTCAGCCTCTCCTCCCATTTCATAGCGGATTTCTCCCTCACTGCTGAGCTCACCCGATCTTGTTCAGGAGATGCCCTATGCCTCACCAAAATGTCTACGCCCCTTGCACTGAGCCTGACAAGCTGGTGTTCTTGCAACAAATCACGAGCTATGCCATTGATGAGCAGCCTTGGGTAGTGTTCTTGCAACAAAGCACTGACAAGAACAAAGAGAACTTCGACCAGTTTTTTGTTGACAGCTTTAATGAGACAATCCAGCTTTGGAGTGTTCATGAGATTAGTTTCAGCAATCGACTGTACACTTGGTCCAATAGACAGTAGATCCCCACGCTCGTCAAGCTTGACTGGTTTTTCGTTAATAACAAATGGAACCAGGCCTTTCCTGATACAAGTTCCTCCTGCCTCTCAGCTCCAGTATCTGATCACTCTCCAATCCTGATGACATCGTCCTCAGCTATACCTAAGCCCAGCCTTTTTCGGTTCAACAACCATTGTGTGAGGTGTAATCAGTTCGGGGGAAACGACGACCTCTGCATAGGAGAGCATCGGTAATTCTCGCCCCCAACTGTTTCCCACTGCCAAGCTCAGTCTTTGTCTCAAACAATGAAGGGCAGACCTCAAACAGTGGGCAGCTGGCCTGCGTGCACCAGATCAAGTCCTCATGAACTGTAAGTTGGTGATTAAAATGGACTCAATTGAAGAGATCAGGCCATTATCACACGCGGAGTTCACTCTTCGAAACCTTGTCTGGGACTCAGTTGTCTCTCAGTCCGCCATGCTTGCTCAATACTAGAGACAGAGAGGGTGTTGTGATATGATCCAAATTCACCTACGGAGCGAAGCGGAGGCCCATCACCAGAGGTTTGGGCCGGAGCGAAGGGGTACTGTGTTTTTCTACACTGGGAGGGTTTTCCACGTTAAAAATCTCGTGTCTCCTAAGGTTTGATTCTATTACTTCTCGTCGTTTATTCGTCATCATTTATAACAAGTGGTATCAGAGCCGATTTTAGATTCGGTTTCCTTGATGTCGACGACGATGAAGTTTGATCTACCGCTGTTGGATTACAAGACGAGGTTCGCGCTGTGGCAAGTCAAGATGCGGGCTGTTCTGGCGCAAACTCATGATCTTGATGAGGCGTTGGACAAGTTTGGTGGCAAGTCGTCCAACGAATGGTCTGATGAGGAGAAGCGCAAGGATCGTAAGGCTCTGTCTTTAATTCAGCTTTATCTGTCTAATGATATTCTACAAAAATATCTGTAGGAACAGACTGCTGCAGTACTCTGGCTAAAACTGGAATCGATCTGCATGTCGAAGGATCTAACCAGTAAAATGCATATGAAGTTGAAGCTGTTCACGCTCAAGATGAAGGAGGGTGATTCAGTGATGAGCCATATATGTGTGTTCAAGGAGATTGTTTCTGACATAGCGTCGATGGAGGTTAAGTATAATGATGAGGACTTAGATCTCCTATTGTTATGTTCTCTGCCAAACTCTTTTGCAAATTTCCGTGACACCTTGTTGATTAGTCGTGATGAACTAACCGTTTCAGAAGTTTACGAGGCACTCCAATCAAGGGAAAAGATGAAAGGCATGGTGCAGCCTGACGGATCGTCGTCGTCCAAGGACGATGCTTTGCAAGTGAGAGGCAGACCGGAGCACAGATCTTCCAATGAAAGTAATGATCGTTACAAGAGCCAAGAAAGTAGAGGTCGTTCTAAGTCCAAACCACCCAAGAAGTTCTGTAAGTATTACAAGAAGAAATCACATTTTATTGAGGAGTGTTGGAAGCTTAAGAACAAAGAGAACAGAAAAAATAATTCGGATGGTAATGTCTCTGTTGTTTCTGGTGCTGGGAATACTTCTGATTCAGGAGATTGTCTGATTGTTCTTGCTGGTTGTGTTTCTGGTCATGATGAATGGATACTTGATTCTGCATGTTTGTTTCATATCTGCACTAACAGAAATTGGTTTAGTTCGTTTAAGCCTGTGCAGAAAGGATATGTTGTGCGTATGGGAGACGATAATCCATGTGACATTGTGGGGATCGGCTCAGTTCAGATCAAGGCTCATGATGGCATGACACGCACACTACAGAATGTGAGATACATACCAGGGATGACCAGAAATCTGATTTCGCTCAGCACACTTGACGCAGAAAGATTCAAGTACTCCGGTTCAGGCGGAGTTTTAAAGGTATCAAAAGGTTCTCTTGTTTGTTTAGTAGGTGATCTGAATTCTGCAAAATTATATGTCCTAAGAGGAAGTACTTTACATGGTTCTGTTTCCGATGCTGCTATTAGTAATGTTGAACCTAGTAAGACTAACCTTTGGCATATGCGTCTTGGACATATGAGTGAACTTGATATGGCAGAATTGATGAAGAGAAACCTACTGGATGGTTGTATTTTGAGTAGCAAGGAGTTTTGTGAGCATTGTATTTTCGGGAAGCATAAAAGGGTAAAGTTCAACACTGTTGTTCATACCACTAAAGGTACTCTTGATTATGTACATGCTGACTTATGGAGCCCTTCTCGTAAGCCATCTTATGGTGGTGCTCATTACATGCTTACTATTATTGATGACTACTCTAGAAGAGTATGGCCTTATTTTCTGAAAAATAAAGATGATACTTTTGCTGCTTCTAAAGATTGGAAAGTGATGATAGAAAGGCAAACCAATAGGAAGGTAAATGTGCTTCATACTGATAATGGTGGAGAATTTTGTTCTGCTGCATTTAATGATTATTGCAGGCAGGAAGGCATTGTCAGGCACCACACCATACCGTATACTCCGCAGCAAAACGGTGTGGCTGAGCGCATGAACAGGACCATCATCTCGAAGGCTCGTTGCATGTTGTCCAATGCACGGATGAGCAAGCGTTTTTGGGCTGAAGCAGCTAACACCGCATGCTACTTGATAAACAGGTCGCCTTCTATTGCACTTAATAAGAAAACACCTATTGAGGTATGGTCCGGCACACCTGTTGATTTGTTGTGATATGATCCAAATTAACCTACGGAGCGAAGCGGAGGCCCATCACCAGAGGTTTGGGCCGGAGCGAAGGGGTACTGTGTTTTTCTCTCATGAGCACACAATTTAGTCCCATATCGGCAACGCAACCAAGCACGGTCACGTAAGCTGGCTATATAATAGAGCTTCGCCCTTGATGAATAATCATCCTCTTGTAAGCCGCCAATAGACGTTGTAATCACACATCTGATATAGTAAAGTTTTGCTGGCTGACGCCTGTGGTTTTTCCCTTCTACACTGGGAGGGTTTTCCACGTTAAAAATCTCATGTCTCCTGCGGTTTGGTTCTCTTACTTCTCATCGTTTATTCGTCATCATTTACAACAGAGGGAAAGTTAAGCGTTGTCGCCTTTGTGATGAGAACACTGCATACCATCACATGTGTGCCGCTATCAACTTCAGGAACAACCGGACCAGACAACTCGTTTTCGATGGGAACAACATCTCCTCGCACTTTGGGAAAGCACAACTTCTCCTTGACTTTTTAGAGAATTGCTGGGCCAACCGGCTGTATCTATCCCGATTTCAGGTCTTCATGACTTGTTTGCTGAATCACGTCTGGACTCTCACCAAGCGGAGCATCTAACGCGGCCTTTCACTATGAACGAATTGCACACTACTGTATTCTCCATGCGGATTGATAGCGTGCCTGGACCAGATGGGCTCGGGTCGGGCTTCTTTAGGGCTCTGTGGGAAGTGGTCAGTGAGGACCTCTTGGCATTTCTACAGGACTTCCATGCCAGAGTGGCTGTCCTCCGGAGAATCAATATGTCACACATTGTCCTCCTTCCAAAGAAGCCTACCGCTACACACCCTAAGGACTGCAGGGCAATCTCTCTTCAAAACTGTAGCACCAAGATTTGCTCCAAATCACTAACCAACCGCCGCTCAGACTGGCTTCCTCAAAGGACAAAGTATAGCTAAAAACTTTATATACGCTGCTGAACTTGTTCAATGCTTTCATAAAGCTTGTTCAACTGAAGGCACATGTAGTAATCCTCAAGCTAGACTTTCATAAAGCTTTTGACTCGGTTAGTTGGGAAGCACTGGACAAGATCTTGGAGACAAAGGGATTCAATGTCACGTGGAGAAGATGGATTACAGCTCTGAATGTATCTAGCCAGACCTCTATCCTCCTAAATGGTGTACCAGGGGCTTGGATCAACTGCAAACGTGGCCTCAGACAGGGCGATCCTCTATCACCCTATCTTTTTATCTTGGTGTGGACCTGCTTCAGAGGATGATCATGCAAGCTTCTTCCCTTCTGCACCCTCTGGTGCAGGATGAGCCGTGCCCTGTACTCCAGTATGCGGATGACAGGCTTATCATCTTGCGAGCTGACCTCCAACAGCTGCAACAACTGAAACTCCTCCCGGATGCCTTTGCAGACTTCACCGGGCTGAAAATCAACTTTGAGAAGAGTACACTTGTGCCCATGAATGTGGATGCCACCACGACCACTTAGTTGGCTTCTGTCTTTGGCTGCCTCGTAGCCTCTTTCCCGCAATCATATCTGGGGCTGCCGCTCACAGCCAACAAGGTTAAGCCCTCAGACTTCTCCCCACTCGTCCAGCGATTTGGCTCCTCCATCTCTGGGTGGCGTGGGAGTTTGCTAACCCCAAACGGCAGGACAGTCATGCTGTCCATGGCACTACCGCCTGGAACCTTGCAAGCTATGGAAAAGCAATGTCGAGCATTATTGTAGACAGGGGAGCAGAAGTTCAATGGCGGGCAATGCAAGGTGGCATGGGAATTGGTGTGTCTCAGGAAAGATCAAGGCGGCCTTGGCATCCGAGATCTCTACAGACAAAATGATTGCCTCCTCTCCAAGATCCTACACAAACTCCACGAACCGCCCATGGCTCCTTGGCAATGCTGGCTGTAGAAGACTTACGGGTGGCAGAGTGGGGGGGATCTAGGTGACCATCACTACGTCAACACGCCAGTCTGGAAATCTCTTCTAGCCCTGTTGCCCAACTTCAGAAATAATACATCTATGCTTTTAGGCAATGGGGACACGACTTCTTTCAGGTTTGATCACTGGATTGGTCCATCGCCTCTGGCCGAGCTCATGACGACGCTTCTTTCCTTCTCCACCAGGCCCAATATCTCTGTGCGGAGGGCACTGCATGATGATCTCAGGCTACAGCCGCGCCTATCTAATGCTGCCACTGATGAATTACACAAGCTTTGCCCAGCACTTCAGGCAGGCCACTGCAGCAGGATGTGAGACGAATGAGGGACTCCCTCGATCCTTTTTCTACTGCTGCGTTGTATCGGGCTATGACAACGTACGTCAAATCAAGATGACCTTCTAGCCACCGCATCTGGAACAACTATGGCACGCCTCAAGTCAAACAATTTCTATGGCTCATCCACCACCAAAGGCTACTGACGAGGGCTCTACTCCGATATCGAAACATCACTGACTCTGGGTCGTGTGCTGCCTGCCGTCACGACCAAGACCAACAACACTTGTTCATGACATGCATCAAGGCGCAGGCTGTCTGGCAGCTGTTGTGCCCCTCCAGCCGCATGAGCCAAGTGCAGTTCCATGACCTCTGGACCATCCTCTACTAATCGGGATTGAACAACGCCTGCAATCGACCGTCATATCAGCAATCCTCTGGAACATCTGGAAGGCCAGGAACCGCCAGGTTTTGGACCACGAGGAGACACCTGCCAGGTTAATCGCCGAAGTAGTGGCCACCGATCTCCAGTTATGGTCCCATCGAGCACGCCCTGTGCCTTGGAACTTGGAGTGTAAAAATTCTATCCGTAATAGGCTGACACTAACTTTGTATGTATTTATAAAGTTCAGGTAGGCAAATTGCCTGCCGTAGTACAGTTTAAAAAAAACCCTAACCATACTCACCTCTGATGTGTCACCCGCGGCATGAGTGGCCACGGCATGAGGTGGCATGGTGATGCCGCTAAAGAGCCCCGTGACGGCGGTGGCATGAGCTCGGGATACATGAATGCTTCAGACTTGGAATATGATATGTTGAAGAAAGAGATTGCATTCCGGTGAAACCAAACTAGTTTTCTGAGTCTTTGCGGCAGTTGAAACAACTCTGAATCAGGATGAAATAATCTTATTTAAGAGTACAATCTCATGAGACCACTGTCATCATCCCTATCGCAAACAAACGGCGGCAGAACCACTGACGAGTAGGATGCATTTGTCAGCTGACGACGGCCGGCCGATCAAACAATCCCCAAATTTCGATCAGTACGTGTACTTTATCAGCACACATCTTCAAGCACTTATTGTTCGGCCGCCGTCGACGCAAATGACTTGGCCAGTGACGTAGGACGCCGCCGGCAAGCAGAGGAACGACACGGCGGCCGCCACCTCCACCGGCTCGCCGGTCCGCCGCATCGGGATCCGCGACACCTCCTGCTCCAGCAACTCCGCCGGTGCCTGCGACGTCTCAACTCGTTTATTCAAAGATACTCCGTAGAATAGTGGTACAACAGTTACGATTAAATAAACAACATTTAATTTCTCACAGGTTTATTGGCAAATTAATCATCAGTAAATTGCATTCTTACATCTTTGACCATGTCGGTCATGGTCGTCCCCGGCGCGACGCAGTTCACTCGGATCCTGTCGCGGGCCCACTCGGCAGCCAGGCTCCGCGTCAGCTGGTTCAGTCCTCCTGCATGAACCAACGCCACAAGAGCAAGCAATTCGAATAAGCGTGTACAAAACGTGAATTTTCAATTCCAAATTTGATTTTTTGAATCGATCGACGTCGCCAGTCACCGACCGTGTACCTTTGGTGGTGGAGTAGAGCGCCTCCCACGGGTAGCCGACGACGCTGGCGATGGAGGAGACGTTGACGACGACGCTTCCGCCGCCGTCGCCGGCGGCGGCGGCGCTGCGGAGGAGCGGGTGCGCGAGCTGGGCGAGGTGGAAGCACGACTCGAGGTTGGTGGCCATGACCCGCGCGTAGTCCTCCGCCGTGTACTCCGCCGCCGGCTTGAAGACCAGCAGCCCGGCGTTGTTCACCAGGATGTCGAGCTTGCCGTCGAAGGTGTCCTTCACGGTGGCCATGAGCCTCTCCCTGTCGGCGCGCACGGCGACGTCGCAGACGGAGACGGTGACGGCGGCACCGAGCCCCTTGTCGGCCCACCGCCGGCGGCACTCCTCGAGGTCGGCGGCGCTTCGGGAGCACGTGTGCACGCGTGCGCCGAACGCCGCGAGCTCCTCCACGATGGCGTGGCCGATCCCCTTGCTCCCGCCGGTGACCAGCGCCGTCGCGCCCGCCAGGCTCCACCGTCCGCGGCCGGTGCTGCTGCTCCCGCCGGCCGCCGCCGCCGCCATGGCTCTCTCCGTCCGGCCCTCCGTGCGCTCGTGCCAATATGTTACGTGTAGCTAGCTAGCTGCGGCCTGCTGCGGTGCTGACCATGGCCGATTCTTGGAGCACATGTTGAACAATGGAGAGAGAGCAAGAGAGCCTCCTCCACAAACGCGATGGAGATGGAATATTTCGTCTCGTTCTGAGGCCGGCCACACGTCGCAACCGGCCAACGTACAGACGAGAGGTGTTCGTGCCATATGATGGAGATCGACGCTCTATTATTTCTTGCCACTAGTTTTTCTGGATTATCCCATTCTGCATTTTACTAGAAACGACGCGCGGCGTTGCCGCGCCAGCAGCGAGAGTTTGAGGCATAGAGAACCAGTTGTGCGCTGCCGGCGTCGCCCGCCTCGCTTGTGGCCGCCGGGAGGGAGGATTGTTTGATTTCTGGATAGATCACGCAGTTCAAACTACTGCTGAATCAGCTTCATAGGTATGCAACTTCCCTTTAATTACATGCATCTTAGGCAAAATCGCCGGCGCCGGCGAGGACCTCCAGAGGTCGGGACGGCCGCGCCCGCCGTCGTCTCCGGGGAGGGGAGAAAATGCCGCGCCACCGCCTTCCTAGGGAGCCGCGCGGACTTCCGGCGCTCCCTCCGGCGGTGGCCCGGCGGCGGAGGACGGTGGGGAGAGGTGGCGGCGGCTAGGGTTTGGGCGCCGCTCGGGTCGCCGCGCGGGGGCGACGCGAGGGGGGGCGGGGGGGCAACACCTGTCAATATATCCACACCCAGAGCTTTCATTGAATTCATCAAGTTGTTTCGCATTTTGGAGGCAAGATTTTTTGCATGATCAGCAACAGCTTGTCTATCATTTTCATTAGAGGAAACCTATGTACCAGAAAATTCAGCATCAATCAGGATAAAAGATATAGCATGTTTGAATGTAAATTGCTAATGCCCAAAGGTAATGACTGAAACCTTTACGTCTCCTAACAACAAGTGGATTGCTTAGGACGCTGCACAGTTTCTACCTGGCTTCAGTTTTAGTTTCTCTTTTTCTTGTATCTTTGGTTGTTTTTCACCTCTTTATATTTAATGTAAATATAAGATCAGGGACCACTCCTACTGTTTCGCCCCAAAAACAGTAACATAGTTACATGATATAAAGTAAGCCCAAAAAAAGCACAAATAAAGATTTGTCTCTTAAAGAAGGAACTGCAATGGACAGATCAAGTATGAAGAATAGGTGTTACAAAAGCGACAAGGACTCCTAAAAGCATCTAAACTAAATGCACTGCATAGATGAAACAGCTTGAAACAGCAAACCAAGACTCCCCAACTCATCTGATCATATTACCTGTAGACCCAAAGATTTCATATGATGTTCATCATGAAGCTCCCGCATCCGGCCACTGACAGCAAGGAGTGCTTTCGATGGACACAACCTCTGTTCACACAAGTTCCACCCACAACATCTCCCTCAATTATGGCAGTTTTCAAACCCTGCACGGAACAAAGTGAAAATATCAATATAGCAGGAGTATCAGGTCTAGATATTGGTTGCATGGTTGATGCACAACATCATTCTTCTTTGCTGGTCTCTGATAATACATGAGCTTAAAAAAATTGGAACTACTTGGGGAATAGGCACAGGATGCAAATTGCTTACTCCATGAGCCACCATGGAAATTAACGAATATTTCAAGTTTACAAGCAAGAAATATTTCCCTGCTCCAAACTACAGACCATGTTGAGTTGTTGACACTTAGCACTACTAAAAATCGACGATCACCCCCATTCAAGCAAAATTTGCATCTCCTGACGTTTCATCATTTCTGATCAGCACTAACTCATCTCAGAGCATATCAACTTCGCAGCTCCATTTTACCCATGTTTACTCGCTAGCTTACGGTTACTGGCCATTCCGCATCCCAACAGACCCATAAGAACACTGTGCCCGATGCTCCATCGAGGCAGTAAACACAGGACGCGCATACCTCCTCGACGGCGTGCAGCGCGGCGCTGTGGCCACCGACTCCCGCGCTAGACCGGCATGGCGACGGCCAACGGGGGCGACTGATGGCATGGCCGCACTCTTGCGCTCGAGCCCCGCCAAGGCCCGTTCCTGCTCGTCGAGGTCGTCGTCCGTGAGGCTCCTGGACCGGCGACGCCGTCATCCGCCGCGAGGAGGACCGGCAGCGGGTCGCGCTGCCCCGGCCACGCCGCCTCCTACTGTGCCTCGTGCCACACGTCCTCGGCCCGGGCTCGGGCTCGAGCTTGGTGGCGGAGGCGGCGGCGGGTATGAGGGTCGTCTGCCTACGGCTCCCACGGCGGCGGCGGTTGGCGTCGCGCGGGCGTCGGAGGAGGCAGGGACGCGGGAGGCGAGGCGGAGGCGGTGGTGGAGGAGGAAAACATTCCTCGTTGCTGTAGCTGCCAGCTTTCTCAACGCGAGCGCGAGCTGCCGCGCTAGCCGCCGCTGTCTTCTCCCCCGCCGCCGCAGCCGACTCCTTCGCGCTCCCCGCTGCACGCGCTGTGGCCCTTCCTCGACCGCCGCGGACTGGAAGTAGATAGGAGGGAGGGTACCGGAGCCGCCCCGCGCGCCGCCCCTCTCGGTTGAGCGCGGAGCCCGCCCCGGAGCGCCGCAACCCTGCTCGACCGTCGCCGCGCCGCCAGGACCTGCCTGTCAAGCCATCCCGTTGCCCCGCTCGACCGCTGAGCCGTGCGCCCACGCGACGGGGAGGCCGGGCGCTTCGCGCTCCACCGTCGGCGGCGTGGATCCGGTGCGTCGTCGAGCGCGGACGACGCGGCGGGGCCGCGCACGAAGAGGAAGGGCGCTGCCGCCCGCGGATCTGGTGGCACACCGAGACGAGGGGTGCAGCTAGCCGGCGAAGGGGGCGGCGCGGGTGTCCGGCAGACGGGGCGGCGCAGAGAGGGAGACGGAGGGGAGGGGGCGGCCCGGGCTCCCGGCGGAGGGGCGGCGCGTGGGGAGGAGGGGATGCGCCGGCGCGTCGGGAGGAGCGAGCGAGAGACAGAGATGAGGAGGACGACGGGGACGGCGGGTTTATTCCACAAAACTTGGAGGGGTTTTTTGCAAATTAACGCGAGATCGCGTGATCTCGGCCGTCGACGCGCCCGATCCGACGGACGCGAATAGCAGGCGACGTGGCCCTATAGTTTGCCTGAGCTTGGCTCAGGTTTCGTAGGGGAAAGATTATGATCTTTCGGGTTTGCTAAGGGTGCACGAGGGTATGCTCCACGGCCCACTCAGTCCAATTTATTCGCACATTTAGACGGGCCGCATGGTCGACAGAGCACGTCCGGCCCAATGAAAAGACGGAAAACCATGCAGGCCCATGCGCCATCAACAAGCTGTCCAACGGCCCATATGATCTGGTCGGGTGGCCCACGGCCCACAAACAAGTTGCCAACGGCCAACCGTTTCCCAACCAGATCAAACGCCCAGGGTCTCTCGCGTTCGCTTCCCTCTCCCTCCTCTACCTCGTCGCGCGCCGTGAAATGGCCTAGGCGGCGGCGGCGGCGGCGAAGGCGGAGGTCGGGCGGACGTACGCATTCACGGCCTCACGGGTGCCGATGAGTCGAGGAGCGCGCGGCGCCGGCATTCAACGCACTGTCGTCGAGGTAATTGGTACTACACTACTACTTGAGATGCTTTGATTAAATTCGAAAAATGCTTGTGTGACGGGGCACTTGTGGGAGATCTAATCCTAGACGCTCATCATGTTTCGTGCTCCGCACGTTTTTGTCTCATCCTCGTGTATTCCTTTGTATTTCATTTTTTCTTTGATGCGTACCTGCACATGGTCAGGAATCTTTCCTGCTGTGGTGAGATGTAAAGCTTAAAAAAGGCACACCTTTTAATGGTTGGTAGATAGAAAGAGCCGTTGTCTCCATATTTAATTGAATCGCTAGGATTTTGAACTTCTGACCGTTGTGAGTGTAGTTTTTTTTTCATATGTAAAACTATAGTCTATTGTTTATATGACATAAAGTTATCCAGCTCTCTGTCCAAAGTACTGCTCTAGTCACGTGGTTGTGTTGTTATAATATTTTTCATCCGTTTAAGTACATCGTCTCAGTTATTCTTATCTGTACCTTGTTATATATTGTCATATTGGGTACATCTTTACCACATTCTTATCTGTACCTTGTTATATATTGGGTACACCTTTACCACATGTTTCGGTAGATAGTCTTAGCCATTGTTATATGTACTGGTTAATATTCGATACATCTATAGAAGATGTTGGTACATGCCGATACTATGATGATATTCACTACATGATGTAGTAGTTTTTTAATATAATATAATTAATAAGAGCCACACAATTTGTTAAAAAAATAAAAGCCACTGCATGATATATATTTGGAATGAGATTGTTATTGGTACTGCTCGAGTTTGGGTACCGGTACCTACTTATGGTATAATAAATCCATTAAAAGATTTGTTCTAAGCACCATGTATCCACTAGAAATATGTTTCATTAAGAATTAATATGAGAACCAAATCTTATGGAGAGAGAATATTTTATTTTGAAAGCTTAAAAGAGATGAAATCTAGAACGAAACAAGTGTTTTGATCCTTGCCAACCTCTCTCTGAACTCATTTTCATTCTCTAGACCTTCTCCAAATAACTCATTTTCATTCGCAGGAGGCCGGCGCCGTGTTCAATATTCTGTTTGCTATATATTATCACCGATCTAGCTGATTTCTTACAAAATAAATCACCCAAGAGATCACAGACCAACTTGACACAACAAAATGAAGTCATAATCTAATTCAACTGAGACGAACCACATCATCGCCATTCACCTAGATATTTTCATACATTAGTTGCCAAAAGTATCCAACAAAACCAAGTTGTTTTCAAACCCAAATAAATCATAATCTAACTGAAATACTTCCAGTTAAACGGTACTAGGTACTAGTTCTCGCCTGTACTATCTCCTTGACCCTGTTACAGGTAGAAGATCCGCCGATCTGGATCTGACCATTCACCGAACCATGTACCAGCACTTGTAGCTGAGAAACGTCCTTCATCTCCGATTGTCTGTAAGAAAATAAAGGAAAAACCACATCAATAAAGGTTATGACTTGTTCGATACTTTACTTGCTTGTTGAAATGAATCTGTAGATTAATCTCAGCGTATCATACTTTTCAAAAATCTAAATTTATCATTGGTTGAGATACAACACCGTACGTATAATCTAAATTAAGGAGCTCATACTCCAGCTAAACATGCCTCAAGTAACGCTAGGGTCGGTCTGAGGCATGAAGTACCAACCTGTATAGCTCACCTATAGGCTCACCCTTGTAATTCTGGTGTCATCTCATGAATGAATCCACAAAGTAAAAAAAATTATAAATTAGACAAAACTCACCTGATAGCAGCCTAAACCAGACCTGTAGCTCAAATTATATCGAGCAGGAAAAAATAAAAACTGAGTAACAGGAAATCATTTCCATATTAGAAATGCATATCCTGTTTTTTCATTGTGGTGCTATACATAATTTAACTGAAATAAACTATTATGTTTGTCTGTCCATGACTCGTAGCTACTCTGCATCATATTTTACCTTAATCTTATACAACGACCATCATAACACTTTGTGCTCGTGCTCTTTGGATGAACCGTGTGAATGTGTGATAGAACCAAAGGAAATTATCAGTTACAGATAGCCATTTGTGTAGTTTCGCTATAGAACCAATCGAGTAATCCAGCTTAAATTGTAATATTCTAGTTATAGAGAGAACCTTGTGGTGTAGCGGAACACAATGTAGTAAACACACAATAAAAGTGAGACTCAGTGCATGATAATTCTCAATGTAATGAAGGGTATATAATTTTTTTTAAAAAACCTCTGCGGGAGCCTGCGTCCCGGCCTTTTTGTGCAATAAACCCCTCCGGCGAAAAAACTACAAATATGCTTCTGTATGTATAACAAATATCAGAGAAGCAAGTATGTATGTTTAAGCTTCACGTAACAAGCAGCTAATCAAATATTGGTGTTGTTTCATGGCAAATCATGATTTTCCTTTCAAATAGAACTGAAAACAGGACCATAAAGCTGTTTCTGAACAAGTTTTCAGCAATATGGCACTACAATATTACAGATCGCATTATCTTAGCAGGACATGTTAATAGCGTAATGTAACATTATGAAACTCCAACAGAAGCTGAACAATCAGAACAGAAGCTATCAGAGATGTCCGCAATAAATCAATTCCACAGTATGAGCAAAACGTAGTTACCAGAAGAAATGGTAAACATAACTTCAAGCAAAGCATAGCAGAAATTGCATCTTGTTTACGCGAATTGGTACTGGTAGTGCTTACTGATCAGCTTTCAGTGATCATCTTCTTGTCTTCCACGGGAGGTTCAGGCCCCGACGAGTGATTGATGCGGACGGAGAGGAACAGCTCCCTGCTGCCCTCACACAGCATCTCCTTGGCACGGCGGAGTACAACTCCTTCTCCGGCGCGACACCGTCGCCACCGGCCAGCGCGCGTGAACCGCGGGAACGGCGGGGGTTTCGCCATGGTCCGGACGAGCACCACCGACACCGCCGCGTCGTTGCCCAGCGGGCCCACGGCCATCACGAACAGCGACCCGTCGTCCCCGCGCAGCAGCTGGACCTCGACGTCCCGCGCCAGAACCGGGCACGGCCCCGACGAAGCCGAGGCCGACGGCGCCACGGTCACCAGGACGGCGAGCGGGAGCGGCGTGCCGTAGGCGACGTTGTAGACGGGCCAGTGGTAGTCGCGTCGAGGTGGGCGGCGAGCTTCCGCCGCGACAAGAGGAGGGGGCAGCCGGGCTACGGCCACCGGCCAGCTGAGCAGCTTGCGCTGCGTGCTGACCTCCTCGTCGCCGGGCTCCACGCGGTGGCCGGGATCCCGTGCGTGCGCCCATGCGCCGCGACCGCGAGCGCCTCATCGGGCGTCTCCTCGCCCGCCGGATCCGGGCTCGGCGGCCGCATCAGTTGGCCGCACGCAAAATACCGGCGCCGTTGGATCAGGTGCCGTCGTCGATGGATCGGGCGCCGTCGTCGATGCATCGTCGGAGCTCCGCCCAACACCACCGCTAGATCCGGCCGGTGCACAGCCGGATCTAGTCCTAGCGCCACAGGATCGGACGCCATCGTCGGTGGATGGCTGGAGCTCCGCCCCCGCTGGAGCCGAAGATGGACGGTGCCCCCGTCGGAGCCGGCGCACAGAGGCTCGCCGCCGCCGGCCCAAGCACCCCACCGCGTCCGTCACCGGAGCTGCATCCGCCTCCCCAGCTCGGCTCCATCCGCCGCCCTTGCTCCCGCGATGCGCCGGCCGTGAGGAGTCGCCGCCGGCTGCGCGGAGCGAGGCCGCGAGCCGCCGCCCGGCTCCATCCACCGCCGCGCCCGCGAATAGCCACATCCATCCACCGTCGACCTTGCCATGCCGGCGTTCGACCTCCCGTCGCCGCCCGCGAGAGAGTGAGGAGAGATTGATGGGAGAGAGAAAGATTTCAAATGATTTTGAAATTGATCCGGACGCTCCCCTCTTTTGTAATCGAAACATTGTTTAGGTACAGAATCCGTGTACAGAATCGAAGCCGGTACAAAATCCTGGAGCCACCACGTTTTTTAATCGAAACCGTATGCTCTACATGATGTGACATAATATCACATACCCTGTCATTGCACATATCTCGATGCTGCTACAGCTGTAACCTCCTACGGTACAGATTAAGTCATTGTAGTACTAGAGTACTGTAAATCCTTGTTCGATTAAATTGTATAGTTTTATTTATGCGAGGATCCTGTCATATCCATTACTGATTTGGGTGGAAGAAGCTTCGTCGATCCAGTTTCAGAGGAAAAGTGCAGTAGCCGTGTAGTGTAGCACACGACTATGGCACGCATCAATGAGCAATTAAATAAGTATAGTTAAGGACAATACGCACAGTATATTATTCGTTATCAAATATTAATACACGCAAATTCCCACATCACAAATAGCAGTGTGCACTGTGGACATACCTGGTAGGAGAGCACGCTCTGTCACACACACATGAAAATAAGTGTCAATCTTATATATTGCACTCAACTAAATCGAATTTAAAACACGGCATTCGTGCAGAAAGGTAAGCGGGCAAACACAAGCAGAATGAATCCATGTTCACTGAGTCATCATGGGACCCAGAGGAAATCTGAAATTCTGAATTGATGGAAAGTCAACTTCCAGTTGATGGAAATATGATGAATTGAGAAGTACAAAAGTCAACTTCCATGTTCGGCTGCATCTTTATTCAAGTAAATATGAATTGAGAAGTACGAAAGTCAATTTCCAGTTGGTGGAGGGTAATTGGGTATTACTCATGGAGCTGATGAGGATGAGGCTGATGCCGCGGTTCTTCCTTCTTGTTGTTGAACCTTTTTTTTCGAGGAAACCTACGGTAGACTTACGCCGACCTGAACATTTTGATAAAAAAAACTCGACTGAGCCGGCCCCGCCTTGACACCAGGATCCGTAACCCCTGGGAATTGCCTGAGCCATACACGGTCCTCAGGCCGACCTAGGCCGGTTCTTAACTAGTGCTTTGGCACACAGGACCGGCGAGAGGATTTGTTTAACCACAGCCTGAAATTCTCTCCCACGGGGATTCGAACTCAGGACTTGTGGAGTGCCGCTCGAGTGTCTTAACTGCTAGGCTAAGCACCCTTTGCCACCTGGACATTTTGATTAATAGGATAAAGGTTTACATCCCAAGTTTTATGAAAAAAAGGGGGGAGAGAAGGAAAAAAGTGTAAAAAACTACTCTATTACAAACATAACTGCCTCAATCTGTGCACACCAACCCTGGAGAAGGAGCTTGGCCGTCGGGTCGCGCACACGATGAACCCAAAGACTGATGTCTTGCACAATGCGAGCAGCAACATTGGAAGGCAAGGCTACATGCTCACGAAACACTTTAGCATTGCGGTTCTTCCGAATGTTCCAAAGAACCGCCGTGGCAATCACGTGGTGCAGCTGGCCGGTCATGGCGTGCCAAACCGGGTCCAAGTGCCACAGCTGTTGCAACTGCTTCAGGTTGGGAACATCTGGAGCCCCTACCGCTTCCCAGACCGCGCGAACGTGGTCGCAATGCAGGAACAGCTGTTCTTGCGTTTCAGGCAGGGAACAAAAGGCGCATGCTGCTGAAGGTGAAATATGACAATGATGGAGCAAGGCACGAGTTGGGAGGCGGAGGCGGTGCATTAGCCAAAGGAAATGTCGGCACTTTGGTGGTAGATGGGAACCCCAAATATTAGGAGCTCTAGGATTCTTAGTCAGATGTGCCAACTCTTGCGCATAAGCCCCAGCAGCAGAGTAGGGAATTCGGTTGGGTCCAAGGCGTCTGGAGTCCGCCACCATAGGCTGTAGGGAATTGTTGTTGAACTTGTGGATTATACTTGAAAACTGGAAGATTGATGTGCCTCTCAACTTCATGCCTCACTTGATCAGGGTTGCACTCACCATTGAGCTCAAACTCCTTCAACCCATGGACGTGTTCAATTCCATTTAGGCATGCCGTGGTGGGAAACGACCAAACTATCCTCTCGAGCTTAGGAGCTGACCCAGGGACAAAACTAATGTTGGTGATGTTGCTGCTTCCCACGAGCAGAAAGTTGAGAGTTTGGAATTCTTCTTCTTTCAAGGAAATCTCATTTTTAGTGTATGATTTGTGCTGAAGCCTGAGGCAGCGAAGACCACGAAGCTTGCCAAGGATACGGAGAGGAGGACGAGGCTGCCGCCGCAGCACCATCTTCTTGGCGTTGATGATGTTGATTATGCTTTAGTTCAGGATGGTTAGGATGCTTTTTAATTGCTGCCTTCACTGGATCCAGGTTGTTGCAATCACCGTTGAGCTCCAGCTTCTTTAACTTCGGAAGATGGTCGACTCCAGTAAGAGACTCCAAGGTGGAAAATGACCAAACTATCAGCTCGAGCTTAGGAGCTACTCCTCTGTCAAAGCTTAAGTTCATGATATTACTGCCCTCAATAACCAGAAACCTGAGGCGCTGGAATTCATCCGCCTTGACCAAGCTGAGCTTGCTCTCAGTGTATGACATGTGTAGAAGTTGAAGGCAGCGAAGCATTCTTAGCTTGCCAAGGATATGTATATCTTCTTCACCTATGGAGATGTCGCGCAATGTTATCTTGGAAAGTTGATCGAGAGCTGCAATCCAGGTGGGAAGTCCCTTTGCAATAATGCCACTGATGTTTAGGCTCTCAAGGAGTTTCGGAGGATTTAATAAATCAGGCATCACCTCGGAATCAGCAGCGGACTCACTTCTGGTCGGTTTCTTGATCTGAATTGACAAGGAGTGTAGGACTCCACACAATTTTTCAATCTGTTGGAACAGAAGGCTCAGTTCACCTTTCCTACCATGGAGGATCACACCTAATTTTCTCAGTTGCAGCAACTGGCCAATGTTGATTAAGTCGTTGACATTGTTGGAAACTTCAACATGGGACAATACCTCCAGCTGTTTCATTTGTTGCATGCCACTGGGAAGGCGCACTGCTGCCAATGAAACAGTAAACCTGTCAGAGCTGTTTCTTGGAGTGCTTTTGTGGCCAGAGAGGAAGTGTTTTAACATTGTGAGCTTGACAGATTTTGTTGACAATGCCACTATTTCTGTTTGCCGGATATCCAATGTCTCCAAGCATTGCAGCTTCTCAATCTCTTTTGGTAGTTCAGTAACATCGGTCCTCCTAAGGCTCAAGTACTTGAGCAGCAGTATCTTGCATATACTCTTGAGATGCTTCTTCTTTAAGCCTGTGCAGCCTTCAAGATCCAGCACCTTGAGCAGCTGCCATTGGGCAGATCCAGCTATAGATTCAAGAAGAGGTAGGATGCCATCAAAGGGACCATGTGAGAGTGATGCCTCCTGTACCGCTATCCCACTGTTAATGGAGAGGCGGTAAGCCCAATCGAGTGGCAAGGATGTCTCCCCAAAGCTTACATCCGTGGCAATAAATTCGTGAACAATATGATGTACTGTGCAGCTCTTGATTTTCCCTGCAATGCTGGTCTCCCCTGGACGAAGAAACCCTCGGTCGACTAGTGCATTGAAGATGCATTCAGCTTGATCTTCCAATAGTTTGCTCGTCCCATGCCTGCTCTTATCATCTGCCCTTACAGTAATACTTCTTTGAGTTACCAGTCCTTCGGCAAGCCATCGCCTCACCAAGCTTGTCCTCCTGATGATGCAATCTGGGGGGAATATAGACAGATACAGCAAGCAGGTTTTGTAATTGGTAGGCAATTCATGGTAGCAGAACATGAGCATGGTCTTGACAACATTGTTTCTGTCCTCTTGTAGGGCTCGGCGTAAGGTGCTGAGCTCCCTCTCAGGCCTCTCAGGGTTCACATACAGCAGATGGAGAAACATCTGCAGTGCAAAGGCATTGGGAAAGCACTCCTGTAGAACCTCCAATATGGGTGGGAATCCAGACTTGACAAGGGCGAGCGCCCTACGCCCGAAGAACCCAGGAAGAGTAACCTTTGATTCCAACACATCAAAGTCATAGTACTCAAAGGGAAGGCGCGGTCGCGGAGCATGCTCTGTAGTCACTATGACATAGCAGCCTAAATCCCATAGATTCCCTTCCAATGCTGGAGGAGCAAATATGTCCCTGATATACCCAGGCCTCACACCATCAAGAACCACAAGAAGTTTACCAAACAACTGGCGGTCTAATGCATGTTTGTACATCAAAGTATCATACCTAACTGTACCCACCAAAACATGTAAATGGTCGTCTACTGCGGCCATCTGTGTCATTATCTCATTGCGAAGCTCGCCGAAATCCTTGTCCAGCCCTCCAAGGTTAATCCAGACCCTGTACCGGAATAAGCTCTGGACAGAGGGCTGTTGCAAGGCTCTGCGTGCAATGGATGTCTTCCCCACGCGACCCTGTCCGACGACGAAAATTACTCTGGGCACCCATGGACCGTCAGAGTTGTAGTAGTACTTCCTCTTATCGTACTCAAGTTCCGGCCACCACCCGTGCCATCCTTGGAGCCAGCCGATGATCCAGTCTGCGCCTTCCTTCACCGTGTCCTGCGGGTCACCATAGAAGAGCAGCTGCTCACGTCTCTGGAGGTCTTCCTCTTCATCGGGTCCGCCGGGCACCGGAGCCGGCTTGCCGGCGATGGCGCGGGCTGACGCTTGGTCCGGCGGCGGCGCCGGCGGGACGGTGATGCCGTACCGGAGGCGCCTGTCGCCGACGTCGCGCGCCCGGTCCTTGAGCTCCCGGATCCGCGTGGCCACCTGGTGGCGAGCCGGGATGGTGCCCAGCAGCCGGAGGAGCCGGCGGAGGTGTCGCAGGAGGCAGTTGTTGGCATTGGCGGCGGCGGCGGTGCCATCGACGGAGCCGACGCGGCGGATGTAGAGCTCGACGTAGCCCTCGCAGTCCCGGGCGAGGTTGACGACCTGCTTGGTCCAGGTGCGGACGTGGTGGGCGCGGTGCTGCGCCTCGGTGAGGTCTCCATCTCGTCCTTGATGAACTCCACGTCGCCGCGGAGGCCGCCCAGCAGCTGCGCCTCGTCCAGGAGCACCGACGTCAGCCGGCCCAGCAGCGAGTCCACCGCGCCCTGCGCCATGCCCGCCATTAATACCTCCCTGACCTTCTTTTTTTTTCTTGAAGCACCTCCCTGACCTTCTTGCCTCTCTGTCTCGCTAGCTTGTTTTGGTGGAAGCTAATTAATGGCGGCTGGGAGGAGCATGGTTTCAGCTGGTGGACAGGCAAGAAGAGGCCATGGGTGGACAACTACAGTGTGTTGGATCAAGGATTCAAGGCTGGGGCAAAGGCCATTCACCTTCTCCGCTCTAATTTCGTGCAGCTCGGGCAAACTAAGGGAATGTGATTCTTATCTTGCCAGGCACCAAGTAGGACGATCGATAGATGCCAATCACCTTGCATGCTCTTTAGTCTTTGCTTTTCTTTGGCACCAAAACATTCCACTTTAGCTTTCCATCTCCGTTTCTTCTTTCCCTTTGTAGCAACCAAGGAAGATAACTTTGGGTTTTGAAATTTTTCAAATGCTAAGAACAACCTTATATGAGTCGCCATATCCTTGAGTCTTTGTTGGATGAACATACAGCTATTGAGTACTTTCTTCAGAATGAGGAAAGAGTTCCTGCCTCAACACTCACAAGCAGTGCCTTCGGCCAGTATAGAAACAAAACATCAAGTGCAGTACTTAGACCACCAAACTACTCCGCAGTGAGGATTACAAAGACCCTAAGCCTTATTGATTATGTTCCTAAACTTCCAACACAAAATAACTGAAGATCTCCATGGCCGTGACCTCCATTGTGGGGCATCCCAAAGCTCAATTTCTCTTCCTAACTCTTCTCTGCTGGAGTTTTTTTCGTGGGCAATCTTCTCTGCTGGTGTTGATCCAGTGTCGTGTAAGATGGTGAAAAAAAGGGAACACGATCATAAATTCCTTGTCGTGATTGGCATAAGGGAATCATCCTCCTTTTTTTCCTTTCTCCACCGAACTCCTGCTAGTTGTTTGTTACAGAACTTCATCTTCTCCATGGCTTAATGATATGGGTAGCACTCTGTGCCTTCAGTTTAAAGAACAGAATTTTTTCGCTCCTGTGCCTTTAGTTTTCCCTCTAACTTTACCAACAAAATCTTCTCCTTTCCTTTTACTTGGTACCGTGCCCGAATCATGTCCTTGTTCCAATCTTTGGTCCAGCAGAAGGGGTTCCCTCGCAAGTTTGTCTGAAGAATCAGGATGCCTGTAAGCTAAAGAATCCCGCTGGCTGCTTTGCTGGTGAGTCATTCTGACAGAAGACTACTGCCTTAGAAGGAAAGACTGATGGTGTCACACCCAGTTTTAAAAACAAAACCAAGTGTAGAGTGTATGTGTTAGAATCAAGTTTCACACATACCGCAAACCAATAGTGAATAAAAGATAAAGTATTGCGTAAATAAAAATATAAATAACTTAAGAGTCTATCAAAGATATATAGCTTATTCTAGAAACAATGGCTCTAAACTTCGCCGCTAATCGACTCAGGGTTGCGTACGCCTAGACTTCAACACTATCTTTATGAAACTTCATGACATCTTTTTCTTCATGATATGGAAAAAATTGAAAATAGCAAGAATAAGTACATGTCGTACTTAGCAAACGAATATGGCATGCAAGGCTAAAGTAAAAGGTTTGACTGACATATTGTAGTAAGTACTTTTTAATTGGTCAAATTTTATTAGCATGTAATTACTATGATACAAGTTTATACCATCCCAATCAAACAGAAGCATATAAATCAATAGCATAGCATAAGCATAAAGCAGAAACATAAACCATAAATAATTTATTTCATCTTTGAGTCCATTTACCATCCAGACCGCTTGGCTGATATTGGCCGTGTTTCTTTGGGGCTGGAGAAATTGAGAAATTTCTCCAGCCCCTTTGACTAATAATTACAGGTATTAAATCAAGTCAGTTTACAAAACTACCTTCACAACATTGCACTATTTCGCGAGACCTATCTAATGAGGCCTTTGACTGCACGATTAGAGGATGGTTACTATAGCATCACTGTAGCAAATCATGGACTAATTAGGCTCATTAGATTCGTCGCGCAAAGTTGCACCCATCCCTAAAAGGTTTTGTAAATAGACTTCGTTTAGTACTCCATGCATACAAGATTCCCTTGGGAGATTTTTCTCCCCCTCGGAAAGAAACACGGCCATTATAAAGTACACAGAGCACGAGATAAATTATTTTTCTTATTAGCTATGACCCCTAACTTTTTTCTATAATTTTCTAATAATTATTTCCTCTCAAACTTGTTAGCCTCTACAGAAATACGCCTAAATTGTTTGTATACATGTAATTATATTTAAAATAATTAACTGTCACGTGTGTGCTGGAGATATATGTGTACTGCGCTCCATCATCCAGATACCCAACTACCCAGGTATACACACTCATAAAACTTGTGATTGCGTGGAAGATGACTACTAACACACCTGTAAGTACATCTTGTATAGCACATAAATAGAAGAAGTACATACAAAAAATAATCATGAAGATGGAGGAGAAGCATTTGCATGTTGTGGTCCTGATTTTCGTTGATGATATGGTACATATATGAAATGATGTGGTTCTAATTAATAAACCAGATGTGGCACAGGTATTGAAATCAATGGCACGGCAGAAAATCCCCCAAGCTAGCCGCCAGCTCCTAACTTTGATATGCAAGAAATGGATCAGAGCACACATGCACTCCTCATTATCAACTCTCTCTCTCTCTCTCTCTCTTTAGTCAATGGTACAGTACTCGCACTAGCACCCCATAATGTCATTCCACAAATCAACAGTACGGTACAGTGCTGGTACGTACTAGCAAATTAAAAATGGAAATTTCATCACAAAAATGACCAAAACTAGCAACTATAGACGTGGTGCACATGTTACCACTTGCACAACTTATATTGTATGTTCTGATCTGGATTCGGACAGATCCAATTGCTGCCTACATATAAGCGCGCCTGGTGTCTCAATATGGGCATCAGCTGATACTACTGCTCTCTTCCTCTAACTTCGCTACCTAGCTGCATCCTGTTGATCAATGGCCTCCGCCAATGGCACCGTTTGTGTTGCTGCCTGCATCACGCTGCTCCTGTTGTTCATGGGTCCGCCAGCGGCGATGGCCGACGTGGAGGACGACTGCGGCAAGATTTGTCAACCAAAGTGCAATGGCTTCACTTCTGACTTGTGCAGGAGCGTCAGTGACATCTTGCCTCTCCTCAATAATCTGGATTTCTTCTACACGACGTGCAAAGTTCGTGTCTCTACGCTGTGCAAGACCCTCTGCTACGGCATCTGCACCCTCAACACCCTGACGCCGGGCGCTCCCATGCCGGCTCCGGGCAGCGCCGCCGCGCCACCACCATGCAAGCCGTAACGATGCCCTAGCTTTATGATGTAATAATAACAAAGTGCCCTAGCTCCCGTTATATGGCTGCCGGCCAGAGGAAGCATGCCTGCAATATGTACGATTGGAACCAATGCTTAATGGAAGAATAAATTTCCTTGTTAAAAAAGATCTCTTATTTTACCGATTGTCTTCTCGATACTCAGTCACTCTATATATATGTGCAGAACTATATAGTACTTGTAAACTGCTTCAAATCAAACGGCGCCCTAACCAAGTTAAACTGCTGTCTTGCTTTGCCTCTCACGCTACCATCCTTGCGTATGGTTGTCTCTCCACAATCATGATTGGTAGCTAGGGTTAGCATTGTCCATATTGCCTACACGATGTACAAGGCCTTCTCTAAGCGTGGTCCTCATTGAACCCAAAATATAAACCTCATCAGAGAATGTCGAAGACCATAGTGTCAATGACATCGATCAACTGAAAGAGTTCTGTGGTTTTAATAATGTTCCAATATAGGCCATCATAGTGTCTGCATAAATGAAATAAGCAGTTCCCTCATCATGTTTTTCAATAACATAAACATGTGACATGGAATATATGCATCTTTGCCTTGCATTCACCGTTATACATAAATACTATGTCTTTCATCATCTTTTAGTTAGGTTATTGGTGGTGGAACGCGCCTTAAGGTGACTTTATTATTAATCCAAAAATCGGACGCTAGACTTCTGTAGTAACCATATAGGTGTGGGTATATGTGTATATGGTACGTGGTGGTCGCCGGTGTGTGAGCACTCGTATTGTGCTTTTCTTTAAAAAAACGATATATGAAAACTACAGGGTTTCCAACCGGTGCTAAATCAACCTTTTCCGGTAGTGAGAAAACCAAAGGAATGTGCTGATATTATATCATAATAATAATGTCTTCTTAAATGAAATAAGCATTGTCTGCCCTATTTCATCCGGGAGGTACTAATATGAACCAAGAGTTCAAGACTTGAGGCAAAGGCTATGGTGGATAAGAAAGAAGCAGAGAGAAGTGGCATATGGAGAGATGTCTCTCTCCGTATTATGTTGCTATATATGGACTTTGTCTGCGTGTGTTACCAAGAACTTCTCAAGAATTAACTGTTGTGTGTGTGCTGCCGTACGTGCTGGAGAGATGATGTATGTGCTGATCCCTTACCATTAAGCTTTTTCTCCTCTCCAAACAAAACATCATCCAGACACCCAGCCACCTACCATACACAAATCAAATACCATTGCAGGTGTATGAGTATTGGTCGTGTCTGACGCGTGTGCATCCACTTAAGCCACAAGTTTTATGCTTGTTTTAGCGCACTACTACAGAAATGATCACAAACGGCCACATCACAAACGGTTTTCAAAAACCGTTTGTGATACCCTCATCACAAACGGTTGGGCATCACAAACGAACCGTTTGTGATGGTACATCATCACAAACGGTTTTTCTTAGATCACAAACGGTTCGTAGGAAAAACCGTTTGTATGCCCACATCACAAACGGTTTGTAGGAAAAACCGTTTGTGATGTTGTGTATGGTACACGTTAAAACCACATTTTGAAGTAGTAAATCATTTCAAATCAAAATGTGTTGAACTACAAAGTTGTATGCCTTATCAATATGTACAACTTTTATTTTGGTCATTTCTTCATTTGTGGCTTGGGTGGCCAGTGGCCTCCCTAAATAAAAATAATTTTTTCCCTATTATTTTCGTATTTTTGGGGTTTGTTTCGGACGAAGGAAATCACACACGGTTCGTAACACGAACGAATTGCAAAACCGTTTGTGATGGGGATAGAACCGTTTGTGATGACCGAGTCATCACAAACGACATGTCACAAACGAATTGCAAAACCGTTTGTGATGGGGGGTTTGGAACCGTTTGTGATGTTGATGGCTGTAGTAGTGGCGATGCTCGAGGGGAAACATGCCTGATCGAAATATATATGGTGAAGTTCTTCCATACTTCTTTATCAGCAGAGACATTATTTTTCATTTAACTGATGAAAAATATCGGTTGCAAATCGAAGATCATACCAAGATCATTTCAGATCCTGCATGCTTCGCACGGCACCCCCTATAACCGTCTTATGCGAAAATTGATTGGATCAACGTGCGCCCCCTCATTATCAACTCCCATCAGTCAACGGTACGGTGCTGAGATCTAGAAACAGTTCGGTGCAGTACTCCCACTACCAGAAACGGAAATTCGGTAAAGGTCTGAAATCGGCACGAAGTTAGTTAGGGACCACAGACGTGCTGCACGGCACTAGCTACTTATTGCCCAAGTTGTGTACTGAAATCTGAAAAAGTTGGACAGATTAGATTTATTTTCTGCCTACAAATTGCGAGTTTTCTGTCCCAATATAGGCACCACCTGACACTGCTCTATTTCTCAGGGTACCATAGCTAGCTTCATCAATTCCTGTCGATCAATGGCCTCCATGGCTAATGGCGGAGTGCTTAGGATGGCGGTTCGTGTCACCTCCTGCGTCGCGCTGCTCCTGTTGTCCATGGGTCCTCCGGCGATGGCCGACGTCGAGGACGACTGCGGCAAGGTTTGTATTCCAAAGTGCGATGGCTTCACGTCTGAGGTGTGCAGGAGTCTCAGTGAAATCTTGCCTCTAGTGAACAACCTGGATTTCTTCTTCATGACGTGCAAAGTGAGGGTCAATACACTGTGTAAGGCCCTCTGCTTCGACGTATGCACCCTCAACACCCTGACGCCGACCGCCCCAATGCCGGCACCGGGCAGCCCCGCCGCGCCACCGCCATGCACGCCATATTGAAGGCTACGTGTTACTGTATAAATGTTACTGCTGGATAAACATAATATCACAGTACGTGTGCAGGAAATTAAATAAGAGCGCCCCGGACTATTTGTCTGATCTGGTGTCCTGGGATATGCTTGGAAAGGTGTTTAATTTAATGGAAGAATAAATTTCCTCATCAACAAAGAACATTCGCTTACTGTTCCCGTATTGATCTTCTGGTTATTCGTGACTTAGTGCGCAACTATATGTGTCTAATCTTATTTTAAATGTTACATTGAGCAACTTCAGCGGACATTCTAAACACGACCCCACGTCCAAAGTTTACGGGCCAAGTAAAAAGTAGCACTGCAATAGACTCTCTATTTGGCCCGCTATTTTAGGGAGGCCTCGTTACTACAGTAACGGTTTATAGGGTCATTTGAAAGGGCATATGTAGGAGCGGACTCGGCCTCCGATCCCACGCTTCCGCACCTAAAAATCGATGATAGCACGAGCGGACACCGAGCCGCTCCCGCAAATGCCATTTCCAAGGCTGGACGACCACCTCGCCCGCATATGGCCGCCCCTACAGATCAAATCAGATTTAAAATTCTCAAACAAAAATATAAAATCAGTGGAAAACATATGCAATTTTTCTTTCATGTACTCAAGAGGCTCCCAGGTACTCACCCCGGGCATTTTTTTTTTGCCATCATACGGTAACAAGATTCGAACCCACAACCAGCAGCATTGCACAACCTTTCTTTTCATCACTACACCACAAGGTCAGTTGTGACCATATGAGGTATGTTATTTTCTATATAAATTTCAAAAATGATTTCTAAAATGATTTTTTCTACTACACCTCATGGTCCACCCCTAGAAAAGCTTATTTCTAAGACCAAGTGTTGTTTTTATCCGCTACTAGAAATAAGGGCTATTTTTGGAGGTGGCTCATCCCATGGTACGCTTCTAGAAATATATTTGTAGGTGTGGATCAGAAGCTAGAGTAACCTGAAGTATTTTTTAGGAGCAGGGGGCTTTTCTTCTGCCCTAAAAAAAAAACAGACGCACCTATGAATTATTTTTGTACTATTGCCACTAAATTTATCTCTTCAACCTTAATTTCTAGGGGGTCTCTAGGGAGCCCTTGGTTGTCTTCTCAATTGCAATAGCAATGGTGCCAGCTGAAGTTCTGTTGTGATCTATCGAACTAAACACAAAAACAAAGACAGGCCGGCAAGCTTGGCTTCTCCTGGCAAGCTAATTAAGGAGCTGCAGGTTCCATTACCTTGCACCAGCTGCACGAAAGCTAAATTAACATTCATGCATATACGTCTGTGTCCGATGACATATATTATACATGTCTGGAAAATATCTGTTGCATATATAGTTTCGGATGGCGCCAAAGCATACAGGCTGATTGTGATTTGGACGACGGACAATCCTATGCATGTCACCCCCGTACTTTCCAATGCAAGTTATGATTCTATACATCAATCATCGAGTAAAGCAAGCAAGTTTCACCATTCCGACGGCACTCTCGCCTCCCCCACGCGACGCGCTCGGTCCGCGTCGCGCCGCGATGGCCGGCGCGGTCGTCCTCCTCCTCCTCGCCGTCGCCGGCGTCCTCATCCATCCAACGTCGGCGACGATAAAGCAGGAGTCCTTCAAGGACGACCCCCGCAGCTCCATCCTCTTCGTCAGGTTCAGCTCCGGCTCCCACGGCCAGGTATCCATCTCCGTCACCGGCGCCAAGGTCTCATCGTCAACGCTCGCCGCCACGCCGGACCCGTCGAAGCTTGGCTTCTTCCTCCTTTCCGACGAGGTCCTCTTCGCGGCCATCAAACCTGTGCGGCCACTGCCCATGGTTCTGTACGACCCCAACAGTTGCGTCCTCTCCAGCCCCTACATCATACCGCTCTTCACCTTCGCCGACCTCGACGCCGATGGCCGCATCAACAAGACCTTCCCTATCACCCACGCCGGCGAGTACAACCTATTCTTCGCCAGCTGCGCGCCGGAGACCAAAGTGACCATGGAGGTCCAGATCCACATGTACAACACCAACCTGGGCGGACCGCATGGCCTGTTGGATTAATTGGGTATGTCGCATTTAGTCTCAACCAATCTAATAAAAATTAAAAGCCTTCACAAGTTAATGCTAGAGAGTTATTGAGTCAAAGAGAGTCGTACTTAAGAGGTGGACCGGATATATATATCGCTTGTGAAGTTGGCTAGCGGAGAGGGACGTGCCACACACATACACTTGCCTCGCCGAGCTGTGGCCGTGGCGCGACGTGGTGAGGTGAATGTTTTTGCCACAAATATCACTTAGTTTCATTACTAAGGAGGACCGGTAACGGACACATTATGGCAATTCATGGCCATTGTTGAGAGCAGCTCTATCCAGGTTCATCCCCCACTCCTCTGCACCTATATAAGGAGGCTCCTCCTTTCTGGCAAACACACTCTCCAGTTAGTCCTGTTTAGGAGACCTCTCTCTCTTTTCTCCCTCACTATTGCTGATCTCTTTTCTATTCCTAATGCAAGCTTTGCGCGTACACTGTTTTGGGTGAGCATGCCTCCGAACATCTCTACCTCGTGATCCTGCTCAGGATAGGCATCCGATATGGTTTATGGGGAGTCTACGACTATGTGACTGCTTGCTTCCATGTCTACTTCCCAACGGTCGTCTTCATCACCTATACGACTATTTCTCGAAGGCCTTGTACAACTACTTTCAGAAAGCCGTTCGAGCGACTGCACTGCAGCGACTCCACTGCACCAACTCAGATCGACTACTTCAAGCAAGGCCAGTCGAGTATGGTTAAGACCAATACTCTAGCTAGTGACGGCGCATTTGTTACCTCTGGCAACAGCCCCGCCCATGGGTACATCCTAAACCTACTATGATTTTTATTATTGTTCATATTAGTTAGGAGAATTAACACGAAGACATGCACATGCTCTGCTATCACAAGAGCACTAACTTTAACTATAAAATTACTGCTATTTTTTAAAATTCAAATATACCAAAAAATACCTAGTTTTCTAACATGGCCTCCGTCCACACGAGCTCAGATAAATTCACCAAAGTCGATGGTGCTCGTTGGAAACTAATAACAACGCAAGTTATCACTACCAGAATGCTTCACATCCGCCCGCCTCCTCCGCCTCGGCCATTTTTGGACCCGGTGCTGATGGGGCTTCAGCACCGGGTCCAACGGCTAGGAGCGGGGGCGGCGCTGCGGGGTGTCAGGGCGGACACATTAGCACCGGGTCGTGGCAAGACCCGATGCTAATGCGCCCCCTTTAGCACCGGGTGCAGCCAGCAACCGGTGCTAATGTGCCGAGGCCATTTCGCACCGGTTGCTGGCTGCACCCGGTGCTAAAGGGTGCGCATTAGCACCGGGTCTTTCCACGACCCGGTGCTAATGTGTTTGAATATAGGGGCTTCTTCCTCCCCCGCCCGAGCCAGCTGAACACTTAGGCGCTGTGTTCATGCTGCTCGGCCGTGGGAGGGGAGGTGCTGCCCACATTTTTTTCAAAATTTGTGAAGATTCTACTCATCTAAGGAGCACTACAAGGTACACTCTTTCATTCTCTAATGTTTTATTTAGCTTGTAATCCTTCTATGATTTAGAAATAGAGGGATTTGTGAATCAAAGTAAAGCTAGCTAGAGAGAGCTTGTGTTCTTGCAGGAGAGAGGAGAGAGCTTGAGTTCATGGTGCAGAGAGTGTTCATGTTGTGTTTTAAATGGAGAGAGAAGGCAAGCTAGTTAGTATTTTGTTTTGTATGACTTGTGAATAGTTATAAGGCTTATAGTAATGTAGTTTTAGAAATTACTAAAAAATCAATATAAAATGCTAGAAAATCTTATAAATTAATAGAAAATCTTATAAATTACTAGAAAATATTATAAATTACTAGAAAATCTTATAAATTACTAGAAAATCAATATAAAATGCTAGAAAATCTTATAAATTAATAGAAAATCTTATAAATTACTAGAAAATCAATATAAAATGCTAGAAAATCTTATAAATTAATAGAAAATCTTAGAAATCTTATAAGGCTTATAGTAATGTTATATTTAATGAATATAGTAATGTAGTTTTAGAAATTTATTTATATAATGGAATATATATTATAATTTGTATTTATTTATATATTAAATTTTTTATCTTTAAATTGTATTGTATATTTGTTATTGGTTAATAATGCAGATGAATAGACAATGGATGTACGGGGACCCCCACGCTCAGGCGTTCCGTGATGGCCTTAGGACGTTTCTCGATGCCGCCGAGGCTAACAGGACGCCGTCCGGTTTCATGTTCTGCCCATGCACCCATTGTAAAAATATACAATCGTACAGACAAAGAGGTTGTCTTCAGGTGCATTTGATGAGGAACGGTTTCATGAGGAATTATTCTGTTTGGACGAAGCACGGTGAAAGAGGAATTCTAATGGATGAATATGAAGAAGACGAGGCCGATGACGACATTCCGTTATTGGCTCAATACTACGGTTCCTTTGCATATGCTGCAATGGGTGATGTCGATGAGGAAGATGTTGCTCGGGAAGGCGATGCTCAGGAAGATGTTGCTCAGGAAAATGAACCTACTGATGGGCTCGGGCAAATGTTGCGTGATGCCGAGAAAGACTGCGGCAATGATAAGGAACTAAAAAAGATACAGCACATGTTGCAGGACCACAAGACTGACCTGTACCCAGATTGCAAAGAGGGGCTAAAGAAGTTGGGTAGCACACTTGAACTTCTGCAGTGGAAGGCAGCAAATGGTGTTACTGATAAGGGTTTTGAGGAGCTACTGAAACTCGTAAAGAAGATTCTTCCAGAGGGTAACACATTGCCATCGACGACGTATCAAGCAAAACGTGTTGTTTGCCCTCTCGGTTTGGAGGTGCAGAAGATACATGCGTGTCCTAATGACTGTATCCTCTATCGCGGACAGTACGAACACTTGGATCGTTGTCCGGTTTGCACCTGCGCGCGATACAAGATCAGGCGGGACGACCCTGGTGATGTTGGGGGAGAGCGTTCTAAGAAAAAAATCCCTGCGAAGGTGATGTGGTATTTCCCTCTGATACCCCGTCTGAAGCGTTTGTTCAGAAACAAAGACCATGCCAAACTGATGCGCTGGCACAAAGAAGAACGTAAGCAGGATGGCATGTTGAGACACCCCGCTGATGGATCCCAGTGGAGGAACATCGACAGAGCATTCCCAGAGTTTGATGCTGATGCGAGGAATGTTAGGCTTGGTTTAAGTACCGATGGCATGAACCCTTTTGGTGAAATGAGCAGTAGTCATAGCACTTGGCCCGTGACTGTTTGTATCTACAACCTACCCCCCTGGCTCTGCATGAAGCGGAAGTTCATTATGATGCCAGTGCTCATCGAAGGCCCAAAGCAACCTGGCAACGACATTGATGTGTACCTAAGACCATTGGTTGACAAACTTTTGCAGCTGTGGAAGAATGAAGGTGTTAGCATGTGGGATGAGGACAAACAGGAGCAGTTTGACCTTCGAGCACTGCTTTTCATAAGCATCAACGACTGGCCTGCACTAAGTAACCTATCAGGACAATCAAACAAAGGATATAAAGCATGCACTCACTGTTTAGAGGAAACCGAAAGCATGTATTTGAAACATTGTCGTAAAGTTGTGTACATGGGTCACCGTCGATTCCTTCCGGCGAAGCATGAGCTACGAAAGAAATGTGCGCATTTTGGCGGGAATGCTGACCGCCGTACAAAGCCGAGACACCGGAGTGGAGAAGAGCTATTTGATATGGTGAAGGACCTACACGTGGTGTTTGGCAAGGGAGACGGAAGCCAGGCTGCTCCGACGGGCGAGGATGGTCGTGCCGCGATGTGGAAGAAGAAGTCTATCTTTTGGGAGCTACCTTATTGGCAACGTTTAGAGGTCCGTAACGCGATTGATGTGATGCATCTGACGAAGAATCTTTGCGTGAACTTGATAAGCTTCCTGGGTACTTATGGGAAGCCAAAAGATACACTGGAAGCACGTCAGGATCTGAAACGATTGAAGCAACAGACTGATCTACATCCAGAAAAGAGAGACAAAGGACGCCAGTACTTGCGTCCTGCCAGCTTCACTCTCAGCAAAGAAGAGAAGGCAAGCATGTTTGAATGCTTGAACAGTATCAAGGTTCCGTCTGGCTACTCCTCCAATATTAAGGGAATAATAAATATGAAAGAGAAGAAGTTCACAAACCTGAAGTCTCACGACTGCCATGTGTTGATGACACAGCTGCTTCCCGTCATACTCAGGGGTGTGCTACCAGTTAACGTGCGGAAAGCCATTGTGAAGCTATGTGCATTCCTCAATGCAATTTCTCAGAAGGTGATCAATCCAGACCACTTAGATCAGCTACAGAACGACGTGGTGCAATGTCTTGTCAGCTTTGAGATGATATTTCCACCATCCTTCTTCAATATCATGACACATCTATTGGTTCACCTCGTCAAAGAGATTCGTATATTGGGCCCAGTATTTCTACACAACATGTTCCCATTTGAGAGGTTCTTCGCTGTCCTAAAGAAGTATGTCCGTAATCGTTCTCGTCTAGAAGGATGCATTGCTAAGGGATACGAAACGGAGGAGGTCATTGAATTCTATGTTGACTTTGTCGACGATCTTATGCCGATTGGTGTCCCCGAATCCCATCACGAGGGGAGACTTGGTGGAAAGGGCACACTAGGGAGAAGATCGATGGTGATCAAGGATGTTGAGACATTTCGTAAAGCGCACCTCACAGTTTTGCAACAATCAACATTAGTTGCTCCGTACATCGAGGAGCACATGCAGATTCTCAGGGACGAAAACTCAACAAAGTCTGCGGCCTTCATTCAGCGTCTGCACAATAGTACTTTCGCCGATTGGTTGCGAAGACGTCTTATGGGTGTCGAGGGCATTGATGCGCGGCTAGCTTTTGTAGCTAGAGGTCCATCGAGCACGATCTTGACATTCCAAGGATACGACATCAATGGGTATACATTTTACACAAGAGCCCAGGACAAGAAAAGCACCAACCAAAACAGTGGTGTCCGGATCGACGCGACAGACACCAATGGTAATACAAACTCATACTATGGAATCATAGAGGAGATATGGGAACTAGAGTACGGACCTTTGAAGATCCCACTGTTCAAGTGCCAATGGGTGAAGCTGACTGGAGGAGGTGTTAAAGTTGAAGCGGACTATGGAATGACGTTAGTGGACCTAAACAAGATTGGTTTTCTAGACGAACCGTTCGTCCTGGCCAAAGCTGTCACACAAGTTTTTTATGTGAAGGACATGGCTAGCAGACCGAAGAAAGGGGCGGATAAGAAAGGTGGGGGTAAGCAATTGGACCCATCACAAGACGAGCCAAAGCGTCATATAGTTCTTCCTGGAAAGAGAAAAATCGTAGGAGTTGAGGACAAGACGGATGAAGATTATGATATGCTCGCTGGCCGGCCTCCATTCTCAGTGGCTGATGACCCAAGCATCCTGTTAGCGGCGGAGGAGACACCGTTTCTACGACGTGATCACAATCAAGGAACATTTGTAAAGAGGAAGTTTATTAGTGTCCGAGTAAACGATGATGCCATGTAATTTAATTGCACTATTGATTTATAAGATTATTTTTATTAATTCTAGCATTTTATATTGATTTTCTAGTAATTTATAAGATTTTCTAGTAATTTATAAGATTTTCGAGTAATTTATAAGATTTTCTAGTCATTTATAAGATTTTCTAGTAATTTATAAGATTTTCTAGTAATTTATAAGATTTTCCAGTAATTTATAATATTTTCTATTAATTTATAAGATTTTCTAGCATTTTATATTGATTTTCTAGTAATTTATAAGATTTTCTAGTAATTTATAATATTTTCTATTAATTTATAAGATTTTCTAGCATTTTATATTGATTTTCTAGTAATTTATAAGATTTTCTAGTAATTTATAAGATTTTCTAGTAACTTATAAGATTTTCTATTAATTTATTAGATTGTCTAGCATTTTATATTGATTTTCTAGTAATTTATAAGATTTTCTTATTTAATATATATTTTTAATAGGTATTAATAACTGAATTAAAACAAGTATTAATAACTATATATTAAAAACTATATTTATAAGATTCCCAAATAGTATTCACCGGTGCTAAAGGCCGGTTTGGAAACTGGCGCCAAACGAAAATTTGGGGCCTTTAGCACCGGGTTGATCTAAAATCCGGTGCTAAAGGCCCCCAATTTTCGTTTGGCGCCAGTTACGGCCTTTAGCACCGGCTGTAGAAGACCCGGTGCTAAAGGGCCTTTAGCACCGGGTGGTGGGAAGACCCGGTGCTAAAGGGGGGGCCTTTAGCACCGGGTGCTGTACAGACCCGGTGGTAAAGGCCCTTTAGCACCGGGTCGTGGCTGTACCCGGTGCTAAAGGCCCCCACCAATTTTCGTCTGGCGCACAGTTACGGCCTTTAGCACCGGGTGTAGAAGACCCGGTGCTAAAGGGCCTTTAGCACCGGGTGGTGGGAAGACCCGGTGCTAAAGGGGGGGGCCTTTAGTACCGGGTGCTGTACAGACCCGGTGCTAAAGGTCCTTTAGCACCGGGTCGTGGCTGCACCCGGTGCTAAATGCCCCGGACCTATATAGGCCGGGGACTTCTCTCCCCTCCCTCACTTCGCCCTCATCTCACAGATCGAAACCGCCGGCGCCTCGTCTCCTCAGCCGCCGCCGCCCGTCGTCCCCGCCACCATCGTCGTCCCCGCGCCCGTCGTCCCCGCCGCCTGGCCGTGGTCCCCGCCGCCGTCGTCGTCCCCGCGCCCACGCCGCCGCCACACGTGGTCCCCGCGCCCACGCCGCCGCCGCCCGTCGTCCCCGCCGCCGTCGTCGTCCCCGCGCCCGTCGTCCCCACGCCGGCGCCCCTCGTCCCCGCGCCGCCCGTCATCCCCGCGTCGGTGCCGCTCCTCGTCCCCTCGCCGCCGTCGCCCGCCGCGCCCGTCACTGCACGGTGAGCCTCTGTGAAGCCGGCCTTCGTGCCGTGCGTGAATGTTTGTGAGCCGGCCTTCGTGCCGTGTACGTGTTTGTGTGTGCAGGTACCCGTTGCATGGCCGAACACGTTCGGCCATGCACATTTGCTTAGCGAACGTGTTCGGCCATGCGCATTTGGTTAGCGAACGTGTTCGCTAACCAAATGCGCTTGGCCGAACCCGTTCGCTAACCACATACATGCTTTAGAAATATATATGCTTTATATGTATTGAAAATATTAGAAAATATTAGAAATTACATTGAAATGTATATTGGAAATGTTATATTGGAAATGTATATTGGAAATGTTATATGTTTGAAATGTATATTGGAAAATGCTTCATTTAAATGTATTGGAGATATTTACATTGAAATGTATATTGGAAATGTTATATGTTTGAAATGTATATTGGAAAATGCTTCATTTAAATGTATATATTGCTTATCATTTATTTTTAATTCTATGTATATTAGAAATATATGTGCTTCATTTAAATGTATTATCGGAAATGTTATATGTTTGAAATGTATATTGGAAAATGCTTCATTTAAATGTATATTGGAAATTCTATGTATATTAGAAATATATGTGCTTCATTTAAATGTATATATTTCTTATCAATTATTTTTAATTCTATGTATATTAGAAATATATGTGCTTCATTTAAATGTATTATCGGAAATTCTATGGCGTACCCGAACCCACCGCGCACCCGAACCCCTTAGCGAATCCGTTTTTCGCGCACCGACCCCCTTAGCGAACCCGTTTAGGGCGAACGTGTCCAGGGCAGCACTATTGAAGGGGCCGGTAACGAGCCCTCGTCTAGTCAGGTGTGTATATAGATAACATAAATTTGTACTGTACATGTCAATTATGTATACCATCTCTATATCATCTCGTATATATGTAATTTGTGTAGGCCGCCTCTGCTTCTACAAGTCGAGCTAAGAAATCAAAACGATCGACCACGAAGAAGCTGAAGGATGTCAAGTTACACATCACCCGAGTGGAGGATGACGGGGAGCCAGTTGAGCCCCCAAAAGTGGCCAAGAAATTTGTATCTTAGTGCGGGGTAATTGTACGGGACAATGTGCCCATTAGTATCAGAAAATGGAAGTCCACGGACCCCACTGAGGAGTACGTGCTCTCCGATACAGAGAAGGAGATGCTATGGAGGGAATTAAAGGTAGTATTCGACTGGCCTAGCACTCATGAAGCAGAACTGAGGGATTGGACAATGAAGAAGATGGCAGTTCTGTTTCAGGATTTCAAGAAGAAGTTGTACTCGCATTTTCTCAAAACCGGAGAGGCCCCGGATCCTGAGAAGTATAAGAAGATCACTGATGACGAGTGGGAAGCATTCCTTGAGTACAAAACCTCCGAAGAGGGTGCAACGGCTAGCGCTAGAAACGCCGGAAACGCCGCAAATAAGAAGTACTCTCATAAGATGGGTTCGGGAGGTTACAAGGCAAGCATCGCTAAATGGGAGGAGATGGAAGAAGATCTATATGCTAGAGGCATCACTCCAGCGACACATGACTGGCCCACAAGGACCAAGCATTGGTACTATGGTCATGGAGGCACCCTAAGCCCAATCGACGGCTCCTTAGTTTTTCCCGAGGACTTGCGAGAACTAGCTCAGCGTCTCCTCGATATCCTCAGGGCATCTGAGAGGGGAGAATTTGTTGCTAATAGAGATAGAGATGAGCTAACCTATGCCTTAGGGAACAAGGAGCATCCTGGACTGACGCGCGGCGTAGGCACAAGCATCTCATGGAAGAAAGGTTTCCAAGAGCACGCCGCCACCTATAGGAGTCGTTCGAGGAAGAAGGCCGAATATGAGCAGAGGGTGAGGGACCTAGAGCAAACGGTTGCCGCCTAGGGCTCAAAGCTCCAAGAAATGGAGTCAGAGATGGAGCGACGGATGAAGGTAGCATGGCTGCAGATACAACAAGCCACAGGCGGGACCGGTTCCACAGAGCATGCACCGCTCCAACAAGCCGCAGGCGGGACTGGTTCCACAGAGCATGCACCTCTCCAAGATGCGGCCCTTATTAGCCCTCAACAACAATATCAAAGCAGTCACGCTTCCACACAGGCCGCCGAAGTGGTCCGTTACACCGTGGATGAAATAACTCAACGGACCGCGTGCGAGCTTGTCATCAGGCAGAAGAACTTAGCTGTGGTGGTACGTATGCGACCTTAGTTCGTACTGCATACATTTCACCGTAAATACCATTCATTTACTAACTTTCTTTGTGACTACTAACTTATCAGGTCGCATACGGTATGACCAAACGTGTGGAAGAAGGGCAAAAATGGCACTGCAATGACATTCCACATGGTTACGTACCTGTTGAGGTGGAGCAAGTCGTCACCAACTGGGAAGACTTGGAACTTGACATCCCCGGAGGTGACGGAGAAACAAAACTCGGTCAGTGTTCTCACTGCATCATTCTATGGAGCAAGGCAGACGTCGTCATACCCGGTACACCTGCGGCTAACAACAAGCCTCCGTCACCTCCACCGTCTCCAAGAGATCCACCAGATCATGACGATTCTCCGGGAGCTCCTGATGCAAGCACGTCTCCTCCGCCGAAGAGGTCTCCGTCTCCTCCGCCGCGGAGGTCTCCGCCCCCTCCGCCGAAGAGGGGACGCCGCACTAAAGCCTCTGCCCCCACTCCACCAGCGAAGAAGGCGCGGAAAACCAGAGAGAAGCCCGCACCAGAGAAAAGAGCGGGTGAGAAGACTCTAGAGGAGCTCGAAGCCTCGTTCAAAGCAGACACAAAGAGGCAAATGGCCGAGTGGAGGAAAAAACATGAGCCGGAGCCGAAGCTTGATCCCACCGTCGTCAAGTCATTCCTCAGTAATTTGAGCAAGGGTCAACAGAAGGAAGTAATAGTAACAGACTATGACCGCTCATTACTGAAATCTCGCCGGAAGCGGAAGGCTGCAGATAAGGAGGCGGGCCCATCCAAAAAGGTTCCTCAGCTCGGCCAGCAACCTCAGCGGCCCTTGGGTCCATTGCCATCTCTGGACGAGCTTAACGTGCAACGAGTAATGGCCGAGACTAGACTAACCAGAGCGCAAGTCCTGGGGGAAGAAGAGGTGCCTGTAAACACAACGCTGAAGTGGCCGTTTAAGCTTGGCGAGCCTATGGTCCCTCCTGAAATGGAGAGCAAGCTACAGACGAAGATGCGCCGATTCCATGAGTGGTACTTGGAAGAATCAAGAAGGAATAAACGGCGCATGATCAAAGTAGGCGTGAAGGACCATGATTTCTACAATGGTGACGATGATTGGGTCTGGCTGAGGTTTAAGGATATATATGAGCTGTACCACCGTGACGCCATGGACGTGGATTTGATCACCTGTTGGACACTGTAAGTACTTTGTTGTTGCTTATAATTCATAGTTTGAAAACAATAATTCCAATCTATGCTGACGCGGGCTTTATTTATTGCTTAACATATGCAGAATGGAGATTCAAAAATGTCAGAGATCCGGGATATATGACGTTGGTTTCGTGGATCCTCGAAGGATAAGTGAAAATATGATATTGATGAATCCTGAGGAAACATATGGAAACCTATACAAGTACGTTAAGAAACAAAATTACTGCGACTCCATACTAATCCCGTACAACATCGAGTGAGTACATACACAAGCTTCTTCTTATACTGTCTGTGTACTATTTCATTTCTGATTATAATGTATATACAGATTCCACTGGTTCCTAATAATAGTGTGTCTTGACCGGGGTGTCGTGAACGTCTTTGATTCATTGCACACTCCAAAAGAAAAACTACATAACATCATGGACATGATGACAAGGTGATGTATATTTTCCCCTACTTAATTCACCCCCTACACTCGCAATGACTTAACTCAATTTTTTTTGTTCGCAGGGCCTGGAATCAATTTCGTCAAGAACACCCGGGTATTCAACATGAAACACTAAAATGGAACATTGGCTTTCCGGTAAGCAAGTAATTTGTATATGTAGGCCTCGGCTAATATATTATATGAATTTTACTTAATTTCTTTTGGTCGACAGTGTGCCAAACAGGGGAAGGGAAATAATTTATGTGCATACTATGTTTGCGATTACATGTGGAATTGGGGACATAAAAAGCTTACACAACACGATATTATGGTACGTAATAATATTATTATTAATAAACACATTTCCATTATTATTAAGTGCACAATTATTGTCTACAACTCGGCGGATTAAATATCTTTCAATTATTTGTAAATTATAGATGTTCAACCTGAAGGAAGAGTCCCTAGAGCTAGAAAGAATTGGCGCAATTTCAGAACAGCTCGTCGGATGGATCTGGGACGAGGTCGTCAATCCCCGAGGAGAATTCCACTCGCCAGTACTGGAGGACGTGCCGAACAGTCCAACAAGTCGTCAATCTTAATTAAGTAGAAAATACAGTTTAAATATATATAACTCGAGTTGACATGCATGAATATCTACTTTTGTAATATATATGTCTTCTATTTTGATGAAATGTCAGCTAATACGAATATAGAGTCGGCCGAATACGCATTAGAATACACGTATTAGAATATATACGTATATACACGTATATAGACGTGCATGCATGGCTACTGAAAAAAGCAAAAAAAAAAGAAATCCGGGGCCTTTAGCACGGGTTGCAGACAGCAACCGGTGCTAAAGGCAGGCCCTTTAGCACCGGGTGCAGCCACGACCCGGTGCTAAAGGCCCTGCTAAAGGCGCTGCGTAGCAGGGCCTTTAGCACCGGGTCGTGGCTGCACCCGGTGCTAAAGGGACCCTTTAGCACCGGTTATTCAACCCGGTGCTAAAGGGGTACCCCTTTAGCCTCGGATTAGTTGCACCGGGTGGGAAACCCGGTGCTAAAGGGCTTTCCCACCCGGTGCAGATGTTGATCATTCTGGTAGTGTAGGATGCTATGAATTATCGTGGAAATTAACGCTAAGAGCATATGTCAGTTGTTCAAAAATAACAAACTCGATGGGGAAAAAAATTGAAATGTTTTGCACTCATTGAATTGTTTTCATCTGCATCAAGAATAAAAGGCACGTAAGCACGACTCGCCCTGTTGGGTCTGCCCTCCGTGACCCTTGCCTCCGTCCCAATCTTTTTTACTGTTCTTTTCTTGGTTGTTTCCCCTCTGCTTTCCTCACTGGGGCCTTGTTTAGATCCAAAGTTTGGGATGTCAAACTTTAGACTTTATCATAAATGCATTGTAGTAGCGTTTCGTTTGTATTTATGAATAATTATCCAAACATTGATTAATTAGGCTCAAAATGTTCGTCTCGCAAAGTACAACAAAAATGTGCAATTAATTTTTTGATTTTATCTACATTTAGTACTTCATGCATGTGCCAATATTTTGATGTGACGAGAATCTTCTTTTTGCACAGTGGAATTTGGGAGTGGAATTTGAGAACTAAACAAGCTAGCCGAAAACACCGCCTCCCATATGTAATGAATGCGTCACTGACTAACTGTGATGTGTATGTCATCATGGATGATATCGTCCTTGTACATTCCGCATCTGCATAGCTGGCTTCTGGCGCTGGCTAGCCACTTGTAGTTGTAGATGGAATGTAAACTTTAGCTATATTAGTTCTGCATGATTTCAGATTAAGGGCATAATTTCAGATCGTGCCGAGCTTACAGGTATTCCTGATTTGGATGACAGACAAGTCATATCGCCACCCCCGTAATTTTCATATGCGAAGAGTGGAGCACGAGGTCACTAAAAAATCCACCAAGTCAATAGTGCGTGTTGGTAATTAACACCTACCCCAATGTTTTGATTCTATCATCAATCATTTTCTTTTCTATATACTTATCATCAATCATTGAGGAAAGCAAGTGCGCAAAGGTGTTTTGCTTATCATCAACCACAGATGTTTTGCTGTCTACTCGCATAACTATGGACTCTGACGTTGGACAGATTCGTTGCCAACAAATAGAACCTCAATATATTTGCTGTCCCAATATAGGCATCGGCTAATATTGCCATCTTCTTCTTCACTGCACTCTCTTCATCTAGCTACATATCCAGCTGCATTGAGTCCAATCGATCAATGGCTTCCGCCGTAAAGCTGATTGCTGTTGCCTCCTGCATTGTGCTGGTCCAATTGTCCATGGGTCTGTCAGCGATGGCCGATGTGCAGGACGACTGCTTTGCAAGTTGTGCTCCCCAGTGCGATGGCTACGCTTCTGGTTTTTGCAGGAGCATCGTCAATGGTTTCCCTGCGCTGAATCTCCTGTACACGACGTGCAAAGTGCGTCTCTCTTCAGTCTGTTCGCACAACTGCATTGACCTCTGCAACATCAACACCCTGTCGTCGGACACCCCCGTGCCAGCGCCGGCAAGCCCTCCGCCGCCACCATGCAAGCAATATTGATGCCAGAGTTAAAAGTCCCATAGCACCCTGAATATTCCAGCAGGTCATCAAGAGGAAGCATACATATATGCCTTCAAGTGCATCTCGCGTGATCACCGTTCTGTTTTAATTTCCCTTTCACTGTTCTAGTTTGTTGTGGTGTGGCATTACTGGTCAAATTTGTATGTAAGTTTATTTCAGAGGTTTTTAACAGAGGAAATTAGTCGCTGTAATTTAATCATATCATATATCTGTCGAGATTGTCCCTTCACCTAAAGACTCACCAGCTGCTCCTCTTTTTCTGTCTTAGCTTGCACTGATGGCTCTCCCCTATCATTTTTACCAATGGCGCCCTCGCCATGTTAAATTATCTTTCTTTCAATCCGATATTGCCATCTGTTCATATCGTTGTCCGTCCACCACTGTCGTTATTGGCTGCTCTCCCTATACAGAAAAGACCCCAAAATGTCGCCTCCATTTTGAAAATGACGGTAGTCGACGCCGCCTCCATCGATGGGGACAAAATTTTCACTTATAAACCTAGGGACAAAAAGGTGGCACCTCCAAGAAGAAACACGACCTCCACAGCTCCATCCCATGGCTTCCGCCAACGCACCCTAATCCACCACAACATAGCCCCAAAGATCGACGAGTTGTATCCCATACCACGCCATCGTCAATCGCAGGAGTCTGAAGCGCTTGAGACCCAACATCAACAACTGTGTCCCACACCATACCCGCTGCACGATGAGTTCCTTCGCAAGCATGATGCTTTTTTACCGTAGTAGATAGCCCTTCTCCCTAGGCACGGCTTCGTCGGATCTACACCAGTGGCCACTAACATCTGAGACTACTGTGGTCCCTAATGCACATGTATATTCACATCATTTGGCTTCATTAGCCGAAGAATTATTTTTGTTTGACTGAAAAGATCAGTTGTGAATCAAGGTAATCCTATTTATTTATATCAAATGCATCCTGCTTCCTGGCTTTATTAAAGCTTAACAGAGAGAACAGCACAGATCGTACTGGAGTTACAAGTTTAATTAAGATTTTACAGCACACGACGTCTATCTAAGACTATGCAAAACATGCCAGCAAAAGAACCCAATACATTCAGTCACCCCCACTCTACAGATTCCTTAACACTACTCAAGAACTCTGCAATAATCTCACTGGTGACTTACAGACAGGACACAGGCAATCTTATATTTTTTTCCTTATTTTCATATGCGACGAATGGATCACGAGCTCATCATGAACTCCCTTCAGTCAACGGTCGTCCTTGTTCGAAACATGCATGCCACATATATAGCACCCCCATGTATGCCATCATTCTAGGCCCATGTGCGAGTTAGTTGTATCCACCTACAGTTTGTGCATGTATGAAGTCATCACCATTTCCATAAGATCGGTTGCCTATACAGTTTCAGGCTTTACAGCCTTACAGGTGATCGTGATCGTGATTTGGACACCAAACAATCCGCTATGCATGCGTCTCACCCAGGTTCGTGACAGTCTCTCTCTCAATTTTCATATGCCAGGGATGGGGCACGAGCAGCTTATTATAAACTCCGTTTAGTCAGAGGTGCACGTTAGAAACTATACGTATCATCATCACAAGACAAGATTCCATCAATGATCGAGGAAATCATGCATGTGCAAGAGTTGTCTTTGGTCTAACCACAAATAAACGTTCTGCGCACTGCATGCTGAACCCTAAACTCTGACATTGGACAAATTTCATCGCCTACAAATAGCACACATCTGCGTGCTGTGTACAAAACATGCATACCAGCTGATACAGCAAATCTTCTCTCCCTCCCTCCCTCTAGCTACGCACCCAGAGGCCTGTAGTGATCTTGCAGTTCATCACCATGGCTGCCGCTGCCTCGGTGAAGATGGCCATGGCTGCTGCCTGGGTCGCGCTGATGATCTTGTCCAAGGGTCCGCCGGCGATGGCCGACGTGCAGGATGACTGCCGCGCGAGCTGCATTCCTCTGTGCGATGGCCACGCTTCTGAGTTCTGCAGGAGCGTCGTCAATAGCTTCCCTACCCTGAATCTCCTGTATCCGACGTGCAAAGTGCGGCTCTCTTCAGAGTGCGCATTCACCTGCATCACCATCTGCAGCGCCGACACCCTGACACCGGACACGCCCCCGCCGCCACCTTGCAAACAATATTGATCTTGATGTGTCTTTAATTTGCCCTTTATATATATGTGATTCTCGTTACGTCGTTACTGGTCATTGTGTACACATATGTATGTGATTATATTTCAAAAGCTTTGTCTTTTGCCACATTTGACTTATTATAAGTGTGATGAGCTCAACCTTTATGAACCTTGGAAAGTTCAAAGATTGGGATACAAGGATAAGATAACCCATCATACACAAGATAAAAGACTGAGCTAGTCAGGTAAAATCTGACCCCTTCGCGTCGCCCACGGGCGACGGGAGGGGCGACTCCCTCGCGCCGCCAGAGGCCCCCCGTCGGGCCCTCCCTGGCCGCCGCCGCCGTCCGGCGAGGGGCGGCGGCGGCCCGCCACGGCGTCAAAGCCGATGACCGTGTACTTCTCCCCCTGTCTTCTTTCTCGAGGTGTTTCTCCTGATAGCCTATCCAGATTCACGATCACCGGAGCGAGATCTGGCGTAAAGCGGCGGCGATGGCGACCGATGGACCTGCGCGGCTTACAATTCTTCGTCTCCGGTCGATGATGGGCACGACGATGGTCGATTTGGTGGCAGTATTTATGCATCTACATCTTACGGCAACATCTTCATTCATAGCTGATATCCTCTTTACAATCCCAGAGATTAGTCATCTTGGTTTCGACCCACGGATCTTTTACTCCGCTGATGCTTCCCATCAATTGATGGATCTCACGGACGTTGCGCGTGTGACTATTGGTTACTTCGTAGCAAAGTCATCGTGGGATAGCATGATTAATGGTCGATCGTTGTTGGTCAAGATTGGGTAGTACGGGAGTATTGGCTCGGTAAGAGGGTGGAAGTAGCATTATGGGCTTCGAATCGGTGATACCTTTTTTGGTTCAGATCTCTCGACTCCAGGGAGAAATCCCCAGGTTTGTCCTTAGTTGGGTGTACCTGACAATGGTCTTGCTGAAGCATTGTTTGGAGCTCGATGGATTGCTCTCTATGGTGAAAATCGATGATCTGATCTTAACTGCTTGGATCATGGCAACGACGACTCGTGCGCATGCGCGTGCTATTTCCTTGTTGGAGGCGTTATTTTTAGAGAGCTTTTCTCGTAGTTCATATGCTGCTTTGTTAGTGTATGAAATTGAAGGTTAAGTCGCATGGGTAGTCTGCTTTGGCATCATTTTTTATGTCTTCTTTTTTATTTTATTTTTTAGGCTGTGTGCATCTTAGCTATGCAGAGGCCGGGAATGATCTTAGTGTAATTGTATCTTCTCGATGTAATTGACTAAGATTAATAAAGTTTCTCTTATCGATAAAAAGTCAGGTAAAATCTGGAGGTATGTTTAATGTGGTAAAGCACCAATCGGATCCATCCAGATATTCTTTTCTTGTTTTTTTTTGTTTCTCGCCCTTTCTTTGCAAAACTCTTTTGTTTGGACTTGGTGATCGTGTTCGGAGATGATTGTAATCTGGGGATTCTAATTTATGTAATTGGAGGTGCCAATGTCATTCTCACTACAGCTACACCAACAGAGAACATGTCAATGCATTTGTATTGGAGGTGCCAATGTCATTCTCACTACAGCTACACCAACAGAGAACATGTCAATGCATTTGTCATGTGTCTCTCTTGGTATGCACTACCGGAAACCGGCTGTTTGCCGTGTGCCGGCAAAGGCCGTATTACACACGGCAAAGTCTTTGTCGTGTGCCGCACACGGCAAACGGCACACGGCAACCAGCGGCCGGCAAAGCCCGGCCCAGCCTCACGGCCGTTAACGGCGACGGCGGCCTTTGGCGTGGGCCAGACACACGGCAAAGGCCCAGGCTTTGCCGTGTGCCCTGGGCCTGGCACACGGCAAAGCTTGGTCACTTTGCCGTGTGCCGGACCCTGGCACACGGCAAAGCCCCTGTTCCAGGTGGCTCTGGCACACGGCAAAGTGACCATACAGGGCCCTGATTTTTTACATTTCGACGTAAATGGGACCCCAAAACAGCACAAAATCATCACAGACATTAATATATCCCAGTAACCATCACAAGCATACATAATATCATCTGTAACCATCACCATACACATCACAAGCAGTTATAATCCACAAATGCATAAAAAGTGCATAAACCGACATAGTACGAGTCCATACAAGTCCACAAACAAGTCCAAATGCAAATTACGTCCTACAAGTCGAGCTGATACATCCAAGTCCACAAACAACTCACTCGGCCGGCGGTGGCGGCTGCGACGACTCCTCCGGGGCCCCAGGCACCCCAGAAGGTGGCGGTGGCGGTGGCGGCGGCACCCACTGTCCCGGCCCCATAGCCATCCACGGAGGCTGTGAAGGCTGCGACCATGGCCCCGACGGCCCAGGCACCCACCCAGGCAGTAGAGGCCACGTACAAGCCTGGGTCGGAGGGTACTGAGGCGACTCTTCTCCCACTCCTGCAACTGGCCCCTCACACGATGCCGCCGATTGATTCTGCATATAGTTCGAAATTATTTCATGTGTTAAGCTATATCCTAAGTTCATAGTCATTGTACTACCCTAGGTCAGTACTACACTCTATGTTGTCGTTCTAATTGCTAAGTAAAATGAAAGTAGAGGCTCAAGTGACTTACAGGAGTATGTGAACCACCCCGTGGAGGTAAAGCCGGTGGGCTGTAAGCTGGCAGCGGTTGACCCATCTGCCGTCCCAGACCAGTGATGTACGCCCAGGCATCATCTAGTCTCTTTCGGTCGGCCTCCTGCTGGTGCCGAACCTCATCCAAGAAGGTTGCCTTCTCTGCGTCCCACTTCCTCTGCTGCTCCTCCTCCCGAGCTTTGAATCTTGCCTCCATTTGGGCCTGTAATATTTGATCAAATGTTAGAATACAAAACAAACATATGGAAAGATCAATGATGGTTGAAACAGAAATAACCTGGAGTGCCTCCATTTGGGCCGTGACGGCGTCTGGCCGTGTGCGTATGGCCGGGCTTGAGCTGGTGCTCTGAGCTCGAATCTAAGAGAGACTAGGAGTGCTGCTCCTGTCAACAAGGGGGTCGGCAACCCAGTAGCGGCCATGCTTCTTGCCTCCTCCCACCCTCATGACGACTTCTCCGTCAATGGGCTGGGTGACCGGATCGAAATCTGACCCATGGACCTCCCTCGCCATCGCGCTGTAGTCACTGAGGCGGCTGTGGACGGTCGGGTTGCTGTAGGCCTCGGGTGGTTCTTCCGAGTTGAAGGTGATGTCGGACGTCGCCTTGCCCTTATGGGCCAAAGCCCAAGCCTGGAGCTGGGAGCAAGGCTGGTCACCATGTGACCGCGACTACGAAAATAAAGGCACGGTGATCAGAGATTATACTGAATTGTATGTTAGAATAAAGAATGGACACATTTACATACCCATTTCTTCGCATACGCGCCGAGGTGACGGTTGCCTTGATGATGTGCTGCACCTGGCATCAACAACCGACGCGCACGACAAGAGTTGTGGATCTCCACCCAACCCTCCGCGCACCACTTATCAACGATCAATCCCCAGCACTGCATATCCGCCGTGCACCACCATGGAGGCACCTGCACGTAATCAAAAACATGACATATAAGTATCACATGGAGCACGCTTCATATCAGAAAAAGACAGTATTACTATTTACCATCATGAATTGCTCCCAGGTCAGCCTCATGTTTCTTGCCTGCGGTTTCTTCACCACCACTCCTTCGTGTCGGCCCATATATGTCACGATGGCCTGGACGCGGGCCTCGTACATCATATCCGCCACCAGCTTGGTGCACGCTATGTCAGCCATCCGCATCGCCAAAACTCCCAGCTCGCATCGGTAGAAATCCTGCACATAAACGTTTTGTTATTATTTGAAGAATGTCCAATGAATGTACTGTATTTAGAAAAGCAGTTCAGGACTTACCCAAAACTCGTTCAGGACCCGCTCCGCCTTGTTTCTCCAGACTCTGTCGTCCCGATCTGGTACATCGAGAACGTCGCGGTACTGGGCCCACGTCATCACCGGCTGAAGGCTCCCGGCAATCACCCGCGCGCCAGGGTAGTGAAGCCTAACGAGGAGCCCCAGGATACCATTGGGCATGTGGTCGTGAACACCTAGGGTGATGACCTCGAAGTTCCTAAAAAATGATTAAGATCAATGATTAGATTCAATTGTGATTTTCAAAAGAAAACGTGATGACAACTGCAAATGTTACTTACCTGGGAGGGTCTGGTACAAGCATCAGCCGTCCCTCTAAAGGTATCGGCCGGTCCGGGAGCTTCGACGGTCCTCGCAGCCAAACAGTAGAGACTTGCACCTGCTCCACCTCCTCCTCCTCCACCTCCTCCTCGTCACCCGAGGCATTCGCCTCAGGTACATCGTCCTCCCCCGCCTCCTCATGCTGCTCCTCCTCCCCCGCCTCCTCGTGCTGCTCCTCCTCCTCCCCCACCTCCTCTTCCTCCTCAGGAGGGGGTGACCTCCTACGAGGCACCCTCTTCCCCTTCCTCCGTGTAGCCGTGCCCGAGTCCTCAGCCTCGGCTGCTGCAGCAGGAGGAGCCTCCTTCTTCCGCCGTCGAGTCGACCGGGAGGACGACTCACCACTGCCACCAGACTTTTCGAGTACTGAGGCGAGCGACCTCAGTACACCTCCGCCGCGCCCCACCATCTTCGATCAACCGCCTGAAATTCAAAATAGTAAATCGATCAGTACATGTATTAGAAATAAAATAAATACTAACAATAAACAATAACAACAACAAATTCAAAATAGTAAATCAATCAAATCAAAACATAATAAGGATCATACATTTATTAAAAATACTCGTCATGGTCCGGAATAGCCGGATCATATGTCTCATCATCACTATCACGCATCTCTATATGATCAATGTCGTTCTCCAAAGGCCCATCACTATCATCATCACTGTCCTCGCACAATTATAGCTTTTCAAGTAATGCTATGTATTTGGCGTCATGAACATCATCTCCGACATCATCAAGAGCAACACTTGAATTATCTACTTCCATCACATCCGTTAAGTCGATCGCAAAACTCCATACGATTTTTTTTTATTTTTTTCAGAAACTGTTTGCCGAGGGTTGGATTCGGCAATCGGCGAGCATTTGCCGTGTGTCCGAAAAAAAACCCACGGCAAAGCCGGCTTTGCCGGCCGGCGTATGCCGTGTGTGTTTTGCCGTGGGCGACACACGGCAAAGCTTTTGCCGTGTGTAATATGGCCTTTGCCGTGTGCCGCAGGCACACGGCAAAGAGACGGATTCCGGTAGTGAATGACCTCACGATTTCTAAGATTTATTAAAGTTGAGCTCATAACTTATAAGCCCAAAGTGGTAGAAGACCAGATTTGAGTTATCCAGAGGATGCCCAGTACTACTCTTCACAGCCTCACGAGCTGGCTCCAGAACTGCCTCGATCACTTGCACAATCAATTACAAGCCCCTGATGCATCACTCTTTGCATGGCAGTGGGCCATCAAAGTTTGATCATCATCTGTGCCATATAGTTCGACATCCTTGTTCACTCTGCACACGTATTTCTTTTCCAAAGCTCTTGTGGCAGGCATATATATGATGTACGTATTGTTTATTAATCAACCACACAATTTCATGGATTTATCATATAATGGACAGTGACTATTCTGCCATCTGCATAATTTCTTGTATGTACCATATAATAATCAATGAAAATCAGTATTACACACTTCTCCCATATGCATGATTTCAATGTATGTACCACATAATAATCAATGAAGATCAGCATCACACGCTTCTCCTAAATTCACCATGCTTTAACCAACCATGTCTCACATGCAAGTGCTCTAAATTGAAGTCTAAAACCTTCATTCGTATGAAACAAGACATGGTCGAAAGGGTTTGAAAGGTCGTGTGTATACCTTCCATATCATCACAAGAAATAGAACTTCTTGTCATAATTTCAGTTGTTTGCTTGTTTCAGGTGTATGCTTGAGTTGAAGCATGTAGGAACTATGATAAAATCCTTCAACAACGCTACACATTTGTATTTAACTGACGAAAATATTGGTCAATATTTTGGATCATTGCTAGTCCGGTTTGGAGGTCTGACAATCCTGCCACCCCCCCAATTTTCATATGCCAAGAATGGCTATCGCGCTGACTTAATTTCCCTTGATTGGAACAGTTGTTTCTTTCTAGTACATCGATTTCTTGAAACTTCCATACAGGGTTCCAAATTTCGGTGAAATTTCTTCATAATTCCGTGAATTTCATTGGTGCTAACCGAAACAAAATTTTGAAATTTAGTATTACACTTATGTATATGATTTAGTGTAAATGTAGTACTCTAGATTTATTTTTTCAATTATATAGCCATAAATCATGCTAATCATTTGTCTATATCCAAAAAACATTAGAAAATTATATAATTTGGCGAAGACTCTAACAATATTTCGGCAAAATTTTGTAAAGATTTGCCTAGCTTCTCGCGTGGACCGGTTAGAGCGTTGAACTCCACAAGTCGTTGAAACTTCCGGCACGACCCGACACTACTACAGAAAGCGGCATCACAAACGGCCTCATCACAAACGGTTTTGAAAAACCGTTTGTGATGTGAGGCCATCACAAACGGTTTGTAATACGAACCCTTTGTGATGCCCCTCATCACAAACGGTTTTTTAAACCCTTTGTGATGATGGGTATGGTACACGTTCAAACCACATTTTAAACTAGTAAATCAATTCAAATCAAAAAGTGTTGAACTACAAAGTTTTATGGCTTCTCAAGATGTAGAAGTTTTACTTTAGCCATTTATTCATTTGACAAATTCATATGAATATTGTTCATAAAATCCATCTATCTCATAGAGTTCTAGTTTCCTAAAACTATAAGAGACCTATAAGATTTATGAACAATGTTACTCTCACTATATCGGATGAAGAAACGATCAACATGAAAGTTGTAGATCTTCACAATTCATACAACTTTTTAGTTTACCACTTTTTAATTTAAATTTGTTTTACTAATGAAAAGTAAGTTTATACTCAAAATTTGAAATTTGAGTTTTTTCAAACGACCTCGGATGAAAACACGGTCAACATAAAAGTTGTAGATCTAGACAAGTCATGAAACTTTGTAGTTAACAACTTTGTCATTTGAAGTCATCTAGTTAGCTAGATCTAAGTTTGAATGTTCTCAAATTTAAAATTCAAATTTTGTAAACGGCCTCGGATGAAAAAACGGTCAACATAAAAGTTGTAGCTTTCGAAAAGTTAGGAAACTTTGTAGTTCAACACTTTTTGATTTGAAGCCGTTTAGGGCCTCAAACAAGCAATTTAAACTCGGTTTGGTATAATATGATAGGAATAGAAACAGTATCAATGGCGCGATTTACGCGGCCGGCTTGGAGGGCTGGTGGCCTCCCCAAATGAAAATAAATTTTTTTTGGGGTTTATTTCGGACGCAGGAAATCACAAACGGTTCGTATCACAAACGAACTGTCACAAACGGTTCGGTTCTGGGAACCGTTTGTGATGGTGCTTGAGAACCGTTTGTGATGGGGCTTGCTGGAGCAGTGCGGGTTCGAAGCACGACACCTTCTTAGAACAAAGCCCGGGTGGAGTCTCCTCCCGTGGTCGAGTTTTTTTAAAACAAATTGTCAAGATTTCGGTAAGTTAGGTGGTGACTGAAAAAAAGCTTGAAACCGAAATTGAAAACCTTGGTTCCACATGCCTCATGGACTTTTCGACTTCATTGGTGCATCGATTTCTGATAAAGAAATAAACTTTTCTATTGGGTATTCTAATTCTAAATCATGCAAGCCCTATAATTTGCCAGTCTATCTTTCATTTACAACACAACATGGCCCATTTGCAAACGATCAATAATTAAACATTCTTTTTTGTCACACCCGGTTTTAAAGGCAAAACCAGGTGCATCCCATATGTACGCCAGGATCAGTTTACACACATATGGTAGACGTCACAAGTGAATATTCATAACCATGCATAACGAAAGAGGGCTAGTCAACGACACCGACCTCTTGGCACACTGAATCACCGCATTAAAAGCAGCTAACTATCCCATTCCAAGTATGACATCAATTCCCTCAAAATTCAGAACTATCAAATCAGCAGGAAAATCTACCCTAACTATTTTCAGATTAACTCAGGGACGGATAAAACTTGATGTAGAACGAGTTGCCAATGACGGGCAATTCAAATTCTGAAACAGATTCTGTTTGTCCTAATTAAACTGTTGTAACTCTGATTCTGTGTATCCAAAAATCATGATCTTTTGTCTGAACGTAGACTATATAATTCTGAAAGTAACCCAACTTGAATCACCTCTATCGGAATTTTGTAGCTAGAGATATAAAATAAACAAGACAGCTGTGTCAGGACCACGAGACAGATTCTGGTTACTCCAATAAAACAATTATATCTCTCTGCCAGAATCTCCAAAACTCACGAAAAATTCCCAGAACCTAGGATATCAAGTCATTAATCCAACCCAACTGGATTTATGTCAATCGGAGTTCCTAAGCTCCAGAAACAATTCTGACAGTACCAGGATATCATGCAGCAGCGAGAACAGGTTGTCGCATAACGTGATTTATATGAGGGGGTACGATTATATGGATAAAGTGATGATTAAGGGCTAAGATCAGAGATTAAGATAACCCCAAAATTAACTATATTTATTTAATAATTACTCAATTGTGGTCATCACTCCACAATTAAATTCAATCATCACAAAAGATCCAATTCACACACTAAGCACTTAAACAAACACGAAGCATTCACTCCTAATCAAGAGCTAAGCATCGAATCGATCTAAACGTTTATTAAGATTGGGTGGGTAGATTCTAAAATCCTTATTAGAGAGGGTAAGAATAATCTCTATTCAGATCACAGAAAGGTTGAGTAGAATATATACAAGTGGCAAGGATGAGGGGGTAAGTAAAGCAATCAAGGAGGAGATAAATTATCAATGGGTAGGGTTATAACGAAATAAGATCAAGGTATTCAGAACAAGGTTATTTAAGCAAAATAATCCTTATAGACTGACCATTGCTATCTAGGCTTGCGTCCTACAGTCAACATAGCTCTGATACCACTTCTGTCACACCCGGTTTTAAAGGCAAAACCAGGTGCATCCCATATGTGCGCCAGGATCAGTTTACACACATATGGTAGACGTCACAAGTGAATATTCATAACCATGCATAACAAAAGAGTATTAAAGGGTATTTATTACAACCTCAAAGTTGACACAAAGGTCATAGCGGAAGACTTGAATAAACGATCATCTAACGAAGCAAGAGTGACTCCAACTCCACAGGCAATTGACTGGGGGAGACTCGCCTAGAACTCCTCAAAACCAGTAGTGAAATCCTCAAAATTCTCCCGATCTGAGCAGCAATCCGGTTGTAGTAGATGCAATAAAGGAAAGAAAGAAAAGCAACAAGTATGAGCACATAACGTACTCAGCAAATGTAATATGACATATAAGGCTGAGGCAAAAAGGTTGGCTGACCATACTGCAGTAAGCACTTTTAGTTGGTCAAGTTTTATTAAGCAACTATTTACTAGCAAATGAAAGTATATACCACCCACAAATTAATGAATGTCATATTCCCAACATATTCACATAACCACGATTTAGATCATGTTCAAGTACGATTATCATGTAAGGGTCCAGGCCGCTCTTGACCGTGAGCACGGCTGTTATAACAGTTTTACACTCTGCAGAAGTTGTACACTTTCACCATAAGCCGCGTAAAAGTTCAAAAGAACTTTAAACCCAACCATGCCGAGGGGGCCAATCCTCTTAAATCACACTACCGAGGTGTGACCGCATAGGGACGCTACGAGGCCTTTACAAAGATTCCTTAGTAAATAGTAACCCGCTAAGGTTTCCGGTTCAGAAGCAAAGCATAACCCTCCCTAATGAGGTCTGTCTCTTACCAAAGCCCACAGCTCAAGAGGACCGAGCTATACCCCGTCAACCGCCGCGCCTCTTGCCCCTTTCGGGTAAGGTTACCATCCACTAAAGTACCTAATTAGTTAGCCAAGACCAGAGCCATATGGTACTTATGGTTGCACTGTTTTCCTGGGTGGTTCTCCATGTTCCAATTAAAAGATATGATCTTGCCAATTATTTATTTAAAATAGTATATGGAACATAGAGTAGGGGTTCATTTAACCAATCCCAGTTGAGCAAACTAAGCATCATCTACCATCAAAATTAATTAAATAACCCAGTTTCAGGGACAGGGGAATATAGTGGCTAGGCAAATCCTTAAATAGGAACCCATCAAATTAAGACACATGCACGGGTGGTGAAATTAATAATTATTAGGACATTTGCATGACATAATACACTTGCCTTTCTCCAAGGTATAGCTGCTCAGATTCTCTTCGAAGTCTTCTTCATTTGAACAACGTTCCGTCTACTCGGAGCAATCATCAAGCACAAGAAGAAGCTAAACAAGCAAACAAACAATATACAACTAAGAACAATACACCAATCAAAAGAGAAGCTTTTAAAAGAGCGTTCTAACGGATAGGGCTCGATGCTAAGGTCACGTGAGCGCAAGAATCGCTGAAAACGGGGCAACGGTTGAAAAGATACAACCACCGGGAATTGATACTCTCAACTAATTGTTTAATTAATTTTAATTAGATAAATCGATAGTTAAATATTAATTTAATTCGTTCAATCATATTTAGATTTATAAAACCAAGTAAAACCTAATCACATTTTATTTATAATTGTTTATGTATAAATTATACCAATTTAAATATTGATTTGAAATAAAACACGTGAGAGCAACTACCGAATAACTTTATATTTCGAGTTGAACTAGTCATATTATTATTAAAACATATTTTTATTGATATTAATCAGATTAATATTTATTTTATAAAACCGAAGTTTAACCTTAATTAGCTTTTAAATTAGAAAACTAGTGGTCATAAACATTAATCAATTTAACATAAGTTTATGAAGAATCGAGATAGAGCCTAATTAAATTTTAGTTAGAGAGATTTATGAAATTATTAATCAAGTTAACTTTCATTTATAAAAACTCGAAGTATAACTCAAGTTTGGATTTAAATTATAAAAACTAGTTATCAAAACATTAGTCATATTAATATTATTTATGAAACCAAAATATTTGTAACCTATCAACTTTTATTTATAAAACTCACTGAATAGTATTAATCAAATTCATAGTTGACATGAAAACCGGGTTTAAACCTTAATTATATTTTAATTTAGAAAGACACATTTAAATAGCCTTTAATTAAATTAATGTTAAATAAAATTCAGAAATATTTGTCATGGTAAATAATAGTACTAACACGTGGTTTAAGTTGATATGAAGCTAACGCAACAAGAACGGATTAAAACGGAGTTAAAACGCAAAAGATATGGCTTTTCTAAGGTTCAGGGGGCAAAGTTTTAAAAGTTCCAGGGGCTAAAATAAAAGAAAAAGGACCTATTTGCAATTATTTTCGAATTAATTTGGACTGCGGATTAATTTTAGAAAAACTCAGGGTCTCTTTAGCAATTTTACCAGCGCTGACCGTTACACTCTTGTTTGACTTCGGGTTAGATCTAATATGAACCATTGGATCTCGATCTGACGGCCCAGAACAGATCGGCCGAGGGGCTCGCCGGAGAAGACGGCGGCGCTGCGCCCTCCGCGGCGGCGCTCCGCCGGAGTAACGCAATCCGAGGCTACGGAGCTCGGTTTGCGCCCGGGTTTGGCTCTACAGATGCGGAGCGACGAGGGGAGTGCTACTGGGGGGTTCATGATGACAAACGAGCGACAGTGGAGGCCGGCGACGAGCTATGGCGGCGACGGCGCTACTGCGACGGCGGCGAACGAGCTTAGCGCGACCGGAGCGGGGAAACAAAGCATGAGCTGCACGGGAGGGAAGAGTGGGCGACAACGAACTCACCAGAGGCAATCCCGGCGAAGTTCTGCCCACGACAACGACGATCGACGACGAACGGCGGCCGGCGGCGCTAGAGAACGGGGACGAGCGATTAAGCACGGAGCGCGGCCAAACTTCGATCAAGATCACGACGAATAGATGCAGGAGATTGAGACGAACCTACTGGTGTGCTTAACGGCGAGAGAGCGGCGGCGACGGCGCAGATCGACGACGGCGGCGCTCGGGTTGACGATGGCGGCTCGGGCGCTAGGTTTGCACGGGTTGATGGGGCTCAATTCGATGGGAGAGACAGCAGCAAGGGCGGCGGTGCTTAAATAGGTCGGGGAAGGGCTCGAGCAGGCGCGCGTGTTTGAGTAGGACACGGCGGCGGCGGCGACACGGACTCGGTCGTCGAGTCCCAGACGAAGACGACAGGGATGACAGGTGGGGGCCACCAGTCGGCGAGATAGGGAGAGAGCGCGGGGAGAGAAAAATGACGGGCCGGTGCTGGGGCCGACAGCGAAACGGGCCGGGGAAAACAGTGAAGAATTTGGCCTAGGGAAAGGAACACAGGCCGGGGAGAAAAAGAGAGCGAAGGAAAAAGATCAGGGGGCAAACTTGGACCGGGCCAAGAGTTCAAGGGGCAAAACCGAACTCGGCTGATTTAAACTTTTCTAAAACTCAAACAAAAGCAAATCAAATTCGAATTTAAACAGAATTTAAATTCCAACTTGATTTACTAGCAACCAAAAATATATGCAACAGCATGAATGCAACAAAAACTTATTTTGACTAAAATAATTATTTAATGTGATATTTAAATTGATAAAAAGGCTAGAAATTCCAATTAATTCCTAGAAAATTTATTTAAGCCTTAATAAATCCTAGAAAAATTAAAATGGTTGCTACAATTTGAATGTGATGAATTTTAGGGTGTTACAAACCTACCCCCCTTAAAGAGAATCTCGTCCTCGAGATTCGGATGGATTAGAGAAAATCCGAGGAAACTCTGCCATCAACTCACCCTCTCTTTCCCAAGTTGCCTCACTTTCTGCGTGATGACTCCACTGAACTTTGCACATCTTAATCACCTTACTCCTAGTAACTCTCTTCAACAGTTTCCAAACTCTTAGCTGGATATTTCTTATAAGTCAGATCATCTTGTACTTTCAACTCATCCAAGGGTAATTCTTCCTCAGGAACTCAAAGACACTTTTTCAACTGAGAGATATGGAACACATCATGCACATCAGACAGTTTGGCTGGCAACTCCAATTGATAAGCAACCTCACCTTTTATATCAACAATCTTAAAAGGTCCAATGAAACAAGGGGATAATTTTCCTTTCACCTTAAACCTTCTCAAGCCTCGAATAGGAGATACTTTCAGATACACATAATCACTTACTTCGAAAGTTAATCCTCTCCTTCTTGTATCTGCATAGCTCTTCTGCCTGGACTGAGCCGTTCTTAAATTCTCTCTAATAATCTGAACCTGTTTTTCTGCTTCCTGCAAAATCTCTGGCCCAAACAGCTGACTTTCACCTGTTTCACTCCAATACAAAGGTGTCCTGCACTTTCTACCATAAAGTGCTTCGAATGGTGCCATTTTTAGACTAGCCTGATAACTGCTGTTATACGAGAACTCTGCATATGGAAGACTCTTGTCCCAACTGCCTCCATGCTTCAAAGCACAAGCTCTCAACATATCCTCCAAAACCTGATTAGTCCTCTCTGTCTGACCATCTGTCTGAGGATGATATGCAGAACTGAAATTCAACTTTGTATCCATAGACTCATGCAACTTCTGTCAGAATCTAGATGTAAACTGAGTACCTCTATCAGGCACTATCTTTTTAGGCACACCATGGAGACAAACAATTCTGGACATGTATAACTCTGCTAACTTAGCGCTGGTATAAGTAGTGTTAACGGGTATAAAGTGAGCTACCTTAGTTAATCTGTCCACAATAACCCATATGGAGTCATATCCTCCTCGAGTGCGGGGTAATCCAACAATGAAATCCACACTGATTTCTTCCCACTTCCATTCAGGTACCTTGAGTGGTTGAAGCAAACCGGCTGGTCTCTGGTGTTCAGCTTTGACTCTCTGACAAACATCGCACAATGCCACATGGGCAGCAACATCCCTTTTTAGTCCATACCACCAATACCTTTGCTTCAGATCCTGGTACATCTTGGTGCTTCCAGGGTGAATAGAATATGCGGAATCATGAGCTTCTCTCAATATCTGCTCTCTGAGAGACTCGATATCCGGTACACATATCCTCTTTCTAAACCAAATTGTACCTTGATCATCTTCGGTGAAGTCAGGTGCTTTCCCTGCTAACATGGTTTCCTTGATTTCCTTTATCTTCTCATCAGTAAGCTGACCCTTCCGAATTTCCTGTTCCAGTGTAGACTCAACTTCCATTGTCACACCTTCTGTCTGATTTAGGAATCCCAAGTTCAGCTTTTCCATCTCTGCAAGCAACTCAGCTGGTAACTGACGACCAAACATTGCATTTACTTGTGACTTCCTACTCAACGCATCAGCAACCAAATTAGCCTTGCCAGGATGATAGTTGATTCCTAGATCGTAATCCTTGATCAACTCCAACCATCTTCTCTGCCTCAAATTCAGATCCTTCTGAGTAAATATGTACTTCAGGCTTTTGTGATCAGTATACAGCTCACATCTGTTACCTAGAATATAGTGCCTCCAGATCTTCAAGGCATGGACAACAGCTGCAAGCTCCAAATCATGAGTAGGATAGTTCAGCTCGTGTTTCCTCAACTGCCTGGATGCATAGGCTATAACTCTGCCTTCCTGCATGAGCACAAATCCAAGACCTCTACGAGAAGCATCACAATAGATATCAAAGTTCTTGTGAATATCTGGCATAGCAAGCACTGGGGCTGTAGTCAACTTCCTTCTCAGCTCTTCAAAGCTGGCCTGACACGCTTCTGACCAAACAAACTCCTTGCCCCTTCTCTAATAGCGAAGTAAGAGGTTTCGCTATCTTAGAAAAGCCTTCAATGAATCTCCTGTAATATGGCCGATGGACGATGTGTCTGGTGAGAGATGATGGATGACAAAGCAAGCATGCTATGGCCTCCGGGTGTGTTTGGTTCCACTAAATTTTCCATCACATCGACGTCACATCAAAACATTAAATATAGCAAATGACGCATGCATAGAGCATTAGATGTACACGATAAATTGAACACGGCAAAGTCTCGAGCACACGGCAAACTATGAGGTTCCGGTAGTGATAGTTTGAGATCATATGCCAGTCTTACACGCGATCCTGATCATGATCCGGATAACAGAGAATCCTATTTCTCCTAATTTTCTAACGCGAGGGCGAGGATCACGAGCTCATGATTATTTGTTAATAATTATAAAGTACCTTCAAGTCAGCGGTGCCCATTCTACAAATAGCAAATCAACCATATTGTCGTGCCTGTCGTTGTCTTCGGGTCAACCCTTAACGTGCACCGCGCTACTGTGAACTCTAACATTGGCCAGATTTGTTGCCTACAAATAGCACTTCAGGTTTCCCAATATGGGCATCAGCAGATCCTGCTAAATCTACTACACTTGCCACTCCTCCAGCTGATCGGATCACCATGGCTGCCGCCATCCGCAAGACACCCGCCATTGCCGCCGCCGCCGCCTGCGTCGCGCTGGTCCTGCTGTCCATGGCTCCGGCGGCGACGGCCGACATACAGGACGACTGCCGCGTGATCTGCCGTCCAAAGTGTGATTCCTTCACCACTGAGGTGTGCACTGACCTAGATGGTACTCTCCCTGTCCATCTGGATTTCTTCTTCACGACGTGCAAGGTCCGGGTGTCTTCAGAATGCACGAACCTCTGCATCAATGTCTGCAGCCTCAACACCATTACGCCGTCGCCGCCAGCGCCGGCCAGCCCCCCGCCGCCGCCGTGCAGTCCGTAGTGATGCGCGCCGGCAGCGTACGTGTTGCTTCTGCAAACAGTATTACTACTGGATAAGCTAATATCTCCGTGTATAATAAGGGCATGTTTGGTTCTCAGGGACTAAAACCAAGAGACTAAAATTAGTCTCTTAGGGACTAAAATTGTTATTTGGATCCCTGGACTAAAAGGGACTAAAGTTGCTTTAATGGCTTGCGCAAAGACTGCTTTGCCCATGGGCTTAAAAGGGAAGTGGGCTGGCGGGTGGGGGAGGGGCATCCAGTGAAAAAGTAGTGGTTTTAGTCCCTACAAGCTCCTCTTGTGGAGCTAAAGCGTTTTAGTCCCTTTTAAGGGTTATAGTCTCAAGGGTTTGGATCTTTAGTCCGTTTTGGGACTAATTTTAGTCTGTTTTGATTTTAGTCCGTGGAACCAAACACCCCCTAAGTCGCCTAGTTCCGGTGCATGCCTGCCGGCCTAGAGGAAGCACTCGTGCAAATATTCCGTTGTGATTTAATTTCCCTTTGGTTGTTCGGTTATTGGAAATTTGTATCTTCTCGTTTATTACTAGTCATTGTACACCTATATATGTAATTTTATTGCAAAGGTTATTGGAAATTTGTACCATCCACTTCTATTTTTTTTTTGATCAGAACGGCAAGAGTTTTGTCGTAATTTTTATTAGAAGACTTACAACAAACAAAACACAACACAGCTCACCCCCGGCACTACTAAGGAAAAAAACAACTGGAGAAAAACAGCAACAATAGGGGGAAAAGAATGGAAAACCAACCGGCCGAGAAAAACATGCAACTAAACAAAACCACTGTGGATCCCATTAGCTCTTCTATACTGCAGGAGATCTTCTTTTATTAGGAATGCGACTTCGTCCACGGACTTTGCATCTTGGTTAAAAGTGCGTCGATTTCTTTCCTTCCAAATGTTCCACCAAAAATACATCATCAGACCATCAAAGTCTTTTCTAATTTCTTTTGCAATTCGCCTTCTTGCTTTCTTCCACCATGCGTTGCCATCCACTTCCATATGGATCCAGTAAATTTCTGTTTGCTTTATATCTGCAAAAAAGAAAAGGATTGAGCTGATGTACTGCTCCCTCTCTGGTCGCGTCACCTCCCTCCTTCGACCACGGTGGCTAGCGGCACCACACCACGCAGGTACAAACCCCTCCAGTACTCAATCCCACGATTTGTGGTCCAGAGCGCAATTCTTTCACGGTTTGACAAAATCGTTGCCCACAGCCCACAGCTAAAAATAGCATCATCTACAGCTTGCTCAAATATATTCTGGCACTAGCATTTTACAGCTAGCTGGACAACGTGCATTTCCCCTGACACCTCTTAGAGCATTACGTCTAGAGATGGTCTAGGGCGTGCAGTCTTCATGGCAAAGCTAGTTGCGAGATATTTAAAATGCCACTGCACACACATACAAACTACACTGATATCTTCATCCACCTCTGAATCAAACCAGCATCATATATAATCAAAGATACATATATTATGTCGGAGGACGCCTCGATCTGTTACCATTCCAGAGGAGCGCGGCATTGAAGTTGAAGTAGAAGAGGGCATAAAAAAGAATAATGGCACAGGTACTGAGATTAAACCCAAGATCCAGAGGCTTGCTTCAAACCTACAAAGGATCTGTAGGGACGGGGGGCTATAGATGTCACAGTCCTTGGATCGGACAGGATAACTAGACAGATTCGCGGACATCACACAGGATGGATTGGCTCGGCAGCGCCAGCACAGATGAAGAACGGAGGAACAAGATGAGGTTTGGGGATAGTTTCTGATAATTGTTCAGTGATGTCCACCTCCTTTCCAGGAGGGATATAACTGGTTCGATGCGTGGGCCCTGCCTAGCACACAAACGGGCTCATAGGCCCAACACACAATCCTTCACTATTTCTATATCATCGCAACTACATCATCGCCTCGTGGGGCATGGCTGTGGTCCTTACTACCATGGCGTCCCCGAGCTCAGAGCCATGGAGGATGTCAAGCCCAAGGTGGTCGGCTACTTCTTCAATGGGATCACCGCTACAGAACCTCCAATCACAACCACCTCATCACAACCGGTTTGGAAATCGATGGGCTAGGTAGCCATTGTAACCGGTTGTCATGAGGGCTATCACAACCGGTTAGTGTTAAAAACCGACCATCACAACCGGTTCTTGTATCACAACCGGTTTGAGTCACCAACCGGTTGTGATGTGCCGACATTCACAACCGGTTGATAACAACCGGATTCAAAACCGGTTGTATATCACAACCGCCCTAAAACAGTTGTATTGACTCTTAAGAACCAGTTATGATAACCATATGTGGACTATTGGATGGCTGAGGGATCGAAGGAGGAAGCCTACAAGAAGATCGATGCTGATGCGGTTGCAGGTATCACTGGCGATGAGTTTACTCGAACGATGCTTTCTGATGGCATTGATGGACAATCGTAGTAGAGGTATCAATAAGCAGGCGTATGTCTGGGCTGGATAACCTGATCCTGCCGTACATGCATTTTCAAGTACTTGGCCAGTGATCGAGTTCTTCGATCCTGGCCTAGCTTTTAAGCCGGCCGCTCTCGTCCGTACGAAAAGCGTGCAATCTCTGGCCTGTCATGTATTTCATTTCTTGATACCATGTTAATGATTATGAGGTCGTCATCATCTCATCACCGGCCAGGTACGCGAGGAACCATAACTAACCACCGTACCAGCCGATAACCCGGGAGAGGAGGACGTGCGCGAGCTGCGAGCCATCGACTTGTTCGAGAGCCTAGCTGCGCCGGTTGTTGACGACGAAACAAAAGTAGTTGAAAACCAAGAGATATATATAGACAAATAGATGCAGAATGAAAAGATCGTGATCGTTATTTGGGCAACAGATAATCCAATAATTTCTCCTAAATTTTCATATGGGAGGACTGGATCACGAGCTCACTATTAAATACAAATTACCTCTTTATCAATGTTGCTAGTTCTATCAGTAATCAAGGACAGCCTGTACATGCCTGTTGTCGGCTGGTCAACCATTAACCTGCTGCATCTGACAGTGTACTCTCTGACGTTCAACAAATCTGTTGCCTACAAATAGCACATCAGGTGACCCAACATGGGCAATAATACAGTTGATTCTACAAGCCTTCCCCTGCCTGTTCTATCGCCTCTTCCCGTACCACTCTATCGCCATGGCAGCTGCGAGTAGCGCCGCCGTGCTCATCAAGATGGCCATTGTCGCCGCCTTCATCGCGCTAGTGTTGCTGTCCATGGGTTCCCCGGCGATGGCCGACATACAGGACGACTGCCGCGTGACCTGTCTTCCCAAGTGCGAGGGCTTCAGTTCTGGGGCGTGCAATGTCATCGTTGACGTCGCCCCTATACTGAAAAATCTGGATTTCTTCTTCACGACATGCAAAGTGAGGGTCTATGGGCTATGCGCGGCCCTCTGCAACAACACCTGCAGCCTCAACACCCTGACGCCGGCGCCGCCGGGCAGCCCCCCTCCGCCGCCGCCATGCAAGCCATCATATTGATACATGCAATTAAGCGTGATACACTACCTACTTGCATAAGCTATTGTCTCCATATGCGTGCAATATGTGGTCTACGTTCAATTATAGTTAGTTTCCAGTGAGTGTTCCATTAATGGTCTTAAAATTAGTACAAGTCATTGTGCACACCAATATATGTAATTTTATTTCGAATGGTTATTACCTATGTACCTTGAGAAAATGGTGTTTACCTCTCCAAAGCATTGTAAAACAGCTCGATCTTATCATAATATTATTTATCCGTGCTGTACCCTCATTCTTACCTTATGACTGCGACTATCAGATTGTATGCCCGGCTCTCTGGATATGAATATTAAATGGTACAAAAGTAGCATATGAAACCACGAAATTAGAACTATATACTGGAGGTCTTGTTTCATCCATCAATACAAACTCATTTAGATTACATGCCATTATTCATGAAAAGCAAAAAAATAAAACTCTTCAGTGAGAATGGTAATACTAGAGAACCTTGCCTAACAATCCATTATCCTTAGGTGTACAACTGTCACATGCGCGCCACTTTTATTTGAATTTTGAATCCAACTTTGCCCTTGCTCGAGAGAGGCACCACAAAATAGCTATGGAGTCTTTTAAAATGATGGGAGAAAATTGGATCCATAGTTAATTTCAAAATTTTACTTTTACACATGACCAATGAAAACTTAAATAGATTAACTTGTGTTTGCTTCCCAATTAGTGTGTAAAAAATTTCTCAAACTTTCAATGGCTACACTAATTTAGCAGTGCATGTAATTTATAACAAAATTAGCCACACATTGTACATTTCACACCAGTTCACATCAATATACAAAAAAAACCTCGACCGGTAGGGGTAAGACTGCACCCACAATTTTCAATTAAGAAGAAGGAGACTATCTCCCAACCGAGAAAACCCCATAACCCCACTGCACACCCGTGACAACAAGCCATTGCTTGGGCCGGCCTACAATCAACAATCCCAGATTGGACTGCACTGTTGCCACAAGCTAGATGCCCCACTGGAGGCACGGTGAGGGGATTTTTTTATTTTCCACAAATATTATGCAGCACTATCCCCGGGTGGGAGCTCCCAGCCAATGGCAAAAGCCACTGCACCATGAACCCCTCCAGTCATCCACACATTCTGATTTGATCTAAATTAAAATATGAACCTTTAACTTATTTTAAATGATGGGCATAAAATAAGAGGCGGTGTGCATTTCTTTTCTTTTATGAACTGCGGCGGTGTGCATTGGTTAGCCATGTCCACCGCGTGTGCCATGAGCATGCGGAACTAAGGCACAGCGATGCCACACAAGGAAACGGTGGCGGTGGGCATTGTTTTATCCTCATATTTTTGGAATTACGTGTATATATGCTTTAAATTTTTTTCCCTCAGCTGTCAGCTCCCTTCCAGGATGTTTGAAGTATCATGAATTCTTCACTATTTCCCCATCATCACTGCAGGTATATATTTTCTTGACATATGGCTTTGTTAACCAAACAACTATTTGTTTGGCCGAATGTATGGGTTCCGTACGTGGTCTCATCATGCCAGTCTCTTGCAGGTGATTCTTGATCGTGATTTGGACAACAACAGAATAACAGATAACCAATCCTAAATCTTCATATGCGTGGACTGGATCACGAGCTCATTATTAGTGGTAACTACGTTCATGGCAGTGTTGCTAATTCTACCAATAATCGAGGACAGCCTGTGCATATATGTTCTCGGCGGGTCAACCATTCACCCGCCACCATGCTCAAGATGGCCATTGTTGCCGCCTCCATGAATCTGCCGGCAATGGCTGACTAGTCCATAATCTGTCCTCAGGATGATCGCAGCAAGATTTGTGCTATAATCTTCTGTCTCCTCTGGGACTAGTCCTCTTGACGTATGTTTAAGGATTGCAGAAATGCAGAGTATGGCAGAGATTTTTTTTCTAAAAAGACTACAAGAATATCGCGACACTAATTTGCCAAAATGTGTAGATAAAACAACCTTAGGGCAAAATTTACAGCAATATAATGATGCAACTGATATGACTTGTTTTCAAGTGCAAGGAATGGAGCACGAGCTCATTATAATATTCTGTAAGTCGTCAATGGTTCTTGTTGGAAACTAACACCCATTAAGTTTATGACTCTTATCAGGACAGCATCTAAGTTTGTTGGATATATACTCTGATGTTGGACAAATTCGTTGCCTAGAGATGCATGGCGCATTAGCTGCCTCCAACAATATGGGCGTTAGTCCATATTGTCATCTTCTTCTACGCTGCCGCTCTCTTTCTCTTGCTAGCTACAGCATTTCCCATTTTTGACCGGCCAGGTCATCACCCAAATCCTAATAAAAAATAACACAATTAAAAAACATTATCAGCACGCAATACCAGTGCTTCTTTAACTAAGTATTGCATTATGATCAACATATACACATATATCGGGGAGAAATGCAATAAAGCTGATCATATGGCAGTTGTTCAAAAATATTGTATGAAAACAAATTCAAAGTATTCCATCTCCATCTGCGTAAGCATCAAAATGGTTCTTCAATTCAGTCCAGTCAAAAATGGGAAAGGTATCCCTTTGCATCTTATAGCTTAAGTTGCTTTAACATAACCACGAAGCAATACTAGTAGTAATAAGCTATCGTTAAAGTACTAAATGCCTTTTCAACATCACAAATTCACAAGTGCATACGGATCGGAGTACATGCTTCCACAATGCCATATTTATTGGAAAAAAGAGAGACATGAATCCAATCATGAGATTGAGCAACAGATGGTCCAAATTCTCCTAAATTTTCATATGGGAGGAGTGGATCACGAGCTCACTATTAGTCATAAACTACGCCCTTGTCAGTTGCTAATTCTATCAATGATAGAGGACGTACAGCCTGTGCCTGTTGCCGGCCTGTTATCCTTAGTCTCTGACGTTCAACAAACCTGTTGCCTACAAATGGCACATCAGGTGTCCCAACATGGGCATCAGTCGGTTCTGCAAATATCTTCTCCTGCTCTATCATCCCTTCCTGTAGCAATTAATCACCATGGCCGCTGCCAGTAGCGCCGCCGCCGTGCTCAAGATGGCCATGGTTGCCGCTGGCGTTGCGCTGGTGTTTTTGTTCATGGGTTCGCCGTCGATGGCCGACCTGCAGGATGACTGCCGCAAGATCTGTGCTCCACAGTGCGATGGTTTCAGCTCTGAGGTGTGCAGTACCGTCAGTGGTATCGCCCCTGCTATACTGAAATCTCTGGATTTCTTCTTTACGACGTGCAAAGTGCGGATCTCAGGACTCCCTCTGCGTCAACATCTGCACCCTCAACACCCTGACGCCAGCGCCGCCGGCCAGCCCCTCGCCGCCGCCATCGTGCAAGCCGTATTGATATATGCATGTATGAGAAGAAGTCCCCTAGCTCCTGGTATATATATGCATGCCGGCCTAGAGGGAAAATGTGTGCAATGCGTGGTGTATATGTTGTTCCGTATAATTTCCCTTTGGTTGTTTCCATCGTCTTCTGTCATTAATTATTACTCTGTGCATTTCTGATCCCAATGATAGGTTCCATATTTGTGTTTCCAAGATAGCCACACAACCAAGAAGACAATCAAATAGAGAGTTTGAAACTATGCCTCAATACACATTTTATGATGTAGTTTCATAGGACCACATAACATTTAATTTCATGACTTGTGAAGAGTTGGTATCTGTATCTAGTTTTTTCTCTCTCCTATTAAATTTAATGAAATGTCATCAACAAACCCTATGTGTTACCACATTTAATGTGCATAAAACTTGCGCTAGGAATAACCTAGGCGAACACGCATACCAAAATTCAAACATTATAATTTTTGACCAATAATTTAGCCTACAATTTTAATTTTTGTAATATAAATTTGAAATGGTTGGATTTGTAATCAAATGTTTGCTGCTGCTGCTGCTTTGCTACCATCATCATGGGCCGGGAATGGTGCGCCGGCCAGGCTGGGCCATTGTACTATGCCTGCAACACGTCCATGGGCCCATGATCCATAATGAGCCCAGCGAAAACAAAATCCAGCCTGCAATTTGTGCAAGTGAACTACAGTTTACATTATTTAATTTCGAATGTTAAACCATAGGTACGCATGCACGTCCCGTACAAGATGCAATTTCCTACAACCGCTGACCGTTTCATCCCTAATCCTCATCCCAAATCAAGTAAAACACACAGCATCCAATCACCACTCACCTTGCTTGCCCTGCACGGACCTCCCATCCACCGTTGACGAAACGCCATCGCCGGCCACGGCCAGGTCGACTACCTCCACTGACATGCGGGCCCGGCACACGACAAGCCAAAGCCATGGCCATCGTCCGGGTCGTTTTCGCAGTGCCCCCTCCACCTCTTCAACTATCCCGTGCAGGCCACCGCCTCTCTGCCGTGGGGGGACTAATCAATCCGCCCGACCAACCCAAGGTCCGAAATGCAAAATGCCCGGGCTTACCCCACACACCCGGGACACGTGGCGGTACCTGACTGGTCCGCGGGTGGCGGAGACCCTTCGTCGGTTGCTGTCAACTGTTTGGCAGTAACTTCACGGTACGGCCCTCGGGAAACTTCGGTTATTATTTTTTTTCTCCAATTGAGTCGAGTTGGTTGGTTTCCTTGCCGTCGCCGTCGTCTTCCTCTCGCCTTTACCTTACCAGTCTCCTCCGGTGGGGGCGAGGCAGCGAGAGAGGCGGAGGCGGAGAGGATACGGCGATGGGCTCGCTGGTGCGGATGGCTACGATGCTGCTGCTCGCGGCGCTCCTGGCATCCGCTTCGTCCCCCGCGGCGGCGGAAGCGGGAGGAGGTGAGGGAACTCTTCCCCGTTCCAACCGCCGGTACTCCCGTACCTGTAGTTGCCTGGTTCTCGCGTGGCCGGCTCGTGGTTGCGTGGGACTGTGGGAGTGAGCCGATTCGGAGGGAGGAAAGCTTGGAGAGACGGGGCAGTTGATGTTGATTGGTTGTGGCGCTGTGGCGGCTGTGCGATTAGGGGAGGTGCGACGCGAATTAGATGGAGCCGGCCAGCCAGCCGAACTATTTTGTAGTGGCCGCAGATTTCTTCTGGATGTCGGTGTTGGGCGGGCCACTGTAGATTGGGGAAAGTTTGTAAACAAAGCTGCTATCTTTTGAGCAATGCTTGGTGCGCTCGGTGAGTCAAATGCTCCGCACTCTGCACAGCTGATGCAGAGCTCCGTGGCAAAGGTCACGCTACCACTACTACTACTTGCTTGGTCTCGCATGCAAGCTCTAGTGCTGTGTAGGAAATAGCGATGCTGTAGTTAGGAGATAAGTTTCTTGTCTTTCTGCTTCGGAGCTGTGCTGATGTCTGGTGCCGTATGATTTGTGAACACAAGTAGCGGGTTATGCTCATGTGCTTCTCGAGTTGGATTGGATGTGCTGTTGGATATTGCAGTGCTGAAATCTGGTTTCACTCTCACATGAGGATTTTTTTTTTTTTTTACTTCTGTAGAGCTATTATGCCAGTACTAAAGTGTTAATTCTTGGCCAATGCAGTACTCAAGATGAAGCATTCTGATGGTGGTTATCCTTACAACCATACCCTTGCACATATCCTTGTCGAATATGCATCAGCTGTAAGCTCCCCACTTGCTCCTTGGCAATGTGCTATCACTTAATCATGTCAATAATTTAGTAAATTTGCTCAAACTTCCTAACTCGAACATTTCTGTGCTCAAGCTTTCTCCCACTCCCTTTTATTTTCTTAACAAAAACTTTGAAATAAACTCCTTTCCACACCATGACATTAACTCCCTCTTCTATGAAGTATCGAAAAAAAAACTCCCTCTTTTCTATGCAGCATTTTCAGTCAGGAACCTCTTATCCTATCTCCAAATGCTTTGTTTTATAGACTCGGCTTATATAAATACATTTTTCAGGTTTATACATCTGACTTAACATCACTTTTCACATGGACCTGTCCAAGGTGTGAAGGCCACACGAAGGTAACTCGCTTATGAGTCACTTAAGTTTGTGCTAGTTCTGTCTGTGCAAGTTGTTCTCCATGTTCCTCGGCATTAATTGTCTGTTTTTTGCATTATTGATGCAGGGTTTTGAGGTGATAGAGATCATTGTGGATGTGGAGAACTGCTTACAGGTTCGTTATCTTTGACTGTTCAAGGAATCTTCTTCTGCTTGCACTCAATGTTTAATAAAAAATTATGTTCAATTGTTTATTAAAAAACATGCAGGCATTTGTTGGAGTTGCCCCTGACCCACGGGCCATAATTATTGCATTTAGAGGCACTCAACAACACAGGTACAGAAAATGTTCCATTATGCATAGAATATCAGTGACCAAGAAAAACTTGTACTGTATGGATATATGTTCTCAGCCACCATCCTTTTATCCATGCTGTTTCATTATGTGTTTCAATTTTTTTCTTTTAAAACTTATCAAATGTCATATGCTATTTAGAACCATCCAATTTTCACATCTATTTTATCGGTTGCTTTGGAATTTTACCTGCACAGTGTTTCAAATTGGATTGAGGATCTCTTCTGGAAGCAGCTCGATGTGACTTATCCAGGCATGCCTGACGCAATGGTAATACTACTAATCAAGTTTTTGTTGATTTTTTGAGTTCTTATTGAATTAGCAATAACTCTGTTGTTTGCTGCTTGTCTTCTCTTGTTGCAGGTTCATCATGGGTTTTATACTGCATATTATAATACAACTATGCGACATGAGATCTTGAAATCTATTCAATGGGCAAGGAAAACATATGGAAAACTGCCCATAAATGTTGTGGGTCACTCCATGGGAGGGGCTTTAGCTTCATTCTGTGCCCTTGATCTTTCTGTAAGTACTTTTAAACCACCTGGATAGTTTTGGTTCCTTCATGAACCATGAGGTGCTATGGAAATACATGTGAACTGGTTCCCTCCAATGTCACCATTAAAAACAGTCTAGCATCTTCTTCTGATCTAAATTATTTCATATATCATCTAATGTTCTAGGTTTATTGCATCAAATGTTATATACTTCCTCTTATCAGAAATATACTTCCATTAGGACATAGAAACGGTCTCCAATAGACACTGACTAACAATATGTATAAAAATGTACTACCTCCGTTCACGATTGGTTGTAGTTCCGGACAGGAACATTGTATTGGAGATAGGCAAAAATATGTTGGTCGGAACGTCATTTAAAAAAGAACAGAGGGAGTACTATACTATTAGTTTCTATAAAAATGTACTTATATACTATTAATATCTATAAAAAAATGTACTATACTAGCAATATCTATAAAAATGTACTATCTTAAATAGAGAGAGTAATATCTATAAAAATGTACTACTCTCTTAAATAGAGAGACTAATATATTATGAAAGTATATTTTTTGTAATAAATCTAGTCATGCTAATCTTATGTAGGCCGTCTAATAATATTTTAGTCCTTTATAGTCGGATAAAAAAGTTTTTAACTTAGGAAAAACTTATATGAACTTATATTTCCGATCAGAGAAAGTATGCTCCTAGGATTTAACCTATGCTTCTTACTTGATATTGTATATAGTACTACTACTATATGTGCAGTTTGCTACCTTCAATGAACTTATATCTTCTTTTCTTTTACAGGTTAAGTTTGGGTCACAGGAAGTCGAGCTCATGACTTTTGGACAGCCTCGTGTAGGCAATCCTGCTTTTGCTGAATACTTTGGTGCCCAAGTCCCAAGAACAATCCGTGTGACCCATCAGAATGATATTGTGCCACATTTACCACCGTACTATTATTATCTAGGTGAATGGACATATCACCATTTTGCTAGAGAGGTACGATGAAAGGAATTGACAAAAAATTGCATCTATATACTGAAGTTTTTTTTTTCAGGCTACTCTTACATCATCCATTTCCGCTGCATGTGTTTCTCACTAGGTTTGGCTTCATGAGACAATAAAAGGAAATGTGGTTACCAGAAATGAGACAGTCTGTGATGATTCCGGTGAGGACCCAACCTGCAGCAGGTAACTATTTGCTTCACATGGCCTCACAGCTTTGTACTATGGTCTTCCCTGTGTTGCTTATTGTTTGCTTTTTCTTGATCAGGTCAGTCTACGGGATAAGTGTAGCAGATCATCTTGAGTACTATGGTGTCACACTGCATTCTGATTCAAGGGGAACCTGTCAATTTGTGATGGGTGCAGCCAACTCAGTATACAGCTACATGCGTGAAGTCGATGGAATTATCATCTTGTCAAGATATCCACAAGAACCACACGCCCTAGAATCTATGTGACTTTGTATGCCACGAGATACACCACTGTACAGTATTTTATTTTCATTTTGTGTACAGCTCATGAAATACTGAGCAATCCTGGAGCTCTCCTGAGGATAAGGAGAGGCTCACCTTTTAAATGTGCCCCCTTCGCTCAAGTGAGAATTTGTACATACAAGCTCCAAAACATTGTATGCACGCTTCGATTGATGTACATAAAAAATATATGAATGGCTTAAATAATGGAAATGTTGATGCTACACCTTTGTTTTTTCACTCATCGTGGTACTATATCTCCAGATTTTCCCTCAGCATTCCAGCTTACCTTTACAATCGTTTCAGATAGTTTTGCAGATCAAAGAATGTAGCCCCTTGCACACCTTAATTGATACATATAAATTATAAAAGGCTTAATTACTGAAGTTGTTTGATGGTACCTCTTATTTGGTATTTTACACACTAATTCTAGCTTGAGATATTTACGTATGTTCTCCTATCATTGCTGAACTGAAAATTTTAGCTGTAATCAACGAAACGTTGTATGTGCTCTTTAGATCGATGTTTAAAAATATATATAACAGGCTTGTGGCCTTGTGCGATGGATGTGATGGTAACCCCTTGTTTGTCTACATGTTATAAAAATATTTAAGATGGAATCCTCATAGCATTGCACAGCATCTCCACTTATTGTGATTCTACTTGAGATATTTCCAGATTTTTCTCTCCGCGTTGCACCTCATCTTTACCTTCGTTTCAGATATGCTTTTGCAGATCAAAGAATGTAGCCCCTTGCATGCATGAGGAGCCAAGGACTGATCAAGCTCAAGAAGGAATCTCAAGATGCAAAGTTCCACGGATGGTCAGCACTGCCAGGGCAGATCTTGAGGATAAGGATACATGTCTATCCAGATATTCTCCATTGAGGTTTGCATCATACAAGAGAAGATGTGAAGATGCATCGCGGCATATCAATGGTGACTGTTCCATAGAATCATACACAGCATGCTCTTGCAGATATGCAATGCAAGATTGTATATGTCAAATGCCTGCATATCTGACAACGATGATGTGGCCAGTGAATGGTGAAAATCCTCAGAGACAACAAGATGTCAAATTGGGCAGAAATATCAGACAAGTGTCTCACTGATGATGTACTCACTGAGAATAGTGAAGCTACTCAAAAGCAACGAGAGAATGCAAATGGGACGGATTCCGGCTGCACGGATAAGGTCAGAAGACAGAGTGTGACTGTGTGAGGGACTGAATGAGACCATAGGCTCTCTGTCTGAAGATGCTATTCTGTACGTGAAGATGAGGAATTGAGGAGCCTGATCCCTCCAATACATATCGACTGCTCTTAGCCTGAGGAATCAGATCCTGCTGTCATACTGTGTGTGACGAAGCGTCGCCGTGTTGTTGTCGGCACCTTTGCTTTTTCTATGGACTTGCTTCTGTATTTACACTGGGACTTAAAAGGTCTGAACTCTCAATTTAGCAGTGATGCAGGGAAACATTTAGACTTTCACAGAACTGATGAACAGTTAATAACTACTAGGTAGAGAAAATGACGTGCATTAATATTGCACCAGAGATTTTCAGTGATTACAAGTTTCAGAATTTGGACCATCAACAAAAGCATAGCAAAATTTCACTGTGCTCGCTGCTTTTGAGCTTGTCGACCATGCATTACAATTTACAGGTATGCTAATATGTGTACTTGGGTCAGTACTGGAATCTGCAATTGTAAATACAAGCACACATATATGCTTCCAAGTTCCAAGATTGTTTCCTTATAAACTTTGACAAGTGAACCCTGTTTTTCTACCGTGAAGGGAATCCATAAATATCTATATAGTTGTATCCTCATTTGAAAAGATCCTTTTGTTTTTTCAGGCTTAAGCATTGGAATTTTTTATGCATGGGGTCAACTCGTGAGCAATGAGAGGAAAGATTCCAACGTTCCAAGGGCCCTCATGCATGAACGGATTCTTATCCAAAACTATCCAATCTTTAACCTGTTGCACTCGATCAGAAGAATCATTTTTCAGTTACACAAGAACCAAATCTAGCTATATATATGTTCCATATGCACATATATTTAACATGTTTCACAAATGCTGTCAGGTGGTTGTCAAGAATCTTATATAATAATAATCCACTGCAAGTAGGTACACACCACCCTCCACTACGGGAAACCGGGTGTTTGCCGAGGCACTCGGCAAACCCTGATATACACTCGGCAAAGGCTCTGCCGAGTGTCACACTCGGCGTAGCCCGTGTCGGCAAACAGCCCATTTGCCGAGTGTCTTTTGTCGGGCACTCGGCAAAGTCTTTGCCGAGTGCAGAAGCCGACACTCGGCAAAATAAAGCACTAACGGACGGCCGCGGACGGCACGGCGGCGTTCACGGCCGTCTGTTAGTGCTGACGAGGTGTTTGTCGAGTGCCACACTCAGCAAATACTGGGATCTTTGCCGAGTGCTAAAGCCCTGACACTCGGCAAAGAGGCTGTGCAGGGCCTGCCCCTAACCAGCCTTTGCCGACACTCGGCAAACAGACCCTTTGCCGAGTGTAACACTCGGCAAAGCATCAATTTTACCCATGTTTTTATTTATTTATTGTGTTAAAAGGACCCCTCAACAAAAACATCACACGCAATTTATAATAGGCATCACAGGCAGTTTATAACAGGCATCACAGGCAATTCATATATATATATATATATATATAGCCATTAAACCATCACACAACCATAAAAAAACACATATAAGTCACTAAACCATCCAACACCACAGAAATGTCACAAATTCAACATGCAAACATCCAACATCCATCATTCACTAGTTTACAAAGTCCAACATCCATCACTCACGGAGGAGGGGGTCCGAACAAGTATCTAGCCGCCCGCCCCGCAACATCTTCGTCTTGAGGGCCGTCATTCGACGCCGCCGAGCCAAGAGCCTGCCCAAAAGAGATTAGTGTTGTATGTTACAAGGTTTTCGACAGAAATGAGTTGTGAAATGAAATTATAATGTTCTCAAGTGACTCACGGGAGAAATAGGAACACGTGGTGGAGGCAGTGAAGGCAATGGTGGCATCACCGCCGCCGGCGGCGGACCTTCAACCACCCGCTGGCCAATGCTCTGCAGGTAGGCCATTACCTGCTCTTGCCATGCTCGGTTCGCCCGCTCAGCCTCCTCCTTTTGCCTGTCTTTCTCGGCATCCGCCTCCCTCATCCGCTGCACCTCTGCCTCCAGGTTCTCCCGCCTCTGCGTCTCTTCCTCCAACCGGGTCTGCAATATTCAATCACAAAGTTACAAGAAACCACTCTATGTCGAGTGTCGCCTCTATGTCGAGTGCCTTGCTACGGACACTCGGCAAAGTCTTTCTTTGCCGAGTGCCCGACAGAATGCACTCGGCAAAGTTCCGGACACTCGGCGTATGCCGGGTTTCCCGTAGTGATCTCTTTTTCCACCCTATAAAAGGAAGCCATTGCCACCCCCAAGAAACCACACAGTCAACCTTTTCAAGCAAGTCATCCAGAACTCCAAGGATCAGAGAGAGAGACAGCTAGCAGTGTGCAGAGTCTAGAACCTTCCAGAACCTTCATTTCCATTCAAGAATTGTTAATGGACCGAGTGGCGAGGCTGGCGTCGGAGCGGGCGGTGGTGGTGTTCACGGCGAGCAACTGCAGCATGTGCGACGTCGTGACGTCGCTGCTGGGCAGCCTGGGCGTGAACGCCGCCGTGCACGAGCTGGACAGGGACCCCCGCGGTAGGGCGTTGGGTGGGGAGGCTCGGGCGCGGCACACCAAGCGTTCCGGCGGTGTTCGTGGGCGGCGACCTCGTCGGCGGGACCAACAGGGTCATGGCGCTGCACCTCGCCGGCGAGCTCGTGCCCATGCTCAGGAACGCCGGCGCGCTCTGGCTGTAGGAACTCAGAACGGCAGAACGTCCACGCGCATAGCATAATGTCTTAGCTTTTGTTTCGTCAGATGTGTGCAGATAAGAATAAGATGATGGTAAGAACTCAACAAAAAAAGAAGATCGATATAGAACAGCTGAAGAGTGCGTGAATGCCAGGCTTTTTGTGTCCTGTGCTTGCTTGGAATATAAATAAATATCTCCTCTGTTTTCGTGGAAATGATAATTATCGATGTTAACTTTACTGATATCTGCAAGATAGATGTGTAAAACAGAAGAAGAGTACATGAGTGCCAATGTGAAAAAACCAACTCCAACCGGGCCCCTAAACGGGCTACCATTTTGTGGAGGCCACCAAATTTTGGTCCAGAGCCCCTAGAACTGGAGGCCCTCTATCCCCACCGACGCTTCATTTTTTTCCTCTTTCCCCTCTCCGCTTCGCTCGCGAGTCGCGACACGGGGACCTCACGCGCCGGCCGCCGCCACCACCATCCCGCCTCGCCGTCGCTGGAGATCCTCGCCCGCTGCCGCTAGACTCCCTGCCATGGACGGATCCGCCCCTCTAGGGGACAAACGGACGGCTTGGGGCACCGACAGCGACGGGCCGAGCCGAGCCGAACCAGGCCGCCGCCGCTGCCTCGCGGCATCTCCGGCGACGGGCGCCCTCCCCGGCCGGCCGCGCCTACCTCGGCATCCAAGAAACGCCGGGGTCGATCCCCGACATGGTCCGCCCACGCCGCTGCCGTGGCCGCCTCACGGCCCCGCCAGCCGGGAGCCGCACGTCGGGCCTTCTCGTCCGCTCCGGCTGCGGCGGATGCTGGCACGGCTACGTCACCGCCGCGCTGGACGACGGCAGCGGCGGTGCCCGCTGCCTCGCGCTGCGGTGCCCCGACGCGTCGTGCTCGCAAGCAGTGCTCCGCGGGACGGTGGAGCTGTTCGCCGTCGGCGGGGACGACACGCGACACCGGTGGCTGAAGCTATGCACGGCGCCGGGGGTGCGGCTGCGCCATCGAGCTCAAGATCGCCCCGGACAGCGGCGGGGACTGCGACCTGGCGTGCTGGTGCGGGAACGCCTTCTGCTGGCGTTGCGGCAGCGACGCGGTGGGCGCGCGGGCCGAAACTCGAGCAGCTCCCACCGCCTGGATCCTGCTGCACACCAGTGCCGCCGCGAGCACGGGGGGGAGGACGGAGGCGGCGAGCCTGGAGATGGCGGCGGCGGTGGCGGCGTGGGAGCAGGTGGCGGAGGGGTGGCGCGTGCTTGCGAACGCGCGCCCGGGCGGAGGCTCCAGGAGGAGGCGGCAGGCGCGGGGCGGTGGGAGCTGTTCGAGTTCCAGCACCGGCGGATCGACGCCATGGTGAAGGAACAGACGGCCGCGCCGGACGGTCGACGACGTCGCGCTCCGGCGATGACGCGGGGGCGGCGGACGGGAGCAGCACGAGTCGGGGAGAGACGAACGAGTCGGCAAGAGACGGGGCCCACCGGTCAATGGATGGTGGCCCTGTTTAGTCAGTTGGACTGGAGCACACCTCTCCTTTGGCCCTCTAAATTTTAAAATTGACCCTTAAAATGAAATATAGAGGCCCATTTTTAGTCATCCGGCTGGAGATGCTCTAACTAGCTAAACCATTGCTATTCTTCTCGTTTGAGTTTAGATATAACAAATTAACTTTATATTCACATTCTAGATATTGCTAAACCATTGCTATTCTTCTCGGTTGACCCCAGGCAAGGATGAGGAGTCAGGCTACCTCGGTTGACCCAACTCCTCAAGAATTACAGAGAGAGCCAGGTGGCCATCCATATCCACATATGCTGTGTGCATGGATCTACATGAGCAAACTGGTATGTGTGACATGTGTCTGATGGCGGCGTCCCCCTACTCTCGCATCCTTGACGATGTCCACGTGGCCAATCGCCAGGTGGACAGATTCCGATAAGAGACAAAGAGAGCAATAATCTGCACAGCGCAGTTCGGTGCTCAATGCATGTGTTCTCAACTTCTGATATTATTATTCTCAAATAAAAAAATAACTTCTGATATTCTCTAGCTCTCTGCCTCAGCTGCCACCAGGAACCAGTCTAGTTCTGCCTCGTATTAGTCCCGGATCTATTATCTATCAAGACAAATAAAGAAGATAAAAAATCTTTTCTCTGCCAGTATATCCATGATGGTGACCGAGCAAATACAAGAACTACCTTTTTATTTGGTCCCTTACTTTGCGAGAAGAATCAAAGTGTACTTCTTCTTGGGCCCTGTTCAGTTCTCTTGAAAAGCCAAAAATTCTCTCTCCAAACTTCACTGTTCACCTATCACATCAAATCACATCAAATCTCTCTCTTTATGTATGGAACACTAAACATAGATAAATAAAAAAACTAAGTACATTGTTTTGATATACACGACGAGACGAATCTTTTGAGCCTAGTTAGGTCATGGTAGGACAACGATTATCACAAACAAACGAAAAATGTTACAGTAAGCTACAGTGTTCGATGTGATATTTTCACCAAACTTCACATTCCCTTTTCGGGAACTAAACACTGGATCAGGATGAAGATAGACATACCACGATGCCACATGCAGAACTAAACACTGGATCAGGATGAAGATAGACAGACCACGATGCCACATGCAGCATCAGCAACATCGCATCAGATAGACAGAGAGAGATGATGCGCGCAGGTGATTCGATCGGCGTCGATCTTTCCCTGCGCCGGCTGGCCGCGGCATCGCATCCCTGAATTATTAACAACTACCGTACCACTTCTTTTAATTTGGTCTATCCGATCGTGGACAAGATAAAGCGCGTGCGTGAAGAACCTGAGTGTGTTTAGTTGCAAAACGGTGGGTAAAATTGGTCGAAAAGTAACATTAAATACTGTAGCGCACTGTACCACTTTTCGTTTATTTGTGATAATCGTTGTCCTACCATGACCTAACTAGGCTTGAAAGATTCGTGTCGTCGTGTACATCAAAACTATGTATTTAGTTTTTTTCTTCACCTACATTTAATGCTCCATGCATGAGGAGAGAGATTTAATTTGATTTGATGTGATAGATGAATAGTGAAGTTTGAAAAAAAACATTTAGAAAGTTGGTGGGACCAAACACGGTCCGGAAACGCAGAATAATCCAGAGAACGCTGGGTTCCTCTGAATTGAACTTTCCACTTAGGCGGCCGGTCGGCCATGGCGATCGTACCACCGCGCGCTCCAGCAGAAGAAAAAGGTGTGTGTATTTCATATTTTTATTTAAGGTTTATTTTTTTTAAAACTTTTGGTCACAGGAAAATCTCTTACAGAAATGTGGTGTGTGTTGCCGAGTTAACTTTCATGGATTTTCGAATCAAATGTTCTAAAAATGTTGGGTGCATGATGCATCTTGATGTAGAATGTAGAACATGTTATACCAGAATGTTGAAACAGATTTTATGTATTTATTTTTTAACTAATATTTTAATTTTTTGAGTTCATCATAAAATAATGAGGTAATGCACTCTCAAAAGAATAATATGATAAGGTAATTCATTAACCACAACGATAGAAAAGGGAAACCGCAAGAAATCAAGAATCATCAAAGAAAAGTAGAAATAAAAAACAAACCTGTGCGCCCATGGGCCATGTTCTCCCACTGCTGGGCCATCTTGGGCCACGTGTGCTGTTCATGTTTTAGTAGGCTGTTAGGCAACAAACAACATACGCCCTTCACTTTCATTTTTCCACTTTATTATATTTTTCTTTATACAGTCGGGATTCTGTAAACTTAATTCATTACTACAGGTTTGTTGGCACCTCCAAATTCTCAGAAAAAGTTTGAGTCCTTGGCAGGATTCCTCCAAATTTCTATGGAACAAGTCATTCCAATAACCAGTCCTTTGTCCCAAACAGCTTCATAGAAAATTCCTTATAGGATTCCAATATTCTAAAATTCCTAGTGGTTAGAGACGCAATTTAATTTGATTATCGATATTTATTATTATATCCAGAGTGAATACACAAAAACGTAACATTTGGAGCCGTTGAGTGGACTTTTTTTTTTTGCGGATTGTGGCTGCCGCATGTGCTTAAAACGGTCTAACTATGGAATCATCCCAGATAAAAAGCTAATCATTGCTCCTGCTTTGGACCATTCATGCTAGTATGCTACCCTCACATAACAACAATTCAGAGGGCTAATCACATTCACATGATGGCTACCTTTCAGGGTCCATCCTAACCGTCTGATGGATCAATTTTTGGCCAATGACGGCTACTGTGCAACATGCATGCATGCATGCATGCATATATGTGTCGTCCTTCAAGACACGACATGGGTGACCAACTACGGCTGACTGTCACCTGTTGTTTTTGTCCGTTGCGTGCTATCATTAATTGTATCTCAGCAGTCAGCACCAACAGCGCTTGTCCTTGCACGTCCTCCCCGGTCCTCAGCATCTTTTGTGGACAGCCTATCTATTTCTACCACTGCACCATGTGAAATAATCACTCAGTTTAGTATTAATCGAGAGTTGGTTTGAACTTTTGGTACCTAAATTTGTAGTTTACCTAAATTCATCCATAACTTTTACTTTTTCATAGAAAGTAGTAGAAACAAGTTCCAGTCTTTCGTAGTGGTTTACTGGTTTGTGCTAAGGGTGGACAAAATGCTCGGGCTCGTGAGCTTGGTTCGGGCTCAGCTCGAGCTCGTTTAGCTCGGCTCACCTCGAATTCTAAATGAGCCGAGTCTGAGCCAATGTTTTAGCTTATTAGCGAACTGAGCCGAGCCGAGCCGGCTCGTTAGTAGCTCACGAGCTTAATGAGACAACCGAAAAAGTTGTTTTCTTCTCTTAAAAAAGTAGCTGGTCTATATATTATCTTATTATTATTTCAAAAAACGGATATTAGATTTTTACTTCTATTATGAGACCTTATTATTAAGGGCTTAAGACTTTACTATTTAAAAAATATAATGTGGGTTGAACATGTTCATCAAACATGGTCCGTTATGTTTTTACATTCACATTTAAATGGTTAAATTCATTGCTACATGATATATTGGTGATAATTGTCTAATTCCTTCTGGTCCTTCAGTCCTCCTAGAGCTAGAGATATATTTTGCTGGCAGGCTCACAAGCTGGCTCGAGCTCGTCTACGAGTCGAGCCGTGCCTAAAAATTAGCTCGTTTGTTTAACCAAGCCGAGCCGAGCCGAGCCACCCTTGTACCAAGCTTTCACAAGCCGAGGCTAGCCAGGCTCGGCTCGGCTCGGCTCAGTTCCACCCCTAGTTTGTGCATATGTCCTGATTTGATTCTTTATTGTTGCCAGTGATGGCGAGGACAGTGAAGATCAGATGGGCCATCCTGATCTTTTCTTAGTTATTTATAGGATTTTTTATTCAAAACTAAAGGCAGGAGCTTGCTATATCATATAAGAAGTCGCCTCATATTAAGATGAACAAGACCAAAATATAAAATGCTCAATTATTTGGGAAAATTGAGCTAAACCCCATTAACTCCAAGCACAAACCTAGCTTAACTAGGCTCAAAACAGCGTAAAAGAATGTCTTCTTAGCTAAACTAGGCCGTGTGGACACGCCACCGTCCACTACCTAGCTAAACTATGTCCGAGAGTAGATGGAAAATATATAGCCACTTTTGTTAGGCTTCATCTTGAATACTGAATCCAGTCATATTACCAAACTATCCAAAAACGACTACCTACATATTTTTAGATTAAGAAAATATTCCGGCCTCAGCTATGACTACCTGCGTATACGTTGGGTCAGCCTAGCACCCGGACGTCCGACGCCTCCTAAAAAATCGGACGCTGACATGGCGCATCCTGAGCCAAGCGTTCCTCCTCCGATGATACTGTAGCAATTGAAACTCCCGCCGGAACATGGGTAAAAAATTACATGCAACATGTAAAATTTTTGCAACATCGAAGAATAGCGTATGCAACACCATAAAACAATATCTGCAACATTAAAAGTCATCGGTTGCAACATCAGAGATACGTACAGAACGCACGCCATTGGATATCATCTAGTTGCTACATGAGTTGAGTAAAAATTCCCGCCGCAACATCAGAGCATGTTTCATGAAACATCCAATTCATATGAAACATCCAATCGAATTTCGTATGAAACATCAAATCAAACTTCATGCAACATCAAAACAAGGCTATTGCAATATCAAAATTATACAACTATCACATGAAAAAAATCATTGCAACCAATGCAACATCTCTGGACAACAATTTCAACACACAAAAATCTAAAATCAACGTTGCCGCAACATACCACGAACCCAGATGCAACATCGATAGACAATTATAACATTTAGAAAATCTAAAAAATCAACAACGCTAGAAAAGAGGAAGGACGCCATGCAACATCTCAACCTGCAACATCTCAATCTGTTTGCCGCAACATCCAAAATCTTGCACTGCAACGCTGAAATCAAAAAGCAAGAAAAAAGTGTTACAATTGTCGAATATTATAGTGCAACATAAGTAACATCAGAAAATCGTAACTGCAACATGTTCAGACAACAAATTGCAACATAAGAAAAATCTAATCCAACACAAATAATATATAGCAACATCTCAATATGTTTTCCGCAACATCTGAAATCTTACACTGCAACAATGAAAAGAAAAACAAATGCATCGTCTCTTCACCTTGACCTCCTCACCCTCAGCCAGCGTGAGAGTAGGAGCAGCGAGCGGCGTTAACGTAGCCGGCGTGGATGCAGGACGAGCTCGACCTTGTTGCTGGGTAGGAAAGGAACAAAGGATGTGGCTCGTCGTCAAGCATGGGAACAGCACGAGGACGAGGACGAGCAGTTCGCGGCGCCCACGGCCCCCGTTGGAGTAGGAGCAGCTCGCGGCACCCACGGCCCCCACCGGATTAGGAGCAGCTCGCGGCGCGTGCGGCCGCTGTAGGGCAAGCAGGAGCGGGTCACTGCGTGCACGACCGCCGATCTAGCAGCAACTGCACACAAGCGCAAGGGGGGCAGAAGGGGGGAGCGTCGGCGCACGGAGCGGAGTGACCGGTTCGGGCTGGTGACGATGGATCCATGGCAGCGCGAGCTCGCGTTCGTTTTCGCCACGCCCGGCGCCACGAGCTCGGCACGAGGTCCACTGCTGCCAGTGCGTGCAGAGAGGATGACACCGGCACGAGGGAGCAGAGACGGAGGGGAGCCGCGGCGGCGCGGAGGAGAGGAGGTGGCGGCGCGGAGGAGCGGGGATGGGAGCTGGCACCGACGCGGAGGAGAGGAACCGGCGGCGGCGTGGGAAGACGGGGACGAGGGGCGGCGGCGGAGCTCCGCATGCTCACTGGTGGCGTGGAGGAGCGGCGACGAGGGAGGCAGCGGCGGCGGTGGCGTGGAGGAGAGGAGCCGGCGACGGTCGCATCGGTGTGTAGCAAAGAGAGGACGCTACGGCGACGCGATGATGTACGCGGCGAGATGTGGATAGAGATAAACGAAAGATGTGGATAAAGTTGCCGTCCAGAAAATTGACGCGCGTCCGGACGCTCGAGTCGGAGCATTACTGGTATACGGTACATAGCGCAACATGCTGGTTTATATTCTGACCATACTTCTCGGTTCTTTGTTAAACTACCGGCATGTATGGATAATAAAAGGCTTAATAATTTACAATGTTGAAATGAATGATCAGGTTTAATAAGAACCGGACCAGAATATTACATATTTTTAAGCAAAATTAAAAGGATTAAGTTGAATTGTGAAAAAGTTATAAGGCTATTATCATCTTTCCGTACAGGAGATCGGTAAATGGAAGAAAAAGTTGCAATCCTCCCCTAGAGCTCTAACTCTTTGTACGATGTTCTTGTTCTTTAAGAGTGGAACTCAAACAAATCTATAAAACCTACCCACTAATATGTCATGGCTGATTTCTCTCAACATGCAAGATGTCCACGTCACCATCCACTAGATCTCCTCTCAACATGCAAGTTGTCCACATCACCATCCACTGTAATTATAAATTTATATCTTCTACTGATTTTCTGCAGCTATGCATTGTGTTAGTCTTTACGAGTACCATGCTACAAATTTCTAAGTAGTTCTCTCTCAATAAAATGAATGTGTTTTCCTCTACATTATTGTTTACAAAAATATTACAATGCAATTATTTTAGGGTTTCTATTTTCAAATTGCATCTTTAAATTTTGTATAAATTCCCACTGCAACGCTGTAACACCCAAAAGTGCTCAATTTAAAATTTTTGGCATTTAAATAATTAATTGGAGCTTGCTCCTATTTATTATAAGTTAAATAATAAATTTCTAAAATTTAAAATCAAATATAAGTGATAGAAACATTTATTGTTGCATTCATGCTGCTGCATTTATTTTTGTAATGCTTGTGATTCAAACAAGAATTTAAATTCATTTAAATTCAAATTTGAATCACTTTGTTTGGAGCTCTAGAAAAGTTGTTAGGCTCATAGTTCGATTTTGCTCCCTGAACTCTTTTCCCGGTTTATTTCTGCCCCCTCTTCTTTCTCTCTGGTTCGGCCCGGCTCCTCCCCGCTCTACTTTCGGCCCAGCTCAGCCCGCGCGCGCGCCTGCTTTCCCTCGCCCCCCACGCGGCCCAGCACGGCCCAGCCGGCCCACTCCTCCTCCTCTCTCCCTCTCACTGCCACGCCGGGCCCACGCGTCAGTCCCTCTCCCTCCCCTTCCTTTCTTCCTCGCCGGTAATGGCGCGGCCGGCCGTGCGTCTGCCGCGGCAGGGCCCGCACGCCGAGACCAACGCCCCGCGCTTACATAATCGAGCAACGCCACAACCCCTGCCCCTCACCCACCGCCCACAACCCTAGCAGCGCCGCCGCACGCCACCAGAGCCTCCCGAGCCGCCGAGCACGCGCTCCGCCGCTCGCCGTCGTCGTCGTCGCCGCTCCGGTGCATCTTCGCCCCGGCCCATCCTTGGAGCCGCTTCGCCGCTCCACGAGGACCCCGCCAAGCTGCTCCGAGCCCCTTCCCGCGCACCGGAGCCCCCTCGCCGGCACGCACTGACGCCGCCGTCCGCCGCTCGCCGTCGACTCGCCGCACCGCCACTCCTCCGGCCGAGTCCTCGCATCAGGAGCACCGCCACGAGGTACTGAAGCTCCCCCTCCCCTCAATCTCAGCTCTTGTGCACCGTAGTTCGCTCCCCGCGATCCCCGCCGTCGGCCGACCGCCGGCCGTCGCCGTTCGATCGCTGCTCCGCGTGATACACCACTAGAACACCATCAATCCACTCACCATCGTTCTCTGATGCTCCGGAGCCAAAAACCCGCCCCTAAATGCACCCAAAACTCACTCCCCGCGGCTCACCGGAGCTCCGCTCCGCCGCGCCCCGCCGTCCGGCCATCTCGCCGGCCGATGGTCGACTTGAACCCCCTAGGGCGACTCGCCATCCTCCCCTGAACCCGTAGGGCCAAGTAGCATCGAGTTTGGACCCCTGTAGCGCGAGTTACCCTCGATTCCGGCGAAGTTCGCCGTCGGCCCGAGCGGCGCCGCCGCGTTCCCTTCGTCTCCGGCGAGAACCAGCGCCAGCGCCGTCCGATCTCAGATCGATGGCCGAGATTAGATCAAGCCATACCCCTTCGCGTTTTAAATCTCAGCCGCCCAGATCAGATCCAACGGCTGCCACACGTCCTGACCAAGTCAATACCGGTCAGCGCTGGCGGTTTTGCTAAAGAGCCCTTGTACTTTTCTGAAATTAACCCGCGATCCATTTTAAATTCAAAATAGGTCCCTGGTTTTCGCAGTTAGGTCCCTGAAACTTTTAAAACTTTGCCAGCAAGCCCCCGAACCTTAGAAACGCCATATCTTTCTCGTTTTAGCTCCGATTAGTGTGATTTTCTCGCTCACGTGTTCGTAGCGAAGCGTAGATTATTTCTAGCTCCTGTTTTTGTACTGTTTTCACTGTTTGGTGTACTGTTCTAATAGAATTAATTTGTTTGCATGTAATGATTGTTTTGGATGCTTGCGTGATGATCGTGTCCAGTCGGCGAGCCCGTAGCTTTGGACTTCGAGTACGTTGAGGACGTGCCGGAGCAGGACTCGCAGCAGCAGCCGTACCCCGAGGAAGGCAAGTTATAGCACGGACAATCCTTGCTACCTACTCACTCTTTTAATACACTGTTCATTACATACGCATGTGTCTAATACTGTTTACCTTTAAGGTCGTACCTAGCATTTATTTCCCTGTCCTTGTATTTCCTATGGGTTTATGCATATGGGTAGTATTTTGCTAGGCGCAGCTACTAACACCATTATTTAACTGTTAAACTTGTATTAATGGTCCAGTTCAACTTTAATGTTAAAACTTGCTTTTTAGCAACATGGATTAGGGAGCTAGAGCATGTGTTGTGTGCTTTGTTCTAGTGTCTCCCTCTAAGGACCGGTTCTTAAAGCGGCAACCCAGGAGCCTGTCGCCACCGCCGCAACTATAATGGCTCTGGTCTTGGTCAAGTAGCTTGCACGTCTCTAGCTTGGCAGTGGTTACCGAGGGGCCAACGGCGTTGTGGGAGGTACGGTGCTGGGTGTTCTCCGATTCCACCGAGGGCGGGAGATCCGTCGGCTAGGTCACGTTAGACCCAGTCCCGTGTAGGAGTCTCAGCGATTGAGAACTCTGCACGTTGCGCAGTATGGGTGCGATACCCGCGCTTCGGACGCCATCGACCCCCTCACGGTGTGACTCCGTGGGCGTACGTCGATCTCAGTGCCTAAGTTTTCACCTCCGTATAGTACTCCAGCGGCTACTGACTTGTTAGGGTGTCTTGTGAAAGCCTCGTAGCGTCCCTATGCAGTCACACCTCGGAAGTGTCGATGTGCGTGGTTGGGTGCAAAGTTCCTTTGAACTTTTACGCGACTGGTGGGTAAAGGGCGAAACCTCTGCAGAGTGTACGATCTATCATGATAGCCTTGCTCAAGGTCACGAGCGGCCTGGATCCTTTTTGATTAGAATATGGTATTTATTCATGCTTAATGTCACTTACACTATTAATTGGGTTACAACCGGGTATTCATTCACATGTAGTAACTTGGGCATTGATAAAACGAACCAACTAAAAGTGCTAATGCAGTTAAGCCGTGTCTAGCCTTTTTGAGCCTTCATAACCCGTGCTATACTTGCTAAGTAATTATGTTACTTACACTTGCTGTTATTATTATTTTTGGGCAAAATCCCGGACGGGTAACAGATTGGAGTCAGGCTGATTACGCTGTGGAGTTTCTAGAGGATTTGCCGTACTCCTGAGCTTGCGTTCTCCCAGTCAGAGTCCCTGTGGGATTGCGGCTACGCTAGATAGATGTATTAGTCTTCCGTTGTCCATGATTTAATTCTGAAGCCCTCTGATGTAAACGCTACTTTATGATGAATAAATGAAGCATTGTACTCTGATTTTTACCATATATGTTCGCTATATGTGTCGGTGGACTTCCTGGGCACACATATGGCCACATTCGGGTTTTGTGTAAATCCGGGTGTGACAGATTGGTATCAGAGCCGTGCTGACTGTAGGAACGCAACCTAGATAGTGCGGATGACAAATTACTAGGAGACCCCCATATTTTAAATTTAAAAACCTAAAAGTCGAGTCCTGTGTGGGATTATGTCTTTAAGTGCTTGTACTTATTGTTATTATGCATATGTTTGATTCGGTTCTTTGTAATGATTGTGATGGGCGTAGACACATGTCTGCAACCATCCAGATGTTGGAATAAGGCTTAAGGACTTTATTGTTTAGATAGCAGGGGGGTATATATTTTTCTCGTACTAATCAACTGACATCTGACCTTTGTGATTATAGATGGCTAACCTCAGGGGCAATGCGGGCGGTCAGCCTCCGAACCAGAACCCGCCCCCGAATCCGAATCATCAGATCCCCACCATTGAGCAGCTGATGTATGCTCAAGTCCAGATGATGCAGCAGATGGCTGAGACCATGAGGCTGATCCAGCAGAACCAACACAATCCACATCCTCAGGCAGCTGCTCCGCCTAGAGACAAGAGGGGCGAATTTCTGAAGGGACGCCCGCCGACTTTCAGCAAGGCCAGCGACCCCCTTGAGGCAGATGATTGGCTCAAGGCAGTGGAGAGACAGTTGGATATCGCCCAGTGCGATGACAGAGAGAAGGTACTGTACGCCGGAGGGCAGCTTCAGGGGCCGGCGTTGGATTGGTGGGATTCATACCAGTCCTCACGCCCGGCCGGTACTCAGATCACCTGGCAGCAGTTCTGCAGCAGCTTTCGTGCACACCACGTGCCGGAGGCTTTGATGATTTTGAAGAAGAAGGAGTTCCTGGCACTTAAGCAGGAGGGGATGAGTGTCACGGCTTATCGTGACAAGTTCGTCGCGTTGGCCCGTTACGCTCCAGAAGACGTGGCCACCGACCAGAAGAAGCAGGCCAGGTTCCGTGACGGTCTGCAGGATGCTCTCCAGTACCAGCTCATGTGCACCAAGTTCCCGACCTTTCACGAGCTGGTGGACGGCGCTCTGATGTTGGAGCACAAGCGTCGTGAGATGGAGGACAAGAAGAGGAAGCTCCAGGGACAGCAGGTGGGCAGTAGCAGTCGTCCACGCTTCGCACCTCCACAGAGTCAGCAGGTGGGAGGCCAGCAGCGCTTCCAGGGCCAGTCCGGCATGCTCAGTCGTGGCCAGTACCAGTAGCGTCCTCAGTTTCCACGGGCGCCACAGCAGCAGCGCCCTTAGGGTCAGCCACAGATGGGTCCAGCTCAGCGCAGCCAGGTGCAGCCAAGTCCAATTCAGCGCATCAGCCCAGTCAACACTACACCGGTGGGTCCGATGGTGTGCTACCACTGTGGCGAGCAGGGACACTTCGCCAATGTCTGCCCCAAGAAGACCCAGAACGCCGCCGGATAGAACCAGCAGGCCGGTCAGAGCAGCGCTCAGAGAGTTGGGCAGCAGCAGGGAGGTCATGTTCCGCAGACTCCCGTCCGGGGCAAGCTCAACCACACCAGTGCAGAGACAGCAGAGACAGCTACTGATGTCATCGTGGGTACGTTCCTCGTCAATTTGACCCCCGCCACTGTTTTATTTGATTCTGGAGCTTCGCACGCTTTCATTTCTGCTGCCTTTGTGAAGAGGAACTTAATAGCCCTGAAACCCATGATAAACACTATGCTAGTAAGCTCACCAGGGGGTGAACAGCGGGCCACACTGCGGTGCCCCCATGTTCCCATCATAATAAGGGGGGTAGAATTCAAGGCAGGTCCGATAGTCTTGGAGACCCTTGGATTTGATATGATCCTGGGTATGAGCTGGATGACCAGATATGATGCAGTGATCCGGTGTGCTACGAGGACCATACAGCTGACAGCAGAGTCCGGTGACAAGGTGGAGTATCAGGCAGCCAGTTCCTCAGAGCAAGGCCAAGCCAATCAAGCTGAAGGGATAACACCTGAAGACATCAGATTGGTGAGCCAGTTCCCGGATGTGTTCCCTGACGAGTTGCCAGGTATGCCTCCGGAACGAGATGTTGAATTCATTATTGATCTAAAACCTGGCACTGTACCTATAGCCAAGAGGCCGTATAGGATGGGAGCGAAGGAGCTGGAGAAGCTCAAGAAGGAGTTGGACGAGTTGTTGGCCAAGGGGTACATTCGTCTGAGTGCTTCGCCATGGGGAGCACCGGTATTGTTCGTCGACAAGAAGGATGGTACACAGAGGTTGTGCGTGGACTATCGAGCCCTCAACGAAGTGACCATCAAGAACAAGTACCCGCTGCCAAGGATTGATGATCTGTTCGATCAGCTGAGAGGAGCTTGTGTGTTCTCCAAGATAGATCTTCGATCGGGTTTCTACCAGATGAGGATCCGCCCGTCAGACATACCCAAGACCGCTTTCACCACTCGGTACGGGTTGTATGAGTTCTTGGTCATGTCTTTTGGATTGACCAACGCTCCTGCATACTTCATGTACTTGATGAACAGCGTGTTCATGGATTACCTTGACAAGTTTGTGGTGGTATTCATTGATGACATTCTGGTCTTCTCCAAGAATGAGGAAGAACATGAGGAACACTTGGGATTGGTGCTGCAGAGGCTCCGAGAACATTAGTTGTATGCCAAGCTGAGCAAGTGTGAGTTTTGGTTAAAGGAAGTGACATTCTTGGGTCATGTGTTGTCCAATGGAGGAGTGGCAATTGATCCGAAGAAAGTCAGCGATGTAATGAGCTGGAATCCACCACGGGATGTGAGCGAGATCAGGAGTTTCCTTGGGATGGCCGGATACTACAGACGGTTCATTGAAGGATTCTCCAAGATTGCTAAGCCGCTGACTGCTTTGCTAGAGAAGAATGCCGCGTTTGTGTGGACAGAGGCGTGCCAGGTCAGCTTCGAAGAGTTGAAGAAGAGGTTGACTACAGCCCCAGTGCTAGTATTGCCAGATTTGGCTAAGAGTTTCTCCATCTACTGCGATGCATCCCGTCTAGGACTGGGTTGCGTCCTTACGCAGGAGGGCAGAGTCGTGTCTTATGCGTCCCGGCAGCTGAGGAAGCATGAGCAGAACTATCCGTCGCACGACTTGGAGTTGGCAGCTGTGGTACATGCCCTAAAGATCTGGAGACACTACTTGATTGGGCACAGATGTGATATCTACACTGATCATAAGAGCCTCAAGTATGTCTTCACTCAGGCAGATCTGAACATGAGACAGCGCAGATGGTTAGAACTGATCAAGGATTATGATCTGGAGATCCACTATCACCCAGGGAAGGCCAACTTGGTGGCAGATGCTCTGAGCAGGAGAAGTTATGTGAACAGGATCACTGGTCACTGTTTGTCTGAAGAACTCAGCCGAGAGCTTGAGAAGATGAGTCTGGGATTCGTCACCAGCATCACAGAGATGGCAGTGGAGCCCACACTCGAGCAGGAGATCCAGAGAGGTCAGCTGCAGGATGAGAAGATCCGGGAGATTGTGGGGAATGTTGCACTGGGAAAAGCCCCTGGATTCCGAGTTGATGATCAGGGAACTCTATGGCATGGAAAGAGGATATGTGTGCCGGACATAGCGCAGATCAGAGAGATGATTCTGAGAGAGGCACATGACTCAGCTTATTCGATCCACCCAGGCAGCACTAAGATGTATCAGGACATCAATGAGAGATTCTGGTGGTACGGATTGAAACGTGATGTGGCGACTCACGTGGCATTGTGCGACACATGTCAGCGGGTCAAGGCAGAACATCAGAGGCCAGCTGGATTGCTTCAGCCGTTGAAGATCCCGGAGTGGAAATGGGAAGAAGTTGGCATGGACTTCATCACTGGTCTGCCCCGCACTCAGAGAGGATTTGACTCTATTTGGGTGATTGTTGATCGTCTGACCAAGGTGGCCCACTTTCTGCCAGTGAAGACCACCTACACAGGAGCCAGACTAGCAGAGTTGTACATGGAGAGGATTGTGTGCTTACACGGGGTGCCGAAGAAGATTGTGTCAGATCGTGGTACTCAGTTCACCTCACACTTCTGGCGGAAATTACACGAGTCTATGGATACGAAGCTGCACTTCAGCTCAGCTTATCACCCGCAGACAGATGGTCAGACAGAGTGGACCAATCAGATACTAGAGGATATGTTGAGGGCTTGTGCATTGCAGTACGGTGTCAGCTGGGATAAGAGTTTGCCGTATGCAGAGTTCTGCTACAATAACAGCTACCAGAAGAGTCTGCAGATGGCACCGTTCGAGGCATTGTATGGCAGGAAGTGCCGGACCCCATTGTTCTGGAATCAGACTGGAGAAAGTCAGGTCTTTGGTCCGGAAATACTCAAAGATGCAGAGCGGCAGGTGCAGAAGATCAGAGAGAACCTGAAGGTGGCCCAGTCCAGACAGAAGAGTTACGCCGATGTGAGACGGAGGGACCTCAGCTTCAGGGTTGATGATTTTGTGTACCTTAAGGTGTCACCCATGAGAGGAGTAAAGCGGTTCAATGTCAAAGGAAAGTTGCCGCCTCGTTACATCGGACCATTCAGGATACAGGAACGGATGGGCGAAGTGGCATATCGGCTGGATCTACCTGAGAGACTGGCCGGAGTACACGATGTGTTCCAGGTGTCCCAGTTGAAGAAGTGCTTGCGGGTGCCAGAAGAGCAGATCCCGATTGATGAGTTGAATGTTCAGGAGGACCTCACATACGAGGAGTATCCAATCAGGATCCTGGAGGTGTCGGAGAGAGTGTTGAGGAACAAGACCATTCGGATGTGCAAGGTGCAGTGGAGCCGGCATTCAGCAGATGAAGCGACTTGGGAGCGGGAAGAAGATCTCAAGTCCGAGTACCCACAGCTCTTCGCTTCTACATCCGAATCTCGAGGACGAGATTCACCTTAAGGGGGTAGGTTTGTAACACCCAAAAGTGCTCAATTTAAAATTTTTGGCATTTAAATAATTAATTGGAGCTTGCTCCTATTTATTATAAGTTAAATAATAAATTTCTAAAATTTAAAATCAAATATAAGTGATAGAAACATTTATTGTTGCATTCATGCTGCTGCATTTATTTTTGTAATGCTTGTGATTCAAACAAGAATTTAAATTCAAATTTGAATCACTTTGTTTGGAGCTCTAGAAAAGTTGTTAGGCTCATAGTTCGATTTTGCTCCCTGAACTCTTTTCCCGGTTTATTTCTGCCCCCTCTTCTTTCTCTCTGGTTCGGCCTAGCTCCTCCCCGCTCTACTTTTGGCCAAGCTCAGCCCGCGCGCGCGCCTGCTTTCCCTCGCCCCCCACGCGGCCCAGCACGACCCAGCCGGCCCACTCCTCCTCCTCTCTCCCTCTCACTGCCACGCCGGGCCCACGCGTCAGTCCCTCTCCCTCCCCTTCCTTTCTTCCTCGCCGGTAATGGTGCGGCCGGCCGCGCGTCTGCCGCAGCAGGGCCCGCACGCCGAGACCAGCGCCCCGCGCTTACATAATTGAGCAACGCCACAGCCCCTGCCCCTCACCCACCGCCCACAACCCTAGCAGCGCCGCCGCACGCCACCAGAGCCTCCCGAGCCGCCGAGCACGCGCTCCGCCGCTCGCCGTCGTCGTCGTCGCCGCTCCGGTGCATCTTCGCCCCGGCCCATCCTTGGAGCCGCTTTGCCGCTCCACGAGGACCCCGCCAAGCTGCTCCGAGCCCCTTCCCGCGCACCGGAGCCCCCTCGCCGGCACGCACCGACGCCGCCGTTCGCCGCTCGCCGTCGACTCGCCGCACCGCCACTCCTCCGGCCGAGTCCTCGCGTCAGGAGCACCGCCACGAGGTACTGAAGCTCCCCCTCCCCTCAATCTCAGCTCTTGTGCACCGTAGTTCGCTCCCCGCGATCCCCGCCGCCGGCCGACCGCCGGCCGTCGCCGTTCGATCGCTGCTCCGCGTGATACACCACTAGAACACCATCAATCCACTCACCATCGTTCTCTGATGCTCCGGAGCCAAAAACCCACCCCTAAATGCACCCAAAACTCACTCCCCGCGGCTCACCGGAGCTCCGCTCCGCCGCGCCCCGCCGTCCGGCCATCTCGCCGGCCGATGGTCGACTTGAACCCCCTATGGCGACTCGCCATCCTCCCCTGAACCCGTAGGGCCAAGTAGCATCGAGTTTGGACCCCTGTAGCGCGAGTTACCCTCGATTCCGGCGAAGTTCGCCGTCGGCCCGAGCGGCGCCGCCGCGTTCCCTTCGTCTCCGGCGAGCACCAGCGCCAGCGCCGTCCGATCTCAGATCGATGGCCGAGATTAGATCAAGCCATACCCCTTCGCGTTTTAAATCTCAGCTGCCCAGATCAGATCCAACGGCTGCCACACGTCCTGACCAAGTCAATACCGGTCAGCGCTGGCGGTTTTGCTAAAGAGCCCCTGTACTTTTCTGAAATTAACCCGCGATCCATTTTAAATTCAAAATAGGTCCCTTGTTTTCTCAGTTAGGTCCCTGAAACTTTTAAAACTTTGCCAGCAAGCCCCCGAACCTTAGAAACGCCATATCTTTCTCGTTTTAGCTCCGATTAGTGTGATTTTCGCGCTCACGTGTTCGTAGCGAAGCGTAGATTATTTCTAGCTCCTGTTTTTGTACTGTTTTCACTGTTTGGTGTACTGTTCTAATAGAATTAATTTGTTTGCATGTAATGATTGTTTTGGATGCTTGCGTGATGATCGTGTCCAGTCGGCGAGCCCGTAGCTTTGGACTTCGAGTACGTTGAGGACGTGCCGGAGCAGGACTCGCAGCAGCAGCCGTACCCCGAGGAAGGCAAGTTATAACACGGACAATCCTTGCTACCTACTCACTCTTTTAATACACTGTTCATTACATACGCATGTGTCTAATACTGTTTACCTTTAAGGTCGTACCTAGCATTTATTTCCCTGTCCTTGTATTTCCTATGGGTTTATGCATATGGGTAGTATTTTGCTAGGCGCAGCTACTAACACCATTATTTAACTGTTAAACTTGTATTAATGGTCCAGTTCAACTTTAATGTTAAAACTTGCTTTTTAGCAACATGGATTAGGGAGCTAGAGCATGTGCTGTGTGCTTTGTTCTAGTGTCTCCCTCTAAGGACCGGTTCTTAAAGCGGCAACCCAGGAGCCTGTCGCCACCGCCGGAACTATAATGGCTCTGGTCTTGGTCAAGTAGCTTGCACGTCTCTAGCTTGGCAGTGGTTACCGAGGGGCCAACGGTGTTGTGGGAGGTACGGTGCTGGGTGTTCTCCGATTCCACCGAGGGCGGGAGATCCGTCGGCTAGGTCACGTTAGACCCAGTCCCGTGTAGGAGTCTCAGCGTTTGAGAACTCTGCACGTTGCGCAGTATGGGTGCGATACCCGCGCTCCGGACGCCATCGACCCCCTCACGGTGTGACTCCGTGGGCGTACGTCGATCTCGGTGCCTAAGTTTTCACCGCCGTATAGTACTCCAGCGGCTACTGACTTGTTAGGGTGTCTTGTGAAAGCCTCGTAGCGTCCTTATGCAGTCACACCTCGGAAGTGTCGATGTGCGTGGTTGGGTGCAAAGTTCCTTTGAACTTTTACGCGACTGGTGGGTAAAGGGCGAAACCTCTGCAGAGTGTACGATCTATCATGATAGCCTTGCTCAAGGTCACGAGCAGCCTGGATCCTTTTTGATTAGAATATGGTATTTATTCATGCTTAATGTCACTTACACTATTAATTGGGTTACAACCGGGTATTCATTCACATGTAGTAACTTGGGCATTGATAAAACGAACCAGCTAAAAGTGCTAATGCAGTTAAGCCGTGTCTAGCTTTTTTGAGCCTTCATAACCCGTGCTATACTTGCTAAGTAATTCTGTTACTTACACTTGCTGTTATTATTATTTTTGGGCAAAATCCCGGACGGGTAACAGATTGGAGTCAGGCTGATTACGCTGTGGAGTTTCCAGAGGATTTGCCGTACTCCTGAGCTTGCGTTCTCCCAGTCAGAGTCCCTGTGGGATTGCGGCTACGCTAGAGAGATGTATTAGTCTTCCGCTGTCCATGATTTAATTCTGAAGCCCTCTGATGTAAACGCTAATTTATGATGAATAAATGAAGCATTGTACTCTGATTTTTACCATATATGTTCGCTATATGTGTCGGTGGATTTCCTGGGCACACATATGACCACATTCGGGTTTTGTGAAAATCCGGGTGTGACAAACGCACGAGGTACCACCACCTAGTTTATCTATTCGTATATACAAGGTGTTCCGTTGGGAAACATATGCTGGCTGTTGGCAACGATCTGGTGCAAGCACACGGGATCTGTTCACAGTGGTCTGGCACAGAAGATCCTGCGTGTGAGTATGATTATGGTTCAGGCGTACAGCCCCTGACATAGTGAACGGCCTGACGGGTTTTAATGCGTCTGTCGGCTACTTGCCCATCGTGACATGCTACGCTCCAAGATCTATCCTTTCCTACCGTACGTACGTGAAACCACAAGTGAAATACGTACTCCTCTTGTACTTGTACCAGCTGTAATTCACAATAAAGATTTTTTCTTGTACACTATGTTCAAAACACAAATATCTAAAAATTGATAAAATGATCTAGAATTTGTGAGGGGGTGCAGTAGACTAAACTCTGTTACTGTTGGTGCTGCTGATAACATATTGCCTTGTTTTCATGTAAACATTTGCAGTACCATTATGCTAGCATAGGGGACAGTTCTGTCAAATTTTCATGCAAAATACATGATTTCTTGATATCAGTAATGGGAAAACGATTGCATCAAGAAATGCAGGAGGTCCCCTTTGACTGTTCTGACAGTAACAAGGATATACAGGTTGTGCTCGCCGGGCCCAGGATGTCAGGCTCAAAGCTGTGACGAAGGAGGCAGGCTTTCCCATGATTCAGACTGAGACCACAGCAAGGGGCTGTGTAACGACTGTGGATAATGAAAACCAGGCCACAAGGGCAGAACTTTTTTTTTTCGAACCAAAATCAGGGCAGAGGTACCGCATGCGCGTGTTTCAAGGGAAAACATAATGGCGCCTTGGACCGGCAGATAGATGCCCACTGTCTGGACACAGATTTGCTTCATAATCTCCTCGAGGACGATGACAATGTAATAGAGTAACATAACGTATGGATCGCATTGTTCAAAGATATAGCAGGAAAGAAGTGTTACCTGTGCTGAACCTTCTGAGGATCATTTTTGTGTTGTTTTTTTACAATGCATCGTTTCATTAAAATTTTTACTTCATGAGACGTTTTTTTAATAAAACTTCATGAGATGTTTCAGCTAAAAAAAGTGATTGCTGATGCACACATGCATGATGCTAACAGTAAGGCCTCGTTTAGTTGCAAAAAGCAACTCCCAAATACAAAAAAGAAGATTCTTCATCACATCAAAATGTCATAACATGCATGAAGTACTAAATATAGATAAAGTCAAAAACTAATTGCATAGTTTTGTTGTACTCTGCGAGACGAACATTTTGAGCCTAATTAATCAATTTTTGGATAATTTTTCGCACATACAAACGAAATGCTACAGTAGCGCAATGATTACGAAGTGACATGTTACCCCAAATTCAACCTTTCAATTCTAACGTCTAAGTGAATTACCTTTTGGGGCTGTTGACTGCTGCAGCTGTTGACTGCTGCCTGTAACAGTATCACTACCATACAAAAGCACCACCCCTAGACCTGCAAAAACTTTTCACAAGCCCAGCACAGCCTCGGTTTCTTTTTCTTCTCTTCCCCAAACATACACCTTCTCCCTCCTGGAGTGAGAGAAGTCAATGTCGCCGTTGCTGCCGCCTGCTCCGCAGCTACAGTGCCTCCACTACTCACACTCCTTGAGCTCCAACTAGAGCAATTCATGCTGGCCTCGGCCTGTTCTTTTGTTCGCCCTCTTCATCTCTCTTGACCCGATCCAAGAAGTGAGTAGGGCTCCGTGCTCGATTTATATAGTATTTGGTATTTTTTTTTCTTGTGCTTACTTTGATGTGCCTGTCTGATCCTTGGCAATGCCAATGGAACTTCTTGAGAAGCTTAAAAGATACATTTTTTTTCTCAAGAAGAAGAGAAGCTCAAATCAAGTAAAAGAAATATATTGGTCTTGTTTATGTTCCAGGCGAGGAGTAGGCGTGGTGTTTCTTGATTTGTTTTTAGGCGCTCGGTCTAGTGCATCCCTGTGCCCAAAAAATTTCTGTCCTTTTTTTCCCTCAGTATCTGCAACTGTTTGATGTCTTCCTGTTCTTGCCCAAGTCCCAAAGGCAGTCCTCCTGTTTTTAAAAGCAAAAATTTGTCCTTTTCTCCACTTATTTTCGACATGATTTCTTGGGACCAATCCCAACCGCTCCACTAACCCGGCGTCTTTCCTGTTTCTTCGCATCTCCGTGTTTGCAGGTGACGAGAGATTGCGGCGGTAGGGTTTGGTTAAATCGTTCGAGGTCCTTGGAAAATTTTTGGAGCTGAACTAAAGAGAGAGAGGTCGCAATGCCGAAGATGTTTGGGTTCTCTCGGCGCCGGATGAAGCTGGGGAGGTGAGATTTCAGTTCATCGCCCATAAATTTTGCTGCTCTTCATTTTGTTTGGTTTTGTATACATTTTTTTTGTGCTTCTACTAAACATTGGTAGATATTGTTTTTCTTTAGTTTTTTTGGTTGGTACTTATGGTCAAAGATTTTTTTTATCTTTTAGTGGAAGGCGAGGATTCTATTTTGCGAGATGTTTTAATTCGATTTTTGTGATTTGGTTGTGGTTATTTGCCTGTTTAGTAGATTAGGGGTTCACATGCAAGAAAAAGTTGGAACTTTTCATCTCATAATAGAATGAAAATGGTCCATTGGTGTTTTGAGTCAATAAAATTGACTTCAATGAGCCCCAAATAGAAATGCTAACTTATTTGTAAATGCCTGGGAGATGTTTGAGCCCACTTTTGATTCTCTCTATAGAACTAGACATGTTTTTCTTGAGTTTAAATGACTTTTTTAAGTTTGTTTCTGTAGCGACAAGGTTGAAATTTGGTTACTGTGACGAGCCTGAATCTTTCAGATTCATTGTTTCTTTCAAGTCATAATGTTAAGCTCGACTTGTTGAGTTTAAAACAAAGAAGTGTCTCTTTGTGCATTGGCTCTCTTGCTCTCAACTTTTCAATGTCATACGATTTCTGCAGGTTAAAGGGTCATCTACACGATCCTTTCCATGGCTCTAGGAGCCCTTCTAGGCAAACCAAGCGTTTCAGTCATCCCACTGTGAGCTTTTCTGGTTCAATTGCATTCCATTTGCCTCCCTGATTCTATTGTATCAATGAATTTTAAGTTAATTAGCTCATGGGATTTGTCTAGGGAGAAGATCCAGTGACTACCTCAGTGAGTGGCCGTGCCGATGACCTTGCTTGGCGCTGTTCATCTGATACTTTCGACCTCAATGGACGTGCTTTTGAGAGCTCAGAGAATTGGGCGGTGCTGTCAACAGAGGGTGATAAACCGACTCCTCGTTTTGATGTAAGGAACCATGTTACATTTCCTATCTGTTAGTAACAAATATAAATCAAGTGCTATCCTCATCAATATTCTGAAGTCTTTGTATCAAAATTCTGTGGGTGTAAACAGCATGCAGCAGCTATGGTAGGGAGCAAAATGGTAGTCTTCGGTGGTGATTCTGGTCATCATTTGTTAGATGATACAAAGGTAATGGGTGGACACTGTTCTTGTCATGAGATGACTTTTCATGATCTCATCTTCTATGTATCTTTCAGATATTAAGCTTAGACAAGCTTACCTGGGATTCTGTGGTTCCTAAAGTTCGACCATCATCAAATGGGCGCTCTCTGAAGTTGCGACCGTGCAAAGGTCACTGCCTGGTATGTTCTTGGAGCTCATTGTTCTCTCACCAAGGTCTTTGTATCAGTTTGGCTAATACTGTGTAAATAGTTAAATGCATCAGAATTGCCAGTTGATGTATGCTTGGATTAGGAGTTGCTTATCTTTAACCTATAAAACAGGCCCCCCTATCCGATTTTAATGGAATTTGTATTCTGAGAGAGAAAATTGAATTCTGAAAACCAAGGAATGGCTTTCTTCAGTCATGTAGTACTTACCTAGCATTGATCAAACCTGCTTCCTTTGATGTTCAGGTTCCATGGGGGAAAAATGTCATTCTTGTTGGAGGAAAAAGTGACCCACCTTATGATAAGATAACAGGTTTGCCTAGGCTATTTAATTGTCTAAACCGCATCGATTTGTTTTATTTATCTGATTCTCTGCCAAACTTCCAACAGAGACAATTAGGAACTCATCATTTGTTTTACTGCAGTATGGTCCTTCAATACAGAAACTGAGCTCTGGTCGCATATGGAAGCCAAGGGTGATATCCCGGTAAAAATCTTAACTTCTACTGTATTTCAGCACTCCCTAACATATTTTTGTGAATGATGAATCATGTAGACTGTACCCTGATTTTCATTTTTAGGTCTCTCGAAGTGGCCATACGGTGATCAGAGCAGGTCCTGTTCTAATTCTCTTTGGAGGCGAGGATGCCAGAGGGAAGAAACTACATGATCTTCATATGTTTGATCTGAAGTCATTAACATGGCTTCCTTTGAACTATAAGTGAGTCATTCTTGTCTAGAACCCCACATGGCGTAATTTCAAAAATAAAGAAAAGAAAATTTGGAGGTTAATTTAGCTTTTCACTATGCCTTGAAATTTCAACACCATAGGTGCTATTTGGTTGGGGCCTTTTGCGCTGGAAACAGTTTACAGCGTGATCCGATCACGTTATTTTTTGTTTGCCTAGTCTAGACTGTGATCTGTTAGCACTGTGACCTGATACTGGTCTGTAGAGAGTCGATACTGCCGACCACCAAGCGTGAACAGATATCGCTGTTGTCGCAACTGGCCAACGATTGAAATAAGCAGTCACCGCTTTCCGTTAAAATAATAACAGTTAGTGCTGCAATGGATCTCATTTTACGTTATCGTTTACATATCTGAACCAAACAGCACCTTATATGCAATACATTTTTAGCATCCCTTCTTCCCCGCGAGAAGCACCTCAATATTTGAATCATTCTCTTACTTAACTATGCATTTTTCTTTGATTGATTCTGAGTTCATTGTTTTAGAGGTGCTGGACCTTCTCCAAGATCAAATCATGTAGCTGCACTTTATGACGATAGAATTTTATTGATTTTTGGAGGTCAGTCGAAGTCCAAGACTCTGAATGACGTTCATGCTCTTGACTTTGAAACAGTAAGTACTGACGGGTTTCTTTATGGGTTTTGCTTGTAAACAACTTGCTGAAAATTGATCTCCTTATTAGATGGTATGGTCAAGGGTCAAAACCCATGGTCATCATCCATCTCCTCGAGCAGGTTGCTGCGGAGCACTTTGTGGGACTAAATGGTATATCACAGGGGGTGGAAGCAAGAAGAAACGTAAGTTGCATGTTTCTACATGATTTATATATCATGGCAGATACTAGTTCGGTTTTATCTGTCAATATTATGTATCTTTCCTTCAAAGATTGGTAACTTTTCTACTGCAATATCTAATGCAAAATGTCACCTCAGGTCATCCTGAAACATGGGTCTTTGATGTTCTGGAATCCAAATGGTCTGTTTGTGTAGTGCCTCCTAGTTCATCAATTACTACGAAGAAAGTAAGTTTTAAATATTTGTTGTTGTAATAATTTTTTATGGAGTTGACATTCATGCTAAAAAAGTTAAATTTATAATCCATATAACTCCAATCTGGTGCCCATTAGCAGAAATAAGATGTTTAATGTGAAGATTCCTGCATATTCATGTCTTCATCACTTACCTAGCTGCTGAACAACTGATGACAAACTCTTGCAGGGGTTCAGCATGGTTCCGTTGTACTACAGAGACAAGATTGTGCTTGTTGCTTTTGGAGGAAACAAAAAGGAGCCATCTGACAAGGTAAAAGAGCTGAACTTCATACGAAAACCAGGTTTCATTTTCATGATATTATTTCAGAATTATCCCTTTTCTTTCCATATCTTTTCGTAAATAACTCAGAACAATTCTATGATTCAGTATTCCTAATTTGAAACCATTGTGACTTTGAAGGTTGAAGTACTAGTGGCGCTGCAAAATGAGCACTGTTTCAGTTGGCGGACTGCACCTGAGGTTGAACCCTTACTGTATGACGACTCTCCTCCAAGCTCAAGGGAACTTGCTGACCACCTCAACAATTGTGGTCCTCTGTACTCTAGTAGCTCAGTAGCGAGGAGCAGCCTTGCCACCACAGCGGAGAACTCATCAGGGAGGAAATCCCTCCCTGATTCACTGCTACAGAACTCAAATCTTGGGAGCTCATCGCTCCGCAGGCAGTTTCGTCAGGAACAGGACTGCAGCCTGGCCCAAAAACTGCAGAAACCAATCGACGATGACAAATACAAGGATGCCGATGATTGTTCTGAGCTACCTTCCATCACGAACCAAAAACCACGGAACGACGCACATCAGTCCCCGGATGCTGAAGCTAAAGCGAGGAAGCTGGGCAGAAGTTCGTCGGACATCAACCACCATCATGATACAAGGATAACAACCCTGATCAGGAGGAACATGGCACTAGAAGAGCAGCTTTCGGCTGCACTGACGACCAAGGATGAATCAGAGAAGAACTTGTCTCTGGTCATTGACAGCAAGGACGAGCTGGAGAAGAGGCTGGCCGAGAGGGACAGGGAGGTCGAGGCGCTAAAGGAGAAGGTGACCGGGCTGGAACTGGCGCAGGAGGAATCAAACAACCTCTCCAACACCGTCCACTCCGATAATGTGCGGCTCGAGCGTGAGGTGGCCTTCCTGAAGGCCGTGATGGATGAGACCCAGAAGGCAAGAGAGTCAGCTCCTTATGCTCTAGATTTCACTGCTACTCTCTGCGCTGTTGTAACACTGATGACCTTGGTTTCATCTGCTTTCAGGAACTGCACTCAACTCGCGGAGTTCTAGCAGGAGCACGAGCAAGGGCGTTCCAGCTCCAGGTAAACGTCCGCTAATGCGAGAGTATCATTACCGGTTTTTTCATGGATTGGCAAGAATGAAGTTCCATTTGTGTGGACACTGGATGTTAAATTGAACTGAACAGGCTCCTGTAGAAAAAAACACTGAACTGACTAGGCATGTTTTTTTATGTTGACATTGCTTTTGCCAGGTTGAAGTTTTCCATCTGAAGCAACGGCTGCAAACGATGGAAGGAAGGTCACCTACACCACGAAAGCCTTAGAATCTGTAGAATACATGCAGCTGTGTACAGCATTCAGGCACTCTGTTGTAAATCCAATGTTGTATTATGAGAATCTGAGCGGTACCGGAGTCTTTGATTTGTAACTCAGTACAAAACCTTTTTCATCACTGGGACACAATTGTGTACTCCATCATTGAGTTTTGGTCCATCCAGGATGATGTTTATGCACAAATTCTGAGTTGTAACTCAGCAGAAAATTGTACTGAAGACCTGACGAATGAAACCTGTGCGGTTGTACAATCAAGGTCCACTTCTCTTCATCAAAGTTGAAAGACTTCAGCTTTACAAAATTTTCTAGTAGGAAAACATAAATTCGTGTGAGCCCCTTGGCCAATGTGTTGTAAAAAAGAGTTTATTTATTTATTTATTGCATATTCGCAGTGCAGCCCTTGTCCGTCCGATGGGCTGCTGCTTGCACGAATCTTGACGATGTTAGCAGAACTCGCCTTCTTTCTATCCGCAGCAGCTGCTTCGGCTTCACATCCCCACCTCTCGTGCTCCTCCTGCCCCCGCCTCACCACCTGAGCAGAGAGAAAATGGAGGCCTTCCTCGCCGGCTTCCTCAGGGCGCCTCCCCGCTGCGGCGGCGCCTCCACCGTCCCCGCCGCTCGTGGCCCCGTCCCTCTCTTCCGCGGCAGGCCGCGGCGACGGCGACCCTCCTCCTCCGTGGTCTGCATGGCGGTAAGGAACAAACCTCTTCTCCCACCGCGTTTGCGCGGCCAATTCAACGAAGCTGAGAGGGGTTCTAACTTAATATAGAAGTGTCTGAAGTGTTTGGAGGTTGCTGTTGCCAATTTCCCTGAACTTTGTTTATGCTGAAAAAAGCTGAAAATTGTGTGGTTCCGGCACTAAAAATCCTACATTTGTTAGTTAACTGAATCCGTTTTTGTATGGTTGTTCCTTTTTCGTGCTTCGTGCAGGAGCCCTATCTGATAGCCAAGCTGGATTCTGCGGAGAAGGCCTGGAAAGAAATGTCGGTATGGTTCTCTGTTCAGTGTCCACCTTGGATTTGTTTTTTTGCTTGTCACTGTCAGCCTTCTTATGTTATGAAACTGCCAAGTGCCAATGCGGTTTTGTTGCCTATCTCCTTGTGGATAATTAATTTTACAATTGTCATATTCTGCTTTGTTGCTTCTAAACAAGTTCTGAACATGTGACTTGGGCATTGGAGAAAAGGTGTAGGTCTATGTACGCATTAGGCAAGGCCAACTGTAATACTGTCACAGAACTTCACTTCCGTTCTCATTTTATATTTATTTACCAAACACTGAAATCTGATGAGCGGTATCTGTTTATTTTCAGGTAAGGTTGGCGGATCCTGACATAGTTTCTGATCCTAGTGAGTACCAAAAACTTGCGCAGTCTGTTGCTGAACTGGACCAGGTACATGGTTCCCTCACAATACAATCACAGCAGAATTTGAGTATCTCAATTTCATCAGTGGTTACATCACCTTTTCCTCTTTTTTTTTGCTCCGAACATTTAGGTTGTGACTACATATAGGCAATTTAAGGATTGTGAGAAGCAACTTGAAGAGGCAAAAGGTTGGTATGCCGCAATAGTTTTTATGCCTGTGGTAAAGTACTAGGCTCTCACAAGCTCTTTTTACTTTGCATACGATAGTTTTGGCGAAAGAGAGCGAAGATGATCCTGATATGGCTGAGATGATAGCTTCAGAGCTGGAGGCACTATCTAACCAGCTTGAAGAGCTTGAGGGAAAATTGAAGGTGAATACAATATGATACTCTGTGTTACAGTTACATAGATTCTAGGCAATATGCTAATTTCATGCATTCAAGAGTGCCAGTTTTTGGTTTTTCGGTCATAAATCATACACTAGTCATGTTGAAGTGCTTCTGATGGCTCTTATTTCCTCATGTTAGTTACTACTGATTCCCAGTGATCCTCTTGATGTACGCAACATCTTACTTGAAGGTACCTCTCCAGTGCTCAGTTGTACATTTGAACCCAATCTTATGATTATCCTGTATACCATGAGAGGTCAACATCTTATTGTTTTACCTTTTCTTTTCATGTTTTAGATCTGAGAACTGTCTTTTCTCCATTTTTGCAGTACGAGCAGGTGCTGGTGGTGACGAAGCTGGAATTTGGGCTGGTGACCTTGTAGGTAGATGATAATTTATTCGAATTGAGTACAATTTAGCAAATGTTTTCATTTTGTTCCAGTAATAGAGCACTAATCTTGTCGAATAGAACTTGATGTTTATATGGACAAATATTGTAAATAAATTAATGAGTGCGCAAGAAGGATGTTGAATTTTTGGGAATATGAGGGCATCCTAATTCATTCTACCATTGTTATAGCAGCTATAATTACGATATACTGGTGCATCATGTTTACAGTTTCACTCACATAATCCAAAACTAAATATGTCAATGTCTTTCTGTAGGTACGCATGTATCAGAGATACTGTGAGCGCAACAATTGGAAGTTTAAGCCAGTTTCTTCTTCAGAAGTATGTGCTTCAACCTTAACCTTATTACTGAATAGCAACATGCTGCTCACAAGCTGAACCTTTCAGGCAGAAATGGGTGGATACAAGACTTACGTGATGGAGGTGAAGGGCAAACAAGTATATAGTAAATTGAAGTTTGAGTCAGGCGTGCACCGCGTTCAGCGTGTTCCCCAGACAGAGACTATGGGGCGCGTTCATACGTCAACAGCGACTGTAGCTATTATGCCAGAGGTGAACTATTTAGTATTTGCGTGAATTTTATGACATGAATTCCCTCATCTTCTGAGATGTCTGATGTTGTTTCAACGGCATAGTAGGCTGATGAAGTTGACGTGGTTATTGATCCAAAAGAAATTGAGCTTAAAACGGCAAGATCTGGTGGTGCTGGAGGTAATATCACTTGCGTATTGTGTTATGTCATAGTAGAGTACTGGGATTTTGTAGTGCGCCATTAAAACTGATCATCCTATGGTATTTCAATCAATGCAGGGCAGAATGTTAACAAGGTGGAGACGGCTGTTGATCTTATTCATAAACCTACGGGAATACGGATATTTTGTACAGAAGAGAGATCGCAGCTTCAGAACAGAGAACGTGCATTTCAATTGTTGAGAGCGAAACTGTAAGTTCCTCTAGCTGTTGTATAGATTTCAAAACTATGAGTTACTCTTGTCCAAATTTTCCTTTGATCTCAGTTATTTTGCTCCTAAGAGTGTTTTTTGACAATAGGACCATGATTGCAGTGTAAATTCTAGTTTTTGGGAGAAGAAATGCTCTTAATTCAAAATAGAGTGACTTTGTTGTTGCCAAATTTTATACTGTAGTACGATATATGCTCATCGTTGTGTAATCTTATTCTGTTCCTCATATATATCTACCATAAACATTACAGTTATGAGATAAAATTAAGGGAGCAACAAGAGTCAATAAGAAACCAGAGGAAATTGCAGGTATGTTGTCAATTCGTCTCAGAATCATATATTTCAAAGACCATAATTGTTGTATCCAGCTGAAAGCAACAAAAATCTGTCTTGTGGATGGTAAATTCTCAAACCGAGTAGAGTAGCAGTGTAGTATGCATTTACATGAACAATATAATATGCAATTCACATTCACCAAAGAAACTTCTTGATATGACTAATTCAACTTTGATAAGACTGCAAAAGCTATGTGTAGGAAATGGAGTTAGCCTTTATGACAATTTTTTTAATCCCCACTGATATCACTAATACCTGTTCCATTGAAGGTTGGTACTGGTGCTCGATCTGAGAAGATAAGGACGTACAATTACAAGGTAGCAGGACATATTGTCACCTAGAAGCTGTTCATTTTGTTTTCTCATGGTGTAATGCCACTTAAGCATGTTTACCTTGTTTTTTCTTCTTTCTTTCTGTTCTTTTTGGCAGGAACACTTCCTATTCTTTCTGTTTTTAAAATAGTTTTAGTAAATTTGAGGTCTTTTGCACACAGGACAACAGAGTGACAGACCATCGGTTGAAGATGAATTTTGAACTGACTAGCTTCCTTTTAGGAGACATTGAATCGGCTGTTCAGGTACATTACGAGCACTGAACTCTGTAAACTTGGCAACATGCAACTATTACAGCACAAATGATTAACGATTTCATTTGTCATTAAACATCTACAGTCTTGTGCTACAATGGAGCAGCAGGAGCTATTGGAGGAAATGGCTCTTTCTGTGGGTGTGTCGAAGGTATGATCTGTGAAATTGGCCCCTCAGGAACAGGTCATCAAGCTGATGATGTGCTAAAAAGGATGAAGATTGATGGATAAGTTGTAGGAGGAGGAGTCCAACTCCACATAGGCACATTTTTCTGTAGTTAAAGATCATGGCCATGACTAATATCACAGAGCATACCAATGCATCTCTTCACTGCTGGTGGCAGATTTTGAGTAGTAAAAATTGACATGCTATGTACAATTCAACTGCTCCGGTTTTCACAAATCAATATACTTCAATGTGTAGTTTCTGTGTACTTATTTTCCAGCTCCTCCTTTGGTTTAAATTTGCAAATGTCCATTTATGAAGACTGCTGTACCCATGTCACCATGCGCCAGGTTAACTAGACGACTAGTTCTCCTGTCTCTTGTGACAGATTCACAATTTTGTTCTCACGATTCAAAGAGAAAATCCAGTTCACCTTACAACATGGACAAATTCAGTTTGAGAAGGATTCGAGCTTAGATTGCAAGTTCACAAAATACATTAAAAAAAACAATTCAGTTTGACTATTTGAGATGAACATCGATAGTACTAGTACTCTTTTTTTGTTCCTGCTAACTGACTTGTGAACTGAGCTGGAGAAGCTAAGGTTCTTTTTTTTTTTGGATTATTAAGCAACGGTGCAACGCAACAGGTTTACAGGTTAGCAAAGGTCTGTACGTCTTCATAAATACGCTTTGCTGCTGACTGCCATCGGCACTTCCTCGAACACCGCAGCCGCCGCCGCCATGGCTTCTGCCAAACCCCTGCTCGCCTTCCTCCTCCTATCCCTCCTCGCCGCCGCCTCCGCCTCCGCCTTCTCCGACAGCGTCAGCCACCTCCCGCTGACGCTCCTCCCCGCCGACCCCGGCGCCGCCGCCGTGTGCCGCGGGTCCGTGGGCGAGTGCCTCGCCGGCGACGACGAGCTGGGCCTCGGCCACCGCGGCCGCGCCCTGTACGGCTCCGGCGGGTACATCAGCTACCGCGCGCTGAACCGCGACAGCGTGCCGTGCGACCGCCGCGGCGCCAGCTACTACAACTGCCGCCCCGGCGCCCAGGCCAACCCCTACCGCCGCGGCTGCTCCCGCATCACGCGCTGCCGCGGCTGAAGCTGCTGCTACCTACACCTCCATCCAGATGGGAATGTCGCCAAGCTGCTCTGTGGGCTCTTAATGCCGCCACATTATTGTGCTGATGTTAATTCTCCTATGAAATCCAAGTGATATTGATCCATTGTTATCTACTGTTCATGTGGTGTCGGAGAATTTCGTTGCTTGTTGTTCTTCCTGCGTGATTCTGATTCGAGGCGTATAAAAGATTGGATTTTTCGTCTGTGTGCTCTTGAATGTTCTTCCTGTTTGAAAGAGACACGAGAACTTGGATGCGCGGCCGTCTATAAGGATTTAGGAGCAAAGGAGAATTGTGCTGATCTTCTGCAATTCTAGTGATATTGTTCCCTTTTTAATGTTCTCCAGTTGGAATCCTTTTATGAAGACAGTTGTGACATGTGAAGGCACTGCAACATGTTGAAGAAATTTGCCTGAGGCTCCGTCATGTTCTTGTTCTTGATGCTGCTGCACTGGAATCTGGGGATTCCAAAGAAGAAAATTTTCATTTCAATCCTTCTAGGCAACCATATAATGTTTGCAACCTAGAATCAAGCCTGAATTCAAATCTTCTGGGGTACTACCTTTTTGCATATTTTTTTCATATGTTTTTCTTCTGCACAAGGGTAGTTCGTGCTTGTACGGTATTCAAAACTGAAGCAAGGGCTACATGAGCATCAGAGTTAGAAAAAGGTTGCAGCTGGAACACTAGTTTCGGCATACGACTAACCGTTGAGACTGCCTAATGCTGAAAAGATTTTGCTTGCAAGCTGTGTTTTCATCTGATTTACGGGAATCCTTCGATTGATTTCTAATATTTCATTTAATCTTGAATTAAGTTGTTGTATGGCACCGGTTCTTGCTACACATGGAACTATAACCAATTGATGCTGTTGCTATCAAGCTACAAATACCTCAGGGTTGTCATGCCATTTATGCCTGCCTCCATCACCCAGTTTTTTCAGTTAGGCACACTGAAGCTTGGGATAGAACTCAATATCTGCCTCTGATTGCTCTGCTAAATATTGTCGCTGTTCTGACAAGGATATTTTCATGTGCCTATCCCTGATTTGCCTCATGGGCATGATCCTTATCATTGATTTCTGGATGGATCACTATTGCTTTTCTTTTTCATGATCAGGTGGGTTGGTTGTGAGTTGTGAGCCATAAACATTTCAACATGTCTGTCATTGGAATGTTTGTTGGGGAATGCAAGCCTTATCTATCTGGTTGCAATTTGTGCCTGAAATATATTATGTAGTCATAAGGTGCATATATTTGTATATGCCATGATGGCTTGCAATGCCATTGTAAACAGACCAGCTACTAGCATGCATTTTTTTCAAAAGGAGAATGTGATTTGCATGAAGCTTGGACAATGCTACTGCATTCAGAAAATAAATTTCGAGCCAAACTCAAAATATTCAATAATAGTCCTCTCTCCTCTGATTCCATGATGGTTGTCTTTAGAAAAATGGGCAAACGGCATTTCTAAATAAAAGATTGTAAAACCACTCTAGTTCTAATTTCTAGTATTACAAAACAAAGTCAGTCATCTAGGTTCAATAATGATGACTCTGTAATGGTAACAGTGGTTTCTAACAGCCAAAATTAGGAGAATTCACTGCCTTCAAGTGTCATGTCCACTTCACCTTGGAGAAGCCAAGAGTTTTCTCAGTGTAACAGAAGTTCTTCTATGCTGCTCAAGTTCCCTGCCATCCCACAGCTGTGCACCTTGTTTGCGGTTGATCTCATGCTTCCAGAGGTATCTTGCATCTCCTGACATCACAACAAGGGAGCCTGGGTTCAGGTAAACGGGGACCTTAGTAGGTTCACTGTCCCTTTGCTTCGGGGTGTCCAAGGCTGTGCCTGTTGGTTCTGCTTGGCTGAAGTGCATGATGCAAGCTGACTCGAGAGAGACAATTGCGATTCCATCATCAAAGCGCATCAGATCAACATGGGCACAGATACCCTAGATTCAACAACAGAAGAACCATGTTAAGAGTGGATTGATAAAAGAATGCATCTCTATATTCAATGCCCACTTTTGTTAGGGAACATGAAAAGGGGCACGTCGATCAAAATTACTCAGAAGAATAAAAAGTTCCGCACCTCACCTGGGCTGTATCTGTTTGCAATCATTTGATCAAAAAATGGCTCCCTCCACAACAAATCTGATGGTAGAGGGCATGCATCTTCATCCTCATTTGTCATCTCTGCACTAACACCAATATTGACATCACCAACACAAATAGCTTCACGAATGAGGGTGGAAAGCTCAACAGCCCATGAAGGGAGATCACCGAATCTCATTGCCTATACAGAAAAAAAATAGAAAGGAGCAAGAATAATTGCAACAATAAAAACAACAGATGAGCATACAAATCTTCCATATTTGTTGAAAAACAGCAAAGCTATAGTTTGATCTAGAGTTTGGAGGCCTTGTAGATACAAATCTGCCTTTATGGCACTAGCAAGACATTTGCATTGTCTATTGAAATCCTGCTTCTAACGCCCATTAATGAGAAAACTTACTTGGTTATTTGCATCAATGAACCATCCTTCTGCAAAAACAAATGGGCAATGATCAACAGTTAGGGCGTTAGGCCGTCGTTGAGCAATAAGAAACTAAATCTGATTTTCATCTTCATTGGTAGTAGTATGCTACAGTACAGTAATGGCATATTTACGAATAGACGAATTGTAATGGCGTATGTCCGACAAGTGAAAATTGTAATGGCATATATCCAATTAACCCTATCTAATACTATACAGATTCTTAAGCAAGTCAGAGCTAAGTACAGGGATACCTTATTACAGGTTAAAGGTTCATCACAACCATACAATTCAAATCAATGCCGATTCCTAAGCAGTTGCCTAAAGCAAGCCTTAAATTTCAACAAACAATCACCAAGAATACAGATCGAGCTCTAACAAATATAATCTCCCCTAGATCTGATGACTGAAATCAAGCTAAACGCCTAAACCCAAACATGAAGCAAAAGCTCCCATCTTTAACTTGTACAGTTGTACCCAAAGGAAAGGAGGCTATCGCAGTAGCCAAGGACTCACCCCGCTGGATGGCGGCGAGGAGGCGCGTCTGCTCGTCGGCGGAGAGGAAGGCGGCGCAGAGCCACAGCCCCTTTATCCCCTCCACCGCCTCCCACCTCCACCGCCCGCAGCCCGCCTCGGGGCTGACCACTGCCGGCGCGTCGGAGTCGCTGTCCGACGAGTCGCCGAAGGCTTCCCGGAGCGCGGCCCGGCAGTTGGAATCGTCGCCGCCGCCGGCCATACCCATACGGCCGCTCACTCGTTACGCCTGCGCCCGCCGTACAGCACGACGATGCCGTGTACCATGAGGACTTACGTAATATACAACGTTCCGCCTTCGATGGAAAACCTTGCCAATAAGCTCTATCCTACTTGCGTACAGTAGATCCTAGGCCACGTATGTAATCCACTACTCCAGCGGATTATTAATGAGTGAAGATTTTTTAGTGCCGGATACTACATATAGCATATATGAAATTAAAGACCGCCTCAAGTTCCATTGCTATAAGTTTTTTATTTGAACATGATTTGTTTAGATCCTAAAAGCAACTCCCAAATTTACTATGAAAAAGAAGATTATCTATCACATCAAAATGTCATAACATGCATGGTGTACGTGAAATCAAAAACTAATTGCACAATTTTGTTGTGCTCCGCCAGACGAACATTTTGAGCCTAATTATTCGATTTTTGGATAATTTTTTACAAATACAAACGAAATGCTGCAGTGACGCAATGATTACGAAGTGACATCAAACTCCCAAATTCGACCTCCCAAATTCAACATCTAAACAATGTCATAAAGGGAGAGGAGCCCAAAACTCGACCTCGTTCGCCATATAGGCCTCGAATATATACAACGGAATTACTGGGTACCAACTATAACTATGTACTTAGCCTTACTATTGTTGGCCTCGAGAGAAACCTCAAAGAAGTATCTAGGATGTATTATGATACAATAAAAAATAGCGGTGAGTTACACCTTTTCATTTTCTTATTTATGAGTCTTATTATTGTTTTAATACTATTTGGAGTTAATGTTCCTATCAACTACTAATCCAAGAAACAATAGAAATAATTGTGGAGATTTTTAGGAGGTCTCACACCATTATACTGAAGTGATATTGCACCAATAATCTACTTCCGCAATTGGCTATAAGGTTTGATAAGACCGTGTAGCCGACATGGCACGCTAGATTCACTGTTCTAGCACCGTAGTCTCTTATATAGGAAGACCCCAGTGGTCATCTCGCCTAGCTTCGCCCCTACGTACTATCACCTCCAGCTCCCTCCTTCATTCTTTCACTTTCTCTTGCCCTTTTCTCCCTGCACATTGCTTACCCATCTTGATCACAAGAGAGACAAGTGGCGAAGGACAAGCATTGCAAGGTATGGCAACCTCCAGCTCCCTCCTTCATTCTTTCACTTTCTCTTGCCCTTTTCTCCCTGCACTTTGCTTCCCCTAAATCTTGATCACAAGAGAGACAAGTGGTAAAGGAGTGAAGGACCAGCATTGCAAGGTATGACAACTGTCGTACCATGTTTTTCCATGTTCCATACCTTATTTTTCCATGTTGGCCCAATGTCAAGCTATTTATGTTTCCCTTCTGATATATAAACGGCTGCCATGAGAATGCACATTAAGCACCTAGTGCTATGCACATGTGAACATCCGAACTACAAATAGAATATCGATTTGCTTGACATCGATCTACTCCTCCACACCTTAGTTTTTGTCCGTCCTCCGCCACTGAGAGAGACGGCCGGTGAGCACATGAGCGACAACGACATGAGAGTCACTTAGTGAGCGGCAATGGGGCATGACAGTGTGATGGATATACGCAAAATAGCATAAATGGGTGGCACACCGGAGATGAGCCTTGTTTTCGTTGCCGAAGTCGTGAGGGGAAGCCTCTACCTATTTTTTTATATTTTTTTATTCCAAACCCAATTATTCGCTCCCACAGGGAATCGAACATAAGTCTACTGGGTGCTACTCAGGTTCTCTAACCATTAGGCTAGACGCCCTTTCACGAGATGAGCTTTGTTGGAACCATGATCACCTTTCTTTTACTTACTTTCTTTTTTTTCAAACAAAGTTATGAATCTAATTTCTTGTTGAAATGTTGTTTCAGTTTTTGTTATTTTTTTCAATTTTGTTCCCAAACATTTTGTTTCATTTTTTATATAAACTTTCTCATATAGTTTCTATTTACATAAGTTCAATTCATTTTTGCAATTTTTTATATAAATTTGTTCATATAGTTTCTCTTTATATAAGTTTTAATGTAAATATTGGTTATATCAAATTGTTGTATGTTTCCTTTATATAAAATTTTATTATACGTTTTTGTTGCAAAAATATATTATAAATATCTATTCAAATAAACTTGTTTGTTTATTATGTAAATTTTGTTTCTATGTTTCCTAGATAATCTGCTAAATAAGTTTGTTTATATATGTTTGATACCTAATTTGTTATATATAGATTTTTTCTTAATCTTGAAAGCACCTACCCGTGGGTACCGTGCTGGGATGTGGGCAGCCCGCATAGCAAGTCGACGGGATATGACGAAAAGGGAAAGGGCATTGAGTTGGGGGACAAATAAGAACAAACCATAATTTTTTTATCTAAAATTAACCATAAGTTGCTCCTAACAGTTACCCATAGATTAGCCAGCCCGTTCAACTTATCGGATTAACAAAAAATAACTGGAGTAGATCGTTAAGACCGATAGGTCAAATTTTGGCAAGAATTTCGGCTGAATTTGTTGAACTTTGAACAAATTTTGTTTGAAAATTTGAAATACTGAACGAAATATGGCCGCAAAGTAACACGTATTACAAGTATGACTCACTAATGGTAAGACCAATTTTCGGCTGAAATTCTGAACACTGGCCACACCCAGCTCGGCCTCCTCTTGGCTGTTTTTTTTTTCTTTTATAATGACCTCGTGTTGGCTGTGAGGCATTCTTCTTAAATAGTATTCCATCATTTGCAAAAGTTAGCTTCGATGTCCAATAATATGATTGTCTTCATTAATCATATCACGGTTTCATTCTAGTTTCTAGCTGTACGTGGCTATCGTTTATAATGAACAATTGATGTTAAAAATCATCAATTGCGCTACAATGTCAGCTGAAAATTTAACAGTTTACTTATATGCTATAAGTGGGCATCCCCTCTGTTTACTCTAGCTCCCCCCTAACCTTTCAATGTTTCTTCCCTAGTCTTTAATGCAACCCACATGGATGAGCTCACCTCTACTGCCGCTCACGGAGTGAGGGTTTTGATTTTTCTTTTCGTGGGAGAGACTGAGGTTTAAATTTTCTGTCAAATTTTAGTTGTCATCACAATGTAGTATGAGGTATCATACCATCTATACGTTCATACCATGTTCCCTACACAACAGACTGTTTTTCTTTGCTGGCATCTGATTTCCTACAGGAATGTCAAGTTTCCCATGAAGTGAAAGTGCATGCATGTTCAAAAAATTAAATTCAATCACAAGGATCACCTAAAATTGCGGAAAATACTTCCTCTTTTCAATATAATCGGTGGCTGTTCCGCCGGGTTTGTTTCAAAGAAAAATTGCAGGAAATAGTCATCATAAATTGATTGATCATGTACATCATCATTTTAATAACACATAAACCATAAAAACTGAAGCATTGAAAACAACCTCGAAACTTTGTTCATCTCGTACTCCTTTTTTTTCAGGATAACATCATACTTTTTTAAGAAAAAAAAATAAAGCGATAGTACAAGGCATCAAGAATCAAACTGACCGGCCATGTCTCTTAGACCTTGTCGCCTCATGGTAGTTAGTCCATGCTTGCACACATACATGCATATGTACATGTACTCACGCATGCATAGGAACAAAAATGAGCAGTTCATACATGTACGCTTGCACATTGGCGCCAATAGCAGGGTTAGCTGTAGCTGTGTGTTTGCGCATGCAATCTGCTTATATGCTGTTCCAATCATTCCTTGTCACCATCTCTCCATGGCGTTCAGTACCCTTGGAACTGAGGGGGTGGTGGCGATGCGTACTTGTTGGCCATGATGGGCGGGAGGATGACGTCGGTGAACGACGGCGGAGGTAGGGATTCCGCCGGTGGTGATGATGTTACTTCTTCTTGCTTTGGTGGGGGTGTGGCGACTGGAGCTGGAGGAGGTGAGCTTACTGGAGCCGGAGGCGGGGACGACGACTTTACTGGTGCTGGTGGAGGAGGAGATTTCTCTAGAGGTGGTGGAGAGATAACTGGTGCCGGTGGAGGAGGAGATTTCTCTGGAGGTGGTGGAGAGCTAACTGGTGCCGGTGGAGGAGGAGACTTCACTGGAGGTGGTGGTGAGCTCACTGGTGCTGGAGGTGGCGGCGACTTTACTGGTGGTGGTGGTGAGCTGACTGGTGGTGGTGGTGGTGGTGAGCTGACTGGTGCTGGTGGTGGTGGAGACTTCACCGGGGGAGGAGGTGAGCTCACTGGGGCAGGTGGAGGTGGTGATTTTACAGGAGGCGGTGGTGAACTGACTGGTGCCGGTGGTGGAGAAGACTTCACAACCGGAGGTGGTGAGCTCACAGGAGTAGGTGGAGGTGATGCCTTCGGGGCAGGCGGTGGTGAACTAACTGGTGCAGGTGGCGGTGAGCTCACTAGAGCAGGTGGAGGCGATGCCTTAGGTGTAGGCGGTGGTGAGATTACCGGCGCAGGTGGCGGCGAAGACTTCACCACTGGAGGTGGTGAGATCACTGGAGCGGGTGGAGGCGATGCTTTAGGTGCAGGCGGTGGTGAGCTGACCGGCGCAGGCGGCGGAGAAGACTTTACCACAGGAGGTGGTGAGGTCACTGGAGCAGGTGGAGGTGATGCCTTAGGCGCAGGTGGAGGTGAGCTGACCGGTGCAGGAGGCGGTGAGGACTTCACCTCAGGAGGTGGTGAGCTTACTGGAGCTGGTGGAGGTGATGCCTTGGGAGCAGGCGGTGGTGAGCTGACCGGCGCAGGTGGAGGTGATGACTTCACCACAGGTGGTGGTGTGCTCACTGGAGTAGGTGGAGGTTCAGCCTTTGGCGTTGGTGGTGGCGTGAACTTCTCCACAGGAGGTGGTGATGCTTTAGGCACAGGTGGCGGTGATGACTTCACCACAGGAGGTGGTGTGCTCACCGGAGTAGGTGGAGGTTCAGCCTTTGGTGTTGGTGGTGGCGTGGACTTCTCCACAGGAGGTGGTGATGCTTTAGGCGCAGGTGGAGGTGAGCTTACCGGTGCAGGCGGCGGTGATGACTTCACTACAGGAGGCGGTGAGCTCACCGGAGCAGGTGGTGGTGAAGACTTCTCCACCGGAGGAGGTGATGAGATCACCGGAGTTGGTGGTGTCGAGGACTTTGGTGGTTGGGGTGGTGAGCTTTCTGGTTCTTGCGGTGGAGAAGACTTTGATGGTGGAGTTTCTGACTCAATCGGAGATGGTGGTGGTTGTGATTTCTCAGGAGTGGAAGGTGGTTTTGACGGAGTTGACGGAGGAGTAGGTTTCTCTGGAGTGGAAGGTGGTTTGGTTGGAGATGATGGCGGAGTAGGCTTCTCTGGAGTTGATGGTGGTTTGGACGGAGTTGATGGGGGAGTAGGCTTCTCTGGAGTTGAAGGTGGTTTGGACGGAGTTGATGGGGCAGTAGGCGTCTCTGGAGTTGATGGTGGTTTGGACGGAGTTGATGGGGGAGTAGGCTTCTCTGGAGTTGAAGGTGGTTTCGACGGAGTTGTCGAGGGAGTAGGCTTCTCTGGAGTTGAAGGTGGTTTTGATGGAGTTGATGGAGGTGTAGATGGCTTCTCTTCAGGTGGTGGAGAAACCTTAGGAGTGGGTGGTGGTGTAGACTTCTCCGGAGGCGGCGTCGACTTCACCGGAGCGGGAGGTGGTGGTGATTTCTCTGGAGGTGGAGTGGATTTCACTGGAGCTGGTGGTGGTTCGGATTTCATTGGAGGAGGCGGCGAGCTCACTGGAGCGGGTGGCGGTGGAGACTTCTCCGGGGGAGGTGGAGAGGCCACCGGTGCCGGTGGAGGAGGCGATTTTACGGGGGGCGGTGGTGAGGTCACTGGCGCGGGTGGAGGTGGTGATTTAACCGGTGGTGGTGGCGATGCCACCGGCGCCGGTGGTGGAGGTGATTTCTCTGGAGGTGGTGGTGAGCTCACTGGAGCCGGTGGCGGGGGAGACTTTTCCGGTGGTGGTGGCGAGGCAACCGGCGCTGGCGTCGGAGGAGACTTGGCCGGTGGCGGCTGCGATGCCACCGGTGCCGGCGGAGGAGTAGTAGACTTCGCTGGTGTCGGCGGAGTAGTAGATTTCGCCGGTGCTGGGGGCGAGCTTACTGGTGCCGGCGGCGGAGTAGTAGATTTCGCCGGTGCTGGGGGCGAGCTTACTGGTGCCGGCGGCGGAGTAGTAGATTTCGCCGGTGCCGGTGGCGAGCTCACCGGAGTCGCCTGCGGTGGTGGCGCCTTGGGGCGCTCAGGCGCGACCGGGAGCCAGGCAGAGATGGGAGGCGGCGGAGCACCGTGCTGTGTCGCCGGCGGCGGCTTAACTGGTGGTATGGAGGAAGGCGCCGGTGCCGGCGGCACTCCTTTTGGTGACCTACCGGGAATGTCACGGATTGGCGGCACGGGCGCCGCCGTCGGCGCCTTCACCAACGGCGGCTTCCCCGGCAGCTCCGGCGGCGTCTTCCCCGGCGGCCCGTCCCACCCGGCGCACACGTGCTTGCTGCAGTCCACCGGCCGCGCCAGCACCGGCGCGCACTGCAGCGTCGTCTTCTGCGCCGGCCGCAGCGACCCCAGGCAGTTATCCCTGTCATCCAAGTTCACCATCGCCTTCTCCGACGGCATGCACGGCGCCGCTTCCGAGTTGAAGAAGTTGGAGGCGAAGCTGAAGTTGACGAGCGCCGGCAGCTCGCAGATTTTCTCGTGCACGATGCCGGTGAACACGTTCCTGCTGCAGTCAAACTGCTCCAGCTTGGTCACGTTCGAGAGCTGCTCCGGCAGGGTTCCGACGAGCGCGTTGCCGCTGACGTCGATCACCGTGGTGTTCTGCAGCATCCCCATCTCCAGTGGCAGGCACCCGTCGAGCCTGTTGTTGAGGAAGATGATCTCGTCCAGCGTCCTCGCCATCCTCCCGATGCTCTTGGGGATGCACCCGGTGAGGCCATTGTTGGCGAAGACGATCACCGACGCCGTCGAGTTGCCGAGGTTCTCCGGGATGTGGCCGACGAAGCGGTTGGTGTTGACGAAGATGGCGTCGAGGTCCTTGTCGAAGAGGCCGGGTGGCAGCTCGCCCTCGAAGTCGTTGAACCTGATGATGTCGATGTATTATTTTTTAATTAAGGAAATAAATTATCCGACCTCGAACATTTATTCACATATGAATGCATGTCTACGGCCACATACGTCTTGAACATTATATATATATTCACCTGATGCAGATGTATTATTTTTTAATTAAAGAAATTATTCGGTCTTGAACATCCACATTAGAACATTATTCACCTGATGTCGATGTACTTGAGGGAGACCATCTCGAGGCAGACGAAGGGAAAGGGCCCCACGAAGCGGTTGTTGCTGACGTCGAACTCGTGCAGGAGCGTGAGGCGCGACATGCTCTTGGGGATGATGCCGCAGAAGCGGTTGGTGTTGATGTGGAAGAAGGCGAGGTCGGTGAGGAGGCCGAGCTCGGGGGGCAGGTACCCGGCGATGTCGGCGCCGTTGAGGTCGATGCCGGCGACGACGGTGAGCTTGGGGTCGTCGAGCGCCTCCGTGCACACCACGCCGTTGTAGGCGCACACGTCGTTGCCGGACCAGTTGGAGGTGAAGCCCTTGGGGTCGGAGTAGAAGGCGCGCCGCCACGCCTGCAGCGCGATGTAGGCGCGGCGGAGGCGCGGGTTGGGGAAGTTGGCGCCCACGCGGTCGTCGAACTCGAAGTCGGCGGGGAGGTCGCCGGCGTCGCCGCCGCCGGACTCCTTCATGGCGACTAGCTGCCGGTGCGCGATGTAGGAGGCCTCGGCGCTGGTCACGGCGTGGACGAGGGAGGAGGCGGAGAGGCAGGCAGCGAGGAGGAGCAACGCCGCCGTGAGGCGGCCGCCATTGGGGAGGAGGCGGAGGGGAGGGTCCATGGGCGGGTACGGTGGTGGGGGGAGGTGTGGGCGAGGAAGGGGGGAGACATGGGTGGGGGATATATGGAGGGCAGGGACCAGGGGCGTGGATGGATGAACGCCATTGACGGGAGACGAATGAAGGAGATCGAGGAGGAGACACGTACGTACGGTTAACTTGTTTTGGTCGTGGGAACGGCCGGGTGTTTCTCGCTCGTCTCCGGCCATGGGGCGCCATGCGCGCCTGCTTTCGCTCCGATTAATTGTTTTTTTTTCTGTTTTCTGTTATTAGCAAAAAAACAAAACGTCGATGATTTCGATAATATTCTCCTGTAAGATCGACCACGGCATGCATGCAACATTGGAAAGATAGGCATGCTGTGTGTGTATTAACGTGGCTGAAAACACTGCAACAAACTATTTAATCTGCGACGGAATCCTGGCGATAGTTTCACAAAACGTCACTATTGTGTCTTGAGCTCAGAGAAGCCCAGAAAATTGTGACGTTTTTTCAATTCTGTCACGGTTCGGCCCAAAACACTGTGACGTTTATACAAATCCGTCACGAACATAAATTAAAAAAAAATCATTTCCCATATGACCCAAATAAAATATGAGGTTCAAACCGTGGTGTTGAGTTCCATGAATAAAACGCCCGCAATCAACAAATAAAAAAAGTGTGACTCAAACCGAAGACCTCATCCTCCAATGCACAATGCCTTACCAGTAGGCAACCTCACAATTGTTGTCTCGTTAAGCATTTGGTTTGTTTTTATGAATTCTAAAACGCTCGCTGGGCCTCCGCCAGGCCTGCTCGCTCGCTGGGCCTCCGCTAGGCCTGCTCGCCGCGCATTAGGCCGCAAAGCGCCTCCGCCAGCCCAGCTCGCGCCAGCAGCCCACTCACACTTGCGGCCCACTCGTGAGGGAGAGAGAAGGAAGAGAGTTGACCATGCATCAAACATGTCTGACTGATGTTTCCCAAGATTGTTATGTTGAAACTCAAATTTTGGTCAAAACAAAAGTTTCTTAGAATTTAAAACCCTACAACTTTCATATTGGGCGATTGTTTAATTGAGCTATGGTTTATGTAGTAAAATAAATTTAGGTGAGTAGACGCGAGGTCAAATGATGTTTGACCGAGATTTACAGAGAAAAACATGTTGAAACTCGAAAATTGACCAAAACAAAAGTTTCTTAGAATTAAACGTTCTACAACTTTCATGTTGAAAGGTCTTTTATTTGAGCTCTAGAGTTAGGAGAAAAATTGAGTTTCCTTTAAACTTCTTTAAATGAATTTGAACTTGAATTTCAAATTGGAGTTGAACCAACTTTTTTGAAGAACAAATGCTAATGTAATTTCATATTTGCTGATATTATAATAAATGTGAGCCTGTGTCCAATTTGTAAGTGTATATGAGCAATATAAGACTTGAGTTGTATGGAATTTCAAAGTCAGAGTTGAGTTGTATGAAACAATGTGAGAGAACAATCTAGTTTATGAACAATGTATACTCCAATTTACATAAAATCTTGTGAAACTTTTATGTCAAGCTTGTACATTCATAAAATGATTCTATTCCAATTTACATACTTTTTGGAGAAGTTTTAGGTATTATTATCACTATTTTATAATAAGGTGACTATTAGAATTTTGAATTTTTCCTATAAGTCAATTGAATTTTTCGTCAGTATCCAAGATGTGGGCTACAATGGACCATAGCCGTCTAAATATAGTTTTTTAGATTTTTTTTATGCCTATTAGAGGTACATATAGGTCAATTTTGAATTACTTTTGGTAAACATGTAGAAATTCATTTAAATGGTAGAAAATAGTAAATCTACTTGAAAATTCTTGAAACTCCTAGAAGAAAACTCATATGTAGTCTATTACATATAAAAAATAAGTTGGTGTACATAAGATAATTATTTTTATGTGCTAATGATGCAGTAAAAAGAAAAAGAAAAAGAAAAATATTAAGTAGAGAAAGAATGAAAGAAGGCCTGTTCGGCCCAATTGGCCCAACAATTTGTGGCCGTTCATCATCGATCCGATGGCTCCCCTCCCTCTCTCCATACACGCCTGCCGCCGCTCCCTGTATAAATCGGGCCGAACCCTAGCTCCTCCCCGTTCCCCTCTCTCCCTCCCTCCATACACGCCTGCAACCGCTCCCTCTCTCCCGCTCGCTCCTTCTCTCTCGTCGCCTGCCGCCGGCCGCCGAGCCGCCGCCGCCTGCTAGCCCGCAGTCTCTCCACCGATCCTCACTCCCTAGCCCCTTGGCCCCGCCTCCTCTCCTCCCTGCTCTTCTCCCCGGCCCCTTCCTCCCATGGCGCAGATCCGGCGGGTGGGGCGCACGACCAGCGGCTACCGTGGCGGCGAGGGAACCAGAGGCAGCGGCGCGTGGCGGATCCGTGCCGCGCCTCTCCCCTCCCTCTCTCCGGTCTTCAAAGTCCAATTCATTGTTTTGGTTAATGCTAGCTGTCCTTTTTCATCTCATCATCATGCATATCAATATCTAAATGTGGCTCTATATATATATATGCCATCAGACTACTGCTTTCGGCATATATAACAGAATAGCACATATATTGGCAAGCTCTGCTTTTTGCTGCAAGCGCTCTCTCTGTTCCTTGTTATGCAATTAATACGAGATCATGCAAGGGGTTTCAACATGCATTACAGACCGACGATGAGGGGAATGAATTGGGCATGAGAGTTATCATGAATGGACTTTTCTCGATCTTTTTGTGGATGTCATCTAGGCTCATATATATAGCTCTTCACATCTGTGTCGTCTGGTTCCACCTCTACGGAGTCCTTGTGTACAACTTCCACAACTTAATCGTCATGAACAAAAAGCTCCTTCACGTTTCGACAAGGGTTGCACCTCTCGGAAGAGGGGAATGAATTAGCATGCACTGTAGGCCTCTACAGAGTGTAAATCTATCATGATAGCCTTGCTCAGGGTCACGAGCGGCCTGGATCCTTTTTTATTAGAAGATGATGCTTACTTATACTTAATGTCACTTATACCTTATTAATTGGGTTTCAACCGGGTTTCATTCACTTGTAGTAACTTGGATAATGTTAAAACGAACCAACTAAAAGTGCTAATGCAGTTAAGCCGTGTCTAGCCCTTTTGAGCCTTCATAACCCGTGCTATACTTGCTAAGTAATTGTTTTACTTACACTTGTTATTTATTCAACAAAATCCCGAACGGGTAACAGATTGGGATGTGCATGAGTCTGCTGCTGAGTTTCCAGAAGATCTACCGTACTACTGAGTTGGGTTCTCCCAGTCAGAGTCCCTGTGGGATGCGGCTACGCTTAGAGAGAGTTTATTTAGTCTTCCGCTATCCATGTATTTCATTTATGCAGCACTCTGATGTAAGCACTACTTTTTGATGAATAAATGTAGAATTTGATCTATGTTCTACCATATTTGTTTGCTATATGTGTATGTGGACTTCCTGAACACACATATGGCCACATTCGGGTTTTTGTGAAAATCCGGGTGTGACAGTCTCCTTTCACCTCTACAAAATCCTTGTCTACAGGAGCATGCCACTCAACTTCCACAACTCAATCGTCATGAACAAAAGCTCAATCACTGCATTTCCAGAACGGTTCCAGATGACGCACCTACTGGATATGGATGATCGCTACTCTCCGTAGTTGTCTTCTTTCACGCTTTTCTGTCATCATATCTTTATGGCTAACCTTAGTACTCCGTCCGTTCCAAATTATTAGTCGTTTTGATAAATCTAGATTCATAGTTAGTAGTATGTATCTAGACATAAGTATATATGTAGATACATACTACTAACTATGAATCTAGATTTGTCAAAACGACTAATAATTTGGAACGGAGGAAGTACTTGGGGTCCGTGATCTCTTCATTTTAATGAAATTGTTTCGACATCATCGTTTTTGCTTGTTGTGACCAAATGGCGTGGAGCAGCACATGGCAATCTGCATAGCCGTCCATCCAAATTGGGGTTCCAAAATACATGCACATTGGTTGTTGCATGCACTGTGTCCATTTTCATCCCATAATAAATACCACTGAAAACTAGAACCAACACCCAGTGACGATGGCATGGTTCATTTGAGCAATATTTTGATCAAGCGTCCTCACTTAAAAACGGGGCATTTTCCCTTTGTTTGTTTTAGTACTTCAATAATCGTGCTCAGTCCTCGTGCATGTCTTAGCTCGTGCCTGCTTGCTTGCTCGTAATGAAAATATTTGCCGATAGGATCGTGGTCACAAACGAGGCGGGCTCATTGCATATATCAGATCAAGTTTTGTTTCGGGCCGAAAGTGTATGTCACCGTGCCAGGCCTGCCCATGAAGTAAAAGCTTGAGCTAGCAATAAAGACGAATTATAAAAAAGGTGATGATAGAACTGGACGAAAAACACTACAATTTTCTTGCATAAATTGAGTTTGTTGTTCATGCATGGTTATATGGTCTATGGTCCTAAACGACTTCCTTTACGAGTACGGAGGGAGTATATATACTCAAGACATTCCACCCTAGTACATGAGCAATATACGCTCTCAATGATCTTATTTGGTTCAACATGCTGCACTATGGATCGATACGCAGATTGGTGGGCCCGTAATTCAATACTATAAGGATCTAATTGTTTAGAAAATACTTATCACCTAAATAATTCCTATTGATACTCATACAGGACGACCCCAATATCAGATATAACGGTGGAAATAAAAGACGTGAAAAATTTTCACAAACAAGAAAACAGCAATGTTTCTAAGCTAGAGAGAGTTCATGCCGTTTTGGAACTATTTTTTTCAACATGAAAATTCTTTACCCACCTCACGTACCCACCAACTAGTAATAAAATAAGAACCCTCGTAATAAAGATAGAACGCGACACTCGTGGGCAAAATTTCTAGTTTTCTAAATAATTCAGATGTAGCAATGTAGTAAACCGAAGCACCTTTGCTACAAATTGTAATAAAGCAAATATTTCTGTACTAAAATCGTGAACTAGTCTCTGACAAAACTGTGAAAGGCTGGTAACGATAGTACCACAGCCGAACTCTATCATGTGTAAATTTCGACTTCAATTTCTTATTTGGCCTAGTTAAGTTTGTATATGGTTATTATGCCTCCTTTTTCATATTATCATCAAATCCATTAAAAATCAGAACCACCACTCTGTACCTGTGATGACGGTACAATATGGCTCATGACGTACAATTGGTAACATATATGTCCAACTAGTGCCATAACATGCTGAAAAAAAAAAAATGATGTAGAGATGAATTGGCATGTACTGTAGTCTGTAGGCAGCATGTGCATGCAGTGAAATTAAAGCATGAATTGGCATCTTGTTGCTATATACTATAGGTGGAACTATATATATAAATAAAAGGTGGCGAGCTCACAGGAGGGCGGCTTTGTATATGATGTCTAAATTTCAAAATTCAATTCATTGTTTGTTTATTATGCTGTCTTTTTTCATCTCATCATCATATAAATCAATGACATTTAAACCTAGAACTAGCAGTACGTATCTGAATGTGGCTCCATGCATATATGGCGATGTATATGTCGTCGATCACGCATGCCATCAGACTACTTCGTTGTGCACGTACATATAACAGAATAGCATATATATATATATAGGCACGCTGTGCTTTTTCTTGCAAACTGTAACATCCCTAAAAGTTACCTTAGAATTTGTTGAATGCAAAAATTGGTATTTAAAAATTTTCGGGTGAAAATGATGTGCATGCAAACCAACATATAAGATTGCCCTCTACTTGCTTCCTTTGCTCCTAGGCAAATTTAAATTTAATTAAAAATAAATTGAAGTGCTAAGGAATAAATAGTTTGAGTTGGCTTTTAGTTGTTTGAGTCTTTTACCTGTATGCTACTAAGAAAGATGCCGGTTACCTGTGCGCCACTAGAAAGTTCGGTCGATGGCATACAGGTGTCTACAAACTTTCTAGTGGCGCACAGGTAACCGGCATCTTTCTTAATGGCATATAGGTAAAAGACTCTAGTTGTTTTGTTGGTTGGATTTGAATTCAAATCTTAAATTTGAATTCAAATCAAAGGCTAACATAAAAAGGAAAGCTAACTAACCTAATTGGGCTCTAACTAACCTAACCAGCTAACCCAGCCCACTAACCTAAGTCTGCAAACCGCCCTTAGAGTCTTTCCCGAGCAAACCGACCAAACCAGCCCGGCCAGCCTTCCGGCCTAGCAGCGGCCCAGCCGCTTCACCGCGTCGCCGCCGCGTCCCCTTTCTCCAACTGACAAGCGGGCCCCGCCTGTCAACTTTCTCCTTCCCTTACTTCCTCACGCCCGGCGTCGAGCTCTCTGCCGCCGTGCCCGTGACTCGAGCCTGTCCCATCGCAGCGCTCGCGGCCCGTCGCGATGCCGCCACGTGGAAAGGGCAAGGGAGCCCTTGATCTCGAGCCGTCCATCAGCGCGGAGCCCTAGCGGCCGCCGCCCTACTTATACCTAAGATGGTCATTGGAGACACTGTCTACGGTGAAACGCGTCTCCAATAAGGTCATTGGAGACACGTTTTTTCAACCCGCGTCTCCTTTGAGTGGGTCATTGGAGACGCAGGTTGGCAACCCGCGTCTCCTTTGATGATTAAAAAAATTAAAAAAAATAAAATTACAAAAATAAAAAAGCTCCATAATCATTGATTAGCACATGTCTTTTTACAACTAACTCCCTAGAGAAAGAAGAAATTACAACACACATCTCAAACAGACTAACACATCAGATCTAGACGGAGGGGGTAATTACCCCATATCCGTTTACAAACAGCTCCCTAGAAAATTTAAAAATTACAACACATGCCTCAAAACACATGGTACAGGCTCAAAAACACATCCACTTTCAGACCAGCTGTAATGATGACATAGAATCCATCATTCATGACAATTGACAGTAAGAGCATCAATAGAATTGGTACTTCCACCAAATCAACCTTGAATTAATTCCTGAAAGTAGATACAAGTGAAAAGTGTGAGAGACTTACATTACATTGGTGGTCAATCTTTCCATGTTGCTCTGCCAATGTTGGTAACAGTTCTATACATGAAAAGAAAATGACCAGCACTTGGTTGGACTTAGACAGTAACAGGATGGCACTGACTTGTGGAAAATGTAGCAAAGTTTTGTTGGTTGTGTTAAAAGACTATATGATGTGATCAACATACTTGAGTTTATGTACTCTCTTGCTAGGTGGAACATTGGAAGACAATATTTATGCTGCAAACAACTAATCTCTAATCTGAGCACATAGACCAATAAACTAACCAAAGGTTAGGCAAATGTTGGGGCATTATGCAAACATGCACTATATTTTCCAGATGGAGATCTATATACTGATGAAGTTCAAAAAATACCATTTCTTGATGTAACTTATCACGCTCCTGGGTGGTACTTCTGCTCTCTTCTGTTTAGCCTTACTATCATCTTTTCAGCCTACAAAGCAGAAACACGTTTAATAGTCCTACTGGCCTTTCTCTTAGAATAAGACCATTCGAGGAGTGAGAAAAGAAAAAGCTAACCCTTTCATATTTACGAACTTGGGGTTGTTTGGCCAAAGTGAATGTGCCTATAACCAAGAAACGTAAATTAGAACCTAAAACAGTGGATTGTGTCTTTCTTGGTTATGCTTTCCACAGTGTGGGTTATAGATTCTTAATAGTGAAGTTTGGAGTACCTGACATGCATGTTGGCACTATCATGGAGTCCAGAGACGCTACATTTTTTGAGGACATTTTTCCTATGAAAGAGGTAGATAGCACATCTAGTCATGAATTGTCTGTTAACAATGAACCTAAAGAACCCACCACTATGATAGAACACAATGAACAACCACATGTGGAGGATCCTAAGGAGGATGACAATGAAGCAGCTCTCAGAAAGAGCAAGAGACAGAGGATTGCGAACTTGGGGTTGTTTGGCCAAAGTGAATGTGCCTATAACCAAGAAACGTAAATTAGGACCTAAAACAGTGGATTGTGTCTTTCTTAGTTATGCTTTCCACAGTGTGGGTTATAGATTTTTAATAGTGAAGTTTGGAGTACCTGACATGCATGTTGGCACTATCATGGAGTCCAGAGACGCTACATTTTTTGAGGACATTTTTCCTATGAAAGAGGTAGATAGCACATCTAGTCATGAATTGTCTGTTAACAATGAACCTAAAGAACACACCACTATGATAGAACACAATGAACAACCACATGTGGAGAATCCTGAGGAGGATGACAATGAAGCAGCTCTCAGAAAGAGCAAGAGATAGAGGATTGCAAAGTCCTTTGGTGATGACTTCATTGTGTACCTTGTGGATGACACTCCTAGAACCATTGAAGAGGCATATTCCTCTCCAGATGCTGACTATTGGAAGGAAGCAGTTCGGAGTGAGATGGATTCAATTATGTCTAATGGTACTTGGGAGGTTGTGGAGCGTCCTTATGGGTGCAAACCTGTTGGATGCAAGTGGGTATTCAAGAAAAAGCTTAGGCCTGATGGTACAATTGAAAAGTACAAGGCAAGGCTAGTGGCTAAAGGCTATACTCAAAAAGAAGGGGAAGACTTCTTCGACACCTACTCACCGGTTGCCCGATTGACTACTATTCGAGTATTACTTTCCTTGGCAGCTTCTCATGGTCTTATCGTTCACCAGATGGACGTTAAGACAGCTTTCCTAAATGGAGAGTTGGAGGAGGAGATCTATATGGATCAGCCAGACGGATTTGTAGTAGAAGGTCAAGAAGGAACGGTGTGTAGGTTAGTCAAGTCTTTGTATGGCCTTAAGCAAGCTCCTAAGCAATGGCATGAAAAGTTCGATAGAACTTTAACATCAGTTGGCTTTGTTTTGAACGAAGCTGACAAATGTGTGTACTATCGCTATGGTGGGGGTGAAGGAGTGATCCTCTGTCTGTATGTGGACGACATACTGATATTTGGGACAAGCCTTAATGTGATTAAGGAAGTCAAAGAATTCTTGTCCCAAAGCTTTGAGATGAAGGATTTGGGAGAGGCTGGTGTGATTCTGAACATTAAACTAGTGAGAGAAGGTGATGGTGGGGTTGTTCTTACACAATCCCACTATGTGGAGAAGATCTTGAGTCGTTTCGGTTATAATGACTGCAAGCCAGCTCCAACACCTTATGATGCTAGTAAAGTGTTGCGGAAAAAACAAGAGAATAATGAGAGATCAACTGAGATACTACCAGATTATTGGTTCACTGATGTACCTAGCCAGCGCTACTAGACCCGACATCGCGTATGCTGTGAGCAAACTGAGTCGGTTTGTGTCTAACCCAGGAGAGGCTCATTGGGAAGCTCTCGAATGGGTGATGCGTTTCCTAAAAGGTACTGTGGACTACGGGATTCACTATACTGGGTACCCTAGGGTACTAGAGGGTTATAGCGATTCAAATTGGATACTGATGCAGATGAGATTAAAGCCACAAGTGGATATGTGTTTACACTTGGAGGTGGCGCTGTCTCCTGGAAGTCTTGCAAGCAAGACCATCTTAACGAGGTCTACTATGGAGGCAGAGCTCACTGCATTAGACACCGCCACAGTAGAGACCGAATGGCTTCGTGAACTCCTTATGGATCTGCCGGTAGTTGAAAAATCGATACCGGCTATCCTCATGAACTACGATAATCAAACGGTGATTGTCAAGGTGAACAGTTCAAAGGACAACATGAAGTCATCTAGGCATGTAAAGAGGCGGCTGAAGTCTGTCAGGAAAATGAGAAACTCCGGAGTAATAGCCTTGGACTACATCCAAACGGCTAAGAACCTGGCAGATCAATTCACAAAGGGTCTTTCACGTAACGTGATAGATAATGCATCCAGGGAATTGGGCTTGAGACCCATGAATGTTACTCAGTAGTGGTAACCTGTCCTGTGTGATCGGAGATCCCGTGAATCAGGATGGTGAAACAAGCTACTGTTTAGCTGAGAGAAGAGAACCTTTATAAAAGGCTCATTCTGATAGAGGTGCATTTCTCTTCTAAAACTGTATGACAGGTTGGTGAAACCTTAATGTGATCCGAGTGGCTCAGTGAGGAGCAAAGATGTTGGCCTACAGAACATCTTAAAGGATTACACCTATATGGGTCCGATTGCTAGTCACAATCTATGAGATAGGGTGATCTCTAGATACCCATGAAAGGCACGGAGTATGACATATACACTCCAACCCGAGGGGATGCATACATCAGCCTAGTACTGGTAAGGGGCTCTAGTCAAGCTTGTTTGCACGAAACTGTCAATTCAAGGCATAGTCCATTGGTCAGTTGTGAATGAGTGTAGCTTTTGCCTCAGGTGGATGTTCAACTTAACAGTCTTCACCATGAAGCCGGTATATCAAAACAACATTTGAGTCGAGGGCATTTGTTGTGAACCTTGAAATTCTTGGTGGGGATTGTTGGATTAATTGGGCCATTGGCCCATTTTAGTCTCAATTAATCAAAAGAAATTAAAGGTCCACTAATAAATGCTAGGGGTATAAATCCCGGATTGAGAGTCAACGGGAATCCTAACTAACTTAAATGTTGGACCAAAGGTGGACCACTTGTGAAGTTGGTAAAAGGAGAAGGGCGTGCCACACGCGCGCGCGCTCGCTCGCCTCGCCTCGCCTCGCCGAGCCGCTCCGGCATAATGGTCATTGCTGCCCTGCTGAACGCGTCCAGGTTCATCCTCTTCTTTCTCCCTGAGCGGCTATAAGAGGAGGCTTTTCCTCCCAGGCGAAGCTCTCTCTCTGGTATTCCTTTCAGGAAACCACTCTCTTCTCCCTGTTGTTTGCTGCCCTCTCGCATTCCCAACGCAAGCTTTGCGCGCACTCTGCTTGCGTGAGCAGTTGCCTCCGAACCCCGTCTGCCCTGAGATCCTGCTCGGGATAGGCAGGCGATAAGGTTTTTGGGGAGCGTACTCGTACACGCCTGCTCGCTGCTGTGAACGACTACTTCGTCTACTTCCCGGCGGACATCTCCACCAACCCGGCGACCACACGCTGTACGACTACATCCTCTCCATCATGCGAACGACTACATCCCGGAGGCCGTTCGAGGGACTTCACTGCATCGCCTCGCCACTGCCTCGAATTTGATCGACTACTTCAAGCAGGCTAGTCACAATGACTGGTAACGGCGTTTCCGGTGCCTCCGGTTCCGTTCCTGGGTACAAATTAAACCTTCTCTAGTTATGCTTGCTGTTCATATTTCTTTTGGGAATTAACCTGAACACTAGCATATACTTTGCTCTCACTGGATCACTCACTATGGTCATGAATTTGTTAATAATTTCTGGAATTAAAATGTACCGAAAAATGCCTAGATTTCTAACACTAAATTGGCATGAGAGTCATCAGCATCACGGCGGAGAGCATGGTGTTTAATTTCTCCGTCGTGAACAGAGTTCCATCATGAATCAAGGTTTTTTTGGCTGCCTGAACAAGACAGATTCACCGTTGAAGATCAGCCCCCACAAGAAGCACTGACTCGATGGTCGCCACGTGGATCATCTGTCACGTTGTAGGGAGCTAATTTGGCTTCAAATGTTACTATATAATTAATTTTCATGCGTGTTTGCTCTAAAGAAATATATTGATTCATTTGATTGTACGAGCTCTTTTACGGTACCTTATACCACCACACAGCGATATATATAGTATGAAGATGATTTATAGTAAGGGTAATTTAGTAATCCGAGTTGATTTTAATTTTTTTTTACGGGACCGCCGCCCGTCTCATCCCCGCACGATGGTGCCGGCGCTCTCCACGCGATTGTTTTTTGCCCCGGTGATCTCCTTTTGGTGCTGCCCGGCCGTCGCATCCCGGCGGCCACCGCGCGCAACCAGCAAGCCCTTGCCCGGCCGTCGCATCCGGATCGCCACTGCCGGCCTCCTCCCCATCAGCGTGCGGCATGCAAGGCCGGCCATCGCACCCTCCTCCTGTCAGGCCCCTGTGCCCGCCGCACTAGCGGCGTTGGTTTGTTGGACTTGTCCATAAAGTATGTCTGTTATCAGATGTTCTAAAATCCGATTGGAAGAAACATGTCTCCGGATTGGAATGGTACGGTGATTTTGATTAGCCGAGTATGACCACTGTATCTGTAGATCGAACGTGGATGAATATGGACATTGAAATGAAAATATAGTACAATGCAGGATCATCATTTAACGCAATGAGAAGGATGTCAAAATAAACCATCCACAAGCAAAACATCGAACAAGCATACGCAATGACAAGTTAGTCGTGCTTTAATTTTTTGTACTTGGCCTGCGACAGTGGCAGGCAGGGAGCGATTCATATATTGTGGTCAATACGTCGACCTCGCCGCCGACTGGTGAAACCTGTGTGGTCAATGCATCGTAGGTTTCGTAGTTGCTGTGTTTTTGTGTGCGCCTGGAATGGCGGCCTGCGGCATGCCGTTGGCAGGCAGTGGGAACTGCGGTGCCAACACCCCCGAGGTCATCCTCGTCGGCCCCAACTACACGCTCGCATTCACGTACAATCGCTGGGCCGGAGGCGGCTGATAATCTAAAAATTACACTGTTGCCATTCATTTTTATTCCAATAATACCCACATACTACATGTACTACTTATCCCATATTACTCATATACCACAAGTTAAGACTACAGTGGTATACAATTATTTCCAACCGTTGGATATGCTTATATACTAGTCCTTTTAATTAGTAGTATATGGTACTGTAAAAGACCTCGATTCTATACATCTGTGAGTTTGTAAATGCATCATTGAACACAAATTTCATTTCCATGACAAGCAACGGAAGTACAGTATAGAGTTCTCCCAGCCGCCAATCTCTACCAGCTAACATCTAGCTTTCTCCATCTAATAGCCAGACAGAGATGTTACATTGAGGGTACGTAGCATCTCTGCCAGCAGAACTGCGCACTGTTGGGTAAAGAGTCATACATAAAAACTACGTTACCTTACACAGAAACTGCCAGCTTATTAAGCCAAAGAACTGCAGCTATCAGACTCCTTACAAGTTTAACAAGAACCCCCAAAAGTTAGGTGGCAACACAAGAGCAGTTTTTCGAACTTCAAACACTTCCAGCGTTACTGCTGGAGTACGATTTCGGTATCTTCTTGCCCTGCCGTCAATCTGCATTATTGCTGATCGGACCAAAGCCCAAAACGAAAAGGGGTCCTTGAATATTTCTGAAGATGTCATGGACGTCCCTAAACAATAGCTATCATATATCTGCTGTTACTTACAAATAACCATCGGGGAAATATTGTTCATGTTACTGTGATTATACACAGTGAAAATCAAGCTCGCATGTTTGACTGTTTGTGGTAATTACTATGTACACATGATGTCTCACATTCCATGTGTAAGGAGACCATGGCTTAGTAACCAGAGGCGGCAAGGTTTTCAATTTTGCATTCACCATTCTTTTGGTCACCAACCTCATCAAGGTTACTTTAAAAAAATGAAAATGGCGGCGGAGGTTCATCATGTACCTGGGTGGAGTAGGCGGTCATGGATGCGACAACGGCGCCACCCGGCTGCCACCTCTTGAGTGTGCGAGGATGAGGAGATCGGTGATCTGCATGAGCATGAGCAGGTAGGCCTCCGGCTCCGGCTCCTATAACACTTCTTACCCACATCACTGTTATCTTTGGCGCTGAGGGTGTGCTGGCGTAGGGACGACGCTGAGATGATGATGAAGAACGGTGACGGTACCTCAATCATTCAAGTCACGCTCCTTATCACCAGGCCTGGATGGATTTTGTTATGTCAATTTGGACAGAACTATGCCTAATCTACATCATATGCATAGCGTCTTGCTGACTTCCAATTGAGTGAGTTTCGGTGAATTTTCTCTCCATGTACTCCCTTGTATTCATATTTTTGTTGCCTATTTTTCTTTAAGCTCTGATGCTTCTTTTGAATGTCAATATTACTGCAATGTTGCACGTACAATAGGAGAATAATGCGTCCTGTCACTGAAATTTAGTTTAAGCACCATGAACACGCTGCATTTAGTTAGATTACTTCCAGACATATCTTCCTTGTGGACACAGATGATCCTCACTTCGCAAACCCTTACATGCTGCCTTTTATTTTGTATATATATATAGTTTGTACATAACATGGCATCAAATACACACCTTCAATCATTGACATATATTGGAGCCTAATAATATGTCGGTATTTCTACATCCAACGATATTGTTGCTGTGTTGTATGTTTGACTTAAAGAGAACTACAAAATGTTGGAATCATCCTGTCACTCTTTAAAAACCAGATCATACAATTTCAAGGAATCATATTTTGTATCTTCTCATCCTGTCACTCTATAATTAAGTTCAGATGTCAGTTACTTTCTTTGCTTATATAAAGATTTTGGCAGGCTAATTAATTAGTAGCAGTTCTGAATTACATTCTTTTTGGTAGGTTAATCCAGTTTCGAAATGCTTTCTTTGCGCTGACCGAATACTGATAAGGCCTCCATGCATTGTGGCCTGCTCTGTGAATGTCCAGAAAACTGTGTTTGAAACAAGTCAAAGCATCACTAATTATGCCAATTCAACTGTCTTGCATTGGACCCTTGCCATTTACCTTTTCTTCCAAGATCATTTGAAAAAGGGAGCAATTGTGGTTACTTTTTCTTTGGTTCCATCATCTGTGAATATGACAAAGGGAGCATATCATGGAGAAACCTTGTTTCTTTGTTTACTTAAATATTGCACATCATTTATGTTTTGGTAGTTAATAAATTTAGCACCTTCACCAAAGTCCACAGCTGTACCATTGAATTTTTTTTTGATGGAATGACTTGACCATGTAGCTACAAAACATCGTTCACACATTGCCTATTCTTGGAATTTCCTAATTTGATTATCTGAAGTCCTTATTGCTTACACGGGGGTATCAAAACTCAAAAGGCCCTGTGAGGTATGGAGTTCACAACTTGAAGAAGCTAGCAGTTCTGGGAAGAAGCCAACGGTTTTGATTAAGCAGTGAAAGGGCCTCTAGCCTAGTGGTTAGAGCACCTGAGTAGCACCCTGCAGACTCAGGTTCGACTTTCTGTGCTAGCGAATTAACTGGGTTTGGGATAAAAATTATAAAAAATATAGGTAGGGGCTTCCCCTACTAGCTAGGACCATCACAATGCAGCTCTGAACATTGTTTTTTGATTTTTTAACTTACCAGATTTGAAGAAAGGAATTAAGTTGTTTGGAGGAACAAGATTCTTCATACTTTATTTTTACTTTTCGCCACTATTAATGTCAAAAGATTTTAGATCATAAGCTTATATCAAGATTATTTGCAGTGTCAATGTATACTTATCAAAAGATTTGATAGACATAGCTGACATGTAAAAATATGGGCAAAGTCTATAACTCGTAATGACATGCAGCTGAGTTATAATATATTGAAGAAAGAAAAATTAAGTGTAAACAAGTCATTATAGATATGCTGAGATTTTTAATAATTAATGAAAGAAAATCAACAATAGATCATGGAGATATGAATGAATTATTTACATACTATCCTCCCGTACACATTTAATAGACATAGCGTCCACAAGTGAGAATCATAATATTTTGATGAAAGAAAATTTGGGTAGATCAGTAAAAAAATGTTTAGGTCACTAATAATAATTATTAATAAGTATCTCTTGTACATACAACAGAATCATCTCCATCATAACCCCACTTTTAATAGATTTAGTGCCATAGTAAAGTGTGGGCAATATTAGCTGATGACATGGTAAGCATGATATCTAGAAGAAAGAAAAATTGGATGTAAATAGGTCACTACACATATCTTGAGATAATAAATAATTATTATATCAAATGAGATCGAAATAAAAAATAGCAACAATTTATATAGATGTGATGAAATCCATTGTACCCTACCCCTCACTAACACGGAGAGAGTCTTAATAGACATACTGCAGACATGGTGAGTCACAATATTTAATTTGGTGTAAATAAGTCACTACATTTACATTGAGATCACAAATAATTATTATTTCTAAAAAAATATAAATTCACATCAACTCATGTTGATATGATGTCACCATCTGCATCGTATTCTCCCACACACATATAACATATAATGCGCCCTCGGAAAAATATGGTTAATATTTGATTGTGCAGACATAGTGAGTCATAATATCTTTAAGAAAAAAAGATTTGCTTTAAATAGGTTACTATATATGTGTTGAGGTCACTAATAACTTATTTCTAATAAAAACAAAATCAGCAATGATTCATGTAGATATAATGCAACCATATCCATTGTATCCCGCATTTAATAGGCATAGCACCCATGGAAATATATGGGTAACATTAGCTTGTGCAGACACGGTGAGCGATAATATCTTGAAGAAATAGAAATGATGTGTTAACAATTCATTGCAGATATTTCGATATCGCTAATAATTATTTATAAATAAAAAATATCCTAGCTAGATATGATGCAACCTTCGTCGGCACGAAAATATGGCCGCCATTGTTTCCTCACACAAATTTTATGTCTAGATATCTTAGAAAGGGTAAATTATAAGTAACCTGGTCACTAGAGATATGCTAAGATCAAATATAATTATATTTTATATGTAGATAAATAATCTATATGGTGCCCATTTACACGTAGCAATGTATCTGCATGCTCAAAGAGAACTCATGCAGATATGGCCCACAGAAAGATAGCGGGACGAAGAGAAATAAAATAAATAAATTAGTTGGCTATTTGGCGCAGTCCCTAGGATGCAGCCTATAAAATGGCAGGAAGGAGCCGGTGCTTCCTTCATCACATTTCTTCTATTTGTGCGCTGTTTCATCATCAAACCTTCTCCTGTCTTCTCCCTGTGAGGAAAAGCACAACGACACCAACTCTTTCGGTTGCTTGAATCGACGGTTAGTATTTACTTGTAATTTTATCTTTGCAAGGGTTAAGCCACATGATGTTTTCTCACGACCTGGGGGGGTAAGACAGCCCCCGGCCATTTGCTAAGAGAAGGTCTTCTCACGCACGTCGAGAAAACCCCCCGAACCCCTACCCTACCTTTACACAACGACACCGTTGCCCGTGTGAGACGACCAGCGATCTGGGCCAGGCCTTAGACCTGTGCTTTGGTGTGGTGGCAGACGAGGGAATTTTTTTAACCCCAGCCTGAATTTTGCTCCAACGGGAGTCGAACCCAGGACCTGAGAAGTGCTTCTGAGACCATCTAACCAGTCCAGCTAAAGGCCCTTTAGCATGTGCAAAGGCTGTGGTAGAGTTGTGCATGGTAGGTTGTTTTGCTAGTCTGGGGCTCTATGCACGAAAAAGGTCGTTGGTTCACTGCTATGGCAATGTCCCCTTCATACGTTTTACTGTTGCAGTTATTTGTAAGCTTGCAAATTGCCTGCTCATCTGCCTTTTGTTGCCATGTTTATGTTTATTTAGCTAGGATACCGCTTTATCTTTTTTATTGTCAAACTGGCATCAGGAATCGTAATACTTTGGATAGCCCGGCAAGCTGCCCTCCTTCTCCTATCTGTATATGTCCTGCTTTTGTAGGTTTGTTTCATGCCGGAACGTGAAGACTAACCTAACATTATTTTTCAGATTGTAGGTTTTAGTAGGTGTACGGCATGCTCCTTTCTTTTTTTTGCATTTAGTCTCGTTTTCCCTTTGTTATTCAGGCCTGCAGTGCTTTTCGTTTCATTTGAAGGTTAGTGAATTTTAGACAGTTCTCATGTCGGCAGTAGAGAGTTCTGTGTCCTTAAAATAGTTTCTTACCATTCTGTCGATACAATAGAATAGACTTCTCTACTGCCCTGCAGGTTTGGTTTCCAGCTCAATTAGTGGTTTTAAAGCATGGTATCTTTCGCCGTCCAATCTATCTTAACTTTCAAGAATTTTGTTTAAATTTGCACTCGCAATATGTCAATATATGCCTTCAGCTTTATCCATTTAAGTAGTCAAAATTCTGCTTGCTTTCTTCATGTACAATTTGTATGGCTCCTTAGTCCTTACAATATTTGCTTGGTTTCTTTATGGACATAAGCCAAGATTTCTCCCAGTGCAAATGCCGACTTTTAGCTGTGAAGAGACTATTAACGAGTTTGAGACGTTAACACGGGATGCTGGACGCGTGCAGCAGGATACACTGAGAAAGATCCTTAAGTTGAATGCTGATGCTGAATATCTGAATCACTTTGGGCTCAATGGTAGGACGGATGTACAGAGCTACAAATCCTGCATCCCGCTGTGCATTCACAGTGATCTTGAGCCATATATCCAAAGGATTGCTGATGGTGATAGCTCCCCACTGCTCACTGGGAAGCCCATCACCTCCCTGTCTATCAGGTCTTTTTGTTGCTTGAAAACTGTGTTCTCTTTATTGTATAGGTCTATGAATGTCGATGTTTGTAACCTTATGTTTTCTGTCTTTGGCTCCAGTTCTGGTACAACACAGGGAAAGCCCAAGTTTGTGCCATTTAACGATGAATTGCTGGAGAACACACTTGAAATAGTCCAGACTTCTTATGCATTTAGGAGCCGGTGAGCAGCTTCAATTATGTTTATAAATTGCTTATTGATTAAACTGTTGCCTGGTTTATGGATATGCATCCTAGAATTGTGAAACAACATTTTGTTTTCTTACAGTGAATACCCCATAGGCAAAGGAAAAGCCTTACAGTTTATCTACAGTAGCAAGCAAGTGATAACAGAAGGTGGAATCCTTGCTACAACTGCAACAACAAACTTGTACCGGAGGCCACGCTACAATGAAGGGATGAAGGATATCCGGTCTGAGTGCTGCAGTCCTGATGAAGTTGTTTTTGGCCCTGACTTCCAACAGTCCTTATATTGTCACTTGCTCTGTGGATTAATATACTCTGATGAGGTCCGTCAGGTGTTCGCACCATTTGCTCACAGCTTAGTCCGTGCATTCCAAACATTTGAGGAGGTTTGGGAAGATTTATGTGTTGACATAAGGGATGGTGCACTCTCTGAGAAAGTTACAGTGCCATCGATTCGTGAAGCCATTGCAAAAATCCTGAAGCCGAACCCTGAACTTGCTGACTCGATCCGCAAGAAGTGTATGAGCTTGAGCAACTGGTATGGCGTAATCCCTGCACTCTGGCCAAATGCAAAGTATGTATACGGCATCATGACAGGATCCATGGAGCCATATCTAAAGAAATTAAGAAATTATGCTGGGCATTTACCACTGATAAGTGCAGACTACGGTGCATCTGAAGGATGGGTTGGCGCTAACATAAACCCCACACTGCCACCTGAACAGGTGATATATACTGTACTCCCTCAGACTGGTTTTTTCGAGTTCATTCCTTTGGTGAAACCAAAAGGGGTGGAGATGGAGAACAGTGCCTCCATTCATTACATAGAATCAGATCCAGTTGGCCTGACTGAAGTCAAGATTGGCAAAATCTATGAAGTTGTAATGACTACCTTTGCAGGTAGATTCCTTCTCTGTTACCATACTACTCGATCTGAATTGAGATTAATAGTGGATTACATATTACAAAATATAGGATTCAATTGTAATTATGTAGCATTAAGTTGTTTGAGAAATATATCATATCTCTGAATATCATTACAATCCCTTCTTGGCCTATGTTGTTGTAGGTCTGTACCGCTACAGGTTAGGAGATATTGTGAAGGTAGTGGGCTTCCACAACTCAACACCTGAGCTCCAGTTCGTCTGCCGCAGAAGCCTAGTCCTGAGCATCAACATTGACAAGAACACTGAGAAAGACCTCCAGCTGGCTGTAGAGGAGGCAAGAAAACTCTTGGAAGCTGAGAAGCTGGAAATTATTGATTTTACTAGCTCTGTGGAGAAGTCAAGTGATCCTGGTCGATATGTCATCTTCTGGGAGCTGAGCTCCGATGCAAGCAAGGATGTCTTACAAAGCTGTGCAAATTGCTTGGATCTAGCCTTTGCTGATGCGGGCTATGTGGGTTCAAGGAAGATCAGGACCATTGGCCCCCTTGAGCTAAGGATTCTGAAGAAGGGAACCTTCAAGGAGATCCTAGATCACTTCCTAAGCCTTGGTGGTTCTGTGAGTCAGTTCAAGACGCCTCGCTTCGTCAACCCATTGAACGTCAAGGTCCTGCAGATACTAAGTACCAACACCACCAAAAGTTACTTCAGTACCGCCTATGGGCTCTGATGATAAAGAAATGCTGCTAGTAGTTTCATGTAATTGTCTTTTCTTTCCTGTTCTGGTATAGTATCCAGATAAAAAAAAACAATCTGTTTGTCTCTTGCCATAATACTATATATGTGGTCTCGTGCTTCTGGTGGCTGGAACATCTGTAAATTAATATACAGTTGCTGCCTGCCTGTGTTCTACTTTCGTTGCGTAGCAAACAAATGCATTATTTTTTTTAGAGCAAACAAATGCATAATATTATTCAAGCCTGCAGACATTCTGGCTTTCTTCAGAAGTTCAGAATCGAGACAAGCACGTCAAATATATCACTAGAATATCACAGCTGATGAAAAAAATTCCATCTTGCCAACATGCTACTGTGGCCATATCTGCACTTCCACGGATCCACTCCAATGTTCGCCCAATCAAGACAAGCAGTCCAGCAATATATACAAATCGAATCGTAATGAAGTTTGGATGCTCACCGTGCCGTGTCGGGTAATTGTGCCGTGGTCACGCCGCCGCCCACGAGTAGCCTTTGCGATCTGCTGCCCTGCGCCCTGCCGTTACATTTGCCCTCCGCCTGCTGCTAGTGAAGAACAGCAAGGGAGCCAGGGTCTTAAGGACGCGCGCGACCGAGAGACCTCAGCCTACTGCCGGCAAAGAACCCGAGCAGGGCAGCCTACTGCCGCGGCCGAAGCCGATGAACAGCGGGCAGGGACGCAGGAGATGCGAGAGGAGAAACGGGGTCGCTCCCTGCTTGTGATGCAACGCCGGCCCGCCGCCGTTCTCGCGAATCGGGACGCGCAGCCGCCCTATTTCACGGTGCGCCGCTGCCGTCGCGGAGCTGAAGGACTTCTTTTCAGGTGGATTTTAGGATATCTGAGCTGGGCCTTTGGTTGGGCCAATGGGAGAGACCTGACGGGAATCTTATATGGCTTCCGAAAGTTTTTTCTGGCATGGTGGCTTCCAATGTTTGAGATTCGTGCAAGCTCATCCGTCCGATCCATCCAACCATCGTCTTCTTCCTCCGCTCAGCTCGCGGGACGCCGCCGACGGCCGGAGGGGCGGGAGCCGGCGGGCGGAGGGGTGGGAGGCGGGCGGGGGCAGACGGCGGCGAGGGCGCCGCCGGCCGTGGGCGCTGGTTGAAGCCGCCGCCGGCGGCGAGGCGGCGTTAGGGTTCGGGGGTTGCCGGCGGTGGGAGTTCGGGGGGGGCTCCAATGGCCTCCGGACATAGAAAAGAAGGAGGTGGAGTAGAGGGAAGGTCCGGCGGCGGCTCGGCCGCCGGCGGAGGCGAGGCGGCGTGGGAGCGCCGCCGGCCAGGCGGGGCTGGACATGCGGTGGGCGGGGACCGGCGGCGCGGGGGAGGAGGAGCAACGACAACCAGCCTTGGAGAAGAAAGGGGGTGGGGCGACGGAAGCTCGGCGGCGGCAATGGCTTGGCCGGCGGCGGAGGCGAGGCGGCGCGGCAGTGCTGCCGGCCGAGCGGGGCCGGACGGGCGGTGGGCGGTGACCGGCGGCGGGGGCGGCGAGGCCATCGGGTTAGGAAGGACGGGGTCGGCGCGGCGGGGGCGGGCGGCGCGGCAGCCGCTGGCCGGGGCGGCGGCCGAAGGGGCGGGGGCGGGTCACGCCGGGGAGAACGTGGTGGGTGCTACTGGGTCTTGTTGGGCCCTAAGCTCCCACCCCTGTTTGGCTTCCGTTAGCCAGAAAGGCTTGACTTTAATATACCGAAAGATCAAGAAGGATTAGGGATACATAACCTAGAACTCAAAAATATCGCTTTACTCAGCAAGTGGCTATATCGTCTGTTGAAAATAGATGGTACCTAGCAACAAATCCTACGCAACAAATATCTAGGGACCAAGCCTCTGGTTCAGGTCCAATGAAAAAGCAGAGATTCTCACTTCTAGGCTTGTCTTATGAAGGTTAAAAATGATTTCCTAAAATTTGAAACATTCATTATAAAGGATGGGACTCAGATAAGATTCTAGGAGGATAAATAGTTAGGTAACAACCCTCTTCGTGATTAATACCTTTAGCTATGTAACATAGCTCGGAAAAAACATGATACGGTGGCGGATGTACTTAGTACAGAGCTTCCCAATATATCCTGGCGAATAGATTTGATTTGGCCCAAATTGATAATGTGGAACAACCTATCTGCACGACTCGGGAATGTAGGTCTCACCGAGAAAAGGGATGAGTTTAAGTCGAGTCTGGACCCGACTGGTGTTTTCTCAGTGAAAACACATTACCTGGCCCTATTCCACAAAAATGTCCCAAGAACAAATAAAAGACTATGGAAATCAAAAATTCCACTAAAGATAAAAAATTTTCTGTGGTTTCTCAAATGAGGGGTTATCCTTACTAAAAATATTCTTGCCAGACGGAACTGGAATGGCAGCAAATAGTGTAGTTCCTGTCATGAAAATGAGTCAATTCAACACTTTTTTCGATTTTAGACTCACATGTATGGTATGGGTTTCGGTTTATGCGGTATGGGGCTTACCTAAACCATCTAGTGTGACTAATATGTTTAACGGTTGGCTAAATTTAATTCCACAAAATTTTAAACCTCTGGTGTTTGTAGGCGTGGCAGCTCTGTGTTGGGCAGTCTAGCGATGCAGAAATGCAGCGGTTTTTGATAACAAAGTTCCAAATTTTTTACAGGTCATCTTCACAACGTCGCACTGGCTCCGCACGTGGGCTATCCTACAACCGCCATCATCGCGGGACATTCTTGTAGCAGCGTCGCTTTGCTTGGTCCAAGTGGCCAAGGTTATTCGTGCCCGGGCGTATGGATGCCTGGTGCTTTGCTTGATCCCACTAAATATATGGCTTCTTATTCCCAAGGTGATCTATCAGTGCTACTAGCTAGCTATTAGAAGCTAGAGGCTAAGTGACACACAAACATGAGTGGATCAGCGCGCTTCAATTTGGTACGAGAGGCACCAGGAACTAGCAGCTCTGCTGTACATCTCCGATTTGGACGACATTTACATGAAACGGGAGATGCTGTACAGAATCAAGGACGCTGCTCACTGTCTAGTGTTACGGTGCATTCGTCTTTTGCTCTCCTACTGGGCACGGACGATGGACGTTGGCGGCGGATTGGTGTTTTGTTTGGCTGCCGGCTCGTGTTTGATGACCCAGGGCTAGAGAGCAGCCTGGATGAAGCAGCCAGCTTTCTCATTCGATCTGTTTCTAGCAAACTACAGGCGTTGCAACCATTCATCTCTTGCGGCCACTGATGCGATGGAGCGCGCCCGGCCAGGTCGCTGGGTCCTTCGCCTGCTCGTGTTTGATGGGGTTGACAAGATGTATGTACAGATATATGAATGTTGCCGAAGGATGTCAATGTGGTTATATATATAGTGTATGTCAATGCGGTTAAATGAAACTTTCTGATACAGACGCTTCGGTTAAAGGGTTTCTCATCCAAATAGATTAAGTGGATTAAATCCTTTATTTCGGGTGGCAGCATCGCAGTCAATGTTAATGATGAAATAGGCCCGTTATTCCAGACAGAAAAGAGTCTCAGACAAGGTGACATGTTATCACCCATCCTCTTCAACATAGTCGCTGATATGCTCACACTCCTTATCAACAGTGCCAAAATAGATAAACAGATACAAGGTGTGGTGCTCCACTTTGGATGTAATCCTGAAGCTTTCCCAATCCGATATTTAGACATTCCGATTCATTTCAGGAAATTGTCTAATAACGACTGGTTTTTTTAGATAATGGAAATTTTATAAATATCCGGCCTTGACCAAGATGGCTACAGCCCAAACTGTTACATCAAGAAAAAAAAGAGAGGAAAATCTGACAGGAATATTACATCCCATCAAGGGGTTCAAGTAGCCCTACGTGACAAACCAGCTTGTTCCGCGGTGTCAACTCTTCAAGAATACGATCACCAACGTCAAGACAACGTCGCTTTAACACAAACCTTAGAAAGGTGTTGAAGACTTTGGACACCGACCACCGAAGATTGGATGCTTCTTCCAAGGCAAAAGCACAAAGACTTGGTATAGCTACAGCCTGCCAACCAACATCCGAGCTGCTACGCCATCAAATGCCACCTCCGCCTGGAGCTGAATGCTGAACAAGATGTCCACATGAGAAAACTGCCCCGGCCCAGGATCCAGGAGCGCTTTGAGAATCGCCTTGGTAGTTGGAAAGGAAAAAACCTTTCATATGGAGGACGCTTGACTTTAATTAACTCAGTTCTTAGCAGTCTATCTATGTATATGATGTCCTTCTTCCAAATCCCAAAAGGGGTTCGTAAGAAGCTGGACTGTTACTGGTCTAGATTCTTTTGGCAAAGCGATGAACACAAAAGAAAATACAGATTAGCTCGATGGAGCATTCTATGTATACCGAAAGATCAAGAAGGATTAGGGATACATAACCTAGAACTCAAAAATATCGCTTTACTCAGCAAGTGGCTATATCGTCTGTTGAAAATAGATGGTACCTAGCAACAAATCCTACGCAACAAATATCTAGGGACCAAGCCTCTGGTTCAGGTCCAATGAAAAAGCAGAGATTCTCACTTCTAGGCTTGTCTTATGAAGGTTAAAAATGATTTCCTAAAATTTGAAACATTCATTATAAATGATGGGACTCAGATAAGATTCTAGAAGGATAAATAGTTAGGTAACAACCCTCTTCGTGATTAATACCTTCAGCTATGTAACATAGCTCGGAAAAAACATGATACGATGGCGGATGTACTTAGTACAGAGATTCCCAATATATCCTGGCGAATAGATTTGATTTGGCCCAAATTGATAATGTGGAACAACCTAGCTGCATGACTCGGGAATGTAGGTCTCACCGAGAAAAGGGATGAGTTTAAGTCGAGTCTGGACCCGACTGGTGTTTTCTCAGTGAAAACACATTACCTGGCCCTATTCCACCAAAATGTCCCAAGAATAAATAAAAGACTATGGAAATCAAAAATCCCACTACAGATAAATTTTTTTCTGTGGTTTCTCAAAGGAGGGGTTATCCTTACTAAAGATATTCTTGCCAGACGGAACTGGAATGGCAGCAAATAGTGTAGTTTCTGTCATGAAAATGAATCAATTCAACACTTTTTTCGATTTTAGACTCACACGTATGGTATGGGTTTCGGTTTATGCGGTATGGGGCTTACCTAAACCATCTAGTGTGACTAATATGTTTAACGGTTGGCTGAATTTAATTCCACAAAATTTTAAACCTCTGGTGTTTGTAGGCGTGGCAGCTCTGTGTTGGGCAGTCTGGCGATGCAGAAATGCAGCGGTTTTTGATAACAAAGTTCCAAATTTTTTACAGGTCATCTTCACAACGTCGCACTGGCTCCGCACGTGGGCTATCCTACAACCGCCATCATCGCGGGACATTCTTGTAGCAGCGTCGCTTTGCTTGGTCCAAGTGGCCAAGGTTATTCGTGCCCGGGCGTATGGATGCCTGGTGCTTTGTTTGATGACCCAGGGCTAGAGAGCAGCCTGGATGAAGCAGCCAGCTTTCTCATTCGATCTGTTTCTAGCAAACTACAGGCGTTGCAACCATTCATCTCTTGCGGCCACTGATGCGATGGAGCGCGCCCGGCCAGGTCGCTGGGTCCTTCGCCTGCTCGTGTTTGATGGGGTTGACAAGATGTAGTCTCATTAGATCGAATATATAGATTTATTAAATCATATAGGTGCGAGAGATAAACCATTTTCAATCCACTAGGTCTTTGTCGTGTTCCAAATAAATGTATGTACAAATATATGAATTTTGGCAAAAAATCTCAATGCGGTTATATGGCTCTAATTAATCCTAATCATTTTAAAATTCCTCTATATATATATAGTGTATGTATATACCTCGAGATGGCTGAGTATGTCAAAAATCTTGTTTCATTTGTATAAGTTTCTGTTAGGATCTGTCTTTCTTACACATATGGGAGAGTAAGTACAAACTTGTTTCAGCTGTTCCTCGGCATAAACTTGCATCATTAGTTCTTTCTGTGTATATAATATATTCAAAGATTCATGCGTACACATTAATGATTTTACTGAGCAGAATAAGAATACTTTTGATCGGTTTTGGACTGGGAGGTACTAGGAATTTAGAAGCCACGGGTAGTTCATCTCAAGCTGCTTCATTGCAGGCGTGGGGACATAAAGAGTACAGCTAGCTACATTCCACTATATCCATGTTGCTTCTTCTCAAGTCGAACAGGGTCTGTGTAAAGAGATGCATCAGAGACAGGCTGAGCACCACTGGGAGTATCGTGAGGCACCAGGAACAACTATATCTATGTTGCTCAACTTGAACAAAGTGAACGGCGTGGATACTGGGATCATGGAGAATGCTGCCCTGGGCCTAACAGAAAGACATGATTATTCATTCCTATAGCTTTCAATTCATCTGATAAATTGCAATATAATAAGAAAATAAGTAATAAAGACTGGAAAGTTATAGAAGAAAAAATTGAAAAGAAATTGAGTTCATGGAAGGGTAAACACTTGTCTTATGGAGGACGTCTGGTCCTGATAAACTCAGTACTTAGCAGTCTTGCTCTGTTTATGCTTTCATTTTTTGAAATACCAAGAGAGGTGCTAAAAAAATTAGACTATTATAGATCTAGATTTTTTTTTGGCAAGGAGATGGGCATAAGAAGAAATATAGACTGGCTAAATGGTCCATGCTTTGCAGACCAAAAGACCAAGGTAGTCTAGGCATAGTGGATCTGGATACCCAAAATAGATGTCTTCTGAGTAAATGGCTTTACAAATTGATCAATGAGGATGGGTTATGGCAGCAAGTTTTGAGAAATAAATATTTGAGTGATAAAACCATCACACAAGTCAGTAGAAAACCCGGGGATTCCCAATTTTGGTCTGGCTTGATGAACGTCAAGGATGAATTTTTAGAGTTGGGAAAGTTTAGTTTACAAGATGGCAATCAAGTCCGGTTTTGGGAGGACAAATGGTTAGGGGCTACTGCTTTGATGAGTCAATATCCCATACTATATAATATAATATAGTAAGGAAGAAGCATGTAAAGGTGTCTGAGGTGCTAGGTTCTGTTCCATTAAGCATTTCTTTCAGGCGATCATTGATAGGTCAGAAATTAATTGCATGGAATGAACTTGTTGATAGAGTATCAAACATACATTTAACGAATGAACCTGATGTTTTTATTTGGTCTTTAGTTCAGCATGGTATTTTTACGGTTCAATCGATGTATAATTATACTCTTAATCGATCAACAATGCCTCAAAGTAACCTTTTATGGAAATTAAAGCTGCCTTTAAAGATAAAAAATTTTCTCTGGTTCCTTAAGAAGGGAGTAACGCTTACTAAGGATAATCTAATTCAAAGGAATTGGAAAGGAAATGGAAATTGTTGTTTTTGTGGTTGTAAAGAGACTCACATCTCTTCTTTGACTGCTTTATAGCTAGATTCATATGGAGAATAGTGGAAATAACTGTTGGCTTGAAACCACCACGAAATACACATCATTTGTTTGGCACGTGGTTAAATGGTTCTGATAAGATAACAAAAGCAAAATTTCTGGTAGCAGCAGGCGCCATGTGCTGGGTCATATGGTTAAGCCGAAATGATATAGTTTTTGACAAAGCATGTTTGTACTCTCCGTTGCAAGTCCTTTTCAGGGGTACTCATTGGATACGGTCATGGGCTGTCCTCGAGAAGGAGGAAGAAAGAAGCTCCATAAGAACGGCGTGTCGCCATTTGGAGGCCTTATCCATGGAAGTCTTCAGCAGGCATGGGTGGAGGTTTAGCAATAGATTAAGCTTTTAATGCGGTTGTTTGCTTAGTCTTCATTTGGTTATGCCAGCTTTTATGCTTGTGCCATGTGTGCTACGAGGAGACGGAGTCTCTGATATAGTAACAACTTGTCCAAACTGCATACTGAAGTTGAAGATGAGGAGTATATGGATGATCAGGATATATATGAAGAGGATGAAGAGGCCCAGAATGATTTAGCTGAATATGCTCCTAATGACCCAAATGATTTTTAATTCTGTTTTAATGTCTAGAAATGAATTGTACTAGTAAACTTTATGTGTATCGAATGGTCTGGACTTTTGTATGTGCACTTTATATGTACTTTGCATGTGTTGAATGTTGGCTCGTCATTTAACTTGAATGTGCCAAATATCTTATATGTTCTTGCCTCGTCTTATATGCACTTTATATGGACTTTGCTTGTTAATGTAGGATATGCATAGCCTTCGACACAAAAGACCTGCACGAAAAGCACGTGCTGCCACAAGCGGGGGCTCCCAACAGGCAAATGTTGTTTGTGCCGCCTCCCAGGGACTTGGTGGTGCTTCTGCTAGCTCCCAACAAGCCAACGCTATTTGTGCCGCCTCCCAGGGACTTGGTGGTGCTTCTGCTAGCTCCCAACAAGCCAACGCTGTTTGTGCCGCCTCCCAAGGACTTGGTGGTGCTTCTGCTAGCTCCCAACAAGACAACGCTGTTTGTGCCGCCACCCAGGGACTTGGTGGTGCTTCTGCTTGCTCCCAACAAGCCAATGCAGGTTCTGCTAACTCCCAAAGACTTGCTGCTGCTTCTGTTACTGGTTCTGCTAACTCTCAGAGATATGATGTTGGAGTTAACTCCCAAGTGAGTACAGGTGCTGGTGATGAATGCAATGAAGCTGTTGTCAATACACGTGCTAGGGGGATCCTCCAAGAAAAGCAAGAGGGAGAGGAAAGAAGAATAGGACACAATTTAGATTACCTCCAAGGGAAGGGAAGATTGAGCTGGTGCCTAAGGGTACCAAGTGAGTATATGTTTCTCAATATCTGGACAGTAGTGCTACTTGTTGTATTTTTTTTGCTGCATTAGAAATAATCTTGAAATCAATTACTACATGCTGACATGTCAAATTCTGTGTTACAGACAATTCACCTATGCCAACTACCACCCTAAAGAGTACAAGTATGGCTCACAGGTTGGAGTTATTTTGAAACGACTGTACCCTGGTGGGATTGATGTCCGTGATGAAGAAGGCAATGTTGTTGGTCAGCGTCCAGCATTGTTATGGTTTGATTATTTCTGCAAAATGGATGAACGTGGAGTTACAAATGCTAGACGTGTGAAGCAGGAGTTTTGGGTAATGAAACTAGAACTTCCTGTTAATGCTTATGTTTTCTTGTATTTTGTAGGCAATATCTGACTTTGTATTTGTGCAGAGTGTGTTCTCCGTGACACGGCAGAATGTAAGGAAAGCCAACCGTAATCTGGAGTCTTATTTAGCAAAGAGAGTATCTGATCTGATATATCAAGCCCGTTTAGATGCTGTAAAGGACCATGAGGGCTGTGATGATGAGAAAGCACGCGGAACATTACTGACAGAAGAACAATACTTAGATTGTAGGGTTGACTGGTGCCCTGTGGAGGCTTGGGCCCTCTTGGCCAAGTACTGGGCCTCTAAAGAGTTCATAGAAAGGAGGTTAGCTCTTCAAGCAGCACGCGAGAAGAGTAATGAAGATATGGCCCAGAACAGAGGAGGTTCAAGGCCATGGTCAAAGACACAGCAGTATCTGGTATGAAATCCTTGTGCTTTCTTTAGAAACCGTGGCCCCATTTCATGTCATTATTTAAGTTCAGTGGACGGTCTTGTAGGAATATAAATTTGGTCGTGAGAGGGCTGGCACTCTAAACACTTATGCTGTAATGAAATCTGGGTTCAAAAATGTGGACAGTACCGGAAGAGGTGCCCCAATCCGCAATGTGAAAGCAAAAAAGTGCTTGGTACGTATGGCATTCTTAGCATCTTGTAAGATGTAAGATAATCTTGTTTCTTGTATGCTTAGCACTCTAGTATTTTGTTTTATGATGATTACACTGCAAGAGCACAACCTGCTGAGAATTCAAAAGAGTTGGATGGACAAGTGTTGTATTCCATGGAAAATGGCATGCGCCATGGCCGTCTACCTATAGCTGATGGTGCCGTGGACAAGGAAAATGTTATGGCACTTGCAAAATCCAATAGATTTCATTCTACCAACACTGCTGCTTATCTAAGTGCAATAGAAGAAAATGAGCGATTGAAGGAGGCGTACCAGCAGCTAAAGCAATCACATGCACAACTGAAGGAGACAAATGATATACTCCTTGAGGAAAATAGTGTTGGCCGTGATCTTTCCATGGTATAGTTTTTTCCTTTGATGTACATCTATCTCATTTGTGTATATATGTTCATCTGACCACCCATAAATTGCAGCACCTTTATGAGCAGTTAAACAAACAAGCACCTCCTGATCTGCTAGCCCGTCTAGAAAGTCTGGAAGCCCGTCTAGAAAGTCTGGAAGCCCGTCATAAATGTCTAAATCTGTATTCACTTATAGTCTAGATATGAAAATGTTATATAAAATCTACTGATCCATTGTTATTCTCTGTAGTTTTGATCTGAAATTTTGTATTCACTTGTATGCTAGCAAGTTATTGCTGTTATTCTTATTGCTTTGTAGTATATAAAAGTTTGTTCCTGATTGCTTGATAATATACAGTAGATAAAAATAATTGTTTCACAACCTAGGGTAGAGAAGCCAAATATACCGGAGATAGCTGCTGGAGATGGGTAACGCTAAGATAATCATATTTTGCCGCTATGATTTGTGACCCGCTATTAGCTGATCTTATCCAGCTATAGCCGCTATATGGTCCAAAATTTAGCTGCTATAGCTGCTCCGAAGATGAAAATGGTGACACTTTAATGCATTCTTCTGAATCTGAGAGGTCTCCCTGTGTCTCTGATTTAGATGAGTAGAATGCACTCAAAGACATATTGCTATTTCCCTCCTGTTGTTATTATCCTGTTGTCAACTTGTCATTATTTGTTGAGCACTTGAACTATTATGTGACTTCTCCTGAACTTTGTTGCTGTTATACCAAGTTTCCTCTGTCTTATACTGATGGTGATGGTTTTAGTATAGTCTGATATGTCTTTAGAACTGATGATTAATCATTGAATCTATGTTATTTTCTCTGAATTCTTCTTTATATTTGCAAAACTGCTAAACGTCTTAGCTGCAGCTATAGCCAGCTAAAGCTGCTATTAGCTGTTGGAGAACCAAAGAGCTAAGAAGCTTAGCCCGCTATTTTAAACATTGCTGGTTATTGATTTTTTGCTTTGTGATGTCTAAGTGAGAGAAGTAGTTTCAGTAACAATAGGACATGTTTGGCCATTGTTCAGATAATTATGTATTGATTTGTATGTGTGTCACTTTCAACCATGTGTAGCTGGTCAATTTAGTTGCTGATAATTAATCGTCTCAATGAACAATGATCATCTAGTTTAGTCCTATGCAAACCGCTTGTGGCAGCACTTGTCTTGTGTAATACAGGGAAGATTTATTCAGTGCTTGGCAATGGGTTTTCTTTCTTCAGGTGAATTGTTCCTCAAATGTTGGATCTTGCATAGATGGCATGCATAACAACCAAGATGACATGCACACTGATAGTGACGACGGCGACTACCAAATGGGGGATGAGGAGAGCTGCGACGACATTGATGATGAGGAGAGCTGTGATGAGATGGAGAACTCTGATGACATGGTTGATTCAGACAATGCTGGTAGTGAAGACCTTGACAACAATTGATTGGAGGGAGTACACAACCAGCACAACCAAACTTTTGGGATATTTTGGCACAATTTGAACTGATGCAACATTGCTTTTGCTAATTAATCTATGGACTTGTAATGCAAATGTTAGGATCTGGTGCAATTATGGACTTGTAATGCACATGTTAGGATCTGGTGCAGTTATGGACTTGTAGGATCTAATTGTTGTAGGCTATTGCATCTATGGACTTGAATTATATGTTGTTGTACTGATATTGGATCATTTATGTGCATGTTGGCAGCACTTGTCTGGTTATATGTGTGTCATGTGAGGAATACATGTATTTTCCTGGTTGTATGAACTCTCATGAAAAGTCATGGTATTTTCATGATGGTAGTAACTCCCATGAAAATGATGGCATTTTCGTGATGGCAGTAACTCTCATGAAAATGATGGCATTTTCATGAGGGCACTGGCTCTCATGAAAATTCAATTATTTTCTTGAAGGCACTACCCCTCATGAAAATGAAATTTGTGACTTACCTTGATAGCTTTTTCATGGCGGCCTGTGTGTATTTCATGGCGGCTTTGACATGACACGAAATTGTATTTTCATGAGAGTTAGAGGCTCTCACGAAAAACATCCGTGGATGTTGGGCTCTCACGAAAACAATTTTGAAAACTTGGTGGCAAAAACTATTTCGTGGACGTAGTTATCACGGAATACTCTCACGAAAACGTTTCGTGGTGGTTCGCCGCCATGAAAACAGCGTTTTCGTGAACTAATATTTGTGAGAGCTTTTTCGTGAGAGTTGGAGTTCACGGATTATTTTCGTGGCGGTATTGGCTATTTTCATGAGGGTATTCGGCCCTCATGAAATCTCCATTCTGTGGTAGTGATGTGTTCGGCTCGGCTGAGTTATAGATCAGTTAGGAGGCTGAAGTGAACTTTGATGACATGTTATTGTATAGCATGCAGTTGTGCACATTCCTTCACTTAATCTGTCCACGACCGCAGTCGTTAGGTGTCAATAATGTTCATCAGCTTTCCATCTCGTTAAGATATGTTTTGAATTGTTTGACTTGGTCAGGTGGTGTTAATTTTCACTCCAATTTGTTTCTGGCCCAAATTGATATGAAATTGGAGATGTTCTTTCCATCAGCTCATCTATATATGTCCCTTTAAGTTCTTGTCGGATGCTCTTTGAATATATTGATCAATGTTTTCATAAGAGACAGGATATATATACTCAAATAATCACTATCAGGATCTAGAATTTTTGCTAGGGTAAATGTCACACCCGGCCCAGTTTGTATGACCCGGTAGTGGCCCATTAGTGCGGGATGCACATGTGTTTAGGGCCACCTTGCTAGTTTAGCAAGGGTGGAGGCAACTTATAAGCCTTTGTCTTTCAGCCATAGCACCTTCGGGTTAACCCTTTTACACGAAGCGAGGACGAAAGTGTAAGCAGGGTGCTATGTGTACGCGTGCACGCCCCTCGGAAGGTGTCACACCCGGCCCAGTTTGTATGGCCCAGTAGTGGCCCATGAGTGCGGGACGCACGTGTTTAGTGCCACATTGCTAGTTGAGCAAGGGTGGAGGCAACTTATAAGCCTTTGTCTTCCAACCATAGCACCTTCGGGTTAACCCTTTTACACGAAGCGAGGGCGAAAGTGTAAGCAGGGTGCTATGTGTACGCGTGCGCGCCCCTCGGAAGGGTTGTGCGGGGCGGCTCGTGGAAGAGGGCAGGGTGTTACAGAAGGGCTGTGTGGGGCGGCTCGTGGACGGCGGGGTGTTACAAATGGTATCAGAGCCGACCCTCGCGGTTGCGCGTACGGGTCAGTGTGCAGGCATAGGGCGCATGGCGCGTATGGCCCGGGTAGGGCATACGGCATGGACTATGGCGCCGGCACTAAAACTGTCATGTATCAAAACCGCCCACGTGTATCAATTATACGAAAAGTATTTCCTGCTACAGATAGAGGAAGTCAGTATAAAATCACAAATAGAAAAGTATAGATGTACTTGTGTGCACTTTTAATAATGTGGCTTGCAAAACATATTTCATGGTTTGAAATTAAAGGTACCAACAATACCCATTCGAGCCCCATTAGGTTATGGGCATTCCAAGTAGATCCCCTATAAATATAGCTTATCATTAAGTCTGTCGACCATGGCTAATGGAGGAAGACGCACACAAGACAGGGTATGAGAGGCACAAGGAACTACTAGTTGGGTCATACATCGTCCAAACTGACTGGAAGGATGGAAAATGCAATACAAGGTCCATGAGGTTGAGAGGTCCATCTGTGCAGCAAGGTGGGTGATGTGGTGGCCTGATAGTCCAGGGTCTAAGGTTGGTGCACGGGGGCACGAACCCCTGCACTCATCCTGGCCACAGGGCGGGTGGTTCGTGGCTAGCATTGGCAAGCTTGCAAGCGTTGCTGTTGCAGGGTAGATCGAGGACGATGGTGTAATATAAAGTCAACCGTGAGGCCGAGGTTCCAGGTGCTTTCATGCTTTTGGAGTATACAGAAGAGACCTGATATAATCCGTTTGTTATGTTATCAATGATTAGAGTGTTATCAAAGGGAGAAAGGGGACCCATCGCCTCCCGTCCCCCACGTTCCCCCCTTGTGCGCCATGGGTGGAGCGCCGCTGTCAGTCTCGAGGCCCGGTATCCAGCCCGTGGCCAGTCTCGCTGCCGCTCAAGAACCATGTTGAAGGCTTGTGCCAGCTTGAGGTGGGCGGCAGAGAGGCATCTTCTTCATTGTCCTCCTCCTTTCTCCCTTCAATACCCCCATCGATTTTTCTACCACATCGTACAGGTCATGGACGACCCAGATTTGTGCAGCCTAGTAGCCAGTTCTGTTCCTTGTCCATATCCACATGCGAGGCAGATGGATCCGTGGCAAGTGTGCCCGGATCTGTTCTGTGCTAGTTGTTATCGGCTTGTGAGGGGAGCCTCTTGCCCGTGGCTTGGGCTCGTGGTGCCCCATTGCGCCAGGGTCAATGCCCGCCAAGCTCTTATCGCCGGCCTGCTCTAGTGTAGGGGTGTTGCGGCCCTGTGGCTTGTGGTCGGTGGCATCTGCTTCTCTGATGGCTCCTACTAGTGGGACACTGAGAGTGATATCTTGTTCACAATGGCATGGTGATCGACAAACTTCTTGCAATGATGGTGATGTCGTTATGCAGGAGCTTTGAGTGAAATCTCTATTGAATTGTTGTCAGCAACGGCGGCGGTGGTATAGGTTGTGTACTGCAGAAATACATTGGAAGATTGAAGCCGGGATGAGAAGAAAATTGAAGCTTAGTCCTTCATTACCGCCCCCCCCCCCCCCCCCCCCCTCCAAAAAAAAGCAGATGCACCTAGAAATTGTTTTTGTAGTAGTGGCTCTTCGGCCTGTTCGGCTAGATGGTTTTCAGCCAGCCATCGGTATTTTTCTCTGAGCAGAAACCAGCACCAGCCACCAGCCACCAACCAGCCAGCAGTGTTTTTCTCTCAGAAAAAACCAGCACCAGTCACCAGCCACCAGCCAAACGAACACCATCCGTACCTGTGAGAGACAGCATATGAAGGGTAGTATTTCCATCATGTGCTTAGCTTATGAACTCAAACATAAAGTGATGTCTCTTTAAAGATGGGAGACTCAAGTCCCAGCAGATCATTAAGTATGATGTCTCTTTAAAGCTTTTGCAATAACTATTGGTGGGTAGGAATGTAAACACGCAACAGCTGCACCATACCTTTTCAACTAATAAGGACCAGTGATTTTTCTCTTTTTCTTAAGCGGTATCGATCTTATATATGCATACTTCACTCACTGGTTTTTACAACTAATTTATGCCCATGTTGATCAGGCCTAGCGGAAACATTTGCAGGAGGTTCACCACTAGGTATGGGAGGCAGTAGAAATCTAGATGGCCCTGCGTTTCATAATAACCCATGTGCCATCCATGGATCTGGAAGTCGAAGTGAACTACATCGTTTTTCTTTTTTCTATATTATTATTCATTATGTTGCATTGAGTAAACTAGCTAGCAGCAAGAGTAAGCCCCTATGTTTCGGAACAGGGCTAGAATGATACACTGACAACTGTGTTGCCCAGTGTTTCTCTTCGGTGAGGGAACCGTGTGCATAGCACGAAGAACATTAGACGAGTATGAGACAGGCCGATCTTGGATCGAAGGCAAGTGATCTGATATTGTTTTATGTTCCATATGTTTTGTGCTGGCCTAAAGTTATTTGTAGTATCGTTTAGTGTTGAGTGCCTTTATGAAACCACGTGTTAGGTTGAGTATGACGAGTTGGGTTTGGGAAATAACCGAAACATTGGAGTCACAAGTATCATTTTAGCTTCTCCTGTTCATGTTTTGTGTACGGCAGATTGGTTCAAAGATAGTGGATTGCACTGACCGTTGTCGGCCGCATATTGAAAGAAGATGAACATGGTGGTAGTTGATCGGTTAAATATTCTATTTTTGCATAAGACAAGTATAGATGCAGATACCGATACGCATTGCACATTCACCCCTATAAATGTATGCAAGCACACCCTTATAAGATCCGATCACCATAGGCCGGCTGATCCGATCTTAGGATTCATGAAGTCACCATAGACGCCTCGCTAACAGATAACCAAACAATTTGGTTTCAGAAAAAGTCTATTTTACTACTCTTGCCTATTTTCTTTGTCCACTTAACCGTGAATGAAAGTTAGGCTCATTTTACTATTTTCGATTTCCATTCTATGTGATTTCACTAATATAAGTATAACAGAGTTTTGTCTTGGATCAATTGGGAGACACTAAGAACTCCAAAGGCTTTGCAGCAGAAAAATGCGGGGCACATCAGGCCTGAAACATGTGAGGTGACGGCCGGTGTACAATCACATCCCCCATCAGCTGATTATATAGTCGTTGTCTATTTTTTTTATTTTCAGTAGCAAAAGGGCAAGAGGCCTAATGATGAGGATCTCTCCTTTTCTTCAGCATGATATCGGTGAATTCAGTTGTGACTTCTTCCCTATAAATATATTTTCTTAGTCTCAAGTTGGTCGATCAGGGCTTGTAGAAACACACGCATACATGACTGGATGAGTTATTATTGGGTACGAGAGGCACCAGGAACAAACAGGGGCAGCCGGGCAGGCACTGTGGCCCTTCTATGGATCCAGACGGAATGGTGGCCGGGTGTTGATAGCTATGGTCAACCCTGTGAGGCCGGCAATCTGTTCTAAACTGTTGTTGCACGCGTCGCGCAGCTACGCGTGTGCAGTACATGTAAGCGTGTGACCATTCCAGCCATCTTCACGCATTTCTGTTGGAACCTCCCAAGATTTAGCTCGAGCAGCGACGAACACACACGAGCTCACCAAGGCAGAAGCACTCACGCGGATACACACTTGATATCAAACTTGGATTGAACACAGATGACACACTAAGTTTGCGGCGACGAACGCCTTGGTTTTTTTGTATTCAACTCAACCGAAAACAACTGATTACATGATGCTTATATATAATGACCCAGGCCACGACGTGACGCACAGGTCGAGCAACGTCCTGCTGGCCGAGTCTCACGCACAACGCCCCGCACGATTCACATCAGATAAGCCACTAACTCCTGCATGCCATGCCTCCACGTTTTGTGTTGCGACCCTCCCCAGGCTAACATCCTGACTTATTCTGCTAACACATGCAACACACACGTGCTAACTAATGGACCCATGCAACATGCTGCTGACTACGGCAACAAAGTGAACACATGACGTTTAATTTCCTGCCACATTCTCAAGCAAACAACACGTCTTGAAACTGATTCAAGCCATGATTATTTCCAACAATTTCCTGTGAGTTAGATCAGTGTTACATGCTAAAAATGTAGGTGTCCTTGCTTAGCCCAACTAGCGAAATGTCGACCTGATACGACCTGATATCCATCAGTTCTTTCTTTCTGTACGTGAGCCAACATTAATCCAAGACATGACCGCGTAGCTAGCTGTCATTAATCTCATGCTTCCATGTCTGGTTTGTACAATGCTTATCAGCTTTTTATGAGCCATCAGTGAAACATCTTAATTTCAACTCGACTGTCTTCCTATCTTAAATAGGAATCAATCAGGCATGTTCTTCTACACCGTACCAGCCTCATTGATGCCCAGAGCAACTACGCAGTACCAGTGAGGGCACAGCTCAGGAAGCGAAATATTTCCAAATACTAGCTAGCTTAGCATTATAAACTCAAACATATAGCACCACTGTCGTCCAGCGAATAATATTTTGTTCATTGTAGTGCAGTAGGAGACCATGCCAGGAGACATCATGCATGCACTACAATTCGGTAACCAAATGGGTGTGAGAGTTATCAGGAATCAAAACTTCACGCCGAAATGTTGTCCAACTCCTAGTGTAAAGAATTCCCTCTGCAGATGGTAGAACACTGGCAGCTGTCCCTAGGAAGGCAGCGCCCATCTCATGCATTGTTCCTCCGTAGAGATCCATAGGACGACAAAGACAATGGCCTGTCTACTCCGAGTCCAGGTTCATGATCATCATTTATTCACATGCACTCAATAAACCCAGATGGTAGTTACTTGGAACAGGATTGCTTGATCGATCTTAACACAATTAACGTGCTGATTTTGTTGGTTCTGCACTTTTGACGGCTCAAGTTTCCCTCCCATAGACAAAAAAAGCGGCACACATCAGGGCTCAAAGCAGTGAGGTTTACAGCTTCGTGCGCACTAGATATATGTGATATGATTATCTCTTCTTATTTTTCAATATAAGAAAGCAAAGAGCTTGAACAATTTTCAATAGCAGGTGGGTCCATATATACGAGGATATACAGGGTGGGCACTGAGGTCACCCCAACGGTCTTTGTGCTACACATCACCCGTGTGTTCTTGCGGTACCGTGAATGCTTCAAGTAGAACGTACGTTGTTGCTACTTTAGAAACCAATTTCCAGTTCTTTGTTATTTTATTTTGAATTACAAAATGGCGAGAGAGGTCTCTGACATATCAATGAAGGAGAAGGGTTTCGGTGTCTCTTCTTTTTCTTGAGATGAGCGGCACTGAAACTTTATTCATGGCTGCCTCCCTGCTCCCCTATAATATATAGCTTCATAATCCCTTGTCTATCGATCAAGACTAGAAGAAGAAGCATGAGACTGGATGATGTTAATTAGCATTGGGTACGAGAGGCACCAGGAACAGCCAGCTTCACTGCACATGTTTGAAACAGATGATCCAGTACTTGTTTTGTACCTGTGTACTTCTTATGTACTCTTATATACTGCCTTTATTGCGTTATTACAGGATACAACTACTATTCAGAACATGGTAGCAAGAGTCTAATTTAATTATGACTACACCTCACGTACCCCTATATAAATGTATCTTCTTGCATATGTTGATCAGGACTAGTGGTAGAATATACACGCATGAGACACAATGAGCAACAGTGGGCACCGGAGGCACCAGGAACCGTCTTCTCCTTGGAGTGGTCCAGGGGAAGCAGGGTGGTCGGTTATTCTACAGCCCTGCTCAGTATGCAGTGTCACATGTCTCTGGATATGTGCCACCTATCTTGGCCCAATCGCCGCTCGTGAACCCAGCGCCAACGGGCAGGTGGTGTCAAACGAACAGGCTGTACGTGGTGCTCCATGGCTGGTTTTCCTTAACTGGAATGGACGACTTCGTGGGGGGCCCCGACATGTCCTGCATACGCAGCTGTGCCAAGCATGAATGTGTCCATGTGTGGTCCTTGTTCCAAAAGTTTGGGATAACTGTGAAGGCCTGGATTTTTTTTAAAAAAAAACATAACCGAGATCCAAAAGGTATTATTGTCAAGGATGATTAGAGTCCATTGAATTGATAGCCAAATGTTTCCGTTTTTTTTTTCTAGTGAGAAGTAGATGCACCACCCGCATGCTGCAGCAGATTCGGCTATATTATTAATATATAATAATACTTTTAGTAGAAGTTTAGAAAAAAATGCATACTAGCAAACTGAAAACAATTTTTATATCATTTCTGGTATTAGAAAAATACAAGGGTACATCAGGGCTGAAACATGTGTGGTGATGGTCTACAATAACATCCCCCTTCAGCTGATTATATACTTGTTGTTTATTTATTTTTATTTTTAATAGCAAAAGGGCAAGCGGCCTAATGATGAGGGTCTCTCCTTTTCTTGAGCGCCGGTTACTTGTGACTTCTTTCCGGCCTATAAATATATCTACTTATTATTGTCAAGTTGGTCCATCAGGGCTTGTAGAAACAGACGCACGCATCACTGGATGAGTTATCATCATTGGGTCCGAGAGGCACCAGGAACAACCACGGGTGGCATTGAGGCCTTTCTTCTATGGATGTAAATGGCGGGGCGGCGAGGCGTTGATGACAGCTATGTTGTAAGCTGTTGTTGCACGCGGTGGCTGCACGCATGTAGTATATGCAAGCGTGTGACCATCCCAACCATTCCCCACGCATTGCTTGAGAATATACAGTGTCAGTGTTATATACCAAACATGTACCTGTCGTTCTGATACATGTTTAGTGTATAATGAAAAGTAGCTAGGTGTATCTGTTGTTCTAGTACATGTTCTTATACATGTTTAGTACTGCCCAACTAATAACGAAAACTGTCCTGATATTCATGGGTTCTGTCTTTCTGTGAGACGCAATGACAACATCAATCCAAGGCATGAACACGCGTAGCTAGGTGTTGTTAATACAACTTTTTGTTTCCATGCCTGGTTTGTGCAATGCTTGTAATCTTTTATTTCAGTCATCAATGAAACATCTTGACTTCAACTCGAGTGTGTTCTTGCTTAAATTGGGACCAGGTCGGCATGCTCTTCTACATCATATCAACTTCATTGATGATGCCCAGAAGCACCACCACACGGTACCAGTGAGGCCACAGCACACGAACCAGAATATATATTTCCATCTGCTACGTGCTTACCATATAGACTCAAACAAAGAGCACTGCTCTCCAGCAAACAAACAATCTTGTTCATTGTAGTGCAGTAGGAGACCAGCATGCGTGGACGCCGGGGAGCCATCATGCACTACAAAATCGGTAACCCAATGGGTATGAGAGTTGTCGGGAATAAACATTTCACGCAGAAGCGTTGACCGATTTCCCGTACGTGCAAATGACCTAACACACTGGCAGCGGTCACTAGGAAGGCAGCGCCCGTCTTATAAATCGTTCCTCGAGAGACAGGGTCGTCTATGTCTCGGATGGCACCCTTTGGAGATTATACGACTCTATCGGTAAGACTGTAACCCGTGTGGACTTAATTATTGTTCTGCTGGTAGCAAAAGACACATGGGATGACACAGACAAGGGCCACACTACTGACATATACTGGGTGTCTATAGGTCAATGATCGTCTACTCCAGAAAGCCAGGCAGTTGTTACTTAGAACAAGATTACACTTGATCTTAAAAAATGAAAAAAATGGCTATGACAACACTCTGTAATTCCGTGAAATTGGTCATACTGAAATCGGAAAAATTGGCCATAGTGGATCTAAAGTTGGATTTTTTGATGCAGGAGACTACCTAGCTTAGTGTCCTACAACTACTTTTTTCGTTCAGTGTGCAATAGTGGCTGTGTTTAGTTCAAAAAAGTGGATGGAAAAATTTGGCGAAAATGTCACATAGCGCACTGTAGCACTTTTCATTTTTTTATGGTAATATTTGTCCTACCATGACCTAACTAGGCTCAAAAGATTCGTCTCGTCGTGTACATCAAAACCATGTAATTAGTTTTTTTATTTACCCATGTTTAGTGTTCTATGCATGAAGAGAGAGATTTGATATGATTTGATGTGATAGGTGAATAGTGAAGTTTGGAGAGAGAATTTTGGGAAGTTTGTGGGAACTAAACACAGCCAGTAACATGAAAATAAAGTGTCATGTAGGTAGCAAAATTTGCATAACAACACTAGTATGCTGATATGTGATATCATGGATTCTGCACTTCTGACGGCTCAAAGCAGTGAGGTTTACAGCTTCTTGCGCGCTAGATATATATACTCCGTATGTGATATATTTATTTCTTTCTTATTTTTTCATTTTTCAATACAAAAAAGGGAAAGAGGTTGAATAATTCAGCATTATGTGAACCCCAACTGCTGGGTTCAGTCGTGCATGGTCCTTCTGCCATGTCTCGAGCTTTTTCACGTGGTCCTTCTGATTGCCTACCGTGAATGGTTGAACTAACATGTCGTTGCTACTTTTTCAGAATAAATTGTAGTTCCTTTTTAATTCATTGTTCAATTACAAAACGGAGAGAGCTCTCTAACATTTGAATAAAGACCGGGGAAGGGTGCCGGTGTCTCTGCTTTTCTTGACCGGCCGGCATCACCTGGAACTTTATTTATGTCTGCCTCTGCTCCATTATAAATATATATCTTCATGCATGTTCCATTATCAATCGATAATCAGGTCTCGAACAAGAAGCATGAGACTCGATGAGGCTGGCTACCATTGGGTACGAGAGGCACCAGGAACTGCCAGCTTCACTGCACATGTTTGTAGACTCCTTAACCACTCATATATATGGCCCCATTAAGACTATTATTGAATACGGGTGCTATTCAGAAGAACATGTGTATTAAAAATCAAGAATACGAGTGCAGCAGCAGCCTCGCAGCACAGGCATGGCACCGCGGAAAGAGTTCTAGCGGCGAGCGACGAGTAGGTGGCCCCTGCCACCAGTGGCTTTTTTTTTAATTTCTTAATCGATTTCTAGGATCAGAGGACTACATGACCTGCATTTGCAAATAGATTTACAGAAGCGGCTCAAAGCCCCGCACATAAAATAAATACATTATTCGTGGACGCGAAAATCAAGCGTGGGTACGGTATTAGTCCGGCTTCTACTAATACGTTTTCAACCAGCCTTAAAAAATGTTTTTCGTGGTATGGCTGCACCAAAGTTTTTTCCAACAAGGCCGGAGTGCTCCATGGCTGGTTTTCCTTAAGTGGAATGGCTGATTTTTTTATTTTGAAAATATAACTGAAATTCAATAGGTTATTGTCAAGGATGATTAGAGTCTATTGAATAGATAGCCAATGTTTCATATTTTTCTATTGAGAACTAGATTCACCACTTGCGCGATTTGCTTATATTAATATATAATCATACTTTTGGTATAAATTTTAGAAAAAAAATCATACTAGCATACTTAAAACAATTTCTTATCACTATTTCTAGAATAATGTAAGTTCCTACTACGGACAGAATGTACTACGGTTTCATTAATAAAAATGTCTCTATTACGTTTTGTTTGTGCGAAAGTCCTGCAAACATAGTACAGAAAAACATTTCATTCGTTACTTTTCTTGTACTTTACAGTATACTTCTGCGTCTTTAGCTCTTTACTCTCACAAGTACTTGTCCACTAGCTAATATGTGCCATGCTTATTTTCCTTTTATTTTCAAAAGTAAACGCCCAATTTCTTTTCTTCAGCGGCATACTCCATGACTACGTACCCCATGTACCCTATAAATACGTAGCTTCATATTGCCTATGTTGATCAGAACTAGTAGAACACAAATGCATGAGACTAGATGAACAATACTGTGTGTATGAGAGGCATTAGGAACCAACCAACTATGCTGCTGAAAAAGCCTAAAACTTGTTATATGTTTTATGGTAGATGATGTAAAAAATTCAGTGTCATGCCAACCACGCCATGGATGGGTAGCAGCGGTCAGCTGCTGCCCTTCCCAGTGTGCACTACATCTCGGTGATGCATGCAGTCAGCCTGTCTAGGGCCAGGTGCCACTAGCATTCGTTAGCTCCATGGCGTTCGTGGGTTCAGACGAAGGAACTAGGCAACACGAGCAGGCTGTGGGTGTTGAGATATACTTTTCACACCCTTTATTCACGATGTTCAGATGTTCAATATTCCTATCTCATGGGATGACAGGCTACTGCTGATGTGTGATGTTTATATATGCATGCAAGTAAAATCTTGAACTAGCGTCCTGTCAGTACTGAATGAACCACAAGCACGAGTAGCTCTATGATCATGCTGCTGCGCCTGATATAAATAGCATGTACCAATCATGCAGATTGATTCCTTTGGAGAAATTCTGATGATATCACCCAATAAAATTCAACAGTCTCGAGGTAAAATTTTTCTTCATTCATTTTCAGGCCAAATTGGTATCAACAATGTCCTTTTACAGATCATCAGTGCCGCTGAAAACTAGAACCACCATCAGGTACCAGACACACCATTTATTTAGAGCAGTGTTCTGGATACCAGAAAAAAAATAATGATAGACCCGATATATAGTGGAGAAAGTATGGACATACTATATATATACTGCTCTCTCGTGAACATTCACAACTTCACATTCGTTTCTTCCCAATCAGAGACAATACAAGACTCAAGCGCGTGCACTACCAGATTTTAGAGTATTTGGGCATGAGAGTAATCGGGCATGAAGTTTCCCCTCTCCTCTTCTGAAGATCTCTGTATGAAACTTTTCCATGTGCGACTCGACAGTTATCCACGCCTGGCCCTACCACTCCCACTACCACGACAGAGATACTCTCCTCTTTTCTACTTCATGTGACTGTTCGTTGTGCTTTGTTGTTATCCTCATTGTGTTCATGTAAGAGCTACTGATGACAGGTCTGGCCTACAACTGACTTGCTTTCAGACTTACTGGCTGAAGAGCAAAGAGATATCTATTTTACAGTAAATTCCTCTTAGAATAGCCTACCGCTCTTTATAGGTTTAGTAATGCTACCTTGAGCCCAACGAGTGTAATACCTGGAACGAGTAATAGAGAGGACAGAAGATATAGACTTATGCTTTCTTTTCTGCCTTGACCACGAGGCCATGACTATGAAAATCTTACAGGAAGCAACCTCTGTACCCTGCCTTCTAGCTCTTAGACTTTGAGAAAGGAGCGAGCTAATCCTTGTTCCGTTAGTTTACTAAACATTTGCAGTCTTGTAAGTTAGTTATGTCTTTCAAGGGTTATCACCATCCCCTGCACCTCTTATTGGTGGAAGTGCGATTGGCGTTCTTATTCGTCTAACTAAGGTGCATTGGCTTCCTGATTGACCTGAACCCAAGATGGAAGGACTTCACCCCTTTCCTTTCTGTGAGAACGTCAGGATTATATAGAATCCTTTGATTTTATATAAATCATAGCCCTCGTGAGAGAATCAATCATGGGCAGATGAAGTCCCCGTGCTGCTTTTCAAAATAATGAATAAATGCGTACAAGAAGGATGGGCTCCGGGTTACTCTCTTCACTGATGCTTCGAAGCTTCCACCTTGAACTCGTCAAAGCAAACCTACTGAATGTTGAATCTCGATCGATGTCAGTAACCAACCGTAGAAAGAGAGGTCGAAGCACCTGATCACTTGTTCAGCTCGTTTTTCGCTCGTGCATGTATGAATCGCGTAAGTCATAGTGTTTTGGCGGTGGCGAAGTACAGAAGTAAACAGTGTGTAAGTATTTAGTTGTGCGAAGCGTCATTGACAAGACTTACTCAACTCACACCTGCTTCCGGTGACAGCTACCACTCTCTTATGAATGGGAGGGTAGAGTACCAAGACATAGGGATTAGCCTGCGAAGGCGGTTTATTTAGTAATCAATATACTTATTTGGAATTCTTTTAAGTCAGGACAGTTCAAAGGCACGAGAGATAAGGAAAACGGAAAACCTGACGATGAAATAGAGCCTTCCTCGCTCTATCGATTGGCCCAGCTTATGAAGATCCATAAGAACCTATCCGAAATCAACCCCCCACCGAGATAACGGAATTTATCTAAATTTATCGGTACATTCCCTGGTAGACGAGGACCCATTCAATTGCTTCTGCACCGGAACAAAGAAGCCTGCTCTTCTTCCTTCTTGGTTGAAGGGCAGTACCCATCGGGCTTGATCAGAATCAGATGAGACGGCACTGGTTGTAGTGACTGCACCATTATTGCTGGGTTGAACGCGGCCTACTGTACGGATCGACTTAAAGGGATCCGCTCCTGCGATCAACGCTATACGGGAAAGGGCCCCTCCGGGGGTGCAATTTAGGTATAGTCTAGTGTCTGAAAAAATCGTTTTTCGGATGTCAACTATAAAAGTTGATGGAAGGCTCAATCAACTACTTATGCCTCTGGCGGTGGACAATCCACACTTTCCGGCTGTCTGACTCTCCATTTCTGATTGATTTTTCATATGGGTAGTGAATCAGTATAGGGAAAGAATTCATTTCTATATATTAGTTTTAGTTAATAGTACTATTCTATTAGTTAGCGAACCCAGTTCTGTGAGTTCTTTCTTCCGTGATGAACTATCGGCACCAGTCCTACATTTTTTCTCTATCGACCGAGGAGAAGGGTCACGTGATCTGCGTATAGCTCGGTGTTTATATTTCCAGGATTGGTTTGAAGTATGTGTTCATGAGCTTTTATTTTTGTCACAAGTGTTAGTAGTATAGAGTCCTTTACATTATAGGTTAGTAGATCGATTACTTGTTTTGTACTTCTATATATTGCCTTCATATTGAGCTATTACCAGATACAGAAGTGCATGCCATTCAGAACATGGTAGCAAGAGCCTAATTTATTTATAACTACACCTCACGTGCCCTATAAATGTATCTTCTTGCCTATGTTGATCAGGACTAGTGGTAGAATATACACGCAGAATGAGACTCAATGAGCAACACTAGGCACCGGAGGCACCAGGAACCGTCTTCTCTTTGGAGTGGTCGAGGGGAAGCAGGGTGGTCGGTTATTCTACAACCTTGAGGTGTCATATGCCTCTAGATGTGTGCCACTTGTCCAGGCCCAGTCGCCGCTGGCGCTGCGTTCGCTTCATGGCACAACCGGCAGATGGTATCAAATGAACAGGCTGGGGAGCTCCACGGCTAGCAGCCCTAGCGAGATAGCTAGTGCGCTTGCCTGTCTTGGCTGGCCGCAGCCAGGCATGGTCTCGGCCATGGTGCCGGAGCACAGCCCCAAGTGCGAGTACCTCCGCATCTGCGCCAACCATGCATCTGGCCTAGCCTACTCCTCTTCCAAGAGTCAGGGATGATTGTGAGGGCGTGGATATTTTTTTTAAACAGAACCGAGATCCAGTATAGGTATTATTGTTAAGTATGATTTGTGTCCACTGAATCTATAGCCAAATGGTTCCGTCTTTTTTTTCTAGTGAGAACTAGATGCACCACCCGCATGTTGCAGCAGATTCGGTTATATTAATATATAATAATACTTTTAGTAGAAGTTTAGAAAAAATGCATACTAGAAAACTGAAAACAATTTCTTATATCATTTCTGGTATAAGAAAAATACCGGGCACATCAAGGCTGAAACATGTGAGGTGACGGTCTACAATCACACCCCCTTCAGCTGATTATATACTTGCTGTTTATTTTTTTAATAGCAAAATGGCAAGCGGCCTAATGATGAGGGTCTCTCCTTTTCTTGAGTGTCGGTGACTTCAGTTGTGACTTCTTCCCTAAAAATATATCTACTTATTAATGTCATGTTGGTCGATCAGGGCTTGTAGAAACAGACGCACACATCATTGGATGAGTTATCATCATTGGGTCCGAAAGGCACCAGGAACAACCACGGCCGGCATTGAGGCCTTTGTTCTATGGATGCAGATGGCGGGGCGGCGAAGTGTTAATGACAGCTATGTTGTAAGCTGTTGTTGCACGCGGTGGCTGCACGCATGTAGTATATGCTCGCGTGTGATCATGCCAAGCATTCCCCATGCAGGGGCGGAGCCAGGGGGCCAGCAGGGGCCATGGCCCCTCCCAACGAAGTGGCAAAACTTTGTCCCCCCTGTTTACTGTTTTAATGGGCTGAGAATCCTGGACCTTTGCTATACCTAAATAGCTTGAGGGCCCTTTTATTTCCCTTTGCTAGATTTTCCTCCAAATAAAAAGGACTAGCGGCAGGATCGGATCGGAGGTTATGGGCTTCTGGCGTTTGGTTCTCGGCACCGTTCTGCGTCTATTCTGACTCTCCCGTGCTCTCTCCAATCCCTAATCCTACCGCGGTGCGGCGGCGCGTGCGCATGGCACGGCATCACTCTGCAGGGCCAAAAGGTGCGATAATCCGGCATGGCAACAACAAAATCCCAGAGCCTCAAGACTCATACCCTATTTTATTGAGGTAAGATATCATATTTCTAACCTGACATAATGCATTGGTCACTTATGGGTGATGACCACCTAGAATTCTAGATTGCTTTCTCTCATCCTTTGCTATTTCAGTTACTAAAATAACTTGGCAATACTGCATTGACTTGTTTTGCTTTCTGATGTACTAATTCCGCTATAGTATGGTACTTTGGTTTATGTAGCCAACGAGGCTTGTATATGCTAACATAATAAAAGAATAACAATTGATTCATTTTACAAAAATAAAAATATAGCATGATTGATATACTAGAGATGATCTTGGACAAAATTACTTGAATACTCTAAAATAAAAATAAATAGCAGTTCTGAATATTTTGAACTGTGACGGAGTACCATTTGTTTTTTAATGGAATCCATAGTTTTAACTGTTTGTATTTTCTAATCAGAGTATAATTTTCTGTATCAACAAGACTAATACATTTATAAACCTGAAGACATATTTGATTAGGTCATATACCTATTGACAATCTACCTATTATATAACTATATATCGATCTTGTTTGGTCAACCCCCCCCCCCCCCCTAAACAAAATTCCTGGCTCCGCCCCTGTCCCCACGCATTGCTTGAGAATATACAGTGTCAGTGTTATATACTAAACATGTATCTGTCGTTCTGATACATGTTTAGTATATAATGAAAAGTAGCTAGGTGTACCGGCCTGTCGTTCTGGTACATGTTCTTATACATGTTCTGGTGCATGTTCTTATATATACTGCCCAACTAATAATGAAAAGTGTCCATATATTCATGGGTTCCTGTTTTTCTGTGAGACGCAGTGACAACGTCAATGCAAGGCATGAACGCGCATATAGTAGCTATGTGTTGTTAATTAATACAACTTTTTGTTTCCATGCCTGGTTTGTGCAATGCTGATCAGCTTCTATTTCAGCCATCAGTGAAACATCTTGACTTCAACTCGAGTGTGTGTTCTTGCTTAAATTGGGACCAGGCATGCTCTTCTACATCATATCAACCCCATTGATGATGCCTGGAATCACCACCACACGGTACCAGTGAGGCCACAGCACACGAACCGGAATATTTCCATCTGCTGTGTGCTTATCTCCATCTTGTTCATTGTAGTGCAGTAGGAGACCAGCATGCGAGGACGCCGAGGAGCTATCATGCACTACAAAAAATTGGTAACCAATGGGTATGGGAGTTGTCAGGAATGAACATTTCACGCAGAAGGGTTGTCCGATTTCCCGTGCAAATGACCCAACACACTGGTAGCGGTCCCTTGGAAGGCAGCGCCCGTATTATAAATCATTCCTCTAGAGACATGGTCGTCTATGTCTCGGATGGCACCGTTTGGAGATTCTACGACTCTATCGGCAAGACGGTAACCCGTGTGGACTTAATTATTGTTCTGCTGGTAGCAAAAGACGCATGGGATGACACAGACAAGGGCCACACTACTGACAAATACTGGGTGTCTATAGGTCAATGATCGTCTACTCAAGAAAGCCAGGCAGTAGTTACTTAGAACAAGATGACACTTTATCTTAAAACATGAGAAAAAAATGGCTATGACAACACTCTGTAATTCCGTGAAATTGGTCATACTGAAATCGGAAAAATTGGCCATAGTGTGGATCTAAAGTTGGATTATTCTATGATGCAGGAGACTGCCTAGTGTACGTCCTGCAACTATTTTTTTCGTTTTCAGTCGTACGTCTGCAATAGTAACATGAAATTAAAGTGTCATGTACGTAGCAAAATTTGCCTAACAAAACTAGTGTGCTGATATCATGGGCTCTGCACTTCTGACGGCTCAGTGAGGTTTACAGCTTCGCGCGCTATACATATGTGATATATTTGTTTATTTCTTATTTTTTTAGCATTAATGTCAACCCCATCTGCTGGCCGGGTTCGGTCGTGCATAATGTAGCTCCTTTTTAATTAATTCATTGTTCAATTACAATATGGCGAGAGCTCTCTAACATTTTAATAAAGGGGAAGGGTACGTGCCAGTGTCTCTATTTCTCTTGACCAGCACCTGGCCGGGACTTTATGTATGTCTGCCTCTGCTCCGTAATAAATATATATCTTCATGCACGTTCCATTGTCAATCGATCATCAGGTCTCAAACAAGAAGAAGCATGAGACTCGATGAGGCCATCTACCATTGGTTACGAGAGGCACCAGGAACTGCCAGCTTCACTGCACATGTTTGAAGCAGGCGACAATGGAATATAATGTTCTAATGGCCCATATATGGAGATGATGCAACATGGGCCGCTAGGGTTGAGGCACATGGTTGCAAGCTCTGGTTGCTTCTGGGATATGCACTAGAACAGAAATTAGTCCCGGTTGGGAAGGGTCCAGTCCTGGTTTCCTAACCGGGACCAGGAATCAGGGACTAATAAAGCCCTACAAAACCATCATTTGGTCCCGGTTAGTGTTACCAACTGAAACTAAAAGTGATATTAGTCGATCTCGGACCAAAATAAATATATAGCATAGAAAGTTCATTCTCCGCTGGTGATGGGTGGTCGCAATGCAATGACCTATACAAAAAGAGCATGCCTAGGCGTGTGTCCGATGGTACTGACAGGTTTTTTTCAGCATGTCCTCCATGTCTCTCTTTCTGTGATTGGATTCGAGGCCATGCTCACGCATGCGTCTATATATCTGGTTTGTTTTGCCTGGGGTTATTATATATGTATATATGAATTCAAGTGCTATTCAGAACACGCTATCAAGCAAGAGTACGTCTAATTTGCTGACAACTTCCGGACTAGTAGTAGAACACACTTGCATGAGACTCAACAAGCAAACAATGGGCTCCAGAGGCACCAGGAACTGCTCGGTATGAGGTGCGATATGCCTCTGCATGCCTGCGGCCTCTCCAGGCCCAGTTGCCGGACAGGAATCAGATGAACAGGCTGGGGTGTGCCTTCAAGCGCCCTTGCCTGGTCCTTGGTTGTTCCCTGTCACGGTGGATAATAGTGGAGACCTGGAGTTTTTTTCTTTATGAAAATATATGTGAGGTTTGTTACTATGGTTTTACGGTACTCAACGGGACGTGAAGGTATCTTTTCGTTCCATTTTTTCTGATCGTTCATCTGAGAAAATAATGGTCATGGTTATTAGTAAGTGTTCGTGTTGGTCTGTCCGTGCGCATTCTTTACTCCTTAACTAATTAATGAAGCGTCGTGGAGATATGCATCCACGGTGTAACAACATTGATCCTACGCATGGATGTATAGCTCGCTGTACGAAGTGCTTAATTAATTAGTTTTATTTTTGTCACATGTGTTAGGAGTATAGAGTTCTTACATATGCGTTTGTAGAGTACAGTACTCTTTAATTTGTAGACTCCTTAAGCACTCATATATATGGCCCCAATAAGACTATTATTGAATACAAGTGCTATCTAGAAGAACATGTATCAAAATCAAGAATACCAGTGCAGCAGCAGCGCCTCGCAGCACAGGCATGGCACCGCGGAAGGAGAGCCACGAGCGACGACACTACCAGAATACTTAACTTTTGCACCGGTTGGGAAAGCCCTTTAGCACAACCGGTGCTAAACTTCCGAGGCTATAAGTGAAACCCTTTAGCACCGGGTAGGATAACCGGTGCTAAGGGGGCCTTTAGCACCAGTTGATGGTGCTAAAGGCCCTGCCACCACAGTAGGGATAACAGGGCCGACACCAACCGGTGCTAAAGGGTCTAGTTTTTTTTTACTTTTTTCAGGCGCCATCACAAGTTCATTCAAGTTCATCACAAGTTATCTCACAACAGAATCAATCGTCACATAAGTTCATCTCGCAAATTATTTGATTGCAGAATCATCACATAAGTGCAACGTGGAGGCCGAAATCAGAGATAGGTGAGAACAAACTGTTAAGATCAAGTATAACTATTGAAAATATTGAAGATTACAACAAAAATCTCAGAGAAAGATATCTATGAATCCATGCATTTTGCTCATAAATACATGATCAACGAGATCACCTCTTTGTCAATCTGGACATAGTTTAATTGCTCTGATGAAAAAAAACTCTACCTAAGCAAATAAATTGAAAAAAAACGGACTCACGCCCGCTGCCGCATGCTCCGCCGGCCGGCCAGGCCGCCGCGCCCGCCTCGCCAGGCCTGCTCGCGCTTGGCGGCCCCACGCGGCACCGCGCGCCAAGCCCGCTGCGCCTGCAGCTCGCGCCGCGCTGCGGCCCCACGCACCCGCAGCTCCGCTCGCCGCGCCCGCAGCTCGCGCGCCGCGCTGTGGCCCCACGCGGCTCCCGCGCCGCGCCTGCAGCTCCGCGCGCCGGCGACCCCACGCGCCCGCAGCTCGCACCGCAGCTCCGCTGGCTTGCGAAATGAGTGAATAGATAAGGATAGAGAAGAAGAAAGAGAGAATGAGAAGAAAGGAATGGATGGTGAAGCATGGAGAAGAAGAGATAAAGGAGAGAGATCCAGAGGGAAGGATGTGGCTGTCGGTGGAGTCCTTATTTGCACCCGTTGCAGCCAGCAACCGGTGCTAAAGGGCATTGAAAGCTTTAGCACCGGATGATGGCTGCACCCGGTGCTAATGGGGGACCTTTAGCACCGGGTTTTGCTACGACCCGGTGCTAATAAACTCTCGGCTCCTAACAGTTGGACCCGGTGCTAATGCATCTTTAACACCGGGTCCAAAATGTGTCGAGGTATTTGAGGGGGGCGGATGTTGAGTTTTCTAGTAGTGCGAGTAGGTGGCCCCTGCAGCCGGTGGGGTTTTTTTTTAATTTTTTGATCGATTTTTAGGATCAGAGGACTGCATGACCCGCATTTGCAAATAGATTTGCAGCAGCGGCACATATAAATACATTATTCATAGCTGCGAAAACCAAGCACGGCTATTAGTCCTGTTTCTACTAATATGTTTTCAACCGGCCTTAAAAACGTTTTTCATGCTACTCCCTCCGGTATCGTATGAGAAGTTGTTTAAGACAGCGACACGGTCACCAAAACACAACGTTGACTTCGTTTTCCTATAAAAATATTTCTTGAAAAGTTATATATGCATATTTTTATAAAAGTAATTTTCAAGACCAATCTATTTATATGATTTTCACATCACTACAAGAAATGTGTTGATCTATAACGTTTTTCTTATGACATTTTAAAAAAACGTCATAGTGGCGTATCACCTGTGACGATTCTCTAGTTTTCGTCATAGATTCGCAGTAATGGGTATTAGGCCCAAAACATAGTGACGTTTTATCATTTTCGTTAGGCCCATAACACAATGACGTTTAAGCAAATCGTCACGATCAATAAATTAAGAATCACTATAATCCTTATGGCCTTGCTTATCAAATATGCTCCCGAAAATTCTATATATTAGGACAAAAAAATGAAAAGGTTGAATTATCACTAGCAAACAATTTAATTCTCTGTCTATGTCTGAAACATGGGCTACAATGGAACATAATAGTCAAAATACAATTTTATGCATATTGCAAAATTAAATCAGCAAAATATATGGCGCAAAAGGCCAAAAAAAATGCTCTTTATAGGTCTTGAACAAGAGACCTCAAGCTCCACATGTGCAAGACTTACCAATACACCATCAAATCATTTTGTATCTAAATCTCGTTTTATATTTTTTTTATATTGTTCTTTTGCTGCCACGTCAATTTTTATAGCACAGCCATGTCATCTGGACCACTGCCGCCAAGTCAGCTGGGCCTCCAGCGTGGCACAACGGCCCGCCCGCGCCAGCCACCTGGGCCTCCCGGGCGACCGGCTTGCCAGACACTTGGGCCTCCCGCGCGACCGGCCTGCACGCCGCGCCGTCACCTGAGCCTCCCGCGCGCCAGTTAAATTGGCTAAAAAGGCACCGCTGAGTTAAATTGGCTAAAATTGGCTAAAAAGGCACCGCCAGAATAGCTCAAGCCATACCAGTTGAGCTACTGCTTCGATTGTGATAATAAAAAGATGCCACTTTATATATATAATTTGACATATCGTGACCACGTGACACCACCCAGATAGTTGACCGCTTCACCACCGATCCACGTCTGGACGTTGGGCCACGTGGCGGCCCTAGCTGCTCCCCTCACCATCTTTTTTCTTTTTAATCTATAACTAAAATTTGTAATTAGTATTTTTTTAATCATACAAACTCCAAATTCGATGATTTTTTTCCTAAAATTTTCTAAAATCACGATCCTTCATATCATATCTTTTGTTTCCATACTTGTTTTCAATTTCGTCTTATTTTTATATTTCTTCTTTTTTGCACCGAAAGATAATTGATAAACCATATTTTTTTATAACAATTGGCCATCTAACTTCATATTTTGTAATGGTATGGTGAACATAAGGATCTATCCAAGTATGATGAAAACGTATGTTGTCGTATCAATTTCTAGAAGGGAGTTGACCGAAGTCAAACTTGATTTGACTGAGATTTAAACAAAACTTTGCATTGAGACTCGAAAATCGGTCAAAACAAAAGTTGTTCAAAATTGTATTCTTTAAAACTTTCGTATTGGATGATTTTTGGTTTGAGCTATAAATTAGGCAGAAAAGGTGGAGTTTTAGGTTTTGTTTAAAAGAACTTTGAATTTTGAAAAACAAAAGTAGTGATTTGAATATTTGTGATCACTTCCCATGACCATGATTTCTTTGTTGAATCATTGTTTGAATTTTTGGCTTGATTAATTTTGGTAAAATTGAAGTCAACACTAGGTCTGACTCTAGTCAAACATGTGCTTAAAGTCTAATTGTGTTTCAATTTGTTTAATTTGGACTCTAATTCTTGAGTTGTCACAACATCTAACTTCATATTTTGTAGTGGTATGTTTAACATAAGGTTATATCCAAGTTTGAGTTCCATATGAGTTTAAAAATGTAATGGGCTACTTAAATTCAAAGTTAGACTAGAGTTATAGGAAACTATATGAGAGATGTATTCATTTATGAACAATGTATAAATCAACTTTTGTAAAATCTTATAAAACTCTTATGTCAAGCTTATACATCGATAAAATGATTCCATGTCAACTTTTAGTATTATTCGATAAGTTTTAGGTATTATTAACATTATTTTATACTAGGATTGCAAGTAGAAGTTTGACTTATTCATAGCAAACATTTGAACTTTATATCTATTTGCAGGTTATGAGTTACAATAGCTATAGATACTTTAAAAAGTATTTTAACACAATTTTTAAAATAATATTTGAGATACATGTAGTTCAAATTGTAATTATTTCCAAGAAATCCGCGAAAATTCATTTAACATATAGAAAATAGTAAATCAGTTCTAAATTTTTTTAAACTTCTTTAATACAGTTCGTATGTATTATATTACATATAAAAATAAATTGGTGTATATAAGATAATTATTTTTATGTGCTACTTCACAATGGTGCAATAAAATGGAAAAAGAAAATAAAAGCATTATTTTGAGAAGAAATACACTAAGGCCCATTTCAGCCCAAACGGCCCAGCTATCTCTGGCCGTCGATTGTCGTTTCGATGGCTCTGATCGTGGTACCTAGGTATAAAACCTGTTGCATCCCTTCCCCAGTGCAAACCCTAGCTCATTCTACTCCTCTCGCAGCTGCTCCCATCCGCGGCCTCCGACGCCTGCTTCCCCCTCCTCGCGTGGCCCGACCTCCGCCGCCTGCGCCCCTTCCCTCCCCTCCGGCCTCCACCTCTCTGCTTCCCTCCCCTCCTCAGATCCAAGCGCCGCCCCCTCAACTCCGGTGAGGCATCGGCGGATCTGCCTCCTCTGCCCGCGATGACGGTGGTGCCATGGCCAGCCCCGGCGGGGGGCATGGCCAGGCGGGACGACGACGGCAGGGACGCCTCTCGCGGCTGGCCTCTCACGGCTGGCCTTCGAGGGGCACGACGGCACGGCTAGGCGGGATGGTGATGGCAGGGTCGCCTCTCGCGCCGCTGAGGTCGGCTTCCTGCACCGTCGCCGTCGCCATCTCTCTCCTCTCCTGCAGTGACGGCGGCGCCGTGGCCGTGAAGGTTCTGATTGACGTTGCAGCTGAGATGCTACTCCTTGCTTTTCTTGGCCTTGGTGAGCATTAGTTTCTACTACTTTATTCACCTCTTAATATTTGAGGTGTCTGAAATCCTAATAGAAACAGTTCAACGTACAGTCTTTTCATTCATCTCTCTATTTGCTTACTATGGGTTTGCAATCTTGCAGTGTTCTCTCTTTGTGGGTTGGTGTCGATTATCTACGTGTAAGCATCAGCACATATATAGCTTCAATTGCTCATCGCTCGCTAGAGTTCATCCAACAAAAATGCAGCTTGAAAATCTGATGCCGTGCCAATTTTTTACTGGCATGCAGGCTGGTGTTTTTCGGGTGGATCCTGGTTGCAGGGACGTTTGGACTCTATGGTACTTTTCTCCTGCACAAATAAGTGCCCTTGCTGTTACTTACCTGTTGCTTACAAGTCAGTACTGTCACTTCCATTCCAGTTTGGTGGTCACACTACAAAGTACAGATCAGAGAGCACCCTCGTTTACCTGCCTGCAAGAATTCTTTTTTAAAAAGAAAAAATGTGTCACATTTACATAGTGAAAAATTTAGTAAATTGCACATGTTGGATGTCTAGCGCTTTTTTCTGACATCCAACATAGCACATAGGATTGAATGCAGTTTTGATTCAAGTTGAACATATTCTGTTAGACTGCCTAAGCACTAAAGAAAGCATAATGCAATTCTGCTTTGTTGTTCAGATGTCTTTTCATAAACATGTACGAACTATAATCCCTTTTTATTTTGCAGTATGCAAAAACTAATTACATTGAAGATGTGCTGATTACTTTTGATGACCAACTCTACTGCATGGTCTACATGGACATCTGTTCAGGTCATCTGTCCTAGGATGTTGGGCTGTTTGTGTTGGGCAGCTGGATAGCTGGATGAAAAATATGTATGCTATCCCTTATTCTGATGTCATATTGGGTTAGAAAAGATTGTTCAGGTGATATATGTTTGGGTCTGAATTGATTGTTGTAATTTCTGGGCTGTGCTAATTTATGTGCTGATATTTATATGGGCTGTGTATGGATGAATTATAATACTTGCTGGTAAAAAATGGGCTAAATTTGGCCCATTTCAGTAGGCCCAGTTTGAATTAGGCCCTAACACGATATTGCCACGTCATCGCAACGTTAGCTGCCATGTCGTTGCCATGTCAGCTGCCGCGTCGTTGCCATGTCAGCTGCCACGTCGTTGCCTTATCAGCTGCCATGTCATTGCTATGTCAGTGGCCATGTCATCCACCTCATCATCATGTCAGCAGCCATGTCATAGCCACGTCATCATCCATGTCAGCTAGTTGTGACGTGGCAAACGAATCCGTGACGTTTATTTTCGTCACTAGTAATGGGCTCGGGCTGGGTTCCATGGGCTTGAACCTGATTTATGACAATATCGAATCGTCATGAATTGAGTCAATCTGTGACGTTTTCAACGAAAACGTCACGAGGTTCAACCGTGACGCTCAATACATGACAAAATTTGAGAACGTCATAGGTACTGTTTTATGACGTTTTTCAGTGATCTATGACGTTTAGTAACAGATTTCTTGTAGTGCATTTTTAAACTCAATAACTTAAATGTTATTCATGATTTATATTTCCAATGTTTGACTCAAATCTTGTCCAAAATCACTTTTGATACGATACCGGAGGGAGTATGGCTGCACCAAAGTTTTTTCCAACAAGGCTGGAGTGCTCTATGGCTGGTTTTCCTTAAGTAGAATGGACGAGTTCGCGCTGGATTTTTTTTATTTTGAAAATATAACTGAAATTCAATAGGTTGTTGTCAAGGATGATTAGAGTCTATTGAATAGATAGCCAATATTTCATATTTTTCTATTGAGAACTAGATGCACCACTCGCTATTGCAGGAGATTTGGTTATATTAATATATAATAATACTTTTGGTATAAATTTAGAAAAAAAATCATACTAGCATACTGAAAACAGTTTCTTATCGCTATTTCTAGAATAATGTAAGTTCCTACTATCTATACGGACAAAATGCAGTACGGTTTCATTAATAAAAATGTCTCTATATATTACGTTGTGTTTGTGCGAAAGTCCTGCAAACATAGCACAGAAAAACATTTATTCGTTACTTTTCTTGTACTTTACAATATACTTCTGCGTCTTTAGCTCTTTCTCTCTACTCTCACAAGTACTTCTCCCACTAGCTACGCGCGCGCTATGCTTATTTTCTTTTTAGTTTTCAAAAGTAAACGTCCAATTGATTTTCTTCAGCGGCACTTACTACATGACTACGTACGTACCATGTAGCCTATATATATGTAGCTTTCTTATTGCCCATGTTGATCACAACTAGTAGAACACAAACGCATGAGACTAGATCGATGAACACTACTTTGTATGAGAGGCATCAGGAACCAACCAACTATGCTGCTGAAAAAGCCTACAACTTGTTATATGTTTTATGGTAGATGATATGAAACAAATCGGTGTCATGCCCACCACACCTTGGATGGAAAGCAGCGGTCATCAATAATGTCCCTTTACAGATTATCACTGAAAACTAGAACCACCACCACATGTACCATTGTAGCGCACTGTAGCACTTTTCGTTTGTTTGTGGTAATCGTTGTCCTACCATGACCTAACTAGGTTCAAAAGATCCGTCTCGTCGTGTACATCAAAACCATACACTTAGTTTTTTATTTACATACACTTAATGCTCCATGTATGATGAGAGAGATTTGATGTGATATGTGAATAGTGAAGTATGGAGAGAGAATTTTAGAAAGTTTGTGGGAACTAAACAGGGTCATAGTGGAGAAACGTATGGACATATATACTGCTCCCTCATGAACGTTCACAACTTCACATTCGTTTCTTCTTTGCAATCAGAGACAATACAAGACTCAAGCGCGTCGACTACCAGTAATCGGGCATGATGTTTTCCCTCTCCTCTTCTGAAGATCTCTGTATGAACCTTTTCCATGTGCAACTCCACAGTTATCCGCGCCTGCCCCTACCACTGCCCCTACCAGCACAGAGCTACTCTCCTCTTTTCGGTAGAAGAAGAGAGTGGGCAGAATGCACGATTGTATTCATGAACAAGTGCAGTACATATACACCGCAGGAGGGCACAGATCGTGAGAAGCGATCAGCCCTGCATGCACGGAGCTAGACCTGGTATTCAGGAGTACAGGCTAGTTACACAAGACTAGCAACTGAAGGACCGAAATGGCGACAAGAAGGGGGTGAATGGGAGCCGATACAAATTCTCGTCGAGAACCGTGGCCTATATTCCAAATGCAACCCCACACACCTCTCTTCTAATCGCCAAGGTGACACAAGCCAACTAGTGACCTACTCACCCTAAGAACGATTAGGAATTTCTCAAAGTATAGTGGAAGCAAAACGATTAACAAGAGCGTTAATTAACTTGCGGAAAAATTCAGCTCAAACTTCACTTAAACTTTCAACTAGTATTATTATCAACCGGCCACAAACATAAATTAATTTAACACTCATCCAGTGAGCATGCAAGGATCGGCCAATCATGCATAAGAAGATTAAACTAATCAAACAACATGTTGCATTACTGTAGCTAGATAGTGACCCTTCAGAACTTGCAAGCTTACAATGAATCGCACAAGCAGAGAACTAGAACATGCAGGTCATGATGGCGTGAATGAAGTAAGGCAATAAACAATCAACTTATGCGGTACACTACACCAGTAAATCTCTAACCAAACTGACAAGCTATTGTTGTTAACTGAATCGAGAGTTGAAGCTCACTTGCAGACCGAGAAGAAAGGGAGAGCCGATTACCTGCTGCTGGACCGTAGTTACCTGTCGAAATCTGCAGCTGTGGTCGCAGTGTTGCTGCTTCTTGGGCCGCTCGCACTGCAGCTTCCCACGCACCAGCAACTGGGCCGCTGCTCCCCTCCCGCGCTTGGGCCGCGCGTGGCTGTACGCGTAGCTGGGCTGCGCGCTGCACCCCCGGCCCGCTTCCCCGCGTGCGCGAGCGCTGCTGCTGGCTGCGCTGCTCGTGAGAACCTGCGAACAGAGGCAAGAACAGGACGACGAACAGGAGAAGAACAAAACGTCCGAGCTCACTTCAATTCAAAAATCCTCTCAAAATACTCCATGGATTCACGCGAACCTTGAGCAGAATGTTCACAACCCCAAGGGCTAATAGATCTACGAAATATATCCGAAAAAGCTCAAGTATTCGCAACGAATTTCAAGCCGCACCGAGATATTTACGTGGTTCGGTTACAAGCCACTTCTAGCAACAAATCAAAGCTAGAATGGCAAAAAGATCACTCAAAGATCCTCTCTCTCCCTCTCTCCAAACCCTAAAAAAAAGATATTTAACCATTTGCCATCGTTACGGAGGGCACTCCTTGAGATGCCAGTTTTACGTTGGCCCTTACACATTTGCCACTTTTATACGGAGCCTCCCTCATATTTACCATTTTTACTGATGTGGCGCGCCATGTTGGACAGCCAGCCTGGATGGACCGTGCGAAACGACCAAAATGCCCCTGTGCTCCATCCACGCTAGATCGCGGAGCAGCACAGTGGCTAGCTAGATTTGAGTTAGGGAGACACTGAGAATTCAAACGTCACAGCCAGTATGCCAGGCAACTTCGTTTCAGAAGAAAAAAAAAGATGCCACTGCTAGCAGGTTGTTTCCATCAGTGCGATCCAAAAAGTTTGCTGTTGTTGATATGAATAACGATGGCAAGTATGTCCAGCCAATTCCATGCTTGGAGAGGTTCTGGAGCAGTCGGGGCAACATATATTTGTTTTCCAGTAGATGCAGACCTAAAAGCAGAGAGCGTGTGGAGGTTGTACGTTTGTGCTTTTTGACAAGTTCGTTCCTGGACTATCAAACGCTCTGGAAATTGTTGTCCACACTGCACACAGTACCCACGCTATACCGTAGGATCTCCACATACAACACGAGCCCGTAAGATCTTGAGATGTATGATAAGAGGGATCCAGTGTGTTTAAGTTTTCGAGCTTTTTTCATCAGTGTATATGCATTAGTTTGCTTCTGCAGTGCTGCTGGACATCATATCCTACCTACCACATTCTACACACGACTGCAGTAATATGACAAAGCTCGTCTCCTTATATATAAAGAGTACAAAGCAAAAGCACACACCATTGTTCAATAGAAACTGCATCTCGATCTTTGCTGCTGGCAGGGACTATCTTTCCACCCGTTATGGCAAGTCATCGACATACTCCATAGTTGGATAGAGTGATAGCCATCCTTGCACTGAGCCAACCAATGCTACGTCCCGCATATACATGTGAACTCGATTTGATGGATATTTGGCGTGCGAGGTCTCAGGAACCCAGATTCTTCAGATCGTGCGCCGTTCATAGTTAGAGGTGGGTGATGTACAACTACAAGAGAAGTAACAAGAAGACGGGTATTGTAACGAATGCACTTGAACCGTTCTTTTCCATCTCGTGTGCACTTATAAATAGCATGATTAGCATGCGAGGCTGCTGCACATATGGATAGTATGGGTTTTCTTATAGGTTCGTCTCAGCCTCATTCATAGCTTCGGGAAGATATTCTCTAAAGCGATGGCAAATCGCTTCGCACCACACTTACTGGATCTGATCTCGCCTAATCAGAGTGCTAAGGTCGACAATTCAGGAGAATCTCCGCTATGTACAAGGGCCGCCAGGGCAATTGCTCCCAGGAAGTCATCGAAACTAATACTCAAAATTGACATGGCCAACGGCATTGGCTCAGTATCCTTAGCATTTTTCTTGGAGCTCGTAGTCACGGTGGGTTGTCCGCGCATTTGGACTAATTAGATCTCCACCATTCTATCTATGACTAAGCTAGTACAAATGTCTTGATGAATGGGGTACCGGGAACCAGGATTTTCATGGCCACGGCCCACGGCAAGGGGATCCCTTATCACATATGCTCTTTGTGTTGCTTTCGCAAAAAAAAATGCTCTTTGTGTTGGTGATGAAGTGTTTTCACATAATGGTCGCCAAACTAGACAAACAAGATCTCTTCAAAACATTTGGTTCAGCATATATCAAACATCGTGTCTAACTCCATATCCAGATGTTTATAGCACGTTAACTATCTCTTCATAGTTAGAGGTTGGTACATTAACTCCATATCAAACATCGTGGTCAAGTAATAACTACGGTTTTCATAGGGCAGTCCCAACCCTCCAGATCAGCTGGTTTTCATAGCAATTACTATGAAATCTATGTGGCAACCAAATTAACGAAGAGGGAGAGAAAAAATACAGGACATCTGAGAAACTGGGTCGACTCGAACACCGATGCGTGTAGACACGACGGATTCCGCATTGCCCCCGCGTTCTGCGGAACCAACCATTGGAACCAGCAACGCCATGGACCTTGAGCTCGCCATGGCCGCGTTCCTTCCCCCCCGCAGTCTGCGCATGAGCTGCTGCCGGACGGCTTTGCCACAACGTCGCGTTAGCCTCCCGCTCCTCCGGTCGACTCACCACCGCACCGCGCCGCGCCAGCCGCCCGCGTTCTGCTAGCCGAGCAGCGCAGGCCGTGTCGGAGACCCGCTGGGTCACCCGCAGCAGCCTGCGCGCTGCCTCGCCGTTGGTCCAGATCGAGTAATTTGAGTTGAATAAAGAAGAGGAGTGTGTGGCCTTCATGGATTGCTTGCTCGGTGGATTGAATTTGTACGAGCCACGAAGGCAAGAGCAGTAGCAGCTGGCATTGCATTTGAGGGAGATGGTACTTGTTTGATTGCTGGCTGCGGCCGTCCGCGTGTGGTTGAGATCTGAGAGCGAGGAGAAGAGGACGATAGAGTGTGAGACAGGGGAAGATAGGGTCGGATGATGTATTTTCTATACGAGATTTCTAGATGACATGGCAGCTATGGAACTACTCTGATAGTTTCGGGTTGGAAGTGCTCATAATAAATAAATGTATAGTAGAAATTTGCCGTGGGACACTTCACTTTTGTGAAATTAGCTGTGACATGCTAAAATATTTTTTCTTTGTTGAAACACACTAATTTCTTTGCTGAAACACACCGCCTAGTGTGTTGTGGCCAATAATTTTTTTTACAGTGTCCCGCAACAATATCGAAATCGAATAATGTCCTGTAGTAAAATTTGCCATGTATAGTAGTAGTTGCACTAGCATCCTTTTTCTTATGCGGCATCTATATAACCTATATAATTGGTACCTACTACAAGTCATGGTTAGACTTCTCTCAACATGTAAGATGTCCACGTCACCATCCACTAAATCTTCTCTCAACATGCAAGCTATCCACATCATCATCCACTAGAATCATGAATTTATTTTTTCTACTGATTTTCTGCGGCTATGCATTGTGTTAGTCATTGCAAGTACTGAGTACAATGCTACAAATTTCAAAGTAGTTCTCTCAATAAAATGAATGTATTTTTCTCTACATTGTTGTTTGTAAAAAAATAGCGCGATGCAATCATTTTAGTGTTTGTACTTTCAAATTGCATCTTCAAAATTTATAAAAATTTAGTGTTTCTACTTTCAAATTGCATCTTCAAATTTTATAGAAATTCCCGCAGCGGGGTATCACCTAGTTTACTCCATTTACGAGTACTAGTAGAAAAATCACCTATTTACGAGTACTAGTAGAAAAATCACAGAAACCCTCCACCTTTAGCACCGGTGCTAAAGATGGACACTCGCTAAAAAATATGTGTGTTGCTGGGATTCAAACTCGGGACCTCTTAGATCGTGCGTACCCTCTTTTCTATCTCACCTACGCGGCGCATGTGACCGGATAAAAGATGTTTTCCTTTTGAAGTAGCATATGACCCCCCTCCCCCGGAGCGCGCACCGGGTTCGGAACACCTACCGGTGCTAAAGCGTGACCCTACAAATAACGTACCTTCTTATTGCCCATGTTGATCAGAACTAGTGGAAGATGAACACACGAGAGATGAACAATACTGGGTATGAGAGGCACTAGGAACCAAAAACTTTGTTGCTGAAAAAGCCTACAACTTGTTATATGTTTTATGGTAGATTATATGCAACAAATGGGTGTCATGCCGACCACGCCTTGGATGGGAAGCAGCGGCCATCAACAATGTCCTTTTTACATATCATCAGTACATGACTCTCCTTTTGCAGCTTGAAAGAACAGTGCATGCCGTACATTGCTTCTGTGCTGTACATTGCTACTTTATTCACAGAGAGAACAAGCATGGGGCTGTCCATCGCCTGGGATCTGCAAAAACACATCCCATAGGAGGATCATGAGCGAACTGAGCGGTTGGTTGATCAGATGTAACGTTGAGGATCATGTGGTCGGCAGCCCTGCGTGTGGCTGCGTTGTGTCCTTGACTGCTTTGTACATTCAACTTTTTTTTAGATAATGGATAATATATTACCCGGTCTTGACCAAAACGGCTACGGTCAAACAAAAAACATGAAAATTACATCCCATCAAGGGGCTCTAGTAGTCCTATGCGACCACCAAGATCGTTATAATACGTTTGTCAGACCTTACAAAGAACTGAAAATGCTGGACACCAACCATCATTGATTCTTCTTCCAAGGCAACAACACGAAGTCTTGATGCAGATACTGTTAACCAACATCCGAACTGTTACGCCATCCAATACCTCCTCTGTCATGAGCTGAATACCGAACATAGTGTCCACACGGGGGAACTGCCTGGCCTTGGCAAACAAGAACTTCGACGACGCGCCTGCACTGCCGCCGCCGGCCTGGAGAAACCAGGTTAGGTTTTCACCCAGTTATTGGTCATCCACAGACGCAACAGGGGACGGTCTGACCAACGACTTCAGCAGCGCCTTCAACAAGGTGTGTGTCACAGACAATTCACCGCCGCCGATCCGGCAAAACATGCCAGACAAGGATTTCACCCAAATCGCTGCCACCACCGTCACCACTGCGCCCGGCCAACGAAGAGGTCGCCCTCACCGGAAGGACACCAGCATCTTCACACAGGACGCTGCCACCGCAAGACAAGACGCACTCTGGCCGCCATCGACGAACACCGCCATGCGTACCAAGGTCCCGCTAGCAAAGGGACGACATCAACCCATGGGGAAGGCAGCTGCACGACAGCTAGCGAAATCCACCCAGATTGCCCCCGTGGGGACGACGCGGAACGATGGAGGCGTTGGACTGTTACCCTCCGTAGTCTCCATGCTGCCAGGGACGACATAAGACGACATAAGTCGTCTCCGAAGAGAGACCGCGCGGGCCGAGGGATCGCCACGCAACGACCGCGTCGCCGCCGGCCTCGCGCGCCCGCAGCACACCTCGAGCAGACGACCGCCGGCCGCCCACGCCATGGCCGCCTGCAGCCCCGTCCGCCACACGCGCCGCTGGCCACCGCCTGCACCGGATCCGTGCCCAAGGACGATGGAGCAGGCCGGGACCTCGCCGGATCTGGCGTGAGCGGCCACGCCGCCGCCGCCATCGCCCGCCTGCGAAGCTCCGCGCCGCCCGCACGAGGAAGCTCCACACATGGCCGGAAACACCTCGCCGCCGCCTTCCTTGTGGTCGCCGGACTTCCGGCCACCCGCCTGGGCGGTGGCGAGGGGAGGGAGAGGGGAGTGAAGGAGGCTGTGGAGGGGAGGGCGGCGGAGTCGCCCCGCGTCGCCTGCAGGCGCGACGACGGGAGCGAGATCCGTTTTCCCTTGTTAGGGTTTTGACTCCTAGCTACGCGGTCTAATTTGATGCTGGGCATTTAACTTCTTCCTATGCCGTCAAAGGAAAGAATATTGCAAGCGATTGGAGAGGGTTTGCTAGAGTACTTGACAGCACTGGAGAGGGAGGGCAAGCATGGATGACCTGGAGGAGATCTGATCGCTCTATACAAGCAAGCTGATGCGACATGGGACAGTTAATTAACTCCTAATTAACGGACAAACTTATATTGCTGGCGTTTGAAGAGATAATTATTGCTGCCTTCGTCCCCCTGGATCTCAATGATTGAGTGAAAATAATGGTTCTACTGGAGAGGTAATAACGGAAAACACATTCAGTGCAATAATAATAAAAAAGTGGGTACCTACTGTACTTATCTCTTCTTCTGTACTTATCTCATCTTCTTGCCCTAATTCCATTGAATGGCTAAGTGTAGTAGTTCGTTCATCTGGTCAAGGTTAGGTCGATTAGGTCCGGTTGGAAGCAAAAAAATGTACTAGCGAGTAAATCTGGTGGTGTTCAATTTCTTATAAACCTTTGTAATTTTGTTGGTCTTTTTCTCTTTCTTCTTCTTAATATATTGACGAGAAATTTACAATGATTGGGATTAATTAGAGCTAGCCGTTCTGAGAAATCGGATGGTGGAAACAAAGGAAGTACCAGAGGTACCCAAATAGAGATACCCAGAGGTACCAAATTCGTGGGACCAGCTACCAAAAATGGTGAGACCCACTATTGATTTAATATTTTTTTCAAAATTAAAAAAGGGCATAAGGGTAATTTCCCATGGGTAACATTGTTGATGGTTTTTTTTTCACTGTTGATTTTCCATACGTGGGTAACATTGTCGTCGTTTTTTTTGCTAATTTAATCCAACATATACTAGCTCTCCTGCTTGTTCAAGAAAAAAAATAACTGGCTAATACTTATCACTGCATATTGCTTTATGAGATTTATTTTGAAACATCATCTCAACCTGAAACTATGCAAAGTCTACCAAACAATTGCACTACAGTGTTTGTCTCATTTTTTTGGTTATCCCGCCAGGCCTACAATATATATAGTTCCACCATAGTCACTCTGTTACCACTGGCTCCTTTTTTGAAATCTAGTACCACTGGCTCCTATATACCAAATTCAGAACCTGCACCAGTGATGTGTCGACTACCGTCACGGATTAGAACCTCTTTTTTTTTGACAGAGACGGATTAGAACCTCTTGATCAGTGAACCGAGCAGAGTTTTGGATAGATTTGAGTTTGGGAGACACTGGGAATTCAAGTGTTACTGACAGATGCCGACTTGGTTTCAGAAAAACATATGTCACTGGCAGGTTATCTGAATCAGTGCAACTGTTGTGCAATACCTGCGATTGATTAACTATGCTACCGTTGCTTTAATTTCTGAAGTTTCTATGACATACTCATAACGATTACAAGTATGTCCAACCAATTTCATACTTTGAAGAGCGAGGCTCAGGAGCACTCGTAGCAACATGTATTTGATTTTTCCTAGATGCAGACCTAAAGCAGAGAGGTGTAAGGGTGGTTTCTGCTTTTTGACAAAGTGCGTGCCTGGACTCCCAAACCTGCTGGAAATTGTTGGAGACATTGGATTCACTGCACCCAGTATCCACGCTGTGATATTACCGTACACAACTATACATGAATTAATATCTCATCATACAACGAGGCTCAAGCTTTTGAGATCTATGATAAGAGGGATCCCAGTGTGTTTAAGTTTTTGATATCTTTTCATCATTGTACACAGATATGGGCATTTGCTGCTTCTGGACATCATATCCTGCCACGGCTGCAGTAGTATAATAAAGCTCGGCTCCTTATATAAAATATACAAACCACACACCACAATTCAATACAAGCATGCTCTGCATCTCGATCTTAGTTGCTGCCAGGGACCATCTTTCCACACGTTATTGCAAGCCATCGACGTACTCTTATCTTTCCATCCAATGCTATACATCCCGTTAATACATGTGAACTCAATTTGATGGATAGAGTAGGAAATATATTTTGTTTAGCATGGGAGGTCTTGGGAACCGAGATTCTTTAGATCAAGGTGGGAGTACCACTACAAGACTGGTAATAGTTAGAGAGGTAATGTCACGACGCACGAACCATTCTCTTTCTTATCCGGTTCATCTTCCAAATTTCTTGCATGCTAATATTGCGATCATCCTTGATCACGAAAAGAATGGCCAATTATTGATTAGACCCTATAAGATTTAAAAGCTAATAATTATTTGTTTTTCAATCCAGATCAACGATGACAGCTCCAGAACCAACAGAGGCCCGGCATTAGGACAACAGTGTTAACGTTGCCAACCACGGTACTGTTTGTGCTTGGCACCATACCCGGGCGCTGGTTGCGCTACCGATACTGTAGCTCTTTCCTGTTGGACCTTGGTTTCTCACTCAGACCCCATAGGTAGGTGAACACCTCAAGTAAAGGAATTGGCCCAGATGATGAATAATAGACCATGCTGATTATATTCAAAATATATAGGAACCCTTTACATGAAGATTGGGGGCCTCTATTTATAGGCAGCTGATGAGGTTTCCTCTAGTCCAACATGCCCTTGGCTATATACTATATTTCTAGAATATATAATTGTACAAAAGAATCAAAAGGGCACTTAGGTAAAATACATGCCCTAGTCACGGTTGCCACTCCATCTCTTGCTCCTTGCTTCGCTAGATCGTGCACCTTTGGACTAGAGCTTGAGGAGTTCTTGTTTATTTCCTGCTCGACCCCGATCGAGGGTGACCACCATCACCCATACGTACTCCTGCTAGACGGACACCAAAGAATTTTTCTTACCTCTAACACCTTTGCAACGAGAAGGTCAGTAGTTAGCATTTTAATCCAACGCTGATGATATTCATCGAGGGTCAGCATCTCGCCACCCTTTAACACTCGGTGTCCAACTCAAATCTCCCCTCAGTTTTGTGTCTTATGTTATTGCGAAGGTGAGCTTTTTCTGATCCCAAAACGTGTTGTCCGTGGGCCGCTATTAACGTTTTTTTTCCACCACCTTCCTTTATATAATGGGCCGCCAACGGCTGTGGCTTGTAATGACTCTAAAAAGGTGATGGATCGAATCCATCTGAGCCCATAAACGGATCTAGTCTCATGAGTTCTAGAGCATATAACCAACACAGATAGAATGTCTACAGTTTCTCAAAAAAAAAAGAATGTCTACAGAAATATGACCAATTAATCTGACCAGTTTAATGTACGACTCATACATACGCGTGGATGACATAATTAGTTAGCTCACTTGAGACCAGTGATGCGTCTGAAGCTGTTTTTATTGGGTTTGATTTGTCCACTAACTAGAGCAAATCCTGTGATTGAAATATAAGATATTTTTGAAATGAGCCAGCAGGAGGCTGCTGCTATATATATAAAAAAAAGGAATGCCCCGTCGGGGTGAAGGAAAAAAAACGTCTGTACAAACTCTCAAAAACTTTTAGATATTGTCAACATAGAAGATGAACGCGGTCGTCCCTGCGGCTGCCTTTGAGCCAAACAAGGTCGCACTCCCTCATTGCTTCTCCCTTAGCCAGAAATGATGGATTTTTTTCAACTAAGCATTCATTAATCATCAGACAACCATTAATGTGATAGGAGTGGTAGCAACTGAGTCTTCACGCAACGTTTTTCTCAATTGCATCAACAAAATGCACCTTTTCTCTTTCCTGGTCAATTCTCAATGAACAAATATGTGTTTACGCGTACCTGTAACCCACGAGAACATGAGCATATGTGAAGATATATAAGCTGTCACTTCAACTACTAGACCGTCCTAGTGCTGCATATAGGCGAAATGTCTTGTATATATGTGAGAAAAATCTCATAGCATTCCTCCAACCAGCTGCTAGGTCATAAAGAGTAGCTGCATCAGTATTTCATAATTTCCTTTACAAGAGCACAGGGACAACACATATGCACCGGCTCCTGAGCTAGCTTAGCTCCACCTTCCATGGTCACCATACCCGTCTGAACATTAGAACTTGGACGGGTGATAGCTTCAGGAGTGGGAGACATGGAGAATTCAGATGTGACAGCATTGAGTCCTGGTAAGGTCTCAAATTTTCACTCGCCCTTTCTACGGTTTGCATGTTTCTTGTGTAGCTCTCTTTTAATTGTTCATTATATTTGAGCCACCATTACATAGTCCAGATGAGTTGAGGGTATTCTTCTTTTAATAGTATAAGATGATACAATTCAGCAGAACTTAAATACGTGGTGCCTCTCTCCATTTGTACACGATTCTTGTTTTGCAGCTACAGAGAGGACACAGAGCCGCTGATACTGTTTTGGTCTTCTAAGAAGGTGGACACTGATTCGTTCACAGAGAGAACAGGCACAAGGTTGTTCATCGCTTTGGATCTGCAAAGACTAAAACCATGGAAGTAAACTACCCAGCTCGGAGACACCCACACTTGTGGATCTGCCACCATCAGCCATCAGATATTCTGATAAAAACACATATATGTAGAGATGGCAATACGACGTAGTTATAAGGATTATTTGGTACTGGAATAAAATTAAATCTCACATGACTAACTCAGGTATATTATGATGAAATGATTACATATATGAAGTAAATTATTACTCATGACAATCCAGTGTTAAGTAGGTTTTAGAGACTATAATTCTTTCTGCTTGGCTCACAAACAAGCTAGCCAAATCAAATATATACTAATATTCACCAAGTTCCAGTGGCATGAGTCAATTTGTTGAGGCCCAGGCTCTGTAAATATATGAGACTTTGTAACACACAACGATTGGTGGTTATTGTTGTATCGATGGGTTCATCTGCTAGTTAAGCAGCAGTGATCTCGCCACGCACATGAATTCTAGCAGGACATATACTTGGTATTTTCATAGTCGTTGGAGTCATTTATGCCTCCATGGCGTTGTTGTATACAAATATTTGGGGTTAGACAAGCCATGACACTGGCATTACATACCTGCAGCAAAGTGTCTGATATCTGAAATACGATAATAATAGATGGACGCATCACATATAGATGTATGAGCTATGTAGTTGTTGATAGGCATGAGAGGCTGCAGGAGTCTGGTTGTCACCACCAGCCGCATACACCATGGCATGGTTGACTTAAAGTGGAAACCCTTTAAGATAGTAATCTACAGCCACCAAGACTACGTAAGGGAAAGTATAACCCACAGCAAGCAGCTGTCTTTTTGGTGCCATATATATCAGCCCAGATATCCTACGTGCACATCATTGTATGAAGAAAAGAGAGGGAAGCCATCGTCTCGCTTGTCAACAGTGTGATATCAGCTCCCGTCGCGCCTTGTACAATCCACAGCATCTCAGCAACAGCACAGCGGATCAATTGCGCTGCTGTTCATGTAGTTGGTTCAAGTCGTTCCTTGGAGGGAGCGGAGCCAATGGAGAGGAACATTTCACTGAAATTCATACTCTACTGCACTCCTCATTGTGTAAATCTGTATCGCTCACTACATGCATGTATGTGATCCCTTTTTGGTTTACACAAAACTTTCTGATATACTTAGTGATGGCAATAATTTAACACTGTCCACAGTAGATTAAAAAGAATTCAGGATTCAAGTACTCCCTCCGTCTCTAAATAAGTATCGTTGTTGATTTTCGTGTCACAACTTAGATTCGATTTATAGAAAATACATGCAACATTTTAATCTCCAAATAAATTTATTAATTAATAAACTCGATTCAAATATCTATCTAATGATATTTATTATGTACCATAAATATTAATATAATTTTTTTATATTCGGTCAAAGTTGTTTCTCGAGAAGCGAAAACGACAAATAAAAAGGGACGCATGGAGTAAGTTTTAAGATGCGAAGTACAGTAGCAGAATATGCAACAATACCTTGTCTCCCCGCGTTATTTCTGAGTAGACTTCATTCCTTGCTATATAGTCCATCTTCTAGGTGAAGAGACTGGTGAAATGGTTTCGTCACTGGTGAACTGCGTCGTTCAAGACGGACTACGATGCATTCTGCATACCAGGTGTTGACACAAAGATGCGACAACACACTCGAGATCGCAGCACGGCCGTCACCACGGCCAACACCCGGCCTCCCTCGGGCAAACCGGTCTAACCGGTTCCTAGAACCGGTCTGACCGCTTTCTGACAGGAGGTCGTGAAGACCCAGAAACTCAAGCTCGGGAGGGACCCCGTCGGAGCTCAAGCAATCTAGGGTTGCTCTAGGGTCGGCAGGCCACCTAGAACGCCTTAGTACGTCGCGGAGACGAGCAAATGACAGCAATTAGGGTTGGAAAAGTGTTTAGGGTTTGGAGATAAAAAGTAAGGAACAATTGTGTTTGATTCGATTGGAATAACTCTCAATCGGCCTTAGCCTTCATATATATAGGCTGGGGAAGTCGTACCCCTTCCAATTCGGTTACAATATGGGATAAAACTCGGAATCCTAATCCTACCTGAATTACAACTCCAAACCGGTCTGACCGGTTCGGCAAACCGGTTAGACCGGTTTCCCTCGGCTGCTGCCAATTTTGACTATCAACACATGCCCCCCTGTCTTTTTAGTGAGCTTGCAAACTAAAAAGCATGTATATAGATAATTACAACTCAGTAGCCAAAATTTATACTAAGGGCGATATCAAAAAATCTATCGGCCATTTAATCTTCATGCATCTTGCCATACACTTGGGTAATATTTCTTCAAATATCTTCCGTTGATAGCTTTAGGTAAACGATCCCCTTGCAATGTCTCCAGCATATAAAAATTCCCAAATATAACTTTGACAACTCTATACGGCTCCTCCTAGCTTGGCGACCATTTACCGAACTTGTTGCTCTTCGTTCCAATAGGCAAAATTGTCTTCTAAACAAGCTCTTCAATCTGAAAATATTTCCCTCGCACCTTCTTGTTGTAAGTTTTAGCAACCCGAAGCTTATCTTTTTCAATTTCCTTTAAAGCCTTTAACCTCTTGTCAGTGACCTCATCAATATTATCCATCATCAAATCATGATGATCAATAGCATCAAGATCATTTTGTTTAGCTAGTCTATAAGCGTCCAGATTCACCTCAACAGGTAAAACGGCCTCTTGACCATACACAAGCTCAAAAGGAGTAACTTTAGTAGCACCATGTCTAGATATACGATGAGCCCATAATGCTTCGGATAACACTTCATGCCATCTCTTAGGATTTTCTTCTAACTTTTTCTTGATTAATCTAATCAAAGTCTTATTACTTGACTCGGCTTGTCCATTAGCCTGAGCATAGTATGGAGATGAATTGAGCAACTTTATTCTATAGGATTCAGCAAATTCACGTACCTCTTTAGACATAAACGTAGTACCTTGATCCGTAGTCAAAGTTTGAGGAATACCGAATCTATGAATAATGTTTTGTGTAATAAACTCAATTACCTCTTTATGCGTCATATTCTTCAATGGAATCGCTTCGGTCCACTTAGTAAAATAATCCGTAGCAACCAACACGAAACGATGTCCCTTTGATGATGGATGATTAATTTGCCCAATAAAATCCAACCCCCAACCTCGGAACGGCCATGGCTTGATAATAGGATGCATCAATGCTGCAGGTACCAATTGTAAATATCCAAATTTCTGACACTCCTCACACCCTTTATAGTATTTGAAACAATCCGCCATCATAGTAGGCCAATAAAAACCGGCTCGTCTAAGTAACCACTTCATCTTGGGAGCCGATTGATGTGTACCACAAATACCTTCATGAACCTCTCCCATGGCGACTTTGGCCTGATCCAAGTCTAAACACTTCAAAAGCAAATCTTCGGCGGTTCGACGATAAAGTTCATCATCAAGCAATATGTATTTAAATGATAATCGCCGAATATTTCTTTATACACCACGACCAGGGTCTTTCAAATAAGTAATAATAGGCACTCTCCAGTCCTGATCTTTAAACTTGGAGTCATTAACATCATCCAAGACTTTTTTGCCGCTGTCAGGAGACAAAGCGGTCAGACCGGTTTGTGAAACCGGTTGGACCGGTTCGTCCAGAACCTGAATCTCGGATTTCGATTGCATCGGTTTTTGAAGGTAGAAATATTTCCTTGCAACAACATAACTAGATGCTTTCTGAGCCAGAGTATTAGCCTTGTCATTCTCTTCTCTTGGAATATGTTTGATTGTAAATTCATCAAAAGAAGCTATGATATCAAGGCATCTACCAAGATATGCATTTAGCGAACCATTATAACATTGGCATACCTTGGATACTTGCTGTACCACCAGGAGTGAATCACCAAAAGCCTCAACATGCTTAATTCTCATGTCTTGCAAAAATTCCAATCCAAATAGAAGGGCTTCATATTCAACTTGATTATTGTTACTCTTTTCTTCTAATCGGTTTGAAAACTCAAAAACGGCACCACTTGGAGAGACCAAAACAGCACCAATCCCTTGCCCATCATTGCAAACCGATCCATCAAAGTACAATTTCCATGGTGTACAAGCAACATAATCGACGTCGAATTCACAAGTATCATCAATCCGATGTTCAACAATAAAATCAGCTACAATTTGGCCTTTCATAGATTTTAAAGGTTCACAAGGCAAATCATACTCAACTAAAGCATAAGCCCATTTACCGATTCTACCACTTAAAATCGGTTTTTGCAACATATGTTTGATAACATCGGTTTGACATAACACGATGCAAGTACTAGATAATAAATAATGCCTCAACTGAGTACAAGCATTATATAATGACAAGCATAACTTCTCAACGAAAGTATACCTCGTTTTTGCATCAATGAGCCATCGGCTTATGTAAGCAATCACATACTCCTTAGCATCAATCTCTTGGGTCAAAACAGCTCCAATAACTCTTTCTTCAGCTGCCACATAAAGTCTGAAAGGAACCCCTCTCTTAGGCGCCCTAAGCACCGGTGGTGAAGACAAGTACTCTTTGATTTTCTCAAAAGCTTCTTGCTGTTTTGCCCCCAGGTAAAATCGGCTTCATCTTTCAACCGAAGTAAAGGAGTAAAAGCATCAACCTTTCCAGACAAGTTAATTATAAATCTTCTCAAGAAATTCACCTTGCCTAGAAACTTTTGCAAATCCTTTTTGCAAGTAGGAGCTTCGACATTGTTCATAGCTTCAATTCTCTTGGGATCAACTTCTATGCCATTCTCATGAATAATAAATCCCAAAAACGTCCCAGACAAAACACTAAAAGGACATTTGAGTGGATTCATCTTTAAACCATACCGTCGCATCCTCTCAAGAGCAAGTTTTAAATCGGCTAAATGAAAATCCAAGCCATCCGATTTAACTACAATATCATCAATATACACTTCCACAATAACACCAAGTAAATCATGGAAGATTAAATTCATAGCCCTTTGATAAGTTGCGCCAGCATTCTTCAATCCAAAAGTCATAACCACCCAATCAAATAAACCAATAAATCCCGGACATTGAAAAGCCGTTTTGTGCATATCATCTTCGGCCATGAATATTTGATTATATCCGGCATTACCATCAAGAAAACTAACAACACGATGTCCGGATGCTTCATTAATCAAAACATCGGCTATAGGCATAGGATATGAATCCTTTGGAGTAGCTTTATTAAGATCTCTAAAATCAATGCAAACTCTAAGCTTTACCGAATCTTTCTTTTCAACGGGAACAATATTAGAAATCCACTCCGCATAACGACAAGTCCGAATAATACCAGCATCTAATAAACGATTAACTTCTTCTTTTATTCGGTCATAAATAGCGGGATTAAAACGTCTAGCCAATTGTTTAAAAGGTCTAAAACCAGCTTTTATTGGTAAACGATGCTCAACTAGATCACGACTCAAACCGGGCATCTCACGGTACTCCCAAGCAAAACAATCGATATATTCCTTCAACAAATTTATTAACTCGGCTTTAAACTCAACCGATAAATTTTTGTTTACAAAAGTTGGCCTAGGAATAGTACCATCACCAATATCTAATTTTTCTAAAGGGTCGGCTCATGTAAAACATTGACCCAACTTATCCATATCACCCAGATCTTCAATGGCTTCAAATGTACCCTCTGTTTTTTCTCGAAAATGATCAATTCGCTCCTGAAGCCACTGTCCCGACGTAAACCGGTCTGACCGGTTCCCAGAAGCGGTCTGACCGGTTTGGCTCGACTGGTACTGTTCAGGCCTAAACCGGTCTGACCGGTTTCTGAAAGCGGTCTGACCGGTTTGTCTCTGTTGATTTGTTTGCTCAATCAATTACAGCAAGTAATTCAACCAATTCTCCATCGGCTTTAATGTAGCAGGAACGAAACCATCCTTAGTGCAACTGATCAGCTCATAATCGGTCAAATCTAAGCCCGACAAACACTTAATATTATCATTTGCACTAATAGAATCGGAATCGGCCGTTGCAACGAAGGAAGAAGTATCACCATGTACAACTTCAACTTCATCGCCGATCCACTGAATGAGATATTGATGCAAGGTAGAAGGCACGCATTGATTTGCACGAATCCAATCACGCCCAAGTATTAAACTGAAATTACCTTGCACTTCTGAGACGAAGAAAGCTGTAGCAATGGTCTTGCTTCCAATGGTCAACTCCATAGAAGCCACACACTTGGCGCCAATAGGATCACCGCCACCAACTCCACTGACCGTCATGTTTGTCTTGATCAATTCTTCGTCTTTTCCACCAATCTTCTTGTAGAGAGAATAGGGCATAAGATTCACGATCGCCCCACCATCAACCAACATTCGCGAGACTGGCTTTCCATTGATATGACCTCTCATGTACAAAGCCTTCAAGTGATTGTTTGATTCTTGCGGCTTCTGAAATATAGCATCACGAGGCCCAAGCTGAAGATGAGATATTTCCTCCTCCGGCACCACAAAGTAATCCGATGATAAATAGACAACATTAACACCCATATTGTTATGCTCTGGAGAAGCTTCAAAGTCAATCATCTCCTCATCTTCAACCACTGGAGGATTTTCTGGCGTAGTACTTTCATTTATAATGGGAACAGATGTGATTTCTGCCTCTGGTTCCAAACCGGTCTGACCAGTTCCAGAAACCGGTCGGACCGCTTCTGTTGCGCCCAAACCGGTCTGACCGGATTCTGAAACCGGTCTGACCGGTTGTGCTACTGGTTGCACAACTGACTTGGCTTGCCAAATTTTCTTCTGAGGAATCATTGGCCTATATCTATTGAAGTGTTCATCTCTTAACTTCTCAACTTCTTGTTCCCTTTTTTCTTTGTTTCGCAAGCGCTGCAACTTTCTCTTTTGTGTATGAGTCAAACCAGAAGGACACCACCTTGGTTGAAACACTTTCTTCACAGCCTTGCTACTCCCAGCTTCATGATCATTAGCTATGACAGGTTTTTTAACAACCGAACTTCCAATAACTATCGGCTTTTTACCTAACTCTTGCATAGCCACTGGAACATCACCAATTTTAACAAACCCATCAATCTTGGCTTGCTTTGGGTCCTCTGTAAGCTTTGCTTCCTCCTTCTTCTCCTTAACACGATATTCTTGCTGAGGAGGAGCATATTGCTTCTGTTCAGACCAAATCGGTCTGACCGGTTTGGAAACCGATCTGACCGCTTTGCTAGCTGGTGCCGGACCTGATTGATATGAGCCCAATCGGTCATGTATTGGGATCCTAGGGCCATTGCCCATGTAATCTTGAGGTGGTTGTGGCATGGGAAAGCACTGCATCCACATTCCTTGGTCCCATGTTGGATATGGAGAATCTAACGCCGGAGGTGCCCATGGCATGGTAGCATACATCTTCTGTGGTGGATAAACAGTAACAAGATCACCACGGCACCTATTGTTCTCTGCATAACCATCTCCACGCATTGGTGATCTTGGTCTCTTTTTTACCAGCCGATCAACTTGAGCGACCTCTGTGTACTTGTTCAAGTGCTGATTAAAGGTAGGTCCTTGCTTCATAACTGTACCTCTGACTTTAGGCTCATTAACTTTCCAAGTACCCACTTCCGGGCGTATAGGCTTGAAAGTTCTAGGTCGGTCCAGGAGCAAACCGGTCTGACCGGTTTCGCCTGATTAGCGGACCGATTCTCTGTTGATGAACTTTCTTGCCCCCCGGGCCTTGATGTGTTAATTGTAATCTTCAGAGACTCTTTACCATCTAGAGTCTTTCCAAGCATCACTTTTCTGATCGGAATTTGATCATCAACTTTTTCCGGCCTTGGCTCTCCAACTATCACATTCTTTCCCTTAGCTCCTTCGGCTTGTTCCGGCCGAATCAGCACTTTAGTATTCAAATCAAGTGTATGGACAGGAAAGGGAGCCTTGTCAACTTGCATCTCAGCTAGTACCAATCGACCTTCATTAATAGCCGATTGTACCTGTCGTCGGAAAGCATTGCAATCATTAGTAGCATGCGAAAAAGAATTATGCCACTTACAATATGCATGATTTTTCAATTGATCGGCTGGTGGAATTGCATGAGAAAGTTTAATGAAACCATTCTTAAGCAATTCATCAAAAACACGATCACACTTGGCAACATCAAAAGTAAATTTAATCTCTTCTCGCATATTTTTCTGAACCGTCTTTAACGAAGGACAAGAACAAGGTTTAGCTTTTGATGGCCAAACAAATTCAGCAGCATAAACTTCATTATCCTCATCATCCGAACTATCAGAATCATTATCAAGCATATGAACATTAGAACGATGAGGTTTAGCATTTTCCTTAACATGTTTTAACTTTAATTCGAGACTCATGACCTTCATTTAAGAGTGATTAATAGAAATAAAATCAAAACCTTCTAATTTCTCTTTCAAATAAGATCGCAAGCCCGCAAAAGCTAAATCTGCTAAATCTTTTTCAGAAATTGAGAAATTAAAACATCTATTCTTTGTATCCCTAAATCTTCTGAAATAATCTATAACCGATTCTTCTCGGCTTTGCCTAATAGATGTTAAATCAGTTAATTTAGTTTCATTTTCTCTGCTAAAGAAGTGCTTATGAAATTTACGCTCCAATTGAGACCAACTTTGAATAGAATTAGGAGCAAGCGAAGAAAACCAAGAGAAAGCAGTTCCAGTCAATGTTAACGAAAACAAACGAACACGCAATGGCTCATAAAAGGTTGCTTCTCCTAGCTGCAAAATATATTGACTAACATGCTCCCAAGTGGTACGATTATCTTCACCATTGAATTTAACAAACTCAGGAACACGCCAACCATAAGGATATGTAACTAGATCAAATTCAGGAGGATATGGTTTCTGATATAAACATGAGCTACTTATATCTATCCCAAGCTTTGTTCTAATTGTATTAGCCAGATCCTCTTTGAACTTAGAGAAATCGGCTTGATAATTTGCACTAGTTGTATTCTGAAAACGAGGAGCACCATACACAGTATTATGAGTAGTATTTGGAATCGGTCCAAAAGAGACACTAGATCCCATAGGTGCGCCTCCTACAACAGTAGTGCGAGGGGGTGTAAAAACAAGACCAGAAGTAGCTGTATTGGATAAAACCATTGCATTCGTTGCACCTACACCCATAGAACCGGTCTGTCCAACTGAATTGGGCAAACCGGTCTGACCGGTTGGGAAAACCGGTCTGACCGGTTGTTGGACCAAACTAGGATGAGGTGGCTGGCCTTGATAGAAATTCGGTGGCATACCCAAATTATGATATATAATATTTTCCGGTATACCTGACATGCTAGCATCAATTTTAGGGCATTCATTAGGATCTTCTAAAGTATTTTTACCCTTATTAAATGCCTCAAAATTACTAGCCATGTTAACAATTAACTCACTAGTAACAGTTTGTGCAGCATGCAACTTTTCATCCATCATGCGAGTTATTTGTTGCATTAAATCAGAGGGTTCCCCGGTTACCTTATTAGGAAGCTCCTCAACTTGATCGTTAGCCAACTTAGAAGCCGGCATGACGAACTCTTCAACTCTCTTGACGAAGCCTCCACCATCCTTCTTGAAACCCTTCAAGAATTGCGCCTTGAAGTGTTCCTCAGCAATCAGGTACCGCTTCCGCTCCTCGTCCGTGAGTTCTTCCATCGTAGCGGTGATGATGTTGTTCTTGTCGAGCTCACTGGTTGCACCCGACATCTTCGAGGTAGATTAGATCGGTCTGGGAACCAGATTAATCTTCCCCAGCGGAGTCGCCAAAAAGTATGTTGACACAAAGATGCGACAACATACTCGAGATCGCAGCACGGCCGTCACCACGGCCAACACCCGGCCTCCCTCGGGCAAACCGGTCTAACCGGTTTCTAGAACCGGTCTGACCGCTTTCTGACAGGAGGTCGTGAAGACCTAGAAACTCAAGCTCGGGAGGGACCCCGTCGGAGCTCAAGCAATCTAGGGTTGCTCTAGGGTCGGCAGGCCACCTAGAACGTCTTAGTACGTCGCGGAGACGAGCAAAGGACAGCAATTAGGGTTGGAAAAGTGTTTAGGGTTTGGAGATAAAAAGTAAGGAACAATTGTGTTTGATTCGATTGGAATAACTCTCAATCGGCCTTAGCCTTCATATATATAGGCCGGGGAAGTCGTACCCTTTTCAATTCGGTTACAATATGGGATAAAACTCGGAATCCTAATCCTACCCGAATTACAACTCCAAACCGGTCTGACCGGTTCGGCAAACCGGTCTGACCGGTTTCCCTCGGCTGCTGCCAATTTTGACTATCAACACCAGGCAAGCGAGAGCGATCAGGTGGACTCTAAATTGAACATGCGTTCCAGACTGAGATTAAGTCGCTTAAATTAATCACACACTGAAAAGCATGTGTACCGTGATAAGACACATATCTGTCTTGTTTACTCTTGTCATCACAGCATCAAACAATAAATAGAATAGCAATCTGGAAATGAATCGTGATGTGCCAGCTTGCCCTGTAAATAATTACAATATTGTAATTTTAGTTCTCCTAAATAAACATTTTAATTTTAATTCACTAGTCCATCAATCCGTGCATCCGCACGGGCCTAGCTGCTTTTATTTTTTTGAAACGGCTAGCTGCTTTTAGAATACCACCTGATAAATTAGATGATTGTTTTATATATAATCACTAAAAAACTAACCATGCCTTTTATTCAAGGTGTATGGGTTGGCTAGAGCCTTTACCGGCAAGCTCATCCTTATTACTTGCCAATGGCACTACAACAATTTTTTTATTTCAAAATATGTTTCATTATGAAGTAATCCTTTAGGGATATTTTTCTATAATTTCATTTCTAAGATTGATTTTTCCTGATATTAAGGAGGAATATGACATACCAGAATAGAACTAATAAATACCTCAATAGCAAATGTGTCAAAATTGCATTGGAGCGTTGGAAAAATACATTCTAGTTAATTCTCTTATTTGTAAATAGGGGTGCTAAAACATAATATTAGTTAGATGAAAATATGTTCAGTTTTAATTATTTTTAATACTTCCTTGAGTTTGCAAAAAGAAAAGCATCTTTATTGTGGCAATCAAATAAAAAGTCAAATTTTAACTTAAGCTCATTTACTACCTGGAATTATGACACGAGAGCGAGTTACCTGGCCGGCGAGGCCAACGGCGCATCAGGTACAGTCCTTTTCCCTTTCTCTTCCTCCTTTCTCACCCACAGTGATGTCTCCCTCTCGGGTGTGTATCCATGGTCCTAAAGTTTAGTACAACACTTTTAGCTAAACTTTAACACTAGAGTACCCGAACAACCCTGCTAATAAATTACTAAAAGAGTTTTGCTAAACTTTAGCACTAAAAAACTTTAGCACATGAAAGGGTGCTAAACTTTGCTAAAATGTGCTGAAGTTTACTTTTTCCATTGGTACCTGCGTTCTCTCTCCTCATCCAAGGCGGGGAGGAGGGGACCATGGACAAATCTGACTTTTGCTAAACTTTAGCTTGCGCTAAACTTTAGTAATGAGCGTCAAACAGGCCCTCTCTCTCTCTCTTCTCAGATCCAGCTGCCGGGGGTCCCATCCATGGCGGCAGGAGTTGTTCCCGTGGCCGTCAAACACCACCATGCCGGAGCTCCAGTCTCCTCCGTCGCCCATGGTGTGGAACCGTGGCGGATCTAGAAGCTAGCTCGGCGGCGGCGGCCTCACCTCTTCCCCCACCCCATCACCCATTTCTTCTCTGGCCGTGACCGGAGTTGCTCCCATCTACGGCCTGGTGGATCTGTTTGGTGGCGGCAATGGCTGACCGGAACTGGTTGGGTCTGGCTCCCAGCACAGGATGAGTAGCGGCTCCTCCGGACGAGCATCCTGCCGTTGGTTTTTGGACGGATTTCCTTTTGCAGTCAGATGACTGCGTTGTGGAGCTCGCGAAGAAGGATATGGAGAACATGCCCATGGAGGAGTACACCAAGAACAGAAGGTGCAACGACGGTTTGGGGGTCTGGATTTGGCCGCCGTCCGGAGGGACGCCGTCGATAGGATTTGGAAGGTGAGTTTTGTGAATCGATGTAATCCTTTCTTTGCGTTATTAGTGAGATGATGAGGTGTGACCCGCGATATTCGCGTAAAGGTGTCTCATTTGTATAGTTCACCAAGCTATATTGCCTTCACAGCTCGCCGATTCTCATCTCTTTGCTGGATTAGTCATTGAGCATTTGGCACCGTTAACTGCAGTTTTATCTGTGAACTACTTCGATACCTTTTTTTTTAGAATAACTACTTCGATACATCTCCACATAAGTCCTGCAATTTTGGTCTCACCGCAATTGATCCCACTCAAATTACATCATGTTGATCGGAGGAAGATCCAAATCATTGCAGGAAGGCCAGGCTTAGTCGCTTAGATGATGCAATTCTTGGCAGTGGTATGCTTGTCTTTGGCATAAAAAATGGAGGAGACTGTATTTCACCTTATACTTTGCATGCTGACTGATCAAACTGATTTTCAAGCTTTGTTGGTCATTTTAATTTTGAGTGGGATGTTCCTCGGCTCTTGCTACCTTTTGTATCCTCTACTGCATATCAAATGTTCAGTTCCCGTGCGGCTTAGGTTGGCATTTATATATGATCAGATAATGTTTTTTTATCTGCAGCATGACAGCGAGGAGAGACAGAAGAATAAAGCATGATTTTCACCTATCAGCTACAGAGAACAGAGGCAAGCAAAGCTGCCAGCCAGGAGTGTTTAAATTTCCAGGTCACCTACCCACTTATGACCTTCTTCTCTACTCTAACTAATGTTGATGAGCTATAAACTTGATTAGGCTTGATTGGAGTGCAATGAGGATGTTAGTGTCCAATTTTTAGTATATTTTCACCAACAAGTTCTTTAGGTGTTAAATTATGCAATTTTAACATGACTAGCTGCATAATGTATTTAAGATAGCTCCACATAATTTTGTATTGTGCTTAATTGGGGTTCTGCAGGGTGGATATGTTTTATCTGAAGATTAAACACTGAGTCTGAACTTTGGTTTTTGAAGACAAGGATTATTGAAGCACTTTCCTTAAACAGGTTCTAAACTAGGCTGGTGGACAAATGAAAGTATTAAAACTATTCGCATTCTTCAGTCTTTCTCCATCACAGATAACTCACTGGCCTTGCCATATCCATTCCCTTGTCACAAGCATTACCCTGGCAGATATTCTCTTATTATATATGTTATTCATAGGCTATTTTTTCCCTCTATGACAGGCCACAAAGGAGTACTTCAAGGAAGAAGAGGGCCTCCCAGGCGCAACTGCACAAGCTCTTTTCCTTTTCAGCATTAGATAGGTTATTGTTGAAATCTAAGTCTGATTAAGGAATTGTTTAGTTGTCATTATGTATATACTAAATAGCCATGCTGATGTGTGTTGACACCAGATTGACACTATGTGATTATGTGTGTTGTTAACTCATATTGAGAGCTTAATATGTTGGAGTATTCTACTTGGTTATTGTGCTTCACATATGATCTATTGGCCAATAACCAAATCTTTCTACTTGGTTAATTGGAAATATACATGTTCAATATATGTTTATTTTTCCCGTATGTTTACTATGTTGGAGAGTGGTTGAAACATGACCAACTACTCCCTAAGATTACCCACAGTTTGGCCAAAAATCCGATCCTAAAACGTTCTCTCTCATGTCTCAGCATCAGCATCGGTGCTCACCGTTGTATACTTGTATGGACAATGCTTAAACCCAAGAAACATAGCACCGAGGCAAACACGTGCATCGAGGCTTGGTGAATAAAAAATAAACTTGCCGTTGATTCCCCTGCCTACCAGTACGCTCGCACCACCGAAAAAAGAACATCTGGTAGCCTGCAAGTTCAACGGCCATGCTTGCACGCTGCAACCTGGCCAGTCTCAGTGGGGGTTTAATGAGAGTTTCATGGCATTAAATGTGCTGATGTGGCAGGAGAGAGAGTGATGAAATCCTGCAACTGGCCTAAGCACGGATGCCTATTTCGTGATGTGGGTCCCAATTTTTTTCTTCTGCATCAAGGCTAGTCTAATAGAATGTGTTATGATAGCGTTCATTCTGGCAGATGGAGTTCATTCTGGCAGAATGTCCCAATTTTTTTCGTGAAGTTGAAAGCTGGGGAAAAGACACTTTGTTACTTTGTCAGCAAAAGGCCAAAGAATGGATGAAAGGTATAAAAGAGCACGGGGCACAGTCCATTCTCCTCGCCATATACGTTCTACACTAAACTCAGAATTGGGTTTCAAACATTAACGTGCCGACACTCATTCTGGCAGCATGATATAGGAAAAGCATGCATGCATGAAAAGTTGCAGTATATATTGTTACACAGTGCTCAAAGGCTCGTGACGGTTGCAACATGGGAGAGAACACGCAATGAAACGTTTCCTACTTGATTCACGGGACTGAAAATAGTACGCAATGGAGAAGGGAAATGAACAGCGTCAAGTACCCGGCCCCCATCACGAGCTGCTCCATAGCCATGGGATCGACGAACCTGTTTCCTCCAGCCTTAAAACTGCCGGACGTGCGTCAAACTCTGTCCTCTCCAAGTGTTGGTTATACGCGGCAATCCTTGTCTCCAAGTACTGCTTGAGGGCGCAGGGCCCGCTAAGCCACACTTGTTTCAGTTTCCATACATCATGCAGGCCACAGATCTCTAGAGACGGCACACGCCGGCAGCGAATTCTCAGCACTTGAATAGTGCATGAACTAAACCGTAATATTGTAGGCCCGATGCACCAAAGATCGAGGAGCTCCAATTTAGCTTCTCTACCCAAGTCGAGTGTAACATCTTTGGAATCTGACAGAGAAAGACGTAATCTCACCAGCCCTTTTAGACCTCGAAGAATTCTTAACCCCTCGGACGGTAACGTAATCATCTGCAAACTCAACTTTTTGAGATTCTGAAGTGTTGCGGTCCACAGTGGCAACTTGTATCGGAGGCCATACAACTTAAGCCTCTCTAGCTTCACTGGTGGTAAGATGCCGCCCAATTCCAAGCAGCCATCGGCCTCCTCCTCCTCCTCGAGCTGCACTTCCAATGACAAGGATGCCAGATGGGCGAGACCTGAGATGGCTCTAAAAAACTGCTGGATGTTGTTCCGGTTGATGCCTGACACTCCGAGCTTGTGCAGTTGGGTAAGGTTCTTGAGCTCCTCCAGAAATCCTTCGCCTGCTGCACTGATGTTAACGACACCCAGCGTGTGCAGGTTGGATAGCTTCCCAATCCCTTGAGGCACTTGGACGCCACTGTGTGCAAGTCTGTTCTGTGTCCACAACTTTGACAGCCAGCTTCGCACCAGAGTATCACCAGACCTGCCCATGGCTACTGCTGTCGTTGGTGGTACCATGCCAGAGTCATCATCTAAAGTTACAGATGTACCGGCACGAACGTACTCCAGCTCCTTTACATTGGTGATGCTCTTGGGTAGCTTGATCACACATGTATCCCTGACATCCAGAGTTTGAAGGTGCTTCAGGTTTCCCAAGGAATCAGGCAGACGAGTGATTTCTCTGCACCTTCTTAGGGAGAGGAACTTCAAGAGGGGCAGCCGCTTCACCATCTTCTTGACATCATCATCGGCAACACCAGACACGCCCTCTAGATCCAGCACACGGAGCAGGCTCATCTTTTCCGAGATGAAGAACGGTTCCCATTCACCAAACACAGTCAAAGACCGTAGTCGAGAAAAGTCGATGCTCTCAAACACATTTACGTCTTTGTCCCAACTCTTGTATATGGCAAGGTGCCGTCCTGTGCGTTGCAAGCTCTTTCTGCTATGTTCCTCAAGTGCAAATACAAGGTTCTCTTCCATTGACCGTGAGATGATATATTCCCGGAGGAAACCATTAACTCGACACAAGGGTATGGGTATCCCTCCTTGACAGTTATTGCTCCTGGCACCTGGATGATCATGCTTAGACTGACGAGCTTGGAAAAGGATATGTCCCCATTCTCCTCCCAAGTGTATTTTTTTATCGCCTCTGGCGTATCCCTCTGCTATCCACCGCCTCACCAAACGCCTCCGTCGGATGATGTGGTTCAGCGGGAAGATTGACAGGTAGAAGATACATGGCTTGAGGAAATCCGGACAGGAACGGAAGTAGGAAAACAACCAGGCAAACAAATCTTCTAAACTTTGTGTCTTAAAAACTGCAGTGTTCTCCAACATCACAGACACAAGGTTATCTCTTCTGATGGAATCTCTCAACTGGAAATATTCTTTGGCCATTAAATAAGCTGCAGCACAAATGACTTTGGGAAGTCCACCACACTTGTGCACGATGATGCGCTTTTCTTCCAAATTGGTCTGGTTCAAACAATACAGCAAGAATAGACATTAAATATAGCAGAAGCTGCGACGGTCTGATAAGTGCAAATCATTTGCTAACTCTGAAAAAGTAAAATATAGTATCCATGATATGTTCAAATTATAGTGTGCATGTCTGGATCAGCTAGAGTTTTGACAAACACAAGCTCACAACAGTTGGAGAGAGAATCAGCTTGTGGATTATAAAATCTGGAGCGTATCACCACCTGTCCATTTTCGATCCCAAAGCTGGTGGGGGATCGTAGCCCTCAAGTACATTTGGAGTCTCACAAAATATTGAACCAGCATGCTCTCATCTGTAGATGGCAATATGGCATAACAGGCAACATCTCTAATGGAGCCATGCATGCATGCTTTCGGAGTCTCCTCTCGTGGTCAAGTTATTTTTATAAATTTATTAGGCCCGTCCCAACCCAAGACTCTAGTAGTGATGTCCATAGTCTCCACATCATCAGAAATTAGTACAAGACACTACCCTCCCAAAGCAGACACTGATATTCCATGACTAAATTAAATGCTACTCCTCTCTCATCTTGTCTTGGATAGCGTGTAGAAACCATGTCTCATGCAAGACCCGGTTTACTCCTCTTTCTTTATTAACTCACTTGCCACATCATCTTTTATCCTACATGGCACCTTATTTAATGCTATGGACATCATCCTAGTCATTGGGTTGGGATTGCCCTTACGGGTCAGAAATACATATTTTCTTGTAGTGTGGAACATTCCTAGTAAGGCCTTGTTTAGATCCTAAAGTTCACTGTGCAAAAAGGATATTCCCATCACATCAAAATGTCGGCACGTGCATGGAGTACTAAATGTAGATGAAATCAAAAATTAATTGCATAATTTTGTTGTACTATGCGAGATGAACATTTTGAACCTAATTAATCAATTTTAGACAATTTTCACAAATACAAACGAATGCTACAGCGGCGCACGCACTACAATGGGCCAAATTTGGGGTGGAAATTTTGCATCTTAACAAGAGCTAAATTTATAATGAAACATAACACTTTCATATCTGTAACGATTTCTATTTTAAAGATATATATCTGGGAATAACTTCAGGAATTACTGGTTCAGTAGTGCGACAGAATTTAGTGGTACATTACTAAAAAGAAAAACTTTCGGTGAAACCTGATGACTGTTCACTCGGCGTATCATGTCGTCGAAGATTTGAATGGCGTCGTCAACTTCCAGACCTTGGAGGTTGTGCACAAAGTCGCTCCGTGAGGCACAGTGTTTGGCAACACTCTCTTCATTGGTAATGACAATTATGCAGGCTCCAAGTCTTTCGAGCCCCAAGGCAGCTTTTGTCTTTTCCCATTCTTCCGTGGACCGCAGACCATCAATAACAATCCAGAGCGAATCTCGTCGATGCAGATGCAGATAGTTACGGCACTCTTGAACCGGATCTTTGATCGTTGCCATTATGCGGTGTTGGAGATATTTAGGATTCATATCCAAAAGTAAGTTCCATGACAAATCCATTAAATTGAATGGGCGGGATACATTCACCCAACCGTAGGAATAGGTGCGACCAATATGAGGACGATCCAGCGTGCGGAAGTACTCGTGTCTGACAAGAAACGATTTTCCAACACCAGACATCCCCCAAACAGATATCACCTGGTGCTGCACGGATACATGGATACGTCTTATTATATTTTAAAAATAATTAATATAAGACTTAATTAAAAGAAATAATAAATAACTTTATAATTATATTGTTTTGCACAACAGCACACGTACGTAGGGCTGGACAAAATGCTCAAAGCTTGTTAGCTCGCTCGGATCACAGCCGGCTTGGCTCGATTCGGCTCGGCTCGGTGCATATTCCAAACGAGCCGAGCAGGAGATTTTGCTCGTTAGCATGACGAGCGAGTTCGAGCCGGCTCGCGAGCCAAACGAGCTAGAAGGTTTAATATACTAATGAGCAAATAATTAACCAATAATAATATATGTATACTATATGCTTAGTTTTAGATGATGTTATGGTTATATTCTATATTTATAGTATGATGGAGTAGATTTTAAAGGTATTAAGATCATATAAATACTATAATTTTTTTATATTATATATATTATTATGGCAACTCTAAATTTAACTCTAGCTCACGAGCTTAACGAGCCAGCCCGCGAGCTTAATGAGCCGAGCCGAGCCAGGATTTTTGCTCGTTTCCTTATAACGAGCCGAGCCAGGATTTTTGCTCGTTTCCTTATAACGAGCCAAGCCGAGCTGGCTCGTTTGGCTAGCGAACTCGAACGAGCCGAGCTCGCTTGATATCCACCCCTAAGCACAGGCTTATAGACCATCTAAGCTACATCAAACAATAATATAATTGTAGAGCACCAGTTAGCAACCACAAACAAAACACCCAAATGTATCCTAGTGTATCCGAGGTGTATCACTATCGGATACATATCCGATACGGGATACGTCCCGTCTTTGAAGTATCAGGGTAGTAGCAGTCACCTCACCAAACCTCCGCAAATAATTCAACCGCAAAAAGCCATGACGGCCCACGAGTGGATTACTCTCTCGCCATTGACGTCGAGTTTTCCACACAGTTTCCTCTGGCGCATGCTGCAAAATTAATGAAAAGGAACTGTGTGAGTGAAGTTGATTTTTTCTTTTTGTTGAAAATGCCATCTTCCCCAGCCGCATCCTGCACGCTCGGATGCTTCACGTGGATGTGGATTATATCGGGTAAATGCAGCATTATTCTGTTTCTCATTTTTTTTAACGGAAGATGCAGGAATGAAACACTCGAGCAGGCGTCGTATAATCACATTTGTGGTCACCAGATTGATAATATCAGTATATATAATATCTTACTATTATTAATTCGATATTCCTTTTGAAGCCTCCAGGTAAAACCAACTAGGATTTCTAGGTGAACACTCTACAAAAAAAATCTACAAATTAAAAAAAAATTAGCCATTACTATAATCGATTGACTCAAATAGTCATAGAAGTTACTATGCTTTCCAAAAAAATTTACCCATCTATGATATTATGAAAATAGCCTAAAATAACCCCTTAAATCTATATATACATTAACCACCACTGTCATTTCGTTAAATTAACTAAAGTAACCCCTAATCTTTATCAAAATTACCCACTTATGCCATATAAATAATATTTAAAATAACTCTAAAATTTTAAAATTAAGTAAAGTAACCCATAATCTTCATCAAAATTACCCACTTATATATTATAAATAATATATAAAATAATATCTTAATTTCAAATTAAATTACCCACTACTAATACTTAAAAAACTTAAAGTGATCCCTTAAATTTGCATCTATAGTATACACATATGCTATTACTGGTAGATCTACGTATGGGTGGTGGGGAGACACATTGCGAAAATTCAAAGACTTGGCACGCATAAAGAATACAATTACAATTACCATTGACCACAAGTGTATGCTTATGTTTCATCACTAATTAAAACAATCGACACCGTAATATTCATAAAATGTTAAATCAGCTGGTTATGGCACTTATATCGGTCTTAGGCTCTGACGGCTGAGGTAAGTTTTGTCCACTGACTCTTGTTAAGTTCGGGTCGGGCTTACAATAATAACCGTACAAAAAAGATATATGGAACATGTTAATGCCAAAAATGGAATATTTTGTAACGACTACTCAAGCGTACCTCCTTGTGAAGTGCATAGGCAACATGGTCGCCGGAGAACTTCTCCAGCACCGAGACGTAGTGCGGATTTCCGACACACGAGCATGCAATTCCATGTTGTCGCGTGTGCACGATGATGCAACTGCCATTGTTGTTGTCATCAGTTAGGTACACCCTAACAGCCTCCCAATCAACAATGGTGGATACGTCTTCCAAGACAACTAGGTACTTCTGATTTATCTTCTTCTTGAACTCCTCCATGAGTATGTCTACGTTTGTCTTCACCACCATCATCTTCAGCGGATCCAGGCGGGCATCTGCACTAGTGTTTTCTTGTTGCAATGGACAAGAGTCGTTTTTGTAGAATTGAGATGGGGATGGAAAGGATGCGTCAGCTTCACCCAGGCACGATATCTGAAGTTTTCGGAGGTTTTCTGGTGGTCATAGGCGTCCTTGATGGACATCAACCCATGATCACTTGTTGTTCCAAACACCGAGATGACTCGAAGCTTCTTCACACGATCTTCTTTCTTGATGACGAACATGCTGAAAGGATTTATCTCGTTGATCAACCCGGCAAGATTCACAATTACCTGCTGCTTCTCCTCTGCATCCCTTGCCGTGACGAAGGTGCTTGATTCAGTATTGTTGTTGTCCAGGGGCAGGGCCCGCTGCTGATGCATTACTGTCCCAGCAGCAGCAGGAGGATCGGAGCCAAAGCGGCCGTACCGCATGTCCCTCTGGCCCATGGCCTCAACCCTGGTCTTGAGCAGCTGTATACGTGCCACGACCTTGTCGAGTTCCGACGCCGGCACCACGACTGACAAGCAGCAGGTTGACCGGACCGCACGGCCGGCGAACCCAGTGCGACCTCTTGTCCAGATGAACAATGGTCTCGATGCAATCCTCCACGTCAAGGCCGGGCAGTGTTGCGGACCTGCCTCACCATGGCCCTCGTCACATCGTCCGTGACGCGGTCCTTGGCGACGCTAAGGAAGGCCTGCATCATCTCGAACTCGTCCGAGATGAGCATCAGGTCCTGCTGCACCTCATCCTGCAGCTTCTTCTCCACCTCTATGGCCGACTTGACCAAGCTCACCGTCCCCTCCACCGTCGTCTTGGCCAGCCCATAGGCGAGTTCCGCCATTGTTGCTAGCTCGAGATCTCTCGGTCGCTCGATCGATCAGTGCGTGTGTTGTGTGGTGGCTGTGGGAGTAGCGAACAACTGCCTGAAGATGGCAGGAGTTGTGCATCGAACGGCCTGGTCACTTGGCTAGCTTGGGGGCCGAGGTTAAAAGGGTAAAGATCCGCTGCTCAACAGCCCGGCCGTATGGAAAATATTAAAACTGCTTCCCCGGATCTGGCCGGGTGGTGCGTTCGAGGTTGTCCTAACAAATGTCTCCCCACCTCGATCATCTCGACCCGGACTGTTGGAGTTTGGGTACCGGGTGGAGCGGGGTCAACGGCCGGGAAGCACGTACGAGAAGTTTTTGATCCAAGAAACTAATGCGTGCATCAGCTTGCACCAAGCAACGTGCTACCAACTCGATCTCTCTGTTGGGTTGACTCTGACTGAGTCACGGACGCACACACCGGCGGTTTACCATGTCGATGAGTTTGATGAACACACGCAACAGAGACTTTGAGAGCGATGCCTGATGATTTGTAAAAGAAAATAAAGAAAAAATAATATCTCTGTGTGCTTCATCTCTTCTGCTCTTCAAATTGATTTAGGTTTCTGTTGATGTAGTTGGAACTATATTCTTATAAGGTTTTAGTTAACTCCACAACAATGTCTATTATTGCTAGTTATCGGCAAATCATTGTCGAAATCTGCACATCATACTACTATGTATGACTATGCATGAATGATTTAGTCTTTGAGAACAAAATATAACTCTTCCCAATTGCTGGTTATCTTGTTGATTACACACTAGCTCCATACATGGGCAGCCCATGGGTAACATTTGATGTGACGGTTTTGGGTGTAAAAATTTGGAATCTAAACCAGGCCTGCATATGCTAGACACTATGCACAAATTTAGATGACTAGCTGAGTCCTGATGAAAATTTCAGTCTAGCCACACAGCATTATTGTAAACGACTAGCTGAGTCCTGACGAAAATTAGTAGTCTTGCCCGGCTAGCTCTAACATTTATATTACTAAGAAGCTTACCTATTTGTAAAATCAGCTAGAGGACGATACTTGGTGGATGACTGATTAGGGGCAGACCTATTAGTGCATAATATAATTGCTCGACTGGACAACAAAATTCTGAAACAAAGCTATCACGAATGTCGTAGTCGAATCCAAGCCTGATTTCCACGCGTAGTGTAATGAGTTCACCACTGACATAATCAAACCTGTTGCATGGTCATAGCTATACTCCGCTACATAGAGATTAATTGCGTGTATAATCATTTGGATTTCAAATACTGGGAGTAAATGAATATACATCCGGTACTAATGTGCACCCTTTTGTACCGGTTTGTCACCCCCAACCGGAACTAAAGAGTGTTACGGCCGTCGTCCTGGAAGTATCTGTTGGGTCCGGTACTAATGCTCACATTAATGTCGGGCCCAATTTTAACCGGTACTGTTGCCGGGAACGAAAGGTCCATTCTGTTAGTAGTGTTGTGAGTTAGGGACCGGCAACATGGACATTTTACATCTCCTCCTGCTGAGAATTCTAATGGGACTTTTTCTTGTAGCAGCAAAAATTGGAGTACGCTGGTCAGGATTATTTTTTTACTCCTAAGGTGGATAGGAGAGGCATGATGCCAAGTGCTCCATGTGCAATAATCTTTCTTGCCGTATTTGTGATGCAAGCTCCTCCATACATGCATTCATGCAGTTTCTGCTTTGGTCTGCAAAGTGCACATGCTTTGTAGAAGGCTTCTCATCATGTAAAGGTTTGTTTCTGTGCAAAGCTCTCGCCAGGTCTTCGAAGCATTCATCAAGCATGCTAATCAGGGGCGGAGCCAGGATTTGAACATGGGGGGGGGGGGGGGGGGGGGGGGGGGGGCACAGTGAAAAAGTTGTCATAAGAGCTCTGCTCGACTCGACTGTTTATTCTATTGTATAAAAGGAATATATGTATCACTGACAGTAGCTAGGTTATACAAAATTGTTTGAATATGTTTTGATTGCGCCATAAAAACATACTATTTCTAATCATTGGTCAAGTATTGGTAACAAATTTTGAGAGCAACATATAAAAAATAAAAATAATTGTGTTTGGTGACATAGAAGGACGGAAAACTATGTATGGGTTAATTTGTCTCCAAAATAGTACGTAATCTAATTAATATAAAGTCCCATGTATATTGTAGCAAATAACTTCTTTATTAGTCAGAGTGTCGCACATAGTAACAAATATGAGGGGATCATCATCCAAAATATTAATAAGTGTCTACAAAAATTAAGAGGCCTAACGAATCTAGCAAAGAGAGATAGTCCAAAGATTGAAATGAAATTAAAGATTATGAGAGGTGATTTATTAATTAAGCCCTAGCCCTCTCATCCGATCAATCCAATCCCAATTCAACTTGCAATTTTGGATAGTGGTGTTAAAGTTTAGCACATAGATAAATGAAAGACCAAATTACCCTTATTTACTGTCCTTGGGCCCGCGGGGGGAGGGGTACTGGGTGGAAAATACCCACCAGGAAGCACTTTTAGTAAGTTTAGCACCCCTTTGAGGTGCTAAGGATTTCCATAGTGCTAAAGTTTAGCATGTCACTTTTAGCACCTTTTAGCACACCTGTTTGAATCCAATCTGCTAAAGTTTAGCAAAAAAGTGTTGTGCTAAACTTTAGCACCTGTTTGAAGCTTATCTATTTGTAAAATCAGCTAGAGGACGAAAGTTGGTGGATGACTGATTAGGGGCTGATCTATTAAAGCATAATATAATTACTTGACTGGACAACCAAATTCTTAAACAACGCTATCAGGAATGTCGCAGTCCAAGCCCGATTTCAGACAAAACAATGGGTCCAACCAAACACACTCACACATAGACCAGGTTTAGTCAAGCCAGCCAACCAAATATGCTTTGTTGCATCTGCTAATCCAGGCTTCGACTAGCCTGGCTCCAGATTCTAGCAAGTCTAGAATTAGCCGAGCAACCAAATAGACCCTAACAGAACTGTAAAGATTGCCAATACTTCGGTTCAGAACTCTTTCTGGCTTCCAACACATACTTACTCTGAAAGAGGCAAAGTGCAGTTGATTTGGGCAGTTATATATGCGGCTTTTGGTATTTCACAACCTTCTAGTGTGGCAAATATGTTTGGCACGTGTGGCTTACGGGGATTAGCCATAACCTTGAACCTTTACTGTTACTTGGAGCAGAGACTATATGTTGGTCTATGTGGTTGTGCAGAAATAACGTGATTTTTGAAAAGAAACAACTTTCTTTTTTTGTAGGTTATCTTCTCAATCACCCATTGACTTTATACATGAACTATCCTCCAGAAGGGCAGGCTTTGAACCCTTCTTTTTTGTTATGTGTGATGTGTCTAAGGGCAGGCTTTAATTACCTTTACTTGAATTCTCTGACCTGTTTTTTGTTTGTTGTGGTGCAGGTCTGAGCAGGTGATGCTTTCATCGAGAAATCAGCATCTCACATCCAACGTAAGACCTAAATTTTGGACACAAGTATACAAGACCTTTATGTGTATCGAACAATTGTCCTAAAGAAATTTTAGCCGTCAAAGACCCTAAATTAACGAAACATTTAGCGGATGATGTATCGAAGCAGAGACAGATAGAATTGGTTGGCTAGACAACGAGCGAAACCTAATATTACTATTATTATACACTACGTGAAAACCACAAATAGTCAATAGGCGCGGATAGCCATTGGTAAAGAACATATGGCCCGTTAACCAATGATATCATAAGGGTAATGGGCCACACAGAGGCCCGTTACCTATGACATCATATAGGTAACGGGCCACACAGAGGCCCGTTACCGTATCTAATTGTTCTTGTGCTTAAGGTCTTAAGGTTCATTTTGATTTATAGGCACTCAAACCTTTTCTAAAATAAATTAATGAATCATAGGAGTTCATGTTGATGCATACATGCTAGAGCGTTCTTTCTAGCTTCCAACGCATGCTTACTCTGAAAGAGGCAAAGTGCAGTTGATTTGGGCAGTTATATATGCGGCTTTTGGTATTTCATAACCTTCTAGTGTGGCAAATATGTTTGGCACGTGGCTTACGGGGATTAGCCATAATCTTAAACCTTTACGGTTACTTGAAGCAGCGACTATATGTTGGTCTATGTGGTTATGCAGAAATAACTTGATTTCTGAAAAGAAACAACTTTCTTTATTGCAGGTTATCTTCTCAGATCAATCACACACCGGCTTCGTACCGGACTATCCTCTAGAAGCCTACTATGCAGGCTTTAGTTGTGGCGGGATCTCAATACTTGGTGCAAATGGTCAAGAAATTTTTTATCCAGGCACATGGACGGCGGTAGTCATCGGATTGAAAGTCATTAGCGTGCCTGCCTTCTGTTTTTACTTTAGGGCCATGTACCATTTTGGTAGAGGCCGGGAGCATGGTACATGGTTTACAATGCATATAAGCATATGTAAACATTCTATTATAGCAGCATCACAAGCAATGAACATTCACACCAAAATCAAATCGTCAAGAACACTACTGCCTTCAAAGGAAGTGCAATATGTTCTTAAGAAAAAAAAAACCCAAAACCCAAATCTGTAATGGTCCATGCCAAACATTGATCAGGAAAAACAGCAGCGGTGGTCACTTCAGCGTTATTGCTTAGATTCCATATGCCATTCCCACTTTGAGCACCTGCTGCCTTGGGATCGCGCTCCTGCACCCGGACGAGCGCGTTCATGCACTTGAGCGTGAGAGCGAGCTGCTTGCGCACGCGGCGGCCGCGCACCATCGCCTGCAGCCGCACGATACCCCAGACCGACCTCGTCGCCTGCGCCGCGTGAGCACCGACAAGAAACAGTGAGAATAAGAAGAAAAAAGGCAGCAATTTTCTTTTAGCACCAAGAATCACGCGACGCGAGCGGCGGCGCCCGGCGGCGGGTTTGGCCTACCAGGAAGGCACGGAAGGTGGACTGGATGCAGACGGCGGCCCACTCCTTCCTCATGACGTGGAAGTCCCTGAGCGGCGCGTGGACGATGGAGCTCTGAGCGCGTCGGCGGTGGACGACGCCTCGGATGGCGCCTCCGACGGCGGCGTGCTGCTCCCCCGCTACGAGGACGAGCTCCGCCACAACCTGCTCCACTAACTCGGCCCCTTTTCTGCGCCACCGGGCCTCTCTCTCTCCGCCGCCGGCCGGAGCCCCACCAGCGTCCGGATCCACTTGCCCGACACTGGTTCGAGGGAGGGCACTGGGCATGCATTTACCTTCCGCGCGGGGTCTTGGGTAGCTGGCTGCGCAGGGGACTTGTCAAATGCCGGCGACGCAGGGCGGGGGCTCGTCCGCGGCCGATGCGGGGCTCATCGGAGGCCAGGGCAAAGGCTCGTTGGCAGCCGACGAAGGGGCGGGGGCCGGCGGATGGGTGTGGATAGGGTTTGGCGAGGGTTCGGGAGGGGAAGCAGTAGAAAAGAAAATGACCGGTTCGCTCGTTTTGCGGTTGGAGGCGGGTAATCTATCTATACTATAAAGATACAAAACTTTCGAGGGTCGACAGGCCCACGAATCATTGAAACATTACCCCTCCGGTCCAAAGTATGAAAAACTGAACCGGGAGTCGAACCGGTCGGGCTGTCGGTTCACTGGTTCAACAGTTCGACCAGTGGTCCACCGGTCCGACCGCGGTTCAGTAATGGTCATATATCATAAGTATTCCTATTGTTTACAAGCAAATCAGGAGAGGGATGGTCAGTAGAGTCGAGTTTCAACCCGCTGGCCATGGTTCGAATCCCATTCCCCCCACTTTTGCTGCATATTTACTTTCTATTTTCCCCTTTGGGCCTTCGGCCAAGCTATTTGGGCCGGATTGTAGCCCAGTAACGCATGGGAGCAGCTGTTGGCGCCGGTTTTTTCTTTAGGCCGATCTTTTGTTCGAACCGAACCGATGAGGCTGCCGGTTCCCGGTTTTTCCGGTCGAACCGGGGTTCCGGTCCGGTTTTTTGTACTGGGCTCCGGTCTTAGAAGAGTTTGACTAAACAGTCCGTAGAAAAAAACATGCGCTTGCGTGGAATCGTCGAGTTCGTAACCAATACGATCTCTGGCCAGGTACTGACAGGACTCCTCATCGTTAATAAAAAGAATGTCGTTTTTATTAGACGCGCGTGTCGCACGTGCGTTCTTGCTAGTTATCGTAAACTTTACCGAGGAAGCTGCGGGAGCAGAGATTGCAGGCATAGGATATGATTTCAACGGATGCAAGGATCGTAGGCGGGGATCAGATGGCAGATGGAAGGAGAGGCGGACGCAATTCCCCAGTACAGTCTTACTAGGAGTAGAGATTAGCATGAAATATATATCTCTATCTCTACTATTTCTAGATGATTAATATTTCGGCCACCCATCATACTATTTACCCTTCTTCAAATTATTTACCCATTCTACTATTGGGTTTCTTTCGTCCATGTTCTCTTGGTTTATCTGTCTGCTTTCATCAATAGTGACGCACAATGATGAACTAATCGTAGGTCAGTTAGTAAGATTACTTTTGGTACATCCTACCCATTAGGGTTTGAGTCCTCAACTAGCACCGATGTCGCATTTTTCTAGATTTGAAAGTGCATCTAGGCACTTATATGTTTTGATGATTTTGGATGACAACATGATTTGTATTTAACTTGTTTGCTTAAGCATATGAGCAGGGTTTTATTCTGATGGATATTCATGTAATACGGTTGTTGAAGAATATAAGCTCATTATTGGTATAAAAGACATAAGAGCAAACAAGTGAATGTGATCCCATACAACTAAGTAATACAATGACAAGTGAAGTGGAATGACAAATGAGACACGGTATTATGCAAATTAGTTGGTCTCATCTATAGGATACTTGTCAAAGGTTTTTGGGACAAAATATTTGAAGAAATTAGGATTTCTTTGGGCTTGATCCATGGCAATGGTTATATTCAAAATGAGACATGATTCTATGGTTAGTATATGGTCTCAAGTTCATTGATGCTTATGGACAAGTTATTCACCAAAGTCAACATACAAGATGATCATGGAAAATATCAGACATATATCAAGATAAATTGAAGACATAGATTTCAATGTGGATTTCATTAATGATGCAATGCAAAGCTTAGCTTAACTTGGCAAGAGAGGACGGAAGGGATCAAGCTAGATGGGAGTGACATTCCTAACAAAGTGAAGGGCAAGTTGGTCTTGTAGCCGAGGGACTTTGTTTGTGGAAAGGTCTAACATTATAGTTTGGTTTCTATACGTCGACCAAGTCATATCAAGTGAAGCAATGCGAAGCATCTAATCTTTATTGATCATATAGTGGAATGGCTTATGAATTGTTTCATACAATGGAAATTCTAAGCCATTGGCTCAAGATTGGGTTTGCTCAGCAAAGACATGAAATGTTGAAGCCCTCAAGTTGAAGATGATCAAGTATGGCATCAATGAAGATATAAAAGCTCAAGTGGTAGATTCTATTTATTGTTTTTATCTTGAGTTTAGGAATGCCGTACTATCAAGAGGGATGCAACATTAGTTGTGTTGACAACACCAAAAAGTGCTCAATAGATCAACCCATGAGAGATAACCTTAAGAGAGAAGTCCTTCAGGGACTTAGTGTGCTGAGGGGACCAAAATCGGTCTGACCGGTTTTGGAAAGCGGTCTGACCGCTTTTGGGACGCTAGTGTGCTGAGTCGTCCCAAACCGGTCTGACCGGTCTGACCGGTTTGGGACTCTGACAGGTGCAACGGTTACTTTGGTTTGAAAACCGGTCTGACCGGTTTGGGAAACCGGTCCCAACGGCTATAACGGCTAGTTTGTGTTGTGTGGGGTATTTATACCCCATACCCCTCTCTTGTGAGGGGTGCTGGTTCATTTGCCTTTGTGGCTCGTTCCTAGTCTTCCCAAGCACCAGCAAGCTCTCCCCAAACCTCTCTTTGTGAGAGTTGATTGATTTTGATCATATCTTTGGATTTGGGTTGAGGGATGCTTTGTGTATGAGCTAGATAGCAAAAGAGAGCTAATTGCAATAGTGAGAGCATATCAATAGCTTGAGCACTTCCGGTGAAGTTTAGCAACCAATTGAAGCATTTGTTACTCTTGGAGGTGATCCTCCTAGACGGCTAGGTGTCGCCGGTGAGCTACCGTGAGTGTGGTAAGCCACGGATCGTTTGTAAGGGCTGGCCTTGCCTCCTTCGTGAAAAGGGCCAAAAGCTAGTGGAACTGAGGAAAGTGGCTTGGAGTGGATAAGCCCGCCTTTCGTAGGCCCTCAACGGAGACTAGGATTCATCGTGTCTTTGTGACAGCCTTGGTGGCAGCGGTGAACTCCGAACTTCGGGAAAACATATCCTTGTCTCTTGTTGTACTTCACAAGTTCAATTCTAGCATTCATATTCGCTTCCGCATCGTTCTACTTGGGTGTGCTCTACTTGTGTGCAGGGACTAAGTGAACCTGCTAGTTATCATCTACAGGAGCTAATCACCAAGTTTGGTTTGTGCTAGAACTTGTAGAGGGGGTTAATTTACATAGTTGATTTTCTCTGTGAAAACCGGTCTGACCGCTTTGGCAAAGCGGTCTGACCGCTTTCAAGAAAGCGGTCTGACCGGTTTTAGAAACCGGTCTGACCGGTTTCTGTACTAACTGTGTGGAAAAAGTTTGTAATTTGCAGATTCACCTATTCACCCCCCCCCTCTAGGTGACATCAAGTACCTTTCAACAAGCCATATGCCCCAATTCTTTTATATAGAAGTGATGTTTTGTAATATACTATCTGCACTTGCTACGAGCTTCCTGCCTCACCGAGGCCTTGTCCGTGGTCGTGCACTCAAAGCCTGATTGGTTGGTGACCAATTCTTGGGCTGGCCAAAGTTTGGGCATGCTAATTCTTAAGTCAACAATTGGTTTAGTATCAAAATTTAGACATATTACACAATGTTTCTACTGAAATATTAGCAGATTCTTTGCCTAGATTTTGGCTTGTCAATGTTTTGGCATGCCAAAATTTGGGCAAGGAACCAATCAGGCCCTCACTACAATCTGATGTGGGAATGCACGTTGTGCTGTGTACTGTCTTGTTGCTTTGCTTCGGTCGAACCAGATGGGCATGTTGGTGATAACCATGCTGATAAACCAAGGATTTGAACCTTCTCACCGTCAATAGCCTAAGCGAATCAAACAAACAGTGGCCTCCAAGACTTTGGGCCACAATTTAATTGAGAAAACAAGCATTGAGATCTAATAAATAATCACACAACTGGAGAAGCTAACTAATTCTCAAACTGGTTTTAACTCTATATAGTTAAACCCTGTTTTCAAAATAGACAAATGTTATATTTTTTAGTTTTCATAACATAAAATAGAGTAGTGGCCCCTGTCACCTAAAATTATATTTGCTAGAACAACATAAAAATTTACACCCCTAACAAAAACAGAACAACATAAAAACAACATTATACAATTCGATAAATAGAGTATGTGGTTTTTCACGTCTAATTAATCCGTGGCAATGCATGGACATAGTTACTAGTTTACTAAAGAAAGAGGTCAGCCGAGGTGGTCCAGACCTGAATACACACCCGCCCAGCAAGTCACTGGTGCAAACAAAATCCAACGTGTGATGGCAGCACCATTAGGCTGCTCGCACTCGCGTTCCTCTATTTCCCTCCCCTAAACGGAATATTCTGTCCTGGTCATCGAGATTCCTTCCCATATCCTAATTTCTCCCACACTCATCTCTCCTCTATCATCTTCCCCTATCCCAACTATCACATATTTTATTCCAACAACAACAACTACCATCTTATTTTACTTTTATTTTTATTACCCTCCTACCCCCTCTCTCTCTCCCCACTTCTCCTCCCCCGCCTCTCTCTCTCCCCCCGCCTCCTCCCCACCTCCGCCGTCCACCGTCTCCCTCCTCTCCATCGCCGCCGCCTGCCGTCCCCCTCCTCTCCACCGAGCGCTGCGGCTCCCTCTCCCTCCACGACGGGGCTCCTCCAGGAGGCGGCGGAGCTCCTCCACGTGGGCCGGCGGAGCTCCTCCACGGGTCGGTGGAGCTCCTCCACGTGGCGAAGCGGCGGCGGCGGCGGCGGAGCGGCGGCTCCTCCCCTCCCTCTGGCGTCGCCCAACCCCCAACGCCGGGCGGCGAGGCTCCGAGCGGCGGCTCCGAGCGGAGTCTCTCCATCGCCGCCGCTCGAGCGCATGGGCAGCCCGACGCCGGCGGCAGCTCCTCCTCCGCGGTTGCCCTCTCCCACCATGCGTGCTCCCTCTTCCTCTTCCTCCCAAGCGCCGTGGCTCCCTCTCCCTCTCAAGCAGCGGCGGCGGCGGCGACTCCTCGCGGCGGCAAGCCCTCCCATCCGTCCAAAAGCGCCGCGGCTCCCCAGTGCGGCCACGGCCATCGGCAGCGAAGGCGTCGGTGGTGGCTGATAGCCACGCAGCGGCCACGAAGGCAGGGACAGGGCAGGCCAAGGCGGCGGGGCTGGCGGCGGCGGCACGACGGTGGCCGAGCGGGCCCAGGCGGCGGGGCGGCGGCCTAGCCCGGCGGCGCGGGGTGCACGGCAGGCGGGCGACGAGGGGAACCACGGTAGCGGCGAGGCTGGGGCCCTCCTCTCTCTCTCCTCTCCCCCATCTCCGGCGACGTCAAGGCGAGCGCGGCGGTCGGCGGCTCCAGGCGAGCGTGGGGCGGCCAAGGCGGCATGGTGGTTGGGCCACGCGGGCCCCGCCGCCACGGTGGCGCGGTAGGGGAACCTCCGTACTCCCCTGGAAGTGGCGGAGCAGCCGGCCTCCGCTCCCGTAGGGGAGGCCCTTGCAGACGCCGCTGCAGCTCTCCGCTCCCGTAAACGTTTCCTGCAAAAACGTTTTCAGGAGCCCAGTGCGGGCAGCCTTATATAGGGCGTTTGGGAGCAGCATGACCATGTAACCAAATCGGTCATGCATGCATGTTCTGGGTTAGTTGTAGGGGTGGGAGGTATTAGGAACCCTACCGGCAAGGATAACACATCGCCAGTTGGCCTTTACAAAACCCATAGGAATGCACAAACCTATAACCGGCAGATGGTAGTGATCATGTGCTCAACTACCCTGTATCAGCAACATTGCTGGGTGGTGGAGGAAAGTTGGTTCTGGATAAGTCGTTGGTCGTTTGCCTTGGCACGTAGCAGTCGGTCGAGCTAATTAAGCTTAGCTCTCGCCGTCGTTCAAGGCTTCAAGATCAGACGGCGCCAATATCATCGTGTTTGTCGAGGTCGCCCCAATGCTGCCATCACTCGAGCATGGTCGACTTATGGCTGCAACCATGACAATGCCACTCAAGCAGTCAAGCTCGCCAATGGGTCCAGTCGCCCTGGATTCAATAAGACCGAAGGCATGGCCTCCAACATGCTGCCGTTTCCTCTGTGGCCAACACGGCATTTATTCTAGTTCTAGAGATTTCTATTATGAATCTGAAAAGGCCACAAACGGTCAGAAATGGCCGGGCACGCAGGCGGGGCGGGGCATGCCGTGCGCGAGATACAACTACTCTAGGCTCGTGTTAGTGGTTAATATGCATGTGTACATGAACTTGTTGAGTTGTTATCAGTTGCTATATGTTCGCCTGAGATCTAGAAATTCTTTTTCGTTCTGCCGCTGCCTGGCACACAAACATACCAAATTGAGTATACAAACACATGAAAAGACTTGGGGTCTCAGGCTCTATATTACTCAAGATCAAAGCATGAGGCGGAGCTATGGATGGATGATGGTGCCACTCAATTGCGTTCTCTTTAGCGAGTAGTCTCCTTTTCCCTGCTCCATCTAGTTGAGCAAACTGTGTAAATCAACCAATTGAGACGAAGGCCATGGTGCGTGCATAACATTGCCGCACGATTTGTTTCTACCGTAAAACAAACTATATTCCTCCTTTAATATAATAATACACAGTTTCCCTGCGTACTCAGAAAAAAATAATTGGTGCTTATTGTTGTACAGATGGGTCCCATTCTAGTTAAGTCGGCTATGGTGATCTTGCCAGGTGTGAAATTCATAGCAGGATGTAACACCCCGCCCTCCAAAGCCGCCCCGTACAGCCCTTTCGAGGGGTGTACACGCGTACACATAGCACCCTGCTTACACTTTCGTCCTCGCTTCGTGTAAAAGGGTTAACCCGAAGGTGCTATGGCTGAAAGACAATAGCTTATAAGTTGCTTCTACCCTTACTAAACTAGCAATCTTGCACTAAATACTTTCATCCCCCACTCACGGGCCACTACTGAGCCATAGACCGGGTGTGACACAGGACGTGCATATGTGGTATTTTTACAGTTGTTGGAGTCATTGATGCCTCCCAATTATACACTAATTCTGGAGCAAGAGTTCACCCTCTATTTTTACCAAAGACGGGGACTATTCATCGGGAAAAAAAAGAGTCCACCCTCTGTTTCCCCAAGGATATATATTGCATTTTTCCAATCAATCCCATAGAACCGGCCTAGCCCCTGGCCCAGTTGCTCTGACTGAAAAACTAGCTCCTTCCATAACTCTATAGTATCCGAAATCTCATCCTTATCACTACACTTTGACAGTATGGCAACCACCTTTCCAAACAATGATATATTGATATGGTTACAGATAGGCTTATGATTAGTTGAGAATGAGAGGTGCCAGGACTTGACGAATCGCCACGAATTCTGACTAGGGATGGGCATTCGGTCTATCCGGTTATTTCGGTTCGGTCTATCCGGTTTTTGAGAATTTCGGGTTTTGGAAAAGTGAGAAACGAAGTTTTTAAAAACATAATAGAAACTGAACCTAAATAGACTGATTATTTCGGTTCGGTCTACTCGGACCACCAAATTACCCAAATTTTCACGGGTATCCTTGTCACTCTCAAAACTCTATGGTAAAAATTCAAATTCCTAACTCATTTCAAGTCTATGGATTTAAAGACTACTCGACGGAACCAAGAAACTAACAAGTTCATAAAAAAAATTAAAATAGTTTAAAATACAAAGTAGTAACATTCATAGTATGAATCAAAATATGCAACTATATTGAATTTCGGGTTATTCGGTCTATTCGGGTTATAGAATATAGAACCCGAAACCGAACTCGAACTCCGAATTATAAAATTATGTGGACCGAACCCGAAACCCGAATAGACCGACAATTCGGGTAATTTGGGTTCGGTTCAAGTGCCCACCCCTAATTCTGACATTGCAAGTCATACATTAATCTCAAGAGCATGTTCTGGAAAGTATTACATGAACATCCTATGTACAAACGTGTAAAATAATAAAAATTAGAATGGAATGGAAAGGGATTTATCCCAACGGTTTTATCAACCCTTGATGACCCAAGGGGGAAAACGCATAAATGTAGTATTGACTTGGTTTATGTGCTAGTAGACTGCGTGGGGTACTATCGATAGTCCACTAGACCATGTTTAGAAAAGACGAGCAACTGTTTTGCAGGGCCATGCAAACGTAATGAAAAGGAAAAAGTCCATTTTACGTCCTTCACGTTTCGCCCGCTTTTCATCCTCCAAGTGCAAAACCAGAAATCTTTGGTCCTCCAGGTTCTAAAACCTTGCGTTTTACATCCCTCGGGGGTTTCGACGGCGGTTTCGCTGACGTGGCGGCAGTTTCGCTGACGTGGCGCGCTGACATGGCATGCTTAAAATAGCTGAAATTTGAAAAAATGATAAAAAGATAAATCAAATCTTTTTAGCTTCCTCATGAGCATATTTACACAGTGGAGTCATTTATTTACATATTTATATTATTTTCTAGTCGAAATAAAATAGGCAAGAAAAGATGTCATAGAACTTGTAAAATACATAGTAAATATTTGAAATATTATAAAATAGTAAATCCAACTCCTGTGTGCCTCTAGTGAGTGCATGCATCTAGTAGAGTAGTTTGTTTATATATTAGAAGTTTTTATACGATAGAGTAAGATTATGTTTGTGCATATGCTAAACATAATCCTATTATACCATATAAAATCATCTAATATGTAAAGAAAACAACTGTGATAGATGTAACACTCACTAGAGGCACACAGCTAGCTGGGCCAACCAGTGCTGAACTATCTGCGTGCAGGAGAGGATGGGTGCTGGGCCAATCAGTCCTGAATTATTTCCAGGTGGATTGTGGAACGAGGAGAAGGTGTCGTGCTGGAGAGGGAAACGATGTTGTTCCGGGCTGAAAGCGGGAGAAGATTTTTGTGGGTCGTGCTAGTAGGGGGAATCGGCCCATGCCAATGCCAAGTTTAGATTCTAGGAAATTTATTTGACGATTGCAGGGATTGAGGTTTTACTCAAAATTTGAAGGGAATATTAAATATTAGCGTTTAAAAAGAGTTTAGGAATTTATTGGGTATTTTTGAGGATATTTTAGTATTTAAATTTGATTATAATCCGAAGTGATATGAGATAGATAGTATGAGGGTTTTTTTGGTATATATTTGTTGTTTTTAGAAGGATTTAAAGAAGTCATGGTTTTTGGAACTTTGATGCGGATCAAAAGATTTTGAATTCAAAAAGGAGTGGGGGTCTTTGGGTTGCATCTAACTTTTTTATAGTCCAAATTTAAACGGGGAAAGATATTCTACACATTGTTGATATGGGAGGGAGCAAACATATGCAACACTCTATGACTCTATGTAATATTTTATACATGATTTAATTTAACTAGTAAAAACGCATATGTGACATACACATTTAATATAAAATAAGATTGTATAACACATAGTTGGCCGGAGATCATGTTGGTTACAAACTCGACAATTCCATTACAAAGACGGACGAGGGAGACGGTGGGTTTGACGAAAAAAAGCTTAACAGGCGGGGATCGGTAGAAGGGGTAGTATTTCAATAATTGGTGAGTCCGTCGGTTGTCAAAAGTTTTGGATCTTTACCGTATAAAAAAAGTGTTTGTTCGAAACATTCTTTTTTGTTGGAAAAAAATAAAATACCTCTAATTTTTAGTGAAAATCAAAGTGCTCTTAGAAATCGGCATGTTACAGAAGTGGCGTACAAGGTAAAACAAGCCACACGACGAGATGGAAAAAGATAAAGAGCACGTGGCGAAAAAAATTTGAAGTACTATGCGTACGTAGAAAGAAAGACTAACAATGCAAGGAGGTGTGTACAAATATATGTATATATAATAAATATATAAAAACAAAGTGTATGTACATGTGAGCCCACCCCTTGTGGTTGGTTTGGTTTGGTTATAGTTGCCCCGCATTTGCTGACGCAGCTGAACCTCCCTCCCGCGCTTTTCTCTCTGTGCCTTCCTCTCCCTCCACACGCGGCCTCTTCTCTCTCCTCGTCCCCTTCTCTCCCGCCCCGGCCCGAGATCGACCCAAGAACTGCCGATTTCGCCGGTTCTTGGCTCGATCCCTCCCCTCCTCCATCCTCCTCTCCGATCGATCACCTCCTCCTCCTTTCTCGTTCGATTTCAATTCTCTGAAGCAACATATATATATGTATCGGCTCTACGGATAGATCAATTGCTGAGCTCCTGTGATTCAACTGCTTGATGCTGGGCTTGTTCTGAAATTGGATCCTTGCGGAGGCCGGACAGACGGCATCGTACGTAATTGTAATTTGGGCGTGATCTTGCGGAATCATCAATCTTGGGCGGCGATGGGGAGGGTCAAATTGAAAATCAAGAAGCTGGAGAACGTCAGCGGGAGGCAGGTCACGTACTCGAAACGGCGGTCGGGGATCCTCAAGAAGGCCAAGGAGCTCTCCATATTGTGCGACATTGAACTTATCCTGCTGATGTTCTCGCCCTCCGGGAAGCCCACCATATGCATCGGCGACAAGAGGTACCTGATAATTATTTCTTTGACTTGTTTGTGATATATTTTTGTTGAAGGTTTCAGGCGACATATATGTTCATACCAACCACATGCTCATACCATTTTTTTTTGGCTGCAAAAGGCTCACGTTTTATACTGAATTTAATGTTTATTTGGGTTGGTTATTTTTTTTATCAAACCAAAATAACCATAGTAAGAAGTGATTTGTGCTTTTTTTCTGTTTTTAATCATGTCCATGACCCCATGCTATTGGTTTTGTTTTTGAAGCACCATTCTATTTTCTGAATTTTGTTCATCATGCTATTCAGACAATCTTAACATTAGTAGTGCTTTTTTCAAGAATAAAATGAAATTCACATTGTAGATTGAACATGTGTTTGATACATTGCTCTACTTGCAGCAACATTGAGGAAGTCATTGCAAAATATGCGCAGCTGACCCCTCAGGAAAGGGCTAAAAGGTAGTTTCTGTCCTATTAATCTTCTAAGGATATGCTGCGGTCAATTGGCTGCGGTTCATGAAAAGAATACTAACTGTCAATCATTTTATTCTCTGATCAACAGGAAATTGGAGAGCTTGGAAGTAAGCTGTCCAAACTAGTAGATTTGTTGACACAGTTATCTTACATAACACTTTCTCAGAATGACCTGAATTATCTGCTTTGCTGTTCTCAAAAGGCCCTAAAGAAGACTTTCAAGAAGCTTGATCATGATGTAAATATTCAGGACTTCTTAGGCTCTGGGTAATTCTGCCATTTTAAATATAAAACCTGATGGCAGCAGAGAAGCCTAATTGCTAAGATTGTCACTGACACTTTGTTTATGAATCTATTGCAGGGGTCAGACAGTCGAGGTAGAGTATAACGAACCGACAACTAGGACAAGCAAGTTCTGTAATTTCTTTCATTTTTCTTCCAATTTCTAATGCTGCTGGATTCAATAATTTGACAGGAGTTATCAAGCCATCTCGGTGCATTGCAATGTCAGATGGCAGAGACTCAAAAGCGTATCAGGTAAATAGCATTTAACTCACTTAAGCTGCATCACAAATTCTGTTCACTATTTGATAAATGCTATAAGATGCATATCTGCTGAAATCTTTCCATTCAGTGCTGGCTGTAATTTTGCTTTCATGACAAAGGGGGCCTCTTTCAAATATATTGCATTTATGATAAATTCATTGTAGCCTATCATAAGAATAATGGGTGGAAATCGAGAGAAGTTTAACGGCAGGCGATTTGTTCTTCAGTTATTGGAGCAATCCCGAGAAGGTTGAGAATATCGACCATATCAGAGGAATGGAGCAATCTCTCAAAGAATCCCTTAATCGAATCCGCATGTATAAGGTAGACATATCTAACCTTCTAGATAACTTCAGATGATCTCAACATTTGATAAACGAATAACTAGCATCAATGTATGATCCGAAGTATAAATGTCAAATCAGATAGTGACATCATCGGCACAAATTTCAGTGATGTCAATGTTGTCACCCAAAATAGTTCTTACTTTTACATTGATTTCGATCTCTCTAGGAAAACTTTGCAAAGGAACACCTTATTGGCCTGCAGTGTGCTGCTGCTGCTCAGGTAACAGACTTCAGATTCAGAGCTGAGATGTCGGCCCCAATATGAGAAGCTTTTCGGGTTCAGATATCTGATCAAGATGTTGCTTCCTGTCATTCTTCAGTTTCAGACAGACATGCAGTTGCCTCTAGGACTGACTGGTGACCCGGGCCCTTCATCATGGTTCCAAAATGGCGGCGTCGATGGGCAGCAAACGATGATGCTACCCGACGACTCCAGCCTCCTCCAGAGGTGAGCTAATAAACCTAAAAAATGTGCATCGTTCTGAAACCTGACGTTCTCTCACCTTCTGTTAACTGACGAACAAACTACTGTTGTTGACGCAGGGACATTGGTTGCTCGACGAGCACGTCGCTGCAGAGCTACCCGGGCTACTTCAGCATGAGCAAGCAGTCGACAGACACAGGCGGCGGCAGCGAGCACGGGCAGCCGGCGGTGCACCAGCAGACACCGGACTTCGGCCAGGCCGAGTGCCTGACGTCGCTGCAGCTGGGCGCTCAGTTCCCATACACGACCTTCGACACAAGCCTCTTCAACGAAAGGATGTTCAGGCCGGATGGCGTGGAGCTGCACGACGGCAGTGCCGGCATCGATTTCGGCAGCGGCCACTTTGACATGCCCAGGCCCGGCGACGAGGCAAGCTTCCAGAACTGGGCGTCACCATGCGGCGCCGCCATGTTCGACCACCATCAGCAGCAGCAGCATCACCAGCAGCAACAGCCGTCATCTGCACAAGTGAGTTCCATGTCCGAGCTCATGCAATGATGCAAGTGGCTGCACATAAGAACATACAACTCTTTCAAAGTATTCTTACTTCCATTACAACTTACTATAGGAATTGATTCCATAGGCATTGTTCCATTTGCCATCACAACTCTGTCAAAACTGTTTGGTAATTTCTTTTCTCCTTTTCAATTAATTGACAACATAGTGGTTAGATTAAGATAATGGCTTATCAAGCCTCCTACGGTGAATTATTTTGCGAGAAAAAAAACACCAATGGCCTGCCCTATTATATTCCAAGCATCGTGCAATGGAATTATGCAGCTGAAAGTGATCCTTTTTTTTCTGCATTTGATTTATAAATTTTAGCCTCTTGTGTCCAGTACCATGGTTGAATCTTTGTTTATCATCACACCTCTGTAAAACTGTTAAGTAATTTCTTTTTCTTTTCTAAATAACGTAGTGGTTAGATTAACATAATGGCTTATCAAACTTTTAAGTAATTCTGCATTTGATCTATCAATTTTAGCCTCTTGTTCAGGACCGTGACTGAATCTCTGACCATCAGATTCCTGCAGCAACAACTCTAGCACCTGCCTCATTCGATCACGCCATTGTTTAAGCAAGATCCCTCTCAACACCAGCAAGTCATGATCTGATGATCCTGTGGCAACACCGGAGCCAATTTTGCTCCCTGAAAGGCACTAACGTACTCGTATCACTAAATTAATCAGCAGTGCGTAATGTGCAGGAAATATTGGTGTGTATAGGGAAATTGCCAATGTAAAGTATATATTAATTGTAGCCAATTCTTTCTTGTAAGTATGAGTTAATCTCTTATATATGTAAACTATGGTATAGCTTGCCATAAAAGAATTGGGCACTTAGTTTCCAGGCATTCTTTCTTTGTGTAAAACCGAAAAAAAGTAATAATGGATTAAACAAGAATAGGGCACAAGAAAAGGTATATTTTTGTCATATCTTATAACCGTGGATCTATTAATGGAAGTATTAAGTCCTCTTGGAAGCGAATTTAGATTCATATTTTTACTTAATTTCGAGCGAACTAGATCTGTCTAGTTTTTCCAGTTTCTCCTCTTATTATATTAATATAGATATTGCATATTCATGTTCATTTGCAATAAGGCTCCGCTGCACCAATTAAAATAATTGGCTATTTTTGTATTTATTTTCATTTCATCTAATTCTTGACGTACCTGAATAAGCAATAACCATCTCAAAAAAAAAGACCATCTCGGGATGAACCAAATAAAGTTACATTAGAGGACGTCTGTCTAGAGTATACACTAACATGAATCCAAAGTTTTTTTTTTGAGTAAATTGCATCCACCGTATAACAAATTGTATGATCGTACCAGCCAATCCAACAAGTTGCAAAAGCATATATACAAACATATTCATGAACTTGTCAAATGTTAAGATCACATCGAGGCCATCGAACGTATTTTGTTAGGGTATATATGGCAGGCTAATGTGGATTGTATCTTAGGTCTTAAGGTATTAATTTTGTGGAGGCAGAGGACCATACTAATTTGGCATTCGAAGGCCTTTCCTAACTCCAATAATTTTGTGGAGGCAAAGGACCATACTAATTTGGCATTCGAAGGCCTTTCCTAACTCCAACGCCAAGCTAGTCGGCAGATTGGACATGGCGGCTCCTCATGTAATGCAATTCTCCGTAGTAGAGAAATCCTAAACCAATTCAGACAGCATAAACTTGTATCTTTTCATGGATGGCCATTGTGAAAAATGCACACATCAGTTCAATTGATGGCCATTGTCATACAATGCACACGTATTGTGTCTGTTCAATGACATTGTGATTTTCAGACCTAACAGACAGTCCAAGTGGTCCGCCACCATGGCAAAATACGCTCGGTACCGTATATTTGATCGTACATGCATACTTTTTATCAAGTTCATGCATCTATTTGCATGTATTGCAATATGTTGGACCGATTAATACAATTATACAAGGTGTAGTTGGTGGGTCTTTTTTTTTGACAGGAAGCATGAAGTTGGGGGGTAAGGCATATTGGATGATAATTTTTGTGAACAAATATTTCCATGATACATTAATTTTAAAAGAAATCGTAACATTCTAACATATAAAGCTATAGTCATTAGTCAAAAGTGTACATTGTAGAGCATGCCAATGTCCAACATCACTCATTTATGAAGGGAGTACAAAGGGAAAATCACAAATATAGTTCACTTATCTATTTTTCAAATTTATTGGCCTATCTTAAGTGTGAGTATAAGGCGGCCGTCCACCCTTGTCTACATAGGTGGGTGGAAAAGGAATATGTCACCATATGATTACACTTGAGTTGGATGGTGTAGAATATAACTTCTAGATCCTTCTGTGACTTCTAACAAATACTACCTTCTAATTCGTTTAGCAGTGTCCATGATCATAAGGTTACAGTTCTTTATATTAAGAAAAATGGCAAAATCGATTCTAGGACATAAAAAAGGATTGGACTGTGATTGAGCCCATCCTAAATAAATAATGTGTTGCTGGATATTATATGACCATGTTTGTTTGCCATAACTATAGGGCATAGCCAACTTAAAAAAAATAAAGGTTTGTTCAATCTAAAATCTAATGCTACTTTTGTAGAACGTTTGTTGGTGCCTTTTGGTGAGGACAGTGTACAAGTCCAGTTAGTTAAACACTTCCTGCAGGCCAGCATAAACATAATAAAGCTTCAACAACCTTTATGACGTCAAGAGATTCCTCCAAAGAGTACAAGAATAAGGCCATGATGAACAGCTCAAACATCATCAACAACTCTCCTTAAACATATTTATCAGTTGTTCAGCAGAAGGTGGCAGTTGAAGAAGATTGTACAATTGGCAAACCTAACATGCCCTCATTGGAGCAAAACATGCCAACAGAGCCACGCTAATAATGTCTCCCAGAGAGGACAAAGGCAGCAATCAACATCAGTCTAACAACCCAATTGACATCTATTTTTTTATACCAAGAAGCACCCTGGCTCTACATTCACAGCCAGCCTGTCAAATTACAAGATAACATGTGATGGCTCTCAATCAGACTGATGCTCAAAGGGAGATGGAATATACACAGATAATTTAATCATGATGTTGATAATTTATAACAAAATGACAATAGTATGAAACAACTGTTCTGCACTCAACACCTACCCAAAAAAATTTCCTTCTTACAGATTGAATAAAGAAATGTAGCTGTACAAGCAAGCACCTAGGTGTCCACAACCCCACTTGATTCTTCCTCCTCAAGATCATCATGCAGCCGAGCCTCACAGCCATGAGAGGGGAGTGATATGATTCTTTTTTCTGAAGCATTTATTGAGAAAGAATTGTGAAATTATAGTGATGGAGGCTCAATGTCACTGGATTGTACAAGGACTGGAACAAGAAATGGGAAGGATGAACAAGGTACTCTATATGTGATTATGCTATTGCAATGGCACTGTAACTAGAAAAGGAGTAACAGATGGAGGAACTTGACGAGGGATCGCGTAGCTCTGTGCAAGGTTCAGGAAAAACCATTTCGGAGTACCCAGAAACGTTGGAACAAGTCCAGGAACTTGAAGCAGAATCAGCAGCCATTGAGAAATTGAGATTGGAAAGGCAGATAGCTGTAAATGGCGCACCATCAATTCCTGACAAAACTCCAGCAACTGATATGTTTTTGCCAACCAAGTTCTTCAATGTGATTTGCTTGATCACTGGGAGCTCAGACAGGTTGAAACTGTCATCTGGATGACTTGAACAGTTACCAGTGAACTCAATGCCAACATGGACACCTTCCATTTGAACATCTGAGATGACCACTTTCTCTATGTAACCCCCTCGTCCTGGTGAGGTCTTGAAAGAAATACCTTTGTGGGAATCATGGATCCGTAGGTGGTCCACATGAATATCTGAGATTCCACCAGACATCTCGCTGCCAAATGCAAGAGCAGCTCCGGAAGATGATAGCAGATCCACTCTTCTGATATGAATGTCTGAAGTTGGCCTTCCAAAGGAAATGCCATACTTGTCCCATCCACTTTTCAGTGAGATGGCATCATGACTAACACTTATCGTGCTGTCTTCAATGCACACGTTTGAACATGAATCTGGAGTAAAAATAAACAAATGGTGAAATAAGTAAATACTGAATGTCATGTCAGTCAAGTGCATAAGATGATGCGGTATGAAAACTTATCCAGTTAAGATTATTTGTCAATGATGCGGAGGGATATTTTGGGACAAAATGAGAAGAAAAACTGTAACGCTTAAAACCATATTTGGGTAGACAAAGTTAGAATGTCGTATGTATCAGAGATTTAAGACTGCTCATATTTCAATTTCAAGGCAGGTGGATTCTTTAGTTATTTGTTTACCTTTTAAGAACATACTCATCCAAGCTTGCATGCTACCAAGTACAGTGAACAAGAAGGAAAAGGGAAATCAGTTTTCTTCAGAATTAGGGCATTAAATGCTACCAGCAAGAATGACTTGAAATATCTATGCTATCTAAAAATAAAAGACATGAAAATGCATCAAGACTTGGGGGCAGAACCATACCTGGAACTATGCCATCAGTCAGTGGAGCATCCAGTGAGGTCTCAATCGTCACATTGTGAACCTTTACATTACTAGACGAAACAAAAACAGTATGCATTAGTACAGACACAACCAACATTCACCAAACCACACCTTACACAGAATGCTAAGCTAATGGCATTGCACCTGCAGTACACCGGATGTATGCTCCAGGCTGGTGAATTTAAGAATGTCAAGTTTGAGATCACAATTTCTTCAGAATGCAGAAACTCCGCAAGATGAGGACGACTATGGTTCAGCTCATAGGAGCGCATCCATTGCCACCATACCGATCCCTGGCCATCGACAACTCCATTGTTCCCTGGAATAAGTGGATGAGACATGCAAGGGTCATAACTAAAAAACATAACAATACTGTGCAATCTGCATACAAGATAGAAGAAAGCAGTTACCGGTTATGACAACATCGGTTAAGTTATATCCATTAATTAAGCTTCGATATCTAGGACCAGGAAGGTCTAGCCCTTGGCCATAAGATGGCAGAGGCTCCACAATTGGCCATTGTGACGAGTCCTACAATGAGGAAGAAAAAAAGATATCTATGTCGGTGACTTTGATAATTAACATGGACTTCATTTTTAGAACCCAAAATAATGCGAAATAGACGACCTCATTACTACAGAATTAAGCACGACAAAAAAAAAAGATGCACATGCAAGAAAAATTATGAATAGCGACAGAGAAGTGATCGCAATCTGCATGGCAGCACCTAAAAACACGCCTAATCTTTTTTGTCACATGATTAAGGAAAAGGAGGTAATCTTGACTTCAAAACTATGCAAAAGGTAATTGTCTCTTCTTGGCTACCTCCCTCACAGCAACACTCCCATCTTGGAGCAAAAGCAAACAAAACCAACTCCAATCCTCAGCCTGAAGAAAACTTGAATCCTATGATTTCTTCATGCCTTCTCGAAGCAATAATAACAAAGAGCATAAGCGCAAGAGAGATGGCGTCCAAATCCATGGCATGTGACTTCAGCTTACACATGTCAAAATCACTACTTCATCTGGTACATCCAACAACCATATCCAAACAAACTGCGATGATCAGATCAGCCATACCAATCCTAACCACTAACAATTCAGCCAATGTAGCTTGAAAAGGATAGGGACCCTCGCATACATGCAACCAGAACCAAAAGCAATCGCGCGCGCACACCTTGGCATTCCTAATGCCGACGCAAGCGGAATATCTGTAACTACTACTGCCATAACAACCCGTGACAAGGAACGGAATTGCAAGCAAGCCAATGCCCCCATTGCCACTTACCTTTGTGCCGACGATGACGGCGCCTTTCTCCAGGTAGAGCGTGAGGTGGCTGGTGAGGTTGAAGCTGCCGGTGAGCCAGCGGCCCTTGGGCACGTACAGCTGCGCGCCGCCCTTGTCGGCGAAGGAGCGGACATAGAAGACGGCGTTCTGGAAGGGGACCGTGTTGAGGGTCTTGCCGTCCCCGACGGCACCGAACTCGGTGATGGTGACGCTGTGCGGCCGCGACCCCGGCGGCGCCTGGTCCCGCAGCTGCCGCAATTCGCCGCGGGCCGAGCCGAGCACGGCAGCGGCGGCCAGCACCAATGCCAGGACAACCTGCAGGGAACGAACGCCATTGCCATGGCCGCAGCACGAATTAGCAATCCACACTCGTTGAACACGAAATTGAAAGACAAAAAATCAATCGAATCAAATCTCCGCCGCGGCGCAAGCACATACACGCGAGGCGCACATCAAGGGCGGCGAGAAATCGCATCTTCGCCCTCACAAGATCTCCGCGGGGGCGATCAGGGGAACGACGAAAGGGCGCGCCCATTCCCTGACCAAGATCCCGAAATCGGGCACGGATCGCACGGGACGCCGGTCGGCCAGTCGACAGCCACAGCGAAATCACGAACCCATGCGCCCCACGCGCATAAAGCAACGAAACGAGAATCCAAGAGCCGCCCATTCAGGAGCGAGCAAAAAAAGCGCCGTCTTTAATGGCGGAAGATGAAAAACCCAAAAAATAAACAGAGGGAGAACGAGGAAACCAACGACCGAGCGATTCAATCCAATCAGAAGGAAAACGTACTTACTACTAGGCCCTTCATGGGTCCGTCTCCCTCCGGTCCTCGCCGCCGCCGGAGAGGAAGAGGGAAGCGGAGCAGCGGCGATCCCACGCGCCACCGGTGGCGGGGCAGAGCGACAGGAGCCGAAAAAAATGCCTCCTTTTTATGAGAATCTGTTGGGATTGCGGCGGAAAAGACGGGAGGAGAGCAACCGCCGCCGCCGCCGGCTGCGCTGCTGCAGCAGCGAGGGGAGGAGATGCTTGCTGCAGCGAGCGAGCGCCTGCAGCGGCAGGGGAGGGGAGGGGAGAGGGGATGTGTTTACAGGGGAGCTGTACTCTGGTACTACTAGTAGGAGTAGCAGCAGTAACAATACTCTGCTTTAGTCTCTCTCTCTGTCTTCTCTTATTCTCACAATGTGTGTGATTATAAAAGGGGAAAGATTTTAAAATGGAAATCAGAATTGGAAGGAGGTGAAGGGGAAAAAAGGTGTATTGGAATGAGTTGGCATTTTGTTTTTGTTTTGTTTTTTTGTTTGAGGGAAATGAGGTGGGATTTTCAAGTATGGGTTTGATTGATTGCCTGCAGTTGGATAGGGATTCAAAGAAAAGAGGAATTCAAATTTGATTCAGGAATGGAAATGGATAAATGAGGGGGTTTCCTTTTTTTTGTTTCTAAGGTGGAGTGGTTGTTTTTTCTTTGGTGTGTGTGGTGAGTTGGCACCTGCCAAGGATATAAGAGCTGTGTTGGTCTTGGGCATGAGAGAGAGACAAAATTCAATAAATGAAATGAAGCATGGAGGTTTTAACTTTGGGTAGCTTTTTTTTTTTGCGAGATGTTTATTTGCACCTTGAGCGTGCTATGAGGTTTTAAGCAAGGAGATGTTCATTGTTTTGACGACGATGTGTTTGCTCCTATTTTGGACAAAATGAAAATGAAAAACAATCGAATGAAGAAAATCAACTTTGGTCCCCTTTTAAGTGTAGTATCATGTATTGCATAGATGTGTAACCCAGAAAAAAAAAGAAACGAGAACCTTTGTTCTATTTTTTTACATCAATTGTTTGTACGTGCTTACATAGGCTTAAACTTGACCGCTACTTACAATGTTACTGTCACTCAAGTTTAGGGAGGAAAATGTAAATGTTGAGCAACAGTAACAACCCCCGAGATGGAATGGAACCGAATGCAAGGCTCCAGCCTCCAGGGCAGGGCTGTGAGCTTGGAGGGACCCACAAGGCTGCTGGGCCAATCATTGTGACAGGTGGTGTTGGGGTCTTTCTGTGGGCCCATGTGCTGCATCTGAGGATGGGACCCCTCGATCGTGTTTTTTTGGGTGGAAAAATATTTCCATCCCTTTGACCAATAATTAAGGGTATTAAATAAAGTTAGTTTAAAAAAATATCTTCACAACATTGAACTATTTCGCGAGACCTATCTAATCAGACCTTTGACCGCACGATCAGAGGATGGTTACTGTAGCACTATTGTAGCAAAACATGGATTAATTAGGCTCATTAGATTCGTCGCGCAAAGTTAGACTCATCACTAAATAGGTTTTGTAAATAGACTTCATTTAGTACTTCATGCATGCAAGATTCTCTTTGGACTCTTCGGAGTTTTGGAGTGCCACTTAAGGTTTACCAACAATTTTTTTTTGTTCAACATTATGTTGAGAATGTACCATACGTCCAGACGCTTTCGAGCTTCTACTTTCTTTTGTTTTATTATATTCTCAAACCAGGACTCTTAACCTTGATTAAATTTTTGATGAGTATCCAGATAGACACAATCATCATACTCTTAAAACTAACCAAAATGGTGGCTACTAAAACATTTGGATTAGAATGCCATGAGATTAAACTCATTCCGGCCCCTTTAACTTCGATTAATGTCATATCATGTTGGTGAGCACCAATTGGCATCAACTTGTGCTAAATTTTGGTAAGGAAAAAATTGAAACCCTGCATTTATTTGTTTTGGGGTGGGGCAGGAAAAGGCCGGGTTGATCTATGTGCTCACATCCAGCAAGGCATCCATGACAACTGCAGCACAGATCATACGGTGGGAGATGAGCAATTGAGCATAGTAGGTGAGCCATAATTGTTGCAAAGAATGTTCCTTGATTAGGGCAGGACATGCTGTAGGTACCCAGAACAGCCTTGCAAACAAGAGTTTCCCATCTTTGTGTTTAGTACAGACGGTGCGAGAGCTGGAAATGCTATTCATGTACAAATTATTTTTGTCACAGTAGCTATATTGTCATGTACTAATTGATTAGATTGAATGGAGATAGATCAAGGCTCCTTCCCTAAGACTATCTCCAATAACGTGACCCAAACCCAAATTTAGGTCCTGAACAGTGTTTTGGGTACCAAAAACGTTCTCCAACAGATTACCCAAACACACTACCCATTTTGCGTCCTAGGTGAGAGGAGAGGCAAATTTGCGTCACTCTCTCTCTCTCCTCGACCCAAACTGGAGGCTGCCCCTGCTCGCCGGTCCGCGGCCGCCCCTGCTGCGTGGAGGAGCTTGCGTCCGCACCGTGGAGAGCAGCCGGCGCAGTGAAGCCGCTGTCGGACTTGCTCCGGTGGAGGAAGTCCTTGAAGAACCCCCACCTACGGTAGCTTCTCGAAGAAGAGGACGACGCGGAGGACGCCGTCGAGGAGGAGGACGATGACCGGGAGGCCGATGGGGCCACCTCCGCGGCTGCAGTCTCGCCGGAGCTCGCCGCCGAAGCAGGACGACGACGGCGCGAGCCAGTGGGTGCGGAAAGGGGAGAGGGAGCGGGACCGGCGGTGCACCGACCGGCTCCGGAAACGGACGCGCTCGTCAGCCGGCGCCGCTTTCCCCTCCTCCTCCAGTGGTGGCAGCGCAGGAGGGCCTGCCGGGACATCTCCGTTGAGCGGCGGCACCGCCTGCGGCCAGGGGAAGTCGCGCGCGGCGGGGCTCGCCGGCGGCTCCCGTGGTCCGCGGAGCTCACGTGCGGTGCTCGCGGCCGGCGAGCTAGCCGGAGGAGCTCGAGCGGCGGCCTCCGTTAAGCGGCAACAGCGCCTGCGGCCGGCGGAACTAGCGCGCGGCGGGGCTCGCCAGCGGCTCCCGTGGTCGGCGGAGCTCCCGCGTGCGGTGCCGCGGCTGGCGAGCTGGCCGGAGGAGCTCGCGCGGCGGCCTCTGTTGAGCGGCCGCTTGCTCGCGGCGAGAGGAGGAAGAGAAGAGGATGGGTCCTCTGTTGAAGAAGAGGATTTATGGGTCACCGGATGTTTTCACTGTAGGCAACCCAAATAGATAGATGGGTCTCTGATTTGAGTCTTCTTTTTGGAGATAGTCTAAGGTAGAAGCAAATTTAATTACATGATCGTGTATCTCTTCACGGAAAGAAAAAGAAAGCAAATCATGATGTCATATTTCGTACCATTTTAATTAGTACTTTATATGTGAAACCGGCGAAATCGCAGTGGAACATATGTATGTATCTAAGCAATATAATTTTGTTGGTCAGCAGATTCGGATTTTATGAAGGAGGGGTTACTATTGAGACCGTACCGTGTACAAATGATAAATCTTTGAATCCATTCATTATGTATTTTGAGGCCTCGTATTGGCAGCATTTCTCGAAACATTGTCGATGTACCTCCTCGAAACATTTGGCTACAAGCTTGTATGATCAAGCCGGGTGTGGATTAATAAATAACTAATGGAAGTTGATGAGCAATGCATGGGTATTATTGACACCATAACATTTACAATGATAGTAAATCTTTATATTTCATTCATTATTATATATAAACATTGTCAATACATACCTCGTCGCGGTTTGCATTGGCAGATTTATTTTTATTATTTATTTTTCCTGGCCCTTTTGTTTTAAGAAACAAATTATATTTCGCTGTATAATCTTGTATGGTCAGGGTGTGGATTGGATTAATCAATGGCTGTGTTTAGTTCCTACAAAATTTCCAAAATTCTCTCTCCAAACTTCACTATTCACCTATCACATCAAATCTCTCTCCTCATGCATGAAGCACTAAACGTGGGTAAATAAAAAAACTAGTTGCATGGTTTTGATGTACACGACGAGATGAATCTTTTGAGCCAGATAGGTCATGATAGAATAATGTCTACCATAAACAAACGAAAAGTGCTACAGTGCGCTACAGTGTCCGATGTGATCTTTTCATCCAACTTTCTCTTTCACTCTTCGGAACTAAACACACCGAATAACTAATGAAAGGTGATGAGCTATGCATGGTTGCATGATTTTGATTTGTGCAGGATCGATCGGACGTGATGTACTTTTGATGGCTATTTAATGTCCCATGTTCTCCATCCACAGTATATGGCGGTCCGTGCTGCTAGCCCGTAGAATTAGGGTCCGATTGGTTGCTTGTATGATCCTGGCCTGGCTCGCATCCACGAACCAGGCTCCCGTGAGCCAGGCCGAGTGCATGCAAATCTTCGTGTTTGGTTGTCTATACGCGTCCAGCCTGGTTGAGAAGAGAGGATGTTTGGTTACCTGGATGTGTCGGGTCGCATGAGATATGATTAGCAAAAATAAATAATTTTACAATATTTAGCTTATTGAGTTGCATTTTAATGACTTTATTTTACCTTTATAAACCTTAATACAATTTAAAATATATTAATATTACTTAGTATATGATAATTATATGCTAATAACATTATTAACATGTTGCTGGAGCCAGGCCCGCGAGAAACGGCCGATCCCGGCGTTTCCAGCGAGCCTGGCTGGAGGGTGTACGACTGCATGCATGCAGCCTGGCCCGGCCGCTGCCCAGGCATCCAATCACCGTCAGCATGCACGTGGGGAGCCTGGCCCGGAGGAGATACGCCAACCAATCGGACCCTTAGGCACTCTCTCGGAGGACTGCAATTCCAACTAGATCATGAACCCATATGATCGTCACGTGTCACAAAACATGTCCTACCAAGTACCAACTCTGTGAATTATTGACCTTTTTTTTACAACATTGGGCTATTTTTGTTATTCATAAAGTTATAGTTTATTTGACGCTGCCTAGCTCAAAGTTGAACTAGCCAGCGACAAATATTATGACATGAAGGTAGTACAAGTTATTATATATTTTGTCTGTGGCTCATTTTATCATAAAGGTATTTAAGTTTGACTTCGTATATTTAAATTAAATTTTTTTAATAAAAAGAATTATCAAACGTTGCTTTAAAAAGTGAAGAGTGAATAATAATTTAAAACAGAGGCAGTTTGAAAACGTAAGATTGGACGGGTAGTTGAAAGGTACTACGTATATATCTATTAAAATGGAAACATATATCTATGTAATGAACTATGTACAAATCTCTCATGTCCTGGTGCCCATCCTCAGAATGGTGTAGCTGAACGCAAACATCGTCGTATCATCGAAACTGCTCGGACTCTTCTGATTGCCTCCTTTGTTCCTTCTCACTTTTGGGGGGAAGCAGTCTCAACATCTGTTTATCTCATCAACAGACAACCGTCATCCAAACTATCTGGTAAGTGCTCTGGTGAAGTTCTTTTTGGCACTCCTCCTTCCTATGACCATCTTCGGGTTTTTGGATGTACTTGCTATGTTCTGCTTCCACCTCGTGAGCGAACTAAGTTGACAGCTCAGTCGGCTGAATGTGTTTTCTGGGGTATAGTCCTAAGCATAAGGGTTATCGTTGTTATGATCCTTCCACTCGTCGCATACGTATCTCTCGTGATGTGACATTTATTGAGGATCGTCCTTTCTTTTACAACTCTTCTACCCATTCATCCTCTTCTTCTATAGAGTCCACTTCTTTTCTTTACCTTCCTCCTATTTTGTCCAGTGATGATGCACCTTTGTCTACACCATCTCCTTCTGATGATTCTACACCAGTCCACCATACCCAGCCTCTACCATCTAAACCACCCATCACACAAGTCTATACTCGTCGTCGTTCTGCCAATCATTTAGAGTCTCCACCTAGTCCTCCTTCATTGGCAAGTCCTAACGCTCCTATTTTGGTTGATTCTAATGCTTCTGATGAGTCACAGGTTGGGCCCAGCTACAATCTGCGGGATCGAACCACTATCCAGCCACCTGATAAATTGGGATTTCCATGTGCAAGTGCTATTCTTGATGAGCCATCTACTTATCATGAGGCTTCTCTTATTCCAGAATGGCAGGCTGCTATATCTGAGGAGCTCGCTGCACTTGAGCGCACAAGTACTTGGGATATTGTTCCATTACCATCTCATACAGTACCTATCACATGTAAATGGGTTTTCAAAGTTAAAACCAAATCTGATGGTTCTATTGAGCGATATAAAGCTCGCCTAGTTGCTAGAGGTTTTCAGCAAACTCAAGGTCATGATTACAAAGAGACATTTGCTCTTGTGGCTCACATGACCACGGTTCAGACTCTGATTGCTGCGGCTGCTTCTAAGTGTTGGACTATCTCTCAAATGGATGTTAAGAATGCATTTCTTCATGGTGATTTACATGAGGCAGTTTACATGCAGCCACCACCGGGTGTTAATGCACCTCCAGGATATATTTGTCGTCTTCGTCGTGCCTTATATGGCCTAAAACAAGCTCCACGTGCTTGGTTTGAACGTTTTGTATCGGTGATACAAGCTGCTGGTTTTTCACCAAGTGACCATGATCCTGCCTTATTTGTTCATCTCTCCCCACGTGGGCGTACTTTGCTGCTTCTATATGTTGATGATATGCTAATTACTAGAGATGATATGGATCACATAAATCATGTGAAGCAACAACTTGGTGAGCAATTTCAGATGTCTGATTTGGGTCCTCTGAGTTATTTCTTAGGGATTGAGGTCTTACATTCTTCCAAGGGCTATTATCTCTCTCAATCCAAGTACATACGGGATCTTATTGCACGCTCCGGTATTACTGATAATCGGACGGCTGCTACACCCATGGACCTTCATTTGCAGCTTCGTCCTACTGATGGTATTCCTCTGGAGGATCCTTCTCGATATAGGCATATTGTGGGCAGCCTTGTCTATCTTACTGTCACCAGACCCGACATTGCTCATGCAGTGCATACCTTAAGTCGGTTTGTGAGTGCTCCAACTTCAGTTCACTTTGGACATTTGCTTCGTGTACTAAGATACTTGAGGGGAACATTATCTCAGTGTTTATTCTATGCTCATGATAGCCCGCTTTGTCTTCATGCCTATTCTGACGCCACTTGGGCAAGTGATCCAACTGATCTCCGTTCTGTCACTGGTTATTGTATTTTTCTTGGATCTTCCCCTATTGCATGGAAGTCCAAGAAGCAGTCGGCTGTATCTCGGTCTAGTACAGAGGCAGAACTTCGGGCACTTGCTACCGCCACTTCTGAGATTATATGGCTTCGATGGCTATTAGCTGATTTTGGTGTTTCTTGTGATGCCCCCACACTTCTTCTTTGTGACAATACTGGAGCCATACAGATTGCCAAAGATCCCGTGAAGCATGAACTTACAAAGCATATTGGTGTTGATGCTTCTTTCACTCGGTCTCACTGTCAGCAAAACACGATTGCTCTTCAGTATGTGCCCTCAGAATTGCAAGTGGCAGATTTCTTTACTAAAGCACAAACTCGAGAGCAACATCGATTACATATGCTCAAACTCAATGCTTCAGATCCACCTTGAGTTTGAAGGGGGGTGTTAAAGCCCATCTCTACTCTAGGCCCATATGGCCCATATGCTACTAATGTATATACACCATCTTCTCCTCTTGGCTGGACATCTTCTCTCTTCTCCATTCACGGTAACAATGCACACATAAGCTGGAAGCCATGGTGCTGCTATGGAGTTTCAGTCATTGCATCAGAGAGAGTCCCCAGTCAATTTCATAGCCCAGCTGGTACTTGGGGACCAGGAGAGAGTCCCAATCGATCTCTGAGAAATACTTGTAAGAAAAATGTCAGTAAAAAGCTCTCTAAGAAATAAGAATGACGCCGAGGTCACTACTGGAAAAAAAAGCAGAAAACAAGTCCTGGTATTCACAGGGAATGGAGTTTTTGACAGCTTTTATGCTTTTCCCTTTTTTTTGGCATAACCTTACATATTTCTGTATGTCCAAAATCAAATTATTATTAGACATATATCAGCGTATATTTGATCCAGGCAACATTTCATAGCATCTGTGAAAAAAAGTAGTATTGTGGAGCTCAATTAGCATAACTACACTCTCAAATAAACAGAGACACAAGACAGGAACACAAGACACTCCCCCGCTGCCCCACTGATGTATATAAGGCATAACCATCAAAACTGAACCTCGACCGCTAATTTCTAATAGGATATTAACAATAGATGCATAATCATGATATGACAGTATTGCTTTTGTGATACAATCTGTATTCTAAAAGGAGACATCTAGACACTCTAAAAGGCATCTAAGCGCTAGCTGCCAATCCTGTTGAAACAGAATTGATACAGAAACTTCCCCCTTTTGTTTCGTCTTCGGGGATGATGAATACATCTTACGGCAGTTGCTTGTCAGAGGCCCCACAGTCCGTAGTCCACATACAGATAGCATGGGTGTTAGTGTCAGACAACCTCACATTTAAAATGTTTTTCCTGAAATTGTAGCATTGACAGAAGAGTCTTCACAGCAACAACCATTTCCCCATTTGATAGCACTCCCTGTACTCAAAAGTCTCTTATTAACATAGACATTGACTTTTAGGAGAATTTATCAGGTTAAATAAATTTCAAATATCAAGATTGAGGTTGAGGGATTATCTCAGATCTTACCTTGTATACCACACCAAAACCACCCCTACCAAGTTCCTGCTCACTGGAGAAGTCGTTTGTGACATCTCTCAAATACTGTAATTGGTAGGTTAGACGGTTGACGACCTTCAGGCTTCAGAAGATGAGGGGCCCAAAGGGCATGGACCAGCCGCTACCAAAGCAACAAGAAGTTCATTATCCAAAAGAAGAAAAAAACAACCAAGATGGAACGATGCGGCGAGGATAGCAAGAAGAGAGAAGAACCTACCATTGGACGCGGCAATGGGGGCAAATCGGGGCGGGGGATGCTGAACGAAACACGAACTGCAGACCCACCCGGGAGACAGCATTTGGAGCGACGGGGATAGGATCTGGATGAGCACGGTGGTGAGCCATGGAGGGGAAAAACAAGATGAGAAGAAAGGGAGAGTGCGGCTGAGATTTTCATTTGTCTTGCTGACATTAGGCCTCACACCTGTCAGTAGCTAGAAGTCGCTGACCGCGAGTGGGAGATTCTTTAGAAGAGGATCCGTGAGTCTATCTCACCAACGACATGTATGATATTTAGTTAACTAATAAGGCAAAAAATGAAAACAAAAGGAAATATAGTAGAAAAGGGAAAAAACAAAAAATGTTGCGTGAACACACTGGCCAATTTTCATTTTCTCTTAGCTGGGTAGTCTTCTCTACCTGGCCTAACGAAAGCGGAAGCAGAAATGTAATGAAAATGGAAGAATGAAATGGGCCTTCTAGAGGAGGGTGAAATGGATGAAGATATGAAGATTTTCACCACCGAAGTTAAAGGAAGGCCTCACATGTGCTGAACTATTTTTATCAGCCTCACATGTGCTGAGACAAAAGAATCACCGATGAAAAGGTTAAATATATATGATCACATTGGGTGTCTATTATCTGCGAGATTTTCTTCACATTCACAACAAACATAAAGAGCAAACTTGACTCGGGTAGCATTTCCTGTCGTGCTCTTGACGAAAGCAAGGCAGAATTGGCTAAGCACATACTCCAGTAGCAAGACTTTTTTTTTGTAAAAGATGCGTAGTAAGGCAATTTTTAGGGAAGTTTTATCACCATTACATGAGGTGACACATCAGAAAAATTGAAGACATGACCAAAAAAACTTACAATTAGGGAGAATAGATGGATTTTAGGTGATGAAACTAATACACTATTTCCAAGGCTATAAAACTGGTTAAAACTAGTATTGAGGGCTAAAAGGTTCTATGTCATCTAGTTGTGTTCAATTTGGTGATCACAATTAAATGCTACAGCTAATTTTTTTTATGAAATTGTGCATCGAGGGAACAATTTTTTTTCATCAACTCAAGTCCTTTTTTATGTGGTATCTTGGAAACAGTGGAACGAAATCTAGCACTTGAATGGCATGTTTATTGCGACAAATGTACCAAGGAAGTGGACATTTATCGCACAACGGCTTGTCATGTAGGATGAGTTGGCTTATAAAGCTTTATATGGCAGATTAAACTCGTCTAAACTACTCTACGAGAAATATACAATAAAAGACTGATTTTTTCCTCAAAAATTTATTTCATGCAAATGCTCTTTGTGTAGTTGTGCGGTACTTGTCATGCATGAATTTGTCTCGCGTACATGACACTGCAAGTACTTGTCATGCATGAACTCCAGGACAAGTTTTTTTTTTTGAGGAAACTATAAGACAAGTTACTCCATCGATACGCGAGTCAGTGATCGTGTGATACACTCTCATCGAGTGGAGTCGCGCATGCCACAATAGGCAGCCGCAGGGATCTTCCCTTTCGCGCCAGTGGAATATCCAATTTGCAGAGCATAGCCTTCGGCATCCTGCGGCGATGCGCTAGCTGCCAACAGGTTGCCGAAACTGCCCTTTGCCAAAAAATGATTGCACATAGTTTTGTTCCAAACTATTAATTGATACACTCTTTCCTTTTTCTGCGAGAATTTTATACACAAGGATTTTATTAGCTCTTTTATTGACTCTTTGTGCACATAGAAGCTCGATGCTTTAGATAATTTGCGTGTTCTTCAAAGGTAGATATGAACATTATATTTCTATTTGAGTGAACTCTAACACCGAAAATAGAAGCTGTGATTATGACACCAATTTTCAAGGCAAATAGAATATGGTAAACATACCTTTTATATTCAATTTAAACTTTTTAAATAATATTAACAATCATTTTAAATTAAATTTACTACCCTAATAACATATCCAAAATGTCGATCTTGTGATTGAGTAGAGAAAAAAGAGGAAAATTCTGTAAAGATTGGCACGGCATATCAAGTATGATTGACATGAAAGTGATGCCGATCAAAAACACTAAATTCATAGGACTACATGACCTTCTATGCCAGGTTTTGCATAGACGCACTCTCTGATATACATAAAAACAAAAATTCATTTCAATAAAAAAAATCACGGGTTGTGGAAAAATAACATAAAAATCAAATATGATACTACAACATAGGATCTCTTAGAAAAAACGGTAAAAAAAGTTCCTTTTTTGAAGGGCTGAAAGAAGTTTTTGAAAAAGGGAGAAACTATAATCCGAAGGGGGGCAATTCTGTCCAACCGTCCTTCCCAATTTTAGGCGCGCACCGCCGTCGATCGGAGAATGGGTGCGAAGCGGCTGGCGTCGGCGGCGGGGGCGGCCGCGCTGGTCTACGTCGCGCTCTCGGGGCGGCTCTCCTCGGCGTCCGGCGACGCCGCGGCTGCCGATGCGAGCGAGGCGCTGAGTCGGCGGCGGAGGCGGGAGCAGGAGGAGGAGGAGGCCAAGAAGCAGGGAGAGGAGAGGTGGCCGGAGCGGGCGCCGGAGAGCTGGAGGGAGGCGGTGGCGGTGACGGCGAGGACGGCGGGTTTCGCGTACGCGGAGACGCTCGGCAAGTGGCCGCTCGGGGACATCGCCTTCGGGATCAGCCACTACATGCGCATGCAGGTGATCGCCGCCTCTGCTTTCTTTTCTGATCATGAATAAGGAAAGAAAACCATCTTTGTGTGAAAGGTGCTTAATTTTTATGTCGTAGTTTCCGGATTTTGGATGCAATTTATTACTACACAAGTTTTGATCTCTATCTAACCTTCTGCAATTCCGCTTCATATTGTGGATTTGGCGCTGAGGCCATTGAGTTTGATCAAGTTTTGAGCTTTGTTTACGCTGCTGTGATTTCTCTTCCTTTTTTTGGATTTGGCCCTGAGACCATTAAGCCTTGACATTCAGGAATAATTGTATTTTCTGCATTCAAATGAGAAGTTGCCCTTCTGATTCTGAAAAAGGTGAAAGGTACATTGTTGAAAATATGTATGTTCTGTCAGTTGAACGTATTGCGTTGGCAGCTCTGGAGAATTCAGGGTAATTAGGATTTCTTACAAAGCATCCTCTTTATCTTTGCTTCTCACCTCAATTTCTCCTCCTCTAGTTATGGTGCCTTTCTGTGATCTTGTTAATGCAAGTTTTCCCAAATTCTCCTTTCCAGAAATAAATGCAGTTTTGTTATCCGATTGTCCATCCGACAGTATTTGGGAAAGGAACTAACCAGTTTGTTATATATTGGGTGAGAGTGAGATGTAAAGAGCCAATATTAATCCAGTTGTTTTGTTAGTGAAAACTCATGATTTGATCCATCTGCTTTGGTTAACATGCCTTGATGCATCGCATTGAAAAATATTCTGTCTCATTAATGCTTATTTGCAGGGCAATCTGCAGCATGAGTACACAGGCAGCAATTGCGTGCCCCTGGAAGGTCCTGGAGTAAGGCAGGAGCTGATTGGACTTCTAAGATACCTCAGGCTCTGCATGTTCTTCTCAAAGAAGCCATATGAAGTGTTTCTAGAATTTGGTGGTTATGGTCATAGTGATATTCTCATTAGGAAGTCCAAGTCAAAGGTTTGTATTACCCTGAGTCGGTTAATGTTTTTCTAGCATAGGTTGCAAGTGGAGATACCTTAAGCTAACACTGATTCTATTCAGCTTATGAAGCCTGCATTCACTGTTGTCCGCGATGAAAGTACCAAATGTTTCCTCCTTTTCATTCGGGGTGCGACCACCACCAAGGATCGGCTGACAGCAGCAACTGCTGCAGAGGTTCCATTCCATCATTCAGTGTTACAAGATGGCCATAAATCCATTTTGGTGAGTGGACATGCACATTGTGGAATGGTTGCTGCTGCTCGTTGGATTGCAGATCAGGCCATTCCCTGCCTCAGCAAAGCAGTCGAGCAATTCCCAGACTACAGAGTTAAGGTAATGTATCAATCTTTCTGACACCGTTCAAGAGTATGTGCCCTTTTTTGTGATGTGAATAATAAACTAGGACACTGCAAAAGAAATACATTGGGCTTGATTTTTTTGTTGACAAGACCACACTGTTAACAGCAATTCGTAATCTATTTTGGTCAACAGAATAAAAAACCCTAGTACTTGGTGCTTACTTTCCAAGTCCCTAGTCAGTGAACCTAGTAGGAGTTGTAACTTTGTCTGTTTGTCCTTTTAAGCAACCAATTTCAGAGAAATTCAACAGCATCACACTATTCACACTGCATATATGAACCTAAAGTAAATAAGTAATGATCCACTAGTTTGTTGCTAATTTGTTTCTGGCTAACAGAATTGTACCATTTTAATTTCATTTTAGATCATTGGGCATTCAATGGGAGCTGGTATTGCAGCGATCTTAGCGTACATGCTACGCGAGGACAATAAGTTATCATCAACCTCATGTATTGCCTTTGGACCAGGTACTGCATTAAAGTAGAAAACAAATTGGATTACTGAACACATAAATGTCAAGCAAACAACATCATGGATTCATGGCATGTTACTAAGGATAGTAAACTCCGTCGCTGTGAATTGTTGTCAACACTTTACACTGGCATAATTTCCTAATATTTAAACTAATATAGTTTCCTAGTATTTAGAGGAAAAAGTAGTCTGAAATGAAGCAACTAATGTCCACAATACAATTTGGTAGCAACAAGCACAAATTTCCATGACAAAGCAACCATTCCCTCTTTCTCTGTTTGTAGGGTGTAATATTTAATACCTGCTATGAAATGTATAATGCACTAACAGTTTGAAGTGCTGCTGTCCAGCTGCTTGCATGACCTGGGATTTGGCGGAGTCATGTAAAGACTTTGTAACTACTGTTGTCAACAAAAATGACCTGGTGCCATCTTTTGGCAAAGCTTCAGCCGCCAATCTTCGCAAACAGGTATCCCATGGCTACTGAGTTTCAAGTAGCCTCTTGAACTATGAAACACATTTTCTCTGCTTAGTAGCCTCTTATTTTACAATTGTTTAATATCTTCTACAGGTTATGGCATCATCATGGGCTCCAGAACTCCGAGAACAACAAATGAGGATCTTGGGATTTGTAAATAGCTCCATGAAGTTCATGCGATCCAACATTCCCTTCTTACCCAATCCAGGGTCCAAGGTTGCCGATGTCAGTATGCTTTTATCTGACACTCCTGTGGTAATCACTGTGTTCTTTGAAACAAATCATTGTATCACACTGATGCAGTTAGTCACCATAACAAATTCTTCTTTGCTTTATTTTGTAATTGGTTCCTTGTGCCACCCAGGATGAGTTGAACCGTTCAGCAGATGCGCGTGCTGCCGTGCAGTACTACTCTGCACTGTCCTGCTGGTCATATGTTGATGCAAATCGGCAAACTCTGGAGTCTTTGGTGAAACCCACTCAGGGAATGGGCATTCGGGCACTGATTCCCTATGCACGAACTGACCAGACCACTGAGAAGCCAACAACTGCAGGAGAACAAGCTTCATGCTCTCCTGAAGAACCCAACCGTCCAAAATCAAACGCTGAGAAAACAGTCCTGGAGGAAAAAGCAGCAGATCAAGAACACATGAAGCACCTTCTGAAATCGCTGCGGTCATCACCAATCCCTTCTCATCCTCACCAGCTGTACCCTCCTGGAAGAATCATGCACATGGTTGTGTTGCCATCTTCAGAAGAGCCGAGCATGCTCGGCAAGCAGCACAACCAGGACCAGGTGGTTGCTATCTATCAGACGCCTCGCAGCATGTACGGAAAGATTCGGCTGGACAGATCCATGATCAGAGACCATTACATGCCCAGGTACATTGAGACGATGGAGATGCTGATCGAAAAGCTTGCAGATGATGGAGACCATGATACAGACAAGTTTGGCTAACTGAACCCAGATTCTAAGGAAAAAGATTGATAGGCAGCATTGCTACTATAGGTCATGGGGTGAGAGCAGAACCCACCAAATTAGCAGCATAGTGTAGTGGTAGCCATTACAGAAAGACCTGATGTACAGGCTCTGTTGCTGACATTTGCAGGAATACTGGTGTTGTCTTTGGTTGTGTAGCAGTACTGCAGGATTTGTATTGAGATAGGCTAACCTAGTGAATGAACATAGACTTGTCTGAAACTCTGAATGCTTCGGCAACTTTCTGGAAATGGTCCAGTAAAAAGGACTTCTGAACTTGGGAATGCTTTGGCTGTGTCCCTGATGTTTAAAACTGGAAATGATGCCACTTTTATAACAGGTTATGGTCATGCTAAATTATGTCTCTTGAGTCTTGAGTCTTGAGTCTTGACAATCAAACAAGCACCTGAATCCTCTGAAAGGTAGGAAATCACCTGCTACTTGCAGAGCTGAAGATTCAGTGATGATCGCAGAATTCCCCTCCGAGGGATCAGCCGCCGGACGGTGAACGGTGCGCCACCGATCGCACATGGCAGCGACTGCCGCCAGCGCCGTCGCCGGAGACCAAGGCCAAGCTGACATGCCCCATGCCCCCAACCCCGGCGGAGGCGGCCAACGGCTCGCAGCTATCCGAAACAGCGGTATTTTTGCAAATAATATCCGAAAGAGCGACTGAAAAGATCACGTTCTCGAGTTTCGCCTTTTTCAATGGAAGGAAACTGGCCCCAAAAGGAGGGTAAACTTTGAATTCAGCTGCAGATGATCACTGTCTTGCAAAGTTTGGGCCAGAAATGCCAGTTGTTGCAGTGTAACAGATACAAGTTTCCACATGGACAGTAAAAAAAAAAACTCATCGTAGTGTCAAAACTCTGGAAGGTTGCACATTGCATTGCCAGAAATGCCAGTTTCTGAGATTTTTCAACATGTGGACAATCAAAACTCTGTTCCACTACATGATCTTGAAAAAAAAACGTCAAAACGCTGAAAGTGTTGTTACAGGCATCAGTGCTTCCAGTTACACTACATGGTCTTCTCTTGGCACAAGCAACAAAAAAAAAAAACTGCCTACCGTTGCTGACCATTTTCTTCCTCAGATTTGAAGGATGAATGTTAGCATGATTTGCCGGGCTGGTACACGGCTCTCAGCCCTTGTAGACGAGAGGCTTGTCAACCCACCGGAGGCGGCATCCGCAGGCCTGCAGCATCTGAAGCAGCTCTGGGGAGAGCACGGACCTCAGCCCACCCAGCAGCTTCAGCTTCTTCAGCCTCCCGCAGGAGGCTCGCAGTGCCATCTCGAACCCTTCGATGGAGACCCAGGAGAGGTGGACCATCTTCACGTCCTGGAGGCACCTCAGGGAGCCCAGCAGATGGCATAGGCCCAGGCCAGTGACTTGGCAGTAAGATATGTTAAGCTGCAAACAGAGAGAGAACAAAATGTTGTGTTGTTGATTGCTCCACGAAGACAAACAGAAGACAAAGCAAAGAAAAGTAAGTTCATGAGTTCTTACTTGTCTGAGGTTTTGGGAGTATCTCGAAAGTGCCCAGAGCCCGGCGTCATCCACTGAGTAACATCGCTTCAGGTCCAGTTCAATCAGGCTAGTGCAACCGATGGCGATGGAGGTGATCCCGATGCCCGTGATGCGGACCAGGCACCTCATCTCAAGGTCTGTGAGCTCTTCCAGAGCGCTCAGGTGCTTCAAACCAGCATCAGTGATTTGGGTGCAGTAGCATAGGTTTAGCATCCTGATCTTCTTGCAGCCACGTGCTACAGCTTCAAGCCCTTCATCAGTAATAGCGCTGCAGCTGTGAGGACGAGAAACAAGTGCACTTTGTTTTCAGTGATCAATGGTTAGCTGATTAATTACTAAACCATGCATATAAATATCAATTACCGGTATAGATCAAGTTCCACAAGATTTGCACAATTTGAGCCGATGTAAATAAGGCCTTTGTCAGAAATGCTTGAGCAGAGGCCAAGCTTCAAGATTTGCAGTTCAGAGCAGCTTGCCAAGTGCTGCAGAGCTGAAAATGTGGGACTTCAAACGATGAAGCTTGAATGTAACCACGAACAATTAGAGAAAAAACAATTGAATAAACAGGTTCTTTTAATTACCCTCATTATCAATACGGCAATCAGTGAGGTCAATCTCCTTAAGATGGGAGCAGAGGGATCCGATTCGCTCTAGTCCTTTCTCATTTATAAAAGGGCAGGACTCCAACTGGAGGCATTCAACCATTCTACAGTTTTCGGCGATTGCAGACAGGGCATCATTGGTAAGAAGATGGCAGCACGTGACGTCGATAGTCCTTAGGTAGCTGCAGTTGACTACAAGTGAAGCGATGCCATCATCTGTAACGCCATTGCATTTGCTGAGCCCAATTTCAACCAGGTTCTTGCAGCTGTCACCAAAGGCCTGAAGATTTGAGGCAAAGACTTCAACGCCATCGAGTCGTAGAACAGTCAAAGTCACGCCTATTGTTGATAACTTGGATAAAAAGCAAGTCTCTATCTCCTGCAAGCGTAAAGCGGAAGGTGAATAATCACTGGAACTATGAATTTGGTCACTTAAATGACATCACACATTTGCATTTGCTCTAAAAAAGCAAAGAGTAAAGGAACTCAACTCACATGCAAACTGTGTCCAGCATTTATTTTTTGGATAAATCTTTGACTGTCTACGAGTGAAGCTATGCCCTGAGAAGTCACGTGGTGACATCTCGATACATCAATACTCTGGAACATACGAGGACGAAAGTGCAATAAGCACAGAAATATCAAAGAAAAAGCAACATCGTAGAATACAAAGTGAATCCCTATGAGATCTGCATCCCTGCAAGGTGATTACCTTCAGCGAGTTGCCTGCACCTAGCATTTGTAGGCCACCATCGTCTATAAACAAGCAGCCGACCATTGATATGTCCTCTAACTTCTCAAGAGTGGAGAGTGATCTAAGGGATTCATTGCTCAGCTGCAAAACAAGAGACAAGAAATTTTGGCATTCTTGGATATTCAATAAGAAACAATCAGAATCATCAAGCACCATTAGGTATCCGGTGTAAAGCAGATAGCAGGAGTACACATGTCGTGTATTCAAACAGGCAACGTACCCATATTAAGTGAAAATTAGTCTATGGGTACACCAAATTTCTGTGTAGAACCTAAGTACATTCGATGATGCTCTACTGAATTTTGATTCTCTAACATCTGGAGCCAAATGGGCAGTGAACATTGAGTGAGAAACATCAAGGTGCTAAGCATTTCAGGTCACAGAAACTCTAAGCACACTGTCTCAAGCTACCATTCCTTCGAGACATCGTTTTCTGTTTCTAGCAAAGATCCAATTTTTCTCAAACATTGTATCAGCAAGGAAATGCAGATATGATAAACTTTTCAGATCATGTGATTCGCACATGCAAAACGGCATGAAGCTATCAAGTGTTAGCAAGGGGACTTCCTAAAGGAAATAGCATCATATTTTTTGAAACTGAGGAAATAGCATCATATTGATAAACGATAATGTAACATTTGGCACTCATTAGTTCGCCCATGATTGAACACTGAATTCTCGAGGGGTCAAGTCACAATCACATTCCATTTGGATCGATCAGAGGCTAAAGCTTCGAAGCAGTCTCAAAATGTTCGAACTCCTACAGAAATTCGAATGTTACCTTGAGGTAGGAGATGTCAACGCTGCGCAGCCCGGGGCACTTCTTGGCGAGCAGCTCGATGCCAATGTCGGAGATCTCGCGGCACCATTTCACGCTGAGCCTCTCCAGCCCCGGGCACCCGACGGCGACCTTGGCGAGCCCGACGTCGGTGACGCCAAGGCACTTGTCCATGACGAGCTCCCGGAGCCCCGCCGCCGCGGCGAGGGCGGCCATCTCCCTGTCCCCGGCGGCGACGCAGTGGGACAGGTCGACGGCCTCCAGCCGCGGGCACGCCGCCACCAGCGCCTCCAGCCCGCGCCACCCGACCCCGCTCGCCCGCGCCAGCCGCACCCGCCGCACGCCCAGCTCGGCGCCGGCGCCGCCGCCGGCGGCGGCGGGCGGCGGCAGCAGCGCGGCGGCGAGGGAGGCGTCGTCAAGCCCCGCGCAGGCGGAGAGGTCGAGCGACGCGAGGGCCGGGAAGGCGCGCAGGACCCGGGGCAGCGCCTCGCGGCGGAGCGGCCGCGCGGCGCGGCGCGACGCGGCCTCGGCGCGCGCGAAGGCGCGGCTGGCGAGGCGGCAGGACTTGCGGTCGCGCGGGTCGCGCACGCCCGCCAGCGCGTGCGCCAGCAGGTCCAGCGACAGCGCGTCCACGCTGGCGCCGTCCTGGCTCATCTCGCGCGGGGGCCGAGATCCGTTACCGCCGGTTGTGGGCGCGCGCGCCGGGAAGGTCGAGGTGCGACGAGCTGGTTAGGTGGTTAGGTGGGGACGGAGAGGACGACGAAGAGCGGGCGTTGACCTCCGGCGGCGGCGGCGGGGGAAGAGGAGGAGGGTGGTTGCGGAAGTGCAGTGGCGGCGCGGCGTGGAGAAGAGGAGAATGGGAAGGAGGAAGCTTTGGCTGCGGAAGCACAGGAGTTGTTTAATGGTGGGCGGGGCGGTTGAAGGCTGGAAGCTGGGAGGAAGTGTCAGTGGGGTAACTGACATGTGGCCCCGGGTTTAGTGGATTACGAGGCAACCTGGATCTGTTTTTTTTTTTACCAAGGCCTTGTTTAGTTTTCAAATTTGGTCTCTTCGTAATCATTGCGTCACTGTAAAATTTCGTTTATATGTGCGAAAAATTATCCAAAAATTGATTAATTAGGCTCAAAATGTTCGTATCGCAGAGTACAACAAAATTGTGTAATTAGTTTTTTATTCCATCTACATTATTTAGTACTTCATGCATGTTATGACATTTTGATGTAATGGAGAATCTTCTTTTTTCATAGTAAATTTAGGAGTTACTTTTTGGCACTAAACAAGGCCCAAGTCACAGGAGAATAGTGATATTGCAGAAGAGGACTTCTTGAGCAGCCGTGGCTGATGAAGGTTTCTTTTATCTTTTATCTTTTTAAAGATGTTGACAAAGACGAAGATGATGACATGCACCATTGGAAGCAGAGGAAAGGAGGGTGGCGCCACGACATGGATGGTGGGTGGAGAGAACAAGAGGAGCAACCACGAGGAAAGAGAGAATTGTAGTATGTATTTATTTAGAAGAATTCTCGTAGAGAAAAGTGATATCTTAAAGAAGGTGTTTTCTGTGTAGAAGTGATGGGCCATGAATCAATTAAGAAATTTTGAACTATGGTGACTAGTGACTACAAATGTAAGCAAATACTGAATAGAACTATATATTGAAGAAATTCCCAAAAAGCTCTTGACATCAAATATGAGTTCATTCTATATACATGTCAAAAAAAAGTATTGATCAAGATCTTCGGTTCAATTGTCACAATAGTAGAAACAATATCTTATCTACTCTTCTCTCCTAGTAATGATCAAGATCTTCGGTTCAATTGTCACAATAGTAAATCAGCTTGGATACTTCCACTCATCGATTACCCATCCATCATCCTAGCTTGCTGCATTCTTTAGGAACCATAAGGCATTGTTTAGATCCAAAGTTTGGTGCCAAACTTTAGGCCAAACTTTGGATTTGGTAATAAATGCGTCATCGTAGCATTTTCTTTGTATTTATGAATAATTGTTCAAACATTGATTAATTAGGCTCAAAATGTTCGTCTCGCAAAGTACAACAAAACTATACAATTAGTTTTTAATTTTATTTAGTATTTCATACATGTGCCAATATTTTAATGTAATGGAATTTTTGTATAGTAGAATTTAGGAACTAAACAAGACCGATAGCACCAAAACAAAACCGCGAAGAGAATCAAGTCACCAACAGCATGAAGATTCCATGTGGGATCCTACCTATTCCCATCACGTGACCCTTTCAGGCTTCAGCTATTTTTTTTTAAGCAGAAGGCTTCAGCTAGCTCCCTGGTCAGTGGTCACCTCGCAGAGGCAGAGAGAGTCCAAGCAGACGAAACGGAACGCTCCGGGTGGGCCAGCCGGCCTGCGACCTTCCGTACCATCCGCCGCGGGGCCCACGGAGGAATCTGGGGCCGGCCGTACGTATCCAGGGACGGGCGTACGGAGTACCTCCTTCACACACGGTATACAATCGCAGTCAAACCTCAAACGTCTCACTCAGTTAGTACTTTTACAATTACCTCAAAAAAAAGCTAGTACTTTTACTCCGTCCGTTCCATAATATAAGGTCCTAGATGGTTCAAATTTTATAAAAAAAATAAGATTGTTGAGGGATAGGACAAAATTAAATGAGGTTGGTGAGTGGGTGAAGAGTTGATGGGTAGTGTAAAATGAGGGTTATAGAGGTCATTTCCTCTCACTGTTGTTTCTTGAGTTTAAACCCTCAGAACCTTATATTTTGGGACGGAGGGTGTACAAGAAAAGGAGCTCTTTTTGGTTTAAAAAATGTCGAATTTTTGGGCAGCATGGCGGCTAGACTACATATGTGTTCTTTTGTTATAGTTGGTGAAAAGAATTTCTTATCAATATATATAAACTAGTGTTATATATTATACTCCGTCCGTTCTGATTTATAGGTCGTTTTGACATTTTAAGATTTATAGTTAGTAGTATGTATCTAGACGTAATCTTACTATTACTAATTGAAGGCTCCTTTTGAAGGCTCCACGTTGATCCTCACAAGGCGCGCTAGAAAAAAAGATAAATCCTAAAAAAAAGCAAAACATCTGGCCCTTAATCATCATGTCATGTGAACTTAGAAAGAAATTTAGCCCTTGATGGCCATCCCGCCTGAAGTAAGCCCCACGCGGTACTTGCCGTATCCAAACTGATTCACACGGTCACCCCATCAGGAGACCTCCTTCCTCGATTTCTCTTTCCCCCTTCTCTTCTGTGCTAACAGATCGATCGTCTGATGAGCAAGGACTGGCCTGAGATATGGGTGCATGGCTGTGGACGCCGCCATGCAAGGATAGATGGATCTAAGGAGAGCTCATCACATAAGTCAGAAGGTCGCCGTCGTCCATCTCACGTCAGTTATTGGTTCGTTGTGTATTATATTGTGCCATTGTAGGAATATGAGTAATCAATCTGTCCTGGATCATACATGCCGATGCTAAATGTTGCATACATATGGCACTACCACCTAACGACAAAACAATTACAGCAAGTCATGCAGGCTACAGAGCAGTTATACATGATGTCATGATCTCATTCACCGCAGAAGAACTTGAGGTATGTCGCCGTCAGCGCCCCTCTGTGACCAACGACGAATTGATATCAAAATCTTGCCTAAGAGACGATCTGGCAAGGTTAATTAATTCCTCGAGGACAACTTGCTCAACTAGGAGCTCAGTGCAGCAATCGGTCTTTCGATCGGTTCTCAAAAGGGGTAACCACTTTTAGTTTATCACATCCATGGTGAGGAGGCCCAAGATGGAAGAAGGATCAAAGCTTTGCTCCAGACATAGTCACGGAGACAAAGGCCCCAGGTATGCACTCAACCGTACACCTTGCCCGTACACTCAACTAACCTTCATCAAACTCACCCAATTATGCTATTATAAAAAAATAATCTATATCTAAATTTAGTAAATTACGTACCTCTACCCATGAGGACGAATAGCATAAAGTGACACCTAATCTTAAACAAATAAGCTAATGTAACTCCCTTAAAATGCATACACATTACCTACATATGACATTATTGAAAATAACTCAAAGTGACATATAATCTGCATGTAAATTACCTACATATGCCATCTAAATTCTTTACCCATTGTTAATACAGAAAATACTCAGTTAAGATAGATTTACATGCATAATTTGTGTCACCATGTATACATATGTATATGCAGGAAGCGATCATGATAATGATTTCCACGGTAAACATTACTCAGACTAAGGCTTCAATTAAACATGTATCAAACACATGTATATGGAGTCCCGTCAAAAAAACACATGTATATGGAGGGGCGCTGGAATGTTAAAAAAAACTATGAATGTTGGTTAAAAAGTATACAGTGTAATGGTCACAAAAAACTATCAGAATTGGATAAGAACATGTATGTATGTATCTCTATAACTACTATATTAGAATACATAACAATGAGAGAGCATGTGTATGGACAAGATAAGTTATTTATATTATTAATTATGTGCTTTTATGTCTTCTAAATTTGTTAGCCCGTGCGGGAGCACGGGTTGATGGACTAGTACTACTAACTATGAATCTAGATTTGCCAAAACAATTTACAAGAAAGTATTAAATATCATTTTCATTACATTGACAAGATGGGCCTTGGTGACCCGTTGACGTAGTCTGGCTCATTGGATTCCGGATGAAATTAGCTTGGCCCTTACCTCTTTCGGATATACGTAGTATATTCCGGGCCCTTCATTCTTTTACACGCAAGTGGGATTGGGATCATGATTAACCCGCAGATGGGGATTGAGCGGAGCAGGTTCAGTGAACCTAGCTAGCTAGCTCGAGCTGGGATGAAGACTTGCGCGCATCACTGAGATTCCATTGTTTCGGCCCAAGACGTGCACGGGCCTTCAAATCCGAAACCCATGTTATCAAAGTGAAACTTCCCTCAAAAAAAAATATCAAAGTGAAACAACTAGAATGGAATCTAAGTGATGCTAACTAACCCAATAATTGGGTTGGGTTTCTTCTACTTAGGCCGTGTTTCACGGCTCCCGGAGAAAAATCTCCCAAGAGAATCTTGTATGCATGGAGTACCAAACGAAGTCTATTTGCAAAACTCTTTTAGGGATGGGTGCAACTTTGCGCGACGAATCTAATGAGCCTAATTAGTCCATGATTTGCTACAGTAATGCTACAGTAACCATCCTCTAATCGTGCGGTCAAAGGCCTCATTAGATAGGTCTCGTGAAATAGTGCAATGCTGTGAAGATAGTTTTGTAAACTGACTTGATTTAATACCCTAAAGTATTGGTCAAAGGGGCTGGAGAAATTTCTCCAACCCCAAAGAAACTAGGCCTTAAAGAGCCGGCGAAGGAAGGACAAGGACAACGAAGATCACTCAACTACTGATTCCAAGCAGTACACGCGTGGAAGCCGCGGAGCAAAAGAAGCCCCAAGCGAAGGAGACATCGGCTTTGTTGGCTTGACTTAGGCCACTCTCAGCGGAGGAGGTTTTACGGGAGTTTCATGACATTAAATTTACTGATATGGCAGAGGAGAGAGAAACTCATCTGGTACAGTTATCTAGTTTCTGATCTAGGTAACCGTATGATGAAACGCTGCACTGAGACTGGCCTTATATTGATTCGTTGTGAGAGGAAATACTGTTGGCTGATGACTTATACTGATTTATTGTGAGAAAAAAAATTATTGACTAATAAATATAAGTCAGACGAACGGGGCCGTCCAGTACTCCTACTACATAGTCTACACTCACTGCTTCTGTCTGCCGTGGGGCCCACTCGAGGCGCAGAGGACAGAGCAGTATCAATGGCGACAAGCCTAGTCACCCATGGCGACAACAAAAGCCTCACGTCAGTGAGCTGCTCGACTCGATAGTACAGCAGCGGCAGCGATCGGAGCGAGCGAGACCGATCGACACGGTGCTCGATGAGACGATCGATCGAGGTGCTGCTTATCGTCGGATCGATGAGTCGACGAGGCATGCATCAGGCACACGTTTCTGCGTGCTCCAATGGCGTCTCAACAGGCTGGGAAAGGGGTTGGTTGGGGTGGACAAAACGCCATTTCCAGTTTACACTGACATGATTCCTGGTACCACGTGTCAAGTGAAAAAGCGCATGGATTTTTCACTAGCTCGGACACCTCTGAATCCAAACCATTTCGACGTGTAACATGCAGGGTTCGCATGCATTTCTCGGTAGATTGTACTACAAATTTAGCCAGCCGCTCCATGGATAAGGCACCTTTGCTCTCTCCTCCCAGTGTTCTTTATATGCAGGCACCAAATAAACCCCATGACTGAAAACAAAAACACATCCAAAACACCAACAGCTGTAGCTGCACGACGCATCCATGGCTGCTGCGGCCGGCCTAGGCGTGCTCTTGGAGACGACGCCGGCGGCGGCGAAGCAGAAGCAGAAGCTGATGCGCCCTGCTGCGGCACCGCCCGCAAGGACGATGCCGGCGCAAATAATCATAAGCAAGGCCACCCTCAACGCCGCCGCCAAGAACGACGACGCCACCAATGATAATACCTCGGCGGCGATCCGCTTTCAGCTGCTCGCCTTCCGCTTCCCGTGCTCCCATGGCGGCGCTTCCGCCGCCGCCGGCGTGCTCGTTCCTGCAGCGCTGCTTCCTCTGCCGCCGGGAGCTCGCCGACGGCAGGGACATCTACATCTACAGGTCAGCTCGCTCGCATGATCGAGTTCGTCACTATCTGCTTGTAGTATGCATGGCTGGCGTTTCTGACGGCGGCGTACGGTTTGGTGATCTCGTTTGAACAGAGGCGACCGGGCGTTCTGCAGTGAGGATTGCCGGTGCCGGCATATCCTGGTGGAGGACGACGACGACGGCGCCGTCGACTGCGCCCGGGCCGCGGCGGCGGGCCGCTCACGCCGCTGCCGGCAGGCCGTAGCCGGCGGCGGTGGTTTCGCCGTTTGAGAGCTAGGTGAGACGGGCAGGTACATCATGACCTTGGAGGCCTTCCTTCGCCGGCCGGCTAGCCGGGGAAGAAGAAAGGACGCCCATCCATCAGCTGATAGCCGGCCAGGATGCAGCTAGCTTGTCCATGCACGAACCTACATACCAAACTACCGACGTGTCTACAGTCTACTACTTTGGGTTAATTAGTTGGGTTTGACGGCTCAGGTAATCAGATTGGACGACAAATCTTGAAAGGAGGAAATAATGATGGATTAGTAGCTAGACTTTTTCTTTCTTTTTCTCTAGGGGCAAATAAATAATGTTTTTCTTTATTTTATTTATTTACTATTATATATCTTGTTTCAGTGCGTGTTATGTGTTACTATCTCTCTTTGTCCAACTCTGATGGTGAGAAAATGTATATTGCTGTGGATTGATGTGCTCCATATATATATGCATAACATCTTCTCTCGTACTAAGGTCCTGTTTGGATCCACCGTACCGGCTAATTGCTAGCTAGCTAATTTAAGGTTGTTTAAAGAAAATCAAAATTTTGAATTTATAAATATCAAATATAATAGACAATTGCTGATGGAGAAAACAAGAAAATCAGTAACTGAACAGTGTAGAGTGTAGACCACTCATGTCACTTGCTCATCTCCTGTTACTGATTCATTAATTAATGCCTCTATCGAAGCCCTACAATCAGCACCAATTTTGTAGGACCGAATCAAAAATTTTTGCCTAAAAACTAGTCCATCTAGCTTGGATGATCCTACCAAAGCCAAATGTGTCAACAAGCATGCCATGTTTCTTAAAGGACCAATTCTGGGCATGGCCGACGAGGAAATGCCTCAAAGTCCAGAAATTCTACCTAATCAAACAAGACCCACAACGCTCTAAACATCGGAGCTTTTTCACCATCATTCGAGTTCCATTGATACACATCTCACCCAAAGAAATTTATACTGGAGACGGACAATAAAGAAGCTTGCATTAGAACAAGAATGCAAAATAATAATGTAGCTCATAATGGAATGCATAGCAAATGATAGACAAATGCAGGCCCAGCCCATGAATAAATGGATCTGAGGTCTAGCCCAGGCGAGAAGGCCGGAGTCTCGAGCGTTTGTTCGTCATCCCTTTCTGGTGTGTACAAAAAAAAAATGAAAATCATCCCAGCTCCGTGAGAGTTCATGTATTTCTGATCTGTCCTCCTGTTATTAGAGCACTTCAAATACAAGGCATCTCTCCCTCAAGTTTATCATTTTTTTTTCTTCTTGATCTCTCCGTCAGGTGAGGTTCAATACTTGCTATCTCATCTACTTCAACAGCTCTATGGGATACTGGAGACAAACAAATATAGCACGAGTAGTGATATAAACTTTGTATAATTGGTAGAGTTACAAATTCCAGCTATAGCATAGTACATTATGGTAAAACCACACAAATAGATCAGCTATAGAGACGCCTAGTCTCTGTAAGTTTTCATATTTATTTGTTTTGTTTTTATAGCTTGTGCTGAATATATATTATTATGCAATAATTCTTCTCTTTTTATAGGGTGAATGAACAAGGGTTGCCACTGATGTAGAACTATGAGCACACTGTGGGGAAAAATTGCAAGTATAACAACAAAACACAATCAAGAGTAGTAACAAAAGGATACCCATTTGTGAGCTAACTATAGCGATTAGCCCAACACCATAAAATGCTTCCGTAACTTGTTGGAGTTTGTTTTATTTCTATGCTCCTCATGTAAAATTTGTTTTTTCTATGGAATGCTAGATAACATGACATGTAAACTTCCAAGTTATTAGTGGTGAAGCTATATACTGTCGAATGGTGTGCAGATCACTACCAGAATCCTTCACATCCGCCCGCCTCCTCCGCCTCGGCCATTTTTGGACCCGGTGCTGATGGGGCTTCAGCACCGGGTCCAACGGCTAGGAGCGGGGGCGGCGCGGAGGTGTGTCCGGGCGGACACATTAGCACCGGGTCGTGGCACGACCCGGTGCTAATGTTCACCCTTTAGCACCGGGTGCAGCCACGACCCGGTGCTAAAGGCCTCGGGCACATTAGCACCGGGTCGTGGCTGCACCCGGTGCTAAAGGGTGAACATTAGCACCGGGTCTTGCCACGACCCGGTGCTAATGTGTTTGAATATAGGGGCTTCCCCTCCCCCGCCCGAGCCAGCTGAACACTTAGGCGCTGTGTTCATGCTGCTCGGCCGTGGGAGGGGAGGTGCTGCCCAAATTTTTTTCAAAATTTGTGAAGAATCTACTCATCTAAGGAGCACTACAAGGTACACTCTTTCATTCTCTAATGTTTTATTTAGCTTGTAATCCTTCTATGATTTAGAAATAGAGGGATTTGTGAATCAAAGTAAAGCTAGCTAGAGAGAGATTGTGTTCTTGGAGGAGAGAGAGGAGAGAGCTTGAGTTCATGGTGGAGAGAGTGTTCATGCATGTTGTGTTTTAAATGGAGAGAGAAGGCAAGCTAGTTAGTATTTTGTTTTGTATGACTTGTGAATAGTTGTAAGGCTTATAGTAATGTGGTTTTAGAAATTACTAGAAAATCAATATAAAATGCTAGAAAATCTTATAAATTACTAGAAAATCTTATAAATTACTAGAAAATCTTATAAATTACTAGAAAATCAATATAAAATGCTAGAAAATCTTATAAATTAATAGAAAATCTTATAAATTACTAGAAAATCAATATAAAATGCTATAAAATCTTATAAATTAATAGAAAATCTTATAAATTAATAGAAAATCTTATAAATTACTAGAAAATCAATATAAAATGCTAGAAAATCTTATAAATTAATAGAAAATCTTATAAATCTTATAAATCTTATAAGGCTTATAGTAATGTTATATTTAATGAATATAGTAATGTAGTTTTAGAAATTTATTTATATAATGGAATATATATTATAATTTGTATTTATTTATATATTAATTTTTTTTATCTTTAAATTGTATTGTATATTTGTTATTGGTTAATAATGCAGATGAATAGACAATGGATGTACGGGGACCCCCACGCTCAGGCCTTCCGTGATGGCCTTAGGACGTTTCTCGATGCCGCCGAGGCTAACAGGACGCCGTCCGGTTTCATGTTCTGCCCATGCACCCATTGTAAAAATATACAATCGTACAAACAAAGAGGTTGTCTTCAAGTGCATTTGATGAGGCACGGTTTCATGAGGAATTATTCTGTTTGGACGAAGCACGGTGAAAGAGGAATTCTAATGGATGAAGATGAAGAAGACGAGGCCGATGACGACATTCCGTTATTGGCTCAATACTACGGTTCCTTTGCATATGCTGCAATGGGTGATGCCGATGAGGAAGATGTTGCTCGGGAAGGCGATGCTCAGGAAGATGTTGCTCAGGAAAATGAACCTACTGATGGGCTCGGGCAAATGTTGCGTGATGCCGAGAAAGACTGCGGCAATGATAAGGAACTAAAAAAGATACAGCGCATGTTGCAGGACCACAAGACTGACCTGTACCCAGATTGCAAAGAGGGGCTAAAGAAGTTGGGTAGCACACTTGAACTTCTGCAGTGGAAGGCAGCAAATGGTGTTACTGATAAGGGTTTCGAGGAGCTACTGAAACTCGTAAAGAAGATTCTTCCAGAGGGTAACACATTGCCATCGACAACGTATCAAGCAAAACGTGTTGTTTGCCCTCTCGGTTTGGAGGTGCAGAAGATACATGCGTGTCCTAATGACTGTATCCTCTATCGCGGACAGTACGAACACTTGGATCGTTGTCCGGTTTGCACCTGCGCGCGATACAAAATCAGGCGGGACGACCCTGGTGATGTTGGGGGAGAGCGTTCTAAGAAAAAAATCCCTGCGAAGGTGATGTGGTATTTCCCTCTGATACCCCGTCTGAAGCGTTTGTTCAGGAACAAAGACCATGCCAAACTGATGTGCTGGCACAAAGAAGAACGTAAGCAGGATGGCATGTTGAGACACCCCGCCGATGGATCCCAGTGGAGGAACATCGACAGAGCATTCCCAGAGTTTGATGCTGATGCGAGGAATGTTAGGCTTGGTTTAAGTACCGATGGCATGAACCCTTTTGGTGAAATGAGCAGTAGTCATAGCACTTGGCCCGTGACTGTTTGTATCTACAACCTACCCCCCTGGCTCTGCATGAAGCGGAAGTTCATTATGATGCCAGTGCTCATCGAAGGCCCAAAGCAACCTGGCAACGACATTGATGTGTACCTAAGACCATTGGTTGACGAACTTTTGCAGCTGTGGAAGAATGAAGGTGTTAGCGTGTGGGATGAGGACAAGCAGGAGCAGTTTGACCTTCGAGCACTGCTTTTCATAAGCATCAACGACTGGCCTGCACTAAGTAACCTATCAGGACAATCAAACAAAGGATATAAAGCATGCACTCACTGTTTAGAGGAAACCGAAAGCATGTATTTGAAACATTGTCGTAAAGTTGTGTACATGGGTCACCGTCGATTCCTTCCGGCGAAGCATGAGCTACGAAAGAAATGTGCGCATTTTGCCGGGAATGCTGACCGCCGTACAAAGCCGAGACACCGGAGTGGAGAAGAGCTATTTGATATGGTGAAGGACCTACACGTGGTGTTTGGCAAGGGAGACGGAAGCCAGGCTGCTCCGACGGGCGAGGATGGTCGTGCCGCGATGTGGAAGAAGAAGTCTATCTTTTGGGAGCTACCTTATTGGCAACGTTTAGAGGTCCGTAACGCGATTGATGTGATGCATCTGACGAAGAATCTTTGCGTGAACTTGATAAGCTTCCTGGGTACTTATGGGAAGCCAAAAGATACACTGGAAGCACGTCAGGATCTGAAACGATTGAAGCAACGGACTGATCTACATCCAGAAAAGAGAGACAAAGGACGCCAGTACTTGCATCCTGCCAGCTTCACTCTCAGCAAAGAAGAGAAGGCAAGCATGTTTGAATGCTTGAACAGTATCAAGGTTCCGTCTGGCTACTCCTCCAATATTAAGGGAATAATAAATATGAAAGAGAAGAAGTTCACAAACCTGAAGTCTCACGACTGCCATGTGTTGATGACACAGCTGCTTCCCGTCATACTCAGGGGTGTGCTACCAGTAAACGTGCGGAAAGCCATTGTGAAGCTATGTGCATTCCTCAATGCAATTTCTCAGAAGGTGATCAATCCAGACCACTTAGATCAGCTACAGAACGACGTGGTGCAATGTCTTGTCAGCTTTGAGATGATATTTCCACCATCCTTCTTCAATATCATGACACATCTATTGGTTCACCTCGTCAAAGAGATTCGTATATTGGGCCCAGTATTTCTACACAACATGTTCCCATTTGAGAGGTTCTTCGCTGTCCTAAAGAAGTATGTCCGTAATCGTTCTCGTCCAGAAGGATGCATTGCTAAGGGATACGAAACGGAGGAGGTCATTGAATTCTGTGTTGACTTTGTCGACGATCTTATGCCGATTGGTGTGCCCGAATCCCATCACGAGGGGAGACTTGGTGGAAAGGGAACACTAGGGAGAAGATCGATGGTGATCAAGGACGTTGAGACATTTCGTAAAGCGCACCTCACAGTTTTGCAACAATCAACCTTAGTTGCTCCGTACATCGAGGAGCACATGCAGATTCTCAGGGACGAAAACTCAACAAAGTCTGCGGCCTTCATTCAGCGTCTGCACAATAGTACTTTCGCCGATTGGTTGCGAAGACGTCTTATGGGTGTCGAGGGCATTGATGCGCAGCTAGCTTTTGTAGCTAGAGGTCCATCGAGCACGATCTTGACATTCCAAGGATACGACATCAATGGGTATACATTTTACACAAGAGCCCAGGACAAGAAAAGCACCAACCAAAACAGTGGTGTCCGGATCGACGCGACAGACACCAATGGCAATACAAACTCATACTATGGAGTCATAGAGGAGATATGGGAACTAGAGTACGGACCTTTGAAGATCCCACTGTTCAAGTGCCAATGGGTGAAGCTGACTGGAGGAGGTGTTAAAGTTGAAGCGGACTATGGAATGACGTTAGTGGACCTAAACAAGATTGGCTTTCTAGACGAACCGTTCGTCCTGGCCAAAGCTGTCACACAAGTTTTTTATGTGAAGGACATGGCTAGCAGACCGAAGAAAGGGGCGGATAAGAAAGGTGGGGGTAAGCAATTGGACCCATCACAAGACGAGCCAAAGCGTCATATAGTTCTTCCTGGAAAGAGAAAAATCGTAGGAGTTGAGGACAAGACGGATGAAGATTATGATATGCTCGATGGCCGGCCTCCATTCTCAGTGGCTGATGACCCAAGCATCCTGTTAGCGGCGGAGGAGACACCGTATCTACGGCGTGATCACAATCAAGGAACATTTGTAAAGAGGAAGTTTATTAGTGTCCGAGTAAACGATGATGCCATGTAATTTCTATTGATTTATAGGATTTTCTAACATTTTATATTGATTTTCTAGTAATTTATAAGATTTTCTAGTAATTTATAAGATTTTCTAGCATTTTATATTGATTTTCTAGCATTTTATATTGATTTTCTATTAATTTATAAGAGTTTCTATTAATTTATAAGAGTTTATATTAATTTATAAGATTTTCTAGCATTTTATATTGATTTTCTAGTAATTTATAAGATTTTCTAGTAATTTATAAGATTTTCTAGCATTTTATATTGATTTTCTAGCATTTTATACTGATTTTCTATTAATTTATAAGATTTAGGCCTTTAGCACCGGGTCGTGGCTGCACCCGGTGCTAAAGGCAACGACCGCGGCTGGCCACGTCACCGGGCGCACACGAGCCACGTCACTGGCCCGGTCGTGGCCTTTAGCACCGGGTCGTGGCTGCACCCGGTGCTAAAGGCCACGACCGGTCGTGGCCTTTAGCACCGGGTCGTGGCTGCACCCGGTGCTAAAGGCCACGACCGGGCCGCGGGGGCCGTGCGGCGGCCGGCCACGTCACCGGGCGCACGCGAGCCACGTCACTGGCCCGGTCGTGGCCTTTAGCACCGGGTCGTGGCTGCACCCGGTGCTAAAGGCCACGCTGCGGCGGGGCCAAAGACCGGCCTGGCCACGGAGGCCGTGCGAGAGCTGGCCACGTCACCGGGCCACGTCACTGGATGAACAAGAACAATTTTTCTTTTTAATCTCTGTATAAAAGTTGTAACTAGTCGTTCTCCCTCGTACAAACTTCAAAAAAGATCATTTTTCTTCCTAAAAATTCCTAAAATCATACTCTATCAGGTTATGAAACATATTAATGTTATTATTTTGAAAAATCTTCTCATGTTTGAACAATCCAAATTTTGAATTAAAAATGACACCTACAACCAAGGTTTTTTTCACACTAGGTGATGTCAAATGAAAAAGTGATGAATACCAAAGTTTCATATTTCATCATTATCTACAATCTTTATTTAGGTCATTTTGTCATTTTCAAAATGGGTAATAACATGTAGTAGAAATTTGACAAGTCTCTAACAAAGTTTTGGAAACTATGCGAGTGAATCTAGGATTAATGAACAATGTACACTACCACTTTCTCAAATGCAAAAATGACTTAAATAAAGATTGTAGATCTTGATGAGATATGAAATTTTGGTATTCATGACTTTTTCATCTGAGACCGTTTAATGTTCCAAAATCTTTCATTTAGTTATCAATTTTTGTAATTTATAAGATTTTCTAGTAATTTATAAGATTTTCTAGTAATTTATAAGATTTTCTAGTAAGTTATAAGATTTTCTAGTAATTTATAAGATTTTCTATTAATTTATAAGATTTTCTATTAATTTACAGGATTTTCTAGTAATTTAAAAGATTTTCTATTAATTTATAAGATTTTCTAGTAATTTATAAGATTTTCTAGCATTTTATATTGATTTTCTAGTAATGTATAAGATTTTCTTTTTTAATATATATTTTTAATAGGTATTAATAACTGAATTAAAACAAGTATTAATAACTATACATTAAAAACTATATTTATAAGATTCCCAAATAGTAGCCCCCGGTGCTAAAGGCCCGTTTGGAAACTGGGCGCCAAACGAAAAGTTGGGGCCTTTAGCACTGGGTTGATCTAAAATCCGGTGCTAAAGGCCCCCAATTTTCGTTTGGCGCCAGTTACGGGGCCTTTAGCACCGGGTGTAGAAGACCCGGTGCGAAAGGGCATTTCGCACCGGGTGGTGGGAAGACCCGGTGCGAAAGGGGGGGCCGTTAGCACCGGGTCTTCCCACCACCCGGTGCGAAAGGGCCTTTAGCACCGGGTCGTGGCTGCACCCGGTGCTAAATGCCCCGGACCTATAAAGGCCGGGGACTTCTCTCCCCTCCCTCACTTCGCCCTCAATCCTCACAGAAACCGCCGCCTCGTCTCCTCAGCCGCTGCCGCCCGTCGTCCCCGCCGCCGTCGTCGTCCTCGCGCCCACGCCGCCGCCGCCCGTGGTCCTCGCGCCCACGCCGCCGCCACCCGTGGTCCTCGCGCCCACGCCGCCGCCGCCCGTCGTCCCCGCCGCCGCCGTCGTCCCCGCGCCCGTCGTCCCCGCGCTCCGACACCCACGCCGCCGCCGCCCGTCGTCCCCGCCGCCGTCGTCGTCCCCGCGCCCGTCGTCCCCGCGCCGGTGCCCCTCGTCCCGCGCCGCTCAAAATGTTCGTCTCGTAGAGTACAACCAATCCATGCAATTAGTTTTTGATTTTATCTACATTTAGTAGTCCATACATGCTATGATATTTTGATGTGATGACAATCTTCTTTTTGCATTGTAAACTTTGAGGGTGAAATTTGTGATCTAAACAGTGCTAAATGTATATTGGAAATTTACATTGGAAAATTTACATTGAAATGTATACAGAGATCTAAACAGTGCTAAATGTATATTGGAAATTTACATTGGAAAATTTACATTGAAATGTATACAGTGCTAAATTTGTGATCTAAACAGTGCTAACTTTGAGGGTGAAACTTTGAGGGTGAAATTTACATTGAAATGTATATTGGAAATGTTATATGTTTGAAATGTATATTGGAAAATGCTTCATTTAAATGTATTGGAGATATTTACATTGAAATGTATATTGGAAATGTTATATGTTTGAAATGTATATTGGAAAATGCTTCATTGAAATGTATATTGGAAATTCTATGTATATTAGAAATATATGTGCTTCATTTAAATGTATATTGGAAATGTTATATGTTTGTATAATGTATACTATCGAAAATGTTTATTATCGGAAATTCTATGGCGTACCCGAACCCATCGCGCACCCGAACCCCTTAGCGAATCCGTTTTTCGCGCACCGACCCCCTTAGCAAACCCTTAGCGAATCAATTCACACCGCGCACCCGAACAACAACAACGTCCCACCCGAATCAATTCTTACCAATTATTTTTAATTCTATAGATGGCGGACAACAACAACAACGTCCCACCCATGCAAGAGGACAACAACACCCCTGTCCCACCCATGCAAGAGGACAACAACACCCCTGTCCCACCCATGCAAGAGGACAACGACACGTTCTTTGCGAATCAACTTTTCAATATTGTAACCCAACCAATGTCGATGGATGATGTGTTGGGCATCATTGGAAGGGACGACAATGTCCAGGGCGACAATGTTGCAAGGGCCGAAGATGTTGAAGGGGCCGCAAATGTCCAGGGCGACAATGTTGCAAGGGCCGAAACTATTGAAGGAGCCGGTAGCGCGCCCTCGTCTAGTCAGGTGTGTATATAGATAACATAAATTTGTACTGTACATGTCAATTATGTATACCATCTCTATATCATCTCGTATATATGTAATTTGTGTAGGCCGCCTCTGCTAAGAAATCAAAACGATCGACCACAAAGAAGCTGAAGGATGTCAAGTTACACATCACCCGAGTGGAGGATGACGGGGAGCCAGTTGAGCCCCCAAAAGTGGCCAAGAAATTTGTATCTCAGTGCGGGGTAATTGTACGGGACAATGTGCCCATTAGTATCAGAAAATGGAAGTCCACGGACCCCACTGAGGAGTACGTGCTCCCCGATACAGAGAAGGAGATGCTATGGAGGGAATTAAAGGCAATATTCGACTGGCCTAGCACTCATGAAGCAGAACTGAGGGATTGGACAATGAAGAAGATGACAGTTCTGTTTCAGGATTTCAAGAAGAAGTTGTACTCGCAATTTCTCAAAACCGGAGAGGCCCCGGATCCTGAGAAGTATAAGAAGATCACCAATGACGAGTGGGAAGCATTCATTGAGTACAAAACCTCCGAAGAGGGTGCAACGGCTAGCGCTAGAAACGCTGGAAACGCCGCAAATAAGAAGTACTCGCATAAGATGGGTTCGGGAGGTTACAAGGCAAGCATCGCTAAATGGGAGAAGATGGAAGAAGATCTATATGCTAGAGGCATCACTCCAGCGACACATGACTGGCCCACAAGGACCAAGCATTGGTACTATGGTCATGGAGGCACCCTGAGCCCAATCGACGGCTCCTTAGTTTTTCCCGAGGACTTGCGAGAACTAGCTCAGCGTCTCCTCGATATCCTCAGGGCATCTGATAGGGGAGAATTTGTTGCCGATAGAGACAGAGATGAGCTAACCTATGCCTTAGGGAACAAGGAGCATCCTGGACGGACGCGCGGCGTAGGCACAAGCGTCTCATGGAAGAAAGGTTTCCAAGAGCACGCCGCCACCTATAGGAGCCGTTCGAGGAAGAAGGCCGAATATGAGCAGAGGGTAAGGGACCTAGAGCAAACGGTTGCCGCCCAGGGCTCAAAGCTCCAAGAAATGGAGTCAGAGATGGAGCGACGGATGAAGGTAGCATGGCTGCAGATACAACAAGCCACAGGCGGGACCGGTTCCACAGAGCCTGCACCTCTCCAACAAGCCACAGGCGGGACCGGTTCCACAGAGCATGCACCTCTCCAAGATGCGGCCCTTATTAGCCCTCCACAGCAATATCAAAGCAGTCACGCTTCCACACAGGCCGCCGAAGCGGTCCGTTACACCGTGGATGAAATAACTCAACGGACCGCGTGCGAGCTTGTCGTCAGGCAGAAGAACTTAGCTGTGGTGGTACGTATGCGACCTTAGTTCATACTGCATACATTTCACCGTAAATACCATTCATTTACTAACTTTCTTTGTGACTACTAACTTATCAGGTCGCATACGGTATGACCAAACGTGTGGAAGAAGGGCAAAAATGGCACTGCAATGACATTCCACATGGTTACGTACCTGTTGAGGTGGAGCAAGTCGTCACCAGCTGGGAAGACTTGGAACTTGACATCCCCGGAGGTGACGGAGAAACAAAACTCGGTCAGTGTTCTCACTGCATCATTCTATGGAGCAAGGCAGACATCGTTATACCCGATACACCTGCGGCTACCAACAAGCCCCCGTCACCTCCAAGAGATCCACAGGATCATGACGATTCTCCGGGAGCTCCTGATGCAAGCCCGTCTCCTCCGCCAAAGAGGTCTCCGTCTCCTCCGCCGAAGAGGTCTCCGTCTCCTCCGCCGAAGAGGGGACGCCGCACTAAAGCCTCTGCCCCCACTCCACCAGCGAAGAAGGCGCGAAAAACTAGAGAGAAGCCCGCACCAGAGAAAAGAGCGGGCGAGAAGACTCTAGAGGAGCTCGAAGCCTCGGTAAAAGCAGACACAAAGAGGCAAATGGCCGAGTGGAGGAGAAAACCTGAGGCGGAGCCGAAGCTTGATCCCACCATCGTGAAGTCATTCCTCGGTAATTTGAGCAAGGGTCAACAGAAGGAAGTAATAGTAACAGACTATGACCGCTCATTACTGAAATCTCGCCGGAAACGGAAGGCTGCGGATAAGGAGGCGGGCCCATCCAAAAAGGTTCCTCAACTCGGCCAGCAACCTCAGCATCCCTTGGGTCCATTGCCATCTCTGGACGAGCTTAACATTCAACGAGTAATGGCCGAGACTGGACTAACCAGAGCGCAAGTCCTGGGGGAAGCAGATGTGCCAGTAAACACAACGCTGAAGTGGCCGTTTAAGCTTGGCGAGCCTATGGTCCCTCCTGAAATGGAGAGGAAGCTACAAACGAAGATGCGCCGATTCCATGACTGGTATTTGGAAGAATCAAGAAGGAATAAACGACGCATGATAAAAGTAGGCGTGAAGGACCAAGACTTCTACAATGGTGACGCGGATTTTGTCTGGCTCAGGTTTAATGATATATATGAGCTGTACCACCGCGACGCCATGGACGTGGATTTGATCACATGTTGGACATTGTAAGTACTTTGTTGTTGCTTATAATTCACAGTTTGAAAACAATAATTCCAATCTATGTTGACGCGGGCTTTATTTATTGCTTAACATATGCAGAATGGAGATTCAAAAATGTCGCAGAGACAATATATATGACGTTGGTTTCGTTGACCCTCGAAGGATAAGTGAAGCAATGATAATGCACAATCCTGAGGAAACATATTTAAACCTATACAAATATATCAAGAAACAAAATTACTGTGACTCCATACTAATCCCGTACAACATCGAGTGAGTACATTCACAGCCTTCTTCTTATACTGTCTGTGTAACAATTCATTTCTGATTATAATGTATACATGTGCACAGATTCCACTGGTTCCTAATTATATTGTGTCCTGATCGGGGTGTCGTGAACGTCTTTGATTCATTGCACACCCCAAAAGAAAAACTACAGAACATCATGGACATGATGGCAAGGTGATGTATATTTTCCCCTACTTAATCCACCCCATCCACTCGCAATGACTTAACTCAATTTTTTTGTTCGCAGGGCCTGGATTCAATTTCGTACAGAACACACGGGTATACAACATGAAACACTAAAATGGAACATTGGCTTTCCGGTAAGCAAGTAATTTGTACATGTAGGCATCGACTAATATATTATATGAATTTTACTAGATTTCTTTTGGTCGACAGTGTGCCAAACAGGGACCGGGAAATAATTTATGTGCATACTATGTGTGCGACTACATGTGGAATTGGGGACATAAAAAGCTCACACAACGCGATATTATGGTACGTAATAATAAAGACATTTCCATTATTATTAAGTGCACAATTATTGTCTCCAACTCGACGGATTAAATGTCTTTCAAATATTTTTAAATTATAGATGTTCAACCTGAAGGAAGAGTCCCTAGAGATAGAAAGAATTGACGCAATTGCAGAACAGCTCGTCGGATGGATCTGGGATGAGGTCGTCAATCCCCGAGGAGAATTCCACTCGCCAATACTGGAGGACGTGCCGGACAGTCCAACGAGAGCTAGCTAGTCGTCAATCTTAATTATGTAGAAAATACAGTTTAAATATATATAACTCGAGTTGACATGCATGAATATCTACTTTTGTAATATATATGTCTTCTATTTTGATGAAATGTCAGCTAGTATGAATATAGAGTCGGCCGAATACGCATTAGAATACACGTATTAGAATATATACGTATATAGACGTGCACGCATGGCTACTGAAAAAAGCAAAAAAAAAAAAGAAATCCGGGGCCTTTAGCACCGGTTTCAGGCAGCAACCGGTGCTAAAGGCAGGCCCTTTAGCACCGGGTGCAGCCACGACCCGGTGCTAAAGGCCCTGCTACCGGCGCTGCGGGGCAGGCCCTTTAGCACCGGGTCGTGGCTGCACCCGGTGCTAAAGGGCCCCTTTAGCACCGGTTATTCAACCCGGTGCTAAAGGGGTACCCCTTTAGCCTCGGATTAGTTGCACCGGGTGGGAAACCCGGTGCTAAAGGGCTTTCCCACCCGGTGCAGATGTCGATCATTCTGGTAGTGGATGCACCGACACCAAAATACAAAATCATTATGAACAAATTTTCACCATACATACAGATCAAATCTGTACACCCGCAAGGCAGGCACAACCCTCTCCAATATGCTCCAGCTTCGCTACTGCAAGTTTAATATAGTAAAATAAAACACCAGCAGCAAACATTGTGAACCGACCGAATCAGGCCCCCGCGTCGCCTCCCGCTCGGCGGCTCGGGCGGCAGAAAAACCTAGCCGCCGCTGCCCCTTCTCCCCTCCACTCCCCACCTCGCCGCCGTCGGAGAGGGCCACCGGAAGCCCGCGCGGCCTCGAGGAAGGTGGCGGCGGGGCTCTTCTTCCCTTTTCTCGCCGTGTCGTCCCGGATCTAGGCGGGGGAACCGGGAGGCGGCCATGGCAGTTCTCGGGCTATGTGCCCGCGCCGGCGAGGCGGGGACGGCCACATCTACACCACATGGGGCCTGGCGGCGCGAGCATGGAGGTGGAGCAGGGCGGCAGCGGTGGACGCCGGCGCCTGGCGTGGGCTCGCCGTGCCGCGGGGCTCCTCCGGCGCATATGGCCAGATCCGTTGCCATAGGTGGCGGCAAGCCTGTGAGGCCTCAGGTGTCCGGTGCGCCCCCGGTGCGGTTTCCACTGGGGCGGCCGGATCTGGGGGGTTTGCAACTACATCTGGTGATGACATCTTCAATTTCGCCTTTATTTTCATGTAGACCAGGAGATATGAGTCACTTGGCTTCATTCGCGGATTCTCTTACTCGAAGACGAATTTCATCTACAATTTATTCCGATGGATTATGCACAGGTACCCAGTGGCTACTTTGCAGCATGATATCTCAGATTGCGATTTCAGACGGTCTGCCGGATTTGGAGTGCGTGGCCGTTTGAAGTGGGTCAGGTCTGGTCTATATGAAAGCATTGGCTTGGTAAGAAGGGGGAAGCAACACGGTGTGACTATGTCGTGGTGATAATTGTTACTAATTCACCGGTTCCGGGAAGAAATTCCTAGGTCTGACCTTAATTGGTTGTACCCGGCAGTGACCTTGTTGAAGGCATTGTTTGGATTAAGATGAATTACTCCCTCGGGTGAAAACTTTTGATCTGGTCTTAATTGATTGGATCACTGCAATGTCGGCACGTGCGCGTGTCGTTTCCTCGTTGGAGGCGTTGTCTCGAGAGCCTACGTCATAGTCCAAGAGCTGCTTTGGTTTGTGAAGCGGATGAATGTGAAGTCACTTGTGGTAGCTTTCTGCGACATGATCTTTTGATCATGGTGCTCTCTTTTCTTTTTTTTTCTTTTTTATGGGCTGTGTGCATCTTAGTTATGCAGAGGCCGGGTTGGATCTTATATAACTGTATCATCTTGATGTAATTGTCTAAGATCAATAAATCTTCTCTTTTCAAAAAAAAAGCAGCAAACATTGTTGTCCACTTGTCTAAAGTCATGCTGATGTACTCTTCGAAATAATAGAGTGGTCACAATTCAAATCGCGAAGGTGACAAGAATTTATAGGTGGTACTACCAACGTATTAGATCAATTCCTTCGATGAAGCGTGGGTCTTCGCTTTTCTTCTCATCAAGTGAAGTAAAATAATATATTTTTTACAATCGAAGTACTAGGTCTCATGGTCATGGGCATGAATCTCAGACCTTGATCTTATATGCCTCGCGAATGGAGCAAAACCTGGCTGCATTGTAGTTGTAGGGATCTGAGTGCCCAAAGGAACTCTGGTGGCTCAACGAGCATTGCTGTAAAGATCCATGCGCGCACACTGACCCATCACCCGTTGCACTCTGTTCTCTCCTTTTTTTTTAACAAAATTGCTCTCTGCACTGTACTCTGTTTTTTTTTCTACACACATGTGCGTCAATGTCAAAGTATTATCTTACTTTAATTTAAGAACTGAATATCTCCAAGTGACAGACAAACTGATGTGGATATTATATTGGATTCAACAGACGAGTTGTTTTACCAGATTGCTCGCAAAAAAAGATGGGGAATACATTTGCAGTCTTTCCTCTTTAGAGTCAGTTGGAATGCTGCCTGAACTGGGATCAAGCTCTTGAGTCCGTGAACTGGGATCAAGCTAATTTTTCGTGAAATGTTATGTCCAATCAAATGACCGTATAGTATAAGCTTTTCACAAAAAAAATGAACATATAAGCTAATAGAACAAATGTGTATCAGTTTGCATGTATGAAACCATCAATGTACCTAGAATAGTTAGATACAGGTCCTTAACTCTCTCATGGAATACCCCTGGATCTCTCACCCACCCTCTACTCACACCATTCTAGGTTAAACCGATTTCCTGTGTATATTTTATTTATATTCCCGATTATGTAATTAATCACTACCCTTGATTCTGGCCACAGAGGTAGCTAGTACAATCCTTGCGGTGCTCACAAGAGTAAGGAAGTTGCAGAAAGTTTGCATGAGACGTGAGGATAGTGAAAGGATCATGAACCAAGTGGCTGCTGAGGATAATTGCAGTCAGTACACAGGTCAATTCATGTGTTTTGCATACGCACAAACGAAAAGTGAGAACGGTTAGCCTAAGTTATTCCTATCAATCATACACTTCTGTTCTATTTGGTTACAAGTGAAATGAAGCATTTCTTTTATAATACCTCACAAAACTGTGCGTGGTGATACAAGCGGGCAGTCAAATATCCTGCGGTCCTGCACCTTCTTATATTCCTCACCTCTGAATACAAGAGAAGAGATGGTAGAAGAGAGAAATGCTTACCTTGCTCATGTTACACAGCTTAGCTTCACTCTTGGCCAATGGCATTAAGCTGGTGCGGCATTGGAGGTAACCAAACCACAGCAACAACTATATGATTTTTCATCATATAAGCAACTCATCCGCTGGTTGTTTGGGCATTATGGACAATGTTGTGTCCATTGCGTTATGAAGTCCTAAAGAATCCATTGAAGTTGAGAATAGCCGATGAGAAATGCATAAAGAGGTTAATGGCTAGATATGAGTTTCTTATTTCTTCAATAGGTTTAAAGGTGTTAAGTTGCTATAAACTGGGGAGTAACATACCTTTCTACTGGATGGAATCATGAAACCCCTGCTAAGCTCCTAGCACAATTTGTGTCCATCCAAGCTGATTCGATCCAAGAAAGCAGTAATACACTTTTAGCTTCACGAGGATGATGGGCATGGTGTCCCCATCCCGCACAGTGGTGGCCGCAGCTTGTGAATGGTGTGCATGACAGCCGCGACGGTGGTTGCCTCCTTGGCTCCTTTGCTCTTATCCAAGGGCTCCAGGTTGAGCAGGTAGCATCTTTCTCGATAAAATCTCACTCTGCTCTGGTCCTTAATCTCGTGTGTCTAGTGAAACATAAATACCGCATCGTAGGGATCGAGTGCCCAAAAATTGATAGTGGCTCAATTGGTGTTGCTACAAAAACATATGCACACACCAACGCATGCAATGGGCCCTGTTTTTTTGGAACGTAATTTCTCTCTGCTCCATGCTCAGCATTTTTTTTCCCTCCTACATAAATGTGCGTCAACGTGAAAGTGTTGTCTTTACGTTAATTTAACAACTCAAAGAGTTGTTTACGAGGAGCACTCCAAGTACGTAACAACTGAAAGAGTTCATCCTTATTAAGACTTCAACAATGGGCTGACATCACAGCAGGCTACTCCTTCACAGAGCACCAAGGCCAGTGCGGAGGGGACTACAGCGGTGATAACGACGATATGGTGTCCGTGCGCGGGAACATTGAGGCGACCAAAGCGGCTGGAGCTGCAGCTCGTCGCTGAGCTTCGCTAGAGCCGGGAGGCAAATGCCGTGGGAATGAACTGCAGCTGCACGTACTGCCCCCAAGAGCCCCATTAGTTTGAACCAGTTAATCGTCTCCAAGGTTTGTAAATCTTGGGGGATGCAATTCCTTGAATCATAATCCACTGAAACCTTAGCAGCTGTTGCATCTAATAGACAATAAATTATTTCTTCAAACCTTTCAGGTGTTTCACGATGCTATTGTTTGAACCGGAATCCACACATTAGTTCAATTGTTACAGCGTGTGCTTCATCTGCTGTGGTGCTCCCGTTTCCTCTCTTGCGAATTGCCATACAATTTTGTTATGTCACATGGAAGTTATTTTTGCTCATGCTTATGAACACAATTAGGACATGATTGACATCTCAGATGACGTAACTAAAAAAACACCCCAATTTTGTGAGTTGAGATGAGATTGTCTCATTTCCACTTGAAGCTCATAAATGCCACACATCATCTCATTTTATCTCCATCTCACTCGAGTGGACTGAAATGGTAGGCCCAGCTGCTAGCTCAGCACTTCCATGAGATATTGAAGGTAAACAAACCATATCGATGTTAATGGTTTGTTCTACAGCCATATAGAATGGCTGAAGATGCATCGATGAGCACACTCTTCAAATTATCTCTGATCCGGATGCCCCATTTTATATCTCGCTCTCCAAAATTGTTAGCTTCAAAGATACCAACATTGCATCGCCAAAATTGTTTTGCCGTGACAACATCCATGGAAATACTAGGATATTATTATGGCTATATGAAACTATAAGAATTTTATTTTAATGGATTGTTTATTCTCTCATTTTTACTCCTATTTTATTTACTCTGTCCATCGGCCTGCCTCCAGGACAAGCATTTTATTTTAATGGATTTTGTCTCTCATTTTTTCTCCTATTTTATTTATGCTATAGAGAAACTTGTCCTCTTTTCTAGATTAATGAAACAATGTATGACATCTCCTTTCAAAAATGAACAGCCTTCAAATGAAAATCAAGTGCCTCAATCTATTGAAGACTAATTGTAATAGTTAACATTACCACCCGACATTTAGCTTGATGCTTATTTCCTCCACATATGAGAGAATATGTCCTAACACATTTGATAGTGTATAAAGCCATTTTCCTCAAGAACGCAGAACATATGAGTCACACAACTATATGTACACAGTCCAACAACTAAGGCCAACAAGATTGTTGATAGCGACTAATAGAACTAATTAAAACTGATCATGGAGATGTCTGATTAAACAAGCATGGACCATGGAGAAGCTTCCATTACCATGCTTATCAGTTTATGTGTATGAAACTATGTTTATACCTATAATAGTTTAGAACAACTCATATGCCTGCCCCTCATGAAAGCTTTAATTACAGATTGCATCGTTCTAGTATAATCTGTGTCCCCATTCATTGGTAGTCCCTGTTTAGTAATGCCCACTCTTGATTTTGGCTAAAAACGGAACATCAAAACTTTTGGACCAAGTAGGTGCTACAGATATTGTAGTTGGGATCCAAATCAATTCATATGCTTTTCCAGACAGCACCAATGTAACTCGATTACTGGGAACTACACTTCCTCAAATCTTTAATTGATGATTAAACCATGTGCAGTTATCACAGGTAATCCCTAGAAATTATTTCTAGTCATAAAGTCTTAGATATCTCGTTATCACCATTTCTTTAATCTGAATTCTGTGTATAACTCTCTCATTGTTGTTGTTGTCTTTATGTGTTATCTGCCAGTGGCTTGTAATAATACAATTAATTATATTGTATCATATGGAAACTGTTTCTTCTCAAGATTATGATCCCAGAGGCTCCTCTAGAAACTTTCTATTAGAATCAAGAAATGCTCATATCTTCTGCATGGGCACCAAAGCAAGTAATAAATGATTGATTCCTCAGCTCTTTCATATGAGTAACTAAACATCATCCCGACTTCATAAGCTGAGCTCAATAGTTATTTGACCAAATAGGATCTTCCCGTTCCTATAGAACCTATCACTAAAATACCCAATAGAGCTAAGTGGAATAAAAAAGGTTTTTCATGAGATGGTAAATGAAAACAATTAGCCCCAATGATGTTTGGGAATATCTCTCATCAAATTCGAACACTAATAAACATCCCTCTCGGCCAATGGTGACAGGTAAGTAAAATACAATAGTGAAATTGTTAGCACTCATAATAATAACCTGTAACCTTGTATCACTTCGGTCTAACAAGTTGCAAAGTGTGCAATCGGCGTCCAACAAGTTATGATCATGTATGGTCCGAATATGCTTAGGGCTGATTTAAAAACATGCTGGCAGCATGACATCACATTCACTCTCCTCCAACAGCAAAGCATGTAACCAACAAAAATAGTCGTGATCTACATGTCCGCCTGCAGTCAAGCAACCCACATCATCATATAACTAAATTAGCCGTGATATGCACACCCGCCTGCAGTCCAGCAATCCACATCATACTGCGACTGTGCCGAATACATTGACCGTGACGTATGTAGGACTGTATAGGCACACAACAAACTACTTGTTGAACGTGATTGCACGCTTTGCAACTTTTTAGACTAAAGTGGTACAATGTTACAAGTTATTGTATGCTGGGTGTAATTTACTATTGTCTTGTCACGCTTTGTTCATTGGATATGATGAAGATGCACTGATATTTATCTTTTTCTACACAAACCAATAACCAATTTACAATAGGAATTTACTACAGTTTGGTTTGTATGTTTCTTTGCTCATAATGCCTCCATTGATTCTTCACATAATGTTGATTTGAAGACTAGCATAGGCTATCAGTTGTCTTCTCTGAAAGAAGCAATTGAAAATGTACTGAGAAATTTCTTATGCAGTGTCACTTGAGCGGCCTATGCCTAATGTATTGCCAGCAATCGGTGAAGACAATACAACTTACATAAGGCTCTATATTACATGGTGTATGATTATACAAGTAATACTTGTTGCAATTAGGATTGAAGATTGAGGCAACTATTGTTTTTTACTTTCTAGCACTTCCATTATACTATACAATAAATTTCTGTATTAAATAATCATTACATAGATCAAGCACCTATATTTACAATCCCTAATTGAAGGAAACTAACTTTCGACGTAATATGCAGTTTCTGTGTGGATATGAACTGAAAATTGAAAATCCACTACCTCTAGTTTTCAGGCCAGCATTATTCCAGAAACTCTTAGAGAGGAAAATACAACAAAAACAACCCAAAGGACAATGAAGTACAGTGCCGTAACCCAAGCCCATAGCCTAGGGCCCCCAAGCTCAGCACCAAGTACAACACGACGAAGAACCAAAACCGTGATACAACCAAATGATGTTGCAAAGAAGACTAGAAGAGAGAAGCTCAGACCAGCAGCATTGTCTATGTACAGTGGTTCCTGGTAGACAAAGAAGTTGTACACTGTGTTGATCAACCATGGGATGCCGATGCCAACATATATATTCACCGAATTGCTGCAACAAGGAATTTTGACAGTTTATTCAGCTCGAATTTGAGGAATTATTTTTTTAAAAAAGTTATATGCAGAAATGAACCTGCAAGTGATGTTGGCGATGGCAGAGTCTGCAGTGACTTGACGCTCAGCAGCTATCTTGCTCGCAACTAAATCAGGCCATGAGGTTCCAGCAGCTAGTGCTGTGAATGCTATAACATATGGACTTACTCCTGAACAGAAAGGTAATTTTTCATGTCAACAAGTGCAGTCACATCTTGGTCAGCACTCAGCAGGTAGAATGGTGAAATTTGTGCATGGGTATGTTCTAACCTGTGACACAGCTTATTTGATCTGTAAGCTTAGTAACACCATAAGCAATAGCACTTATGAAAATCAGGGAGCATATAAAAGCAATCCAGCCATGCGCAATGTGATACGGGGGCACAAAAGCAAACAACAATTTCCAAGGTGCAATGAGCAAGTTCCAAAAGATTCTGGTGAGCCTCAGGCAGACGGAATCCATCTTCCTTGACTGAGGGCTCTCCACCTGTTTAGGGTAACCAAATCAATTAGCAAACCAAGCAATACCAAAGAAATTTTCTGTAAGTTTAAGTTAATATTGGTGCGCTCTGAAGAGTGACAAAATGGCTATGGCTTAGACATAAGTTTTAGTGAACTCAAGATAAGATGCATTTTTAACCAGACTATCTGGGAAAACAGGGTACAAAATATTAATTTCAGCATAAACAAGGTCATGTGTAACCATTTACCCAGCAGCACGTATAGATTACTTTTTTCACTTGTATGCAAAATAAAAAGGCTTTGTTGACCAGAGTGGAATATCTCTAAGGATTTAGCTATGGATAGGAGCGCTTGGAGACTAGCAATTAATGTGCCTGAGCCGTGATCTTTGCTTTCTTTTCTGCTTTCCTCTAACTCTTTTTCTGTTTTTTTGACTTTTTGGGTTTCACCTCTAGCCTACCCCAACTAGATTGGGACAAAAGGCTTTGTTGTTGTTGTTGTTGTTGTTGTTGTTGTTGTTGTTGTATGCAAAATAAAAAGCTTAGAGCATACTTCATGCTTCTATACTACGCTGACAGAAAAACATGTATTAAAGTCTTGATAAATTTATCCAATAACTTAAATAAGTATTATGACAGGAATGCTTAGCCAAATGCAAATAGTAGGAAAAACAACAGAATGTTCACAGGCAGACCAACAGAGAGTTCAGTTACCGTAAAAGCATCGACAAACTGTTGCCACCATATAGAAAGCAAGGATATGTCCTCTTGCATGTTCTTCACAACATCATTCTTTGTTGACAACCCTTCCATATCCTTCTCAGGAACTTTACTGTACTCTACAAGTATTCAAAACATTGAAGAAATTAGTTTCATAACAACATTCCCTACTGTTTCCCCTAAAAACAAATATAAGGAACTAATTCAATGAACCCAATGATATCCAACGAATATCGTAATATTCCTCATCAAAATTCAAAATTCCATTGGCCCAACAACAAGAGCAATACTGTAATGAATGCAAACATTGAACATATAAGTATTAGGGTGCTATTCACCAGAAGAAATTTGTTTTGCAAAATAAATAATCTCAGATTAAAACTACAATTATACAAGACAAGGTAGCACTTCAATGAGTGCTTAATTCAACCCGTTGCACTTGTGAGGATGTCACAGCCCGTTCAGTGATGCGCAATTAAAACAGAATAAGTGAATACCTGCATTATGGTAGGAATGCACAGAGAATATATCCTGTGTCCTTACCAGTGGTTAAAGGGAGTGTCTCACTATTTTCATCACTACAGTTGCCATAATCAATTGAGGTGCCTTCTTCTGGAACCCAATCTTCAGGCCTCTCACTTCTCATGCTGAATGCAAGAAATTGAACTACAGACATAAGCGATGTGCACACTTAACTTGTACAGGATTATAGGAGAAGCTAGAGAAGGAAAAGTATATGTGGATCATTTTCATACAAAGGTATTGACACATATGGCCACCGCTTATCTTGTGCATATGCGTGAAGCAGAAGCAATCCATACTGCAAGACTGTCAGCAAGGCCTCCCAGAGGGTGATTACACCAGGTGTCCACACCTTCATGCATTTTAAAGTACTCAAGAATACTAAATCGCCCATAGCACAACTACGAATGCGGTAGGAACTCTTGAACTTTGAGTACCAGTATCTTCTGAATATCTAATTCAAAATATGAAAATGATGTATAGAGTTGCCTTGAATATTTTGTAAATTTTATTGAAACCTATGATGATACAAACTAGAGGTCACATGTGCACTTTTCGGAGATGTCACAATGTCTGAAACATCGCCTATTTGAAATCAGAGGCAGTATAAATATGACTTACCTCTAAGATAAAATACAACCAAACGTAAGCCCAGAAAGACCAGAACAGCTCAACTAGCCAAACGCCCAAGTCCGAGATCTTTTTCTTAGAGCCCGCCTTTGGCATAAGCACACAGACAGCATGGATTGGGAACAGGTCAAACGCAGCAGAACCCACTAGCGTGCCTGGACCTAGACCTGCAAATAAAAAAAATACCATATTAGCTACAATGACACAGTGAATATTATTATACTGATGAAAAAGGTTCACCAGAATTCAGTAATCACTATATATACCTCCTGCTGTCAGCTGACCAAGATTACGGATTGCGTCGATTGTAGCCAGGGCGATCTGAGGAAAGCTGGTGCCAAAAGCAAGGAGAACAATGTCTGCTATCGTGTAGTTCCACACCTTCTCTCGCTTCACAACAGGGACGTTGGTGTGTGGATCTATACTGATCACCTCCCGGGTGTGTTTCATGATCTGCTCCATGGATTTGAAGAAGCGGCCGGTGATCGCAGACAGCCCGATGAAGCAGTACGCAAGAGCAATGGTGTAGAGGGAGGCGCGGACGCCATTGGAAAGCAGGGTCTCGCCATGGAACGCAAGGTAGGCGCCCTCACGTGCAAATGGAGGATCATCAATACTCTCCATTGCCTAATAATGTTTAAGATAATCAGGAGAGTGCTGCGGCCGCAAGATCACAACTTCTGAAAGATTTCTAGCTAGATAGCTGCTTCCTGTTGCAACACAATAGCTGCTTCCTGTTGCAACACAATAGCTGCTTCCTGTTGCAACACAAAAGGCAAAGCGAAATTGTAACAAAATATTTGAACTCAGAGCAGCAGCACCAGCGGAATATAAGACCCTGCAGGCGAAATCTGCAGATTCAGTGGATTAACAGGAGTGGGGGTAGGAACGCACCAGTGGTCCAATCGGCTATCGGATCCCCACAAACAAACGGCGGCGCTGCTCCACCGGATTGGTAGCCTTCGTTTCCTCCGTCTAGTCCAATCCGTCCGCCGCACAAATGCTGCAGATTGGGGGAAAGAAGAGTAATAAGGAATTAGAGAGGCGCAAAGACTGCGGATCGAGGAACCGAATTGGTAGGTACAGTAATTAAGAAAAAAGATTGCATTTTTACAGACGAGAGATCCTCCCCCAACTTTCTGGGATCGGAACCGAACGAACAGTGCCCGACAAATTGGGAGGGAATAAAAAAAGAAAAGGAAGCAACGGGATTGCATCGGACCAAATGGGAGGAATGGGCGGGCGGCTTACCGCTACTCAGCGTCGGGGAGGCGGCGGCGGCGGCGGCCTCGCCGGAGCAGTAGGGAGGCGGCGATGCGGGGCCCACGCTGCGGCGACGCGCGTGCGCCTGCGAACCTTTGCAGCAGTTTTGGCAAGTTGGTGACGGAAGCCTCCGCTGCTTTCTTGGCTGTGCTACTGCGTTTGGACTAGTGGCGGTTAGTATTTGTTGCAAATTTCCTCTGGATGCTTGGTTGGGTGGAGGAGTCACTGTCGATCAAGAATTAAAATGTCCATTGGCTTCACACCATTTGTGTGAGAAAGATGCATGGACGACCAAACAAATGAAGCTAAATTATGAGTGGATTTTTCCCAATGGCCCTTAAAAACATCTTATTTTAATTTACGTCATATGGGAAAATCCAAAACAATAAAAGAATAACAAAGTTCATCGTTTTGTATGAGTGTAGACGTTCTGGTATTTGTTGCAAATGGCCTTTGCATGCTTGGGTGGAGGAGTCACTGTTGATCAAGAATCAAAATGTCCGTTGGCTTCACACGATTTGTGTGAGAAAGATGCATGGACGACCAGCCAAATGAGGCTAAATTATGAGTGAAATTTTCCCATTGGCCCCTTAAAAACATCTTATTTTAATTTACGTCGTATGGGCAAATCCAAAACAATAAAAGAATAACAAAGTTCATAGTTTTGTATGGGTGTAAACGGTCAGATACACGCATCTCTCGAGATTGGGCTGGTAATTTATATTGACAAATTATTGCAAGCACATCGTTATAGATGGATGGATACATTGAGTACTACAGCATCATTAACAATTAAAATATATAAGTCCAACAAAATCTAAGCTATGGATGAATAGATTGTACCACAAAAAATCTAACCACTTGAGCTATGTTTATTAAGAATATCATTATTGTGAGCTGTAAAACCCATGACGTACTTCATGTATAAGGAAAATGGAACTTATCGTGCTTATAATTAGAAAAAAAAACATCATTTCATTTACACCCTTCTTGACTTCTCTTATGGCTCTGAACCGCCCAACTGAGGTGGAACTGACGTGGAAGAACACAAACCAAATGATAGCTGAGGTGTCCGTGTCATGTCAAAACAACTGCATATATACCATGCAAGATGAAATCAAAATGCCGCCACAAATTTGTGAGATTCGATCGAGGGGACTCCCCGTGCCCACGATAGTGACTCGAAATCAAAATAATCCATTCATGTGGAGACGTTGTAGCCGTGTGTCACTCTCTGCGTGGGTTGATGGTAGTGGCTAGCATGTGGAGATTATAGAGTACGGATTATATCCATTATCTAAAAAATATGGAGATGTCGTAGTCGTGTGTCAAGCCCTGGCGTGGAACTCGTGGATATACTTATTTTGCGGTTCCCTTTCTAAATCCGGTGAATAACGAGACCATATCAAGCTAGAGTTTTATAAAAGTAGAGGTCATACAAAATACGGAGTAAAACATGTACAAATTTATATGACCTTGTGTATGATCCATTTTAAGTAAAAAAATATTCTATAAATTTTGTACACAAAAATTAAACATGACTTAACTAGTTGTAGATCAAAATTGTAAATTTTGATTTTTTTTTCTTTTTATCAAAATATGTCTACCATTTTCTGAAGGATCGAGTTGGTACCTAGTGAGTAGATGGTTACTGTTACAATAATAATGAACTCTCAGATTAAGATTTCTAGCTCACAGTATCTGTGTGAGGAATGGACGAGTGGTCAAGCCGTCAAGGTAAAAAGGTACGTTGTATATGCGAATACACTCCTGTGTATATAAAAGAAGAAAATCACGCATGGGAAAGAGGAAGGAGCCCAATCAATTATTGTTATTTCAATCGTTTACACCCTTGTTGACCTCTCTTGGCTCTGAACCGCCCAACCGACGTGGAAAAACTCAAGAACACACACCAAATGGAAAGCTGTGGTGTCCGTGTCACGTCACAATAATTGCATATATATCACGCATGGGAAGAGAGGGCGGAGCCCAATCGATTAGGCCAACCCAACTCAACCAAGCCCCAGTATGACTTGCATTCGAACCTAGGAGACATGGTATAGATTCAGCCCAATAAATAGAAGGAACACAACCAGTTTGCAAGAGGTGTGCGGTCCTGTAGTCCTGTACCATATACTACTACAAGTCCACAAATTCTCTTCCCTAAAAAAACAAGTCTACAAATTCTCAAAAAAAACTACTACAAGTCTACAACCACTCAAACAACACACTCTTCCAAAAAAAGAAAAATACTCTGAGTTTGTTGGATGCATAAAATGGCTTTTGGCGCGGCTGCATTCGCACTAAGCCTCTTAAACTCATTGCAAATTTATTTTCTTTGAATTTGAATTTAGAAACTATACTAGCAAATATGCTCGTGCGTTGCAACGGGAGATGAAATATCTCACATACTTCTAACCCAAAATAAACATGACCAAAAGCTCAAATGATAAGTTATACAAAGGATTCTTCATGGCAATTAAATTCTTACTCAGAGTGTCACGTTTCATGGCACAACATGCTTTTTCACTGTTTGTCTTTGCAAGTTTTTGCTCATATGACATGTTTGCATAGAACAATCTCTGACGAACACATATCGTCTGCCTTTGCTCGGCTTTTAAATTTGCATAATGTGCCTTAGCATTTGCACGTCTTCCTTCAATTTTCTTAGATGTGCAATGCATAAAGCAGTGTTTTACATTTATAAGGTTGGATATAACTTTCTTTTGCTGACGAGCTTCTCGGTGTTTTTTTAGTAATTCATCTTTTTGTTGGTGAGATAATTGTTTATACCGGTTTCTTTCCCGTTGCCTCTTATGTTCTTTAGGATCCTTTAGTATCTGTTGATCACTTGATGTTGTGGATCTAATGCCATTGTTAATGATATTGTCATCTCGAAAAATATAGCATGCATTTAGTTACGAGTATCACATGGGATGAATATTTATAGACCAAGGATCCTTAACATTACTTGTGTTAGTCATGTTGCTCACGTTTGTTAATGGTACGCAGTGCTCAGATGGATCTAAGCCGCGGATTTATGTTAATATTTAATAATGATTGGTCATTATTACCATAGATAGTTCTAAAGATTGATAAAAAGAGATTTTTGTTGGTGTCGTTATTTGCATTGCACCGAAGGAGGCCACAACTCGAATTTATATACAGGATCGTAACCCAGCGAAGTACGCATAGTGGTCTCAATTAGAGGATGCTGTTACGCCGCCAACACGCAGCCGCAGGGCGCTGGTGCAAAGCGCTGTTGTGCCGGCTCCCAAAACTTCAGGTAATAATGGAGTGGTCTAGATTAATTTTAGCTAGGACTTGGCTTTGATTGGGTTGCGTGAGGTTGGGTGGGAAATTTTATATGTATTATAGTGATGAAATTGGAATTCGATTAGAGCTCGGTGACCATGATGCTCAGTGGAGACACAGGCGGGCAACAAGGTCGATCGGTAGTGCATGAAGACGGACAGAACACTAACTAATTAAACGCGGGTGACGGACGATCAGTTCCTTGCTGTGTTCGAATCTATTCCTGCTCTTGTTGTGTCCATATTGTTTCGTGTTCTTACTGTATTCCGATTTGCAAAAATATTAGTGTTTTCTCAAAAATAATAAATATGGTGGGTTAATTTCTATAAATATTAGGGAGGTTTTTGTAAAATTATGACGTACCGCAGAAATAATCCTTGCTTTATAATTAGATAGAGATTTGTAAAAATTACACGGGCATGTCGTAACTGAATCCAACACAACAACACAGTTGGTTTCCAAGGAGTTTAATAGAAATTCTAATCAAGTTGTAACCTTGAACTTCTCTTTTTCTTAAAAATGCAATAGCAGTGCTCCTACTTTAATTTTTAAATAAAACAAAAGAAATTCTAATCAAATGCTAGTGAAATTTCAAGTTAGCAATATCATTATTATACAAAATATAAAATTCAGTCCACGAAAAACTCTCTAAAACCCACAAAGCCCCTTTCCTCTTCCTCCCACACTCTCCTCCCCAACCAGATCGCGCGCGCGCCAATCTAGCTAGGGTTTCGCCGTCGCCTTGCTCCTTCCCCTCGCAGGCGAGGCCGCCAATCTCGGCCGAGCGATGAAGCTCGCGGGGCTCAAGTCGGTGGACGGCGCCCACGAGGAGTCAATCTGGGCGGCGGCGTGGGCGCCCGCCGCCGACCACCGCCCCACGGCGGTGCTCCTCACGGGCGCGCTCGACGAGACCGTCCGCGCCTGGCGCCCCGACGACCTCGCCGCCGCGGGCTCCCCCGCCCGGGGCCACGCGCTCGGGGTCGTCTCCCTCGCCGCGCACCCCGCCGGCGCGCTCGCCGCCGCCGTGTCGCTCGACAGCTTCGTCCGCGTCTTCGACGTCGACTCGGGGGCATCCGTCGCCACGCTCGAGGCGCCGCCGTCCGAGGTCTGGGGCGTCCAGTTCCACCCCAAGGTGAGCACGCACGCCTGGCCATCCCCCTAGTCAGGCCTCGAGATTTTTGGGCCAAAATGACTGCTTTCTTGCGATTTTTTTCTGTGTTAATGATTGAAGCTTCGATGTGAGAACGCGCTAAATGAGTGGGATTTTAGTGAGATGTGCGGTCATTCTAGTTAATTTGGGTATAGACTGGTGCAAAAATGCTGTCCGGGGTTGGATTTTGTGGTTTCAAGTTTGATTGTTGTTCTTGTGCTAATAGCTACTGGTGTAATAGACAGTGGAGATTGGAGATGCATTGAGTAATCCTCAGATGGCCTGGTTGATTTTGTAGGTTGCGTCGTAGAGTGCCATGATAAAAATGTGGCTTTGGATTGATGAGACTACTAGCGTTTTGCATAATTAAAGGGGAAAACCCTGCATCTGAATGGGTTCCCTTCTGGTTAATTCAAGCACCGTCCTGGTTTTGATTTTGTGAAAAATTGGGTATTCCTCAGATGGCATAGTCAATTTTGTTGGATTAAGTGAAAAATGCTTTGAGAAAAATGTGGCCTTTGCAATGAGGACATGTAGATTTTTGTGTAGTTAACCTAAAAGGCTGAAGAAATATCGCATTGATTAGTTTTCTATCTTTTTGAACCCACCATGCTTTGCTTATGTCAGATCTATGGTTAGTACATGAGGAAGGCAAATCTGTGCTGCACCTCCATGTTTGCTGCTTCATGCAGAACAGGTCTGACCTTTAAATGGTTGCTGCTCATTATCCTGAATCTGCCACTTGACCCTGTCTCTGTGCTTTTATGATCACCTCTTTGACTGTTGATTCTGCATCGTTGTTTCAGACAATTGTGCAAAGTGCTAAATAGTTATTCATGTTGTTGCAAAGCTTCTGCAACCTTATGTGCTTTAGAATTTGATGACGATGCCTTGTCAAGTTTCCATAATACTTCTCTTTGAGAAATCAGTTCTCACTATTTTCAATACCATCAGTGCATTCCGGTGATGGATGTTCCATAATTGCTGGGGTGAATTTAATTTACAAGCTCAGTTTTTGTGGACTGTTTCAAAGCCTTCATTGTGTTGAATAAAGCTTTTGGTCAAAAACTTTTAATTTTTATTTGTCACGGGATTGATCTAATTCATTGCGTATCTGGACTGTATGCCAATACTGCTAGAAAAATTGATTTGACAGTTAAGCTAGGTATTGTCTTCCAGATTTCATTCACCTTGCAACATTCTAGATCACGCTGGATCTTGTGACATAATAATGACTTTTCTCAACCCTGTTGTAGCTTGCAATCAAATCCTATATTTCCAGTACTTATTATTCTTACCATACTGCATATTGATAGGACATGTTCATGTCAAACTTGGTTTAAGTTTTCTTGGTCAGTATGTAGGTTCACATGAGTTTGCTCTTTACTCAGTTTTACATGTATTAGTGGCCATTGATTCAATCTTTTTCAGTGTCTCAATCAGTGTTGTTAGAGTATATTGATTAACATACTCTGTTTTTTTCTAAAAGTTAGACTGCTGATATGGCACATTCTTTGTAGTTGCAGTTTAGGTAGCACAGATGATGTGAAAGACTAAATGAATTGTCCTGCTTCCCATTTTGTCAAATTGATTATATTAATTAACATACCGTGTTTTGTCTAAAACTGGACTGTTGACATGGCATTTTCTGTTGTCCTTACGAATTTTAGTTAGTTCAGCTGATGCAAAAGAAACTGAATTATCCTGCTTTCCCATTACTTCCATTTTGTCAAATTTGCTGTTCTTTCTTCAATTTAGTTATGACAGGATGGGCTAATCGATTATGATTTCCTTTCCAGGGTACTGCTCTGGCTGCAGCTGGTGGTGGCAGTGGGTCAGTGAAGCTCTGGGGCACAGAGAAGTGGGAATCAATTACCAGCCTTGCTGTCCCACGTCCGGAGGGAGCTCGTCCTGACAAGACAGGCAGCGGCAAGTTTGTTCTTTCAGTTGCCTGGAGCCCTGATGGAAAGCTCTTAGCCTGTGGATCCATGGATGGCACCATTGCTGTATATGATGCAATCCGCATGAAGTTCCTTCACCATCTGGAGGGCCACCACATGCCGGTGCGGTCCATGGTGTTCTCCCCTGTGGACCCCCACGTGCTCTTCACAGCCTGCGACGACTGCCACATCCACATCTACGACGCCAAGGAGAAGACCCTCATCGGGGCCATGTCAGGCCATGCGAGCTGGGTGCTGAGCATCGACATGAGCCCTGATGGCTTGGCGGTGGCGACGGGATCCAGTGACCGCACAGTCCGGCTCTGGGACATCAACATGAGGACCTCTGTGCAGACGATGAGCAACCACTCTGACCAGGTCTGGGCCGTGGCCTTCCGACCGCCGGGTGGGGCTGGAGTCCGTGCAGGCCGGCTCGCCAGTGCGTCAGATGATAAGAGCATCTCCCTGTATGATTACTCATAGATTTCCTGCAAGGCCTCTATTGTAGTTTGTTGGAGTCCAAGCAAAAACTCATTTAGCCATGAAGCTTGGAGGACCTGTTGTACAACCCTAATTGAGTTCCTAATTGAGTTTACTTCCGTTATTGACTTAACTGTCTCGAGGTTGTTGGGTTGCATACTTCTGCCGAGTTTTCTGCCGGTGTTCACTTGTCGGTTTCAAGTGTTATTTCTTTTAGTGGTTGACAGGTGGCTGTTGTAAGACGACTACTTCTAAATACTCTGAGTTTATTGGATGCATAAAATGGCTTTTGGCGCGGCTGCATTCGCACTAAGCCTCTTAAACTCATTGCAAATTTATTTTCTTTGAATTTGAATTTAGAAACTATACTAGCAAATATGCTCGTGCGTTGCAACGGGAGATGAAATATCTCACATACTTCTAACCCAAAATAAACATGACCAAAAGCTCAAATGATAAGTTATACAAAGGATTCTTCATGGCAATTAAATTCTTACTCAGAGTGTCACGTTTCATGGCACAACATGCTTTTTCACTGTTTGTCTTTGCAAGTTTTTGCTCATATGACATGTTTGCATAGAACAATCTCTGACGAACACATATCGTCTGCCTTTGCTCGGCTTTTAAATTTGCATAATGTGCCTTAGCATTTGCACGTCTTCCTTCAATTTTCTTAGATGTGCAATGCATAAAGCAGTGTTTTACATTTATAAGGTTGGATATAACTTTCTTTTGCTGACGAGCTTCTCGGTGTTTTTTTAGTAATTCATCTTTTTGTTGGTGAGATAATTGTTTATACCGGTTTCTTTCCCGTTGCCTCTTATGTTCTTTAGGATCCTTTAGTATCTGTTGATCACTTGATGTTGTGGATCTAATGCCATTGTTAATGATATTGTCATCTCGAAAAATATAGCATGCATTTAGTTACGAGTATCACATGGGATGAATATTTATAGACCAAGGATCCTTAACATTACTTGTGTCAGTCATGTTGCTCACGTTTGTTAATGGTACGCAGTGCTCAGATGGATCTAAGCCGCGGATTTATGTTAATATTTAATAATGATTGGTCATTATTACCATAGATAGTTCTAAAGATTGATAAAAAGAGATTTTTGTTGGTGTCGTTATTTGCATTGCACCGAAGGAGGCCACAACTCGAATTTATATACAGGATCGTAACCCAGCGAAGTACGCATAGTGGTCTCAATTAGAGGATGCTGTTACGCCGCCAACACGCAGCCGCAGGGCGCTGGTGCAAAGCGCTGTTGTGCCGGCTCCCAAAACTTCAGGTAATAATGGAGTGGTCTAGATTAATTTTAGCTAGGACTTGGCTTTGATTGGGTTGCGTGAGGTTGGGTGGGAAATTTTATATGTATTATAGTGATGAAATTGGAATTCGATTAGAGCTCGGTGACCATGATGCTCAGTGGAGACACAGGCGGGCAACAAGGTCGATCGGTAGTGCATGAAGACGGACAGAACACTAACTAATTAAACGCGGGTGACGGACGATCAGTTCCTTGCTGTGTTCGAATCTATTCCTGCTCTTGTTGTGTCCATATTGTTTCGTGTTCTTACTGTATTCCGATTTGCAAAAATATTAGTGTTTTCTCAAAAATAATAAATATGGTGGGTTAATTTCTATAAATATTAGGGAGGTTTTTGTAAAATTATGACGTACCGCAGAAATAATCCTTGCTTTATAATTAGATAGAGATTTGTAAAAATTACACGGGCATGTCGTAACTGAATCCAACACAACAACACAGTTGGTTTCCAAGGAGTTTAATAGAAATTCTAATCAAGTTGTAACCTTGAACTTCTCTTTTTCTTAAAAATGCAATAGCAGTGCTCCTACTTTAATTTTTAAATAAAACAAAAGAAATTCTAATCAAATGCTAGTGAAATTTCAAGTTAGCAATATCATTATTATACAAAATATAAAATTCAGTCCACGAAAAACTCTCTAAAACCCACAAAGCCCCTTTCCTCTTCCTCCCACACTCTCCTCCCCAACCAGATCGCGCGCGCGCCAATCTAGCTAGGGTTTCGCCGTCGCCTTGCTCCTTCCCCTCGCAGGCGAGGCCGCCAATCTCGGCCGAGCGATGAAGCTCGCGGGGCTCAAGTCGGTGGACGGCGCCCACGAGGAGTCAATCTGGGCGGCGGCGTGGGCGCCCGCCGCCGACCACCGCCCCACGGCGGTGCTCCTCACGGGCGCGCTCGACGAGACCGTCCGCGCCTGGCGCCCCGACGACCTCGCCGCCGCGGGCTCCCCCGCCCGGGGCCACGCGCTCGGGGTCGTCTCCCTCGCCGCGCACCCCGCCGGCGCGCTCGCCGCCGCCGTGTCGCTCGACAGCTTCGTCCGCGTCTTCGACGTCGACTCGGGGGCATCCGTCGCCACGCTCGAGGCGCCGCCGTCCGAGGTCTGGGGCGTCCAGTTCCACCCCAAGGTGAGCACGCACGCCTGGCCATCCCCCTAGTCAGGCCTCGAGATTTTTGGGCCAAAATGACTGCTTTCTTGCGATTTTTTTCTGTGTTAATGATTGAAGCTTCGATGTGAGAACGCGCTAAATGAGTGGGATTTTAGTGAGATGTGCGGTCATTCTAGTTAATTTGGGTATAGACTGGTGCAAAAATGCTGTCCGGGGTTGGATTTTGTGGTTTCAAGTTTGATTGTTGTTCTTGTGCTAATAGCTACTGGTGTAATAGACAGTGGAGATTGGAGATGCATTGAGTAATCCTCAGATGGCCTGGTTGATTTTGTAGGTTGCGTCGTAGAGTGCCATGATAAAAATGTGGCTTTGGATTGATGAGACTACTAGCGTTTTGCATAATTAAAGGGGAAAACCCTGCATCTGAATGGGTTCCCTTCTGGTTAATTCAAGCACCGTCCTGGTTTTGATTTTGTGAAAAATTGGGTATTCCTCAGATGGCATAGTCAATTTTGTTGGATTAAGTGAAAAATGCTTTGAGAAAAATGTGGCCTTTGCAATGAGGACATGTAGATTTTTGTGTAGTTAACCTAAAAGGCTGAAGAAATATCGCATTGATTAGTTTTCTATCTTTTTGAACCCACCATGCTTTGCTTATGTCAGATCTATGGTTAGTACATGAGGAAGGCAAATCTGTGCTGCACCTCCATGTTTGCTGCTTCATGCAGAACAGGTCTGACCTTTAAATGGTTGCTGCTCATTATCCTGAATCTGCCACTTGACCCTGTCTCTGTGCTTTTATGATCACCTCTTTGACTGTTGATTCTGCATCGTTGTTTCAGACAATTGTGCAAAGTGCTAAATAGTTATTCATGTTGTTGCAAAGCTTCTGCAACCTTATGTGCTTTAGAATTTGATGACGATGCCTTGTCAAGTTTCCATAATACTTCTCTTTGAGAAATCAGTTCTCACTATTTTCAATACCATCAGTGCATTCCGGTGATGGATGTTCCATAATTGCTGGGGTGAATTTAATTTACAAGCTCAGTTTTTGTGGACTGTTTCAAAGCCTTCATTGTGTTGAATAAAGCTTTTGGTCAAAAACTTTTAATTTTTATTTGTCACGGGATTGATCTAATTCATTGCGTATCTGGACTGTATGCCAATACTGCTAGAAAAATTGATTTGACAGTTAAGCTAGGTATTGTCTTCCAGATTTCATTCACCTTGCAACATTCTAGATCACGCTGGATCTTGTGACATAATAATGACTTTTCTCAACCCTGTTGTAGCTTGCAATCAAATCCTATATTTCCAGTACTTATTATTCTTACCATACTGCATATTGATAGGACATGTTCATGTCAAACTTGGTTTAAGTTTTCTTGGTCAGTATGTAGGTTCACATGAGTTTGCTCTTTACTCAGTTTTACATGTATTAGTGGCCATTGATTCAATCTTTTTCAGTGTCTCAATCAGTGTTGTTAGAGTATATTGATTAACATACTCTGTTTTTTTCTAAAAGTTAGACTGCTGATATGGCACATTCTTTGTAGTTGCAGTTTAGGTAGCACAGATGATGTGAAAGACTAAATGAATTGTCCTGCTTCCCATTTTGTCAAATTGATTATATTAATTAACATACCGTGTTTTGTCTAAAACTGGACTGTTGACATGGCATTTTCTGTTGTCCTTACGAATTTTAGTTAGTTCAGCTGATGCAAAAGAAACTGAATTATCCTGCTTTCCCATTACTTCCATTTTGTCAAATTTGCTGTTCTTTCTTCAATTTAGTTATGACAGGATGGGCTAATCGATTATGATTTCCTTTCCAGGGTACTGCTCTGGCTGCAGCTGGTGGTGGCAGTGGGTCAGTGAAGCTCTGGGGCACAGAGAAGTGGGAATCAATTACCAGCCTTGCTGTCCCACGTCCGGAGGGAGCTCGTCCTGACAAGACAGGCAGCGGCAAGTTTGTTCTTTCAGTTGCCTGGAGCCCTGATGGAAAGCTCTTAGCCTGTGGATCCATGGATGGCACCATTGCTGTATATGATGCAATCCGCATGAAGTTCCTTCACCATCTGGAGGGCCACCACATGCCGGTGCGGTCCATGGTGTTCTCCCCTGTGGACCCCCACGTGCTCTTCACAGCCTGCGACGACTGCCACATCCACATCTACGACGCCAAGGAGAAGACCCTCATCGGGGCCATGTCAGGCCATGCGAGCTGGGTGCTGAGCATCGACATGAGCCCTGATGGCTTGGCGGTGGCGACGGGATCCAGTGACCGCACAGTCCGGCTCTGGGACATCAACATGAGGACCTCTGTGCAGACGATGAGCAACCACTCTGACCAGGTCTGGGCCGTGGCCTTCCGACCGCCGGGTGGGGCTGGAGTCCGTGCAGGCCGGCTCGCCAGTGCGTCAGATGATAAGAGCATCTCCCTGTATGATTACTCATAGATTTCCTGCAAGGCCTCTATTGTAGTTTGTTGGAGTCCAAGCAAAAACTCATTTAGCCATGAAGCTTGGAGGACCTGTTGTACAACCCTAATTGAGTTCCTAATTGAGTTTACTTCCGTTATTGACTTAACTGTCTCGAGGTTGTTGGGTTGCATACTTCTGCCGAGTTTTCTGCCGGTGTTCACTTGTCGGTTTCAAGTGTTATTTCTTTTAGTGGTTGACAGGTGGCTGTTGTAAGACGACTACTTCTAATCTTCTCCGGAGTCTGCATATTCTGTTGCTTGTGGTTAAGATGGTTTCCTTTTGCTATATTTTCCAATCAGGACACATGATTTTCCTAAAGAGCTTTAACACCATTTGATCACAACGAGACTTTTGAGCACTGCTGCATACAAAATGTGTTTATCCTCTGCTTCATCGTCAGATAACATAGGGGGAGGTTTATGCAGTGATGATACAGAATGGCAATCTTATGAATAGTACGGAATTGGAGTATGTTCTTTTCACCCGGTGAGTAGATGGGTAATGCTACTAACATAGGTAGTCGTGCACGTAAGGTATGTGAATATTTTTTCCACCGGATGGAGATTCCTTACCAAGCAAGTTCATGAACCCAAATCAAATATTTATTATGTAATATATAACTATCAGCATAAATAAATATCATACCTTAGGCAAATCCAAGTTTAAATTTTTATTTGATTGGGAAAATATTCCAACTATATGTATTGTGAAAGTTTAAATTTTGATTTGGTTGGGAAAATATTCTAACTAAATACCTATTGTGAAAGTTTAAAATTTGATTTGGTTGGGGTGTGCCCGGCTCAAGTAGTAGTGCAACATTCGAGCGACACACAAGGACCCGGATAGCAAGCTATCCTAGTGGATCCTCCCCCACAAAAAATAACTTTAATATCATTGTGGGCGCATGTCCCACATATCAGATATTAAACTGATAAGAACAGATACTACACTTGATCTTAGCCAAAAGGCCGAGAAAGGTATGAGTTGCTAAGCTGGGGTGCCCCTCGTTTTATATGCCCTCTCGCCAGCCCCACGGCTTTTGCCAGGCGATATGGTACTAATCATGATGCTCCGCAGGTACCAATGCTGGGTAATCGGCTATTCTCCATCAGGTAATCAAGAGGGAGTAGTAAGGGACGTGCGTTAGCCAATCCGGGCCGCGTTATCATGTTTACGCTTTGCAGTCGGCCCATTAAGCAGCCCAGAGTGCCCCGAATTGGAGTCCAGCTCGAAGCCCATCTAGTAACTCAAAAGAGTCGCTCGGTCCGGCCCACCTGCTTCGACTTGGAGCCGAGCTAGCTCCTCAAGGCGTGATGGAGTTGCCGCAGCAGGCTCCCGGGAACGCCGCCGCCGGTGAAGACGCCGACGGCTGCGCCGGTGCCCATTCTCCCGGAGGCGAAGATGGCGGCTCTCTGTGCCCATCAGCTCGAATCTGGGGTCTCCTGGCCAGCCGCCATTGTTAGAGCTCTGTTGGCTTGTCACCCTGGCCAAAGATTAACAAGAGCAAAATTGAACCCAATCTTTTCATCAAGTATATAATCTTTTAGACAAAGGAAAAAGGTTTCTCTTGTAGAGATAAATGATGAGTTGTCGCACGTTGATGCTTGGTACTCACTCCAGCTATTTGTTTTGTTAATCCAATTTCATATTTATTTATCAAGTTTTTTTGGACATTTCAATTTTGTTCTTGGAAGGGCAGGAATTACGGTACCTTCTCCACGCAAGCCCGGAACCAGAAGTCCATGAGATTTGCAAAGGTTGCCTTGGAGGACCTGTTGTACAACCCTAGCAACTTGCAAGCAAGCCAACTTTACTTCCCGTTATTATTGACTTATTAACCGTCTCTAGGTTGTAGAGTTGCATACTCGTCCCAATCTGCCTGTGATATTACTTGTGTCGATTTCCAGTGTATATTCCTTTAGTTGTTATGCATGTTATATGAGGTTAGTGTTGATTAAGTCGAGACCTTCTAATAATCTTTTTCCACGGCCTCTGACTCTGCGTCCAGTCTGTTGCTTGTGGTTAAGATGTTCTCCTTTTGCTACGTTTTTTTTTACCTAGAAACATGATTTGTACTTCCCAAAAAGAGCTTTTCACCATCTGATACAAACTGTGTTTATATTGTGCTCATCGCCAGAACATAAAAGGAGACCCAAGTAGTACGGAGTTGCAGCTTTCTTGTGTTCTCCCTCGTTCAAGGTTGTTGCGTGAACTTATCACACCAAAAATATAGTCCATCTATTTTTATTTGATTGAGGAAAATATTCCGTCCAAATAAATTAGCCTTCGGCTCATGAACCTATATCTATATCACACCAAAAATAGTGCAACTATTTTTATTCGATTGACGAAAATATTCCATCCAAATAAATCATTGATCTTGGAGAAAGTTTAAATTTGATTTGATTGGGGTGTGCCAGGCTCAAGCAATAGTGCAACACTAGAGCAACACATGAGGACCCAGATAGCAAGCTATCATAATGAATCCTCCCCCACAAAAAATAAATTTAATATCATTGTGGGTACGTGACCCACATATCAGATATTAAACTGATAAGAACAGATACTACACTTGATCTTAGCCAAAAGGCCGAGAAAGGTATGAGTTGCTAGGCCGGGTTGCCCCTCCTTTTGTATTGCCCCTCGTCAGCCCCACGCCTTTGGCCAGGCGATATGGTACTAATCATAATTGTTCCACAAATACTACACTCTGTAATGTTTAGTCATCCGCAATCAGAGGGAGTATTAAGGGACGTGAGCCAAACCGGGCCGCAATATCCTGCTCAGCTTTGCAGTCGGCCCGTTAAGGAGTCCCTGTGCCGTACGATGGAGAGGTTTTAGGTGTCCGGCCTTCCTTTCCCGGCCAACAGAGATAGAGTTGTATTATAACCTTGCTAGGCAGCGGACTCACACGAGGAATTATAGACATCTCTTGCATTGGCATCCACACACCTTTTTATAAACGCTGCAGTGTTTTTCACGGGTTTATTTATGCTTATGCATGGAGACAAGTTAGTTCTCAATCAGATCGAGTCTGTGGAATTAGTAAACACGGCTAATATTGACCACATGACTTCACAGTTCAGGAATCCTTGTTTGTTTGTTTGGCGTGTACGAGTAGTACTATAGCTTGGTCTTACCATACGTACTGTATTTGCTAGCCGTGGGCAAAGAAAGGCATAGGCGCCGGCGATGAGGCTGGACGAATCAGCGATGCCTCCGCCGCGGATCGTCTTCCTCGCCGACGACCTCCTCCTCGAGATCCTCAACCGGGTTCCCTACAGGTCCCTCTGCCGCTTCAAGGCCGTGTCGCGTTCATGGCGGCTCACCCTATGCTCCCACCCGGCCCTCCCGTGCAACACCTCGCCTCAGACCCTGTCCGGCTTCTTCTACCTCGATCACACGCAACGCAACGGCGAGAGCTACCGCTACGGCTTCATCAACGTCGCCGTCGATGGCTGCTCCGCCGCCGCCTCCGCCGTCGCCGGCGGCGGCAAGCCGATCATCGACCCCTCACATTGGCTCCACCTGCCCGGCTACACCAACGTCAAGTTCGTCGACAGCTGCAACGGCCTTCTCCTGCTCCGGTGCTGGCGCCGCCCTCCGATGACCGGCGGCATCGACTACGTCGTGTGCAATCCGGCGACGGAGCAGCACGTCGTGCTGCCACCTCGTCCAGATGGAAGACGGGGCATGTTCGATCAGATACGCCTGGGCTTCGACCCTGCCGTCTCCCTGCACTTCAGGGTCTTCTTGCTTCTACGCCGCTCTGATTACTCCTGCTACGAACTGAAGATCTACTCATCTGAATCCAAAACATGGACGTATATCCAGAGCGAATTTATAGGCAGAAGAGCGCCGCCTAGACCACAACAGACTGTCTTCTTTAAAGGATCTTTGCATCTAACCACATTATTAGATAATCTTGTGGTTGCAGTGGATGCAGACGGGAGGACATGGAGAAAGATCCACACGCCCTGCCGCTTCAGTTTCGTCGGCCACTCTCAGGGGCACCTGTACGCAGTGCAGCAGCGAGTAATGAAGCTGGAGATTTGGTTTCTTGAGGATTACAATGGTGAACATTGGGAGATTAAGCATGCTGTCGATGCAGCAGAGCTGCTTGGGAAGATGCAGAGAGTTATTGGTGATGTGGATTCCTACACGGTGGTGGCGTTCCACCCGGATCGTGATGTGGTTTTCCTTTATGCTGGGGTGCTTCAACACCTTGTGTCGTATGACATGGATAGTGGGGAATTGCAATGGATCTGTACTGCTGGACCAAAGCTTGCGTATAGTAATGTGAGCCCTTATCTCCCTTATATTCCATGTTACTCAGAGTGGCGCTGGCTGGCTGATGGGCAGTAAAGAGTTGGAGCATCTTCACACTTTTTATTTGAATAAAGTCGGTGCCATCTTTCTTCTTTTGGTCGTTTTCTGATTGATCAAGAGCCACTCAACAAGAATTTGGGTCCAAAGTATATGTACTATAAAGGCTGTTATGAACAGAAGTATTTCTTTTCTATTTGTTTCATAATAAATGAGAACTTATATACATTAATGTGGTTATGTGTATTGTTTTGTCCAAATCAGTGATCCTTAATGATGAAGAAAATTCTTTCTTATCATATATTTCATTCATATGGCACTTCAATAATCGACCTGCTAGCAGAACACGGCCTAGATGGCACGAATGGGCAGGCGGGGTGGGAGGTGGATCGCCGCCCTCCCGGTCTATATAATCGTCGCCACATGCGTCTTCAATAATCGTTGCCGCACTCCACTTGGTGGAGATCCTCACCCCCTCCTGAAGTGAAAACGAATCTCGCAAAAGTAGGGAATTGAGGAAGGGGCGACAACGGTTGAAGGGGATATGGAATGAATGCCTTCCAGGTACACTATGAGTAATATATATCCACTGTACAAGTTACAAATTTTCTGAACCTGGAAGGCTCTCTTAAAAATCATATACATTGCAGATGTTACAAATCATATCCATCGCAAATTATGCCTTTCATCAATTTGTCATCATCGGTTGAAAAACCAGCTTGCTATTTACGTTTCCGGTGCTAAAGGTGCGGTCAAATAACCAAATCATATCCATCGCAAATTATGCCTTAAATCAATTTGTCATCACCGGTAGAAAAACCGGCTTGCTATGTTTCTGGTTCTAAAGGTGCGGTGAAATAACCGGTGCTTACAATCCTGGGTCGTATTTACCAACCGGTGCTAAATGGTCCCCGAGGGACCCCAATTTTGCACCCGGTGCTAATATTGCATTTGCACCGGTTCTTGAATGTGCCAAGGCAAATGAGGGGGGGATGATGATTTCTCTAGTAGTGCATCTCAAACTGTCCGAAGTTATATATTACGATTTGTGCAATTTTTTCCCATAATTATTCCCGTTTGAGTACCTTCAATGAGCATTAGAGTCACATACGATAACCTTTTTTTGTTCATCGGAATCCAACCAAATATAGCTGTACGATACAATACTGGGGGCATGATGATTCTGTTGTGTTGGTCGCCACCTAGTCCGCACAGAACAAAGCAAATGTTGCTGTACATGTGGTTCCTAACTTAACAGCTGACTTGAACATTCCTGTGTGGTTCATACAAGTGAGTGAAAAGTGACACCCAAATAACGCGGCCATGGAGAGTGGCACATAAATGATACACCCATGGCTCTGGCATTGCTTCAGAACTACAGTGATGGTTAGCAAGAGAGTAAGGCCGCACTTGCGGTATACTTGCAGTGCTGGAGCATATAAGTTCCTGATGCCTTTCATGCCCGTGATGATTGGTAGTTTGGTACTACGAGATGAATGGCCAAGTCAATCTGTTTTGTGGCTCTGCTAAAGTCTCTGAATGGGTTTGTGCCGATTCCTGGGTGTAGCATGTATATATAGTTGGTTTGATTAGCAGAGGTCAATAAATTAGCATGGACGACATGGTTGGTTGTTGTCGCGAGTTGGCCCTGTAAAGCCATTGTTCGGGTTATGTCCTGCGAATTTGTAACCCAACTAAGGGCCCGTTTGGCATAACTCCAGCTCCACACTTGGTATTTGAGTTATGTGAGCCCTTATCTCCCTTATATATTCCCTGTTATACTCATAGTGGCCGGCTGGCTGATGGGCAGTAAAGAGTTAGAGCATCTTCGCACTTGGTATTTGAACTAAGTCGTGTCATCTTTCTTCTTTTGGGTTTCTGATTGAAGAGCCACTCAACAAGAATTGAGTCTGAAATATATGCATGCTCAAGCTTTGGAGCACAATAGATTGATTGCATAGTTCATGTTCGAGCTCTATCATCATTATGATGCATGGTACTCTACTACTAATGGTTCTTATGAATTATTTACTTTTCTATTTTTTTCACGAACTAATATACATGAATGGATGTGGTTATATATATGTGTTTGGTCCAAGTTGTAGATCCTTGGTAAAGGAGACAACTCGTTGCTGACATATCTTTCATGAAGTACGTGTTGAAGGCGAAAGTGCCAGACGCATTTGAGATTTTTTTTGGTTTTAAGAAGTCAACTTGGTCCATAAGGGGCTTATATCAACCGGGCAGAATTTTTTTTTGAAAAATTTGATTTGCCTCACTCAAAAGATATGTAAACCGCCTCAATATACTCCACTCATCAGCTGTGTCAATATATATATATACTGACATGATTTAGATGAAACTAAAATAAAAAAGCAGGAGGGGCATTAGCAAAACGAAATTTCTCCATAACATTTGTATACTCGTAAATAACTTCTTAAATTTCTCCACAGCAAGTATGAGATTTAGATGATTTTTTTCAGGAAACCGTGTTGATGGATAAATAATTCAGGCGAGACTCAAATTAAGTATTGGTCATACAGAGCGTGTTCTCGTAATGTAGGGAGCTATCCTAGCCTCTAGCCTAAAGCATTGGTATTTCAATTTTTCTGAAATACGGATTATACATTATACTTATATTTGGCCCCACCGCGAAGTCTCCTAGGATCATATAGTTAGGGGTGGTAAAGGGCCCTCCATTTTGTACTAGAAATTTTAAGGGCCGGACTCTATTAGGGCCGGGCCAAAAAAGTACTAGTTTTTGACCTAAATTTGATTAGGGCCAAATTGGATTGTGAAGAAACAAACGGGCCACGATCCATTACCACCCCTACGTATAGTTGGGCTCGAGCCTGCTGTTTCTTTCCCTTCCCGTTCCGCCGCTTCCACGTACTAGGAGTCGGCGAAGCCCTTCGTCCCGGAGGAGAAGACCGGGCCGCCGCCGACGCCGCCCCCGGCACCTTGATCGCCCTCGCCCCCGCCTCCCGCTAGTAGCTCGCACCTTCGCCGCTGACCGGAGAAGGTAATGGTGCCCAAACCCTAATGCCCCTCCTGTTTTTTTTCCCGGCCCTTCGATTCGAATTGGTGAGCTATGTTGCACAGTACGGGGACACGGATACGGGGATACGGATACGGAGATACGGCGATACGGTATTTTCAAAAAACAGTAATACGGGGATACGACAAACAAAAAATTTCATAGTCATAGAATAGATAAATATAATAAATAGTTGATAGTGAATAGTAAAACTAGTAGCATATGATAAATTAAATGTCGCATTCTTCTCCTTCTATAACTCAAAAATCACCACAGAAGCATAGCAGTTCAATATTTTTAGATTACAGAGCAACATGACATGAACCTAGCAAAACAAGAATCAAGATTTTTGAATCTATAAATATTTTACTAGGATTTTTGCAAACTCCTGAACGAACAAGTACAACAAGCAACACTTGTTAGCTTCTACTGTTCCTCTTCCCAAACACATCCCACAGAGACGAGAGCCGATCAGCAGGCTGCGGTTCTTGAGCGCTGCAGCACTGGGAGCGATGGGAGCAGCAGCAATGGGATACGTAGGGATACGCGTATCCCTGCCGTATCCTGCGTATCCCCGTATCCTCGCGTGTCCATACGCGGATACGGCAGCGTGGTGCCGTATCGGTGCAACACAGTTGGTGAGTGCCAATTTTCATTGAAAATTCCACGCTCGATCAGTTATATTTCTACCGCGAACGAGTTGAAAAAACTTAACTGAATCGACTGACTCGAAAGCTTTTCGATGTCACTAACAAGCAAGAATAATTCCTTCATGGAATCAGGCCGGGGTCATGGAGCACACGCTGGGGACGGTTGACGAGTTGGGCGGCCGTGTTCCTGAGACATCAAGCAGGAGCTCAGAGTCAGCAAAACCTAGACCACTCCCTGACCCAGTTTATGCCCTCCTACAATCAAGCAGCAGCTCGGAGTTAGGAGATGAACCTGGATGCTCCTCCTTCGAACGCCGCTGCGTCATCAACCTGGCTAAAAGTTACCTCCCTGTTCCACCACCACCTGCACCTGCCCAGTAAGACATTGAATCCATCGATCTGCAATTTTCAGTATATCGTTTCAGTTCATAACAAGCAGGTACTTATTTGCACGCCTGGCACGTATAGGATGATATAATTAGTAAATTTATAAAGATGCCTTGTTGCGAAATAGTGGTGCGTGCTTCTGCTAATGCCATGTATAATACATATAGTGCTTTATAAATTTATACAATTGTGGTAACAAGGCATCTTTTAGCTAGCCAGGTTCTATGCCATGTATGTTGTTGAGTAATATAATGTTTGCATGTACTGTTATTCTGTGTATCATCACCATTTCAAAAGGCTGCAGGCCGGTAGTAACATGCATGTGAAAATTGTACGTGTTGTGTTAAACCTTACATTATTGTGTTAAGGTTATGCATCACTGCCACTAGTGTCATAACACCGAGTAATCAAGGCACAATGATTGCACCATGGATATCATATAAAAATATTTGATGCAATATATGTTTGCTATCTGACAACTTTACATGGGCAAGTTATATGCTTTTATATTTGTCTAACAAATGTTAATGCTTTATAGTTACTGGTTTTATTAACCCTATTTAATATTTATGTATCAATTTTGTTTGGCGTTTCAGTTTGACACTGTTGGTTGTGGTGCAGGAAAATCACTCACAGAGCACATCGGTACATTCTCCATGCACATCCAGGTGTTATTCTTGAGAGGGCCAAGAGATTTGGAAAGGGTGCCTTAGAGCACTACAACAGAAGGAAAAAGGTGCACTGCTTATTTTATTCAGTTCTCTTAATAGAAGAACACATTGGATGTGATGCCTGTGATCATGATGACTGAGTCAGGCCGTTTGTACACACACGTTAACTTCACTGCAAGATCCAGCAAGGAGGGTTCAAAGGAACAGCTTTTCTTTGCTGAACTTTACTACTGTGGCAAAAGGCGTGCTCCAGGTGGCTACCTTGTGACTTGTTGTGAGCCATTGGGTTCTAACTCTACTGGTGAGTTTTCTCTTTCTTTCTTTTCTGTTCTGCTGAAATTCATCAGCTTCTTCATAAACTAGTGTCTCCTCCAAAGCATGCAAATTGGCACGCGTTTGGTAACTAAATCTGAAATGAGTTGCATTCCTTGATCTTTTACGGAAGATAGTGTAGTGGATTCTTAGCAGTTTGGACTGTTCAGTTTTTAGGTTGATCTGTTCACGATTCCAGGCTATGGAGTTTTGTAGTCTTCTCGTAGGTAGGTAGGATATATGACTTTTAAATTGAATATTTGTTAATCTACTGAAAAGATGGAAAAATCTTATGATATGAAGTGGCCTATAATTCTGTCAACAGTTGACTGGTGTTGGGAACCGTTCAAAACATTTTTTCCATATAATTTGACAAGACAATGTCTGATATCTGATGTTAAGCTTCTGTTTTTTTTTTGTTGCAGTTGGACACAAAGGGTTTCAGGTTAATGGTGCCTCTGTGAGGAAGAACGTTGACTTCACACGCTGCTTTGCCTGCGGTCCGAGGATGCTCCATCCCAGGGGTGACAAGTACATTGCTGGGCACTGCAACGTTCCACACATTTACACCAACACATGCTGAATATATAGGTGTTAGCTGTCCTCAGAACAACTGTGCATCAGCTGGATGAAAGAACGAATGCTGCTGAAAGAACACCAGCTGTGGCACTCTCGGAGGGAACCCCGCATATGCCGAGTGCCTGACTCTTTATTGAGTGTATTTTTTCGGACACTCGGCAAACAAGCTCTTTACTGAGTGTATTTTTTCGGACACTCGGCAAACAAGCTCTTTGCCGAGTGTATTTTTTTTACACTCGGCAAACAAAAAACACTCGGCAAAGAGCTTATTTGCCGAGTGTCAAAATAATACACTCGGCAAAGTGCTTGTTTGCCGAGTGTCAAAATAATACACTCGGCAAAGAAGTTTGTTTGCCGAGTGTATTTTCTTTGACACTCGGCAAAAGATTAATTTTTTCGTTTTTAAACCGCAAGTGATTCAAATAATAAAATATAAGGAGTAGAAAAATTATGTGCAAATTGTTTGCCGAGTGTCAATAGAATACACTCGGCAAAGAAGCTATTTGCCGAGTGTATTATAGTTGACACCCGGCAAAGAATTAAGTTTTTTCATTTTTGAACCGCAAATTATTCAAATAATAAAATTGAAATGGATAGAAAAATTGTATGCATATTGTTTGCCGAGTGTCAAAAAAATACACTCGGCAAACAAGCGCCTTTGCCGAGTGTATTATAACTGACACTCGGCAAAGAGCTTGTTTGCCGAATGTATTTTCTTTGACACTCGGCAAAGATTGGAGTCCAAATGATTTTTAAATTCTAAAACAAGCAAATTAAGTCTAAAAATTATGAAATTCGTCATGAAGTGATTGTATCACATATAGAGGCTGTGATAAATAGTTGAGAACATTTCGTACATTTTGTCATAACGATGTTTATAAAATCGAAATATCTCACAAGTGTATTGTAATTATATGTGAAAGAGTTAGTGGATGATGTATGCTTTAAATACAAACTTTTTTATAGGACCTCATATGAAAAAACACTTTATATCAAAGTTGTACACCTCGATGAAATATAAAACTTTGTAGTTGACAACTTTTGTATTTGAGGTTTTTTAACACCTTAAAATATTATTATAAGTTAACTAGTTTAAAATTTGAAATTTCAAAGTGTTTAAATGACCTCGCATGTGAATAAGTTATAAACGAAAATTGTACATATTCATGAAATATAAAACTTTGTAGTTGACAACTTTTTAATTTAAAATTGTTAAATAGTTTAAAATATCCTTATAATGTGTCTAATTTGAAATCTAAAATTTTCAAAATTTCCAAATGATTTTGGATGTAAATATGTTCTATATCAAAGTTGTTGGTCTCGAAGAGGTGTAAAACTTTGTAGTTTACTATTTTTTCCATTTGAAATTGTTTTGCCATCTAAAATTTAAATATAAGAGCAAAGAGAAAACACGTGTGCCACGTCATTGGCCCGCACTGTTCAAAATCGTTGGCTCTCATTGGTCAAAAAGTTGCCCACTCGGATCCCTCTCCCACCCCTGGCCCACTGCCTCTCATCCACATACACCACCGCACTCTCTCTCCCTCATCTCTCTGTTTTCTCTCCCACGCCAACGGCACTCTCTCTCTCCCTCGTCTCTATCTCTCTCCCTCACATAGCATATTAAAGCACTTCATCTCAGGACATACAGGAAAAATGAGGAATGATCGAGCTCACCGTTTCCGGTTTGTAGTCAAAGCCATATTTATCCAGGACAATTTTCATCCCTTCACTCATCAGGGCATGATGGTCCCTACTCAGCTCTCCAGGCACTAAGTGGTGCATGCAATTCTTCAGGCCCCACATCACCTCCATTACGGTATCATCATACAGGCAGGGCATTCCCTGAAAATAAAAGGATCCCGTTCACAGCAAAATCAGTGATCAATGGTTCACAATTATTAGCAAACAAGGGAGCTCATCAACACTGACCAGGTTTTCTTCAATGATTTTCTTATACTCCGGACTACCAACAGCGAGTTTCTGGCCAGGCTCGATATGCTTCTTGATCATCGTAGCAAGCCGTTCGTCAACGCCAGTATCGAGGTTAATGGCGCTGACCTTATCCTCGAAAATTTGGAATTCTTTCAGCCAACAAATCTGATGAGGAATTGAAACAAACAGGGACAGGAAGGAATGTTAAGGTGTAATACGCAGTCAGTGAAATGCCATGCCATGGCTGATGGCTCTCAATTAACCAGCACTGAGAGCGGTCAATTCGGTAGGTACATATATATATGCCCAACGTCTTAACAACTAGATGCATCATTGCCCAGGTGCTCGACATTGCAGATAGTGAATATGGTGTGGGTAAGCTAATTGGTGCAATGCTGAAGAAAAACAGATGGTAGCGCAAACACTGACTTTGGAATACTTATCTCCATTCAATGAACGACAAGCAAATAAGCACGGCAAACTAAACATGAATGTTGCGAGACCGATCGCTGCTCATGAATTGGATACGATACGTTCAGAATGAATGAAAGAGAGGAGTTGTCGTCCTAACTGTTTCTGCCCGGTCACACTTGACGAAGTCAGTCCATACATGCTGCATAAACACAGGAGAAAGAGAAGAAGAATCAGGCCGATGGCAAAGCCATCCATCAGTAATAGGGTGAAACGGAAGGGGGGAAAAATGAAGTTAACCTTACCTCGATGGCTCGTGGCGAGAGGAGTTTCAGCCCGTCGTAGCTGAAGAGAGCGAAGCCGGAGGGCGTGTCGAGGAGCACCAGGATGATCCCACCGTTGCCCAGCTGGACGGCTGGATGAACAAGAAGATGCGAGGAATGAAAATTCAGGCAACAGGCAGCGATGCAGGGATCAGGTCAGTCAGTCAGTCATGGATGGGAGCAGAGGGTCGTTACTCGCCTAGGCCGGGGAAGTGGTTCCAGCCCTCGTATTCCTCCCCGTCGTCGTCGTCCTCCCCTTCTTCTTCCTCCTCCGACTCCTCTGACCACGCAGCGGAGGGCGAGGGCGAGGCCTTCGTCTCATGCATCTCTTGCGCCGCCATGGAGGATTGAAGAGGGGGCAAGCAAGGTACAGATCCGGGATTGACGCGAGAGAATGAGAGATTGTTTGCGGGGGCCTGCTGGTGAATGTTTCTTTTTTTTCCCTTCTTTATATAGATCGGAATTGCGAGCGGATTGATTAATCTGATTGGAGATTGTACATGGATTGATTTGATCAGCAGTTTAGCACATTGCCATACTGGCTAACAAACAGATTGCTATAGCTATTGACCTGGATCAAGTAATTCCTTTTTAGTTGTAAAACAGACCAATTCTTCATCTTCTGGGGGATGCCTTGCGGTTAACATTCCGAACATACATTTTCAAAAAAAAAACATTCCGAACAATCTGACTCGACTTGGGATATAAAGGGCGCCCGTGCCTAATACCACTTCACACCGAGCAAGCATCTCTGAAACTTGGCATTTAATCAATTTTGGTGATTAATGACAATAGAAACTTGAATATAATGCTTTGAATGAGATGTGCAGGTGTAAATAAAAAAGAAAAGAAAAGGATATGTGAAAGTATGGTGACCAACTCCTATATAAGCTTTGATGGTAGATCTTGAAGGATTTAAATTTATTTTATGGTTTGAATTTGAGTATAACACCACCGTACTATCAAGAGGGACAAGTGATCGTGCAATCATGTGACTTTGATGCTCAAACACATCCTCAAACACTCACCAAAGCCAAATCAGCCAGACACTTCAAAATGAGAGAAATCCAGTGTCTGCGTAAATTTACGGTACCCACCGTAAATTTACGGTATAACTCGTTCCCAACGGTCACATTTATGAGAGAGCTATATATATATATATATATATATATATATATATATATATATATATATATATATATATATATATATATATATATATATACCCACCCACTTCACTCATACCGGTTGGCTTGGCCACATTGACGAACCCTAACACTTTCCAAGCCTCCAAGAGCTCTCCCAACACCCCTTGCTTCGATTTCCAAGTTGTGGTGGTGTGTTGGTTGAGGGACTTGAGCATCAAGTTCGTGGTTCTCGGATTCTTGTTTGTTACTCTTGGGAATTCATTCCCTAGACGGTTAGGCGTCACCAAGAGCATCCGAGTAAGTTTGTGGATTCGCCTTGGAAGTTTGTATTGTCCAATCCTTCGTGGATTTCATAATAAGTGCTCTTAGCTCCTTCGTGGTGACTAAGAGGAGAAAAGTGGCTTGGTGTTGATAAGCTCGCCTTTCGTAGGCCCTCAACAGAGACGTAGCTCCTTTGTGGAGTGAACTTCGGGATAAATCTTGTGTCTCTCGTTGTTGCTCTTTTTGTTCATAGTGTTCATATTGTTCTAGCTCTCCCTTGCTTATATTGTCTCGATCTATCCACTTGTGAGGTTGCTAGTGGTGCTTGAACTTTTAGATATTTCAGTTCATCATATACAACAAATTGTTTCATATAAATTGTTGTTGCATTACAAGAATCTAGCTTGATTTGTGTTGGACGAGGTTTACCGTAAATCTACGGTAGTAGGCGGAAATTTACGGTGCCTACCGTAAATTTACGGTTGTCTGACATTTCGTGGTGTTATTTGTGATATTTTTCAGAAACCCCTCCCTATCAACGCAATTCCACCTTGCACATAAACAGAATCAAAACAAATTCGGTGACCACTTTGCACATAAACAGAATCAACCAACGACACAATCAGCAATTCCACTGGCAACAAATTGGGTGATTCATCTATCTTTAACCATTTTGCAAGTAAAAGACCAATGGGATTCAGACATTACACAATCTTCCGACAGTCGTTTCCAAAACACTCATCTCAGTATCCAGAACATGTAAGCAGATAGGTAACCGGGACGCTACTCGAGTCAGCCGCAGCGGCCATAGAACAAAAACAAGGACTACATAGACGATAACAGCCCGCAAGGGGTCAGAGGCGCGCGCCCGCCTAGCACTTGATCTCCTTAAGCCCGTGCGCCAAGTAGAGGAAGGTCGGGTCGGTGGCTCCATCCTTGTAGTAGGCGAACACCAGGGTTCCGTCATCATGCATGCTTTCACCAACAAAGCTGAGATAAAACAAAATGTACACATCAGCTTTGAGCTTTTGCAATTATGATTGTGAAGGAAAAATAAATGATAGCACATAAAGCACTGATGCACATAGGAAAAATCATGAAGAATCTCATGATTGACAACATGAATTAAGCAAAACAATGATGACAAAGATCATAGAAACACCTAGATTTATATCATATTGCAGAAGAATAAAAATTGTTCAGGCACAATGGTGCACACAGAATAAACATAACTTGATAGGAAACATACTGTTGCCAGTTTTGGTTTCTGAGAATATAGAACTTACAACTGAAGGTCCTTGAGCTTGCCAAGAAGGTACTTGGTGGCACCCTCAATTCCCTTCTTGAATTCTTCTGCCTTCTCCGGCTCCAGCTTGGCAGTGAGGTTCTTGATGTAGCGCTTAATGAAGGTCACAAACTGCTTCTTGTCAAAGGGAGGTTGCTCCTGCAAAGAGGAATACATGATTAGAGTTGGTAGAGAAACTAAACACAAAAGTACTTCCAGGACAACAAAAATCAAGACATTTGAAGAGATGAGCAACCTGGAGACGGAAGGTGTCGACGATGTCAACAACCTTCACGGCCGAGTCATCAACACCCTCATCGTCGCCACCCTCGGCAGACGGGTTGGCACCAATGTCCACATCAACAGGTCCTTGGACAACCCACTGCAAGCATCATGCAATATGTAAATAACAGAGCAAACAAACACACTAACATAACGCTGAAAGCAGAACAGTATTAGCAGGGTCATTCTGCAACAGCATGTTCTGGACAAGGATCTGCATTTACAACTATAAATAAATTCTAGACATGAGGAACACAAAATCCCTAGTCACTCAGACCGTGTATACTCTTATAATACCAAGAAAAGCCCAACATGGGGTGACACACCATGCAACCTCAGTCTGCAAAATTTGTTGAGATCCAAGTATCATCACACAACCAAAGACCACAAGCTAGCTAATTCAAACAAGCTACTGTAAAGACATAGACTAAATGACATAAAACACCCAGTCTTATGGACTGCACTGCACTAAAAGGAAATAACACACACAACACAGATGGCCAATTTGATGTCCATTCAAACTAAACTACTGCAGCATCAAACAATTCCGTCTGGAGCACAGTAACGATTTTCTGGAGCACAATAACGATTTGCTAATCTTATCTAGTGCAGCTACAAAGACATGTATAAAACCCAACCGATGGTTGAATCATCGATGCACCGGTGCAGAAGAGAAGAGGCGTACCTTGCCGTCGACCTCCCAGAGCACGCCGTTCTCGATCTCCCTGTACGGGAACGAGTCCGAGAGGAGCTCGTCGCCTGCAGCAACACCACCACCACAAGAGCACATCACATCAGGTTAGCCAGCCAGGGCATATCAAAACACAATTTCGCTTAAACAAACACCAACTGCAGAAAAACAAACAAATCCACGCCCAGATCTACCGATCCGCGCCCCCAAAACTCACAATCCCTCTCCCGCGGTCTAGGATCGGGCACCGGAAGCCGGCACAGCCTCGTCCCAGCAGATCTAACCACGGCGACTCCCAAATTCCTACTAATCCCGCAACCCGAAGCCCCACCACCCACGAACGAACGAACGAAAAAAAAACACAAAAATCGGGGGGAAATTTCGCTGGGCGCCTCGCACTCACCGGTGAGCAGATCCTGGTAGACCAACATGACGGCGCCGCTCCTGGAACCCTAGCCTGCGCGGGAGGGGACGAAGAGGGGGCACCGGAGATGGGGCGCGAGGGTTTGCGGCGGAGGCAGATTTATCGCCCCGGGGAAACACCCGCGGCGCGCTCCTGGCCGTCCGATGCACCGGTGGGGGGCTTTTTGGGAAAGAGTCCTCTGGTTTTTGAGGGAATTCGGGAGGGATCCTTTTTGTTGCGTGGGTGGCTCATTGGGCCGTGGATATTTGGGCCGCGCGCGGACGGCTGCACGTGCGCCGCCGCCAAGGTGGGGTCAGGTCAGCGTTGGCGGCACGCAACCTGGCTGGCTGGGAAGGCTGCTGTGTGCCTTTGCTGTGGTTGGATTTTGTGCCGTGCGAGCAAACTCTAAAGGATGCGAGTGTCAGAGAACAAAACCTCTTTTGGCAATACTAAATTTCTTCATGTGGCCGATCCCAGCTTTATCCGAAAAAGAGCGGGCCGAAAGCTGGGACACCCGACACCAGCAAGTGGGAATAATACATCCATGCTGCTATGGACGATGATGGAGACTGGATGGTCTTGCATGCAAAAACGACGAAAGCGAGAGCGAGGCGGAATAATTGAATAAAGCTATTGCCAATGGGCCGCGCGGCCCATCATGTTCTCGGGAGCCATTTGATCTGAAAAAAAAAATTCAAAGTTTATGTTAGCTTTTCTCCGTAGAATATTTTGGTTTGGTCCGGGAAAATTGGGTTAGTACCCTTAAAAATCTTGACTTTAGAAAAATAGCATCGAAAGTTTCTGTCTTAGAAAACTGCCATCAAAAGTTCCTTCCGTTATAGATTTCTAGCATATCTGTTAACTCGACGTTAATAGGGGTTGAAAAAAAGGAACGAACACGCACGTAGGCAGCAACAGAAGGAGCGAACCTATAGAGAGAGAAGAGAGAGAGAGAGAGCTCCTGGCCTTCCGCGCCGTCGCCCGCGGCCATCGCCGAGCACGCGCTCCGGCCCCCGGCGGCGCCGCTCCCGCCTGCGCCATCGCTCCCCGTGCTCGGCGCCCTTAACCTCTCCGCCTCCCGCTCTCCCCGCGGCTCTCCTTCCCCACGCGCCCCTGTCGCCCTCGACCTCTCACGCAACGCCATCCCCGGCGTCGTCCCGCCGCGGATCGTCGCCGACCCTGATGAGGACATGACATTCATGCATATGACCATGCTTGGGGGATGCCATAGAGTCAGAGGAGACCAGCAAGGGTGTCCAAGCCAAGAAGGAGGCCCGAAGCTTATCCAGTTCGAGACGCCGAGGTGGAGGCCCAAAGAAACTCAAAGTTCGAGTCCACCTCGGAGTCCAGGAGCAGCCCGCACTAAATCGGTCGCCCAGGTCGCATACGGGCTCGGTTTTTGACGTTCTATATATGCATGGAAAGCTAAGGAGATAAGCTTTCCAATGGCACCAGTCCCACCTCAAAATTCGTCCGGAGTCATCGGGAATCGACGAAACAAGTTGACGTCCAAAATCTATCTCGGTGCTGTGTCGCCATATTTTGGCCTTTGGGCCGTGTATCGTGTGGAAGCCCATAGGGGGGCGCCCCTCCAACCCCAGCATGCCCCTTTAGGCTATATAAACTCAGTAGCCGCCGTCGTTTAGACTTGGGTTTTGCTTAGATTAATCTGTTGAAAACAGTTTCGCCGTCATCGGTTTGTAGAACCCCAACTATCGTGCTTAATCATTCATCTGCAGTGTCACTTCATATTGAGAGCTGCGTTCTTTCGACTTTTTGCTTGTGTTCTTCGTTTCGCAGGCAGGGATTAGCCTTCTTGGCGAGGTCAATCGGGTTGTGACACGGTTGATAACCAGAGGAGTCGTGGTGCTAAGATTGCGGGGTTCGAGTTTACTGACTTGAAGCCGGATCGGTGTGTTGCGCTCCGCCCAAAACGAGTTATCTTTCACCTGACGGAAGATCGGGCACTCCCGTCCCCATCAGACCCCAACGCCTCCGCCCTCCTCCTCCTCGACCTCTCCCACAACCGCTTCTCCGGCGAGAGCACCGCAGAGTGGTGTGTGAAGAACTGCTACTGCTTGTGACTGATTATTGAAGAAGAAGCAGAGAGAGATGCCGTCAATGGGTTGCAGCTGCTGTGTTTCGGGAACATGCCACAGCTGGTGTCGCGGAGGGGGTGTCCACCGGCGAAGTCCGTGACAAGGCTGAGCTCAACTGCATCTCCCGTCGCAGAGAGGACACGACGAGGTGGACAGCTGGTGAAGGGAGAGGTTGGGAGAGCCATGCGCAGGGAGGAAGCAAGGAGGAAAGGTGAGTTGGGCGGCGGCGGAGCCTGGGAGGAAGAAGCGGCGGCGCAAGAGGAAGGGAATTGTACCAATCAGAAGAGACCCTTTTAATGGAGTTTGCAGCAATGGTAAAAATCTAGAGTTTGCAGCAATGGTAAAAATCTATAACGGAAGAAACTTTCAATGGTAGTTTTTTAAGATTGAAATTAAACTTCTGATACTATTTTTCTAAAGCTGTGATCTTTTGATGGTACTGATCCAATTTTCCCTTCAATGTATATGCACTGATAGGTTGCTTAAGAAATAAGAATAGTGCAGTATATCTTTAGTGTCCAACAGTTGAGAAATGGAGCTGTGGATCAACGACCTGCAGAGACGATCTGGGAAAAATTATTACACAATCCCAATATAACATATGAAGCATTCTATGACACTTGAATGGTTTAATATCAGATTTTAGAGTTATTCATAGCAACACAATATCACTTGTAGCAACGCATGCAGAATCAATTTCTGTGCATTATTCCTTCTTTGGTTTTTTCATACGTCGTCCACGCCTGACCGAAGAGATTTAATTCGTGTGCCCCCTGGGCCCTGGCCCAAGTGAGGAAGAATCAGAGACGTGATTAGAGAAATCGGGGTAAATAAAAGAAATCAGGATGTGCGAGGGAGAAATCAGAACATGATTGAAGAAATCAAAATAAATGATTAAGATTAATTAGATCCATCCATTCCGAGAAATTCGCGGGACCATGTACCAAAAATAGTGGGACCAACCATTAATATATACTAGGTACCTTCAGATACCGGTGGGTACCTCTCCGATCATTATAAAACAGCTCCTTCTCTTATAAAATATCATGGTAGCAGACTAGCAGTAATATGAATATTGCATATTATATTTTAGAAAAATAAATAAAGAAACTTATCCGAAGCAACGCAGGGGCGTATTAGTCATGGTTGGAATATACATGCAACATCACCGTCGTTTGTGCTTACAATAGATAACATCAAAGGCGTACGGATCGGACAAATGAAACCGAAGCCTCACCGGGAGCTCAACGAGATCTATCCTTGTGATGACCAGATTGTACGTACGCTGGCTTTGCAGAAGGGGCCAGCAGTGGGCACAACATTCAGTGACGTACCACTTCATATCATCGGGGGCTCAACGATCCTTCTGACCACGAAGATGGGCTCAACGATCCTTCTGACCACACGGACGACCTCAACAACGCTCTTTCTTGACAGGAGAGGTGAAGAGCATTGGCAAAGATGGACGTGAAGCCACCAGGAATCCAGCTTTTGTCGTAGGGATCGGCGTACGCTGGCTTCTTTGGGGTCGGCAGCTTCTTCTCGCCCTCGAGCATCTCAAGAACATCGGCCATGGTGGGCCGGTCTGCCCGGTCCTGCTGAGCGCACAGAAGCCCCACCTCAATGTACCTTTTAATCTTCTCTAGCTGATGGGATCCCTTAATAAACACTGCAGGATCAAACTCCTCCTCTATCAGTCCAGCTTCCCAAGCTGCCCAACCCTGAGGTGCATGTCAAACAAACGCATTTACAACATCAACATTAGAGTGAATCATCATACAACATCTAAATAGGGTACCATTTTGGATGTTTCTAAGTAAGTTTGAATGCTCTTAATTTTTTATATTAACAAAAGAGTAAAATACATCAGCGGTCCTTAATCTTGTCCCTGGGTGTCATATAGGTCCTCAAATTCTCAAAATGCACATTAGCATCCCTAAACTTGCTAAAATGTGCCATTTAGGTCCAAAATTTCAAAAATACCCTACATTACTGATGTTTGTCCATCTCTTGATGATCAATAATTATGCTATGGTACAATCAAATAAAGTTTTTTAACTATTGTAATGAAAACAATCGATTTGGTTAGAGAAATAGTATAAAATTTCATTCTCAATTGGTAGCCATGTCATCATGTATAGGGGTATTTTCGGAACATTGGATCTAGATGACACAGTTTAGCAAGTTTAGGGACTTAATTATGCATTTTGAGAGTTTGCGGACATAGATCACATCGCGAGACAAGTTTAGGGACCGTTTATGTATTTTACTCTTAAATATATGACTGCTATGAGTTGCATGGCCACATAGTGAATCAAATATTTACCCATCGATGCAAAGGAAATTCACTACGTCTGCGGAGACCACCGATAGCCTCCAGGAGGGTGATGCCAAAAGCATACACATCGCTCTTCGTTGAAATAATACCATCCGCAGTATGTTCTGGAGCTATGTATGGACTAAATGGTTAAGTAGAAAAATCAACATCAGGAATGCTAAACAAAGAAAAAATGAGAAAAAAGGAATATGCTCAACATGTATACCAACGAAAATATTTATGTGGAATGGCGTCTTACAATGTGCCTGCTATCTTGTTGTGCTCGCTGGTGATCTCAGTCTCATCCAACACTTTACTTAGTTCAAAATCAGTGATCACAGGATTCATATATGAATCGAAGAGGATGTTGTCTGGTTTCAAATCCAAATGTACAACGTGTTGCCCATGTAGGTAATGTACGCCCTGAGCTATCCCATTAATTGTCCGCATTAGGGCCAACCAATAATCAAGCTGCCGGGGGCCTGCATAATCCAAAACTGTAGAGCTATCCCATTAATTGTCCGCATTAGGAACAAAGTTATTTATTTATTTATTTATTTATTTGCAAATGGGAGGGGGGTTGTGACATAGTTTATTACAACCTTGAGCAATATAGACTCCTTACATCATGAGCACAGGCCGGAATATAAGTGTAAATTATGTAAAATCTACATCTTTAAGTGTCCAATCTAATCTCAGGGCTGAAGCAAGGTAGAACATTGAAGCCAAGATCAAATCCAGTGCTGGATCCCACGCACATCAGGGGGTTGGTTAATGGGGAGATCCCAAAGCCCTCCTACAATTTTTGGCCATTGATGGACATGGAGAAGAAAAAAGAGAGGGAGAAAAAGAGATAGTGCGAAAGTTCCCGCACAAGGTAGTTTTTACTAGAAAATAAAGTTCTCACCCCTTCAGCAACACGCCTGCATCCGGTATGATCAAATCCTACAACTAGATTTATTGAACAGCCCTAAATGTTGGAATGGTTCCAAGATCTAGTGCCTTGGAACCAAAGATAAATTGTGCTTGTGGAAGAATAAAATCCATAGTGCCACCATATCTTAGAATCCATTGAAGGTGATAACCTAGAAACACATGTTATCACCACCAATGAAGACGATGACTCGGAAACCAAAACCTTGCCAAGGGACGACAAAAACTCCCTCCGCTCACAAACATAAATGCCAAAAAATTATAATAGCTTTATAAAGACCTCATCGAGAGCTTCAACCTGATCAAATCCCCAAAGAAAGCATGAAAAGTTGAAGCCTGATTTGGTTGCCTCATCGAAGAAGCCACTATTCCAAGAGACAAATTATTTGGACGATGAACATACATAAGCTACTTAGATCTATGCAAAGGGTATGTCCACGATCTTTTTCACCACCATGACCGAGGTCACTACTTCAGTAAGTGGGCAAGGATCAATAGGCAAGGTGGTTGAGGAGTTTTGCCTTAGGTTGCTGTAGCTAACCGCAAAAAAGATGCGTAGTGTAGGTACGACATAATGATATGAATGCTATTTTAAGTTACTTTAATTAATGGAAAGGAAAGGGTCCAAATTACTCCAGTTAAGTATGGACAAAATACACATAACCTCCTAGCCCATGTTTTGGTTTATTTTACACCCAGAATTATCTCAAACGGTCCAATCTACCTTCATAAAAAAATCTCTATGCACAAATGCTATTTTAAGTTAAAAGTTTGCTGAATAATAGAGGCGATCATGAATTATATTAAAAATACATTATGATTTTTCATCATTATTTTGAAGGGCTATGATGAAGGGCGGGCTTGGTGCAGCGGTAGAGCCTACCGTCTGTAACCGGAAGGTCCCGGGTTCAAGCCCCAGCCTCTGCATATTTATGCGGGTAAGGTTTGGGCGCTATTACAACCCTTCCCCAGACCCCGCACGGTGCGGGAAGCCTACGGCACTGGGTACGCCCTTTTTTATTTTGAAGGGCTATGATATATAATAACAAATTAATCATATTTCTACAAAATTTTATGACAATTAGTGACGAAAAACTATGTTATATATATTTTAAATACGTTATGATGTGCTTTATCATCCCACAAAAATTTAACTTAAAATGTCACTTGTGCATAGATAAACATTTTCTCTACAAGGATGTAGTTTGGACCGGTTGACATAGTTGGCCGGGTGTAAGATAAACCAAAAGATAGCTAGGTGGTTATCTGGACCTTGGCCATGAGTGTTTTGGACCTTTTCCTAATGGAAATATACCTTGTTCATAAATAAAATTGCGCAAGGTCCCCTTCGGCATGTATTCTTCGATCCAAATATATTCCTGTTCTTCAATTCCAATTCTGCCTTCTGCGTATCCCAGAACTTTTGCTATATTTTTATGCTGAAGCTTTGAAGCAAGAACAAGTTGATCATAAGTATGCTTCCGGCCTAAGTTAGGTCCATGAAAAATCTTGACCGCAACCGCATTCCCATCTTCTAGTATACCCTGCAAAGTGGCAGTACCATGTATGGCAGATTCATGTTACTAACACAAGAACAAAAATGTTACTAACACAACTTTGATTTATGTTAAAAGAGACTGTGAGATCTTTGATCCTATAGACTGTAATATGAGCTCATCAAAGATGGTTCTATCCATGAGCATTTGAACTGATACATTTTGTACTTCACCGATTAATTTATCTACATACGGTTTTCAAGAGCCGTCAAGGACAAGCCACCAACTATATATTACATCCATCCAAAATAAATTATTAACTTCTAGAGTTGTCCTAAGTGATCAATGCAACATCATAGAGAAGAGTGCCGATACTTATGACGCCAATAAGATCCATCATGAAACATATTTGATATAATGCTTATTTGGTTACATAGCTGTTGGTACTCTTCTCTATGAAGTCACTGGAACTAAAGAAAACTCTAGAAGTGGATTCATTTTGGGACGACAGAGGGAGTAATATTTTAATAATTATGTAGTAGTATCACCGTGTATGAAGGAGATTGGCAATGATCGTCTATTCGTCTGAACAATCCAAAACAAAATTAGCATATGGAGTACCTTGTAGACTGTACAAGAGCCACCTCGGCCAATGATGTTGCCGTCTGAGTAATTAATTGTAGCAGCCCATAATTCAGACGGCATGAACTCTCTTAAGTTTGCTGCAGAATCAACAATAATACCACATTTTTAGGCTATTCCAATGTGAACTGTTTACTGTAATGTTCATTTTCAAGAAGCAAATTGGTAAACATGGCAACATGCTTTACTTCTGTATCCTGGATATGATTAAATACAGAGGTAACAGGTAACAGTATAATTGATTGCATCGCCGTAGATATCTGACCTATAGCAGTACTATCAGTTGAATGGCTGCTCTGTGATATAGCAGTACTATCAGTTGAATGGCTGCTCTGTGATACCTCCACCACTTGTGTATCCTGAAATGTAAAATAATGTACTTGTAATGTCGCTGTGAATCATGTACAGTAAGTTCAATTCGTTTTTATCGAGAGCTAGTCTATTTGACAAATGAAATCGTGTACTTACATCCATGCATGGACGACTATCTAGATATATTAAAATTAAACTGGTAACTGGACTATATATCTGTCGAAGTTGAACACCGGCACCTGATTCAAATTGAATCACAACAGAAGGAGTACATAGCTTCGGATATACATCTAGATCGATATAATTATGTTTAGATATATATGTATATATATATATATATTAAAATTAATTGGACCATATACTACATCTACGTACTCTTCGTTGGGTGATACACGTCTTCTACCATGAGATATACAGGTGAAGGTATCTACATGCACATATAGAAAGAAATTTTCCTATATATATATATATGTGTATATTAAAATTAAAAAGTACAGTACCTCCTGATGCAGCAGGCGAGGCAGGAGATAACCACCAGTGTGCATGGTTAACATCAAGATGGTGGTGTGGGCGTTGATGGCGAAGGAAGCCAGCATGACTTTGTTGAGGATATCGTCCTTGACCTCACGCAGCTGCCTGGCCAGGTCCCGCGCCGCGAGGAGGCGGTGGACGGCGCCCCGCCGCTCCTGGCAGGCCGCGACGAGCTCCAGAGCGCGCTGCAGGGTCTCCTCCAGGTCGCCGAGCGCGCCGCTCGTCGCCGGGCTGCCTTCGTCCATGGCGCCGGCGCGCTGCAGCTGCGAGAGGATGGCGCTGAAGCGGAGGACGCGCCTCCCGATCTCCTGGCACACCACCTCATTCCGGCGAGCCGTGTCCACGGCCTCCTTGATCTTCAGCCCCACCTTGACGATCCTCTCCACGCTCGCCACAGGATCCGCCATCGAATCAGGCGGGAGAGCTGCTGATTATTATATTAAAAAGTAGAGATAATTAGCTCAGACAGAGCCAACAACAACGAAAAGGGAAAAACGTACAGCATCTACTAGGAACTCACAACTCAACGGTGGACGCACACCATGGATCAGACACTCGGCCACGAGCTCCACCGCCAGCCGATTGTCAAACTGTATCACCACCATCACTGGTCGACAAAGCCATCAAGTCAATAGATCGTCGCGCACCGGGAAGACTTGAGGTCGTCGATGATGGGGTTTCATTCCGCGTGCCCCGGCCTCTGTCTCCGTACGTCCCCGTCCCGTGTGGAAAAAAGCTGGATTTTTGTCTATCTGACCCCACCACCACCAGGGCCAGGTCAGCATGTCAAACATCGGAGCAGAGTCAAAGCTCTGCATCATATCTCATCTGGATCTGAGATGAACGTCGCTGTACGTGGTAACAGCATCAGTTCAAGACTAATCTCGAACCGCCATGCATGTCCGGAATGCAACAGTGTCATCGTTTGTGCTCACATCAGTCACCACGTACGTACCTACTCCATGAGTCAATCTAAATATAGACGAATGATGGTTCCAGAGTTTCAGGGGATTGTACATAGGGCATCGATCAGCAGCAGCAGCCAGCGGATGATCATCGGCTCTCTGTTCTGCCGGGCAGGCAACAAGTAAGTCTCCGTCAGGCAGGCAGGCATCGGCCGCCGTCCCCTGTACGTAATGGAATCCTGCGCTGAAAGCATCACCGGCGGGAACTGGGCAGTGCGGCAAACAGGAAAGACGGCGATGAGCTTGCGGCTGCAATGGCCGTTCTCGTCGGCCGGAGGCGGCCAGCCTGCCGTCTCCTTGCCTCGACCGGCGGCCCCACTCGCCGACGACGACGCGTCGCGCTCTCGTGCTGGCCCGCCCGACGAAGACGACGACCGAGGGGCGGCCCACGCCCGATCTGGGCCGCACGTCCTCGATCCGACGGCCGCCAGGACCCCAGGGGTGGTCGGTATTTCAGATACCGTCCACCCCCGGGCCCGGGGTCGGTACCGTCCCTGGCGCAGGCAGCGCACGCCGTGGCGAACCGGTGCGCCGCCGCATCCCCGGAATGCCAGCTGCGCGTTCGGGAGCTAGCGGAAGCCGCGGCCGCGAGCGCCTCACGGTGCCGTCGGCGCGGCGCTGACGACGACGACCTTGGTTGCTTCGGACGGCGTGGTGTCCGCCCGCCGGAAAGGGGAAGGGCGTGGAGGGCGCCGCGCCGTGCGACATGCAGATGATCGATGAAGGTGAAGCCTGGGCCGCCGTCGCAGGCCGGTGACGCCGCCGCGCGCGCCGTGGCCACCCACCGGAGCGCCGCCGCGCGTACCTCCGGTCCGGATACGATACGAGCGCACGCACGCCCGCCCATGGTGAGCCGGAGCGCCTCCGCCTCCGGGTCCTTGCTGCGTCGCGCGCGCCATGAGGCGGCCGGGCAGCGGCGATATGATGTCCCAGCGGCCGGGCCTCACGCACGCCCTCACCAACCTAAACGAATTGAAGAAGCCACAGACCAAGCAAGAGCGTGCACGCCGCGGCGGCGCTATGTCTGGAGCCGGGGGCCTGCCGTCTCGTCGCCTCGACCGGCGCCGCGCCGCGGCTGCCTGACGAGGACGGCCGAGTCCCGCGAACGATCTGGGCCGATCCTGCTCCATCCAACGGTCGCCAGGACCCCTGGTCGTCGCAGGGGACGCCACACGCCGTGGCGAGCAGGAACGCGGCCGCCGCATCCCCGGGCTCCAGTTGCGTGTTCCGGCAATAGACCCGACGTGGTCTCATCTCACCTCACCGGCCGGCTGCTAAGGTTGCCTGCCACTGCACGCGTGGCGGCGGTGATCGTCTCGCCATGGCGGCGACGCAGCGTCAGGCCAGAGCGCGCCGCCGCGGCCTGGAGGAGCCGGAGGATCTGAACAACAACGCCCTCGCTCTATTGCTCGCGCGGTAACAGAAGAGCAAATTATTTGATACAGTACTAGCTAGATAGAATCCGCACTGTTGGTTAATTTGCTTGCTTTCCTTTCCTTGTCGTCACCATCAGGATGGAGACCTAACCCAACTACTGTGGTCTGTGGACGCTCAAACTCGATCATGCGGCAATTTTATTTAATTTGTACATTTTTTCGGTAATATATTCATATGTCTGGATCTAATGGAATGCATTGGATGTCATGCTAGTGTCTTTTCTATAAATTTAGTTAAAATTAGAGAAATTTGGTTTAGAATAAACCCAATAGACTATATAGTTGGAAATGAACGGACCACGAAACAAGTGTCCACTTTTTTTTTAAGATCCGGTTTAGCCGGCTTGTATTAATAAAAAGGAGCAGAGTTTACATGCGCCACTGGCGCAATACAACGGGCAACACCAGGATGCAGACCGCAACCTGGTGCGAAAGAGTCTAGGCCGATTTTACTCGCAAAAAATATGAGCAACGGTGATGCTAAGATTCGTTGCTCCAGCAGCACACCAATTTCGCACTTCATCCTCTGAAGATCAGCAAGGATTTGGTGTGCAGGTCTGGTCGATCCTCCGAAAATCCTGCTATTCATTTCCTTCCAGATATGCGACAAGGTAATGATCACCGGGGATTGTTCACCCTTCGAGGCTCCATTTGCTAGACAGCAAGGTGTTTGTAAAACAAGTCTCCACTTAAGTACATATTTGGATGAATCTCCTCGACATATTAACAATAATTCTTCTAATCGAGCTAGTAGAACATTTTTTTAAACATAACACGAATTAATTATCTTTTATTCCTATATACATACATGCTGTTGACACCCGAAATTGGCAGGCTGTGCAAACCGGTCTGACCGGTTTGTGCACACCGGTCTGACCGGTGTGCACAAACCGGTCAGACCGGTTTGGATAATATTGGTAAAATGCAGATTGGACTTCACCATTGCGTAGCTCTCGTCGAGACGATCAAGATGCATATGTAGAACGTCTAATTTGGACACCGGATGAGAGAGTTATGACTTCGGCAAGATCTACACTCGGGAAAGAGGTCAGACCGGTTTGTAATCCGGTTAGACCGGTTTTGAAGCTGTAATTCGAGTAGGTTTAGGTTTTTTTATGTAATCCCATATTGTAACCGACTCAGGAGGGGTAAGACTTCCCCGGCCTATAAATATAAAGGCTAGAAGGCCGATTGAGGGATATCCAATCGAATCAAACATTATCTTTACCTTTTTACCTCAAACCCTAATCTCTTCCAATCTCCATGCTGCTCGTCCGCTGATCTCCACGACCAGAGATGACGTCCTAAGGCTCGCTGGTCGACCTAGGGCACGCTGGCGACGTTCACACCCTGACGGGGTCCCTCCCGGGTGAGAGCTTCGACGGTCTTTGCTAGTTTGCTCGTAAACTAGTCGTTCCTCGCTACGTAAGTGCGTTGTTTATCTCTTTGCTGGTTTGCTCGTAAACCTCGCCGTCTTCCAACACGTAAACTTGGTAGTTACCCTCACGAACAGTCGATTCCAGTGAAACCCTATAAACCGGTCAGACCGGTTAGGTAAACCGGTCAGACCGGTTTGTGCGAACTTGCTGCTCTTCAGTTCGTTTAAAGTGCTCTTGTGTGTTGACCGAGATTTGCGTCAACACATTTTGGCGACTCCGCTGGGGAACGATAATTTCGGTTATTAAACAATCGAATTTTTCTACCCTAGCCTTATACTTAATTGATCTATTATTTTGATTGTCGCTATAGTTGCATCTGGTCTTTTGGGATAGATTGCATCTATACTTGTGATTTTGCATCAGGTTGCTCAAACCGATTGCATTATATTTTGCTTGCTGCTTCAATTTAAGTAGAAGCAAAGTCTTGGTCATTGATTGCTTGGATTATCAAGTATATCTGGATTTATTGATTATAAGATCAGAAGCATCAAGACCTACTAAGAAGTATACATGGCGGGTTATTCATATGCACCACAACAATATTACTACGCCATGCCCGATGTACAGCATGCAAGTACATCATATGTTTCTAATGATTATTTTGCTAGTACCATGAATCATCATGTTGATGTTGCTAGATATGATACTAGTAGGCATATTGCATCGGCTAGTAATTATTCAGATGGAGTTACTTATGCAAATTATAATTCTGAATTTTTTATGCAAATGTCATTGCCAAATAATATGTATGCTTTAAATTGTAATGTTACTGGCAACATACAACATTATCCTAACACATCGGCTGCAGAACAAGTTCACATGCCGATGAACAGTTATCAAGGCCAAACTAACATGAGTTGGGCCAATCTTTATGAGACACCATGTGCTAATGATTTTAATACTGTTCAACAAGGTGTTTCATATGCTTATTCATCGGTAATAAATTCAGAATATTTGACTCAAAGCATGCCGATGAACGAGAAAATTGGCTATACTAATTTTAGATATCCGGCCAGTTATTCTCAACCGTCATATGATGCACAACATGTCCCTCAAGTGAATGTTGCATCTACTTTTTCAGCACAACATGCGAGTGCTAATAATCATGATTTGGCTCAAAGTGCTTCTGATAACTCCAGCCAAATTGATAAAAATTCAGCAAAGATACATGCTCTTCTTCAGAAATATATTAACTTATTTCGTGATAACAAGAAGAAGGACGATTCGGATTTGACTAAAAGTTCGGTAATTACAACAACCAAACGATCTGTACCTGTTCAAACAAAAGAAACAAGCTTGGCTGTACAAAACATTGTTAGTAGTAAGAAAACAGCTGTGCTTGAATTTCAAGATGAAGTTGTGTATTTGTCTAGCGATTATTCTGTTATCAATAAATGTCAACTCATGGCTGGGAAGAGTTCATCCAACCAAAATGTTGAAGATCATGGCGTTGGAGGCAAAGAGGAGGCACTGACATGTCACGACTTGGTGATTTCCAGTAAACTTGGGAAAACCGGTCTAACCGGTCCTACAATCCGGTCTGACCGGTTTCTACAGAAAGCAACTGCTGTGGGCTGCCATCAAGAGAAATATGACACCATCTATATCAAGGTTCCACGCCTCTCCAAAAATTTCAGCAAGGTATGCTTTGCAAGTAACTCCCAATCAGATCATGCATTTTTAATTAATTCATCTACTAGTGGTGATACTATGAATATTTCTAAAAGATCGATTGAGGATGGTAATTTACTTGCTAGCAGTGTCATACCTTCAGATTATGTCGGCCATTGTAATATAAAAATTAGGAAGGCCGATAAGAGCAAGATTTTGACATTTAAAATTTCTCCATCATCATTGCCAAAGTTTTTCTCTACATGGTTTACTTATGGTCATTCTGGGATTAAAAATAAGAAACCAAAACCGAAAAGCGTTGTGAAATCCGATGATGATATAGTGATGAACTCTAAAGCATCGGATGTGAGAAGCACAAAGAAAAGTATAGCCGAATGGATTAATGAGAAATCTAAGCCATTCGTTTGCTCAGCCTTAAAACCTTCTCCACAAAAGCATCTGTTAGATAAAATAAAATATACTTTCGATTTGACTTTGTGTGATGATTTATTTGATATATTGCTGGAGAAAAATTTTATTAAACCTTTTGGTCACAAAATCTTGCTGTCATCTCTTGATGCAAAGGAGCAAAATTATTGCAAGTTGCATAATTCATTTGATCATAGTATTCAGAATTGCAATATGTTTCGCCAAATTATACAATCGTCCATCGACTCCGGACGATTAAAATTTTCTCATGCACAAGGGAATGACGAATTGAAGTCAATTGGTCTTGATGATAAGAAGTTACAAAATTGGCCAACATCGGCCAGTTTACGTAACAATGAAAATATTGGTGAGGAGAAAGATTCTGAGCCCTCAAGTGGTATAGAAGACATCGTGCAAATTGAAGATGTGTCAGAGGACGATGAGTTTAATAAAAATCAGGAAAATACTGGGGGGCAAACAGCTTCTTCACAATCGGAACAAGAACCGATTACTCCTGCTGTGCTGACGAGACCGATCAGACCGGTTTGCTCAACCGGTTAGACCGGTACGAAAGCGGTCAGACCGGTTGCTCAAACCGGTCAGACTGGTTCTGATCAGGGTCACCCAGAAATATTGAAGTCAGGGCGTCCTAAGATGGATGGAGGTAAAGACCGTGTTAAGCACAATAGTAAAAGGCCGAAGCTCACTTTTGATGAACTTCTGGCTAAATATCAAAAAGAAAATGAGGCCAAGCGCGCTAATCGGTCAAATGGAGTTAAATCATCAAGATCACCTCCTAAACATAATTCTGGGAATTGGAATTGGCAATGGAAGAGTTTTAATTCAGCAGCACCATATTCTTCTTTTGGTCCATCAATGCCAGTTCCATGTGCTCCACATCCCACTAATTTTTATTCTTACTCATCACGGGGGTGGAATGATTCATGGGCACATACTCCTTCATATTTTAGGCCATATTATATAGAGTATGCAGCTCCAAAAGAATCATCATATGCAAGACAACCTTATGTTAAAAATGACCATTTCGAGCATAAAAATCGGTCTAGAGTTCAAAATAAGAAAAAGATTGTCAAGCAGATTTATGTAGTGAAGAAGGATGGTCGCAAAGCTATAAGTTCAGATCTGAATACAATTGATGAAAACCCAATTAATGTGTTAAAGACTTCGGCTATTAATGGCAATGAAGAGAAAAATTCAGCTATTGATATTCCAAATGCTAAATCTGAGCAAAAGAGGTTAAAGGAGCCAAAAATCAAGAAAGAGTCGTCGCTGTCCAAAACTCAAGCACAGCCGAGGCATTTACTCAGTTCGTCAAGTTGGCAAAAGAAGAAGCTCCAGAGACTTAGTGCCCAAGAGTTAAAAGAAAAAGACATGGCGTGGGTTCCTAAAGGAAGCATTCAAACTCAAGACGAAGATGATGTTTGCACAGAAGTCGCAATGCAATTACAGAAGAATAGAAGGTTCAAGAGACGATCTTCAAATATGAGGTTTGCACCCAATCATCAAAATTATTGATCGATGCATCATCCATTTGGTTTACAAATGCCATATACGCCTATATATTGTAATTCATCCGTGAATATGTTTGGTTATCCCTCATGCACTTATTTTGATCCTTGGACGCCATATGTGTCTTTATATCAAGGAGGGTTATCACCAAATTGTTATGCCTATTGATTAAATTCAAAAGCCGAAATATTTAGTTTTTGGAGATGGTTTTTATTCTGGATTCTATATATCTCTCTACACTATTTTGGCTATACATATTCTTATGGATGAATTTACTGTAGATGATAACTTGTATCATCCTTGGCCACACATACGGCCGATGAATGTCTTTGATCATCGTCCTAAAGTGTTAAACTTCCTGACAAGATATCACACCTGATCATTTTAATGCCCGGGGGCAAGAAAGTTCGTCAGAAGAAAGTTGGCCAGCTGATCAGGCGAAACCGGTCAGACCGGTTTCCCAAGCCGGTCAGACCGGTTTGTCCCAGGATTAATAGAATGAGCATTTTTCCTTATGGATTTGGTATTCTTTTTAGATCGGCTTGAAAGAGTTCTCAAGGCATTGGTATTGTTTTTGTTTCATCAAATGATGCTATAGTCGGTTTGTACATTTTATATCAATATATAGGCCGAATATGAAGTTTTGTATTCGATCTAGAAATCTTGTGATCCATTGGTGTGAAATGGGCAAAAGTGTTTGGACAATCAAGTGCTTACGCTGAACTGATGCTTATTTGGTTCACAAAAGGAATATCATAACGATGCCTAGATGTTCAACCAACCGGTTTGTGAGACCAGTTTGACCAGTGTATGGCTACTACTCTGGCTGTTGAAACTCTAGAATTTGTTGAGGCCGAGGCTAGTAGTTAGAGAAGGCTTATTGTTGAATATTTGCATGATCCAAGGTGCATTGCAAGATCAAGAGAAAGACAAACAAGAGGAGTTCAAGAGTAATCCGGCTATTATCAGCTTCAAGGTAGTTGTGTCATATTCATCCTTTGGGCCGATTACTAACTTTTTGTGATCAAAATAATTTCTGGATGCAATATTATCGTTCTTCATTCTCAAGTTGAGGAGTATTCCAATGACCAATTGATATTGAAAGTAATTTGGTCGTTTTATGCATTCATGATGGCTTACAAGTGTGAGGATGGATTTTTTTCTTCAAAATTGCATAGCTGACATGTACTTAGACTTGTTCAATCACACAAGGCGTCCGGATAATAGAAGCATGCTAAATTCTTCATATTGGACAAAATCAAGCAATATGGCAGATAGATACTTTCGTCTTTAAAAGAAAGATTTAGTTGGCTGATTACTTCTAGGAATAATCTGGTCAAGAGTAAGCTTGATAGCAGCAGAGAGGATAAGAAGAATATGAAGCAAGAATCAAGATATTTACAGCCGAAGTGGTGTTCTTCAGGTTTGTCTCATATTCAAAAGAGGAATGCGTAAAAAAATTAATGGAGCAGCCTGCAGATGAAGTATCAGCAAGGTCAGCAATAATCAAGCATAAATATTATTTCTTGATACGCAAGCTTTACCAAGAAACAGAGGGGCATATGTTGACACCTAAAATTGGCAGACTGTGCAAATCGGTCTGACCGGTGTGCACAAACCGGTCAGACCAGTTTGGATAATATTGGTAAAATGCAGATTGGACTTCACCATTGCGTAGATCTCGTCGAGACAATCAAGATGCATATGTAGAACGTCTAATTTGGACTCCGGATGAGAGAGTTATGACTTCGGCAAGATCTGCACTCGGGAAAGAGGTCAGACCGGTTTGTAATCCGGTCAGACCAGTTTTGAAGCTGTAATTCGAGTAGGTTTAGGTTTTTTTATGTAATCCCATATTATAACCGACTCAGGAAGGGTAAGACTTCCCCGGCCTATAAATATAAAGGCTAGAAGGCCGATTGAGGGATATCCAATCGAATCAAACATTATCTTTACCTTTTTACCTCAAACCCTAATCTCTTCCAATCTCCATGTTGCTCGTCCGCTGATCTCCACGACCAGAGATGACGTCCTAAGGCTCGCTGGTCGACCTAGGGCACGCTGGCGACGTTCACACCCTGACGGGGTCCCTCTCGGGTGAGAGCTTCGATGGTCTTTGCTAGTTTGCTCGTAAACTAGTCGTTCCTCGCTACGTAAGTGCGTTGTTTATCTCTTTGCTGGTTTGCTCATAAACCTCGCCGTCTTCCAACATGCAAGCTTGGTAGTTACCCTCACGAACTGTCGATTCCAGTGAAACCCTAGAAACCGGTCAGACCGGTTAGGTAGACCCGTCGGACCGGTTCGTGTGAACTTGCTGCTCTTCAGTTCGTTTCAAGTGCTCTCGTGTGTTGACCGAGATTTGCGTCAACACATACCGATGAAAGGATGTCAAAAAAAAGAGCTGCATGCATGTACGTATGTATACATATAATTTGGCTGTAAATCTTTCACTTTCGAAAGATGGAGGCCGGATGTTTCCTGATTCTAAAAAAATACATATATTTAAACCTGGCTTTCCTGCTTGGGTGTCGGTGGCCGGCATGCCCGGCGTCAGGCGGCGTAGTCGTAGACGCTGTGGTTGCAATTGCCGTCGCAGAAGTTGCCGCGGCGGCCGCAGTTCTCGAAGTCATTATTTGAGTTGAAGCAGTAGCCGTCGCAGCAGATCCACGGCCAGCTCCCGCACGCCGACCCGCACCACCCGCAGTTGTTGATGTTGCTCGAGGTGTCCACGCACACGCCATTGCAGCAAGCCAGCTGGTTGGGGTAGCCGTACGGGCCCATCCTCACCGGGCACGGCGACTCAGTGCTGCACCTCGCCACCGCCGCCGCCAGGAAGTAGCTCCTCGTCCTCGTCCTGATGCCGAGGGAAGATCGCGCCGGCGGCGGCGTCGCCATTGCTGCTGGTGGTAGAGCGGCGGCGGCCATGGCGAGGTGCAGCGCCATGAGTAGAAAGATGCAGGCTTTTCTCATGCATGGTGGTAGAGCGACGGCGGCGGCGGCGGCCATGGCGTACGATAGAGAAGGATATATCGGACGGAGCGGCAGCTGCCTGCTGGGTAGGGTTGAAAACGGTCAGACAAAATCCCGTGTTCGACCGCTCCGTTTTCTACATTTATCCCGCTCGTTTTCGTATTTTCAGACAAAAACGGAATACGGGATATAAAATACGGAATACGGAATGACAAATACGAAATCGGAACGAAAACGGTTTAGGTCTCATCCCGACCGTTTTCGTATTTCTCGTTTTTATACAGGATATCCCGTTTTTATATATTCGGGATATCCCTTTTTTAGCCCATTCAAACACAGTTACACAGGAGCCCAATAACAAGAGGTATTCTCGAAGGCCCAGCCCAACACCATTAGGGTTTGGTTAACACCCACCGGCTCCTATCTCCCAGCCCAGGAGTCCCAGTCGCTATCCACCGGCCGTCACTCTCCCCCTCGCGAGTCGCGACTTCCCTCGCAACAAGCGGCACCGCTCTCCCCATCGCGAAAAACTGCGCCGCCGCTGCTCCTCGAGTCCTCCCCCGGTAGGCCGGCACCAGGCACTAGCTGTGCCTGCTCCTCCCTAGCTCGTCGCCACCTGCTCCTCCTCCGCCTCTAGCCGCGCTGCCCGCTCCTCCCCTACCTCCAGCCGCGCCGCCTGCTCCTTCCCCTTCGTCGCCAATAGGCTTCTGTCGAGGGGGCAGGGGGCTACATGGCCCCAGAGAAGCCAAAGAAGAAGATGGCACCACCCACTGGAGTCGGAAAAGCTGATTCTTCATCCGGATCGAAGGCAAAGAGGTCCAAGACCAAGAGCGTGTGCCGCCTTCTAGATGCGCCGGCACCTTCGACTTCGAATACAGGTACATCTTGTATTATCTGTAGACTGTAGGTATGAGTACTAGAATATACATGCTGATTCTTGTATTAGCTGTAGGTATGGGTACATCTTTATTATCTGTAGGTATTGTCACTGATTTATCAATGTTGTGTGTTGTACATGCTGATTTGAAGAAGTGATTATTGTAGTGTTGACTAGATTCAATACTTTATGTGCTGCCCGCAAAAAAAAACTTTATGTGCTGCTAGATTCAATACTTGTTAGTTGTCTCATTATTTGTACTCTACTAGTCTACTGTCACTGATTTATCAATGTTTTTCTTGGCTCATATCAAGATCTAAGAGTAAAAGGCTTACATCTGAAAGTGCCAGTGCAAGTTCAGCACCATCTGGGAGGGGTTCTTCTGGCCCAACTGAAGCTACAAATGTGGACAGTTCAGCACCACATGTGCAGAGTGATGAACCTGTAACTCCAAGTGCAAATCCAGAAATTGTTCAGATTGAGGATGATGTAGATCAGGAAGTCCTAGAGTCAGGGGATGATGAAGACCAAGAGGAGGTTCACCTTACTGGTAAGAGGAAAAAGAAATGCACATCAAGTGTTTGGAAGCACTTTACCAAGAAAAAAAGAGATTGTAGAGGTGAATGGTCAGAAGTTTGAGCAAATATGGGGATACTGCAACTTCCCAAAATGCAAGCAGAGGTACAGAGCTGAGGGCCACTGTGGGACAACTGGATTTAAGAACTATTTGAGGTCAAAACACAGAGTGGTGTGTGGACAGCAACAACTCCAAGTTGGTCAGGACCCAGGTACTAAAATTACTCATGTTCAACCTTACAAATATGACCAATAAGTTAGTTTGAAGAAATTAAACTTGGCAATAACCATGCATGAATATCCTTTCAATATAGTTGAGCATGAATATTTTGTTGATTTCATAAAATCTCTCCGGCCTAGCTTTCCAATCAAGTCTAGGGTCACTGTTAGGAATCAAATAATGGACAGATACTTGGAAGAAAAGGAAACCTTGTATGCATACTTGAAAACTATGCAATGCCGCTTTAGTTCAACCATGGATATGTGGACCTCATGCCAAAACAAAGGTTACATGTGTGTGACCATTCATTGGATTGATGATGATTGGTGTATGCAAAAGAGAATTATTGGTTTCTTCAATGTAAAAGGAAGGCATACTGGTGCAAAACTGTCAGAAACCTTTTCTGAAGTTATGGTTAGATGGTATATTGATAATAAATTATTTGCTTTGACTTTAGACAATGCTAGTGCAAATGAAGTTGCTGTCCAAGATATAATTTCAGATCTGAAAGAGAATGGTAATGGTTCCTTGGTTTGTGATGGGCTGTTTTTTCATGTTAGATGTGCATGACATATACTCAATTTGGTTGCTAGAGATGGGTTGAAAGTAATTTCAGGAACAATTGGAAAAATTAAGTCACTTGTACTAGCTGTGAAAGGTTCTCCATTGCAATGGGATGCGCTAATTAAATGTGCCATTGAATCTGGGTTGGATACAAAAATGGGTATCTCAATGGATGTTTCTACTAGGTGGAACTCTACCTACTTAATGCTGAGAGATGTATTGTACTACAAGGATGCTTTCAGAAGGCTTAAGTTCGCATTTCGCAAAAGGTATGAAAAGATTTATCCCTCTGCTGCTGAATGGGACATGGCATTAACAATTTTCCAGTGCTTGAAGAAATTTTATGACCTCACTGAAATTCTGTCTGGTACTTCATATCCTACTGCAAACTTGTTTTATAGAGGTTTCTGTGATATAAAGGTCTTACTTGATGAATGGTGCTATAGTGATGATGCCATAATTAGAAAAATGGCAATTGCCATGAATGAGAAGTTTGAGAAATATTGGCAGCAGTCCAACATTGCTTTAGCTGTAGCATGTTTTCTTGACCCTAGGTATAAGACAAAACTTGTAGAATACTACATGAGGAAGTTCCATGGTGTTATGCATCAAGTTGATGTTGATGAGTTTCTTAGTGTCATAAGGAAGCTGTACCAATTTTATGCTAGTTCTGCTCCTGCATCATCAAGGAAAATCAGCAAAGCACCAGGACCTAGTTCTGCTCCTGTTGATGTATTAATGGGAAATGTAGATCATGAGCTTGAAAGTTTCTTAGCTGAGGCATCTGAACCTGCTGCGGTTGAGCCAAATGAGTTGGAGAGGTACATGGCAGAACCACTTCAGAAACTTAGTGATGAGTTTGACATCTTAGCATGGTGGAAGAACAAGAGAGAAGATTACCCTATACTTACACAGATTGTCCGTGATGTGATGGCCATACAAGTATCAACTGTTGCATCCGAATCTGCTTTTAGTGCTACTGGTCATGTTGTTGATCCATACCGTAGTCGCCTTGACCCGGAGATGGTGGAAGCATTGATCTGCACAAAAGATTGGGTGGCTGCTGCTAGAAAAGGTGAAGTTTCATTAATTTTTTCAGTTCCAAACTTATAATTGCAGCACCAGCATTATTCATTGAATATTTTATTTCTTGTCTTTCTCTTGTTTTCAGATTCTAACATTGTTGGTTCAATTGTGAGAGATCTTGAAGTAGAGGCTTTGTCTGCTGCCATGGTTAATAAACTGAGACTTGAGGTATGTTTTTGTGGGGCCATTTCTGAATTTCTAATTGATTAATAAACTGATACTTGTGAAACTTGTTAGTTCTGTAACTGAGAATTTTTCTTCATCTTGCAAAACTTGTAGGAGGAGATCGAGGGGCCTATCGATGGGATTGAGGAGGAGATCGGGGATGAAGACATGGACAATGATCCTGACATCATGAATGAGGTTGATGAGCTGTAGGCGTTCGCTGTTCGCCTGTTCTGTTCTTTAATACTTCTATTTCTAGTTCGGTTGATTTCGTGAACTGTTAAACTATTTGTCTATCCAGTGAGGTTGAAACTTGAGATTGAGACTTCTATTTCTGTTTGTGCTTTGCGGACTTGTGGATTGTGGTGAACTATTAAATTGTGTCTATTTGAATGTGGGGTCTGTGGTGTCGTGGTGGTGATAGAGAGTTGGTGTCCTATGTAGTTATATTTGTGTTATGTCAGTGTGGGTGGCCAACTTGTTATATTGTGTTTTATTTTATGGTCGGTGTTTTCGTTTTTTCGTTCCGCATCCCGATCGTTTTCGATATGTTTTCGCTCGAATTAGTTCGTTTTCGATTATCATGTTATCCCGTTTTTTCGATTCCGTTTTCGTTTCCGTTTTTTTCGATTCCGTTTTCGTTTTCGTATTCAAATGTAAAAGTGAAAATGATAACGGGTCTATCCCGATCGCGTTCGACCGGTTTCAACCCTACTGCTGGGGATGGGGTGATCAATAGTAAAATGAAGAGCAAGTGTGTGTGTGGAGCAACAAGTCAGAGCTTGCAATGGCAAAAACATGGAGTGATGAGAGGGAGTGTGTGGAGCAAGCTAGGATCTATATATCTATAGATAGCTGTGTGGGCGGCTGCTGCTGCTGCAACCGCAAGGTAACCAGGTTTTTCGTCTACTTGTACGTTTCCACGAAAAGTTGGTCAAAAAGTCACATCGGACACTATAGCGCACTGTAGTATTTTTCATTTGTTCGTGGTAATTGTTGTCCTACCATTACCTCAAAATTCTCTCTCCAAACTTCACTATTCACCTATCACATCAAATCTCTCTCCTCATACATGGAGCATTAAATATAGGTAAATAAAAAAACTAAGTACATAGTTTTGATGTACACGACGAGACGAATCTTTTTGAGCCTAGTTAGGTCATGGTAGGACAACGATTACCACAAACAAACGAAAAGTGCTACAGTATATTACAGTGCCCGATATGATATTTTTATCAAACTCCACATTCCCTTTTTGGGAACTAAACACAGCCATTGTTCTTTTGCTAGATAAATTTGGTGGGAGGTGATTGCAGGCAAAGGAGGGAGATGCCATTTTTTCGGTGATTTTTCATATGTCTGGATCTAATGGAATGCATTGGATGCTGTGATGCTAGTGTCTATTCTATAAATTTGGTTAAAATTAAAGAAATTTGATTTAGAATTAATAAACCCAGTAGACTATAATTCGAAATATAAACGGATCACAAAACAAGTCTCCACTTAGTACATATTTGGATGAATCATATCTCCTCGACAAATTAACAATAATTCTTCTAATCGAGCTAGAATATTTTTTAAACATAATACAAATTAGTTATCTTTTATTCCTATATACATATCCTGCCTGCCTTGCCTGCTTGGGTGTTGGTGGCCGGCGTCAGGCGGCGTAGTCGCAGACGCCGTGGATGCAATTGCCGTCGCAGAAGTTGCCGCAGCGGCCGCAGTTCTCGAAGTCGATCTGGGAGTTGAAGCAGTAGCCGTAGCAGCAGATCCACGGCCAGCTCCCGCACGAGTAGTCGCAGCCGCCGCAGTGCTGCGCGCTGAAGGAGGTGTCGACGCAGACGCCGTTGCAGCACTCGGCGCCCGGGAAGGGGAACCCGTTGATCGGCTCTATGATGTCGGGGCAGTACGGCGACTCGGCGCTGCAGCCGCCCAAGCCCAACCCCGCCGGCGCCGCCGCCGCCAGGAAGCGGCTCCTCCTGCGGTGGGAGCGCCGCGTCGCCATCGCCATCGCCGTCGTCGGCGCCGGCGCCGCCACCACCGGTGTTGGAAGAACAGTGGCCATGGCGACGGCGGCGAGTGAGGCCATGGCCATGAGAAAGATGCCGGCTTTCATGGTGCTCCGGCCACGTTCGGAGCTGCCGCCTGATGAGGCATGTACGGAGTAGGGTGATCAAGGGGCGGATTGAGAAATAAGAAGGCAGTGAAAACATGTGGAAGAAGCAGAGCATGCAATTGCAAAAGCCTGGAGTGATGCTGCTGCAAAGCTAGCCGCACGCATGCATGGTCAATGCATGTCTCAATTAATAAATGAGTAGCCTCCATGTGGGACCAAGTCAATGGTCGAGCCAATAGAATTCCACTTTCTGTTGGCGACAGTGACTTGCCGTGAGGGCCATGTAGAGCTCCAGATCAACAATTCAACATGAAGCATTTCTTTAGCGTTTTATCTTTCGGAAGGGCCATGTTTTGTAATCCTATAAATAGGACCAGCAGGCCCCTACCTCACACTATGCAACAAGCTCTAGTTATACAGTGCACAACTGCACATACATGTATGTAAGTTAAAATTACTAGTACACACGCGAGGGAAAAGTGCTATTAACAAGTTAGTATACAAGAGCAACTCCAAGAGACTCTCTAAATTTATCATAATTGCTAGTTTTAAAGATTTTGATTAAAAAGGTACCTTCCAACAGCTTCTTTATTTGGTTATGTAAACATAGTCACTCTCTATTCCGGATTTCTCGCTCTTCAAATATAGAAAAGAGAATAACTTTTCAGAGTGCACACAGGATATAGAAAAGCTGTTGGAAAACGAAAACATATAGAAAACAATTTTTGTACAAATGACTCTCTAAATGATGATTTAGAGAGTGAGTTTTAGAGAGACTCTTGGAGATGCTCTAAGTTACCTAAAAATCCTAAGGTAGAGAGCTCTCCGTTTAGTCTTATAAAGGAGAGCCCCTCAAACTTTTCTAAATGAAAGTCTAATCCCACCATATTATCTAAAAAAAAAGAAAGCTGGCTTATTTACCTTATGTGAACTTTTGTAAAACAGAAATATTTAAATGTTTCAAAAAATAACTCTGAAATCTATGAATGTTCAGAAAAGTAACATTATAGTCCATGAATAATGTTAGAAAAAGTAACGTGCCTGTATTAAGAATGAACTTTGGATTCATTGAAAGTTAAGTAAAAAATGATTAATTGCATATATGTCATTGTAAATATACAAATTCGAAGATATGACATTACAATTCATTTATTTGGAGTGATGCCATTACAATTTATTCCCTACCTAAACCATGCCATTCTTTACGTTTTTATGCTCTTGGTCCCACCTGTATGGCTGTATGTCATTGTATTTTTGTATTGTCCAAAACGCACATGCCATCTCTCTTTCTGTATCTCACTGACACACGAACCCCACGTTTCTACCTTCCCAATCCTTCCGCACCTGCGCATGGAGCCGCTGGTGCCGGATCCCATGCCTGAGCACTGAGCAGCTAATAAGTCCAGCCCCCTTTCCCCTCCAATCTCCTATCCATGCTCCCCATGAGCACAGCAGTGGTGGGTGGAGACGCGCGGGGGGTCCAAGAAAACAAGGCAGCCATCGAAGAAGGGAGAAAGACACACCACCACCACCACCACCATCAGATCAGAAAGATCCTCAGCCGATCCACCCAGCTGTGAAAGAACATCCATCTAGCCTGAATAATGGTTTCTTCTCTCTTTCAAGCAACTAGACAAGAAACCATAGAAACAAGTCATGCCTCATGGCCCGGTTATGTTTTGTTTCAAAACATTTGAATTCGCACTACCAGAAACATCCCAATTAGCACCGGTTGAGAAAGACCCACTACCAGAATACTCAACATCCGCCCCCCTCAAATGCCTCGGTGTCATTTGAACCCGGTGCTAAAGGATGTATTAGCACCGGGTCTAATAGCTAGGAGTGAAACGACGCACAACTGCGACCGCAAGGAGCTCATTAGCACCGGGTCATGGTAAGACCCGGTGCTAAAGGGCCCAAAATAGCACCGGTGGTAGCTACCAACCGGTGCAAATGTGTACAAACACATTTAGCACCGGTTGATAGTTACAACCGGTGCAAATGCCCACCTCCGAGCAGCCACTCTCCCTTCTCTTTTTATCTCACATTCCTTATCCATTCTTCAACATTATCTTCTTCTTCCTCTCACTTTATCTCTTCCTCCTCACCTTATCTCTTCCTCTTCCTCTTGCTGCTGCTACTGCGGCCGCGTGCTGCTGCCGCTTGCTGCTGCGGCTGCTTGTTGCTGCTGCGGCATGTTGTGTTGTAATTAAATTTCTTCCTTAAATCTTGTATTGTAATTGGATTTTGAATGTTTAAATTTCGTCTTAGAATCTCTCTTTTTTCTGTTCTTGAAGAACGTTTCTTTTACTTCTCATACATTCCTCTCCCATCTTTTCTTACGGCCGATGCATCTTTCTTCTCGCGCCTGTTTTTGAAGAACTTTTAAGTTCTTCTTCAAGAACATGCGCGGAGAAGATGTATCGGCCGCAAGAAAAAGAGGGAAGAGGAATGGATGAGGAGTAAAAGAAATATTTAATTTTTTTAGGTAAAAATCTTTAGCACCAGGTCATATTTGGACCCGGTGCTAAAGAGACCCTTTGGCACCGGGTATTCCACCCGGTGCTAAAGAGCACCCCTTTAGCACCGGAAGTTTAGCACCGGTTGGGATACCCGGTGCTAAAGGAGTTTTCCCAACCGGTGCAAAAGTTGAGTATTCTGGTAGTGACCATTGGCACCGGTTTTCCCAACCGGTGCTATGTCTCCGGTGCTAAAGGGTGGCGCCTTTACCGGTGCTAAAGGTGCCCACCGGTAGAAAAAAATGTGTGCTGCTGCTGGGATTTGAATTCAAGACCTCTTGGCTCGCGCGTACCCACCTAGTCATCTCACCTAGTGATAGGATAGAAGATACGTTTCTTTTGAAGTAGCATGCGATACCCCCTTTAGCACCAGGTCGTATTTAGGAACCGGTGCGAAAGGGCCTTTAGCACCGGGTCGTAACACCAACCGGTGCTAAAGTGTTTCCGGGGCACCCCAATTTTGCACCCGGTGCTGATACACAATTAGCACCGGGTGCAAAAAAAATGCCGAGTCATATAAGGGTGCGGATGTGAGTTTTTATGGTAGTGTCGATTTGGATTGAACACACCAGCCACCCAGTTTAGCCCCAACCTCCCTAGCTACCTTTCTGTCTCTCGCCGTCTCGGGCACAGAAGGAACGCACGACAACTAGGGTTGCCCGTGCGCCCGCCGGCGATCTCGCCATGGCGACGCAGCATCCGGCCGGCGTGGACGGCGCGCCGCCGCGACCTGGCGAAGCCGGAGCAGAACCACAAAACCCTCCCTCACCTGCTCGGTAAGATCGAAGAGCAAATTATTTGACGCAATCCGCACTGTTGATTAATTAATTTGCTTTCCTCGTCATCGTCCCGATCTTACGCGGCAATCAACAGTGACCTCCATCATGATTTGCTCATGCGGCAAATCAAATTATTAGTTGATAGAATCCATCATGGAGACCTAACCGTACTGTGCCCACACGCTGAAACTCATGCGGCAATCTTGTTTAATTTGATTTTTTTTCCTTCGGTCACCACAGCGCCCCTTAGACGTTTTTTCATTTGTTCTTCCTCTTGAAATTACGCACCTTCAACTCACTCCGTTTTCATATATTTGTATGCGCAAATTTTTGTTGAAGATACCGTGCCCCTCAATTCTTTTTAGAACGAGAAGCTATTATTTTTCAGATGTATTGTTGCATGGGTTACACTTGATTGTTATTGGTTTTGTTCACTTCATTTAATGCATATCTCTTTATTGAACATTTCAATTTGATACTGTTCTATATGTTTTTTTTGAGGGAATATACTGTTCTATATGTGTGCTGTTGGGTGCAGGGATCCTAAGAGAAAAGGCCCGCCTGATCTTCGGCCGGATCCAAAAGTTATGCTTGCGCAGGCCAAGAGGTTTGCAACCGGTGTCCTGGAGCACTACAACAAAAAGAAGAAGGTATGGTATACAATTTATTCACTTATTCAAGAAGGTTTTTTTACCCATATTGTATTGGTGATTTGAGTCATGACCTTCCTTAATTTCTTGTGCACAGATCAAATTTGAGCTCATGGATGCCAAGCCTGTGAACAGCATACCGGAGCCACGCTGTTGTTACACACACATTAACTTCACCGCAAAGTCGAGCAAGGAGGATTCGCAGGAACAACTTTTCTTTGCTGAGATTTACCACAAAAGACGGGCTCCAAATGGCTTCATCGTCACCTGCTGTGAGCCATTGGGCCCTGATTCTTCAGGTCAGGTTTCTTTCTTATTAGCTAAAGGTTAACAGTTTCTCTGAATGTACAGGTAGAGAATTGCTACTCTGGGGTCTTGAGGAAACATGATATTTAGTGTAATTTTTCCAGATTGGAAATCTCATCTGTCTGGCATTAGGAAGCCTTCATATGTTTCTATAGATGCATTCATACCTAACAGATGCTTGTGTTGTTTGAGGAAATGCACGCACTGCTTTGTACAGTATCAACTAATTCCACATGTTTTTGTTTTCTCTTCTTTGAAGAATGGAAACATCCTGATCTGTCAAGAACATTAGTAATGCTAGAGAAATATGGAATCTGGCAATCCCACAAAAACCATGGGATTTTCTCATGAGGCTGGTGTCAGCTTCTCAAACCAAACACGCCAACTTAATTTGTACCTGTGTCGTTTTTTTTTCTTGCTTCAATTAGTTCATCTATATTGTACTACACCATGCCCTTCTTAGCACACCTACATGTACATATAATTACATCTATTGTTGATGTGTTAACTCAATATAGGTGCTTTGCTCACATTGTTGAAGCTTTTTTTTTTCTGTTTCCGGTAATGCTGCTTATCCCCTTAAAGTAATTTGTCATGTTTTAGAGGTGCTTTATCTATCACGTGTTGCTCTTGCATCCTGTAGAATGTTATGACAAAAGTTCTACTGCATACCACATAATCTGAATATGGGATGCCAAACTGAAACTACTCTGCTTCTATTTCTGCTGGAGTGAATTTCACTGTAGATCCATAAACTTTTCCCGAGATCTCATCTAGGTCCGCAAACTAAAAAAACGGTCATCTAGGTCCATCAATTTTTCCCTATGTCTCATCTAGGTCCGCAAACTAAATAAGTGATCATCTAGGTCCATCAACTTATAAAGAGCGATCATCTAGGTCCATTAATTTTTAAAGATCCTTCGTCTAGGTCCAAGGTGGTGGCGACGAGCCTCCTGGCAACGGGAGGCGCGGAGGTGGTGCTTCTTCGACGGTGAAGGAGAGGGTTGCATCGTGCCTTTGCCCGCGGCTGCACGTAGGTCGTCGCCACCACCTTGGACCTAGATGACCGCTTTTTGAAAATTCATGGACCTAGATGACCACTTATTTAGTTTGCGGACCTAGATGAGACCTCGAAAAAAGTTGATGGACCTAGATAACCGTTTTTTAAGTTTGCGGACCTAGATGAGATCTCGGAAAAAGTTTATAGACCTCCAGTGAAATTCACTCTTTCTGCTGAGTAAGCATTGAGACTAATGCATCATAGTGTTATCCCCAAATCATTTTTCTGAAGCTGCTGCTGTTTGTTTGCTGCAGTGGGACAAAAGTATCGCCAGCCGCCTGAAGGTAACTCGGCGGTGAGGAAGAATGCTGATTTTAGTTCCTGCTTTGCCTGCAGCGAAAGGATGCTGCATCCGAGGGGTGAAAACTATGTTGCCGGGCACTGCAACGTCCCGCGGGTCTATGGTAACTTCGTGCGCTAGCACTAGCAGTGTAATACATCTGGGCGATCTTATGTAACACAGCAACACTTTCGTGTTACTTGTGCTATTGCGTCTCGTGACGACTTTGTTACTCACTCCGTTAATGGTAGCAGCTATTCGAGTCCTTGTGAAGTGTAGGAGAAAACAGAGGCGTGAAACTATGTCGCCTGGGCGCTGCAACATACCGCACATCTACGACTATGTCTGTTAACAATGTATATCTGGGTATTGTAAATCAGTGAAAGGATTTGTGGTGGATTTGGAATTGAAAGGAGAGAGGAACAGTAGACATAAACACAGGCAATGGGGAAAGGTCTGGATGGATGACTTCTCGATCCATCTCTTCTTCTGTCTATTTACTCTCTCTATTTGCACTTTAGTCCTCATAGCTCATCTATTTTACAAATACACACACCAACACTCCCCCTCAAGATGGGGCAAATACATCATAAAGACCCATCTTGCTACAAAATGCAGAAAAAATCTTCTCAGGCAATCCTTTGGTTAAAACATCAGCTACCTGACTAGCGGACTTTACATAAGGTAGACAAATTATTCCTCCATCCAACTTCTCTTTAATAAAGTGACGATCGATCTCAATATGTTTAGTTCTATCATGATGAACTGGATTGTTGGCTATATCGATTGCCGCTTTGTTATCACAGTATAGCATCAAGGGCCCATTTTTAAACAATCTCAATTCAGTTAGAAGAATCTGCAACCACAACAGCTCACACACACCATGAGCCATAGCACGAAATTCTGGCTCAGCTGTGGACCGTGCTACAACACTTTGCTTTTTACTCCGCCATGCAACTAAATTACCTCCGACAAAGGTACAATATCCAGAGGTTGACCGTCTATCATCCAAAGATCCAGCCCAATCAGCATCAGTATAACACTCCACTTGTAAATTTCCTTGGCGAGTGTATAGAAGTCCCTTCCCTGGACAACTCTTAAGATACCTCAAGATGCGATATACAACATCCATATGAGATGATTTAGGATCATGCATATATTGACTCACAACACCTACTGCAAATGCAATATCAGGACGAGTATGAGAGAGATATATAAGCCTTCCAACAAGCCTTTGATATGCCTCTCGATCCACAGGAGTCCCTACATCTTTACTTAAACGATGATTTTGCTCAATAGGTGTGGTTGCAGGACGACATCCAAGCATACCTGTCTCCCTTAGTAAATCCAAAACATACTTTCTTTGTGAGAGAAACAGCCCCTTTGGCCCCCGAGATATCTCAATTCCAAGAAAATATTTCAATTGACCCAAATCCTTTACTTCAAATTCTTGTGCAAGATATTTTTTTAGATTCGAAGTCTCATCATAATCATCCCCGGTAATCACAATATCATCCACATACACTATTAAGATTGCTATTTTACCTACACCATGCTTATAGAATAGTGTATGATCAGCATTGCTTTGAATATAGCCTCTTTTAAGCATTGATTGTCTAAAACGATCAAACCAAGCCCTTGGAGATTGTTTCAATTCATATAGAGATCGATGTAAACGAAGCACTTTCCCATTAGTTTGGGGGTTTCAAAGCCAGGTGGTATATGCATATATACTTCCTCATGGAGGTCACCGTGAAGGAAAGCATTTTTAACATCCATCTGATATATATCCCAGTCCAAGTTGACGGCACAAGATATAAGTGTTCGTACCGAATTCATCTTAGCAACAGGTGCAAAAGTCTCATCATAGTCAATCCCATATGTTTGGGTGTATCCTTTTGCAATAAGGCGGGCTTTGTACCTCTCAACCTTTCCTTCAGGTGTATGCTTAATTGTGAAAACCCACTTGCATCCAACAGGTTGCTTACCTTGCGGTAGATCCACAAGCTCCCAAGTTCTATTCTTCTCCAAGGCTCTCATCTCTTCAAGCATTGCCTCCTTCCACTTAGGATCCTCTTTAGCTAATTTCCAGTTAGTGGGTATGTATATAGAATCGAGAGATGCAACAAAACTCTGGAAGGATGGGTTGCAACACTTATAGGAGATGAAATTGGAAATGTCATGTTTATAATCTTTAAGATATGTTGGAATATTGGATGATCTAGTTGACTTTCTTATGGCTATAGGTTGATCATTTTCAGGTGGACGCTGAGTAGACAATTGATTATCTCCTTGCTCTAGAGTGCTAGATGGAGCATTAGGACTAAGAGAGCGTGAGTTGGTACCTGGGTCCCCATGCATAAGAGACTCTTGATCTTGAGAAGGGATATTATTTTGTGTATCTCCATGGCAAGAATTATTAACCCCACTCTCACTATCATTATTAATTTCCTCCCCCTGACTATGAATCGAATTGTCCCCATAAGAACCAACTGAAGGAGGAACAAGAACCGAGCCCATTTGAATACCATCATTGTTACTCTCCCCCTCTTGTTCCCTTTCAGGTGGAGAAAGAGTAACTCTAGTATCACTGGTTGGCTCATAATAAGACTCAAATTCGCGAAATGTCACATCCATACTTACAAAGAACCGATGTTCAGATGGACACCAACAACGATAACCTTTTTGAGTAGGAGAGTAACCAACAAACACACATTTAATAGCACGAGGGTCAAGTTTTCTAACATTATTTCTATAGTCGTGAACAAAGCAAACACATCCAAATATCTTTGGAGGAACAGCAAATTCATTTGAATTCAAAAGTAACTCAGCAGGAGATTTATTTTCAAGAACTCGAAGAGGCATACGATTAATTAAATATGTTGCAGTCTTCACTGCCTCTCCCCAAAGAAACTTAGGAACATTCATTGTAAACATAAGAGAACGAGCAACCTCAAGTAAAAAGTAAATGCCTATTTTTTCGTTCAGCAACACCATTTTGCTCTGGAGTGTTAACACAGGTTGTTTGGTGTTCAATACCATTAGAAACAAGAAAATGTTTAAACTTCTGGTTAACATACTCTGTACCATTATCTGAGCATAAGACCTTGATAGTGTTGCCAAACTTATGTTTAATGAGGGAATATAAATCTTTGAAAACAACAAAAACATCACTTTTGTGTTTCAACAGATAAAGCCAAGTATATCTACTAAAACCATCGATAAAAGTCACAAACCATCTATGTCCAGAAACAGAGTGCACCTCACATGGTCCCCACACATCAGAATGAATCACATTGAACGGTTTATTGCTTCTTAGACCCAAACTAGGATAAGGAACTCTTGTATGTTTAGCAAATTCACATGCATCACATATAAGAGATTCCCTAGGACATGCATTAAAAAGTGAAGGATAACTACGAGACATAGTAGCAAAAGAGGGATGTCCAAGCCTGCGATGAAGTAATAATAATTCTTGACATGGAGACATCTTGGATGCAAAAGCAACTTCATCACTCCCTTCATCAAGATAATAGAGTCCATTATGCATGGTCCCAGTCCCAAGAATTCTCCCTGTCCCTATCTCCTGAAAAGCACAATGAGAAGGATCAAACCAACCTCTACAATAAAGGGATTTTGTGATAGCACTAACAGATAATAAATTAATAGGAAAATCAGGAACGTGTAAAACTGGTGATAAGGATATGGTTTTGGTGCACCGGATAGATCCACGTCCTGTGATAGGGACCATGGATCCATCTGCTACACTCACCTTATCCTTACCCGAACAAGGACTATTGGAAGTGAAAAGATTTGATGCTCTTGTCATATGGTTAGTAGCTCCAGAATCAATAATCCAAGGCTTATGTGTATAAGTTTGAACATGTTTTATACCTTGGGAAGTAGCATGGTAACTGGAATCAGTAGAGGAACCTTGAGTGGAAGGTGAACCTTCAGAGAGTTTGAGCTTAGAGTTATATTTCTCAAGAGCTTGAGCATCTACCACCGGAAGCTCCTTTTCGGATGTAGTATGGTTGGCTCGATTCCAGTTAGCACCTCGAACTCCCCCTGGTTGAGATTTCCCCCCTTTTTTCCACACCAGGTGGAAAACCATGTAGCTTAAAACACTTCTCAATAGTATGCCTCTTATCACCACAATGATCACATAGTAGCTTGTTTCTTTCTTTGTACCCTCAAGAAATGGATGTGTTGTTCTTCTTCATGGATAAGGCAGCGCTAGCATCAACTGTTTTATAATCATCCACTTTGGGACGTGATAGTCGGGTTTCCTCTTCTATGATACTGGAAATTATCTCATCAAGAGTAGGCCATTCAGACTTAGAAAAGATAAGCTGCCGACGTAGGTCAAATTCTTGATTCAGACCATCAAGAAAAAGCTTGCTCACGAACGACTGGAACCATGTATGATGGATGTCCATGTCCTTTTTATCAACATGCTCAAATGGATGGTAATAATGTAAATCTCTATATAGTTTCTTTGTTTCACCAGCATACTCAGTCACAGATTTTGTGCCTTGCTTCAGATGTAGCAACTCATGCATGATACGAGCAGCCTGCATCTTGTTAGCTGAGTGAGCTTGCAATGTTGAAGCGGGCAAGGATTGAGCGGATGAAGGCTTTGAAGAAGATGAAGAATGCCAAACAAGGGTCATCAGGTGGCAACTTATGTCCGCTGATCATTACCATTATCTTCTGCGTCGTTATACTATGGCAAGGTTTTTTCTCGGGACACGGTTCTGCAGTAAGCTTCCATGGATCTCCTGAAACATCGATCAGAGCACTCCACACTTCTGCAACTGTGACCATTGTTTCTACCTGTTCTCTGACCACAGATTCCATACTGCCCAACAGCCACACAAGCACTCTATCATTAATTTGTTTGGCCTGAGCATCAATTTCTTCCTTAATCTCACCATCACTAGGAGCCAGCAAACTCTCATATCCATGAGAGCTTAATATCAAACGAGCATGACGAGCCCAACTTACATAATTTTCTGATCCCATTAGTTTTATTGGATCTGGCTCAAGAGCATATTTGATAGCTTCTGAAACTACCTTGGGCTGCTCCATTATTTTGCCAAGAATTTCACATAATTTTCCAATGCTAGAATCGACATCCTTTTCTCCACCAGTCCCAGCCATGATTATGTGTTACTCAAATCACCAAGTTTCAGTTCACAGGAAACTCACCAGACATAGCCAAGCACTACGGGCACCAACGAGCAGATCACCAACAAGACAACCAGGGGACCTTCACGGATAGCACTACAGGCTGGCCTTTTCCTTCATGGACAGCAACACCATACAGCAACACTTCAGGCTCCAATCCATCCACAACACTGGCACCACTTCCGCAGCAATGGAGTCGGAGAGGACGGGCACTAACGACGCGCCAATTGGAGTCAGGATGCAGACGAACAGGACTCCAGCGCCCCCAACAAATCACAGCTCCCAGTGCCGCAACTGTTAGAAATCTAGGCAAATTTCGGTATATTTTAATTCCAGAAATTATCAACAAATTCATCACAAATATGAGTGATCCAGTGGGAGCAAAGCATGTGCTTGTGTTCAAGTTAAATCTCAAATAAAACAAGAACAGTAAGCAAAACCAGAGAGGATTTAGTGTATACCCAGGGACGGAACCGGAACCGGAGGAACCGGAATCGCCGTTACTAGTCATTGTGACTAGCCTGCTTGAAGTAGTCGATCTGATTCGGTGCAGTGACGAGTTGGTGCAGTGCAGTCCCTCGAACGACCAGGCCACCAGGAAGTAGTCGTTCGCTTGAGGGAGATGGACGCCGGGACGTAGTCCTTCGTGCTGACGAAGATGCCACCGGGAAGTAGACGAGGTAGTCGTTCACAGCAGCGAGCAGGCGCGTACGAGTACGCTCCCCAAAAACCTTATCGCTCGCCTATCCCGAGTAGGATCGCTAGGCAGACGAGGTTCGGAGGCAACTGCTCACACAAGCACAGTGCGCGCAAAGCTTGCGTTGGGGATGCGAGAGAGCAGCAAACAACAGGGAGAAGAGAGTGGTCTCCTGAAAGAAATACCAGAGAGAGGGTTGTAGCGCGTTTTCTGCCTGCGAGGAGATGCCTCCTCTTATAGGCGCCCAGCAGGAGAGGGAGGATGAACCTGGACGCTATTGTCCAGCCATAATGCCATTTAAGCGTCAGTTACAGGATTCATGACAGTAACGGTCGTCAGTTACTCTCCCCATGAAGACTGCAACGTCTCTGGCTTCAATGTCATTAACAGCAAAAACGTTCACCCCCGCACACGCGGAGCGGAGCGGAGCGGCACGGCCACGGCTCGGCGAGGCGAGCGAGCGCGCGCGCGTGGCATGCCCTTCTCCTTTTACCAACTTCACAAGCTGTCCATATTTGGTCCACCTTTTAAGTTAGTTAGGATTCTCGTTGACTCTCAATCCGGGATATAGACCCCTAGCATTTATTAGTGGACCTTTAATTTCTTTTGATTAATTGAGACAAAATGGGCCAATGGCCCAACTAATCCAACAACAACAAACAGCGAAATCGATGGAAATGGAGTGGAACCCGCAGGATTAACCTGCTCTTGATACCATAATGTAAATCAGTGAAAGGATTTGTGGTGGATTTGGAATTGAAAGGAGAGAGGAACAGTAGACATGAACACATGCAATGGGGAAAGGTCTGGATGGATGACTTCTCGATCCATCTCCTCCTCTGTCTATTTACTCTCTCTATTTGCACTTTAGTCCTCATAGCTCATCTATTTTACAAATACACACACCAACACTGGGCAACACTGCATCCAGCACAGTGAAGGAGCATATGGAACTATGTACTTTGTGTTATTGTGTTTTTGAACATTACTGCTGCCGACCACTGACACTGCTGCTTCTCAGGCTTAACCTTAACTGTCCACTCGTTTTCTGAATCAATTATCTGAGATGAACTAGATCAGAGGAAAGACAGTTTGGGTGTGTGGGTGTGACTGGCTGTTTGACACATTTGGCACAGTTCCAATTCTGCATTTGATCAGAGGAATACTGCATGCTGAGCTAAACATCGTCACAATAGTAGCTTGCATATTCACCTACTTGATCAGGTCCTTTTTGTAACCACGAGCTCGTTTCAGTGTTCTCGTCTGAACCTTAACATACTGTAAAATGACTGTAGCCTGTAGGAATAGCAACACATTTGGTGCAATAACTCACCAAGCTCTCAGCATCCTAGGGATATTTGTTTAACAAAAAAGTTTTAAGTTTCTTAAAGATATTAAACAGCATCGCAAAATTCATAGCTTGCATAGTCACATACATGGTCAGGGCTGCTGTAATCAGAGCGCAGCATTCTGATGCTTTCACAAGTGCTGGAGATGCTTTACTCTTAAAAGAGCCCCCTCCTGATGCTTGCTTTACAAGTGAAAAACAAACAAACAGACAAAAGATTCAAAATTTCAAAGCTCGCACTGTTGCATTGGAGTTCCAGATAAAAGATACTAGCAAAGATTAAAATTTTGGCAAAGCTGCTGCTATGTTCAGCTCAATCTTTCAGCACATTCTGTTCCTTCTTCATCAACCTACCTTCGAATGAAATACCACCATTTATTATTGTGGAGAAGCCTAGTCTCAAATTCTAGTTTTGCCCTTTCTTTACTATTCAAATCAAACTACCCTAAAGTGCGTATTTTTTTTTCGATCTGTACCGGGTCCTGGCAAATTGTTGCTTTCCCAAGCCGTCCCGCGAATCCGTTTCGTTCACTAAAGAACATCGACATGCTATTGATCGATATCACTTTGGGATGAAAAAGGGCCTGATCTCTTGGATGACACTCCAACTAACACTGGCCTAGCTCTAACTGCCTAGCTCTAACTGCATATGTCATCGGTACTTTGCACACAGAGCTGCTCCTTTGCTGCCAAGCTGAACTTTATTTGGCGAGTGGTGTCTACACCGAAACAGAAAAGAATGAAGAAGGGGTTTGGTGTTGTCTACATTGTTGTGGTTTCCACTTGGTACCAATCATACCAATATGCAAGTCCCCGGAGTACATGCTAGTATGTTACGGATAATCTCCTTTTCTACCCCCATTTTGCCATGCTTTTCCAATAGGAATAATGAATTCAATAAGACAATGTGCTATGTATATATATAGCCATATAGGTCATATAGCCATTTAGGTCATGACCATGAGAATTGCATTGACCCATAGGATTTTTGGATAGCTAGAACAATCGTTTTCTTGGTCCGAGTCAATCACAGCAAGTCTCCCAAGATCCATGTGCAATTTGGCAATACACAAATGAAGCCAACATGTGAGCCCGGCTGTAATTTCCTACATGCTACTATGATAATCTCCCGGTCAATCAGGTCAGTCTCAGTGCAGGATTTCATCACATGGTTACCTAGACTAGAAACTAGAAACTAGGTAATTGTACCAGATGAGTTTCATGGTGATGAAACTCCTCTCACATCCCATGAAACTCCTCAGTCTCTCTCCTCTGCCACATCAGCATATTTAATGCCATTAAATTCTCATGAAACCCCCACTGAGATTGGCCTTACAAACTCAAAACTAAAATTCACCAACCCTTACATTTTGAATAAATATTTTTAATAAAGAAAGTTTTTAATTTTGAAATGGCCGTGCCAACCCCCGGTGGGGCCCACCGCCATACACCCAACGAGGCAGCCAGCGAAGAAGGGAGAAAGACACATCACCACCCCACCACCGCCCCCTTCCTTCCTCCCACCGCGTTGGGAACCTGAGTGCTCCCCCCTCGATCTCCCACCGCGTCGGGGCTCCTCCTCCCTCCAACTCCCCGTCGCCGGAGACGCCACCGGCGCGGCCGCCGCTCCCCCCGGGCCCATGGACGGCATCGAGGGCCTCCTGGCCCGCGACTTCGGCGTGCGGCCGCAGGGCAAGGCCGCGCCCATGGCCGGCGCCGCCTCCCGCCCCGCCGCCGCCGGATCCGCCGCCACCGCGTGGTCCAACCCCACCAGATCCACCCCGGCATCCTCCGCCGCCCCCTCCTACGACGACCTCTTCGGCGCCCCCGCATCCACCCCCGCCCCGGCGTCCACGTCCTCCTTCGACTCGCTCTTCGACTCCTTCAAGGGCCCCACCACCACCGCCGCCAAGCCCGCGCCTTCCTCGGCCCCGGTGTTCGACGACGACATCTTCGCCGCGGTCCCCGGGCTTCGCCCCACCAAATCCTCGTCGGCGCGGTACGACGACGCCGTCTTCGGCTCCGCCCCGGCCCCGGCGTACGACGACGTGTTCGCCGCCACCACCACCGCCCGCGCCACGCCGCCGCCCGCCTACGACGACGACGACGGCTTCCTGGGCGGGTTCGCGAGCGCGCCGCAGCGGGCGGAGGAGAAGAGGAGGCCGGCGGCGGTTGAGGACGACGGGGACGACGACCTGCTCGGGGGGTTCGGGAGGAAGGCACCGGTGGCTGCGGAGGAGGAGGGGATCGGGGGCGCCGGGTTCGATGATCTCATCCCGGGGTTCGCGGGGAGCAGCCCGGCCAGCAGCAGGTGAGCAAAATCGAGCCTTTCTTCGCGTGGATTTGCGTTTTGCATTGCTCATGGTTAATGTGCTAGCCAGATCCGAGATTTTTTAGAGCAACCTTTTACAATGTGAGATCTTGCGCTGTGTCAGATGAGATTAAATTGAGCAGCTTTAGCTGAATTTCCTCTTTTTGTGCTTATGCTATATGTGTCATGAGCTTTTGAGCATGTATAAATATACATCACAGTGAGCTTTTTTTATGCTATATCAGTAACTTTAGACTCAACATTAATTATGCAACTCCTGCTGATGCCACATTTTGAATGAAGTTCTTTATTTCTATATCTAATTATCAGAGAGTTTCAGGTGGGTTCCTTGTTAAGTAACCATTGAAATGCTTGAATGGTAAAGCATGTTTACTGAATGCATCATAACTTGTTCAATAGAAATATTGTCTTTCATTTGTTACATATATCATTTAAGTATCAGCCCATATTCGCTCTCACATTTTTGGCCCTTGAACTCTCTCTTGTGTGTGTACACATCTATTGCAGTATCATTGAATTAATCAAGTGTGAAATCAGTGATCTCTTTCCTGTTGCTTAAAGTTAGCACCAATGACTTGCCAATTTCTTCTAAACCAATGTGTTTTACTCCTTACAATTTCTCATGCTCTCTGTACTTTTCAGGAAGGCTAATAGTGATAACAAAATGAAGCCGCCAGTTCCAACTTCTAAACCAACAGCTAGCATGGCAGATGATCCATTTGTTGTTCTAGAGACAGCTTCCGCTTCAGGTTCAGCATATACGTCTCCAGGAAGATCCGCAGATCCCTTGGAAGATCTGGATAAGTCTGCAAACTCTGAAGGCAAGGCTGCCAATAATACTGCTGCTGCTGATAGTTTATTCGAGGAACCAATTGCTTTTGACCGGGCCCCAAAATCAGATCCTATGTTTTCCTCTGAAATCAATGGTCATGCCAAGGACAGGAGCCCACCAAGTGTAACCCGAGATTCCAGTCCTGTACATCATTCAATGGATGGAAATGCAGCACGTCAATCTTCTATGGAGGACCTTGGGAACATCATGCCTAAGTCACAGTCTGCAAGGTATTCTGATATCCGTGGTGATGATATGGAGGATCAGTCACCAAGATCTACTGAATCTGAAGATGATATATGGCTTACAGTTTCTGAGATTCCGCTTTTCACACAACCAACTACTGCCCCACCACCTTCCCGATCACCACCTCTACTTAAACAAAAACCACTGGGAGCAAATGCAAATGGAAAGGAGAATGGACATGTTCGTCGGTCTAGCCAAAATCACAACCATTACACTGATTTGCCAAAGCAACCAGAGGTTTCTTCAGTAGATGACCTGGAAGGTTTTGCCACGGGCAAGCCTCAAATGCCTGCTTATGATAAAAATGTTTTTGACAAAGACTTTGAAAGAAGTCAATCAGATAGTGAAGAGAGAGACAGGCAAGAAAGATTGGAACAGGAAAGGGAAATGAAACTGAGGGAGGAAATGGAAAGAGAAAGGAGAAGACTTGAAAGGGAGAGAGAACTGGAACAACAAAGAGAAAGGGACAGGGAACGCCAAGCTGTGGAGAGGGCTACAAAAGAGGCACGGGAGAGAGCAGCGGCTGAAGCTCGTGCGAAAGCTGAAAGTGAGGCCCGCCAGCGTGCACAGCGTGCTGCTGTGCAAAGGGCTCAAAAGGAAGCCCGTGAGAGAGCTGCTGCTGAAGCCAAAGACAGAGCAGCTAGGGTTGCTGCTGAAGCAAAGGAGAGGGCTGCTGCTGAAGCAAAGGAGAGGGCTGCTGCCGAAGCGAAGGAGCGGGAGCGGGCTGCAGCAGAAAGGGCTGCTGCTGAGAGAGCTCAGCAGGAAGCAAGGAAGAGAGCAGAAAGAGTTGCAGTGGAAAGAGCAGCTGCTGAGGCTCGAGAAAGGCAGGCAGCAGCAGCAGCTGCTGCTGCAAGGGAAAAACAGAGCACACCGGATGATCTTGAGTCATTCTTCGGAGTGAATGCCCGTGCCAGTAGTGCACCAAAGCCGAGGGCTCCATCCCCATCAGTGGTAAGTACATCTGTCAAAATGTTCACATATAAAAAACTGTCTGCAGAGCAGCTAAACCTCTTACCTTTTGGTAATATTGGATTTTTTAGGATTCTATGTTTGGTTCTGGAGCTCAAGCTAGAGGAACTGCTAATGGATCACAGAGAGCAGCATCAACCTCAGCAGCTGCGAGAAAAGCACCATCAGCCTCAATTTTTGGGGATGATTTGTCTGACTTATTTGGAGGTAATGTCTTTTCCAAAATTAATAATAGTTTTATAAATTTTCAATAGTATTGTGCTCCTAATTGTTCTGTCTCTGCTTTATTATATATCTTTTCGTCTTTTCAGCCCCTGCATCATCTGATGTATTTCAAGAGGTTGAGGGGGAGAGTGAAGAAAGAAGGCGTGCTAGACTAGAACGCCACCAGAGGACCCGTGAACGAGCGGTAATGTTGTTTAAATTTCAAATTAGAAACAAAAAAACTGTCTGCTATTTCCTGGTCTCAATAATTATTGTTGGAAATAATATGGCTGACTTCTTCCATGTTGTAATGAATGATGGTTTTCATTCCCTCACTGCTACTAATCGTTTTCTTTGCTACCATGTTCACCAGGCAAAAGCTTTGGCCGAGAAGAATGAACGAGATATGCAGGTTCAGAGGGAGCAGGCAGAGAGAGATGTAAGCACTACATTGTCAATATATGTAACAGCTTGATTCTGCGTATTTAAGTTGCTGTCAACACCCAACAGTCCGCATTATACTGCTTTTATAAATTTATTCTCTTCACAATCCTGGCGGAATTTTAGTCACATGCTCCCAGTGTACCTGGGCCCCTATACTTTCTTGGTTTCTAATAGTCTGCTTGTTTTGTTTGTACTTTCTTAATTCCAGAGAATTGGAGACTCACTAGACTTTGAAATTAAGAGGTGGGCTGCTGGAAAAGAGGGCAACTTGCGTGCTTTGTTATCAACTTTACAATATGTAAGTTGCCAATACTTTTGCCACTGTGAAGTGTGAAGTTATACTGCATGCATTTTTACCCAGTATGTTTGATATTTTTTTGGTGCTATGATTTTTTTGTTGTGCAATGTAAATGTGCTCAATATCCCATTTTATGCCACAAGTATTATTGCTAGTTTGACTATTTTTTGTTGGCTGTGATTCACTTAAGCTTGTTAGGCACTTCATATGACCATGGTCAAAATGTTCCAGTTTAGGCTGACCAACACAGGCTGGGTTTGGCTTGCTTGGTTTTTAGTTTTGGTTAATGCTATCAGCAACCTGCTAACTGTTACTAAACCTCAATGCCTTGAATGTATTCAGCCTCCAATGCTGCACAAATTTGACAATTATTTTAGAGATGAAATAATGAATGCCTCTTAACCTCATAATTCATTTGTTTTAATACTTCTGTACAAGTTAATTGGATGACTGGTAAATTACAAACGTTTCATGTACTAATGTATACCTTTTTCGGAACAGATACTTTGGCCAGAATGTGGATGGCAAGCTGTATCCTTGACCGATTTGATTACTGGTGCTGCTGTTAAAAAGCAGTACAGAAAGGCTACCTTGTGCATTCATCCTGACAAGGTGCAACAGAAGGGTGCAACGCTTCAGCAGAAATATATCGCTGAGAAAGTTTTTGATCTCCTTAAGGTGTGTATCCAATTGCTTTGTGACTACATTTGGTGCCATATAAAACCTCAGTTGAGATTCACTTCTATAGGTGCCATATAGGTGAATTATAAGTGTTGCTTCCTAAAAATTTTTAAACAACATAATTGATATGCTGACGCAAGTTTAACAAAACTATGTTGTTTGGCTTTCATTGTAAACTAACTGAAGTGATCTCTCAAGCACAGAAACTAATGTAGGACAATCAATTAAATAATCTACAAGTGGTCTTTAACTTTTGTGACCACCAAGGTTAATACCATTCGATTTGTAAATAGTGCATTTACGACCAAGTCCTAGGTGTCCGTTCTTCCATGCTTGTGTGATTCTCCTTGAGCCCTTGAGGGTCCCTCTGTTGTCAGTGTTTGACCTCTTGATGTTTCACTTAATCTTCCACTACCACTACCTTGTGTAAACAGGAGGCGTGGAACAAATTCAATTCTGAAGAGCTCTTCTGAAGCAATCTCTGTGAATATATACATGGTCAGCTTAACTGTATACCAACACGGGAGCGCCGGAGTAGCAAGACACATGGACAGAGTGAAAGCTCCACTCAACTGTCAGTTGTATTGTTTCACAGATTCTGTTCAATTGCTCCTTGTACTCTGCTCTTGCCCTCATCTGTATGTGTTCATATTCATGGTACTTGCACTGCCACAGCTCTGTGTATGTAGCCTACTGTTCATTTGACAGCTATTGGCATGTTTTTTTTCCTCTCTTGCGGATAGTTTTTACAGGGTGATTTACCTCATACAGCCAGGATTACATTACACCCCTTCTCATACTATTTCGTGTACAATGGACCACAGAGATTCGAACTTCACTTGCTGCCTAGCTTTTTGGTTCTACCGAAAGAGATGTACACTGTACAGATTGTACTACTGTTGTTTTGAATTGTGGTTTGGTATGCTGAGATCTTGGCATGTATTTTCCATGACTGAGTCCATATCCTGTTTACCTAAGGCTTCTGCCAAAATTGACAATGTATCCATATGGCATTGGTCAGTTCAACTGATAATAAACTTGTTGGGCCACCATTCCTGTTTCTTCAATCTTGTGGCCATCCTCTCTGAGCGAACTTTGATAGTTTCTGCGGACACATTGTGAGAATTTCTTTTTTTTTTAAAAAAAATATTGAGAACCATAATTCTTGAATGTCTGCTTCTCGCGCAACGCTGCACCTCTTAGTATTTTGGGTATTTTGGGCTTTCTGCTCAGCGGAGAGACGAGCCACCAAGATCGATTGATTCCAATCTGTGTAAAGAGATGCAAGGACAAACTTTGTCATGATCTGACGAACTTAGTAAAACGAACAGAACAGCAAAGGATGGCGATTCAGAAGAACGAATGATAACGACAAGAAGATTCAGAAAAGTAGCAGCTGGATTAAACAGAATTAAGTGCAGAGCATACAGATCGAGAGATCACCAACAAGGATACCCTTACAGGTTCACAGCCAGGGCCAAGACAACACGTGACCCTCATTACATTAACCATTAGTGCTAAGCACTGTTTAAGAAACGAAAATAGAAATTAGGCGCTAAACAACGTCTTTATTTGATTAGGGCCGTTGATCACTAGATGGACGATCGGAATTGTCGACAACTCGGTGGCTTCAACGCCGACGTCCACTTGAGCTTCCTCTTATCTCTGAATGTTCTGAATAGCCACGACTGAATACAATGAATGGCAGTCGATAGTATCCTCACAAACTTGACCTCACTAGGCCGCGCCTGATAAATGTAAAAAAAAAAGGAAATAAGGAATTTGAGAAAAGGAGATGGAATGCCTTGAATCGAAAGAATTCACGTCCCCCATGTCATATTTTGAAAATGCTTGCAAACTGTAACTTGTAAGTCATAAGAAGTGCGGCTTTGCCTATTAGATGGCAAATATCAAAATTTCTCCCACTCAATCGATGACGACATTAGAACAGGAGGGAGACAATGTTAGGCTCAGGCATTGATACAAAGTTGGACAATGACAAATAGACTTACGTTTGGGAATCCGTGTACTTACTAAATCTTGGTCAGATGACACCAAGAATTCAACAACACAAACATAATGCAATGAGAACTAAACGAAGCCATAGACATGGAGTTAGGCAAACATTATTAAAGAGTTACATTGTGCCTTGCCCCATTTACCAGGAGGCTGTACAAGAACTAACTTGGAATCAGGCACCACAGATACTACCAATCAAACAATTATAACCAGGGCACCATACTTCAAATATAAACTATAAACGGGGGCGCCCCTTATTTCTTAGATGCTAGAAGTTTGGTAGTAACATCACTATCACTTGCACTTGTGCGCTTCGCTGCATATTTCCGAACACATCCCTCTTTGATCTTGGGTGTGATCCAAATCGTCCATAGCAAGATTGTTGAGAGTGCAAGAACAGCCGGCCATGGATCCCACCAGTTGTCAGAAACCTTAACCATCCATAGAGTCACGCCAACACAAAAGAGGGAATATACCACAACGAACACATCCTACAAAGTGGGGACAAGCAGTGAGAGTAAACGATTAGTGGAGGCGCAGTTGATATGAGATAAACAGAATGGATTTCATTAATGAATAGCATCAAATGCAGCAGACAGAAGAGGTCACAACACATTCTTGATTAAACAGTCATCAGCAGTTTTAGCACTACTATAGTTTCTAGTAGTAGTAAGAAAATCTGAATGGCCAATTCCAGCAAACAGAAGCATAAGAATGCAATCTTGTTACGAACACAACTTTTGATATTAGCTGTGGGTTTAGCCGTTTGAAAACATCACTGCAACTTTTGATATTAGCTGTACAGGTTTTAGAAATCAGGATGCATGCAATATATTTGAATAGATCGAGACGGTAAGGCTAGGACTCACCAGCGTGGCCTTGATGCACGTGGCTACGCAAGGGTCCACCTCAGCCAGCTCCTCCCCTATCGCCGCCGCCTTCAGCCCGGCGGCGCCTTTCTCGAGGTCCACCGGAGGATCCGAACTGGCCATTGCCATGGACGACACCTTCCTCCCACTTCACCGGCGTACGTGAAGGAGAAGGAGGCGTTGCGTCGCCGCGCACGACGACGATCTGCTGACAGGTGACGGACTTCTCGGCGGCGGCGGAAACTAGAACTCGTCGGAATCACGGGGAAGCAGGACGGAACGGAAGGAGGCCGGGGAAGCGTTTTTACTTGGGCTGGGAGTGGGCTCTCATCAGGCTTCCTGTAGGACACGGAACGGGAAGGAGAGTTGGACTCTTCATGGGCTGTCTATTGGGCTGTTCAACTGGAAAGAGGACAGGACACGAGATGGCCCAGGACGGCCTGCTAGAAAACGAAGAAAAAACATGATGGATTGGCCTTGCTACTCCGATGTCCGATCCGAAGAGGACGCAGTATATGTTTTAGATACGAATTAAAAACGCGCATCCATGGAGAATACATGGAGATTTTTTTTAGATAATAGATAATAAAATCTAGCCTCGATCAAGTTTGGCTACGGCCTTAAAACATTACTGCGGCACTTCCGTCTGCAAACTCAAAAAAATCTCAACTAAACCCCACCACATAGTTTGACGAGAGCATTATAAAGTAATTCTATTACTAAACCTTCATCCATGGTGAGCAAAGAGACGCATGGTCAAAACCTCCAATGCTTAACATGCATCCTTTATTGCTTGTCTTTCTTGTTCACCACTACGGGAAACCCGACGTATGCCGAGTGCTTGGCTCTTTGCCGAGTGCTTTCTGTCGGGCACTCGGCAAAGACAGGACGTGCCGAGTGCCCAGACAAAGGCACTCGGCAAAGAGACAACACTCGGCAAATACAACCTTTGCCGAGTGTCAGAAAAGAGCCACTCGGCAAAAAGCATCTTTGCCGAGTGTCAGGCCACAGACACTCGGCAAAGCTGTCGCACGTGCCCTGCGCGTGCCACGCCACGGACGGCCGTTTGGGCTCCAGTAGCTTTGCCGAGTGTCACACGGCAGACACTCGGCAAATTGACGCTGTGCCGAGTGTCCCACGTTACACACTCGACAACGCCGTAGCACGTGTCCAGCACGTGCCACGCGCGCCAACGGCTGTGGACGGCCGTTTGGCCTGTCAGTTCTTTGCCGAGTGTCACAGCCCAGACACTCGGCAAACATGTGGCACGTGCTTGACACGTGCCAGGCCTGTTGACGTATTGGTCCTTTGCCGAGTGTCTCGGTCAGATACTCGGCGAAGACTTTGAAAGTTTGAAAAATATTTTTTAAAAATGTGAAATTTAAACTAAAAAAATTTGAACATTTTAAATTTAAACGTTTTTGGCCGGCTGGATTGGTGGTTTTGCCGAGTGCTTATTTGCGGCACTCGGCAAACCACCTCTTTGCCGAGTGTTCCGTGGGGGACACTCGGCAAAGCTTATGTTTGCCGAGTGTTTTGCGGAAAACACTCGGCAAAGTTTGGCCCTGTTTGTTTAAACTTATGCTTTTGGGCTCCAAACTTTATTTTTTTTAATGATACTTGTCAAAGGCTCTTTATATCTTATGTGGAGCCTGTGGAAAAAAGTTTGGACGATTTCAAAAAGTTTATATATACGGCCCTTTCCAATTGGAGCATATCCCCATAGAAGTTTCGGAGAGTTGAGAAGGAGACAGCTGGATTCCGAAACGAAGTGAAGTTGAATTAGAGTTTGAGTTCATAACTTTTTCTATAGGCAATAGACGACGTAGATTGCTTCATTTGAGGTTATCATATTTTTCCGGACCCATTTGATATTTTTTAAATTATTTGTACGCCCTTCTCCGCATGAAATAATGAAATATATGAAGGAATTATGAGCTATATAGGCATGAAATAATGAAAACATTTCATTGAAGCAAAAAATGTGCATTGTTGGATGTATTTGACAAGATATTTTGATGTGTATTTGATCAAATTTGAAAAATTTGGTATGGAGCAAATGTTCTGGGAAATGTTTGCCGAGTGCTACACTCGGCAAAGAGCACCTTTGCCGAGTGTCAGGTCAGAGACACTCGGCAAAGATGCCACGTGGGCTGGCCGGCCCGCGGCCGCGCGGGCCACGTCATTGGCCCACGTGGCACCTTTGCCGAGTGCCTGCGCTCGGCAAAGGGCAGGTTTGCCGAGTGCCCTGCGCCAGACGCTCGGCAAACAGGCCACGTGGCCGTCCCCTTCGGCCGCGCGCGACCATGTCAGCGGCCAGCGCGCGGCCACGTGGTAGATCTGTTTGCCGAGTGCCGGATCTGGGACACTCGGCAAACAGGGGGGGGTGCCCGGGGGGACTTAATTGCCCACGCGGCCCCCAACCCTACACACGCACACACGCACACACCCGCCGCCGCCACCGCTCCCCGCCACACCCGCCGTCGCCGCTCCCCGCCACACCTGCCGGCCGCCGCGCCCGGCCCGCCCCGACGCCCGGACTCCGCCGCGACGCCGGCCGCCGCCTCCGCCCCGACCCCGGCCGCCGCCTCCGCCCCGGCCCGGCCGCCGCGCCGGGCCGCCGCAACGGCCGCCCCCGCTCCTGCCACGCCGGCCTGCCGCCACGGTCGGCCTCCGCCTCCGCCCCGACCCCGGCCGCCGCCTCCGCCCCGACGCCGGCCGCCGCGTCAGCCCCGGCCCGGCCGTGGCGCAGGCCGGGCCGTCCCCACCCCGGCCCCGGCCGCCGTGCTCCTTCCCCGGCCGCCGGCTCCTTCCCCGGCGGCCGCCGTGCTCCTTCCCCGGCCACCGGCTCGTCCTCCTGTCCCCGCGCCCGCCCGTCCCGTGTAGGTACCTCGCCCGTCCTCTTGTTACCTTTGTTATTTTTGTTCATTTTGCTGCAAAACTAGGATGTGGTAGTTGCTATTTTTGTGGTAGGATGTGGTAGTTGATGTTTTTCATACATAGGATAGAAACATATATTTGTGGTAGGAAGTAGTAATATGAATTTATTTGTGAAATTATGAAATTGATGTGAAATTGGTATACTTTGAATTGGTTGATTTTTGGTAGAATTGAGTAATGAATGTGGTTGTCGGCCTTTGTTTTGCTATCAAATGGATTAGGTCATGTCAAACAAGTGCCATGAATATTGTGTATGTGGTTGTCGGCCTTCGTGCCGCATCCTTGTTATGTGGTTGTCGGCCTTCGTGCCGTGTTTTTTTGCAGGATGTGTGGTTTCAGAAACCTTCCCGTGTAGGAGAGGTGCTGCCGAATTTTTTATTTGACAAAAATTTGTTTTTATTTCAGTGAGGCTGTTGCACCGTCTTCGACTTGGACCCCGACGCCGCACGTCGTTCCCCGCCGTCTGCACCGACACGAGTGTCACCGACTCGCCCGCCGTCGAGCCCGTAGGTGAGCACATGCAAAACCATACGCCCTCAGTTTTTAATTCGTAGATCCATATTTAAGTTGTGTACCTTATTCGTCTCTTGTATTTATCTTTACCGTGTGGCTTCTTTGCCATGTTCTTGCGTTTCCTACAGTAAATAAGATGAAGGGTCATCTTCTTCTTCCGTCTTGAGAAAGATGATATGACATCTTATTTTCTGTAGGATACGCAAAAACATGACAAATAATTCATACCGTACAGTTAAATACAACAGGCCAAGATTGTGCACAACTGTGTCACGTAACCTAGTTAGGCGTCTCCCGTTCGAAAGAGATACGGTTGTGAATATGTGAATCTTTGCATATGTCTAACCGTATCTGTTTCGAATTGTCCACGTTTTTGGACAGCTCGAGGATGTGTAGATGGGTAGTTTCCATGCTCTACTCGTACCGAGGCTGAGTTTCGGCATCATCTCCCTGTTGTTCTCCGAATACACAATCTCCATAATTGGACGTGTATTTGGAGAACAGCGGGGAGGTGCTGCCGAAATTCCGTCTTGGATACGAGTAGAGCACGAAAACTACCCGTCTACACATTCTCGGGTGGGATTAGGACCTATCTTTACCTATTAGACATAAAGCTAGCATCCGGTAGATGCATTTATTATTATAAATTTGGTATGGAAGAAATTTATTTCTCGGTGATATGTAAAGGGATGGATGACCGTGAGTGGATGTACACTGGCCTCTCAATTAAAGGTGAATGTACAGATGAATGGATTGCCAAGACTTAGGCGTTCTTGAAGCAAGCTTTTGCCAATGCGAAAGGGGTGCCAACTACTTTCTGTCCATGCGCGGTTTGCGACAACCGTAAACGCCAAACAGAAGTTGTGATGGGTAAACATCTCGTTAAGTCTGGATTTACGGAGAACTATACTCGGTGGACACGCCATGGTGAAGCCGTTGATCGTGTGAGAGACAAGGCCGTGAGGCAGCAGATCGAGGAGTTTGATGATGAGGCAGGGGTAGGGGACATGCTGCATGACTATGGCGAAGCACACTTCAATGATGGACCTAGGGAGGAGGAGCCGGAGGCCACTGCAAAGGCTTATTATGACATGTTGGCAGCGGCACAACAACCCCTTCACTCACACACTAAGGTTTCTCAATTGGATGCCGTTGCACGTCTGTTGGCCGTCAAGTCCCAGTTTAGCTTGGGTCGAGACGCCTTTGACCACATCCTGACAGTTTTTGGCGGCCTCCTTCCGGAAGATGCCGTATCAGAAGATACATGCTTGTCCGAATGGATGCATCTTATTTAGGAAAGAATATGCGGACGCAAAGCAATGTCCGAAGTGCCAGGCTTCTAGATTCGTGGAGATAGTCGGTGCTGATGGTAAGAAGAAGCAAAGAAAAATACCCGTGAATATCCTACGGTACCTTCCACCTATACTGAGGATCCAACGGCTTTACATGACCGAGGACTCCGCGAAACAGATGACATGGCACAAAAGTGGAGTGCGATACAATCCTGATAAGCTCGTACATCCATCCGATGGTGAAGCATGGAAGCACTTTGATGGGATTCATCGTGACAAGGCTAGAGAGGCTCGGAATGTGCGTGTTGCGTTGGCAACAGATGGGTTCAACCCGTATGGAATGACGGCTGCCCCATACTCTTGTTTGCCAATGTTCGTGATCCCACTCAATCTCCCCCCCCCCCCCCCGGCGTCCTCTTTCAACGACAGAACATATTTTTGTCGTTAATTATTCCTAATTACCCGGGGAAAAATATGAGTGTGTATATGGAGCCTCTTGTTGATGATTTGGACCATGCTTGGGAGGAAGGTGTATGGACATACGATCGAGCTACAAAAACAAACTTTAAAATGCATGTCTTCTACCAGTACTCCCTGCATGACCATCCGGCGTATGGGATATTCTGCGGCTGGTGTGTCCACGGGAAGTTCCCATGTCCAATATGCAAGGCATCTCTGAAGTTCATCTGGCTGACCAAGGGTGGAAAATATTCATGCTTCGACAAACATCGTCAATTTCTCCCTCTTGAACACGAATTTAGACAAGATATTAAGAACTTCACGAAAGGTGTCAGGGTTCAAGACCCTGCACCACAGATGATGACAGGTGCGGATGTTCGTGCAGAGTTAGACGCTCTCGTGGTCGGGGAGGATGGCTGTTTTGTGGGTTATGGCGAGCAACATGCCTGGACTCATAAGTTAGGCCTGTGGAAGCTCCCGTACATGCAAGACCTTCTGCTTCCACATAATATTGATATGATGCACACTGAAAAGAATCTTGCCGAGGCACTTTGGGGTACAATCATGAACATTGCTGATAAAACCAAAGACAATACCAAGGCAAGAGTGGATCAGCAGCGGTTATGCAATAGACTGAAGCTAAATATACCACCACCCAGGGACGACAAAACATGGAAAAAACCTAAGGCCGATTTCGTTCTCGATAATGACCGAAAGAAGGAAGTGCTAAGTTGGTTCCAAACATTAAAATTTCCTGATGGGTACGCAGCGAATTTGAAGAGGGGAGTGAACTTAACTACTTTACGAATCAACGGGCTCAAGAGTCATGACTACCAAATATGGCTTGAGCGGCTTCTTCCGGTAATGGTTCGAGGCTATGTCCCCGAGCATGTCTAGCTAGTGCTGGCAGAGTTGAGCAATTTCTTCCGCCAACTGTGTGCTAAGGAAGTATCGAAGACCATGCTTGAAGAAATGGAAAAGCTTGCTCCCGTGTTGCTATGCAAGTTGGAGAAGATATTTCCACCGGGTTTTTTCAACCCGATGCAGCATATGATTCTGCACCTTCCGTATGAGGCACGAATGGGAGGGCCTGTGCAGAACCGCTGGTGCTATTCAATTGAGAGATGCCAAAATGTTCTTCAAACTAAATGCAAAAATAAATGCAATATTGAAGCTTCCATTGCAGAGGCTTACATTCTGGAGGAGGTGTCAAACTTCACAATGAAGTATTATGCTGACAACCTCCCTAGCGTGCACAATCCACCGCCTCGTTACAATGTTGGTGAAGTTGAATCGAACCTCAGCCTTTTCCGAGGGCAACTGGAAAGTGCAAGTGAAGGCACCAACAAAAACTTGACAAATGCAGAGTGGCACGCTATCATGCTTTATGTGCTCACCAATCTATCCGAAGTTGAGCCAATCTATCGGTAAGTTCAGAATAATCTTGTTGTCGAGTACCTAGCCACTATTCTGCATCCAACACTCTTGTTTCTCGTTCATACAGGGAATTTCTTGATCAATTCTGGCGTAATAGGAGGGCTCCTACCGCGCACGAAGTTGATGACCTTCTTAAACATGGAAACCCAGATTTTATTTCTTGGTTCAAACAGAAGGTATATTTAATTTCAGTCTTGTCCTAAATTTGACGTTCTGAAGTCATGTCATTAATATAACAAACTATCCTGGTCGAACTCGCAGGGCCAATCCGATGGGTCTATGAGTCCCGAGTTGAGACAGATCGCCGATGGTTGTGCGTATAAGGTCAAGTCATTTATCGGATATGACGTGAATGGTTATCGTTTTCGCACAACAAGTCATGAGGCGAGGATGCCCAATCGAAGGACTACAAATACCGGAGTTTATACTCCAGGCTCTGATGGGTTCGATTACTATGGGAGACTTGAAGAAATATACGAGCTTAATTTCGGTGGAAGCAAACCTCTTTCTCCTGTTATCTTCAAATGTCATTGGTTTGATCCTTCAGCGGTGATACAGAACCCTAGTCATGGGCTAGTCGAAATTCGACAGTCATCTGTCTTACCTGGAGACGATGTCTATATAGTGGCTCAACAGGCCACCCAGGTGTATTATTTGTCATACCCATGCAAAAAGGACAAAAGGCTTGAGGGTTGGGACGTTGTATACAAAGTGTCGCCACGCGGTAAACTACCAGTCCCAAACAATGAAGATTATAACATAGATCCAAACACCTATGATGGAGAGTTCTTCCAAGAAAATGGGCTAGAAGGGTCTTTTGAGATAGACTTAACCCAAGCGGTCAGAATGGATTTAGACTCAGAAATGTTGGTTGACGAGGATACTGGAGATGTGGTTCATAATGCTAAGGAGGTAGAGTTACTAGAGCGATTACAATTAGGCAATGATGAAGCCGACGACATTCCTCCGCCTTTGGAGGACGACCATGAACATCTCGAAATGTACGATAGTGATGATGCGATCGTTGATCCAGATAATCCTGATCCGGATGATTATTTCTAATAAAAGTACGTTTATATATTGCATCATCTCTTTCTAATAGTTTATGTCGGTTCATATTTCTTATATATTACATGTCTTTCTAATAATTTATGTTTATATGTGAAATCTAATAAATGCATGTTTTTGTTGATTGCAGGTGATTGAACCAAGATGGTTGGTCGGGGCGGTGCAATGAGGAACGTCATGTCGTTGTACCGGAAGTTCAAAGATGGAGGGTCCGATGCAGCTGGGTCATCTGGTGCCAAGGGCAAGGGGTGAAAGAAGAAGGCCAAAGGCGGGGGGCGAGGCAAGGGCAAGAGGCGAGAGCGGACCCCCGTACCTTCGTTGTCTTCATCCGACGAGGACTTTGTTCCTTCGGCGGCGGACACTCGGGCCGCGGAGCACGAGGACCGCGAGGATGAGGAGCACGAGGCAGCGGAGCACGTGGCTGAGGAGCACGGGGCCGAGGACCATGGGGCCGAGGACCCCGAGGGCGAGGACGTAGAGGGGTGCACCTCCTCTGAAAACTCGTCCCTTTGGCAGCGAGGCCCCTCGCAACTCCCGAAGCGCCCGATACCCATGGAGCGTCGCCCCGTGATCGCACCCAGCCCTCCAAGGTAAGTAATTTTAGATGTTACAAGTACCTTTTCGTTTCATATTCATATGTTGGAAATCACAATATGGACTAACAATTTATCTTAATCACTTGGGCAGGAATTGGGTGAGTGTCACCCCGTGCGCTGCTCACGACCGCAAAGTCAACGACATCCTGGGTCTTCTTTGCAGGGAGTTGTTTCCGGGTCTGGTGACCATTGGTGGCAGGGAGGAGCCGGCCTACACCTTTGACCACTACGTCGCCGCTCGCGATCAGGAGGACCGGGACCGCAGGATCTTCAACAACAAGGCCGAGCGGGTAAAGGGCGAGTTGTGGGTAAGTATTCGTTGCACTACATTGCTCAACACAGCACATTCATTAAACATCTACAAATAATGCAACATCCATCATGTATATATGCGCAGGACTTTTACAGATGCGTCCCGGGACATGAGGCTTTGGCGGATGTTGTGGCACATGCAGCCTGTTGGAAGCTCGTCAAGGACCTGCACTACGAGGCGCGCGTGCAGGCCGTAATTGATCATTATGCTGCACTCAAGATCTCCGTGAAGAAACCCGAGGCAAGAAAGATAAAGTTGACCAAGGAGCAATACATGGCGGTATGAAAATCGATAATGTTTTATTCTAAGATTAAGTACTTTAAATTCGATCTTGTTATATGTCGTACACTTGATGTCTTGTAGGCGATTCCGTGGTGGTGTGCCCCGCATCCCAGATGCTGGGAGGTGATAGTCGACAAGTGGTGCAGCGACGAGTGGGCGGCTCAGCACGACCTTTGCCAGGAGCGGCGTTTACTTATGCCCGGTATAGCACCCCATCAGGGTAGCCTTAGTCTCGAGGAGTACAGGGCCAAATGGGTACGCCGAGTCATTTCTATCTTCGCTCATTCAATTCTGTATAATTGCTAATTCTTATTGTTTATTTTTTCAGTCGGCGTCACATGGTGGTGCGTCTTGCTCATAGCTCGAGGCATTTGCTCTGGCCCATAGGGGCAAGGCGACCTCCGACGTCCAGTACAACCCGGAGGACGGGCCCGCGGCATACAGCAACGCCAGCGTCCACAGTCGCCTCGCGGCATATACAGAGGTGGCGAGGGAGGTCCACGGGCCAGACTGGGATCCGACCGCCCACGACATTGATGGAGAAGTGGTCATGAGGGCGGGAGGAGGCAAGAAGCACAGGCGGTACTTGATGGCCAACAGCACCATCGACACGGCCGCTACCCCCACGCTCTCCCAGATTCGAGCCAGGAGCACGAGCTCTTCAGCGGCTATCCGCCAGCCTCTTCCTGGTTCACACTTCGGGATGCAGGCACTCCAGATTATTTCTGTTTTGTTCTTCGTACGTGAAGTTTACTTACGTTTGCAATGTATTGTAACTTTGTGATTGAATATTGCAGACCCGGTTGGAGGAAGAGACGCAGAGGCGGGAGTTCCTGAAGGCGGAGGTGCAGCGGATGAAGGACGCGGAGGCGGAGAAAGAGAGGCAGAAGCAGGAGGCCGAGTGGACGAACCAAGCGTGGCAGGAGCAGGTAATGGCCTACCTGACGAGCATTGGCCAGCGGGTGGTTGAAGGTCCGTCGCCGCGGCGGTGATGCTACCACTGCCTCCACTGCCTCCACTGCCTCCACCACGTGTTCCTATTTCTCCCGTGAGTCACTTGAGAACCTTATAATTTCATTTCACAACTCATTTCTATCGTAAATCTTGTAACACACACCACTAATCTCTTTTGGGCAGGCTCCTGGCTCGGCGGCGTCGAATGATGGCCCTCAAGACGAAGACCTTGCGGCACGGGCGGCTAGATCGTTGTTCGGACCCCCTCCTCTGTGAGTGATGGATGTTGGACTTTGTAAACTAGTGAATGATGGATGTTGGATGTTTGGATGTTGAATTTGTGACATTTCTGTGATGTTGGATGGTTTAGTGACTTATATGTGTTTGTTTATGGTTGTGTGATGGTTTAGTGGCTATATATATATATATATCAATTGTCTGTGATGCCTATTATAAACTGCCTGTGATGTTTTTGTTGAGGGGTCCTTTTAACGCAATAAATAAATAAAAACATGGGTCAAATTGATGCTTTGCCGAGTGTTACACTCGGCAAATGGCCTGTTTGCCGAGTGTATTGGCCATAACACTCGGCAAACAGGCTGTTTCTGTCATTTTTGGAACTTCCTTTGCCGAGTGTGCGGGCTTTGCCGAGTGTTTGTGCCCTAACACTCGGCAAAGGCTGCCTCTTTGCCGAGTGTTAAAGCCATAGCACTCGGCAATGGATGGAGTCTTTGCCGAGTGCGACACTCGGCAAAGACCCCGTTAGCACTAACAGTCGGCCGCGAACGGCGCCGTGCCGTTCGCGGCCGTCTGTTAGTGCTTTATTTTGCCGAGTGTCGGCTTCTACCCTCGGCAAAGCCTTTGCCGAGTGCCCGATAAAAGACACTCGGCAAAAGGGCTGTTTGCCGACATGGGCTATGCCGAGTCCCCTTTGCCGAGTGTAACACTCGGCAAACCCAAATGGTTTGCCGAGTGTATATCGGGGCAGGCACTCGGCAAACACCCGGTTTCCCGTAGCGCACGTCGTTGATGGAGAATTAAAGTGCCCAAGCTAGGTTTTCCAGGGTTTCTGCCGACCAGAGTTAATTAGCAGTTGATTGATCGTCCACGCGCGCGCATCCATGGAGACGACGACAGAGGCGATAGTGGTGGTTCTCCCCGATGACGTGCTCGCCACCGTCCTCGGCCGTCTCCCGCCGCACAGCCTCACGGCGTCGCGCTGCGTCTGCCGGGCATGGCGCGGCCTCGTCGACGACCGCCGCCTCCTCCTCCCGCACGCGGTGCGCGGCCTCTTGCTCAACTACCAGGACTATAAACAGCCGCACTTCTTCGCCCGGCCGCCGCCGACGGCGGCAGCCGCGGCCGGCCCCTGGATCGACGGCAAATTTGATTTCATCGTGGCAGAAAAGCCCTATAGCTGGCATGAAGTCATGGATCATTGCAATGGCCTTGTCCTGTACTGGGACAGAAACATGAACATCTTGTACGTGTGCAACCCCACCACGCGGCGGTGGGCGCGCCTGCCTCCGCGCTCCGGCGACCATTGGGGCCGCCATGCGTTCCTCGTCTTCGACCCTGCCATGCCGCCGCACTACAAGGTGCTATTGGCGCCCGTCGAGCCGAGTGAGTACGATGGTGAGGAGGAGAAAGATGCTTGTCGCTCGATGGAGTGGCCACCGTCGCCATGGACGTGGCACGAGTTCTCGTCGAGGACAGGGAGGTGGGAGACCAAGGTGTTCGTCCGGGAAGGCGAGGCAGCAGGGAGAGTTGGGGACTTGCTGTTAAATCCGATGGAATATTGCGGTGTCGAGCCCCGATGGCGCTATGGTGCCTATTGGCAGGGAGAACTCTACATACACTGTCATGGTGAATATGTTTCGAGGTACACATAATCATCGTCCAGCCTCATATATTGCTTAATCCATGCACTGCTCTAAAACTTTTGTAATGTTCTTGAATTTTTTTATCTATATATGGTGTGTGTTTATTTACAGGTTGTCCCTGCTGAATGATAAGTACCAAGTGATAAAGTCGCCGATAGACCTCGCAGAGTGCAAGAACAATAATGTTATGTCTTTTCTGGGGAGATCAGAAAAGGGGGTATACTTTGCTGCTATTGATGATACAGACAAACTTCGGGTTTGGATCCTCAGTGAATCCAGTGATCATCAGATGGGGTGGGTGTCGAAGCATCAAAGTACCCTTAAGACGAACTCTTGGTGGTTGCATGAGAAGAAATACGATGCGCCGTGGATCTTGGATATTTACACAAAGAGGTACAAAGAAATACAACAAGATGTTTGTTGGAACTCGGGCGATGACGATATTATTGATGTTTCAGATGATGAAGAGGACAGTTATGACGGGTATATCACATTCCTTGGATTTCATCCCTACAAAGAGGTTACCTTCTTATGTTGTGGAGGGTACACAGCCGTGGCTTTCCATTTGAACAGCTCAAAAGTTCAATATTTAGGAAAGATAGTCCTACGAGGTATCTACAATCATGGTCAACGTGAATCGTTTGTGTATACGCCGTGCTTGATTGGAGATTAGCACAAGCAAGTGCAAGCACTAGCATATTTGATGGAAGCATTCTGAGTCCGATAACTTTTTGTTATTTCCTCCTGTCACTCTTCGTTTGATCAATTCTAGCTTGTTGAGTCATTCAATGTAATTGTCTGTTGGAACCAATTCCTGTTTTTAATACTTATTTTTTTTGGAAAAGGGAAGCTTTATTAATCTTAGACAATTACATCGAGATGATACAATTATATAAGATCCAACCCGGCCTCTGCATAACTAAGATGCACACAACCAATGAAAAAGAAACAAAAATGAGAGCACCATGAGCTAGCAAACTACCACAAGCGCCTTCATCTTCATCCGCTTCGCAAACCAAAGCAACTCTTGGACTATGTAGTAGGCTCCCGATACAACGCCTCCAATGATGAAATGGCACGCACACGTGCCGACATTGTAACGACCCAACCAATTAAGACCAGATCAAATTTTTCACGAGGGAGTAATTCATCTTAATCCAAGCAATGCCTTCAACAAGGTCACTGCCAGGTTCAACCAATTAAGGTCAGACCTAGGAATTTCTTCCCGGAACCGATGAATTAGTAGCAATTACCACCACGACCAAGTCACACCGTGTTGCTTCCCCCTTCTTACCAGGCCAATGCTTCCATATAGATCATCCCTAACCCACTTTAAACGGCCACGAACTCCAAATCCGGCAGACCACCTGAATTCGTAACCTGAGATACCATGCTACAAAGTAAGCGCTAGGTACCCATGCATAATCCATCAGGAATAAATTATAGATGAAATCCATCTTTGAGTAGGAGAATCCGCGAATGAAGCCAAGGTGACTCATGTCTCTTGGTCTATATGAAAAGGAAAGGCAAAATTGAAGATGTCATCACCAGATGTAGTTGCAAAGTCCGGAGCTAGCCCTTCCAACACCATGGCCGAATCCGTCGCGCCAGATCCGCCGTCGGCCGCACCGGCGACCAAGCGCCGCCGCCAAGCCACGGGCCGTCACTACGCCTGGCCTCTGCCTCCGTACCGCGTGCAGTCGTCTCGCTGTGCCCCCGTGCCGGCCGTCCACGCGCGGCTGTCCTGTCGCGCCGACCGCCCGCGCCGGCCATCCCCAGGCTTAGCCGCCGGCGCCCTGGCCGGATCCACCTGCGGAGGGACCGGATCCGGTGCAGGGACCCGAATCTCGCCGCCGCCGCCACCGGTCCTGCTCTCCGGCCGCTGGTCGCGCTCGCCGGCCGCCATCCGCCGTTGGCCGCAGCCCTCGAACCTCATCGTCGCGTGCAGGACAGACCGCTGGCCGCCGTGCTCACCTCCGCGCGGATCCGGTACCGGCCTTGCCGGATCCGGTCCCCAGGACACCGGAACCGTCGCCCAGTGCTGCCGGCGTCGCCATAGCCGTCGTGGTCCAACCTCCGCTCAGATCCGGATACCACGGCCGCCGCAGGTAGGGGACCCCGCCGCCACCATCCTAGGGGCTAGCGCGGGCTTCCGGCCAGCCCCTCTGGTGGCGGTGAGGGCTGGGGCGGTGGGGATTTGGGCGGCGGCGGCGGGGCTGTGCGAGCCGCCCGAGCCGCCGAGCGGGGAGACGCGGACGGGCTCTACGGGAGATTCACTTAGAGTCACGGGAGATTAACTTTGTTTTTTTAATACTTATAGTCACCGTTGTCTTGGAACCTTTTTTTTTTGTTGTAAACATTGAGGTGATGTGCCGTACACGTGTGAATGTCTGAGCCGTAAACATTGAGGTCTGAATGTCTGATACTGCTATGCATTACCAAGGAATGACCAATGCATGAAACAGTGTGAAGTCTGAAACTCAAACAATTCCCTGTCTTGGACTGACAAGTCAGGGTTGAAGAGTTCAACAACACAAACTTAATGCAATGAAAAATAAACATAAGCCAGAGTCATAGAGACAAGATACATTGAGTTACACCCATTCGACCACTTAACAAGTCAATGGTGAACTGCCCCATTTATCAGGAGCCTGTACAAGAACTAGCTTAGAAGCATGCACCATGCATATGTACTCGTACGACTATAGGAGCCATTCGAGGAAGAAGGCCGAATATGAGCAGAGGGTGAGGGACCTAGAGCAAACGGTTGCCGCCCAGGGCTCAAAGCTCCAAGAAATGGAGTCAGAGATGGAGCGACGGATGAAGGTAGCATGGCTGCAGATACAACAAGCCACAGGCGGGACCGGTTCCACAGAGCCTGCACCTCTCCACCAAGCCGCAGGCGGGACTGGTTCCACGGAGCATGCACCTCTCCAAGATGCGGCCCTTATTAGCCCTCCACAACAATATCAAAGCAGTCACGCTTCCACACAGGCCGCCGAAGCGGTCCGTTACACCGTGGATGAAATAACTCAACGGACCGCGTGCGAGCTTGTCGTCAGGCAGAAGAACTTAGTTGTGGTGGTATGTATGCGACCTTAGTTCGTACTGCATACATTTCACCGTAAATACCATTCATTTACTGACTTTCTTTGTGACTACTAACTTATCAGGTCACATACGGTATGACCAAACGTGTGGAAGAATGGCAAAAATGGCACTGCAATGACATTCCACATGGTTACGTACCTGTTGAGGTGGAGCAAGTCGTCACCAACTGGGAAGACTTGGAACTTGACATCCCCGGAGGTGACGGAGAAACAAAACTCGGCCAGTGTTCTCACTGCATCATTCTATGGAGCAAGGCAGACGTCGTCATACCCGGTACACCTGCGGCTACCAACAAGCCTCCGTCACCTCCAAGAGATCCACCGGATCATGATGATTCTCCGGGAGCTCCTGATGCAAGCCCGTCTCCTCCGCCGAAGAGGTTTCCGTCTCCTCCGCCGAAGAGGTCTCCGTCTCCTCCGCCAAAGAGGTCTCCGTCTCCTCCACCGAAGAGGGGACTCCGCACTAAAGCCTCTGCCCCCACTCCACCAGCGAAGAAGGCGCGGAAAACCAGAGAGAAACCCGCACCAGAGAAAAGAGCGGGTGAGAAGACTCTAGAGGAGATCGAAGCCTCGGTCAAAGCAGACACAAAGAGGCAAATGGCCGAGTGGAGGAAAAAACCTGAGCCAGAGCCGAAGCTTGATCCCACCGTCGTCAAGTTATTCCTCGGTAATTTGAGCAAGGGTTAACAGAAGGAAGTAATAGTAACAGACTATGACCGCTCATTACTGAAATCTCGCCGGAAGCGGAAGGCTGCAGATAAGGAGGCGGGCCCATCCAAAAAGGTTCCTCAGCTCGGCCAGCAACCTCAGCGGCCCTTGGGTCCATTGCCATCTCTGGACGAGCTTAACGTGCAACGAGTAATGGCCGAGACTGGACTAACCAGAGCGCAAGTCCTGGGGGAAGAAGAGGTGCCTGTAAACACAACGCTGAAGTGGCCGTTTATGCTTGGCGAGCCTATGGTTCCTCCTGAAATGGAGAGCAAGCTACAGACGAAGATGCGCCGATTCCATGAGTGGTACTTGGAAGAATCAAGAAGGAATAAACGGCGCATGATCAAAGTAGGCGTGAAGGACCATGATTTCTACAATGGTGACGAGGATTGGGTCTGGCTGAGGTTTAAGGATATACATGAGCTGTACCACCGCGACGCCATGGACGTGGATTTGATCACCTGTTGGACACTGTAAGTACTTTGTTGTTGCTTATAATTCACAGTTTGAAAACAATAATTCCAATCTATGCTGACACGGGCTTTATTTATTGCTTAACATATGCAGAATGGAGATTCAAAAATGTCGGAGATCCGGGATATATGACGTTGGTTTCGTGGATCCTCGAAGGATAAGTGAAAATATGATATTTATGAATCCTGAGGAAACATATGGAAACCTATACAAGTACATTAAGAAACAAAATTACTGCGACTCCATACTAATCCTGTACAACATCGAGTGAGTACATACACAAGCTTCTTCTTATACTGTCTGTGTACTATTTCATTTCTGATTATAATGTATACATGTATACAGATTCCACTGGTTCCTAATAATATTGTGTCCTGACCGGGGTGTCGTGAACGTCTTTGATTCATTGCACACTCCAAAAGAAAAACTACAGAACATCATGGACATGATGACAAGGTGATGTATATTTTCCCCTACTTAATTCACCCCTTACACTCGCAATGACTTAACTCAATTTTTTTGTTCGCAGGGCCTGGATTCAATTTCGTTAAGAACACCCGGGTATTCAACATGAAACACTAAAATGGAAAATTGGCTTTCCGGTAAGCAAGTAATTTGTACATGTAGGCCTCGGCTAATATATTATATGAATTTTACTTAATTTCTTTTGGTCAACAGTGTGCCAAACAGGGGCCGGGAAATAATTTATGTGCATACTATGTTTGCGATTACATGTGGAATTGGGGACATAAAAAGCTTACACAACATGATATTATGGTACGTAATAATAAACACATTTCCATTATTATTAAGTGCACAATTATTGTCTCCAACTCGGCGGATTAAATATCTTTCAATTATTTGTAAATTATAGATGTTGAACCTGAAGGAAGAGTCCCTAGAGCTAGAAAGAATTGACGCAACTGCAGAACAGCTCGTCGGATGGATCTGGGACGAGGTCGTCAATCCCCGAGGAGAATTCCACTCGCCAATACTGGAGGACGTGCCGGACAATCCAACAAGCTAGTCGTCAATCTTAATTAAGTAGAAAATACAGTTTAAATATATATAACTCGAGTTGACATGCATGAATATCTACTTTTGTAATATATATGCCTTCTATTTTGATGAAATGTCAGCTAATATGAATATAGAGTCGGCCGAATACGCATTAGAATACACGTATTAGAATATATACGTATATAGACATGCATGCATGGCTACTGAAAAAAGCAAAAAAAAAAGAAATCCGGGGCCTTTAGCACCGGTTGCAGACAGCAACCGGTGCTAAAGGCAGGCCCTTTAGCACCGGGTGCAGCCATGACCCGGTGCTAAAGGCCCTGCTAAAGGCGCTGCGGGGCAGGCCCTTTAGCACCTGGTCGTGGCTGCACCCGGTGCTAAAGGGACCCTTTAGCACCGGTTATTCAACCCGGTGCTAAAGGGGTACCCCTTTAGCCTCGGGTTAGTTGCACCGGGTGGGAAACCCGGTGCTAAAGGCATTTCCTACCCGGTGCAGATGTCGATCATTCTGGTAGTGCATGCATATGTACTCGTACGACTGGTGGCATATATATTTCCGAACACATTCTTCCTTGACGTTCGTGTCATAAAAATGGTCCATAGCCACACCGGTGAGATGACAAGAACAATCCGGCCATGGATCCTACAAGCTATCAGAAACCTTGACCATCCACACACTAGGGGCGAAGGCAAAAATATGTTAGGAACCGGGCTAAACTTAGTGTAAAAGCAAAATTTAGACACACCGTCTACCACTAAAATAATAGCATCGGTTAAATCCTAAAACAAGTCCAGAAAAATATGCCATATACTCTGAATCGAGAACTCGAACTTAACTAGGTAGACAGGCTCCACCACACGTAACCTTATCAACTGACCTACAACCAATTCACTGCTGCTTTTAGTTGGTTATGTTTGATTGACCATGTTCATCGATCACCAAATGAGACAAGATAGTACCAACCAATGTTTATGCTATAATTTTTTGAGGTCCCAAGAGGAGTCCTAAATAATATAGATTACTTCAGGTCAAGGTGTTCTTCTGGCAGTATGACCAACACAAGAAAAAAATACATACTGGCTTAGTGGAAAGTGATTTATGAACCAAAGGATCGGGGAGGTCTGGGCATTTTAAATTTAGACGTCCAAAATAGATGCTTGTTAAGCAAATGGTTGTTTAGATTGTGCAATGAGCAAGGATTGTGGCAGGAACTCATCAAGAATAAGTACCTAAAAAACAAACCCTTAGGATAGGTGTATAAGGTCAGGTGATTCATATTTTTGGTCAGGCCTAGTGGGTGTCAAGGATGATTTCCTAAAGTTAGGAACCTTCAATGTGAAATCAGGTGAACAGACTAGATTCTGGGAAGATATTTGGTTGGGAAATCAGTCCCTAAAATCCAAATACCCCAATCTGTACAATATAATTCTGAAGAAACACCCAGTTGCATCAGTCTTTAGTTCAAGTCCACTAAATGTATCTTTTAGACAATCTTTAGTGGGCATTAAACAAATAGAATGGCATAACTTGGTGACGGAGGTTCTTCATGTCAACCTGCACGAGGGTACGAATGTGTTTCTTTGATAACTAAATAAAAATAGTTCCTTCTCAGTTTGTTCAATGTATAAATATCTTGTCAGTGGCGGTGTACGGGTCACACAAGAAATTTGACAAATGAAAATACCATTAAAGATCAAAGTCTTTATGTGGTATCTAAAGAAAGGAGTCCTACTGACTAAGGATAATCTAGTCAGGAGAAATTGGAATGGAAACAAACATTGCAATTTTTGCAGTTCGGTTGAGTCAATTAATAATTTTTTCTTTGTCTATATGTAATTCCTTTGGCGAGCTACATAAATAGTATTTGGGATTCCACCACCAATAAGCTTTGGTAATCTTTTTGATAGTTGGGCAAATTTGGGTGGGCATAAACCAGATCTAAACTTAGTGAAAGGGCCGCTGCGTTGTGTTGGACAATTTGGAATACTCGAAATGAAGTGGTCTTTGAATATGTCAACCTAAAACTTTTTTCAGGTTCTTTTCAGGGAACATATTGGCTCCGATTGTGGGCCGAGTTACAGCAAAGGGAAAGTGCTCAAGAGGCCCTCGCTTCAGCATGCCGATCCCTAGAGACAGCTGCTCTATGTTTCTTCTCTTCACATAGATGGTCCTCTGACTTAAGAATTGCTTTCTGAGTTTTTAGATTGCTATGATTATTGGTGTAGCAAATGCTACTGCTTGTAGTAATTAGACTAATCCTTTTTTTCTGAAAAAAGGTGAAGCCGGATTTATTTCCATTATTTTTTAGCACAATTTATTTCCATTATCTAAAAGTACCCACCAACCATCAATGGACTATCACCCGAATTTGGACCCCGAAGAGGGGAGCAATAATAACAGTAAAATTAATCCCCGCTGGCGCAGCCTTGATACACATGGGAATTCAAGGTGTGCTCCTCTGTTGCCGCACCTTTCTCGACCTGACATTTGAAGTGGCCCTCGAACTCGTGTGGCGGCCGGCGCTAGAACTCGAAAACCACACGGCGAACCAAAACAAGACGAAATTGCATGAGGTTCTTATTAACGCAAAGTGAGATGAGTCTGATTTCCAATTAAGTTGCAGAGGTTTTGCTTGCGCGCGAGTATATATATTGTAGGAGATCGACAGATCGAGGCGGCGGCAATGGCAGCTCTACCGGACGAGTTGGTCGCCGACATCCTCGGCCGCCTCCCGCTGCGCAGCCTCGACGTGTCGCTGTGCGTCTGCAAGGCATGGCGCGCCATCATCGCCGACGAGCACCGCCACCGGCTGCTCCTCCCCCGCTCGGTGCGCGGCCTCTTCGTCAACTACGGCGGCCACCGCCGGCCGCACTTCTTCGCCCACCCGGCGGCGGCGGCGGACGACGACGACGGCCCCCGGATCGACGGCAAGTTCCACTTCGTCGATCCGGAGAAGCGCCGCCGCCATGGCTGGTACCAGGTGCTGGACCACTGCAACGGCCTCGTCCTCTACCGCGGCAGTGACGCCGACGTGGTCTACGTGTGCAACCCCACCACACGGCGGTGGGCGCGCCTGCCGCCAGCGCCGCCGCCGCCGCGCCCCGGCGACCCATGGCGCCGCCGCGCGTTCCTCGTGTTCGACCCTGTCGCCGCATCGCCGCCGCACTACAAGGTGCTGTTGGCGCCCCTCGAGCCGGCGGAGGGCGGCGGCGCTTGTGGAAGTGGATTGATGGAGTGGCCGCCGTCGCCATGGACATGGCACGAGTTCTCGTCGGCGACCGGGAGGTGGGAGAAGAAGGTGTTCGTCCGGGAAGGCGAGGCTGCAGGGACAGTTGAAGGCTTGCTGTTTGATTCGTCGGCGTACAGTAGTTTTGTCGAGCCCCAACCCCAATGGCGTGCTGCCTGCTGCCATGGAGAACTCTACGTGCATTGCCGCGGTGAATATGTCTCCAGGTACAGTAAATAATTAAATTGCCCAACTTTTAATTTCTTTCGGTGCTGGAATCCACTTTTCCTGTTTTTCAACAATGTCATGTTAATTAGTTAGTCTATTGATTTTTGATAGATAGATGTGCATATATGATGGCTCATGGCTGGCTGGTTGTGTGTTGTTTTGCAGGCTGTCCCTGCTGAATGATAAGTACCAAGTGATCAAGTCGCCGATAGACCTTGCCGAGTGCAGGAACAAAGTTAGGTCTTTTCTAGGGAGATCAGAAAAAGGGATATACTTTGCAGCTATTGATGGTGATACAGACAAACTTCGGGTTTGGGTCCTCAGTGATCAGATGGGGTGGGTGTTCAAGAACGAGATTAACCTCAAGACAAGCTCCTGGGAGTTGCAAGAGGAGAAATATGCTAGAGTGAAATACGATGGGCCCTGGATCTTGGATATCCATAATAAAAAGAACAAAAAGGTATCGCTACAGCAAAATGTTTGCTGCTGGAACTCCGATGACGACGACATTATTCATGTTTCAGATGATGGAGAAGAGGAGAGTTATTACGATGGGTATGTCAGCTTCCTTGGGTTTCACCTGTACAAGGAGGTTATGTTCTTGTGTGCCCGAGGTACAGCCGTGGCTTGTCATTTCAGCAGCGCAAAGGTTCAGTATTTAGGGCAGATACACCTAGGAGGTCTATACAATAGTGGAGAACGTGAGTCATTCGTGTATACGCCCTGCTTGATTGGAGACACTAGCCTTGCTTGACTCATTTTTGTGGTAGCATTGTGGCTCGTTAATTTTTTTTTATTTTGAATAATTCTTGATGTCAGTCAAAAATTGATCAGTTTAATTTTTGTTTGTCCCGTGAGACCTTTCTTCCAATAACCTAAGCCAGCTTTATATATAAAGCAAACGAAAATAACAAAGTTCAGGCTCACCGAGCCACCAGCCACAACAACGAGCCAAAACAAAAAAAAAAAAAAGAGGACACAGTCCTCCCCAAAACAGAGGCCACAGGCACAGGAAGCCGGGCAACAGACCAAAATAAAGAGCCGACGCCACACACAGGGGGCAGCTGCAAAGACCACAAACAACGACGGCAAAAGCACACTAGTCATCAGGCTGTGAGATACAGCCTGAAGAGCTGCACCAGGGAGGGAGCGACGAGGAGGGAGTGCCAGGAAGACTTTCCCGTGAGACCTTCATGTGTAATTATCCGTTCGTTGTAACATTCTATCAAGAACTACCATATAGTAACTGCTAGACCGCCACAAATGTGGGCCTGGGTAATTAAAATCATTGGCCATTCACGCCAAGCACTAAAGAGGACGAAGAAGAAGAGAAATAGGACATTCTCAAAAAAAGAAGAGAAATAGGAGAGAAATGAAGAAAAGGGGGAAGATATATAAGCCCCTCGTAATTAGTTGGTGGTCTGGATCTTTCACTACATATGTGCTTTTGGAACCAAACTATTAATGACAAAGTGCCTCGTCGTTTTGCATTCATTGTGGCCACATAGTAACCGGTGAGTAAGCTTTAGTTACATTTGCTTCTTTGATTTGAATCACTATTGTGTGGACTGCAACACAGTTCAATCAGGCATCATGGTGATTATCCATTCAAATCGTTTTTATATTGCTCTCATGAGGCTTGGTCCTTTGCATGATCTTGCTTGCATACGAGGCTGATCAGGTCTCGATCAAAACAACTACAGTCTTAGCGCTTGCTCCATTCTCCTCGATTGGCGCAAGTATTAGATTGTGCGAATCATTGTGGCCGTGATGCATGGTCGATTAGTGCAAACTATTAGATATAATACAAATACTTTTTCTTTCACATTTGTACTTTCACCCTCCACATTTATAGCAGAATATGTCTTTGAGAATTATACATAGGCGGGTAATTGTTTATGTGAATATTAGGAGTTTTTTATAGCACATCTTGTCAGTTTTAACATGGATGGAGCTTCACATTTTAGTAATAGTAGTAATATGTAGATTTATAAAAACCAAAATTAGGATGCTGAATGTACTCTAAAATAGTGGGAAGCAAAGAAGACCTCGATCACCGCGGTCCTACTGTTGCTTCTATTCAACACCTAGGTGCAAAGTGTGGGAGCTACCATTCTACGTAGCAGTTGCGGTAGTAGGTGGAACAATATTAGCACCATCGTCTCTGGTTTCAACTTGACCTACAAGAATCGTGAGTCCAGCAACAGCCATCACAAGTCTTTCTTAGTGATGGTACCGTACGAGTGCTAAGGATCTCAATTCCCATGTTTTCATGGGGAGGGGGGCATATACCCCCACATTGAGCACCGAAGAAGAGATTATTTAGATAGGAATTTCTTGTAGTGGCCTTGGTTGTTGTTAGACAAATAGTGTCATTAGCAACATGACGTGTCCAGCAAGCGGGTCTACTCTAGAGTGTGGTAGTATGCATCATACATATATAGCTTTGCCAAAACATACTCCTTGGCCAACATGGCTATATGTGTTAGTGCTCTGATAGTTTCCAAGGAAATACGTATGCTCCCAATGGCTGTCTAGGTAAACATGCATACTTACTACATGCTTTTATTTATTTGATTGATGCATTGAAATAATATATGCAATCATTCTTCCTAGTATATGTTTGTTCCCGTATCAGCGAGTGCATATATCCGCGGATCTACCATTGCTATTGCAAATGCCACAAAAGATAATACCCTAGGAATCATCGTTTGACAGTGCCTAGTTGGATTTATAGGAATTGCTTCAATCCCAAATGATTCTACAATGAATTAAGAATATAATGGTGATCTCATTTTTATTAGTAGTACGTCAATGATCAACTATATCATATATCATATACACATTGTTAAATAATTTGCCAGGGAATGATGGCAGGTCGATGACGCAGTTGCGAGCGATGTGAGAAGATGAAAGGTGTGTGTGGGACGGCGAGAGAAGGTGAGGTATTACGGTTGATTAATACCTGTCCGTTGCTATGGGGACTTCGTATGCGAAGGCATGTGGGAGTCATGTATGCCGCCAATTCCACATCCGATGAGGATCATGACAAAGAGAGATCCTCGATACACATAGCACCCAGAAGGATGGCGAGTCAATGATAGGGATTCGAGCGATGTGAGAAGACAAAAGGGTGTATGCAGTGGTGTGGGACGACGAGAGGAGACGAGGTGCTATAGATAGATAAATACACATGCGTTGCTACGAGTGAAGGGGACGTCGTGGGTGAATGTGCGCAGGAGCCATGGACCCTCGATTCCGCATCCGATGAGGAGCAAAAAAAAAGAAGAGATCCTTGTTAGACGTTGTGTTGGGAACGACGGCGGGGATGCAAGTGACATGAGAATACGAAGGGATGTGTGCGATGGTGCGGGATGACAATAGGACATGATGTACTGCAAGTAGATTATTGTTCGTGTATTGCTACGAGTGAAGGAGACTTTGCGAGCGAAGACGTACATGAGCCATGGACGCTGGAGATTGCACATCTCATTAAGAGTATGACAAAGGAGATGTCTTTGGTAGGCATCGTGCCCGAGAATGACAACAGGGCGACGACGGGATGCGAGCGGCGTAAAGAAATGAAGATGTGCGTGTGGTGTGCGGGACGGCGAGAGGAGACGAGGTCCTGCGTGTTGGTAGACGATACATAATGGGGTTAAAAAATAATAAAACATACTAAAGGACGGTAGGTTAGTTTCTATAAGTATTAGGTGGGGTTTTTATAATACCGCTGAATTAATATACAAGAAAAATTAAAGATGGAAAACAAATATGTCGTGGGGTCTCCTATTGCATAGTAGACTCCTACGAGAGCCGATCTGATCTTCACGGATCCGTCAGGGACTCAAGGGCAGCACAACTCCGGGTATCACTATCAACACCAAAGATCAGCATCAATCCCAGATTCCCAGATCGACAGATCGAAGGAGCGGCGTTACGCCTCTCCATGGACATGGACACTCCGGTGACAGTGCCGGCGATGGTGCCGGCTCTGTCCCTCCCCGACGACGTGCTCGCCGCCGTCCTCGGCGGTCTCCCGCCGCGCAGCCTCGCGGCGTCGCGCTGCGTCTGCCGGGCATGGCGCGGCCTCGTCGACGACCGCGGGCTCCTCCTCCCTCACCTCCTCCCGCACTCGGTGCGCGGCATCTTCGTCAACTACGTCGACCACGACCGGCCGCGCACTTCTTCTCCTGCCCGACGCCGGCGACGACGACGACCACCACCACAGCCGCCGCCCCCCGGATCGACGGCGAGTTCAGCTACGTCGTGCCGGAGGATCACCGCTGGGGGGGGGCGAGCACATGGTCGCCGACCACTGCAACGGCCTCGTCCTCTACCGGAACGACGACGACGGCGACCTCTGCGTGTGCAACCCCGTCGCCCGGCGGTGGGTGCGGCTGCCGCCGCTGCTCTCCGTCGTCTCCAAGTCCGGCGGGATGCACAAGCCCGGCCGCGTGTACCTCGTGTTCGATCCCACCGTGTCGCTGCACTACGAGGTGTTGGTGGCGGCGCTAGACTTGGAGGAGGAGGAGCGGCATGGCCGTCGCCAGCCAGGCCAACAGGACGCGCCGCCGCCGCCGGCTGGGGACATGGAGTGGCCGCCGCCGCGGTGAACGTGGCACGTGTTCTCGTCGAGGACCGGGCGGTGGCGGGAGAGGGTGTTCGTCCGGGAAGGCGAGGCGGCGGGGAGAGTCACCGATATGCTCAGGGTCATGGATTCTGTATCATATGTGAGGGAGTCGCCATGGCGCTATGGTGCCTATTGGCAAGGAGCACTCTATGTCCATTGCCAAGGTGAACATGTCTCGAGGTAAGGAAAAGTCATTATCACTATGCTCTGATTTTTGTTTTTGTTTTTGTTCAGTTCAGTTCATATATATAGATGATATATATGCTGGATCTATGTTTCTGCTGGATATGCAATTAACTATAAAATGTACAAAAAACATATGTGTGGCAATTTTTTGCAGGTTGTCTTTGTCAGATTGGAAGTATCGGGTCATTAAATCTCCAATAGACCGTGCAGAATGGCGCAACAAAGTACGATCTTTCCTAGGAAGATCGAAGCATGGCGTATACTTTGCAGCTATCTGCAGGCACCGTCTTCGTGTTTGGACCCTCAGCGAGTGTCAGGATGGAACAGAATGGATATTGAAGTATGATCGTGTCCTTAAACCCGATGAATGGTGGAATGTGGTGTCAGCCGGCGGCTATCAACAAATACAGTGCGATGGGCCTTGGATCTTGGATGATTATTATGATCAAGCTGGGAAGGGGGGAAATAACGTTGAGTGGAGCTCAGATGATGATGACATTATCGCGACTTGTGATTTAAACGAGAACGAGAACAAGTACGATGAATGTGTGTACCCTGGTTACTTAGGTTATCTTCTTGACTACGGTGACAGTAGCAGTGGCCTATCACTTGAACACCTCGAGGGTTCAGTTTTTGGGCATATTAAAACCAAGTACACATGATTACGGTGTGTATGATTCATTTGTGTATACGCCATGCCACTCCCTGCGTCGTCGCAGATGAGCTTGCACGTGTCTACATTTCATGGGAGATGGGACATGCATCATGCATTGATGCATGCATCTTCGTCCGGATGAGCAACTCCACAACCCTGTGGAGGCACTCACCTTATCTCACACCGTCGATTCTACTTTAACACATCTGCCTGGCGTGTTCCCTCGTTGCCCCGCGACTCTCAGGCGTGCTACCCCACCCAGGCACACGAAGCGCCTCCCCCCTCCACCGCCTCTGTTCCCTCCACCTCCGCCTCCGCTGTCTCCACCGCCGCCGCCGCGCCTCCGCCTGCCGTGGCTGCCGCTGCAACGCATCCGCCTCCGTCCCCTCCACCTCATTCGTCGCCGTCGCATTCTCTCCCCCGTAATCCTTTCTTTGAGCGCTGCCCCGGCGACCTCGCATTCTCTCCCTTCTCCTCCTTCAAGCTCTGTCCCAGATCCCAGCTCCCTGCCGCCGACGACCTCTGCCGTAGGTCACCACTGTCCTTGCTTACCTCGTTCTCATCTATTGGGTGGAGATTCCGGCGTACTATCTACCTCCTCCGCCCTTCTCTTACCCTCTCTGCGCCTCACTATAATCTGACAGAAGCCCACTATAATCAGTGTTTATAATCTGAAGTATTTCAGGTATGAAGTGAACATCATATTAATGTTGATTGATACTCCTTTTTTAGCCTGACAAGATTGCAAAGCTTTATCACCTGATAAAGATTGTGAATTCGAGATCCATCTTAAAACTTGGTGTCTGTTTTGCATCGTAGCGCCGCATATTTTTGCACTGCATATCTTATAAAATTTCCTATCCAGGTTGTGGAAGCATTTAAGATTCTGACTTCGGATGATAGAGTGAAGGCAATTATGGTGAACATTTTTGGGGGCATCATGAAATGTGATGTGATAGCAAGTGGAATTGTAAATGCTGCCAAATAGGTACATCTTTAATCTCTACCTAGTCCTGAATATTTTGGCATATTCTTTTCTAAGAACAAATGTATTCATGCAACATGTGGCTTTTCCATTAGCTTCTTTATTTTACTCGGATAGAACCATTTACATGTCTCTGTTTTCAGAAGTTTACTCCACATACAGTACAAGTGCATTGATTATGAAATGGTTCAATAAGATATGAGAATAAAGCTCTTTTATGACCTTTCTGACCTTTTTCTCTGTTTTGTTCTAACAGAGAAGGGAAGCCTTAGATGTTTTCTAATTAGTGACTATGCACCATGATCATACAGAGAAAGTATTAATATGTAGTTTATTGCAAATTACACGGTATGTACCCCTTTGGAGGAATTTACGTTTGCTGAGGATACTGTCACATTGCTTAGTTGATACATGGTGCTTTTTTTTACCACATCATATGTTGATACATGGGGAGAAGTTGGAAAAAATTGCCGATGCTGGTAGTGCTGTACTGTGCACTAGGCTTTGTGCGCTAGTAGTTAAGTTAGCTTAGATGAACAACCAGTTACAAATTATGTTGGTTAGATTAACTCCCTGATCTTACTTTCCCTTTGTTCAGTATAATTCAATAATAATACTTTAAAGAGAAATCGTGTTTCCTCTGCAAATAAAAAAAATTGGACGGCAATCGTGCTAAAATATTTCAAAACAAGTGCCATCCTTCATGATCTTAACTGCATAACATGCTGCCGTTATGAAAAAGAGAACCCACAGCTGATGAAAGACCTGATCGCCGTGCACATATGTTAATATAGAAGTTGCTATCCTTATTTCCTGGCGGTATGCTGTTTCAGAAAATTCCAATGGGAGCACTGTAGCTTATATGTTATCTGCTTGTGGTGGTTCCAATTTGGCACTTTATCATTTTTCTGCATTGCGTGCATGTGGTGTGCCACTTTTTATCTAATCAAATGTCATACTGTCTGACTTCTGTTTCATACTTGTTGCCAGGAGTGGATTTTAAAATCAAGTTCCTTACAGTTGGTGGAAAGAAACTAAAGTTGACAATATGGGATACTGGTAAGCAAGTAGATTATGCAACATATCATTTGGTATTTTGTATTATATATCTGATTGCTGATGGGAATACACAATGTGAGAAAGCTGTTTTGCATACAGCTTTGTATCTGCATCAGAACTTGTTGGACACTCCGCCCTTTGTGGCTAAATAGTTCTGTTCCTATTCGTTTTACAATTCCACCCTAGTCTGCTCTCATTCCTGTTAGTGCTTTATGAATAAAGTTTTTCTTTGCAGCTAATATATTTGAATTCTTCCTTCATGCCCGTCCATACATCATGGCTCTTGGGGTTTCTTATTCTCAGATTTAGCTGCACCTTGCTGCTTTACACCTAAAATATCTGACTACTTTCGCCATGTTAGCCCTTGCATCTTCAAAATCATTGTGTCCCTAAGTTCCATCTACATTAAAAGTTCTGCTGTAGCCCCACCCTCTCCTTAGTTTTAAAGTAGCTCAGTGTTTCACCATGTTACCTCTGTCTACTCCGATCCTGCTATAACTTAAAAGCTTCAGAGTTATTATCAGCATATTCATGTTACAGTGTTTTGATATTCCAATATTCTAAAAACTTATGTTCCATATTTTCATTGCTTTACAGCTGGCCAGGAGAGGTTTAGGACAATTACTAGTTCTTACTACAGAGGTGCTCAGGGAATTATTCTAGGTACACAATATTTTTACTGCAAGTTGACTGCATAAATATATTATCTCGTCACACCAGTTTTTTGTCACCCTGATGTAAGATCTTTGAAATATGTTGTAGAATCGTGTATGTTAGCCTGTTTGGTCACCAAAAAATGAGTTCACCATAAGGTTGGGCATCTGATGTTGGAATATCTTAGTCTATGTTAAATGCTGAGGGTTTTCCATGTAGCACCAATGAGGTCTTGTCCTTATGGTTTCCTCGCCTTGATGGTGTACATTAGTTATAGATTATCGTGTATGAATTCACCAAATTCATTAGTACCAGGGATGTATAAATAGGATGTATCCCTTTCACAGCAGTAAAAATCACCTCCAGTGTAATTTTAATTTATCCATTTATAACTCTCCATGGAAGCATATCTTATTTGTTGCATCAAAAAGACATGCCGTATTTACCATTTTCTTCTTGTTATGAATTGGATTTCTGACTAAACTTTGAATGAAAATACCAAATGACTGTGTGCCTATGGACCATTTAGTTGCTGTTGCATTTATGGAATCTGAATACCTGGGGATAGGCAGATGGTGCATAAATACATTATGATAAATTTCAGTGGTGGGTAGTCTAGAGATATTTCAGGTGTTAATTTGGTCCATATTCTTTTCATGCTTTAGTTGTTGCATTTATGGAATCTGAATCATTGCACCCACTCCTAGGTTGATGTAGGAATGCATTGTTATAACTTCTAGTGGAAAAATTGCCGATTGAATTTCTGTCTGTCCAGTACTCCATCTTGGCTGTGTTTAGTTCCAAAAACCCCACCCAAAATTCTACCATGCAAAAAGTCCCATCACATCAAATCTCTCTCCTCATGCATGAAGTATTAAATGTAGGTAAATAAAAAACTAAGTACATGGTTTTGATGTACACGACGAGACGAATCTTTTGAGCCTAGTTAGGTCATGGTAGGACAACAATTGTCACAAACAAACGAAAAGTGCTACAGTGTCCGATTTGACTCGATGTGACTTTTCGACCACACTTTTTATGGAACTAAACACAGCCTTGTTCTTTTCGTGCTTCAAAATTATTTAAGGTCTAATGACTTTGTATTTCATCCTAGTATATGATGTCACAAAGAGCTGATGTTTGGACTAAGGAAATAGAAGCAAACTCAACAAACAAAGACTGCATAAAAATGCTTGTTGGAAACAAAGTTGACAAGGTACCATCTCTGCCAGAAACTTGGTTGTTATTTGCTTTTTTGGAAATGTTTGTGGTTCATATAAGAATCTCTTAAAACCTTTTGTTGCTACACAAATTGATTTTTGGAGGTATCTATACATTCTTTACTCTTTCAATCCTTTTCACCCCCAAACATTCCGAAGTTCTAGAAAGTAAACCTTATGGTTTCTTTAGGTGAGAATAACTACAGTTCTTAATTTTGATTTTGATTGACCTCATTTTGCAGGATGATGAAAGAATGGTCACAAGAGAAGAAGGTCTTGCATTTGCAGAAGAATCTGGATGTCTTTTTCTTGAGCAGTGCAAAAACACGAGAAAATGTTGAGAAATGTTTTGAAGAACTTGCATTGAAGGTATGCTTGGAGAAAGATATTAGGCACCATAATATTTTCTGCATGGAACCTTTTTTTTCCCCAAGGATTTCAAAGCACCATATAACAGGCACATAGTGAGGTGTAAAGACTACTAAGGCCAGTCTCAGTGGGAGGGTCATCGACACAGTTACCTAGACTGGAATCTTAAGAACTGTGCCAGTGGAGGGTCATGGTGATGACCCTCCTCTCACATTTCATGACCCTCCTCTTTTCTCTCTCATAATACTATTGGTACATGTTATCAAATTTAATGTCTATGACACTCCCATGACCCTCCCACTGAGACTGGCCTAAGAAGCAAGTGCCTGTTATATGCACCTGTAGTGAGGTGTAAAGACAGCTAACCAACAACAACAACAACAACATAGCCTTTTGTCCCAAGCTAGTTGGGGTAGGCTAGAGGTGAAACCCAAAAGGTCAAAAAAAACAGAAAAAGAGTTAGAGGAAAGCAGAAAAGAAAGCAAAGATCACGGCTCAGGCACATTAATTGCTAGTCTCCAAGCGCTCCTATCCATAGCTAAATCCTTAGAGATATTCCACTCTTTAAGGTCTCTAATAACCGACTCGTCCCAAGTTAGTTTGGGTCGACCTCTACCTCTCTTAACATTATTGGCCCGTTGTAGAACCCCACTACGCACCGGCGCCTCAGGAGGCCTCCGTTGGACATGTCCGAACCATCTCAACCGATGTTGCGTCAATTTCTCCTCAATTGGTGCCACTCTGACTCTATCTCGAATATCTTCATTCCGTATCCTATCCCTTCTTGTGTGACCACAAAACCAATGCAACATACGCATCTCTGCTACACTCAGTTGCTGTATATGTCGCCTTTTTGTAGGCCAACATTCAGCACCGTATAGCATCGCCGGGCGAATCGTCGTCCTATAGAACTTACCTTTTAGCTTTTGTGGTACCCTCTTGTCACAGAGGACACCAGAAGCTTGACGCCATTTCAACCAACCGGCTGAAATTCTATGCCTAACATCTTCATCAATGTCACCATCCTTTTGCAGCATCGATCCTAAATACCTAAAGGTATCTTTCTCGGCCACCACTTGCCCATCAAGCCTGACATCTCCATCTTCATATCTAGTCCCACTGAAATCGCACATCATGTACTCGGTCTTGGTCCTGCTAAGTCTGAAACCTTTGGACTCTAACGTATGCCTCCACAACTCTAACTTCCTATTAACACCTGCTCTACTCTCATCAACTAGCACCACATCATCAGCAAAGAGCATACACCAAGGGATATCACTTTGTATATCCCCTGTGACCTCATCCATCACCAGAGCGAATAAATAAGGGCTCAATGCTGACCCCTGATGCAGACCTATTTTATTTGGAAAATCACTACTGTCTCCACCATAAGTGCGGACAATCGTCATCGCATCCTTGTACATATCCTTGATAAGGGTAATGTACTTAGTTGGGACTTTGTGCTTCTCCAAAGCCCACCACATGACATTTCTTGGTACTTTATCATATGCCTTCTCGAGGTCAATAAAGACCATGTGCAAGTCCTTCTTTTGCTCCCTATGTCTCTCCATGAGTTGTCGTATTATAAAAATCGCCTCCATGGTCGACCTTCCAGGCATGAACCCAAACTGGTTTTGGGTCACACTTGTCACTCTCCTAAGGCGATGCTCGATAACCCTCTCCCAAAGCTTCATCGTATGGCTCATCAGCTTAATCCCACGGTAGTTAGTACAACTTTGAACATCTCCCTTGTTCTTGAAGATCGGTACTAATATACTTCTTCTCCATTCTTCAGGCATCTTGTTTGACCTAAAAATGAGGTTAAAAAGCTTAGTCAGCCATACTATTGCTCTATCACCCAGGCATCTCCACACCTCAATGGGGATACCATCAGGACCCATCGCTTTACCTCCCTTCATCCTCTTCAAAGCCTCCGCAATCTCTGCCTCCTGAATTCTCCTTACAAAACGTCTGTTGGCGTCGTCAAATGAGTCATCCAACTCAAGCGTCGAACCATTCTCCTCATTAAATAACTTATCGAAGTACTCTCGCCATCTGTTCTTGATCTCCTCATCCTTCACCAGAAGTCGATCCGTCCCATCCTTGATGCATTTGATTTGGTTGATGTCCCTTGTCTTCCTCTCGCGGATCCTCGCCATCCTATAAATATCCTTCTCCCCTTCCTTCGTGCTTAGCCGCTGATAAAGGTTATCATATGCACGACCCTTTGCTACACTCACAACTCTCTTTGCAGCCCTCTTTGCTAATTTATAGCCCTCGATATTGGCTGCACTCCGATCAAGGTGAAGGCGCTTGAAACATTCCTTTTTCTCCTTAATAGCCCTTTGCACCTCGTCATTCCACCACCGAGTGTCTTTCGCTTCTTGTTTTCCTCCCCTACTCACGCCAAACACTTCTGAAGCCACCTTCCGAACACATGTTGCCATCTTTAGCCACATGTCGTCTGCATCTTCTCCGTCCTCCCAAGGCCCCTCGCTTAACATCATGTCCTTAAAAGTTTGCGCTGCTTCCCCTCTAAGCTTCCACCACTTTGTTCTCGCTATCTTGGCACGTTTGTCCCGCTGGACACGTACCCGAAATCTGAAGTCCGCCACCATCAACTTGTGTTGAGGGACAACACACTCCCCAGGTATCACCTTACAATCTAAGCACACACGTCTATCCTCCCGCCTTGCAAGGATAAAGTCAATCTGGCTCGAGTGTTGTCCACTCTGAAAGGTCACCAGATGAGATTCCCTCTTCCTAAAGAGGGTATTTGCTAACAACAAGTCGTAGGCCAACGCGAAGCTCAAAACATCCTCCCCCTCTTGATCCCTATTTCCATACCCGAACCCCCCGTGCACTCGCTCGAAACCTACATTAGACGCACCTACATGGCCGTTGAGATCTCCTCCTATGAAGAGTTTCTCGCTGATAGGCACGGTACTAACCATGCTATCCAAATCCTCCCAAAACTGCATCTTGGTGCTCTCACTAAGACCTACCTGAGGGGCATAGGCACTGATCACATTCAGAGCCAAATCTCCAACTACCAACCGAACTAGGATAATTCGGTCGCCTTGCCTCCTAACATCAACAACTCCATTCTTAAGGCTCTTATCGATCAAGATGCCTACACCATTCCTTCCCGAAGTTGCCCCCGAATACCAAAGCTTGAAGCCAGTACCCTCTACTTCCCTCGCCTTCTGGCCCTTCCATTTAGTCTCCTGAACGCATAGAATATTTACACGCCTCCTAATTGCTACCTCGGCTATCTCTCGTAACTTAACCGTTAGAGACCCTACGTTCCAACTACCTACCCGAAACCTAGTTAGCTCGGCTAGCTTCCTTGCCCTTCGCACCCGTCGAGGGAAGTGCAAAGACCCTTGCTCATTTTTCACTACACCCGGGCGCCAATGTAGCGCGCCACTAAGGAAATGACGACCCGGTCCTTGCTCACTTGACACCGTGCCCAAACCACGACACGGCGCGTCTCGGGGGAGACGGCCCGACCCTTGCTCATTTAACACCATACCCGGGTTCCGATATGGCGCGTCGCTAAGAGGGTTACGCCCCAACGGGATTCTCTTGGGTTTCATCTCCATATGAGTGGCTAGGTTTTACATTGGCTCGCCGAGCCGATCACAACCCTCCTCCTTTACCAGGGCTTGGGACCTGCTATGTTGAGACAACATAGGCGGAATTAAAGACAGCTAACCAAGCAACTGCAAAATATACCTTCATGTTAATGCTGCTAGGAACATGGTCAGCTGAAATTATATGGGAAACATGATGGCTTGTAGTTCTTCAGTTCAAATGGAAGAGCTCAGACGGCTTTTCTTCCAGCTAAAGACCCCCAATTTTACGCTTTGCTAAACTAACTCATGATCTTGCTATTGCCATGCAGATTCTCGAGGTCCCGAGTCTCCTGGAGGAAGGGTCTTCTTCGGTTAACAAGAGGAACATCCTCAAACAGAAGCAGGAAAGTCATGCAAAGCAGGGCAGTGGATGCTGTCAATAGATGAGCCTACCCACTGGGCACGTTTGGTTGTCTTTGTGCGAGCTGCCTTTATGTTCTGCTGTAAATGAGTAGTATATCTACATGGTCTGTGAGTAAAAAGACCCTTCCTCCAGGGTACGTTTGGTTGTCTTTGTGCGAGCTGCCTACCCACTGGGCACGTTTGGTTGTCTTTGTGCGAGCTGCCTTTATGTTCTGCTGTAAATGAGTTGTATATCTACATGGTCTGTGAGTAAAAAGGGAGTTAAAGAATCAGCTTGCGGGGTTTTTTGGGTGGGGGTAGTGATTATAATTGATTTGTACAAAGGACATGCGGCCTGTTTTCGGTGTTATTCAATTGTTTTTCTCACCTCCGGTCCGGTGTAGCAGTTTTGGTGTTACCCATTAAATGGACTCAACTTTGTCGAAGAATCAGTTCTCTCTCCATGACTCCCATCTCTTATTAGCGCCTCTTTTCCCAGTGATTATACTCGGCATTGGGCGCTCTGTTTGTTTTAGTTTGCACATTGATTGCAGCTTGTAATGCTTATAATATCTGAACAGAGGTTGCTGATCATACGGCCGCTACGGGGGCACGCAGAAACATTTGAGTGGCCGGAATTTATATTCGGATACATAATATATGTAGTTTAACAAATTGACGTTATATGAGGCGTGACCGTGTGAGTGCCAAAAAAAAAGACTTATGTGATGTATGTATGATCTACAGACCTCACTACCTGATCATATTTCACACCTTAAGTTTGTTGTGTGCGCGCAGGAGAGAATGGAGGGTGGAGCGTGGGATTGAAAGAGAGATGGCACAGCTGCAGCGAGGGACATTAACTCCTCAAGGACTGAAAGGGGTGCTGCACATTTATGGACATATTAGCAAGGAAAAATATTCATGTACTGGATAATTGTAGTTGGTGTATTTTACTGAAACCTACACTAAATATTTCGATTCCTATTATCAAAACATTAGCGTGGATGCTATATATACTAGTGAATCAGGATAAATGAGTATAATTCTGCACCATATTACATGACCTATGCAAAGTTGGATTTCAGTAGTAATATATGGTAATTTTAGTGGTTAACGTATGGAGGAATTGTGGCATGCACTCATGTACTTTTTAGTGGTTAACGTATTTCAGTAGTTTAATATATGTAGGCATGCACTCGTGTTTCATAGTAGATGGGAGCATGTCTTCATCCATCGGTCTTCTCCGGCATGTACTTTTTTGCAGGTTCTTGTAGCTCATGCCAAGGTTGAGTTCCTTGACTGGCCTTTAAAAGGGACAGGTTGGAAAAGCGGAATTGAAAGAAATGAAGAAAAAAACAGGAATAGGAAAAATGTACAGTGGCAAAATAGAGGAATGAAAAAACCCATGAAAATATCATGAAGTAGTTTTTGGAACAAAGGAATAATGCCTAAGACATTCAGTAATCATATGCTTGCTACAACCATGATGGCTTCACGGTTTAGTAGAAACAATTCATCTCACACAAGTTCTTTCATGTGCAGTCAAAATTACACTCCTATGAAAATAAGTTGTAATTATATACTATACGTTTAGCGCAACTAATTTTTTTATTTATCTATGTTTAGCGCAATATGCATGAGGAGAGAGATTTGATGTGATAGGTGAATAGTGAAGTTTGGAGAAAGAAAGTTTGGGAACTAAACATAGCCCAGTTTTGTTTAGTTCCAAAAATAGGGTGGAAAAATTTAGCAAAAATATCACATCGAATAATGTAGCGCAGTGTAGCACTTTTCGTTTGGTTATGGTAATCGTTGTCCTATCATGACCTGACTAGGCTTAAAGGATTCGTCTCGTCATGTACATCAAAACCATGCAACTAGTTTTTTTATTTATCCACATTTAGTGATCTATGCATGATGAGAGAGATTTGATGTGATTTGATGTGGTAGATGAACAGTGAAGTTTAGGGAGAAAATTTTAGGAAGGTTTTGGAACTAAACACAGCCTGTGGGAGTCTCATCCGTGCACTTGCGTGTGCGAGTTGCAGTCTGCCGTTGGGTCAGTTACGTGTGGTCCCGAACCTACATGTCAGTGAGGTGGTTGTAGTGACTGCAGGGCAGAATCGGCAGAGAGAGAGAGAGAGAGACGAGCATCTCATGGAGGGAGGGAGAGAGATTCTCAAAGGGCACAACAATAACCCTACAATGTCTTCTCCTCCTCCACCGCCTTGATTCTTTGTTAAAGGTCTTTATGCCATAGTGACGGAGTTAAGGAATTATGATTTCTGGAAAAAAAATTATTAGTTACACAAGAATGGAGCACATCACCCTGATTGACATGTGTTAAGTATATAGAATTAAGTGACTAGAGTGCTAGTATAAGACTTCAAGACTAAATTAATTGAAAACGTTGTTACATGCAACGAAGCTTGTTAAATAGTTTTAACATTGTAAAATCATTATTAAGTAATATTTTGGGGTGGGAACATTATAAAAACTATTTTAAGCGACTATACTTTTACATTGTAAAATCATTATTAAATAGTTTTTATATTTAAAATTATAGGCTGATAACATAAAAATATGTTTTAAGCAATTATAAATTTACACTGTAAAACCACCAGTAGTGACGTGGCATATGTATATGTGAGGAGAGAGGGAATCGACACTGCCCGAGGTATTCCACTCATCACTGAATGAGGTCCGAGATGATTACCAAGAGCAAGCATGAACATGATCTACACTATATATATTTTAATTATGTTACATGAGATTGTGCTTCCACTTAATATATTATCACATAGAAAACGAATTAGACGGATTAATCAATTTTAGTGATGCCTGCTCCTAGCATCTGACGTTCGCACCTTTCTGACAGCAGAGCTATGGAAAACTAACATTGATACTCTTGCATGAAAGTGCACTAGGAAAAATATGAAAGTGACCCTTCATAGGAAATGAATTAGTACTCTGAATCGAACTGCATACAGACCCTGTTAACCTGAAATTGGAATCTAACCGCTGCTGCTATGAACTGCGCAGGATTATACCTGCTACGAATGTGATTTATACCTGTATGGTTATTCAAAAGAAATTTGATTAGTCAGCACTCAGGAGCAATGGACATGCTAGATGACTAAATCGCAAACTTAGCATGTTCGGTGGTATGCAAAGGTTCATGAATAAGATCATAAAGGACTGAATTTTAGCAGCTCCGACTCTCCGAGTGTTGCAGTTCAGATACGATGGGCAGCAAAGATCGTACCTCAATTGTGCAGAGCAAGCCAGAAGCACGAACGACGTCGTGTTCGTCAATCCTGTGATGCTGCCGGTCCAGTTGACGGGCGTTGCCATCAGGCGGCGGCGCCATCCTCGAAACTGGCTCCTAGTGTCACAGCGGCGGAGGCTATGCAGTAGCAGCGTGCGGGCGGCGACGCTTGAGAGAGAAGCAGAGAGCTTTGGGGGAGGGACTGAGGGAGGGGGAAGAGAGTGGATAAAAACAACGGAGGAAGGGAGTGGATAAGGTGCGCCGAGAGAGGACAAGAACGACGGAGCCGAGCAGTGAGCAGAAGGACGGCGGCGGCAGTGATGCGCGGAAGCGGTAGGGGCGGAGCTCCGCAGAAGCGTCGAGGGAGGCCAGCCGAAGGACGGCGGCGGATCTACGCAGTAAGGCGCCGTCGGCGGAGGCGGAGCTGCTCAGAAGGGCAGCGGCGGCGCAGCTACTCAGCAAGGTGGCCGCACGGTGGCGGAGGTGCCGAGCACGGCGGCGGCGGGAGGGATTCTGGTGGGAGCGGCAATGGAGAAGCAAGCAGCTGCGGGAGAGTAGGAAGCGGTGTTGGGGACCAGCGAGTTTTACCTCGCGCGCCCAAATTTCTTACCTCGAGCGCGCGGGGGAGGGTGGCTTTTCCCGAGCTGAGCGCCTGAGGCAAAAGGGCGCGAATCTCCAAGCGCCGGTCACCGTCCGATAAAGTGAGTGGGAACCGGGGGTCGTGGGAAAACCGCCTTGCATCTTCGTCGTCATGCATGTCCTTATTTCTCTTTTGTACTTTAGGTTATACTAGCAAATGTGCCCGTGCGTTGCCACGGATGAAGGATACTTCATTAGCGAAGATGTTTGAAAGCAATGGACGTCTTTGATTTCGCATCTAATGAGAAGCACGACAAAAAAAAAGATCCTCGGCAGATACTATGCCAGGGAATGATGTCGGGTCGATGATGGATATACGGGTGAAGGGGACTTTGTAAGCGAAGGCGAGTGGGAGTCATGGATGCCGTCGATTCCGCATCGATGATGAGCTTAATAAAGAGAGATACTTGATACTTTGATAGAGGTTAATTCTAAAAGGACGGCC